>JALIRH010000030.1:3220000-4444450 GCA_023055505.1 Callipepla californica brunnescens | reverse complement strand
GGATCCTACAAAGAAACTCACAGCTCCTGAGGACATGGGCAGGCTCCTGCCGGCTTCACCAGCTCACCAAAATCAAACTCCACTTCCTGCAAACTGCAGTCCAAGCACTTCAGCTTGAGAAGAGCCCAGCAAATGTGATGGCCATTCTGCGCGAGTTCTTCCAGATGATTTCCAAGGTCACATCAAAGACCTTCAAGCTCAGAAAAGAGGCAAGCATGCACTGGAGAGCACACTGAAATCTCTGTGCTGCGGGAATAAGCTGCTTGTGCACCCTGTGGCTTTGCACTGCCTTCTGCTCCCACCACCTCCTGAGACATGGGATGCTGCACTTAGGAGAAACAAGCTCCGCTTTTATTAGATCTAGTGGAGCCAAGCAAAGCTTGGTGTCTCACAGCTGCTTTGATCTCCAGTGAAATCTTTTGGGAAGAGGAGTAGAAGCAATGTGCAATTCTGTGAAAAAGGATGACATTGCTTGTGTGAAAGAAATGCCTCCCTGTGTTGCAAACAGTGGACTGGAGTCAGCATGAAAATCAAACTTCCTTGTACCATTCCTCAATCCACAAGTGGTCTTTTATTTTTAGAACAAAAAGCAAGATACATTGAGATTTGCTCCAGAACAACTCTCCTACTTTATTCACCCCCTTCCCCTTCAACTACAGGTTATGTTCAGAACAATTCCACGAGCCACGTTACTGCTTTCCTGACACTTGTATTTCATGCATCAGTGCACTCAGAAACTTCTGAGAGCAGCACATGCACACAGACACACAGAGCATCCGTACACAGCTGATTTTCCTTAGGAGATGGCATCCAAAAGCTGAATGCAGGAAGAGCAGAGGAGAAAAGAAGGCATGGTGAGTGAATTTCTTTTGTTAGCAAGGAAAGGCAATCTGAAGCTCCTGGATAAAGTCATTTCTGCAGAGGGTTCCAGTGAAGCCATCTCCTTTGCAAACACTTCCTGTGGGGGGAGAAGGATCTGGGTCTCTCTCATGCTGAGTTCTCCAGCATTCTCAAGGTCTCAGTACTGGGGGTTTTCCGATGAGAAATGAGAAATCAGGCCTGAGAGAAATTCTTCCTGCAGCACAGACGCTTGCAGGGCATTCCCCTCACGAGCACTGGGCAATATTCAATGTGGACAGAGCTCTGGATGAAGCTCTTCCTGCAGTGCTGGCATTTCTGTGGTCCCTGCCCTGAGTGGATCTCTTTCTATGTGATCCGGGTTCGAGCAGTGGTTGGAGCTCATCTCGCACTTGGGACAAGGGAACTGTGTGGTTCATCACCACACACAGCCACAGTGGGTAACCAGGCTGTGGCTCTGGTTGAAGCTATTCCATGTCTGGGGCATTGCAGGCTCTGTCTGCAGTGTGCATGTGCTGGTAGGAAACGTGGCTGGAACTGCTTCTGAAGGTTCTCATATTCTGAAGGTGCTTCTACAGTCTGTCAGAGGTGTGGATATTCTTGTGATATTTGAGATGAGAACTGCTTTTGAAGCTCTTCTCACACTCAGAGCACTTGTATGGCTTCTCTCCTGTATGGATGCGTCTGTGTACTTTTAAATCAGAACTCCATCTGAAGCTCTTCCCACACTCAGAGCATTTATATGGTCTCTCTCCTGTGTGGCTGCGCTGGTGCAGCTTCAAATGAGAACTGCTTTTGAAGCACTTCCCACACTCAGAGCACTTAAATGGTCTCTCTCCTGTGTGGCTGCGATGGTGCACCTTCAATTCAGAACTGCTTTTGAAGCTCTTCACACACTCAGAGCACTTATATGGTCTCTCTTCTGTGTGGCTGCGCTGGTGCACCTTCAATTCAGAACTGCATTTGAAGCTCTTCCCACACTCAGAGCACTTATATGGTCTCTCTCCTGTGTGGCTGCGATGGTGCACCTTCAATTCAGAACTGCTTTTGAAGCTCTTCCCACACGCAGAGCACTTATATGGTCTCTCTCCTGTGTGGATGCGCTGGTGCTTGAAGAGAAGGGATCTCCATTTGAAGCTCTTCCCACACTCAGAGCACTTGTACAGGCTCTTTGTTGAGTGCATGCACTGGTGCTTAACGACTCTGGAATCTATTTTAAAGCTTTTCTCACCCTCAGGGCATGGATTCTGCTTTTCCCTCTGGCACACATCCGTACTCCTGGGGTTTTCATGCTGCCTTTGACCTGTACTGAAGTCCAGTGGGTTCCTTGATGCCTTTAACAGATGCTTACCCCGTTGCATCTTGATGTGCTCGCCTTGACCTTGCCCCTGATCCACATGCACATCCCTTCTGATTTTTTCCATGGAGATGCTGCCACTCTGAGTTTTGACCACACCACCTTCTTGCAGACTCTTCCTTGGGTTTCTTATCCCAGCACCTGATGGATGACAAAGGAAAACCAGAAATAGCACACGGTGCCCCAAATACTACTCTCCCTGTGATAGCTTTTATGGCTTCAACTTCCTCCTTCACTCCACCACCTCACCTGGGCTGACATCTCCTGCCACGGCCTCAGGGCTACCCACATCTGGGATCCAGGGCTCTTCTCCTTCTTCAAGCAGGGAGATCACCATGGGTTTGGGGCATGGAAGTGGAGCTGCAACAATAGAAATAGGAGAAATGAGAGCTTTTCCATCATTCTGGCACAATATCCCTCCCCACAGTGAAGTAAACATAAAGGCCTGAATGACACTGGGACAAAACACAGAAGCTTCCTTTGGAACAAGGATTGCTTTTCCATCTCTGAAAACATGCAAAGATATTTTCTTTAAAAGAAAAAGAGCTGACTGCAGGGAGATGGTCCTTCCCCTCCTGGCTGATGCCTGATGGACAGCACTGACTGCAGGATGGTATCAAAATGCTGTACACGATGAGCCCTTATGAAACCTTCATGCTTCTCTGTCTTTCTTTTGTTGCTGCTACTGTGGAGTTTGTCATGAAGGAACAGCATGGTGATTATTTTGGGCCCTACTTGCAGAGGCACATTCTGCACAACCACATGTGCCCAAAAGAGGAGGAAAGGCAGCAAAGCCCTCACCCAGTGAGGCCACGCACTCGTATGTCTCCAGCATCACGTCCCGGTAGAGTGCTCGCTGTGCAGGGTCCAGCAGCGCCCACTCCTCCCTGCTGAAATACACGGCCACCTCCTCAAAGCTCACGGGCTCCTGCAAGCACAGAGAGGCTCCTTGCTGGGAACAGCCAAGGCCCAGGGAAGCAGCTCGCAGAGGAGTGAAACTGCAGTCCCAGCCACATCTCTGTCCCCAGCACACACATGCTGCCTGAGAGCACCTCCCTCTTTCCATACATTCCCATCCCTTACCCCATGGCTTCTCCTGCCCGCTTTTCCCAGCCCCAACCTGAGATGGATGTGCTGAGGCCATTGCTGCTCTCCTGCAGGCTGGGATGATCACGGGTGGAAGGCAGATGTTGAACTGGAGCCTGCAAGGACAAGGGAAATGTCAGCACAGCTGTGACTGAATGCTGCAGTCCCTGTCCAACCCCTGCCCACCCCAAACCATCTGCACAGCACTGCCTGGGGGATGGCACACCACACCGTGCACTGAAAATCATTGGGCAACTTTACTCATAACACTCTGGTAAATGACAGTAATCATCACAAAGCTGCCTCAAACAGTGCAACAGGAAAAACTGACAGGTGACAGTTGAACTGCTGAAGGCTGACTGACCATGGGACTAAAGACAAAGCATGACAAGGAGACAGGCATCTTACCCCAAAGCAGATAGAAGGTCGAGGTCACACCTTAGCAGAGATCCTTCACTTCCTTTTGTCCAGACACCTTGCAGATACTGATCTGCTGTAAGAGACTCACGCTTAGTTTGGAGCTTTGTGACCTTCTCTAAGGTTATGTCTGAGACTGTGCTCATACGATTCTTTACACACAAAGCCGTGAAGAAGTCTGGGACTAGAACTGGATCCAGGTTCATAAAGGCTCCTTATTTCTGTGGGTTCAGGAGTTGACATAGACAGGGGGACCACTCTGAGCCTCATGACTCGGTGGGAGGGGCTCCTTTAGTTGTGTGTGTAATCCAATCTTGTTAAGACACTGTTAAATCAGTACTGCAGATGTGCTGTCTATCAATAAATATAGTCCTGCTTCTCAGTAGCTTTGGATCGCATGTTCTATTTGGATCCATCTGTGACAAATTGGCAAAGTCACGAAGGGCCACACAAGGAAGTAAGGGGAGAGGTGTTACGTGCAAAATGCCAGGTTTGGAAGCTAAATATGAAAGAAAGAAAAACAGAAATAGACAGGAACAGGGAACAGAACCTAAATTTGAAATCACATCTCTAACACTTTAGCAATTAATCGTGGCCAAATAAAATAAAAAATAACTAAAAATTAACCATAGACATTCCATGAGACACCGTTCATCATCAGCCTCCTGGTGTTAACTTCTATCTGACTGTAGCATTCCAGAAAGAAGGTAAAAGTCACAGGAAATATTTCAGCTCCTGTACTGACCATGAACATTCTTATCATGGTCGATCTCTCTTTTTATCCTCCATTTTTCTTGCCTATGTGAAAGCTCCCATTGTAGTTTGCCATGCAATAGTCTCCTCAGATGTCTATCCCCTCACAGAGATGAGTACCACACAAAAGGGTGTTAATTGGCAGCTTGTCTCTCTTTCATTGTCCCCGGACATGCCCATCTGCTTGTCCCTTAGACAAAGGCTTTCACAACCCCTGGCCAGGACTAGCTTGGACAAGTTTGGACATGTTCATCAGCAGACTTTGAGGCAATGGGATAAAATAATAGTCTCTAACAGGGTAACCCCTTGCACCCGGCATGTGAGCGCAGTGCTGAATAACCTTACCTGCCTTATCACCTCACTCTGGGTTATAGAGTTTGTTTCCACAAGTCACTACGGCACGAGGTGGAAGATCTGAAATGAAAGCGTGCTCCACTGCAGTCCAGAGGGAGAAATGCAGTCCCAGCTGCGCTGTATCACAGAGGTACAAGCGGGCAGCAGAGCACGCTGACCTCCTGTGCTCACTTCCTCCCTGTCCCAGCTCCAAGCCCTTCGTGTGCTCCTCTCTGCCCAACGCGGGCTGCAACACGCCTGCAAAGGGTTCCTGCTGTCGTTGCAGCCCACCTGGCCCAGCAAAGCTGCCGTGCCGGGCAGCACATGGAGCCGGGACCAGGGTCCCACCCGGTGCTGCTGGCAGCGTGTGCTCCTCTGCACGAACCACGAAGGGCACCTACCTTGGGTGCAGAGCAGGCTGCTCCCAGCTCTGTTGCAGGCAACCGGGCTCCTTGGAGTCACGCAGAGCACAGGATGCCGAGTGCCCTCAGCGCGGAGCTGGCCGCAGGACGGCCTTGGTGCACCTCCTGCCACCGCGGTGCTGCCCGGATGGCTTCCAGCCAGGCTCTGGCTGCTTCAGCACAGGCTCAGGTGCCACAGCGAGCACGCCCCGAGCCGACTGCCAGGCCTCGGGCACTTTCACTGCTCATTCTCAGCTCACATCTGCTCCCGGGGAACAGGAGGAGGGGAGGGAGGGAGGGGGGGCAGTTAATGAAGGGTGGGGGCTGAGTTATGTTATGCTAATGAAGCATCGCTTTCTGCGGTGTCTTTGCTTCCTTTCCTGGGGACATTTGCACATCCATGTTGTCAGGTATGTGAAAGACAGAAACTGTTTTTCCCTTCTTTTGTCTCAAAGCTTGCTTCGTAAGGCCTTTTCTGCTGACAAGACTCTGACTGATAACTGCCGGTTACCCAGATGGGTGTTATGGTGCCTCATTGTCTCTGCTTATGGTTGTAAAGATAAGCAGAAATAGGTGCAAATAGTCCTTTCCGGGGGGTACGGCTTGGAGAAGCTGACCGCCACAGAAAGACAATGCTCCTGCATGGCAAGGAAGGCAACATCCTCTGGCAGCTTATCTGTTGGGCCAGACATGTCACACAAAGAGAAAAAATACCTGAGAAATGGGGATAAAAGGCCTTCACTGTACCAAGGATTTGGGAGATGAGAAGAGATGAATTGAAAAGAGAAGAAGAGAGGAGAAGAATTCCCGGAGAAGAACTCCCAGAGAGAAAATCTTTGAGGAGAACTCCCGAAGACGGACCCTGAGGCCTGCTTGCTGCCATCTCCCATCCCCCGCGGTGACCAGATGAGTTCCTGTGACTACGAACCTCGTTGGACCCACGGTGGTGATTATATCTCTCTTGCTTTCTATCAAGACTCCTTGCTTTTTATCCCTTTTCTATCGCTCACCTTCCCTTCCCCATATCCCTAAGCAACTAGTAATTGTAATAAACTGGTTGGGCTAACATTTGACCCGTTGTGTCTTAATCTCGCCATCGGGTATACACAATCAAAGAACCTCGTCTCCCTCCTTTATATTGGAGCGTGACATTTTTAATGGCGTAGTCGGCAGGATACCCGACAGTGAGAGTGTTGCCCTTCCAGGTATAGTTGATGTGTGTACCTTCTGGAGTTGTCCGGAGTGATATTTATTTTTGATAATTTAGATGTGAGTGCCTCTCCAGAAAGATCACTCCGCATATTGAACCTTAACTTTGTGAAATTTGAATCTCTTTCCTTGTGTGTACCTCCTGGAGTTGTGAGGAGTGATAACTGTGATAATTTGGTCATTTAAGCATGTGTACCTCTCCAGGAAGAATCACTCCGTATATTGCACCTTAGCTGTGTTTGTGGGAACTTTAAGTAAAGTTGATCCTTTTCCTGTGTGCACCTCCTGGAGATGCAAGGAGTGATAATTCGATAATTCTAACATGAGAACCTCTCCAGGAAGATCACTCCACATATCGAAACTTAACTGTGTCTTTGGAACTTTCTATGCGTGTGCCTCTCGGGAACCTATTAAGTGATTTTGGGACCCGTGAAGATTATTGTGCATTTTCGAAACGTAATGGTACCTCCCAGCTTAGTCGTGAGGTTTGAAGTTTTTTTTTCTCTGTGTGGCTTCACAGAGAAGTGAGAAGTGATTTACGTATTAGCATTTCCTTTGATCCTCTTTGTCTTTTGCACGCTCCTCTCAGTAAACAGAGGAGTGGTCTGAGTATTTGCATTTGTTTGGCTCGAACTTTTTGGATACTTTACCCTCTCTCTTTCTCCGTGTAGATTTTTCTGCATATTGAGAAATGAGCGACAGTGTAGTCACAATGAAAGGTGAAGATGTGTTATTTGAACTTTTAGAAAAGCACGGTGCCAGACCCTCGTTAACAGGGGTGGACTGGGCACGGCAAAACTGGCATAACCTGCAGAGTGTTTCAGACCGCATTAGTGTTCTGCAAAAAAATGCTCGTACCCGAGCTGGAAAAGGAAAGGCATTTATTTGTGCTGTACTGGGTTCGGCTCTGGTTGCAGCCATTGAATTCCGTGACCAGCAGCTTAAAGCAGAGAACCAAACTATAGAGTCACTGCAGGAGTTGGTTAAAACTCTACAGGAACAGACAGAGGAACTCAAAAGGCAGTTAGAAAATGAGAAACATAATTCAGCCCTCTTACTAGAGGCTCTGAAGGGTAACTGTAAGGATACCAGTGACACTGTTGCCAATAGTTTGCCTCAAGAAAAAATCTATCCTCTAGAAGGACTGGAAGGAATAAAGGCAAGGCTAGACAAATTAGAGGCCTCTCCAGCTCCAATACGTCCTTTGATAAAAACTGAATATACTTTTGATAACGGTGAGGATCTAGACCCTCAAATGAACATTAAAGAAACCCCTTTCTCTGCTACTGAGCTAGCAAAACTGCAAAGAGATTTTAGTCGTTCTCCAAAAGAATCAGAAACGGAGTATGTATGGAGAGTTAGTCTCAGTGGTGGAGACCAAATACTGTTAACTGAAAAGGAAGCTGAAGGTTATTGGGGACCAGGAGTATTTTTAACTACTGGCAACAATCGTGCTCCCTGGTCCCTCACACAGAGAGCTGCCTATTGGGCAGGTGGTCTTAACCCTCTAGAAAGGGGAGACCCCCTTGCTATTACTGGGACAGTTGATCAATTAGTAGAAAGCGTTCAAAAGGCTGCTTGTCTGCAAATGATGTATGATAGAAAGCTGCAGCCACTTTATGAATCACCTATGATGATTCCTGTTGATCCTGAGAGGATGACTCCTTTAATTAGGGGGCTTCCTGAATCACTAAAATCTATGGGTATACAACTGCAAGGAAAAATACAGGCTATGCCTAAGGGAGAAAGAATTCAGGCAGCGTTAGAAGGAGCTGCAACCTCTAACTACTTGCAGTCAGGATACAAAGCATGGACGTGGGGGGAGGTTGCCCAAGAATTAATTAACTATGGGAGAAAATATGGACCGGTGACTTCTTCCAATAAAATTGAGACAAAGGGAGTAAGGCGTGCAGTGGCCAATTGGACCCCTCCCCTATCTAACCGGGAGCACAACAGATTCAAAAGGGTCTCATTTTCAGTGAAACCTAGTGGTCGAAATATAGATCATAAACGTAATAGTCTTTGGATGCTGGGCCAGCAGAGGGGCATTCCACGACAATTAATGGATGGATTATCTACAGACAAGTTAGAGGAGTTAGTTAATGGGTGGCCGCAACAAAAGCCCAAAAGAAGTGACACTCCACCTCTGAGCGCCCCCAACTTTGGAATCAGCACGGGCACTAGGACTGCAGGAAAACTGATTCCCTCGCCACTCTCAAGTGAGGGGGGAGGAAGGTGGATGTACAGCAAAAGGAAACGACCTGTTAAATACGCTTAGAAGGCTAAGGATGCCTTGGAAAAAGAATACAAAAGTACAACTCACTGGATTTTTCCCTCACTTTAACCATATTAACAAGCCCCAAAAGGGCAAGCCTATGTCCTGTTTTGTTTTGCAGAAGACCCCCGTTGGACCTCAACTGAACACAGAAAGGCAGACAACTGACTTTAATCATTTGTGTTTTGGGACAAATATTGAAGATTTGATCATACTCTTGATTACACTGTGCATTTTGGTTGCATAGTATCATGTTTCAGGTTGTTGTGGGTGTGGGTGTTGTCTTTAGGTCAGTTAAACTTCACACTTGGGTTTGAGTATTCACAGGTTTTGCTTGCTTACTGGCTACTCCCTGCACAGTAATGACATACCTTTTGATCCCTTCTTCTACCCCTTTTTATCAAACTGGTTATGATTTGCATGTAACTCCGCTATGGTGTTTCCACCTTACTAAAAAAAAAAAATTTGGAAATTAACCAAGGGACCCATCTAATGTCTTTCAGATGTGGTCACAAAAAGAAACCCATTATGTTGTTGATGCTTTCTAGTGTCAGAGAGATGTTTCTTGTAACACCAGTCCAGGAGTTCCATCCAAAACATGGTTGCTGGAAAGTGTCTATGTTTTGTTAAGTGTATGTTTCTGTGTATGTTTCTCTAATGTTTAATATTATGGGATATCCTAAACACACTATCCCATGAAAGTTCTATAGATTATAACAATACTTGAACTTGCCAAACTAGTATATCTCTCAGTATTTCAATTGCTTTTGAGATGTTCAAATAACAATTCTGCTCATATTTAATTTTGAAGCAACATGCAGTGTTGCTGTGTGGTGAAGTTATACCTTCACTCAGCCTATTAGAAAACATGTTTGTTTCATCTATAGTCCTGGCAAAACACCAAATGATCTTTGAAAACATTACATGGCAAATCCACGTATTGTTGAATTGTACTAGATTATATGCTTTCTGAGAATTAAAATCACAAATGCAACAAGTACTGATAATGGCATTGCAAAACCAGCTAGTGCTTGGTTTGTTAAGGAATAGGTTGTTTGTGTCAAATTGAATGACTCTTAATTGTTGTCTAAAGAGCGATGATAATGGTAAAGTTGTTAAACAAATTGTCCGTGTTCCTGTCCAAACCTGGAAAAACCTAAACGCTGATCTTTTATCTTTTTTTTTTTTTTTTCCCGGCCTCCGGGTGGCCCATGGGTGAAACATATTCTATTTTATCTATTGTGTGTTGTTGCAACTCTTTTGTTTATTCCTTGCTTGATTCTGTGTTTTATTACGTGTTGTATCTTCAATGCATATTGTAACTGCATCAACTGACGATGGGCAAATCCAAGAGATTAGAGCAACATTTGTAACCAAGTCCAAGAAATCCTTTATAACAATTGTATAACTTTTAACTCCCCCTTATCTCCCACCCCTCTTCCCCTTATGCTTGTTTTTTGTTGTTTTTTTTTTTTCCTCCTTTCCTCACCACCGTGGATGAATGTTTACAGATCAGTTTCAAGCAATCTTTGAGCCACCGGGTGGTGTGAAAGACAGAAACTGTTTTTCCCTTCTTTTGTCTCAAAGCTTGCTTCGTAAGGCCTTTTCTGCTGACAAGACTGATAACTGCCGGTTACCCAGATGGGTGTTATGGTGCCTCATTGTCTCTGCTTATGGTTGTAAAGATAAGCAGAAATAGGTGCAAATAGTCTTTTCCGGGGGGTACGGCTTGGAGAAGCTGACCACCACAAAAAGACAATGCTCCTGCATGGCAAGGAAGGCAACATCCGCTGCTGGCTTATCTGTTGAGCCAGACATGTCACACAAGCAAAGAGAAAAAATACCTGAGAAATGGGGATAAAAGGCCTTCACTGTATCAAGGATTTGGGAGATGAGAAGAGATGAATTGAAAAGAGAAGAAGAGAGGAGAAGGATTCTTGGAGAAGAACTCCCAGAGAGAAAATCTTTGAGGAGAACTCCCGAAGACGGACCCTGAGGCCTGCTTGCTGCCATCTCCCATCCCCCGCGGTGACCAGATGAGTTCTCGAGACTACGAACCTCGCTGGACCCACGGTGGTGATTATATCTCTCTTGCTTTCTATCAAGACTCCTTGCTTTTTATCCCTTTTCTATCGCTCACCTTCCCTTCCCCATATCCCTAAGCAACTAGTAATTGTAATAAACTGGTTGGGCTAACATTTGACCCGTTGTGTCTTAATCTCGCCATCGGGTATACACATAATCAAAGAACCTCGTCTCCCTCCTTTATATTGGAGCGTGACAAGGTATTCCTACGTTCTTGTCCTTGCATTCCTTTAAATCCTCTCAGCTATGAGCATGTATTAGCAAGAGGCAGTCGCCGGCTGCCCTGCTCTGGAGGACAGCATCTCCCTGCAGCTGGGAGGGTTCTAGTCCAAACCACTTCTCCTGGTTTCTCTGTTTGGTCTCTTTTTCAAGGTATGAGCACTGTTTACCATGCTCCTGTACGAGGGCTGTCTCTGATGTTCACTGGTATATATCTACAGTCTGTAAGGCCCCCCAGAAGGAACTGCTCTCAGGGTACTTGGGAGTTTCTGTACAGGTGACATAGGTTGGTTTTCTTAGCAATAGGGATTAATACATTAGTTTAAGAACCGATATATTAATATCGCAAAAAGAATGTATATGAGCTACTTCTAAAGCTTTCCATTTCAGCTTTTGTGGGTGAACAGTCTTGTTTTCCCCCAGTAATTCTGCACTGGGAACAAAATTGAATTTTATTTTCTGCCTCAAAGGTTTTGCATCACAAGAAGCACTGAAGTCACAATAGAATAATTTTTTTGTTTCAAAACGTGGAAGCATATTTTGCTCAGGTTCCACATACACTGTTTTTTAAAGTGATGCACTGTGGTCTCATAATCAATGGGAATCTTCCAAACTGGGAAAAAGTGGATGCAAGTGAGTCAGAGGTTTCAGGGATGAAGCTGATGGTGGAAAAATGGAAGAAGTCGGTGGGCACTAGACCATGAATACCACTGAGCATGCCCAAAGGGACATTAGCACATACCTGTGAGACCTTGAAAAAGAAGGGCTATGTATGCCAGCGTACAGCAGATGTATGTCTGAACGGTTCAAATGCAGAACCTGAACTCTGAGAGGGTGCGCTTGCTTGTCAAGACGCCCAGTGCGCGCCGTGAGGAATAAAGGGATGCTGCTTTCTAACATCACACTGAGTGATTCTCAGGGAGCTCCCCCCAATCCAGGCTCCATCGGGACCAGCTGCATGTTCCCTGCATTGCAGCAATGCATTCCTTTTTACTGCCCCTACGAAAGCGTGACAGAAGCTTGTCATGTATGGAGAGTAAGGGTGAGGGGATCCCTGCGTAGTACCCCACATGCGATCAGGGAAATGGCCCAAGTGTGCAATGGGTTTTGTTTTTTTTTTCCTGGAAAAAACGTGGTGAAGGCTTGCTTGAGAGAAGCCCACCAAGAGAAATGGGGTTTTAGTAGTACTTGAGAGATTCAGGACCCCCGGGCAACACATCTTTCTGAAAATAAGGTGGTGAGGGTGTGCTTGAGAGATTCCAGACCCCCAGGAGAAACTGAAGAGCTAGGGTTATTGGGAACTGTGTTGTGTTATGGTTGCCGGCACTGTGATGTTGTCTGTGAACATGGCTGTGAGTGGTACTGTGAGGGTGCCAAGTTTGTCATTTTTTTTCCTCTCTCTGTGGTGTGTGTATGTGGCAGGTCTGCAGAGTATGTTAAGCTTTGCTTTTTACTTTTGTAGCTGCAGCAGTGTGTGCGTTACAGTGTGTGAAAGCAGTTTGTACATTCCAGACATTCCAGACATGGAGGAGTTGGCTGTGGAAAACTGCAGAGGAAACTTGTTGAAAATTGCAGTGATTGGTAGCTTGGACAAATGATTAAAATCACTTGTGGAAACCTGGGGTCTGTGGAAAAACAACAAGTAAAGTTCCCGTTTTGTTGGGAGAAATTGGTTATGACTCTCCCTGGAGGAATTTGGTGTACAACCATGCCTTGAGGGAGTTGGCAGTCTCCATTACCTAACAGTGTGAGGAGGATCAATTGTCCATCATAAAGTGTATTTAGATGAAAGTGTATTCAGACTGTTGTGATGGTTGCAGTTTGCACCAGCCAAGATAGATGAAGACTGGAATGAGAAACAATTGTGTCACCACCCCTCCCTCCCTGGGCGGTTCCCAGAGCGCTCAGAGAAAGACCCTGGGGCAGAGTCACTGCAAACTCCTGTTGTGAAATGCTGTGTTACCTGGCGGTTGGGCAGGAACACATTGGAAGCAAGAATGTCCTTATCTGCAGAGATCTAGGAAACCCAAGATCCCAGTGTTAGCATTGGAAGCCTCTGGGGCTGGAGAGGAGACTGAAATTTGGTTTTTGTATTTACCAGGGGCCCCAGAGTCCATAATTAGTCGAGGCTGGTTGGAGGAATTAGAGGGCAAAATAAAATTGTAGAATGGGGACTTTTGTAGATAGGGCAGGTGTGTGGAAGAACAAAGAATGCTGAGCCATTTTTTAATGATGAAACTTTGGAAAAAAAATAAAGAGAGGGAGGCTAGGGAAAGGCAACAGCCAAGGAAGGCACAGGAAAGTACAGAGAGGAAATGAAGAAAGACAAGAAAAAACAAGTGGCAGAGACAGGAAATAATTGGTGTTGATGATAGTGCAGGGAACTGAAAGAGGGACGATGAAAAAATAAGAGCCGCCCAGGGAGGAAGGGGGTGGTGACACAACTGTTTCTCTTTCCAGTCTTCATCTATCTTGGCTGGTGCAAACTGCAACCATCACAACAGTCTAAATACACTTTCATCTAAATACACTTTATGATGGACAATTGTCCCTCCTGACATTGCTAGGTAATGCAGTCTGCCAAATCCCTCAAGGCATCGTTGTACGCCAGATTCCCCCAGGGAAAGTCATAACCAATTTTCACCAACAAAATGGGGGAACTTTTGTTGCTTCTTCTGAGGCAAAACCATTGAGGCAGAAAAGAAAATTCAGCTATGTTCCCAGTACAGAATGGAAATCTTCAGAAGTAGCACATATGCATTTTTTTTGCAATACTAATATATCGGTTCTTGAACTAATGTATTAATCCCTATTGCTATGAAAACGAAGCTATATCTCCTCTACACAAACTCCCAAGTACCCTGAGAGCAATTCCTCCTGGGAGGCATACAGTCTGTACATATACACCAGTGAACATCAGAGCCGGCCCTCGTACAGCAGCGTTTTTATCCATGCTCACACCTTCAAAAGAAGACCTAACAGAGAAACCAGGAGAAGTGGTAAGTACAAGAACTCAGCCAGCTGCAGGGAGATGCTGTCCTCTAGAGCAGGGCAGCCGGTGATTGCCTCTTGCTGAGCCGTGCTGACAGCTCAAACGTGTTAAAGGAAAGCTAGAATGAGAATGTCGCGATGCCTGAGGACATGGATGTACAACTGTCCCCAGCAAAGGAAACAAAGACACCGCAGAAAGCAATGCTTCATTAACATAAGAAAACACAGCCCCCACCCTTCTTTAACTCCCTCCCTGTCCCCTGGGAGCAGATGTGAGCTGAGAATGAGCAGTTGTCAACGGTTTACCGGGCTGGATCGGCCCGGTTCCGTGACGATTGGTGTGGGGGACTCACGGACCCACGCCCCAGGAAAGGGCAAGGGAAAAGGGAAAAGGGAAAAGGGAGATGGGCCTAGAAACAAAACAGCGGCAACGATCTGAGGAGGAAAGCTAATTTACTAAATAAGATATTAGAAAGCAAAATAACACAATATAATACAATGTAATTGGAATTGAGGCTAATGAATCAAATAAAATGAGCAAGAGAGAGTGTCCGATAAACCGAAGGCCTTACGCTAACGCTGAAGGCGATACGGCAGCGAGCACCCACTGCTGAGTCGATCCCGAAGGAAAGAGAGAGTCCCGTGACCGCTGAGGGTTTTTATCTGTTCCCTCTGAGCGGAAAACACGTAAAAATATAAAGCATCGCAAAGTCCTCTGGGGAATGTAGTGCTTCTTCTCTTCTGAGACAGATATACCTGGAATTATCAATGATCTATGGAGCTGGAGTATTAGCTCTTTAACTCTTAATGCAATACATGATGTTATGATGTGGAATACCAGCACCAAAAAATCACAAAACCATGACAGCAGTGAAAGTGCCCGAGGCCTGGCAGCCGGCTCGGGGCGTGCTCGCTGTGGCACCTGAGCCTGTGCTGAAGCAGCCAGAGCCTGGCTGGAAGCCATCCGGGCAGCACCGCGGTGGCAGGAGGTGCACCAAGGCCGTCCTGCGACCAGCTCCGGGCTGAGGGCACTCGGCATCCTGTGCTCTGCAACAGAGCTGGGAGCAGCCTGCTCTGCACCCAAGGTAGGTGCCCTTCGTGGTTCGTGCAGAGGAGCACACGCTGCCAGCAGCACCGGGTGGGACCCTGGTCCCGGCTCCATGTGCTGCCCGGCACGGCAGCTTTGCTGGGCCAGGTGGGCTGCAACGACAGCAGGAACACTTTGCAGGCGTGTTGCAGCCCGGGTTGGGCAGAGAGGGGCACACGAAGGGCTTGGAGCTGGGACAGGGAGGAAGTGAGCACAGGAGGTCAGCGTGCTCTGCTGCCCGCTTGTACCTCTGTGATACAGCGCAGCTGGGACTGCATTTCTCCCTCTGGACCGCACGAGAGGACCTTGCTGCGCAGCTCTGCACGCGTGGATTCCTGTAAGCTTTAAAATCCCAGGTGCCTCACTTTTTGGGTCTTAACAGAAATCCTCTAATAAGCGGGGAATTTCCACTGTGTCAGCACCCCCCTGAAGTACTGGGGACTGGGTGGTCTTTGCTGAGCGAATGTGTCCCAAGGGTTTTGTTCTGGCTGTCCCGGCAGCTGCAGATGCCTTTAGCACACAGCAGTGGGCCCCAAGCACGTTGTCAGTGGAGCACGCTTTCATTTCAGATCTTCCACCTCGTGCTGTAGTGACTTGCGGAAACAAACTCTATAACCCAGAGTGAGGTGATAAGGCAGGTAAGGTTATTCAGCACTGAGCTCACATGCCGGGTGCAAGGGGTTACCCTGTTAGAGACTATTATTTTATCCCATTGCCTCAAAGTCTGCTGATGAACATGTCCAAACTTGTCCAAGCTAGTCCTGGCCAGGGGTTGTGAAAGCCTTTGTCTAAGGGACAAGGAGATGGGCATGTCCGGGGACAATGAAAGAGAGACAAGCTGCCAATTAACACCCTTTTGTGTGGTACTCATCTCCGTGAGGAGATAGACATCTGAGGAGACTCTTGCATGGCACCCTAGAATGGGAGTTTTCACGTAGGCAAGAGATTGGAGGATAAAAAGAGGGATCGGATATGATAAGAATGTTCATGGTCTGTACAGGAGCTGAAATATTTCCTGTGCCTTTTACCTTCTTTCTGGAATGCTACAGTCAGATAGAAGGTAACACCAGGAGGCTGATGATGAACGGTGTCTCATGGAATGTCTATGGTTAATGCTTAGTTATTTTTTTATTTTATTTGGCCATGATTAATTACTTCAGTGTTAGAGATGTGATTTCAAATTTAGGTTCTGTTCCCTCTTCCTGTCTATTTCTGTTCTCCTTTCCTTCATATGCAGTTTCAAAACCTGGCATTTTGCATGTAACGCCTCTCCCCTTACTTCCTTGTGTGGCCCTCATGACTTTGTCAATTTGTCACAGATGGATCCCAATACAATATACGATCCAAAGCTACCGAGAAGGAGGACTGTATTTATTGACAGACCACACATTTGCAGTACTGATTTAACAGTGTCTTAACAAGACTGGATTACACACACAACTACAGGAGCCCCTCCCATTGAGTCATGACGTCCAGGGTGGTCCCCCTGTCTATGTCAACTCCTGCACCCACAGAAATAAGGAGCCTTTATGGACCTGGATCCAGTTCTGGTCCCAGACTTGTTCACGGCTTTGTGTGTAAAGAATCATATGAGCTCAGTCTCAGATATAACCTTAGGGAAGGACACAAAGCTCCAAACTAAGCGTGAGTCTCTTACAGCAGATCAGCGTCTGCAAGGTGTGTGGACAAAAGGGGGTGAAAGATCTCTGCTAAGGTGTGACTTCGACCTGCTCTCTGTTTTGGGATGCCTGTCTCCTTGTTATGCTTTCTTTTCAGTCCCACACTGTTCAACTCTCAGCTGTGTGTTCTTTCAGCCCCCCAGATTGCGATAGCTTTGTGATGATTACTGTCATTTAGCCAGAGTGCTAAGAGTGCTGTTGCTCATTGCCTTTCTGTGCAGGGTGTGGTGTGCCACACCCCAGGTGGCTCCGTACAGATGGTTTGGTGTGGGCAGGGGTTGGACAGGGACTGCTGCATTCAGTCACAGCTGTGCTGACATTTCCCTTGTCCTTGCAGGCTCCACTTCAACTTCTGCCTTCCTCCCGTGATCATCCCAGCCTGCAGGAGAGCAGCAATGGCCTCAGCACATCCAACTCAGGTAGGGGCTGGGAAAAGCGGGCAGGAGAGGCCAAGGGGTGAGGGATGTGAATGCAGGGGGAGAGGGAGGTGCTCTCAGGCAGCATGTGTGTGCTGGGGACAGAGAAGTGGCTGGGACTGGAGTTTCACTCCTCTGCGAGCTGCTTCCCTGGGCCTTGGCTGTTCCCAGCAAGGAGCCTCTCTGTGCTTGCAGGAGCCCGTGAGCTTTGAGGAGGTGGCCGTGTATTTCAGCAGGGAGGAGTGGGTGCTGCTGGACCCTGCACAGCGAGCATTCTACCGGGACGTGATGCTGGAGACGTACGAGTGCGTGGCCTCACTGGGTGAGGGCTTTGCTGCCTTTCCTCCTCTTTTGGGCACATCTGGTTATGCAGAATGTGCCTCTGCAAGTAGGGCCCAAAATAATCACCATGCAGTTCCTTCGTGACAAACTCCACAGTAGCAGCAACAAAAGAAACACAGAGAAGCATGAGTTTCATAAGGGCTCATTGTGCTCAGCACTTTGATACCATCTTGCTGTCAGTGCTGGCCAGCAGGCATCAGCCAGGAGCGGAAGGACCATCTCCCTGCAGTCAGCTCTTTTTCTTTTAAAGAAAATATCTTTGCATGTTTTCAGAGATATTAAAGCAATCTTTGCTCCAAAGGAAGCTGCTGTGTTTCGTGCCAGTGTCATTCAGGCCCTTAATGTTATTTCACCGTGGGGAGGGACATTGCGCAAATTTGCTGGACAAGCAGCTTTTACAGAATGATGGAAAAGCTCTCATTTCTCCTATTTCTATTGTTGCAGCTCCACTTCCAGGCCCCAAACCCATGGTGATCTCCCTGCTTGAAGAAGGTGAAGAGCCCTGGATCCCAGATATGTGTAGCCCTGAGGCCGTGGCAGGAGATATCAGACCAGGTGAGGTGGTGGAGGGAAGGAGGAAGTTGAAGCCATTAGAGAGATCTCTGGGGGAGGAGTATTTGAGGAACCGATTGCTATTTCTGGTTTTTCTTTATTTTCCAGCAGGTGCAGGGATAAGAAACGCAAGGAAGGGTCTGCAGGAAGGTGGTGTGGTCAACAGACAGTGTGGTAGCATCTCCATGGAAGAAATCAGAAGGGATGTGCATGTGGATCAGGGGCAAATTGTGTGGAAGCAGAACAAGATGCAACAGGGAAAGCATCTGTTAAAGGCATCAGGGAACCCACAGGACCTCAGTACAGGTCAGAGGCAGAATGAAGAGCCCAGGAGTAAGGATGTGTGCAAAAGCGAAAAGCAGAATCCATGTCATGAGGGTGAGAAAAGCATTCAAATAGATTCCAGAATCGTTAAGCACCAGTGCACGCACTCAACAAAGAGCCTGTACAAGTGCTCTGAGTGTGGGAAGATGTTCAAATGGAGATCCCATCTCTTCGTGCACCAGCGCATGCACACAGGAGAGAGACCATATAAGTGCTCTGAGTGTGGGAAGAGCTTCTAAAGCAGTCCTGAATTGAAGCAGCACCATCGCAGCCACACAGGAGAGAGACCATTTAAATGCTCTGAGTGTGGGAAGAGCTTCAAATGGAGTACTTCTTTGAAGGAGCACCAGCGCAGCCACACAGAAGAGAGACCATATAAGTGCTCTGAGTGTGGGAAGTGCTTCAAAAGCAGTTCTCATTTGAAGCAGCACCAGCGCAGCCACACAGGAGAGAGACCATATAAATGCTCTGAGTGTGGGAAGAGCTTCAGATGGAGTTCTGATTTAAAAGTACACAGACGCGTCCATACAGGAGAGAAGCCGTACAAGTGCTCTGAGTGTGAAAAGACCTTCAAAAGCAGTTCTCATCTCAAATCCCAAAAGCACATCCACACCACTGACAGACTGTAGAAGCACCTTCAGAATATGAGAACCTTCAGAAGCAGTTCCAGCCACGTTTCCTACCAGCACATGCACACTGCAGACAGAGCCTGCAATGCCCCAGACATGGAATAGCTTCAACCAGAGCCACAGCCTGGTTACCCACTGTGGCTGTGTGTGGTGATGAACCGCACAGTTCCCTTGTCTCAAATGCAGGTTGAGCTCCAACCAATGCTCCAACTTGATTGAGTAGAAAGGGATCCACGCAGGGCAGGGATCACAAAAATGCCAATACTGCAAGAAGAGCTTCATCCAGAGGCTCTGTCCACACTGAATGTTGCCCAGTGCTCGTGAGGGGAATGCCCTGCAAGAGTCTGTGCTGCAGGAAGAATTTCTCTCAGGGCTGACTTCTCATTTCTCATCAGAAAGACCCCAGTGCAGAGACCTTGAGAATGCTGGAGAACTCAGCATGAGAGAGACCCAGATGCTTCTCCCCCCACAGGAAGTGTTTGCAAAGGAGATGGCTTCACTGGAAACCTCTGCAGAAGTGACTTTATCCAGGAGTATCAGATGGCCTTTCCTTCCCAACAAAAGAAATTCATTCTCCATGCCTTCTTTTCTCCTCTGCTCTTCCTGCAAGCAGCTTTTGGATGCCATCTCCTAAGGAAAATCAGCTGTGTACGGATGCTCTGTGTGTCTGTTTGGGTGAGCTCCTATTAGTAGTTTCTGAGTGCACTGATGCATGAAATAGAAGGGTCAGGAGAGCAGTAACGTGGCTTGTGGAATTGTTGTGAAAATAACCTGTAGTTGAAGGGGAAGGGGGTGAATAAAGTAGGAGAGTTGTTCTGGAGCAAATCTCAATGTATCTCGCTTTTTGTTCTAAAAATAAAAGAGCACTTGTGGATTGATGAATGGTACAAGGAAGTTTGATTTTCATGCTGACTCCAGTCCACTGTTTGCAACACAGGGAGGTATTTTTTTCACACAAGCATTGTCATCCTTTTTCACAGAATTGCACATTGCCTCTACTCCTCTTCCCAAAAGATTTCACAGGAGATCAAAGCAGCTGTGAGACACCAAGCTTTGCTTGGCTCCACTAGATCTAATAAAAGCTGAGCTTGTTTCTCCCAAGTGCAGCATCCCATGTCTCAGGAGGTGGTGGGAGCAGAAGGCAGTGCAAACACACAGGGTGCACAAGCAGCTTATCCCCGCAGCACAGAGATTTCAGTGTGCTCTCCAGTGCATGCTTGCCTCTTTTCTGAGCTTGAAGGTCTTTGATGTGACCTTGGAAATCATCTGGAAGAACTCGCGCAGAAGGGCCATCACATTTGCTGGGCTCTTCTCAAGCTGCAGTGCTTGGACTGCAGTTTGCAGGAAGTGGAGGTTGACTTCGGTGAGCTGGTGAAGCCGGCAGGAGCCTGCCCATGTCCTCAGGAGCTGTGAGTTTCTTTGTAGGATCCCTAAGCGCTCCCTGAGAACCACAAGGAGATGATGCTTGCAGTATGGAGGAGCGCTGCTTCCTCCATCTCAGGGAGCAGGGGCCTGGTGTGGTGCAGGAGAGGTAGAGCAGGGCCCTGGGGGTTGGAGGAACACACAGCTCCAAGGAAAATGCGTGGGGAAGAAGCAAGCAGCTGGGAGGCTTGGGAATCCCCAGCAACATGAGATAGCAGCCCAACCAAGAGCTGGAATGATGATATATTTTTCAACTGCATCCAATTAATTCCTATCCTATGGCCCTGCTCATGCGTTTCCCCTCTCCTTTCGGATTTCCCCAAGAAGCGTTCTCACTATTGTCTATTTTCATCTCATATCACTGTGTTCTCAGAAATGCTGATTTTGCTTTCCTAGATAAAGCAAACAAACAAACAAACACAGTGAGGTAATTTTTCCATTTTACTCACTGAAACATTATTAAAAATTAACAGATGATTTCACCCCTACATGTCTAGCTGCATTAGGGGATGGAAAAATCACTTTTTTTCCTCTCTCCCTGTTCCGTCTTTCCCTGTGCTTTGGGGAAGGAAATCCTTCTGTAGTGGATATGAGTACCTACAGAGCTATGACTGCCGTGCGCAGTCAGAAGGAACAGGAGCGTTTCCAATGCCAAAATAGGTTGTTTTCCTTGTGGTGGTGGGATGGTGTTTTAAACGGTTTAGCAGGCTGGTTTGGCCTGGTTCTGTGACGATTGGTGCGGGGGACTCACAGACCCACTCCCCAAAAAAGGGGAAGGAGGAGAGGGAAAAGGGAGAAGGGAGGTGGGTTTAAAAACAAAACAGCAGCAACGACCTGAGGAGGAAAGGCAGGGGAGACACCATAATCAGGCAGGTGGTTTTCCCAGGGCGAGGCTCATCCCCTGCTCTCTGGGTGTGCTGACCCCTGTGATTTCCCCAAATGCGGGAAACTCGACTGCATAATTTGTGATAGTGGGGGACTGCGTTCACACTCTCCTATTCCAAAAATGTCAAGGGTTTGTGGGCTGGTTCTGCCTGGTTCTGCGACAACTGAGGAAGGAGACCCACAGGCCCACAGCCCTGACAAGGGGAAGGGGGAAAGGGAGAAGGGAAAAAAGGAGATGAGCCCCGAAACAAAACAGCGGCAACGATCTGAGGAGGAAAAGCTAATTTATTAAATAAGATATTAGGAAGTAAAATAACACAATATAATACAATAGAATTGGAATTAAGCCCAATGAATCAAGCAAAATGAGTAAGAGAGAGAGAGAGAGAGAGAGTGAGTGCCCGATAAACTGAAGGCCTTACGCTAACGCTGAAGGCGGATGGCAGCGAGCACCCACTCCTAAGTGATCCTAGAGAAAAGAGAGTACATCCTGTGACCGCAGAGAGTTTTTATCTGTTCCCTCTGAGCGGAAAACACGTAAAAAATACAAAGCATTACAAAGTCCTCTGGGGAATGTAGTTCTCTTTGATTCTTAATGCACTACATGATGTTATGATGTAGAATACCAGTACCAAAAAATCATAAAACCATGACATTACACCCCTTATTCCACATCACTATATCATGCTTGATACATGCAGAAGAACAATGATTAACGTGCATTAGATACACGCACACACTATATATATAGAAGTATATACATAGAATTACTGAAGGCGGTCTCCAGACATCAAATTCCCTTGTGGTACACATTGAACATCCCCATTCTTCTGCATCACCCACCAGGTAGACCCAGGTCCTTGAGCAAAGACAGTTCCACGGAGAGGTTTGCCCTCTCCAGAAGCTGGAAGGACCCAAACTGCTTTTCCCAACATGTTCTTTACATGTACTACAGGGACCTTATCTCCCTCTACAGTAGGCAGAGAGCTGGATTGGGCAGGACCATCGCGACTGATGGATCCTCTAGTGTTGACCAACCAGGTGGCTTCTGACAGATTTTTCTCCCAGTGCTTAAATGTTCCACCACCCATTGCTTTCAACATTGTTTTTAACAATCCATTGTACCTTTCAATTTTACCAGAAGCTGGTGCATGATAGGGGATATGATAAATCCACTCAATGCCATGATCTTTGGCCCAAGTATTTACAAGAGAATTTTTAAAATGACTTCCATTATCAGACTCAGTTCTTTCTGGAGTACCATATCACCACAGGACTTGTTTCTCCAGACCTAGAATGGTGTTTCGGGCGGTAGCATGGGGTACTGCATATGTTTCAAGCCACCCAGTGGTTGCTTCCACCATGGTGAGCACATAACGCTTACCATTGCGAGATCGCAGCAAGGTGATATAATCAACCTGCCACACCTCCCCATATTTATACTTTTGCCATCGCCCTTCCTGCCAGAGAGGTTTCATCCTCTTGGCCTGTTTAATTATGGCACATGTATCACAGTCATGGATCACCTGTGCAATGGCACCCATACTTAAGTCCACCCCTCGGTCTCTAGGCCACTTATATGTTGCATCCCTTTTTGATGGCCTGAGGTCTCATGGGCCCACCGAGCTAAACATAACTCTCCTTTGTTCTGCCAGTCCAAGTCTATTTGAGACACCTCAATTTTGGCTGCTTGATCTACCTGATGGTTCTTTTTCTGCTCTTCAGTAGCTCGATTCCTGGGCACATGAACATCTATGTGACGCACCTTTACACCCAACCTTTTTGTTCAGACAGCAATGTCTTACCACAGTTCCGCAGCCCAGATAGGTTTGCCCTTCTGTTGCCAGTTGTTTTGTTCCCACTGCTGCAACCACCCCAATAAAGCGCTTGCCACCATCCAAGAGTCAGTATGAAGATACAGCATTGGCCAACTCTCCCATTCAGCCACATCTAAGGCCAGTTGGACAGCCTTTACCTCTGCATATTGACTCGATTCTCCTTCTTCAGTGGCCTCTGCTACTCGTCGTGTGGGGCTCCACACAGCAGCCCTCCATCTGCAATGTTTCCTAACAATACGACACGATCCATCAGTAAAGAGGGCATATGTCTTTTCATTTTCTGTTAGTTCATTATATGGTGGGGCCTCTTTTGTGCGTGGTACCTCCTCTGCTGGTGTTGTTCCAAATTTCTTGCCTTCAGGCCAGTCCATGATCTCCTCTAACATCCCTGGACGGCTGAGGTTTCCCATCCGAGCTTGCTGAGTAATCAGTGCAATCCACTTACTCCAAGTGGCATCGGTAGCATGATGGGTGGAGGGAACCTTTCCTTTGAACATCCAATTCAGCATTGGCAATTGACGTGCCTGGAGGAGCTGCGTCTCAGTGCCAATTACTTCAGAGGCAGCCCGAACTCCCTCGTATGCTGCCAAGATCTCCTTCTCAGTTGGAGTGTAGCACTCCTCCGAACTCCTGTACACTCTGCTCCAAAATCCCAGAGGTCAGACTCGGGTCTCCCCATAGGCTCTTTGCCACACTCCAAGTGGGGCCTTTCTCTCAGGCAGCAGTGTATAGGATGTTCTTTATGTCCTGTCCCATCCGTACTGGCCCCAGGGCCACAGCATGGGCTGTCTCCTGTTTAATCTGCTCAAAGGCCTGCTGCTGTTCAGGACCCCATGCAAAATTATTCTTCTTTCAGGTCACCTGATAGAGGGGGCTTACTATGAGGCTATAGTTTGGGACATGCATCCTCCAAAAGCCTACTACACCAAGAAAAGACTGTGTCTCCTTTTTGCTTGTTGGTGGTGACATGCTGGTGATTTTGTCAACCACATCTCCCGGGATGTGACGACGCCCATCTTGCCATTTTACTCCTAGGAACTGAATTTCTTGGGCAGGTCCCTTCACTTTGTTTCATTTGATAGCAAAACCAGCACCCAGAAGAATCTGGATTATTTGCTCTCCTTTTTTAAAAACTTCTTCTGCTGTATCACCCCACACAACAATGTCATCAATATATTGGAGGTGCTTAGGTGCCCCACCCTGTTCCAGTGTGCTCTGGATCAACCCATGGCAAATGGTTGGGCTGTGTTTCCACCCCTGGGGCAAACGGTTCCAGGTGTACTGAATGCCCCTCCACGTGAAAGCAAACTGTGGTCTGCACTCTGTGGCCAAAGGAATAGAGAAGAATGCATTGGCAATGTCAATGGTAGCATACCACTTGGCTGCTTTTGACTCCAGTTCATATTGCAGCTCCAACATATCTGGCACAGCAGCGCTCAGTGGGGGCGTGACTTCATTCAGACCACGGTAATCTACCGTCAGCCTCCATTCTCCATTAGACTTACGTACCGGCCATATGGGGCTGTTAAACAGTAAGTGGGTTTTGCTGATCACTCCCTGGCTCTCTAACTGACGGATCAAATTATGAATGGGGAGCAAGGAATCCCTGTTGGTGCGGTACTGCCATCTGTGCACTGTTTTCATAGCAATTGGTACCTGCTGCTCTTTTACTTTCAGTACCCCCACAACAGACGGATCTTCTGACAGGCCGGGTAAAACAGACAGCTGCTAAATGTTGTCAGCATCTACAGCAGCTATTCCAAAAAGCCCATCGGTATTCCTTGGGATCCTTGAAATGTCCCCTTCTAAGATAATCAATACCGAGTATGCATGGAGCCCCGTGTCCAGTCACTATACAATGTTTCTGCCAGTCTTTACCGGTGAGGCTTATTTCTGCCTCCAACACAGACAATTCCTGAGAGCCCCCAGTCACTCCAGAAATATAAATCAATTCTGTCCCTTTATAACTCGAAGGCGTTAGAGTGCACTGTGCACCAGTGTCCACCAGTGCCTTATATTTTTGTGGCTCTAATGTGCCAGGCCATCGAATCCACACAGTCCAATACACTCTATTATCCCTTTCCCTCCCCTGGCTGAGGGCAGGGCCCCTCTATTGGTTACCTGTGGTGACCGGAGCAATTTCATTGGTGGCTGATCTCTGCTGTAATTCTCTCACACGTGCTCGTAGTGCAGGGGTGGGTTTTTTATGCCACTTCTTCATGTCCTCTCCATTTTCTCGTAAGAAGCTCCACATGGACACACGCGACATGAAGTTACTGCTGTCATCTGCTCGAGCAGAGAGGCGGTTGCCTTTGATGGCTGAGACTTTTATCAGTTTGATCAGTTTCTCCATCAGATTCTTTGGATCATCCCCGTCTTCATCCGGTGTTTCTGATACTGACACAGGTCCATCCCTGTTCATCAGTAAGGACAATTCCTCCAGTATCATTTTCAGTATCTTCTTTATGTCACTGACTTCTCCTGCTACCGTTGATACAGCTGCAATGGAAACGTGTGATGGTGGAAGTTGTTGTTCAAAGTTTTGAAGTGTAGTAACCGCTTCATGAAATGGGAGTCTTCTGTTTCGGCCCTCGAGTATATTAAATGTTGCTACCAGTGTACTTGCGTACCTTTCTGGTGCTGTTTTTGAGAGCTTCCGATATACATCAGCTTTACACCATGCTTTCTCAGGATCACGGTCCTGGTGTGGATTGTTAGGGACGAAAGTAGGATCGTACAGCATCTCTACTACAGCCATTTCTCTCAAAAATTGGATGCCCTTCTCCACAGTATTCCATCTTTCCACCTTAGGCTCCAGATCGTCTTTGTAAGGAAATCTCTCCTTTTCAGCTACTAGTACTCGTTCCCAGAGGGTAGCAACTCCACTCACGCATCTACTAATCCCTCTGTCGATAACTGGGTCTCGAGCAATGCTTCCCAGTTGGCAGGCTTGGTTGCCATCTAGGGACACGCTGCTGGCACCGTTGTCCCAACACCGCAGCAACCAGGTGACAATAGGTTCATCTGAGCGCCGTACAAACTCCTTTCTTGAACCCTGGATTTCAGTCATCCTTAGGGGCCAACGAATAGTGGTTATGGTGATTTCTTCATTATCACTGTCCTCTCCATGTCTCACACTTTTATTAGTGGCCTTTCTAGGTGGTGGTGGTGGTGGTGCTGAGGAGGGCTCCTCACCTGGATCTTCCTCTTCTTTCTCATCTCTGTCGTCTCCATGTCTCTCACCTTCCTTAGTGGCCTTTTTAGGTGGTGGTGGTGGTGGTGGTGCTGAGGAGGGCCCTCACCTGGATCTTCCTTTTTTTTCTCTGCTTCTTCTTCTTTCCGTTCTAGCCGCGAGGACACTCATTTCCATTTCTGGCCTTCCACAGGGGCAGCCGACACAGATGCCAGTGCTTCCTGTGACTGGTCACGTTTAACCTCAAGGTTTTCATTTTTGCTCTGAACCTCGGTTTGGAAACCATTTCTCTCCAGAATATCAATTATAGCTCAATAAGCACAAGCCAAGCCCCAAACAGTCCGTTCCTTCTCAGATCTCCCTGAGTCACATGACTCCTTACCTAAACACTCACTGAATTTCTCAGGATCCCGCAGGTGCTCAAGATCAAAATCACACAGCACCGGGGTTCCCCACGCTTCTAATTTCTTTCCTATTTTTTCCCACCTTCCCTACCATTCAACACTCTCTGGTTCTGAGGAAGGCTTCCTACACAGGATGTAAATGACTGTTACAGAGAGTACATGCAGAAAAATGGATAACACAGTTGCCAGGCTGACATCTTGAACATAGGTAAAAACTTGAAAAGAGTACCTGGAAACCAATCCAAATGCTGTATAATCTGTCATATTAGTCAGGGTGTTTAGGCAGGAAGGGGGTAACCCCATCAGCACACTAAAGCAGCTGTATGCATACATGACTCCAGTGCTGAACATGAGGAGCTTAAAAAGACGCCAACATGCTCCAAGGTACATGAAAACCCTCCGTCCACTCAGCACCAGTTTTACAGTGGGGTACAAATACTGCATTGCCCGCATTCTCCACCAATAATGTGTCACGGTGTTATCCGTGACAGTAACCCAAGGGGGAACCAAGAAGGGAAAAAAAGGGAACGGAAAATAAACTGCCCCGTGGCCGCGCGCTCCAGGGGGAGGGGGAAAACAGAGAGAATAGAGGGTATGTAGGGAAAAAAACAAAACACAACGGCACGATCTGAGAAGGAACGGTAACTTTACTAAATCTAATGAAATTGAACAATTGAGAGAGAGAGACAAAATTTCCAAACCAGAAAACTGGGAGCTTACATTACACGTGCTGAACTCCTCACGGCCGCCCCGACAGCATGCGCCACAAAAAGCGTGGGCCCCGCGTGTGGTGCGGAGCTCCGCCCCCCCCTGCTCCCACAGCATTAACTCCTTAACGGCCTGCATGATGTTCTGATGTGGAATACTGACATCAAAACCACAAAACCACAACACACGCACCAGCTTCCGGAAAGATTGAAAGATACAATGGGTAGCTAAAAACCATGTTGAAAGAAATGGGTGGCGGAACATTTAAGCACTGGGAGAAAAATCTGTCAGAAGCCACCTGGTTGGTCAACACCCGAGGATCCATCAGTCGCGATGGTCCTGCCCAATCCAGCTCCCTACCTACTGTAGAGGGAGATAAGGTCCCTGTAGTACATGTGAAGAACATGTTGGGGAAAGCGGTATGGGTCCTTCCAGCTTCTGGGAAGGGCAAAACTCTCCGTGGAACTGTCTTTGCTCAGGGACCTGGGTCCACTTGGTGGGTGATGCAGAAGAATGGGGATGTTCAGTGTGTACCACAAGGGAATTTGATGTTGGGGGAGTGCAGTCAGTAATTCCATGTATATACTTGTATATATGTTATGTGTGTGTGTATCTAATGCATGTTAATCATTGTTTTTCTGTATGTATCAAGAATGTTGTAGTCATGTGGTATAAGGGGTGGAATGTCATGGTTTTATGATTTTTGGTACTGGTATTCCACATCATAACATCATGTATTGCATTAAGAGTTAAAGAGCTAATACTCCAGCTCCATAGATCATTGATAATTCCAGGTATACCTGTCTCAGAAGAGAAGAAGCACTACATTCCCCAGAGGACTTTGCGATGCTTTGTATTTTTACGTGTTTTCCGCTCAGAGGGAACAGATAAAAACCCTCAGCGATCACGGGACGCTCTCTTTCCTTTGGGATCGACTCAGCAGTGGGTGCTCGCTGCCGTATCGCCTTCAGCGTTAGCGTAAGGCCTTCGGTTTATCGGACACTCTCTCTCTTGCTCATTTTATTTGATTCATTAGCCTCAATTCCAATTATATTGTATTATATTGTGTTATTATAGTTTCTGATATCTTATTTAGTAAATTAGCTTTCCTCCTCAGATCGTTGCTGAATTAAATGCATCAAGAGCTTTCAGAGCCACCTCCTCATTTGATTTTTGACCTCTGTCTTATGCATGCAATTTCCTGCTTCACCAGCCCTCACAAACAAACTCCCCTTTTCATGTCCTCTATCATCTCTTCAGTGACGGCTCTTGGCAGGGCCTGCTAACACCCTCACATACTTGGGCTGTGCTTCTGACTTCAGGGTTTTACAGGCTTGCTCAAATGTTCAGGATCTGCAGTTCAGGAATGTGGCGCCACAAAGCACCTCAATATGAATAAGGGCCCAGCAAGCCAAATTATGTTGCCAATTTCAGAGATTTTCAGCAAGGCAGCCAAAAGGAAAGGATATTAATAAGAAATAACAAGAAACAAAAGTGTTTCCACTCTTCTCCCCTCTCCCCCTCTACATCTAGACCCACTCATTATTCATTCTCTGTGGAACAAATTAATTTTTACTGCATTATAGAGGCACTCAGTCTTGACAGTGATTTCATCTGACTTTGGGCACCTACGGTGTGCTTGCCCAGAATTCAGTTTCTCATCAACAGAGAGAAATCATTTGTCCACACTCTGTTGCCTTGATCTGCTCTGCCTGTCGACAATATCTTGCTCCAGGTGGGCTCCCATACGTCCTGGGTCACAGTCCCGAGTCCCACACAAGGGCATGAAGTACATCAGAGAATAGCGAAGGCAGCGGCCACCTCTTTGATGGTAACTGAATCAACCCCTGAATCAAGATGTTAGGCATCAATCAAAACTGATTAAGAAGAAAATCTCTGTGTAATAGGTGTATAATAACTAACTCTTCCCTTATAGAAGAATTGAGGGTTGTCTATGTGCTCTCATGATTAATTTTCCATTAGGCATGTTCACATAGCAGCAAAATAATGACATTTACATTTGGTATGAATACAGATTTTCACAACCATATTAGATGTAAATATATATTACAGTTGGAAGTGAGTTTCACAGATCACCTAGTCCAACTTTCTACCTATTTCAGGGCTAACCAAAAGTTAAAGGACATTATGTACGGCATTAACCAAATGTCCCTTGAACTCCAGATGTCATGGGACAACAGCCTCTCGAGGAAGAATTTCCAGTGTCGACTTTGATAGGAGTGTGTTGGAAGAGGAAAGAGAAGTGGGGTTTTCTACATCTTGACTTGAAAAAGTTATTGATGTATGGGACTGATGTAGGTTGAGGAGAAGGTGGTCAGAGACTGGCTCCAACTTGTTCCACTGTTGATAATGGGATGGAATCTGGACCTCTCACCCACACCTGTAGGACCAGGGTCCTGGCAGAAACAAAGGAGCCTGGCCAAAAGTGAAGACCAAGGCAAAGCACTGAGGAAGCCAGTTCTCCATCTTCATTTATCAGAGGGGGAACACTCTCCTTGGTCTGTCTCACTGTGCCTAAGTTCCTGTAGAACCCCTTGTTATTTTATACATCCGTTGCCAAGTTCAACTCCATCTGTGCCTTGGCACAAAATAGTCAGAATGCTTCTTGGGGAAACCTGAAAGGAATGGGGAAACACATGAGCAAGGACATAGGACAGGAATTAATAGGATGCAGGTGATCAGTTAATCACTACAGCTCCTGGCTGGGCTGCTGTCTCTACTTGCTAGGGATTACACAGCCTCCCAGGTGCTTGCTTCTTCCCCACGCATTTCCCTTGCTGCTTTGTGTTCCACCAACCCCCAGGGCTCTGCTCTACCTCTCCTGCACTACACCAGGCCCCTGCTCCCTGAGATGGAGGAAGCAAGAACTGCAAGAATCATCTCCTTACAGTTGGCTGGGGGGACTGAACACAGCTGATTGAACTGAGCCGAGCAAATGTGGTGACCCTACTGCAGGACGTCTTGCAGACCCTTAACCAAGGTCAAAGCAAAGACCTTCAAGCTCAGAGTAGAGGCAAGCATGCACTGGAGAACACTCTGAGACCTCTGTGCTGCGGGGATAAGCTGCTTGTGCACCCTGTGTGAAAGAAATGCCTCCCTGCGATGAAAGCAGTGGACTGGAGTCAGCACCAAAATCAAACTTCCTTCTACCATTCCTCAATCCACATGCGGTCTTTTATTTTTAGAACAATAAGCAAGGCTACAGTGACAAAAGCTCCAGAACAACTCTCCTACTTTATTCACCTCCTTCCCCATCAACTACAGCTTATTTTCAGAGAAATTCCACGAGCCAAGTTACTGCTTTCCTGACACATGTATTTCATTCCTCAGTGCACTCAGAAACTTCTGAGAGCAGAACATGCACACAGACACACAGAGCATCCGTACACAGCTGATTTTCCTTAGGAGGTGGAATCAAAATTCAGATTGCAGGAAGAGCAGAGGAGAGAAGCAGACATGGTGAGAGAATATCTTTTGTTAGCAAGGAAAGGCGATCTGAAACTCCTGGGATAATTCCCTTCTGCAGAGGGTACCAGAAAAAGCCATCTCCTTAGGAAACTCATCCTATAGGGGAGAAGCATTGGGTCTCCCTCATGCTGAGGTCTCCAGCATTCTCAAGGTCTTTGAGCTGGGGACTTTTCCAATGAGAAATGAGAATTCAGCCCTGGGAGAAATTCTTCCTGCAGCACAGACGCTTGCAGGGCATTCCCCTCACGAGCACTGGGCAACATTCAGTGTGGACAGAGCTCTGGATGGAGCTCTTCCTGCAGTGCTGGCATTTCTGTGGTCCCTGACCTGAGTGGATCCCTTTCTACCTGATGAGGTTGGAGCTGTTGTTGGATCTCAACCTGCATTTAGGACAAGGGAACTGTGTGGTTCATCACCACACACAGCCACAGTGGGTAACCAGGCTGTGGCTCTGGTTGAAGCTATTCCATGTCTGGGGCATTGCAGGCTCTGTCTGCAGTGTGCATGTGCTGGTAGGAAATGTGGCTGGAACTGCTTCTGAAGGTTCTCATATTCTGAAGGTGCTTCTACAGTCTGTCAGTGGTGTGGATAATCTTGTGGTATTTGAGATGAGAACTGCTTTGAAGCTGTTCTCACACTCAGAGCACTTGTATGGCTTCTCTCCTGTATGGATGCGTCTGTGTACTTTTAAATCAGAACTCCATTTGAAGCTCTTCCCACTCTCAGAGCATTTATATGGTCTCTCTTCTGTGTGGCTGCGCTGGTGCAGCTTCAAATGAGAACTGCTTTTGAAGCTCTTCCCACACTCAGAGCACTTAAATGGTCTCTCTCCTGTGTGGCTGCGCTGGTCCACGAAGAGATGGGATCTCCATTTGAACATCTTCCCACACTCAGAGCACTTGTACAGGCTCTTTTTTGAGTGCACGCACTGGTGCTTAACGACTCTGGAATCTATTTGAATGCTTTTCTCATCCTCATGACATGGATTGTGCTTTTCCCTTTTGCACACATCCTTACTCCTAGGGTCTTCATGCTGCCTTTGACCTGTACTGAAGTCCAGTGTGTTCCTTGATGCCTTTAACAGATGCTTTCCCTGTTGCATCTTGTTCTGCTCCCCCTGAACTTGCTCCTGATCCACATGCACATCCCTTCTGATTTCTTCCATGGAGATGCAGCCACTCTGAGTTTTGACCACACCACCTTCCTGCAGACTCTTCCTTGCTTTTCTTATCCCAGCACCTGCTGGATGACAAAGGAAAACCAGAAATAGCACACGGTGCCCCAAATACTCCTCCCACAGAGATGTCTTATATGGCCTCAATTTCCTCCTTCCCTCCATCACCTCACCTGGGCTGACATCTCCTGCCACGGCCTCACTCACGGAAACCCACATCTGGGATCCAGGGCTCTTCTCCTTCTTCAAGCAGGGAGATCACCATGGGTTTGGGGCCTGGAAGTGGAGCTGCAACAATAGAAATAGGAGAAAGGAGAGCTTTTCCATCATTCTGGCACAATGTCCCTCCCCACAATGAAGTAAAAAATTAAGGTCTGAATGACACTGGCATGAAACACAGCAGCTTCCTTTGGAGCAAAGTTTTCTTTTCCGTCTCTGAAAACATGCAAAGATATTTTTTTCAAAAGAAAAAGAGCTACTGCAGGAAGATGGTCCTTCCCCTCCTGGCTGATGCCTACAGGCCAGAAATGACTCCAGGACGTTTAACAAAGTGCTGAATACGATGAGCCCCTATGAAAGTCATACTTTGCTGCGTTTCTTTTGTTGCTGCTATTGTGGATTTCGCCACGTAGGAACTGCATTGTGATTATTTTGGGCCCTACTTGCTGAAGCACATTCTGCACAACCAAATGAGTCCAAAAGAGGAGGAAAGGCAGCAAAGGCCTCACCCAGTGAGGCCACGCACTCGTACGTCTCCAGCATCACGTCCCGGTAGAGTGCTCTCTGTGCAGGGTCCAGCAGTGCCCACTCCTCCCTGCTGAAATACACGGCCACCTCCTCAAAGCTCACGGGCTCCTGCAAGCACAGAGAGGCTCCTTGCTGGGAACACACAAGGCCCGGGAAGCAGCTCGCAGAGGAGTGAAACTCCAGTCCCAGCCGCTTCTCTGTCCCCAGCACACACATGCTGCCTGAGAGCACCTCCCTCTTCCCCTGCATTCACGTCCCTCACTCCTTGGCCTCTCCTGCCCGCTTTTCCTAGCCCCTACCTGAGATGGATGTGCTGAGGCCATTGCTGCTCTCCTGCAGGCTGGGATGATCACGGGTGGAAGGCAGAAGTTGAACGGAATCCTGCAAATACGTGGGAAAAGTCAGCAGTGCTGTGACTGAATGCAGCAGTCCCTGTCCAACCCCTGCCCAACTTAGATCACCTGTACGGCACAGTCTGGGGGATGATCCCCTGCAGAGTAAGGCAGTGAGCAACAGCACTCATAACACTCTGGCTATATGACAGTAATCATCACAAAGCTATCACAGTCTGGGAGGCTGAAAGAACTGACAGCTGAGAGTTGAACAGCGGGGGACTAAAGACAAAGCATGACAAGGAGACAGTCATCCCAAAGCAGAGAGCAGGTCGAGGTCACACTTTAGCAGAGATCCTTCACCCCCTTTTGTCCAGACACCTTGCAGATACTGATCTGCTGTAAGAGACTCACGCGTAGTTTGGAGCTTTGTGACCTTCCCTAAGGTTATGTCTGAGACTGTGCTCATATGCTTCTTTACACACAAAGCCGTGAACAAGTCTGGCAATAGAAGTGGATCCAGGTCCATAAAGGCTCCTTCTTTCTGTGTGTTCAGGAGTTGAGACAGAAAATGGGACCACTCTGAGACTCATGAATCAATGGGAGGGTCTCCGGTAGTTGTGTGTGTAATCCAATCTTGTTAACGGGCTGTTAATGCACTACAGCGTATCTGTTGTATATCAATGAATATAGTCCTGCTGCTCTGTCGATTCGAATCGCATACTGAGTTTGGATCCATCTGTGACAAATGTCAAAGTCACAAGGGGCCACACAAGGATGTAAGGGGAGAGGTGTTACGTGCAAAATGCCAGGTTTGGAAGCTAAATATGAAAGAAAGGAAAACAGAAATAGACAGGAACAGGGAACAGAAGCTAAATTTGCAATCAAATCTCTGAAAGTGGATTAATAAATCTTGGTCAAATTATATAAATAAAGAAATAAGCATTAGCCCTGGGCATTCCCAGAGACACTGTTCATAATCAGCCCCCTGCTGTTACCTTCCATCAGAATGTAGCATTCCAGAAAGAAAATAAAATCATGGGAAATATTTCAGCTCCTGTACTGTCAAGATCATTATGGAAAGGAAAACGGCTTCCCAGTTCCCACGTCTACCTCCTGAGGAATGGTAAGGCCTGAAGTCAGAACAAAGAGTACCTAGAGGGCATCAGCCTCACCACTCCCAGGAAAAAGCTGATCCGTAAATGAATAATGACAGCCCGTCTGTGTACATTAATTCCAACTGGTCCTTAGGATATCTGGCAAAGTCTTTGTCATAAATACTGCAGCACAAATGTCAGTGCTAGCCCAGTTCAGATCTGTGAAGCTGAGCATGCAGTTCAGGCAGCAAAGAGTGGAGATTTCGGGCAGTAATGGTACAACTCATTGTGTGCCAAACTGCGAAAGCCCATGTCTGTCCGGGACTTGGGTGAGAATCTTCTGTCAGGTGCTCACTCTGCACTTACAAATTGACAGGAAATATTGTACCCACCCCCTGCAGAAACAGGGAGGCTGCAGAGCATGCGCTTGGTGCATCTGCTGTCCTCCCTGAAACAAAACAGACTGAAGTAGAGCAATCTGCCATGGCGGGCAGCACATGGAGCCGGGACCAGGGTCCCACCCGGTGCTGCTGGCAGCGTGTGCTCCTCTGCACGAGCCACGAAGGGCACCTACCTTGGGTGCAGAGCAGGCTGCTCTCAGCTCTGTTGCAGGCAACCGGGCTCCTTGGAGTCGCGCAGAGCACAGGATGCCGAGTGCCCTCAGCCCGGAGCTGGCCGCAGGACGGCCTTGGTGCACCTCCTGCCACCGCGGTGCTGCCCGGATGGCTTCCAGCCAGGCTCTGGCTGCTTCAGCACAGGCTCCGGTGCCACAGCGAGCACGCCCCGAGCCGGCTGCCAGGCCTCGGGCACTTTCACTGCTCATTCTCAGCTCACACCTGCTCCCGGGGACAGGAGGAGGGGTGGTCGTGTAAAGGGAGGAAAGGACATGGGCTGTGTTTTTTTAGCAATATGGATTAATACATTAGTTCAAGAACCGATATATTAGTTTAGCAAAAAGAACGCATATGTGGTACTTCTAAAGCTTTCCATTTCAGCTTTTCTGGGTGAACAGTCTTGTTTTCCCTCAGGAATTCTGCACTGGGAACATAACTGAATTTTATTTTCTGCCTCAATGGTTTTGCCTCACTAGAAGCAACAAAAGTTCCCCCATTTTGTTTGGGGGAAATTGGTTATGACTCTCCCTGGAGGAATTTGGTGTACAACCATGCCTTGAGAGATTTGGCAGACTCCATTACCTAGCAATGTGAGGAGGGACAATTGTCCATCGTAAAGTGTAATTAGATGGAAGTGTATTTAGAAGAAAGTGTATTCATACTGTTGTGATGGTTGCAGTTTGCACCAGCCAAGATAGATGAAGACTGGAAAGAGAAACAATTGTGTCACCACCCCCTCTCTCCCTGGGCCGCTCTAATTTTTTCATCATCCCTCTTTCAGTTCCCTGCACTATGATCAACACCAATTATTTCCTGTCTCTACTCCTTGTCCTTTCTTGCCTTTGCTTTCTCCATTTCCTCTCTGTTCCCTCCTGTGCCTTCCTTGGCTTTTGCCTTTCCCCAGCCTCCCTCTCTTTATTTTTTTTTCCGAAGTTTCATCATTAAAAATGGCTCAGCACTCTTTGGTCTTCCACACACCTGTCCTGTCTACGAAAGACACCATTCTACAATTTTACTTTTCCCTCTAATTTCTCCAACCAGTCTTGACTAATTATGGACTCTGGCGCCCTCTGGTAAATACAAAAACCAAACTTCAGTCTCCTCTCCAGCCCCAGAGGCTTCCAATGCTAACACTGGGTGTCAGGGGTTTGCGAGCCGGCCTGGCGCGGCCCCGCAACAACCGAGGAAGGGGACCCACAGGCCCACACCCCAGACAGGGGGAAGGGGGAAAGGGAAAAAGGGAGAAGCCCCAAAACAAAACAGCGGCAACGATCTGAGGGGGGAAAGCTAATTTACTAAATAAGACATCAGGAAGAAAATAACACAATATAATGCAATACAATTTGGAATTAAGCCCAATGAATCCAACAAAACGAGTAAGAGAAAGAGAGAGAGAGAGAGAGAGAGAGAGTGAGTGCCCGATAAACCGAAGGCCTTACGCTAACGCTGAAGGCGGACAGCAGCGAGCACCCACTCCTAAGTGATCCTAGAGGAAAGAGAGAACGTCCCGTGACCGCAGAGAGTTTTTATCTGTTCCCTCTGAGCAGAAAACACGTGAAAAAATACAAAGCATTGCAAAGTCCTCTGGAGAATGTAGTTCTCCCTGACTCCCAATGCACCACATGATGCCATGATGTGGAACACCAGTACCAAAAAATCATAAAACCATGACACTGGGATATTGGGTTTCCTAGATCTCTGCAGACAAGGACATTCTTGCTTCCAATGTGTTCCTGCCCAACCGCCAGGTAACACAGCATTTCACAACAGGAGTTTCCAGTGTCTCTGCCCCAGGGTCTTTCTCTGAGCGCTCTGGGAACCGCCCAGGGCGGGAGGGGGTGGTGACACAATTCTTTCTCTTTCCAGTCTTCATCTATCTTGGCTGGTGCAAACTGCAACCATCACAACAGTCTGAATACACTTTCATCTAAATACACTTTATGATGGACAATTGTCCCTCCTCACATTGCTAGGTAACGGAGTCTGCCAAATCCCACAAGGCATGGTTGTGCACCAAATTCCTCCAGGGAAAGTCCTAACCAATTTCTCCCAACAAAATGGGAACTTTGGTTGTTGTTTTTCCACAGACCTCAGATTTCCACAAGTTATTTTAATCATTTGTCCAATCTACCAATGATTACAATTTTCAACAAGTTTCCTCTGCAGTTTCCCACAGCCAACTCCTCCATGTCTGGAATGTCTGGAATGTACAAACTGCCTTCACACACTGTAACACACACACTGCTGCAGCTACAAAAGTAAAAAGCAAAGCTTAACACACACTGCAGACCTGCCACATACACACACCACAGAGAGAGAAAAAAAATGACACACTTGGCACCCTCACAGTACTACTCAAGACCATGTTCACAGACAAGATCACAATGCCGGCAACCATAACACAACTCAGTTCCCAATAACCCTAGCTCTTCAGTTTCTCCTGGGGGTCTGGAATCTCTCAAGCACACCCTCACCAACTTACTTTCAGGAAGATGTGGAGCCCGGGGGGTCCTGAATCTCTCAAGTACTACTCAAACCCCATTTCTCTTAGTGGGCTTCTCTCAAGCACAACCTCACCACGTTGTTATCAGGGTCGAGTGACCACTGACTTCTTTAATTTCACCCTCAGCTTCATCCCTGAAACCTCTGAGTCACTTGCATCCACTTTTTTCCGGTTTGGAAGATTCCATTAATTACGAGACCACAGTGTGCCACTTTTAAAAACAGTGTATGTGGAATATGACAAAAATGTGCTTGCATGTTTGAGGCAAAAAAGTATTCTATTATCACTCCAGTGATTCTTCTGAGGCAAAACCATTGAGGCAGAAAATAAAATTCAATTTTTTTCCCAGTACAGGATTATTGAGGGAAAACAAGACTGTTCACCCACAAAAGCTGAAATGGAAAGCTTTACAAGTAGCACATATGCATTCTTTTTGCGATACTAATATATCGGTTCTTAAACTGATGTATTAATCCCTATAGCTAAGAAAACCAACCTATATCACCTGTAAATAAAATCCCAAGTACCCTGAGAGCAGTTCCTTCTGGGTGGCCCTAAATTCTGTAGATATACACCAGTGAACATCAGAGCAGGCCGTCTAACAGCAGTGTGCTTAAGTATGCTCACGCCTTCAAAAGAAGACCTAACAGAGAAACCAGGAGAAGTGGTTAGGACAAGAACTCAACCAGCTGCAGGGTGATGCTGTCCTCTGGACCAGGGCAGACAGTGATTGCCTCTTGCTGAGACATGCTCAGGGCTGAGAGGAGTTAATGGAAAACAATAAAGTGTAAGTAGGGATGCCTGAGCACATGGATGTGCAAATGTTCCCAGCAAAGAAGCAAAGACACTGCAGAAAGCAATGCTTCATTAGCATAACAAAACTCAGTCGCCACCCTTCATTAACTGCCCCCTCCCTCCCTCCCCTCCTCCTGTCCCCCGGGAGCAGATGTGAGCTGAGAATGAGCAGTGAAAGTGCCCGAGGCCTGGCAGCTGGCTCGGGGCGTGCTCGCTGTGGCACCTGAGCCTGTGCTGAAGCAGCCAGAGCCTGGCTGGAAGCCATCCGGGCAGCACCGCGGTGGCAGGAGGTGCACCAAGGCCGTCCTGCGGCCAGCTCCGGGCTGAGGGCACTCGGCATCCTGTGCTCTGCGCGACTCCAAGGAGCCCGGTTGCCTGCAACAGAGCTGGGAGCAGCCTGCTCTGCACCCAAGGTAGGTGCCCTTCGTGGTTCGTGCAGAGGAGCACACGCTGCCAGCAGCACCGGGTGGGACCCTGGTCCCGGCTCCATGTGCTGCCCGGCACGGCAGCTTTGCTGGGCCAGGTGGGCTGCAACGACAGCAGGAACACTTTGCAGGCGTGTTGCAGCCCGGGTTGGGCAGAGAGGGGCACATGAAGGGCTTGGAGCTGGGACAGGGAGGAAGTGAGCACAGGAGGTCAGCGTGCTCTGCTGCCCGCTTGTACCTCTGTGATACAGCGCAGCTGGGACTGCAGTTCTAGCTCTGGACCGCACAAGAGGACCTTGCTGCGCAGCTCTGCACGCGTGGATTCCTGTAAGATTCAAAATACCTGGTGCATTCTTTTTTGGATCTTAATGGAAAGCCTCTAATAAGCGGGGAATTGCCACTGTGTCAGCCCCTGAAGTACTGGGGACTGGGCGGTCTTTGCTGTGTGAACGTGTCCCAAGGGTTTTGTTTCGGCTCTATAACCAAGAGTGAGGTGATAAGGCAGGTAAGGTTATTCAGCACTGCGCTCACATGCCAGGTGCAAGGGGGATACCCTGTTAGAGACTATTATTTTATATCATTGCCTCAAAGTCTGCTGATGAACATGTCCAAACTTGTCCAAGCTAGTCCTGGCCAAGTGTTGTGAAAGCCTTTGTCTAAGGGACAAGCAGATGGGCATGTCCGGGGACAATGAAAGAGAGACAAGCTGCCAATTAACACCCTTTTGTGTGGTACTCATCTCTGTGAGGAGATGGAAAATTGAGGAGATTCTTGCCTGGCAGGCTAGAATGTGAGCTTTCACATAGGCAAGAAAAATGGAGGATAAAAAGAGGGATTGACCATGATAAGAATGTTCATGGTCTGTACAGGAGCGGAAATATTTCCTGTGACTTTTACCTTCTTTCTGGAATGCTACAGTCAGATAGAAGGTAACACCAGGAGGCTGATGATGAACGGTGTCCCATGGAATGTCTATGGTTAATGTTTAGTTATTTTATTATTTTATTTGGCCATGATTAATTACTTCATTGTTAGAGATGTGATTTCAAATTTAGGTTCTGTTCCCTGTTTATGTCTATTTCTGTTCTCCTTTCCTTCATATGCAGCTTCCAAACCTGGCATTTTGCACGTAACACCTCTCTCCTTACATCCTTGTGTGGCCCCTCGTGACTTTGTCACAGATGGATCCAAACAATATGCGATCCAACATGACAGAGCAGCTGGACTATATTCACAGATACAAAACACATATGCTGTAGTGCTTTAACAGTGTCTTAACGAGATTGGATTACACACTAAACTACAGGAGATCCTCCCATTGAGTCATGAGGCTCAGAGTGGTCCCATTTTCTGTCACAGCTACTGAACCCACAGAAAGAAAGAGCCTTGGAGGACATGGATCCACTTCTATTGCCAGACTTGTTCACATCTCTGTGTGTAAAGAACCATAACAGTCTCTTACAGCAGATCAGTATCTGCAAGGTGTCTGAACAAAATCGGGGTGAAGGATCTCTACTAAGGTGTGACCTCGACCTGCTCTCTGTTTTGGGATGACTGTCTCCTTGTTATGCTTTCTTTTCAGTCCCCCGCTGTTGAACTCTCAGCTGTCAGTTCTTTCAGCCCCCCAGACTGTGATAGCTTTGTGATGATTACTGTCATTTAGCCAGAGTGTTATGAGTGCTGTTGCTCATTGCCTTACTCTGCAGGGGATCATCCCCCAGACTGTGCTGTACAGATGATCTAAGGTGGGCAGGGGTTAGACAGGGTTTGTTGCATTCAGTCACAGCTCTGCTGACATTTCCCATGTCCTTGCAGGCTCCCGTTCATCTTCTGCCTTCCACCCGTGATCATCCCAGCCTGCAGGAGAACAGCAATGGCCTCAGCACATCCATCTCAGGTAGGGGCTGGGAATAGCGGGTAGGAGAGGCCAAGGGGTGAGGGATGTGAATGCAGGGGGAGAGGGAGGTGCTCTCAGGCAGCATGTGTGTGCTGGGGACAGAGAATTGGCTGGGACTGGAGTTTCACTCCTCTGCGAGCTGCTTCCCTGGGCCTTGGCTGTTCCCAGCAAGGAGCCTCTCTGTGCTTGCAGGAGCCCGTGAGCTTTGAGGAGGTGGCCGTGTATTTCAGCAGGGAGGAGTGGGCGCTGCTGGACCCTGCACAGCGAGCACTCTACCGGGACGTGATGCTGGAGACGTACGAGTGCATGGCCTCACTGGGTGAGGGCTTTGCTGCCTTTCCTCCTCTTTTGGGCTCATTTGGTTGTGCAGAATTGCCTCTGCATACATGGCCCAGAGTAATCCTCATGCAGTTCCCTCTTTACAAACTCCACAGTAGCAGGAACTAAAAAAAGACAAAGCATGAGTTTCATAAGGGCTCATCGTGTTCAGCACATTGATAACATCCGGCAGTCAGTGCTGGCCAGCAGGCATCAGCTAGGAGGGGAAGGACCATCTCCCTGCAGTCAGCTCCTTTTCTTTTAAAGAAAATAATTTGGCGTGTTGTCAGAGATGGAAAAGCATTCTTTGCTCCAAAGGAAGCTGCTGTGTTTCGTGCCAGATGTGGGTAGCCCTGAGGCCGTGGCAGGAGATGTCAGACCAGGTGAGTTGGTGGAGCGACGGAGGAAGTTGAAGACATAAAAGCTATCACAGGGAGAGTAGTATTTGGGGCACCATGTGCTATTTCTGGTTTTCCTTTGTCATCCGCAGGTGCAGGGATAAGAAGTCCAAGAAAGGGTCTGCAGGAAGGTGGTGTGGTCAACAGACAGTGTGGTAGCATCGACATGGAAGAAATCAGAAGGGATGTGCATGTGGATCAGGAGCAAGTTCAGGAGGAGCAGAACAGGACGCAACAGGGAAAGCATCTGTTAAAGGCATCAAGGAACACACTGGACTTCAGTACAGGTCAAAGGCAGCATGAAGACCCCAGGAGTAAGGATGTGTGCCAGAGGGAAAAGCAGAATCCATGCCCTGAGGGTGAGAAAAGATTTAAAATATATTCCAGAGTCGTTAAGCACCAGTGCACGCATTCAACAAAGAACCTGTACAAGTGCTCTGAGTGTGGGAAGATGTTTAAATGGAGATCCCTTCTCTTCAAGCACCAGCGCATCCACACAGGAGAGAGACCATATAAGTGCTCTGAGTGTGACAAGAGTTTCAAAAGCAGTTCAAAACTGAAGCAGCACCTGCACAGCCACACAGGAGAGAGACCATATAATTGCTCTGAGTGTGACAAGAGCTTTAGTAGCAGTTCTGATCTCAAATCCCACAAGCACAGACACACTACTGAAAGACTGTAGAAGCACCTCCAGAATATGAGAACCTTCAGAAGCAGTTCCAGCCACGTTTCCTACCAGCACATGCACACTGCAGACAGAGCCTGCAATGCCGCAGACATGGAATAGCTTCAACCAGAGCCACAGCCTGGTTACCCACTGTGGCTGTGTGTGGTGATGAACCACACAGTTCCCTTGCACGAAATGCAGGAAGAGCTCCAACCACTGCACCAACCTGATCGAGTAGAAAGGGATCCACTCAGGGCAGGGGCCACAGAAATGCCAGCACCGCAGGAAGAGCTTCATCCAGAGCTCTGTCCACACTGAATGTTGCCCAGTGCTCGTGAGGGGAATGCCCTGCAAGCGTCTGTGCTGCAGGAAGAATTTCTCTCAGGGCTGACTTCTCATTTCTCATGGGAATGCCCCATTTGCAGGAAGAGTTTACAAGGGAGATGGCTTTGCTGAAACCCTCTACAAAAGGGAATTATCCCAGGAGTTTCAGATCACCTTTCCTTGCTAAGGAAATATATTCTCTCACCATATCTGCTTCTCTCCTCTCCTCTTCCTGCAATCAGAATTTTGAAACTATCTTCAAAGGAACATCAGCTGTGTCTGGTTTCTCTGTGTGTCTGTGTGCATGTTCTACTTTCAGAAGTTTCTGAGTGCACTGAGGAATGAAATACAAGGGTCAAGAAAGCAGTAACGTGGCTCATGGAATTCTTCTGAAAATAAGCTGTAGTTGATGGGGAAGGGGGTGAATAAAGTAGGAGAGTTGTTCTGGAGCTTTTGTCACTGTAATCTTGCTTATAGTTCTGAAAATAAAAGACTGCATGTGGATTAAGGAATGGTACAAGGAAGTTTGATTTTGGTGCTGACTCCAGTCCACTGCTTTCATCACAGGGAGGCATTTCTTTCACACAAGCAATGCCATCCTTTCTCACAGTGCTGCACATTGCTTCTACTCCTCTTCCCAAAAGGTTTAATCAGGAGCTTAAAGCAGCTGTGAGACACCAAGCTTTGCTTGGCTCCACAAGATCTACAAAAGACTGTGCTTGTTTCTCCTAAGTGCAGCATCCCATGTCTCAGGAGGTGGTGGGAGCAGAAGGCAGTGCAAACCCACAGGGTGCACAAGCAGCTTATCCCCGCAGCATAGAGGTTTCAGAGTGCTCTCCAGTGCATGCTTGCCTCTTTTCTGAGCTTGAAGGTCTTTGCTGTGACCTTAGGAAAGTGTCCACAAGACCTCCTGAAGAACGGCCACCACATATGCCTGGCTCAGCTCAAGCTCCTCAGGTCAGTTTGCAGGAAGCGGAGGTTGACTTTGGTGAGCTGGTGAAGCCAGCAGGAGCCTGCCCATGTCCTCAGGAGCTGTGAGTTTCTCAGTGGGAACCCTGAGTTCCGCCCAGCAAGCTGCAAGGAGATGATTCTTGCAGTACTGCAAAGCGCTGCTTCCTCCGACCCAGGGAGCAGAGGCCTGGTGTGGTGTAGGAGAGGTAAAGCAGAGCCCTGGGGGTTGTTGAAACACAAAGCAGCAAGGGAAATGCCTGTGGAAGAGGCAAGCAGCTGGGAGGCTTAAGAATCTCCAGCAACAGGAAACAGTTGCTGAGGCAAGAGGTGGGATGATTTACATTTCAGCTGCATTCAATTAATTCCTGACCTACAGCATTGCTCATGTGTTTCCCCAATCCTTTCAGGATTCCCCAAGAAGTATTCTGACTATTTTGTGTTTTCATCATTTTGTGCCATTATTTCTTCCCAGGTGCAGGACTCTACACTTGCTCTTGTTGAACCTCACCACATTCCACTCTGCCCAACTCCGCACTCTGTCCAAGCCTTACAGAATGGTGGCACAGCTTTCTGCTATGGCAGCCACTCCTCCCAGCTTTGTACTTTCTGACGGTGCCCTCTGTGCCTATATGCAGGTCACTGATGAAGATGCTGAAGAAGAGCAGACGCAGCACCAACCTCTAAGGAACACCACCAGCTACACGCCTCCAACTAGACTCTGCCCCGCTGATGACAACCGTCTGAGCTCTGCCACTCAGCCAGTTCTCAATCCACCTCACTCTCCATTCATCTATCCCATACTTCCTGGGGCCTCATTACAAGGATGCTGTGGGAGACCGTGTGAAAAGCCTTTGCTAAAGTACAGAACATCCACTAATCTCTATCCATATGCCCAACCAATGATAACTAGGTAGAAGTCCACCACGATGGTCAACCATATTTTCCCCTTGGGGATGCGGTGCTGATCATTCCTGACTATCTTCTTCTCTTCCAATTGCTTGGAGATGACATCCAGAACAAGTTGTTCCGTCACATTTCCAGGGACGGAGGTGAAGCTGACCAGCCTGTATTTTCACGGCTTGTAGTTCTTGCCCGTTTTGAAGACTGGTGTTACACTGGCTATCCTCCAGTCTTCAAGCACCTCTCCCATTTTCCAAGATCTTTCAAAGATGAGAGAGCGTGGTTTCACAGTTACTTCTGCCTGTTCCCCCAGCACTCTTCAGTGAATTCTGCTGGGGCCCACTGTTTAGTGTGTATTGATTTTTTACCCAGCCAATCTCTGACCACCTTCTCCTCATCCAAGGTGGAGTCTGCCTGTCTCCAGACTCTCTCTTAGAATCACAGAATTGTTTGGGTTGGAAGGGACCACTAAGATCATCTAGTTTCAATACCCCTGCTTTATACAGGGACACCTCCCATTCGACCAGGTTACTCAAAGCTCCATCCAGCCTGGCCTTGAACAACTCCACAGAGGGGGCATCCACAGCCTCTCAGGGCAACCTTGCAGCTCCAACTGAGGGAAAAGGGAATGATGTACAGGAAGTGGAAGCAGCGTTGCTGTAGCCTGGGAAGAATACAGGGATGTCATCCGCTTGAGCAGAGATAAAATCAGGAATGCCAAGGCACAGATGGAGCTGAACTTGGCAAGGGATGTATAAAATAACAACGGGTTGTACATGAACACGGCACAGTGAGACAGACCAAGGAGAATGTTCCCCCTCTGATAAATGCGGATGGAGAACTGGCTTCCTCAGATGTGGAAAATGCTGAGAAAGGGCTCAATAAGTGCTTTGCCTTGGTCTTCACTTTTGGCCAGGCTCCTTTGTTTCTGCCAGGACCCTGGTCCTACAGGTGTGGGTGAGAGGTCCAGATTCCATCCCATTATCACAGCGGAACAAGTTGGAGCCAGTCTCTGACCACCTTCTCCTCAACCTACATCAGTCCCATACATCAGTAACTTTCTCAAGTCTTGACACAAAACCCCACTTCTCTTTCCTCTTCCAACGCACACCTGTAAAGTAGACACTGGAAATTCTTCCTCGAGAGGCTGTTGTCCCATGACATCTGGAGTTCAAGAGACATTTGGATAATGCTGTACATAATGTCCTTTAACTTTTGGTTAGCCCTGAAATAGTTAGAAAGTTGGACTAGGTGATCTCTGAAACTCACTTCCAACTGTAATATATATTTACATCTAATATGGTTGCGAAAATCCGTATTCATACCGAATGTAAATGTCATTATTTTGCTGCTATGTGAACATGCCTAATGGAAAATTAATCATGAGAAATCATAGACAACCCTCAAAACTTCTATAAAGGAAGATTATTTATTACACACCTATTACACGGAGATGTAAGTCCAGCCCTCAGTCTCTAGCCCACCTTTAGGCTGCAACCCTTCCTTGATGGCCTGAGTTCTCAGGGGCCCACCGAGCTAAAAATATCTCCCCTTTGTTCTGCCAGTCCCAGTCTATTTGAGACACCTCAATTTTGGCAGCTCAATCTACCTGATGGTTATTTTTCTGTTCTTCAGTAGATCGATGCTTGGGCACATGAGCATCTATGTGACGCACCTTTACAACCAACCTTTTTGTTCGGACAGCAGTGCCTTTTCAAAGTTCATCAGCCCAAATAGTTTTACCCTTCTGTGGCCAGTTGTTCTGTTCCCACTGCTGCAACCACCCCCATAAAGCATTTGCCACCATCCACGAGTCAGTACAAAGATACAGCACTGGCCACCTCTCCCGTTCAGTCAACTCTAAGGCCACTTGGACAGCCTTTACCTCTGCAAACTGACTCAATTCCCCTCTCATTCAGTGGCCTCAGCAACCCGTCGTGTGGGGCTCCACACAGCAGCCTTCAAGTTGCGATGCTTCTCAACAATGTGACACCATCCGTCAGTGATCAGGGCATACCTCATCTCATTGTCTGGTAGTTTTTATATGGTGGGCCTGCTTTAGCACGTGCTACCTCCTCTGATGGAGTTGTCCCAAATTTCTCGCCAACAAAAAACCCTTCCCCACTGGTGGTCAGCCCTTCAATGGGGTCTGGGAGAGGTGGAGCCAGACTCCACCCCTTCCAATCACACAGGTATATTGCCTTCACCTGTGCTCCTGCTGCTGGCTCAGTGCTCACCTCAGGTGGTTCAGGCCATGATTCAACAGTTCCCATACACTCCACCTCTTCACAACGTGAACCACTGATCAAGTAGCCATAGAGAGAGCCCTCCTTAATACGGAGATCCAATACATAGCGACACTTCTATAACTGCCCATTGCGACGCACATCGATGTAATGTGGGATGAGTGATGATCAGCGTAAGGCTCCTGTTCTTCCTTGGGCCAGTGCTTGATGGTGTTTACTGGAAGCACGTGGTCACGTGGTGCAGGTCCATCCTATGGTTCATCAGTCCCAGGAGTTCGCACATGATCTTACAGCAACTCTGGAACACTTCAGCAGTATTTGGTTCCTTCTGGCGACTCGTAGACTCATGGGGAGTAATATAGATGTTTCAAAGGTACCAGGAAGGGAAGATCTGCCCTCCAGGGCACTATACAGGACGCATCCCTGTCTTGGATCAACACTTCAGCTTGTACAGAGGCATGCCCTGGCTGCCTGTACCAAACCTTTCGGCCAGATGTCTGTGGCTGCACGACTACATCAGGCACCAAAGGGGGTGTCCTGATCTGACACAGGGACATGATAAGGACCCCTTTAGCAATAAGGACTGGAATGCTGACCACAATATCAGCAGGCAATGTACCAGTAACCAGAGGGACTACCGAACCTCCCACCTCCAGTAATCTCCCCCGAGGTGCAAGTAGGCTACACCAGCATGGTCCTACCTGCACCTTCCGAGACCATTTAATTCTATTGATGCCTGGCTTTAGGTTCTCAGGGGCAGGGAGCAGAAGATTGTTCTCATGGCTGCTCTGAGGTCTTACCTGGTTATCGGTGTCCATAATCTGAATCCTAAGCAGGGAGGCCCATACTGTTTGTAACGTTTTCAGGGCACTGGGTCTGGCATTGTAGCCTGCGACACCTGTGGATGTTTCTTCCTTCTGTTAGGCACTATAAAGTCAGCCAGATTCCCTGTTGTTGTCGGTGCTGCCTGTATTATTCGTACTCCCCATTTTCTGGGAGTACTCTGAAATTTTTGATCATTCCTAAGCTGTTTCCAGAGCTGTAACAAAACATGGTTTGGTTGCCCATCGATTTTAGCAAAGGCAACCCCGGCCCATATAAGATCATTGAACATGGCCTTCCGGGATACCTGTAGGGGGCCTGATCGGGGTATCCGTGGGACAGGCTTCCTAGTTTTAAGCAGGAATGCCTCAGCTTCTTCTACCATACGGACACTGCGCCTAGTTCTTATGGGCTCCGTTTCCCCAAGGTCAGCCACCAACTGGGCTGCCTGTTGGACGATAGCCTCCGAAGCCACCTAGGGGTTTAGTATGGAGACCAAAGTCCCATAAAGGTGAGAGGGGGCTTGCTGCAGTATTAGGTCTCGCATACCTGCTGTAAATTTTTCTGTATCAGGGCTTTCAAAGGTTTCTGAATACACGGCCTCCCTCATACCCTGGTCCCGGATATATGTTTGGAGGTCCTCCATAGAGAACCATAAACCGGTACTGAGTGGAATGTCAGATTTATTAGGCCACGATAGGCAGCATGCTGCCATCAACCAATCTATAATAGAATGATTCTCATTAGTAGAGTGGATGGCGGCATATAATTTTTGCCTCCAGGCCGGGTGTATAGTTATAGATGCTAGTTTTGACATCTGTGTCCCACTAACTAATACGCTTTCAGCTCCCGCATCCCATAACCTCAGGAGCCATGATGGTACGCTTTCTCTTGGTTTTTGATGGAACCGCTGTACTAGGTCCATCAACTCATTTGCTGTATACGGGCGAGCTGTCACATGCAAGCATGTTTCAGAAGGGGGCCATTGGTCAGGAGGCACTCCCGCTGGTCTATCGTGCACTGTTTTTGTTTTTTTAAGTTATGAGTGCTCAGATCTCAAATGGATCCTCCATAGATGGAGCTTCAAGATCTGATTTACAACTCTTTTTTTCTGAAACATCCAGGTCCGCTACTTCAGGGACCTGGGTGTCCTTCACTGATATGCTACGTATTTGTCTTGTTGGCACATCTAGTCCGAGTTTTTTGGTTACTAACGTGCCCAGTTGTTGCTTCAACATTTCAGTTCGATCTCTTAACAATTGATTTTCATATTCTATGTTTGTATTTGTTATTTCCAATTTATGTAAACCCATTATTAGATTCATAGATTCATAGATACATTAGGTTGGAAAGGACCTACAAGATCATCTAGTCCAACCATCCTCACACCACCATCCCTACCCACCAAGCTACTAAATCCAATCCCTCAGCACCTCATCTAAATGCTTCTTGCACAGCGCTAGGGACGGTGCCTCAACCACCTCCCTAGGCAGGCCATTCCAGTGCCGGACCACTCTCTCAGAGAAAAAATTTTTCCTCAAGTCTAATCTAAATCTTCCCCGGCACAACTTGTGGCCATTTCCTCTTGTCCTGTCATTAGTTACCTGGGAGAAGAGGCTGACCCCCTCCTTACCACAGCCTCCCTTCAGGAAGTGGTAGAGTGCAATGAGGTCTCCTCTAAGCCTCCTTTTCCCCAAACTAAACAATCCCAGCTCCCTCAGCCGCTCCTCGTAAGACTTGTGCTCCAGACCCCTCACCAGTTTTGTTGCCCTTCTCTGAACACGCTCCAGGGCCTCGATGTCTCTCTTGTAGTGAGGGGCCCAAAACTGAACACAGTACTCGAGGTGCGGCCGCACCAGAGCTGAGTACAGGGGGATGATCACCTCCCTGCTCCTGCTGGCCACACTATTCCTAATACAGGCCAGGATGCCATTGGCCTTCTTGGCCACCTGGGCACACTGCCGGCTCATATCGAGCCGAGCATCAACCAACACCCCCAGGTCCTTTTCCTCTATACACTCCTCAAGCCATTCTGCCCCAAGCCTATAGCATTGCATGGGGTTATTGTGGCCAAAGTGCAGGACCCGGCACTTGGCCTTATTGAACCTCATCCCATTGACCTCAGCCCAACTGTCTAGCCTATCCAGATCCCGCTGAAGGGCCTCCCTACCCTCAGGCAGATCGACACATCCTCCCAACTTGGTGTCATCCACAAACTAACTGAGGGTACACTCAATCCCCTCATCCAGGTCATCAATAAAGATATTAAACAGTATGGGCCCCAGTACCGACCCCTGGGGGACACCACTCGTGACAGGACGCCAGTTGGACTTGACTCCATTAACCACTACCCGCTGGGCACGGCCCTCTAGCCAATTCTCAACCCAGAGAAGAGTGAACCTGTCCACACCATGGGCTGCCAGTTTCTGCAGGAGAATACTGTGGGAGACCGTGTCAAAGGCTTTGCTGAAGTCCAGGTAGACTACATCAACAGCCTTTCCCTCATCTACCAGTCTGGTCACCCAGTCGCAGAAGGAGATGAGGTTGGACAAGCACGAGCTGCCCTTTGTGATCCCATGCTGGCTGGGTCTGATCCCCTGATTGCCATGCACGTGCCGTGTGATCTCCCTCAAGATCAATTGCTCCATAACTTTCCCTGATACCGAGGTCAGGCTGACAGGTCTGTAGTTCCCCGGATCTTCCTTACGGCCTTTCTTGTAGATGGGAGTCACATCGGCAAGCCTCCAATCTTGCGGGACCTCTCCAGATGACCAGGAATGCTGATAGATGGCAGAAAGCGGCTTGGCAATCACCTCTGCCAGCTCCCTCAGCACCCTTGGGTGGATCCCATCCTGCCCCATGGACTTGTGGCAGTTCAGATGGAGGAGCAGGTCTCTGACTGTCTCTGCTGGGATCACAGGGGGTGTATGATGCGCTTCGTCCCAGACTTCCAGGTCAGGACGAGAAGTATCCTGAGGATAACTGGTCTGTCTATTAAAGACAGACGTGAAGAAGGCATTGAGAACCTCAGCCTTTTCCTTATCCTCTGTGGTTACATTCCCTGCCGCATCAAGTAAAGGAGGGAAATTCTCCTTAGTTCTTCTTTTACTGTTAATATATTTATAAAAGGATTTTTTGTTCTCCTTTACTGCAGTAGCCAGTCTAAGTTCAAGCTGGGCTTTTGCATTTCTAACTTCCTGCCTGCAAATCTTGGCAAGTTCCCTGTAGTCTCCCCAAGTAGCCTGTCCCATCTTCCAGAGGACATAGACTCTCTTTTTCTCCCGGAGTCTCAACAAAAGATCTCGGTTCATCCACACTGGCCTTTTTCCCCTCCGGTTTGACTTACGGGACTCAGGGACAGCCTGCTCCTGTGCCTTTAAGATTTCCGTCTTGAGGAGGACCTGTACCCCTTTACCCCTCAGGAGCGAGTCCCAAGGGACCCTTGCAACAAGCGTCCTGAACAGGTCAAAGTCTGCCCTCCGGAAGTCCAAGGCAGCAGTTTTGCTAGTCACCCTCTTGATGTCACCAAGAATAGCAAACTCTACCATTTCATGGTCACTCTGGCCAAGACGATCCCCAACCTTCACATCTCCTACTAGTCCTTCTCTGTTAGTGAAGAGCAGGTCTAGCAGGGCACTTCCCCTGGTAGGTTCTTGCACCAGCTGTGTCAGGAAGCAATCTTCCACACACTCCAGAAATCTCATGGACTGCTTCCTCTGCGCGGTATTATATTTCCAGCATATATCAGGGAAGTTGAAGTCCCCCATGAGAACTAGTGCTGGCCATCGTGCAACATCTACTAGTTGCTTGTAGAACACCTCATCTATCTCTTCATCTTGGCTAGGCGGTCTATAACAGAGCCCCACCACGATGTCACTCCTACAGACCATCCCCCTGATCCTTACCCACAGACACTCCACTTGGTCGTTTCCAACCTCAAGCTCTTCAACATCAAGACACTCTTTGATATAGAGAGCTATGCCACCACCCTTTCTTCCCCGCCTATCTCTTCTGAAGAGCTTGTAGCCATCCATCCCAGTACTCCAGTCATGGGAGGGGTCCCACCATGTTTCCGTAATAGCAACAAGGTCATAGTTTGCCTGCCTTACAATGGTTTCAAGCTCTTCTTGTTTATTGCCCATGCTGCGTGCGTTGGTGTATATGCACTTCAGCTGAGACACTTGCCTCACCCTTTGTTCCAGCACAGCCCCCCTGGGCTCTTCACTGGGGAGCTCTGTTATATCCCCTACCCCCATCACAGCTAGTTTAAAGCTCTCTCAATTAGTCCAGCTAGCTCCTGGGCTAGAATTCGTTTCCCCCTTTGGGACAGGTGTATTCCATCAGCGGATAACAGGCCAGGAGCTGAGTAAACTGCCCCATGGTCAAAAAACCCAAAGTGTCTGTCTCTACACCAGCCTCTCAGCCAATTATTCATCACTTGTGTTTTCCTAGCCCATTCCGTGTCCTTTGCTGCCCCAGAAGGTATGGAAGCAAATACCACTTGTGCTCCCACACCTTGAACTAATCGCCCTAGACCCCTGAAATCTCTTTTCATAGTTCTTAGGCTTCTTTGAGTTATTTCACTGCTGTCTGCTTGAACTATGAGCAACGGATAGTAGTCATTGGGGTGTATCAGATCTGGGAGTCTTCTAGTTATGTCTCTAACCCGGGCCCCAGGGAGACAGCACACTTCCCTACGGCACGGGTCTGGTCTGCAAATGGGGCCCTCAGTACCCCTGAGAAGGGAGCCACCCACCACGATCACCTTTCTTTTCTTCTTGGCAGCGGCAGTCTCAATGCATGGAGTCGACTGCCTTGCCATTGGTGACTTCTTGGGAGAATCTTCCTGCTCCTCCCCCCTTATTTCTCCTTCAACATCCAACACTGCAAACCTATTGTTTAGAGGGACTTGAGGAGACGATGTAGGCAGAGGGGGAGACCGCCTACAGTACCAAGCTGGGACTCTCTGCCAGCCCTCCCCATCCCTCAGATACCCCCCCTCAACCTGAGGGAGCAGGTCAGGGAGTCCACCACCAAATTCGGGGGATCTCCCAGGTGCCTTTCTCTCTGGCACTTAAGGGAGCTACTCCACCAGTCAATCTCCTGCTTGCAGTCCCTGATGGCCCTCAGTCTCTCAACCTCCTCTTTCAGTTCTATCACCATGCTAAGCAGATCTTCAACCTGTTCACGCCTCATGCAGGAGATCTGCTTGCCATCCTCCTCCAGCAGCAGCAGGCTCTGGCACTCACTGCAACCAGAGACCTGTGTAGCCACATTTCTAGGCAGACTTTCTGTCTGGGTCGCCACAGTCTTTTTACGGCAAGCCCTCTGTCTGGTAGAGACCATGGTACAGAAATAAGAATAATAAATAAAAAGAATAAATAAATATATATGTATGAATGATGATAATAAGATAAATAAAAATGAAATAAACAAAAAAGTAGAACACAACTGTGAGAACACAGACACCAGTAATAAATAGGATGAATTCACAAGAGAGGAGGAATAGAAATCCTACACCCAGCTACACAAGCTCCCACACACCCACACTTAGCACCTAGCTTCAGTATAATAGAGAGGGGTGATACTCACAGGTAGTTAGCTCCTCCTTGTGCCTGGTGGCCTCCCTGAGGCCCTTTCAGAGCTGAAGGTGTGGGCGGGGGTGCCTTTTCCCGGGCAACGCCTACGCCACCTCAGCCTCTCGCGAGAGAGCTGCCGAGAGCTGAAGGGACTGCCCGCTCTCCCTCGGTTCCCCTGTGACAGAAACCTCCCAAAAAACCCCTCTTCACCTCAAAATTTGTCACTGCAGCTCCGGTTGTGCCGATCCAAAGAGGTAGAACTCGAGGACTGAGTTCATGCCTTGAAGTATAGATAAAATCTTCACATTTTTAATGTCATCACTGAATAATTAATGTTGGGAAAGACCGCTAAGATCACCTTGTCCTTCCATTGCCCTGGCACCTCCATGCCCACTGAACCAGTTCCCCACATTTCTTCCTTTCTTACATGGATAGCGGAAATGCTGATTGTACTCAAGTGAACAGAAATTAGTCCGTATGATCCAATATCTATTTTCTCTGCTTTCCTTCTGGTACTTTTTTGGGGGAAGGGCATGTATTGTATAATTTATGAAACCAGCCACCTTAGTAGAGATGTCTGAGGTACCCTGGGCCCTCCCGATGATAAGGAAAGTTCTATATATCTCGTTGAACTCTGCTCTGAATGTCTAGCTCAGATGTCCAACACTATCTTTGTCTTTGAGCTAATTAAATTCATTCAGCAAATCTCTGGACGTATTCCCTGGTTCTGAGTGGCACTCCTGGTCTGAAATGTCTGTGTAGCTGCTACAGAAACAAATTTCATCTGCTGTTAGGAGGAAGATGACTGTCACGGTTTTATGATTTTTGGTATTGGTATTCCACATCATAACATCATGTAGTGCATGAAGAGTTAAAACCGTGTGTACCCCGTGCGTGGACAGCAGCCCTGCAGGCAGCCGGCAGCGGCCAAAGCCGCCTGGGCAGTGGCTTCTCCAGATGCTGATGTTCCCCACCCAGAACCACTGGAACCCAGCACCGACCTCCAGCGCCAGACGTGGGTGTTCAGGTCGAAGGAGCTGATGCTGAAGTCTGGCAGTGCTGTCCCCGAGGACAGCCTGGTCTACGTGCGGGAGGGGAACAATACGTTCCTGCGCACCCCCCTGGGGCTGGAGCAGGCTGCTGCTGGAGGACTCATAGTTGCTCTTTGCAGGTGATGACCCCTCCAGCCTCGACGCCGCAGTACCAGGAGGCGAAGCAGGCACAGACACGAGGTCCCAACACAGAGCCACCCTCGGAGGTCCGAACAGACCCACCGGTCCCAAAAGAGGACGGAGCTGGGCTGCCCAGCACCCTGCAGACCACTGCTGCCCCCAGGATGCCCTCTCTCTGTCTGGTGGCCCGTATGGGGATCGAACCCACGACCTTGGCGTTTCATAGATTCATAGATTTAAATTTAACGTCAAGGCAAGGGGTATAAGGACATACACTGCATAGTACATTTTGATACTGATCTGAACTGGGTATTTAATCAAAATTCATGATAACTACAGGGTAAACAATTTTTATTTCAAAATACAAGTTTAACTGGAATTGTAGTGATGAAAGCAGAAGAGGGAAAAACAGTCTTTTACAGCCCATGTCTCTGTATCTCACTTATATCCGGAGCTAAAAGCTCTAACTGATGAAGAGAAAACATTTGTGGCATTTCATTTAACCTTTGTGATAATCCAGCGTTACCCATTTCTAAAGAAATATAAATACTTTAAAACAAACATTGAAAATAAATCCTTTTGATGTAACAAACTACACTCTTTACCAAGAATTTTCAGTCTTCTTAAAAGAAAGGTACTTCACCCCAAAAAATAATCAAAATATCAATGTAGAACAATCCTTGGAGAAAGAAAGTTGGAATGTAAACCTCTGTTCCAAATTAGATATCATCAATATCTTCATCATCATCTCCAATATCATCAAACTGGATTTCATCATCATCTCCGGGACCAAATGTGTCTGTTTCGTTGATTTTAGCATGTTCTGGAAGCTCCCCATATGCTTTCAGACTTCTGGCTTCATCTGCATTATACTTTAGAATAACATCAGCCTTGTTATCCTGGTAGTCTCGTAAGCCAACCAATATAATATCAGATGTATTTATCCAAACCTTTTTCCGTAGCTTCCCTCTGATATGAGATAACCTCTTCACACCATCAAAACACAACGCCTCCAGTCTGCCGTTGCCCAACATCTTGATCACCTGGGCATACTCTTGCCCGTCTTCCTTGAACACCAGCTCTCTTTTTTTCTGATTCATTCTCATTCTTACCTCGTCGTCTGTTTTTACCTCCTTTACCTTTATTCTTGGGCATGGCGGCGGGCGCTGCGCCGCGCGTTATCAGAACCTGGGCCGCGGCGGTGAAAGCGCCAGCTCCTAACCACTAGACCAAGAGCATTAACCCTTTAACACTTAAGGCACTACATGATGTTATGATGTGGAATACCAATACCAAAAGTCATAAAACCATGACAGTGACTCATTCTGTACTGTATATGCTAACATCTACCTCAGAGGGCAGCGGGCCATATTGAGGGGAATACCAATGCATACCTGTGGATGTGAAGTAGGATTCTGAGCTTTAGCTGCTGTCACGAGTTTTGATCACGAGCCGCAAAGAACGGGCTTTGATCAAAGAAAAGTCATTCTTTGTCTCCATCCTGTTTTGGCAGTCTGACCAGAATTCAGCTATCACTCATGACTTGTCCAAGCTCAATAATACAATCACTCACCTATCTTCTGATTGTGATCATTACTCCTAAACTCAGGAGAAATAAGTGTGTGTTCCTTTTCCTGGTTGTCCCCCTTCTCGTAATCCACTCTTCAAGTCGTTGTTTCTCCTCCTGGGACAAAGTGAGCCACCCACGTCTGGTGTCCTGCGGAGGGAGAACAGCACAGCCCGAGGTGCTTTTCTTTCTCACTGATTCTGAGTTCACTCAGGTTTATTCTCACCGACATCAGTGCTCCCTGGCTCACGTGTGAATGCAAGACGGCAGAGACCTGACCATCCCTTGCAGCTCTTATCAGCCATCTTCCTTGATGCTACCCAAGCAATAACAGATCTCCAGCTGCCAAACCCCCAACTTCACTCCACACCGTAACTTTATTTCTGGAGGCAACCCCAGCTTTAATATCCTGCAAACATATGCAATCAGTTTCAAGACATACCTCCCTTCCAGGAGCTTTCTTGGTAGTCCTGGTCTGAAGTCTTCTTTCTCTTCCTTTCCCACACACTCATGGATTTAGTAGTGCTGTGCATGGACCAGAGGTTAAACTCTATTCAGTTCTGGACCCATGACCTCAGCTGTCTCGCTCACCACCTGCTGACAGGGGAGGAACATGGTGCGACAGAGGATGGAGATCTTTTTTCATTGTACGCTCTGGGTATTCTTTATCTCTTCAAGAGCCAACTGGGACTGCAGGGGTTGGTTTGGTTCCAAAGGCAACGGCTTTATAGCCACGGCACACAGCTGTGCTCCCTCTGATGCCCATGGGTCTGAAGAAAAGCCCTAAGGCATTTGACTCTTTGCAATTACTCGTTAATAACTAATCATTATTTCTTTCCTTATTCGTTATTGCCAGTCCGGGTGTTGCATTAATGGCTAAAATGTTTTGTTAGAAAATAAACCTCCTTTGCATTCCCACAGGCAATCCCACCCAGGGAGGCGGTGGAGTCACCATCCCTGGAGGTGAATATTCCACAAACATGGAGATGTGTCACTGAGGCACGTGGTCAGCAGGCAGTACTGGTGGTACGTGAACGGTTGGACTGGATGAGTACTTCAGATTCCTCTCCAGTCTTCATGATTGCATGATTCCACTATCCTGGTTGGCGTACAATGTTTGCTCTTTGCTTTTAGAAGTCTGGCTCAAAAGGTCAGAGCTCCTGCTCAGTGAGGGGTGCTTTCCCCTTGGAGGTGTGCAACATGTGGGACGGAAGTGTGCTTTGGTATTAGAATCAGATGGTAATGAGAAAATAATTCCCCCTTGGAGGCAGGCAGCCTTTGGGACAGAGGTGTGTTTTGGCATTAGATTATAATGAGAACAATTTACACACAGAAATCACAGTCAGTTGCCTCCAATATTCACTCCAAACCTGGTTCCATGTAGCGCCTCCTATCCAACTTATGTTTTTAAGGTCCTGTGTTAATATCTGCTTAAATTACTGATAATTGATGCTTGTGCTATGCAAATGTATCAATACATTTCCAGTATTATATGACTTTAATTTTTAAGCACAAACTCTCACTGTCCTCGGGCAAAGACTCATGCTTCAAGGAAGTGTAAAATAAATGAAATGTGTTTTGATGTCAGTTGGTTGTTTTCTTCCTTTCTCTCTTTCCTCAAAAATCCCCTTTTTCTTGGTGTTGCTGGTGTATTAAGGGGTCAGATGAATCAGGACTGGGGGATTCACACTTGCTCATCTGAATGCCTCGCTCAGACTTAATTGCAAGTAGACTCAGTCTGTTGCATATAAGGCAGCTCATTTTAAGTGAGATGAATCTTATCTCTTTACTATGCCACCTCAATCTTTTTGCAGCCCCTCCCCCCAAAAAATTCTCGCTTGCTTGCTTGTTCTCTCCTAATTGAAGTGTCTGATTGCTTAAGGTTATGTGGAATGCACCCCCTTCGCTCTTGCCTTAATGCAACAATGAAACACATGCTCCACTCTGACAGCTTTACTAAGCAAGATAACTGTCTCACTGTTGCAATCTCTGAGGAGTCCTTACATGAGGCAAGAGGTGGGATGATTTACATTTCAGCTGCATTCAATTAATTCCTGACCTACAGCATTGCTCATGTGTTTCCCCAATCCTTTCAGGATTCCCCAAGAAGTATTCTGACTATTTTGTGTTTTCATCATTTTGTGCCATTATTTCTTCCCAGGTGCAGGACTCTACACTTGCTCTTGTTGAACCTCACCACATTCCACTCTGCCCAACTCCGCACTCTGTCCAAGCCTTACAGAATGGTGGCACAGCTTTCTGCTATGGCAGCCACTCCTCCCAGCTTTGTACTTTCTGACGGTGCCCTCTGTGCCTATATGCAGGTCACTGATGAAGATGCTGAAGAAGAGCAGACGCAGCACCAACCTCTAAGGAACACCACCAGCTACACGCCTCCAACTAGACTCTGCCCCGCTGATGACAACCGTCTGAGCTCTGCCACTCAGCCAGTTCTCAATCCACCTCACTCTCCATTCATCTATCCCATACTTCCTGGGGCCTCATTACAAGGATGCTGTGGGAGACCGTGTGAAAAGCCTTTGCTAAAGTAGTATCCAGATAAACAATGTCTACTGCTCTCCCCCCATCTGCTCAAACCACTGAAAACTTGGTAGAAATCCACCACGATGGTCAAGCATGATTTCCACTTTTGGATACCGTGCTGATAACTCCTGATGACCTTCTTCTCTTCTAATTGCTTGGAGATGACATCCAGAACAAGTTCTTACATAACATTTCCAGGGACGGAGGTGAGGCTGAGCAGCCTGTTTTTTCATGGCTTGTAGTTCTTGCCCGTTTTAAAGACTGGTGTTACACTGGCTATCCTCCAGTCTCCAAGCACCTCTCCCATTCTCCAAAATCTTTCAAACATAAGACAGCATGGTTTTATAGTCACTCCTGCCAGCTCCCCCGGCACTCTTGAGTGAATCCTGTAGGGGCCCACTGATCCGTGTGTATTGATTTTTTCCCTTTCAATCTCTGACCAACTGTAAAGCAAGCAAAGGCGGTGACAGAGCTTTTATTTGAGGTAGAGGTGCTACAGAAATTGATGTTACAGATAAGGGGGAATGAACTCACCCCTCCCGCGACCATTTAGGCTGAGGAACACAGCCGCCTCTCGTTGGAACGCTGGCGCGCCGGAAGGAAGAGAGCCAGAGAGAGGGGGGGCGACCCGCGCAGGCTCTGAGCGGATCTGTGCTCCCGGAAGCACCTCCGGAAGCACCACCGAGAGGGAGAGAGCGAGAGGGCGGGTGGACCTGGGCTCCTCCGCTCCGCTCACTCAGATGCTCATTCACTGGTTCAGGCTGTGACCCGACAATCCCACTACACTCCACCCCTTCACAGCATGAACCAGCAACTGAGCAGGTTGGGCATAATCTCCTGCTGTTCCGATGGCTCAAAATACCAAGTACATGGCGACGCATGTACAATACCCGCCGCAATATAGAATGTTAAAGCACTGAAGGCCATTATTTGTAGTCCCTTCTTGTGGTTTTCTTGGGCCAGTACTTGATGTTCCTTCTGGAGTCGTATGTTCTGTAAGGACCATTAGGTTCACACTCGACAGTTGCCGAAAGTTCAGCAGTCCACCACCGGATGTCATGATGTTTCCTCATGGTCACTGGAGCATGCTGGAGTGGTGTTGCTCCTGCTGGCTGTCCTGTGAACTTCATAACCTCAAGGGGAGTAATACAGATGTTTAACAGGTACAAGCAGGGGTAAGTTTGCCCTCCATGGTAAGATACAGGCCGTATTTCAGTCTTGAGTCAATACCTCTGCCTGTACTGGAGCATGGCCTGGCCTTCGATACCATACCCTTTGGCCTGATACCTGTGGTTGGATCACACCAAGGGGGGAGTTCTAATTTGCCATAAGGACATGATTAATGTCCCCTCTGCAATGAAAATCGGAGTGTCAACTACAACCTCTGTTGGCCATGCACCGACCACAGGAGGGTTTACTGATCCCCCAACCTCTAACAATCTCCCCCAAGGTGCAAAGAGACCACACCATTTTGGTCCTACTTGCACCTTTCAAGGCCATTTTACCTTGTGTTTCCCAGGCTCCAGGTCATCAGGGGCAGGGAGCAGAAGATTATTCATGGTGCCAACTTGTGGCTTAAGTGAGGTGTCTTTGCTAGTGATTTGTATCCTAAGTGGAGAGGCCCAAGTTGTCTGCAACATTCTTAAAGCGCTGGGTCTGCCATCCCTCGGTCTCTCATTCAAGTCCCACAGGGTTGCATAAAGCCTCTTGGTCCACCCCTGCAAGGACTGTGAATCTGCCTTCAGAGCAGCCTTCAGGATTCCATTATACCTTTCTATTAAGCCTGCTCCCGTTGGATTATAGGGCAGGTGAAACCGCCATTCAATGTTGTTTTCTTCAGCCCACTTTTGCACAGTTGTACCTGTGAAATGTGTACCTTGGTCACTCTCGATGACCTCAGGAGTCCCATATGATGCCATCAACCTAGTTAGAGCTTTAATGGTATAGGCTTGGTTTGCCTTCGCTACAGGATAGGCTTGCATCAGTCCACTTGCTGTGTCAACACAGGTTAGGGTATATCTGGCCCCCTCAGATCGAGGAAGGGGACCTATGTAATCGATCTGCCATCGTTGTAAAGGGTTGTGTCCTCTAGCAAGATGGGCCGTTGTTTCTGGCAGAGGTCTTGGTCTCATTTGTGAGCAAGCGTCACAGTCCTGACATGCCTGGACAATATCCGGTAACTGTATGGGCAGCCCCCATGCTTTAGCTGCTGCCCACACGGTTTTCTGTCCTGCATGCCGTAATTTCCGATGCAATCAATGGCAATATCTTCGGCTGATGTATTTCCTAGCCATCGAACTCGAGCCAGAGTGTCAGCTTCATCATTACCTGGCGACTGCAAGGGTTGATGTCCAGAAACGTGGTATGCTCGTACAGTCCTGTGCCTAACCACGTTCCATATATCAACCCACATATCTTTGCCCCAGATAGGTCGAGCGTGGATCGCCCAGTCCTGAGAGGCCCACTGTGCTATCCAGAGCGTGAGCCCTCGGTAGACTGCCCAGCTATCCGTGCAGACATTCAATGCGCCATCGCTCGGTTCTTGAATTATCACCATCCACACAGCTCGTAGCTCAGCCCACTGGCTACTTTGTCCATCCCCTTCATCGAACCATATTGTTTCAGTTGAGGGATGGTATGCGACAGCTCGCCACCTACTTGGGTTCCCTCTGCTGGATCCATCTGTGTACCAGGCATCTTCTAGAACAGGGTATTTCCCCTCCCGTACAGGACTCTTCTCTGGACGAGTGACAATTATTTCCTCAGGTGTTTCACTGTGATATGTTACTGGGCCAAGTATCTTCTGCAGTTCTTCCTTCAGTGGAGATGATGACAGGCGGCTTCTCTGACTGAGGTAGGCAACCCAGCGTGCCACTGTTTGTGATTGGGCCACCCCTGTCTTAGGGATGTGGGTTAGATCTTTTACCCACCCCTGAATTGGCAAAGTTGTTTTAACAATAACTTCTGCAGTTTGAGTTATCGGTTCTACTGCCTGCAGTGCAGAATAGGTAGCCAATAACTGCTTTTCAACCATGCTGTATCTTTCTTCTGCTCCGTGCCAAACCTGTGACCAGAACCCAATGGGGGTCCGAACAGAACTCTGGCGCTGCCACAGACCCCAGCCAAACCCTTCTTGAGTTACGTGCACATCTAGTTCGGCTGGAAGGGTTGGATCGAATACACCCAGCGCCTGGGCCTGTTTAACAGCTATTTTTGCCTGCTGGAAGGCATCTTGCTCCATTTTACCCCAATCCCATACTTGGCCTTTTTTTGTTAATTGATATAGAGGTTTTAGGAGTTGTGCTAAGTGGGGTATAAAGGATCGCCAGTATCCTAATATACCCAAGAACTCCTGCAACTGTTTTGGTGTTGTGGGAACTGGGAACGCTTGAATCTTATCTATGATTGCACTGGGTAAGACCTTAGTCTTACCTGACCAGATAACGCCCAGGAATTTAACTGATAACCCCGGTCCTTGGACTTTCTGTGGGTTTATAGCCCATCCTTTTTCCTGTAAATAAGTGGTTAATGATGGTAATGCCTTCCCTAATGCCTCAATTGAGTTGGATGTCAGCATCAGATCATCAATGCAATGGTACATTTTGACAGTAGATGGTTTGTTCCAATTTGCCAAGTCACGTGCTATCAGGTTATGGCAGAATGTAGGTGAATGCACGTATCCCTGAGGTAGGACTTGAAAAGTCCACTGCCTGCCCTCCCATGTGAATGCAAACTGGTCTTGAGATTCCTCAGCAATTGGAATGCTAAAAATGCATTTGCTAAATCCAAAACACAATGATATGTTTCTGTTTCTCTACTTAACGTAGAGGGAGGCAATGTTGGGCAATGTTGTACAGCTACTGGTTGAATTCACTGAGACAAAGCCTTCCAAGTGAACATCCACCCTGAGAATGGAAGTCCCTCTTCTCCATGCCCACCATCCCACCGCCACAATTATGTCATTAGAAATGCTCCTGTTCCTGCAGACAGGACACTGCAGTCACAACTCTGCAGGGTTACATGTCTGCAACAGGACTTCCCCAAAGCAGAAGGAAAAGGGTAAGTTTGCTGGAGCTGGTGGCACCGTGCAACGCAGGAGTACAAGAGCTGATTGCAAGGAGATGGTCTTTGTGTTTCTTTTGTTGCTGCTACTGTGGAGTTAGTCAAGAAGGAAATGCGTGGGGATTACTCTGGAGTCTTCTTGCAGAAGCACATTCTCCACAGCCAAAGGTGCCCTAATGAGGAGGAAAGGCAGCAAAGCCCTCACCCAGAGCGGCTATGCACTCATACGTCTCCAGCATCACGTCCCGGTAGAGTGCTCGCTGTGCAGGGTCCAGCAGCACCCACTCCTCCCTGCTGAAATACACGGCCACCTCCTCAAAGCTCACGGGCTCCTGCAAGCACAAACAGGCTTCTTGCTAGGAACAGCCAAGGCCCAGGGAAGCAGCTTGCAGAGGAGTGAAACTCCAGTCCTAGCTGCTTCTCTGTCCCCAGCACACACATGCTAGCTGAGGGCATCTCCCTCTCCCCCTGCATTCACATCCCTTGGCCTCTCCCAGCTAATTCACCAAAACCCTACGTGACATAGATGAGGTGCGGCCATTTGCTGCTCTTCTGTTGGGATGATCACAGGTGGAAGGCAGAAGTTGAACTGGAGCCTGGAGGGACAAGACAAATGGCAGTGGAGCTGTGAGGGAACGCAGCAGTCCCTGTCCAAGCCCATCCCTCCCCAGTCCTGGACCCCCAAGCCCTTGTCATCATGATTGCTCCCAAGGACTTCCTCCCCCTGTCTGTAAAAACACCTGGGATTGCCCCAGTACAAGTGTAACACCATGTACTGATTATTTGGATTACAAAAAATTTCCTCTCATTGTCAGCCATAATCATTTATGCCACACATGCCGAACTTTTATAGTTTGACTCCATAAAGGAATTTCACCAAGGACACTGTTATTAAAGGCACTTCCACCAATCAGCTGAGACAAGCAGCGGCAGCAGAATGACTGCTTTTGTCTGACTCAGCTGCAGTTAAAGAAACTGAGCAGCGATACATGAGCAATGGGAAAAGGGACTTTTATCGTAAGACCTAGTAGTGAAGCAAGTTGAGAAATTCATCATGGACAGCCTGTGCCAACTGGGCGATCTGGTATTTGACTGGAAGCACACCTGAAAGGGACCGCTCCCCCAGAAAGAGTTGCAGAAAAACTGTTAGAAAGCGGTACAGCCATTCAACAGGAGGCACAGCAAAATAACCGGTTCATTGAAGAACACTCTCAATGCAGCCCCCAGCACACAAACACACCGAGCCTCAGTGCAGATTGCAACTGCCAGCACAGCAGCATGCTGAAGCACCACCTCCATTGATCTCTGAGGGAACACCTGATGGTTTACATGGCAAATTTTTTAGATTGCACTACTTACATCCTCTGGGAGATATTCATACATGCTCTCAGAAGTGCAAGTAGCCATGGGCTTTTTTAAGGGGACTAAGCATCAAAAAGCCAAGTGGAAAGGTACTTTGTGAAGGCAACTGTTTTGTTCTCAAATTCACCTACTGCTGATGTCACCTAAAAGAGATAATGTCTCACATTCCTCAGGTAAGGAGGTGCAAAACTAGAAGGAGTTAACTAGATGGTACTACACCTCAAATACTTGAGATGGTAAAAAGAACAAGCAGCTTTCTTAATAATAAATAAAAATCTTATAAAACAATTATTAAAAAAATAATACAAAAGTAACAAAAAACACTTTAATTATTTCTTCATCTGCCGAGAAAACACCGAAGCCAAACAACCCTGAGACAGTCAGATCACCACAGACCAATGCGCTTGTAATTTCAACTGAACCATGTAAGCTACTTCATGCCCTGAATAATGCTCAGGGTAGTAAATATCCAAATGGATACTCCAGTCACATTGAGCCATTGTTAAAATTCACTATTTTTTTACCTAAGTCTCTCAATACATGCATTCCTCCTTCTCTCTTAGCAGCCAAGTGCCCATCATAACTGTTTCCACCCCAACTGCCAGCCAGCCAGGGACAGAAACACCTTGCAACCATTCCTACTGTTCCTCTCCTCCCCTCCCCTCCCCTCCGGTCTCCTCCCCTCCCATTATCTCCTGTCCCCTACCCTCCCCTGAGGGAGGGACTGGACTGAGTTCCAGTTGCTGAAAAAATCAATTCAGGTATTTCTCACACTGCCTCCAGCATGTCTGCTGTATCACTGTATCCTTTTTTTTTTTTTTTTCCATCATCCCTCCTTCAGTTTCCTGCACTATGATCAAAGCCAATTGTTTCCTGTCTCTACCCCGTGTCCTTTCTTGCCTTTTTATCAAACTTTTACTGGGCTGGATCGGCCCGGTTTCATGAAAACTGGTGCGGGGGACCCATGGACCCATAACCCAGGAAAGGGGAAAGGGAAAAGGGAAAAGGGAGGTGGGCCTAGAAACAGCACACTGGCAATGATCTGAGGAGGAAAGCTAATTTACTAAATAAGATACCAGAAAGCAAAATAACAGAATATAACATAATGTAATAGGAATTGAATCTAATAAAACAAATAAAATTAGCAACAGAGAGTGTCCATCGTGGAGTCTCTTTGTCCACCCCTGCAGAGACTGAGAGTCTGTCTTCAGGGCAGCCTTGAGAATGCCACTATAACGCTCAATAAGGCCTGCCCCCGTTGGATTGTCTGGCAGGTGGAATCGCCACTCAATATTGTTCTCTTCTGCCCAGCGTTGCATCATTGCACCCGTGCAATGAGTCCCTTGGTCGCTCTCAATGACTTGTGGTGTCCCATAGGCAGCCATCGATCTCGTGAGCACCTTGATGGTATATGCCTGGTTGGCTTTTGGTACTGGATAGGCCTGCATTAGCCCACTCGCAGCGTCAACACAGGTTACGGCATATCTCGCTCCGTCAGATCGAGGGAGGGGCCCAGTATAATCAACCTGCCATCGCTGTAGAGGATTGTGTCCTCTAGCAAGATGGGCTGTAGTTTCAGGCAACGACCTCAGTCTCATTCTGGAGCAGGCATCACAGTCTCTGCATGCTTGAGCTACATCCGATAATTGTACGGGCAGTCCCCATGCTTTGGCAGCTGCCCACGTGGTCTTCTGTCCAGCATTGCATGTCCGCAGCTTTTGATGTAACCAGTAGGCGATGTTCTCAGATGGTGAGTTCTCAACCCATCTAACTCGGGCCAGTGTGTCGGCTTCATCATTTCCTGGTGAGTGTAGGGGTCGGTGACCAGAAACATGGTAGACACGCACAGTTCTGTGTTTAACTGTATTCCATATGTCTAACCACATATCTTTGCCCCAGATGGGTCGGGAGTGGATAGTCCAGTCCTGGGTAGCCCACTGTGCAATCCAAAGAGCGAGCCCCCGGTACACAACCCAGCTATCTGTGCAAATATTCAGGATACTGTCACCAGGTTCTTTGGTTATAACAATCCACACAGCCCGCAGCTCTGCCCACTGGCTGCTTTGACCATCCCCCTCTTCAAACCATATTGTGTCTGTAGCAGGATGGTATGCTTCTGCTCTCCACTTACTTGGGTTGCCCTTGCTGGACACATCCGTGTACCAGGCATCTTCAGGAATGGGATATTCTCCTTCCTGGACGGGACTCTTCTCTGGCGGAGCAACCAAGGCTTGTTTTTGTGCATCACTGTGATACGTCACTGGGCCTAGAATCTTTTGGAGCTCTTTTTACAGTGGTGAGGAAGACAGACTACTCCTCAGGCTGAGATAGGCGACCCATCGTGCCACCGTCTGTGCCTGGGCCACCCCTGTCTTAGGAAGGTGGGTCAGATCTCTTACCCACCCCTGAATTGGAAGAGTGGTCTTAACTACGACTTCAGCCGTCTGGGTTATTGGCTCTACCGCTTGCAAGGCAGTATAGGCAGCCAATAGCTCTTTTTCAATCATACTATATCTTTCTTCTGCTCCATGCCAGACCTGAGACCAAAATCCAATGGGAGTCCGAACAGAACTCTGACGTTGCCACAGGCCCCAGCCAAAGCCATCCTGAGTAACATGAACATCCAATTCAGCTGGGAGGGTAGGATCGAATATACCCAATGCCTGGGCTTGTTTCACCACCTGTTTTGCTTGCTGGAAAGCATCCTGTTCTGTTCTCCCCCAATCCCATGATTGGCCCTTTTTTGTGAGTCTATACAAAGGTCTCAGCAGCTGCGCCAAATGAGGTAGAAAGGAATGCCAGTATCCCAGTATACCTAGAAATTCCTGCAGCTGCTTTGCTGTTGTAGGGACTGGAAATGCCTGAACCTTATCTATGATGGCACTGGGTAGCACTTTGGTCTTTCCTGACCAGACTACCCCCAGAAATTTTACAGACAGGCCTGGACCTTGCACCTTTTGGGGATTGATAGCCCATCCTCTTTCACCTAGGTAGGCAGTTAATGAATCTGCCGCCTCTCCTACTGCTTCCAGTGAGTCGGATGTTAACAGGAGATCATCAATGTAGTGATATAGGTTGATGTTATTATTAGGTTTCCTCCAATTAGCTAGGTCACGCGCCACCAAGTTATGACAGTATGTTGGTGAATGCACGTACCCCTGTGGCAGGACCTGAAAGGTCCACTGCCTGCCTCCCCATGTAAATGCAAATTGGTCTTGCGATTCTTTGGCAATCGGAATACTAAAAAATGCATTTGCCAAATCCAGGACACAATAGTAGGTCTTGATTTCTCTACTAAGTGTGTCCTTTAGGGAAGCAATATTGGGTACGGCCGCATGGATGGGCGGCGTGACCTTACTTAATTCCCTATAATCTACTGTCATTCTCCATGTTCCATCCAACTTCCGCACTGGCCATATGGGGGAATTATATGGACTATGTGCAGGTCTTATAATACCTACTTTTTCTAGTTCCTGCACCGTTTTTGATATTTCTTCCTGCCCCCCCCGGGAGTCTATACTGTCTTACATTAGTAATCCGGCGTGGTTTCGGCAAACAAATGGGCTCATGTTTCGCATGGCCCCTCAATACTGTCTGTATTGCCCAGACACTAATGTACCTCTGTCGAAGTCTGAATTCTCCCACGGTTGTCTGGAGAGCCAGGCCCCATAAAATGTCTATGCCCAAGATGTATTCTGGAATTGGGGCAATCGACACTTTATACTCCCAGGGTGGGAGACGCCCAACCCCCAATTTCAGCCATGTTTGGGTGACCGGAATGGTCTGTCCCCCAAACCCACCAATCATCACTCTATTGCCCTTAAATTTTGTTGGGTCTCCATATATAATTGATGTTTCCGCACCAGTGTCTACTAGAGCCATCACCTTTTGAATATTCTTATTTGACCAAAATATCTCTAGTTCTACAAAGGGCCTCCGGTCACATCTGGAGGCCCTAAAGGGACCAAAGTTCTTCGTTACTCCATGAAGTTCGCTAGGTCTAAGTCTTTTACCACAGGTGGTTCAGGCACTGTAGCTCGTGACACCTGTGGAGGTTTCTTTCTTCTATTTGGGACTATAAAGTCAGCCAAATTCCAAGTTGTTGTTGGTGCTGCCTGTATTATTCGTACTCCCGATTTTCTGGGAGTACTCTGAAATTTTTGATCATTTCTCAGTTGTTTCCAAAGCTGTAACAACACATGGTTGGGTTGCCCATCGATTTTAGCAAAGGCAACCCCGGCCCGTATAAGATCATTAAACATAGTCTTCCGGGATACCCGTATGGGGCCCGATCGGGGTATCCGTGGGACAGGCTTCCTAGTTTTAATCGGGAATGCCTCAGCTTCTTCTATCATACGGATATTGCGCCTAGTTCTTATGTGCTCCGTTTCCCCAAGATCTGCCACCAACTGGGCTGCCTGTTGGACGATAGCCTCCGAAGCCACTAAGGGGTTTAGTATGGAAACCAAAGTCCTATAAAGGTGAGAGGGGGCTTGCTGTAGTATTAGGTCTCACATACCTGCCGTAAATTTTTCTGTATCAGGGCTTTCAAAGTTTTCTGAATACATGGCCTCTCTCATACCCAGTTCTCGGATGTATGCTTGGAGGTCCTCCATAGAGGACCATAAACCGGTATTAAGTGGAATGTCAGATTTGTTAGGCCATGTTAGGCGGCATGCTGCCATCAACCAATCTATAATAGAATGATTCTCATTAGTATAATGGATGGCAGCATATAATCTTTGCCTCCAGGCTGGGTGTATGGTTATAGATGCTAGTTTAGACATTTCTGTCCCACTAACTAATACGCTTTCAGCTCCTGCATCCCATAACCTCAGGAGCCATGATGGCATGCTTTCCCTTGGTTTTTGATGGAACCGTTGTACTAGGTCCATCAACTCACTTGCCGTATATGGGCGAGACGTCACATGCAAGCATGTTTCAGCAGGGGGCCATTGCTCAGGAGGCACTCCCGCTGGGCTATCTTGCACTTTTTTTGTTTTTTGAGTTATGATTGGTCGGATCTCAAACGGATCCTCCATAGATGGAGCTTCGAGAGCCGATTTAGAGATCTTGACTGCTGAAACATCTAGTTCCGCTACTGCAGGGACCTGGGTGTCCTCCACGGATATGGTACGTATTTGTCTTGTTGGCACATCTAGTCCAGGCTTTTTTGCTACTAATGTGCCCAACTGTTGTTCCAATTTCTCAATTTGATCTCTTAACAACTGATTTTCAGATTCTATGTTTGTATTTGTTACATCTAATATACGTAAAGCCATTATTAGAGGCCAGGCCACTGCAGAAGCAGCTAGACGACGTTCTTTTGTAACTAGTATGTCCTTATCTAGGCCTTGAAAATAATCCGTCAGCCGGGCTGGGGAAGGAGAAACATTCCCTGTAACCTGCAGGGGTCCCCATTTTTCAAGAACAGTGGCAAGTCCATAATAGGGTGACCCTATAAATCTTGGAATTTGACCAGGAATTGTTTGGTGTAAGGGAATAACGTTCTCCCCCTTGCCCCATTTGAAAAGGTTCCAAATGAAAGACATGGTTAGCTACTGTATATGTGTATATGTATATATATATCTTTATAAGCCTCCTGGCTCGCCAATTGTAGGGCAAATAACCCTAAAGAAAGCACTTCAAGGAAGTAGTGCGAAAGGATGGTATATTTTTGGTAGGCTTTAAGTAGATGGTATACAAATAAATAGCAAAAGAGATTGGCTCACCTTGATGATGGTTGAGGCTCTCCGATAACTCCACCAGGGAGGGATCTCCAACAAGAGATCCTTCCCCCCTGGTGGTCAGCCCTTAAATGGAGTCTTGGGAGAGGTGGAGTCAAACTCCACCCCTTCCAATCACACTCAGTTGTGCCCCTACAGCTGACTCAGGGCTTGCCTCAGGTGATCAATCAGTGGTTCAGGCCGTGGTTCAACAGTTCCCATACACAGGTTAAAGAAAAGGAAGACAAGGCAGGGCAGGGGAAAATAGGGCAGGGCAAGGCAAGGCAATGCAGTGCAGTGCAGGGCAGGGCAGGTCGGAGCAGGGAAGGCAGGGCAAGGCAGGACAGGGTGGGGCAGGGTAGTGCAGGGCGGGGCAGGGTCAGGCAGGGCCAAGCAGGGCAAGGCAAAGATAGTGCAGGGCAAGGCAGGGCCGGGCAGGGTCAGGCAGGGCCAAGCAGGGCAAGGCAAAGATAGTGCAGGGCAAGGCAGGGCCAGGCAGGGCCAAGCAGGGCAAGGCAAAGATAGTGCAGGGCAAGGCAAGGATAGGCAAGGCAGGGCAAGGCTGGGATGGACAGGGCAGGGCAGGGCACGGCAGGATAGGGCAAGGAAGGGCAGGGCAAGGCAGGGCAAGGCAGGGCAACGCAAGGCAGGGCTGGGTGGGTCAGAGCAGAGCAGGGCAGGGCAAGGCGAGGCAGGGTAAGGCAGGGCGAATCAAGGCAAGGCAGGGCAGGAGAAGACTGGGCAAAGCAAGACAGGGCAGTGCAAAGCGGGTCAGGGCATGGCAGGGCAGGACAAGGAAGGGCAGGGCAAAGCAGGGCAAGGAATGACAGGGCAAGAGAAGGCAGGGCAGGGCAGGGCAAAGCCAGGCAGAGCATAGCAAGGTAAGGCAGGGTGAGGCAAGCAATGGCAGGGCAGGGTAAGGGCACGGGCAAGGGGAAGAGCAAGGTAAAGGCAAGGCAAGGCAGGGCAAGGCAAGGCAGGGTAGTGCAATGCAAGGCAAGGAAAGGCTGGGCAGGGCAGGGCAATAAAAGGCATGGCAAAGCAGGGCAAGGGAAGGCGGGGCAGGGCAAGGAAAGGCAGGGCAGGGCATTGTAATGTAAGGCAAATCAAGGCAGGGCAGGGCAAGGCTGGACAAGGTAAGGCAAGGCAGGGCAAGGCAAGGCTGAACAAGGCAGGACCGAGCAGAGGAAAGCAAGGAAGGTCAGGGCAAGGCAAGACAAGGCAAGGCAGGACAGGTCAGGGCAAGGCAAGGAAGGGCAGGGTAGGGTAGGGTGGGGAAGGCAAGGCAGGGCAGGGCAATGCAAGGTAAAACAGGGCAAGGTAGGTTACGGCAGGGCAGGGCAAGGCAAAGAAGACAAGGCAGGGCAGGGGAAAACAGGGCAGGTCAGGGTAGGGCAAGGCAAGTAAGACAAGGAAGGGCAGAAGAAGAAAGTATAGGGCAGGGCAGGGCAAGGGAGGGCAGGGCAGGGCAGGGCAGTGTAAGGCAAGGGAGGGCAGGGCAAGGCAAGGCAAAAAAAGGCAAAGCAGAACATGGCAGGGCAGGGCAGAGGAAGGCAGGGCAGGGTAGGGCAAGGCAGGGCAAGGTTGAAACAGGCAAAGTAGGGCATGGAAGGGCAGGGCAAGGCAGGGCAGGGCGGGGTAGGGCAATGCAAGGTCAGGCATGGCAAGGCAGGGCAGGGCAAGGTAGGGCAGGGCAGGGCAAAGTAAGGCAGGGCAGGGCAAAGTAAGGAAGGGCAGGGCAAGCCAAGGGAAGGCAGGGCAAGCCAAGGGAAGGCAGGGCAAAGTAGGGCATGGCAGGGCAGTGTAAGGCGTGGCTTGGAAGGGCAATGCAGGACAAAGAAGAGCAGGGCAAGGAAGGGTAGTGCAAAGTTGGGCATGGTAGGGCAGGGCAAAGGAAGGGCAGGGTAAGGCAGGGCAAGGAAAGGCAGGGTAAGGCAGGGCAAGGAAAGGCAGGGTAAGGCAGGGCAAGGCAGGGTAGGGCAATACAAGACAAGGCAAGGCATGGCAAGGCAGGCCAGGGCAGGGCAAGGTAAGGTAAGGCAGGGCAAGGTAAGGCGGGGCTTCGCAGGGCAATGCAGGACAAGGTAGGGCAGGGTAAGGCAACGCAGGGCAGGGCAAGTCGGGGCAAGGCAGGACAAGTAAATGGAAGGCAGAACAAGGCAAGGCAAGATAGGTCAAGGCACGGCAGGGCAAAGTAATGCAATGCAAGGCAGTGCAAGGCAGTACGGGTCAGGACAATGCATGTTAGGGAAAGGCAAGGCAGGGCAGGAAAGGGGAAAGAAGGGCAGGGGAAGGCAGGGCAGGGTGAAGCAGGTCAAGGCAAGGAAGACAAGGCAGGGCAGGGGAAAATAGGGTAAGGCAAGGCAAGGCAGGGCAAGGCAAGGCAATGCAGGGCAGTGCAGAGCAGGGCATGGCAGGGGAAGGTAGGGCCGGGCAAAGTAGGGCATGGCGGGGCAGGGCAGGGTAGGGCAATGCAATATCAGGCAAGGCAAGGCATGGCAGGGCAGGGCAAGGCAGAGCAAGGCTGGACAAGGCAAGGCAAGGCAAGGCAGGGCAAGGCAAGGCAGAACAAGGCAGGGCCGAGCAGAGGAACGCAAGGAAGGGCAGGGTAAGGCAAGACAAGGCAAGGCAGGGCAGGGCAAAGAAGGGCATGGCAGGGCAGGGTAAGGCGGGGCTTGGCAGGGCAATGCAGGACAAGGTAGAGCAGGGCAGGGCACGGTAAAGCAGGGCAAGGAATGTCAGGGGAAGACAAGGCAGGGCAGGGCGGGGAAAAGCAAGGCAGAGCACAGCAAGGTAAGGCAGGGCGAGGCAAGTAAAGGCAGGGTAGGGCAATGCAAGGCAAGGAAAGGCAGGGCAGGGCAAAGCAAGGTAAGGCATGGCAAAGCAGTGCAAAGCAGGGAAGGGCCGGGCAAAGCAGGGCATGGCAAAGGAAGGCAGGGCAGGGCAAAGCAGGGCAAGGCAGAGCAAGGCTGGACAAGGTAAGGCAAGGCAGGGCAGGACAAAGAAGGGCATGGCAGGGCAGGGTAAGGTGGGGCTTGGCAGGGCAATGCAGGACAAGGTAGAGCAGGGCAGGGCAAAGAAGGGCAAGGAATGACAGGGCAAGGCAAGGCATGGCAGGGAAGGGCAGGGCAGGGCAAGGTAGGGCAGGGCAAAGTAGGGCATGGCAGGGCAGCGTAAGGCGGGGCTTGGCAGGGCAAGGCAAGGCAAGGCAGTGCAAGGCAGGTCAGGGAAAGCCAGCACAGGGCAGGTCAGGGGAAAGAAGGGCAGGGGAAGGCAGGGCAGGGTGAAGCAGGTTAAGGCAAGGAAGACAAAGCAGGGCAGAGGAAAATAGGGCAGGGCAAGGCAAGGCAGTGCAGGGCAGGGCAGGTCTGAGCAGGGAAGGCAGGGCAAGGCAGGACAGGGTGGGGCAGGGTAGTGCAGGGCGGGACAGGGCAAGGCAAAGATAGTGCAGGGCAAGGCAAGGCAAGGCAAGGATAGGCAGGGCAAGGTAAGGCAGGGCAGGGTGGGGCAGGAGAGATCAGGGCAGGTCAAGGCAAGGAAAGTCAGGTCAAGGCTGGGCTGGGCTGGTCTTGGCAGGGAAAGGCAGGGCAGAACAGCACAGGGCAAGGGAAGGCAAGGCAGGGCAGAGCAAGGGAAGGCAAGGCAGGGCAGGGCAAGGGAAGGCAAGGCAGGGCAGGGCAAGGGAAGGCAAGGCAGGGCAGGGCAAGGGAAGGCAAGGCAGGGCAGGGCAAGGGAAGGCAAGGCATGTTGGGGCAGGGCAGATCAAGGAACAGTAAAGCAAGGAATACACGGCAGGGTAGGGGAAGGCAGGGCAAAGCAGGGCAGGGCACAGCCGGGCAGGGCAAGGCAAGGAAAGTCAGGGCAAGGCTGGGCTGGGCAGGGCTTGGCAGGGCAAGGCAAGGAAAATCAGGGCAAGGCTGGGCAGGGCAGGGCAAGGCAAGGCAATACAGTGCAGTGCAGGGCAGGGCAGGGCGGAGCAGGGAAGGCAAGGCAAGGCAGGACAGGGTGGGGCAGGGTATTACAGGGTGGGGCAGGGCCAGGAAGGGCCAAGCAGGGCAAGGCAAAGATAGTGCAGGGCAAACAGGGCAAGGGAAGGCAGGGCAGGGCAAGGCAGAGCAGGGCAGGGCAAGGGAAGGCAAGGCAGGGCAGGGCAAGGTATGGTGGGTTTGGCAGGGCAAGGTATGGCAGAACAAGGCAGGTCAAGGGGAAGGCAGAGCAAAGCAACACGGGGCAGGGCGGGGCAGGGCAAGGAAAGGAAGACAAGGAAGGGCAGGAAAAGGCAGGACAGGGCAGAGCAGGGCAAGGCAAGGCATGGCAAAGCAGGGCAAGGCAGGGCAGAACAAGTGAAAGCAGGGCAGGGCATGGAAGGGCAGGGCAAGGGAAAGCAGGACAGGGCAAGGCAGGGCAGGGCAAGGGAAGGCAGGGCAGTACAGGGCAGGGCAAGATAAGGCATGGAAAAGCAGGGCAGGGCAAGGTTTGCAAAGCAGGGCAGGGCAAGGGACGGCAGGGCAGGGCAAGGGACGGCAGGGCAGGGCAGGGCAAGGGACGGCAGGGCAGGGCAAGAGATGGCAGGGCAGGGCAGGGCAAGAGATGGCAGGGCAGGGCAGGGCAAGGGACGGCAGGGCAGGGCAGGGCAAGGGACGGCAGGGCAGGGCAGGGCAAGGGAAGGTCGGAGCAGGGAAGGCAGGGTAAGGCAGGACAGGGTTGGGCAGGGTAGTGCAGCGTGGGACAGGGTCAGGAAGGGCCAAGCAGTGCAAGGCAAAGATAGTGGAGGGTAGGGCAAGGGAAGGCCGGGCAGGGCAAGGTAAGGCCGGGCAGGGCAAGGTAAGGCGGGGCAGGGCAAGGTAAGGCAGGGCAGGGCAAGGCAGGGCAGGGCAGGGCAAGGCAGGGCAGGGCAGGGCAAGAGCAAGGCAATGCAGTGCAGGGCAAGGCAGGGCAGAACAGGGCAGGGCAAAGGAAGGCAGGACAGGGCAGGGCAAAGCAGGGAAGGGCAAGGCAAGATAGGGCAGGGCAGGGCAAGATAGGGCAGGGCAGGGCAAGGGCAAGGGCAAGGGAAGGAATACACAGCTGGGTAGAGGAAGGCATGGCACAGCCGGGCAGGGCAAGGCAAGGAAAGTCAGGGCAAGGCTAAGCTGGGCAGGGCTGGGCAGGGCAAGGGAAGGAAAGACAGGGAAAGGCTGGACTGGGCAGGGCAGGGCAAGGCAAGGCAATGCAGTGCAGGGCATGGCAGGGCAGAACAGGGCAGGGCAAAGGAAGGCAGGACAGGGCAGGGCAGGGAAAGGTAAGGTAGGGCAGCGGAAGGTAAGGCATGGCAAAGCAGGGAAGGGCAAGGCAAGATAAGGCAGGGCAGGGCAAGATAAGGCAGGGCAGGGCAAGATAAGGCAGGGCAGGGCAGGGCAGGGCAAGGGTAAGGGAAGGAAAGACAGGGAAAGGTTGGACTGGGCAGGGCGGGGCAAGGCAAAGCAATGCAGTGCAGGGCAAGGCAGGGCAGAACAGGGCAGGGCAAAGGAAGGCAGGACAGGGCAGGGCAGGGCAGGGAAAGGTAAGGTAGGGAAGCGGAAGGTAAGGCATGGCAAAGCAGGGAAGGGCAAGGCATGCAAAGCAGGGCAGGGCAAAGCAAAGCAATGCAGGGCAGGGCAAGGCTGAGGAAGCCAAGGATAGGCAGAGCAAAGGAAGGCAGGGCAGGGCAAAGGAGGGCAGGGCAGGGCAAAGGAGGGCAGGGCAAAGGAGGGCAGGGCAGGGCAAAGGAGGGCAGGGCAAGGCAAAGGAGGGCAGGGCGGGGCAAAGGAGGGCAGGGCGGGGCAAAGGAGGGCAGGGCGGGGCGGGGCAAAGGAGGGCGGGGCGGGGCAAAGGAGGGCGGGGCGGGGCGAAGGAGGGCGGGGCGGGGCGAAGGAGGGCGGGGCGGGGCGAAGGAAGGCGGGGCGGGGCGAAGGAGGGCGGGGCGGGGCGAAGGAGGGCGGGGCGGGGCGAAGGAGGGCGGGGCGGGGCGAAGGAGGGCGGGGCGGGGCAAAGGAGGGCAGGGCGGGGCAAAGGAGGGCAGGGCGGGGCAAAGGAGGGCAGGGCGGGGCAAAGGAGGGCAGGGCAGGGCGGGGCAAAGGAGGGCAGGGCAGGGCGGGGCAAAGGAGGGCAGGGCAGGGCGGGGCAAAGGAGGGCAGGGCAGGGCAGGGCAAGGGACGGCAAGGCAGGGCAGGGCAGGGTAAGGCAGAACAAGGCAGAGCAGAACAGGCCAGGGCAGGGCAAGGGAAGGCAGGGCAGGGAAGGGCAGGGCAAGGAAAGGCGTGGCAAAGCAGGGCAGGGCAACGTATGCAAAGCAGGGTAGGGAAAGGCAGGGCAGGGCATGGCAAGGCAGGGAAATGCAGGGTAAAGTGGGGCTTGGCAGGGCAGGGCAAGGCGGGGCTTGGCAGGGCAAGGTAAGGCAGAACAAGGCAGGGCATGGCAAGGATAGGCAGGGCAAGGCAGGGCAAGGCAAGGAAGACAAGGCAGGGCGGGTCAGAGCAAGGCAGGTCAGGGTGGGGCAGGCAAGGTAAGGATGACAAGGCAGGGCAGGGCAAGGCAAGGTAAGGCGAGGAAAGGCAGGGAAGGCGGGTCAGAGCAAGGTAGGGCAGGGAAGGGCTGGTCAGGGCAGCTTAGGGGTAGGCAAAGCAGGGTGAAGCAGGGCAAGGCAAGGAAGACAAGGCAGGGCAGGGGAAAATAGGGCAGGGCAGGGGAAAATTGGCAGGGCAGGTGAAGGCAAGGCAGGGCAAGCCAAGGCGAAGGGCAGGGCAAAGAATGGCGGGGCAGGGAAGATCAGGGCAAGGCAAGGAATACACGGCAGGGTAGGGGAAGGCAGGGCACAGCTGGGCAGGGCAAGGCAAGGAAAGTCAGGGCAAGGCTGGGCTGGGAAGGGCTTAGCAGGGCAGGGCAAGGAAAGTCAATGCAGTACAGTGCAGGACAGGGTGGGGCAGGGTAGTACAGGGCGGGGCAGGGCCAGGCAGTGGCAAGCAAGGCAAGGCAAAGATAGTGCAGGGCAAGGCAGGGCAGGGCAGGGCAGGGCAGGGCAAGGCTAGCGAACACAGGGCAGGGCAGGGCTAGCGAACGCAGGGCAGGGCAGGGCTAGCGAACGCAGGGCAGGGCAGGGCTAGCGAACGCAGGGTAGTACTGAGCGGGGCAGGGCCAGGCAGGGCCAAGCAAGGCAATGCAATGATAGTGCAGGGCAAGAGCAGGGCCAAGCAGGGCAAGGCAAAGATAGTGCAGGGCAAGGCAAGAATAGGCAGGTCAAGGTAAGGCAAGGCAAGATAAGACAGGGCAAGGCTGGGATGGACAGGGCTGGGCAGGACAGGGCAGGGCAAGGAAGGGCAAGGCAAGACAGAGAACACAGGACAGAGCAAGGCAGGGCAGGACAAGGCAAGACAGGGAAGGGAAGGGCAAGGCAGGGCTGGGCGGGTCAGAGCAGGGCAGGGCAAAACAGGGCAAGGCAAGGCAGGGCAGGGCAGGGCGAATCAAGGCAAGGCAGGGCAGGAGAAGACAGGGTAGTGCAGGGCGGGGCAGGGCATGGCAGGGCAGGGCAAGGAAGGGCAGGGCAAAGCAGGGCAAGGAATGACAGGGCAAGACAAGGCAGGGCAGGGCAGGGCAAAGCAAGGCAGAGCATAGCAAGGTAAGGCAGGGTGAGGCAAGCAATGGCAGGGCAGGGCAAGGGCACGGGCAAGGGGAAGAACAAGGTAAAGGCAAGGCAGGGTAGGGCAATGCAAGGCAAGGACAGGCTGGGCAGGGCAGGGCAATAAAAGGCATGGCAAAGCAGGGCAAGGGAAGGTGGGGCAGGGCAGGGCAGGACAGGGCATGGCAGGGCAAGGTTGGTCTGGGCAAATTAGGGCATGGCAGGGAAGGGCAAGGCAGGGCAAGGTAGAGCTGGGTAAAGTAAGACAAATCAAGGCAGGGCAGGGCAGGGCAAGGCTGGACAAGGTAAGGCAATACAGGGCAAGGCAACGCTGAACAAGGCAGGACCGAGCAGAGGAAGGCAAGGAAGGGCAGGGCAAGGCATGACAAGGCAAAGCAGGACAGGTCAGGGCAAGGCAAGGAAGGGCAGAGTAGGGTAGGGTGGGGCAGGCAAGGCAGGGCAGGGCAAGGCAAGACAAGGCAGGGCAAAATAGGGTACGGCAGGGCAGTGCAAGGCAAGTAAGACAAGGAAGGGCACTGAAGGGCAGGGCAAGGGAGGGCAAGGGAGGGCAGGGCAGGGCAGGGCAAGGCAAAAAAAGGCAAGGCAGAACATGGCAGGGCAGGGTAGGGCAAGGCAGGGCAAGGTAGAACCAGGCAAAGTAGGGCAGGGAAGGGCAAGGCAGGGCAGGGCGGGGTAGGGCAATGCAAGGTCAGGTGTGGCAAGGCAGGGCAGGGCAGGGCAAGGTAGAGCAAGTCAAGGGAAGGCAAGGCAGGGCAATTCAAGGCAGAACAGGGCAGGGCCGAGCAGAGGAAGGCAAGGAAGGGCAGGGAAAGGCAAGACAAGACAAGGCAAGGCAGGGCAGGGCAGGGCAAGGTAGAGCAGGGCAAAGTAGGGCATAGCAGGGCAGGGTAAGGCGGGGCTTGGCAAGGCAATGCAGGTCAAGGTAGGGCAGGGTAAGGCAAGGCAGGGCAGGGCAAGTCAGGGCAAGGCAGGGCAAGTCAAGGGAAGGCAGAACAAGGCAAGGCAAGGTAGGTCAAGGCACGGCAGGGCAGGGCAATGCAAGGCAAGGCAGTGCAAGGCAGTGTGGGTCAGGACAATGCATGTTAGGGAAAGGCAAGGCAGGGCAGGTCAAGGGAAAAAAGGGGAGGGGAAGGCAGGGCAGGGTGAAGCAGGTCAAGGCAAGGAAGACAAGGCAGGGTAGGGGAAGATAGGGCAAGGCAAGGCAAGGCAAGGCAAGGCAATGCAATGCAGGGCAGTGCAGGGCAGGGCAGGGCAGGTCTGAGCAGGGAAAGGCAGAACAGGGTGGGGTGGGGTAGTGCAGGCCAGGGCAGGGCCAAGCAGGGCAAGGTAGGGCAGGGCAGGGCAAGGCAAGGCAGATCAGGGAAGGGCAAGGCAAGGAATACACGGCAGGGTAGAGGAAGGCAGGGCAAAGCAGGGCAGGGCACAGCCGGGCAGGGCAAGGCAAGGAAAGTCAGGGCAAGGCTAAGCTGGGCAGGGCTGGTCAGGGCAACACAAGGAAAGACAGGAAAAGGCTGGGCTGGGCTGGACTGGGCAGGGCAGAACAAGGAAAGTCAGGGTAAGGCTGGGCTGGGCAGGGCTTGTCAGGGCAAGGCAAGGAAAGTCAGGGCAAGGCAGGGCAGAACAGGGCAGGTCAGGGCAAAGGAAGGCAGGGCAGGGCAGGGAAAGGTAAGGTAGGGCAGCGGAAGGTAAGGCATGGCAAAGCAGGGCAGGGCAAGGCATGCAAAGCAGGGCAGGGCAAGGCAGAGCAGTGCAGGGCAGGGCAAGGCTTGGCAAGGCAAGGATAAGCAGGGCAGGACAAGGCAGGACAGGGTGTGGCAGGGTAGTGCAGCGCAGGGCACGGTCAGGCATGGCCAAGCAAGGCAAGGCGAAGACAGTGCAGGGCAAGGCAGGGCCAGGCAGGGCCAAGCAGGGAAAGGCAAAGATAGTGCAGGGCAGGACAGGGCAGGGCAGGGCAAAAGAAGGCAGGGCAGGGAAGGGCAGGGCAAGGTAAGGCATGGCATAGCAGGGCTAGGCAGGGCAGGGCAAGGGACGGCAAAGCAGGGCAGGGCAAGGTAAGGCAAGGCAGGGAAGGGCAGGGCAAGGTAAGGCATGGCATGGCAGGGCAGGACAAGGAATGCAAAGCAGGATAGGGTAAGGCAGGGCATTGCAGGGCATGGCAAGGCAAGGGAAGAGCAGGGCAAAGGACGGCAGGGCAAGGGAAGGCAAGGCAGGGCAGAACAGAGCAGGGCACGGCAGGGCAAGTTAAGGCAAGGCAGGGCAAGTTAAGGCAGGGCAGGGCAAGTTAAGGCAGGGCAGGGCTAGGGAAGGCATGGCAGGGCAGGGCAGGGTAATGTAAGGCAGGGCAATGCAGGGCAGGGCAGGGCAAGAGATAGCAAGGCAGGGAAGGGCAGGGCAAGGTAAGGCATGGCAAAGCAGGGTAAGGCAAGTTTTGTAAAGCAGAGCAGGGCAGGGCAAGTCGGGGCAAGGCAAGGGAAGGCAAGGCAGGGCAGGGCAGGGTAAGGCAGGGCTTGGCAGGGCAAGGCAAGGAAGACAAGGCAGGGCTGGTCAGAGCAAGGCAAGTCAGGGTGGGGCAGGCAAGGTAAGGAAGACAAGGCAGGGCAGGGGAAGTCACAATAGGGCAGGGCAGGGCAAGGCAAGGTAAGGCAAGGAAAGGCAGGGAAGGCGGGTCAGAGCAAGGTAAGGCAGGGAAAGGCAGGTCAGGGCAGGTTAGGGGAAGGCAAAGCAGGGTGAAGCAGGGCAAGGCAAGGAAGACAAGGCAGGGCAGGGAAAAATAGGGCAGGGCAGGTCAAGGGGAAGGCAGAGCAAAGCAAGGCAGGGCAAGGCAAGGAAAGTCAGGGCAAGTCATGGCTGGGCAGGGCTTGGCAGGGCAAGGCAAGGAAAGTCAAGGCAAGGCTGGGCTGGGCAGGGCGGAGCAGGGAAGGCAGGGCAAAGCAGGACAGGGTGGGGTAGGGTAGTGCAGGGCAGGGCAGGGCAGGGCAGGGCCAGGCAGGGCCAAGCAGGGTAAGGCAAAGATAGTGCAGGGCAAGGCAGGGCAGGGCAGGGCACAGTCGGACAGGGCAAGGCAAGGAAAGTCAGGGCAAGGCTGGGCTGGGCACGGCTTGGCAAGGCAAGGCAATGCAGTGCAGTGTAGGGCAGGGCAGGGCTAGGGAAGGAAGGGCAGGGCAGGGCTAGGGAAGGAAAGGCAGGGCAGGGCAAAGGAAAGCAGGGCAGGGCGAGGGAAAGAAGGGCAGGGCGAGGGAAGGCAGGGCAGGAAAAGGGAAGTCAGGGCAAGGCAGGGCAGGGCAAGGCAGGGCAAGGTAAAACATGGCAGGGCAAGGTAAGGCATGGAAAAGTAAGGCGGGGCAGGGCAAGGGATGGCAGAGCAAGGAAGGGCAAGGCAGGGCAGAACAGCGCAGGGCAGGGCAAGGTAAGGCAGGGTAGGACAGGGTAAAGCAAGGCATGGCAAAACAGGGTGGGACAGGGCAGGGCTAGGGAAGGCAGGGCAGGACAGGGCAGGGTAATGTAAGGCAGGGCAATGCAGGGCAGTGCAGGGCAGGGCAGGTCGGAGCAGGGAAGGCAGGGCAAGGCAGGACAGGCTGGGGCAGGGTAGTGAAGTGCGGGGCAGGGTCAGGCAGGGCCAAGCAGGGCAAGGCAAAGATAGTGCAGGGCAAGGCAGGGCAAGGCAGGGCAGTATAGGGGAGGGAAGGGCAGGAAAGGACAAGGCAGGGCAGGGAAGGGCAGGGCAAGGAAAGGCATGGCAAAGCAGGGCAGGGCAAGGCAGAGCAGGGCAGGGAAAGGGATGGCAGGACAGGGCAAGGGAAGGAAAGGCAGGGCAGGGCAAGGGAAGGAAAGGCAGGGCAGGGCAAGGGATTCAGAACAGGGCAAGGGACGGCAAGGCATGGCAGGGCAGGGTAAGGCGGGGCTTGGCAGGGCAAGGCAAGGATAGGCAGGGCAGGGCAACGCAGGGCAAGGCAAGGAAGACAAGGCAGGGCGGGTCAGAGCAAGGCAGGTCAGGATGAGACAGGCAAGGTAAGGAAGGTAAGGCAGGGCAGGAGATGTCAGGATAGGGCAGGGCAGGGCAAGGGAAGGTAAGGCAAGGAAAGGCAGGGAAGGCGGGTCAGAGCAAGGTAGGGCAGGGAAAGGCAGGTAAGGGCAGGTTAGGGGAAGGCAAAGCAGGGTGAAGCAGGGCAGGGCAAGGAAGTAGGGCAGGGCAAGGCAAGGAAGACAAGGCAGGGCAGGGAAAAATGGGCAGGGCAGAGAAAGGCAAGGCAGGGCAGTTCAAGGGAAAAATGGGCAGGGCAGAGCAAAGCAAGGCAGGACAGGGCAAAGCAGGGCGGGGCTGGGCAGATCAGGGCAGGGCAAGGCATGGAATACACAGCAGGGTAGGGGAAGGCAGAGCAAAGCAGTGCAGGGCACAGCCAGGCAAGGCAAGGCAATGCAGTGCAGTGCAGGGCAGGGCGGAGCAGGGAAAGCAGGACAAGGCAGGCCAGGGTGGGGCAGGGCAGGGTATGGCAGGGCAGGGCCAGTCAGGGCCAAGCAAGGAAAGGCAAAGATAGTGCAGGGCAAGGCAGGCCAGGGCAAGGTAAGGCATGCAAAGTAGGGCAGGGCAAGGCAAGGCAGGGTAGGGCAAGGCAAGGTAAGGCAAAGCAGGGCAGGGCAAAGTAAGGCATGGCAGAGCAGGGCAGAGCAAGGCATGCTAAGCAGGGCAGGGCATGGCAAGGCAGGGCAGGGCACAGAAAGGCAAGGGAAGGGAAGGCAGGGCAGGGCAGGGTAAGGCGGGGCTTGGCAGGGCAGGGCAAGGCGGGGCTTGGCAGGGTAAGGTAAGGCAGAACAAGGCAGGGCATGGCAAGGATAGGCAAGGCAGGGCAAAACAGGGCGGGTCAGAGCAAGGCAGGTCAGGTTGGGGCAGGCAAGGTAAGGAAGACAAGGCAGGGCAGGGGAAGGCAAGGTAAGGCAAGGAATGGCAGGGAAGGTGTCGTGGTTTTATGATTTTTTGGTACTGGTATTCCACATCATGGCATCATGTAGTGCATTGGGAGTCAGGGAGAACTACATTCCCCAGAGGACTTGGCAATGCTTTGTATTTTTTCACGTGTTTTCCGCTCAGAGGGAACAGATAAAAACTCTCTGCGGTCACGGGACGTTCTCTCTCTTTCCTCTAGGATCACTTAGGAGTGGGTGCTCGCTGCCGTCCGCCTTCAGCGTTAGCGTAAGGCCTTCGGTTTATCGGGCACTCACTCTCTCTCTCTCTCTCTCTCTCTCTCTCTCTCTCTCACTCGTTTTGTTTGATTTATTAGGCTTAATTCCAAATTGCATTGCATTATATTGTGTTATTTCCTTCCTGATGTCTTATTCAGTAAATCAGCTTTTCCCCCTCAGATCGTTGCCGCTGTTTTGTTTTGGGGCTAATTTCCTTTTTTCCCTTTCCCCCTTCCCCCTGTCCGGGGTGTGGGCCTGTGGGTCTCCTTCCTCGGTTGTTGCGGGGCCGGGCCGAACCAGCTCACAAACCCCTGACATTTTTGGCGCCCAACGTGGGGCACGACCAGCTGCCTTAGCTGGGCAGAGACAAACTTTTAGAGTGAATCTCTGTCTGTTGCTAACAAGCTTATCTGTACTGCAAGTGCTGTACAGCAAAACACGACCTTGAAGTCCGGGCGTACTGCCAGTTGTTTTGGGATATCTATAAACTTCTTTTGGGTACTGCCAGATTGTTTTAGTACAAGAAAAAAAAAAATAATAATAAAAATGTCTTTTCTGTTTCTGTTAAAACTGCCCTTCCAGGGATTGTACTTCACCGCTTTTTCCCTCTTAATGCTCAAAACGTACTGGAACTTGGTTAAGTTTGCCATTCTGTTCCATTGGGTCTGGTCCCTCTATGATAAATTAAAAGCAATGATAGAGGCACCTGCCAGATCCCAGGGCACCCCAGCTAATGGAACAAACGATAGCATGTTAACGAACCATGTGATGTTTGAATGGGTATCCAGGTTCCCCTCTCAGTTTTTTATGAATTTTCAAGATCACAGCTTAGGGATGGTGTTAACATTTGGGATATTAGTCCTCCTGCATGTAGTAGCACTTTACATCATGTGCAGGAAGCTTCTCCCAGAAACAGAGAATGTTGAATGACAGGGAGAGTGGAGAGTTTTAGGAAAGAAATTAGAAGCATGGGGACACCCGGGGTCATGGGATTTTTCTCCTGAACAATTGCAGGATCCTGAGGAGCTAGGCCTGTATCTGAGTAAAGGGTGTTGTGGCTCAGAAAGATCTGAGGTGGAACACTTATCTGGGGCTTGGCTTATGCTTACCGAGGTTTATATACTATTATGAAGAGAGAGAGTGTCCAAACTGAGGCCCAAACCAAAGAGGAAAACCTCCCGGTCACACCTGACCAGCCAAAGGAAGCACCAGTATCAAAGTCAGTTGCCCCTGTGGAAGGCAAGAAATGGAAACGTGTGTCCTCGCGCCTAGAACGCAAAGCAGAGGTGCCGAAAGAAGAGGAAGATATAGGTGAGGGGGTGGCCACAACCCCACCACCATCGAGAAAGGCAACAAAGAAAAGTGAGAGACATGGAGAAGAAAGTGATGATGAAGGTGAAGAGAAAGTTAAAGTTACGACGTTTCGTCGGCCCGTGAAAATGTCTGAGATCCAAGGCTCAAGAAAGGAGTTTGTTCGACGTCCGGATGAGAGTATTGTCACTTGGTTGCTTCGGTGTTGGGACAACGGGGCCAACAGTGTGTCCCTTGATAGTAACGAAGCTTGCCAACTAGGAAACATTGCCCGAGATCCGGCTGTCGACAGAGGAATCAGCAGGTATGTGGATGAAATCGCCAGCCTCTGGCAACGAATGCTAGTAGCTGTGAGGGAAAGATATCCCTACAAGAGTGACCTGGCACCTAAAGTGAAAAGGTGGAAAACTATTGAGGAAGGCATCCAGTATTTGAGAGAAACAGCTGTGGCGGAAATGCTGCATGATCCCACCTTTGATCCTGACGATCGGGACCATGATCCAGAGAAAGTAAGGAGTACACCCGAAATATGTCAGAAGCTTTCAAAGTCAGCACCAGAAAGGTACGCCGGTACACTAGTGACAACGTTCAACAGATATGAGGACCAAGACAGAAAACCCCCAGTTTTTGAACTAATTCTTACACTTCAAAACTTCGAACAAAAATTTCCACCGCCATACGCGTCCATTTCAGCCATATCAAAGTTAGAAGGACAAATAGTAGATATATTGGGAAAATTATCCAACTGATTAATAGGGTTGAATCGGTTGCAACTATCAGAAGCAAACGCCGTCCTGCTCGAGCAAATGACAACACTAACTTTACTAACTTCATGTCACGTGCGGCTTTGTGAAGTTACTTACGTGCAAATGGAGAAGATATGAAGGAATGGCATCAAAAACCCACCCCTGCACTGCGAGCACGGGTGAGAGAATTACAACACAGACCAACTACCAGCGAAGTTGTTCCTGTCACTACAGGTAATGAATAGAGGGGCCCTGCCCTCAGCCAGAGGAGGGAGAGGGATAATAGAGTGTATTGGACTGTGTGGATTCGGTGGCCTGGCACATCAAACCCACAGAAATATGAGGCACTGGTGGATACTGGTGCACAATGTACTCTAATGCCTTCAAGTTATAAAGGAGCAGAATTGATTCATCTCTCTGGAGTGACTGGGGGCTTTCAGGAATTGTCTGTGCTGGAGGCAGAAATAAGCCTCACGGGTAAAGACTGGCAGAAACATCCTATAGTGACCGGACAGGGGGCCCCATGCATACTTGGTATAGACTATCTCAGAAGGGGGCACTTTAAGGATCCCAAGGGGTATCGATGGGCTTTTGGAATAGCTACTGTGGACACAGATAGCATTAAGCAACTATCTGTTTTACCTGGCCTGTCAGAAGATCCATCTGTTGTCGGGTTGCTACAAGTGGAGGAGCAACAAGTACCAATTGCTACAAAAACGGTGCACAGACGGCAGTACCGCACCAACAGGGATTCCTTGCTCCCTATTCGTAATCTGATTTGTCAGCTAGAGAGCCAGGGAGTGATCAGCAAAACTCACTCCCCGTTTAACAGCCCCATATGGCCGGTGTGTAAAGCCAGTGGAGAATGGAGGTTGACGGTAGATTACTGTGGCCTGAATGAAGTCACACCTCCACTGAGTGCTGCTGTGCCGGACATGCTTCAACCCTAGTATGAACTGGAGTCAAAAGCAGTCACATGGTATGCCACGATTGACATTGCTAACGCCTTCTTTTCAATTCCCTTGGCCACAGAATGCAGGCCACAGTTTGCCTTCACCTGGAGAGGCGTTCAGTACACCTGGAACCGTTTGCCCCAGGGGTGGAAGCACAGCCCAACCATTTGCCATGAGTTGATCCAAACTGCATTGGAACAGGGCGGTGCTCCTGAGCATCTGCAGTACATCGATAATATTGTTGTATGGGGCAATACAGCAGAGGAAGTTTTTAAGAAAGGAGAGACAATAACACAGATCCTCCTGCGAGCTGGCTTCGCTATTAAGCGAAGCAAAGTAAAAGGGCCTGCACAAGAAATTCAGTTCCTAGGTAGAAAGTGTCAAGATGGACGTTGTCACATCCCAACAGATGTGACTGACAAAATTACTGCCGTGTCTCCACCCACCAATAAGACAGAGACCCAAGCTTTTCTGGGCGTAGTGGGATTTTGGAGACTGCATGTTCCAAACTACAGCCTCATTGTGAGCCCCCTTTATCAGGTGACCCGGAAGAAGAATGATTTTGTGTGGGGCCCTGAGCAGCAGCAGGCTTTTGAGCAAATGAAGCAGGAGATAGCCCGTGCCGTGGCCCTTGGGCCAGTGCGGATGGGACAGGATGTAAAGAACATCCTCTACACTGCTGCTGGAAAGGAAGGTCCCACTTGGAGTTTGTGGCAAAGGGCTTTTGGAGAGACCCGAGGCCGACTCCTTGGATTCTGGAGTCGAGCATACAGGGGGTCTGAGGAGCGCTACACTCCGACTGAGAAGGAGATCTTAGCCGCGTATGAGGGGGTTCGAGCTGCTTCCGAAGTAATCGGTACCGAAACGCAGCTCTTTCTGGCACCTCGACTGCCTGTACTGAACTGGATGTTTAAAGGAACAGTTCCCTCTACCCATCATGCTACTGATGCCACTTGGAGTAAGTGGATTGCACTGATTACACAGCAAGCTCGGATGGGGAACCTCAGTCATCCAGGAATCCTAGAAGTGATCATGGACTGGCCTGAAGGTAAAAAGTTTGGAACAACACCAGCAGAGGAGATATCACGTGCTAAAGAAGCCCCACCATATAATGAACTACCAGACAATGAAAAGAGATACGCCCTGTTCACAGATGGATCGTGTCGTATTGCGGGAAAGCACCGCAGATGGAAATCTGCTGTGTGGAGCCCCACACGACGAGTTGCAGAGGCCACTGAAGGAAAAGGAGAATCAAGCCAATTTGCAGAGGTAAAGGCTGTCCAATTAGCATTAAATATTGCTGAACGTGAGGTGGCCAGTGCTTTATCTTTACACTGACTCATGGATGGTGGCGAATGCTTTATGGGAGTGGTTACAGCTGTGGGAACAAAATGGTTGACAACGGAAGGGTAAACCTATTTGGGCCGCTGAACTGTGGAAGGATATTGCTGCCTAAATAAAGAACATGGTTGTAAAGGTGCGCCATGTAGATGCTCGTGTTCCTAAAAGCCGGGAAACTGAAGAACAACAGAATAACCATCAGGTAGATCGAGCTGCCAAAGTTAAAATGGCTCAAGTAGACTTGGACTGGCAACATAAGAGTGAATTATTTTTAGCTCGGTGGGCCCATGAGACCTCGGGCCATCAAGGAAGAGATGCAACATATAAGTGGGCTAGAGACCGAGGGGTGGACTTAACTATGGATGCTATTGCACAGGTTATCCATGACTGTGATACCTGCGCCATAATTAAGCAAGCCAAGAGGATGAAACCTCTTCGGGGGAAAAGCGATGGCAAATATATAAATATGGGGAGGCGTGGCAGGTTGATTATATCACCTTGCCGCGATCTCGCAATGGTAAGCGTTATGTGCTCACCATGGTGGAAGCAACCACTGGGTGGCTTGAAACATATGCAGTACCCCATGCTACCGCCTGAAACACCATTCTAGGTCTCGAGAATCAAGTCCTATGGCAACATGGCACTCCAGAATGAATTGAGTCAGATAATGGGACTCATTTCAAAAATTCTCTTGTAAATACTTGGGCCAAAGATCATGGCCTTGAATGGATTTATCATATCCCCTATCATGCACCAGCTTCTGGTAAGATTCAAAGGTACTGTGGGTTGTTAAAAACCATGTTGAAAGCAATGGGTGGCGGAACATTTAAGCATTGGGAGAAAAATCTGTCAGAAGCCACCTGGTTGGTCAACACTCGAGGGTCCATCAATCATGATGGTCCTGCCCAATCCAGCTCCCTACCTACTGTAGAGGGAGATAAGGTCCCTGTAGTACATGTAAAGAACATGTTGGGCAAAGCAGTTTGGGTACTTCCAGCTTCTTGAAAGGGCAAACCTCTTCGTGGAACTGTCTTTGCTCAGGGACCTGGGTCCACTAGGTGGGTGATGCAGAAGTATCAGATGTTCAGTGTGTACCACGAGGGAATTTGATGTTGGGGGAGTGCAGTCAGTAATTCTGTGTATATACTTGTATATATGTTGTGTGTGTGTGTATCTAATGCATGTTAATCATTGTTTTTCTGTGTGTATCAAGAATGATGTAGTGATGTGGAATAAGGGGTGGAATGTCATGGTTTTATGATTTTTGGTACTGGCATTCCACATCATAACATCATGTAGTCCATTAAGAGTTGGAGAGTTAACACTCCAGCCCCATGGTTCATTGATAATTCCAGGTATACCTGCTTCAGAAGAGAATAAGAACTACATTCCCCAGAGGACTTTGCGATGCTTTGTATTTTTACGTGTTTTCCGCTCAGAGGGAGCAGATAAAAACCCTCAGCGGTCACAGGACGCTCTCTTTCTTTCGAGATCGACTCAGCAGTGGGTGCTCGCTGCCGTATCGCCTTCAGCATTAGCGTAAGGCCTTCGGTTTATCGGACACTCTCTCTTGCTCATTTTATTTGATTCATTAGCCTCAATTCCAATTATATTATATTGTGTTATTTTACTTTCTGATATCTTATTTGGTAGATTAGCTTTCCTCCTCAGATCGTTGCCGCTGTTTTGTTTCTGGGTCCATCTCCCTTTTCCCTTTTTCCCTTTTCCTTTCTCCTTTCCTGGGGTGTGGGTCCATGGGTCCCCTGCACCAGTCGTCATGGAGCCGGGCCGATCCAACCCGGTAAACCGTTGACATCATTGGCGCCCAACGTGGGGCTAACGAGCTGCCTTAGCCGGGCAGAGACATACTCTTAGAGTGAATCTCTGTCTCTTGCTAGCAAGCTTATCTGTACTGCAGGTACTGTACGGCATAACACAACCTTGAAGTCTGGGCGTACTGCCACTTGTTCTGGGATATTTGTAAACTTTTTTGGGTACTGCTAGCTTGTTTTAGTAAAGAAAAAAAAATGCTCTCGCTTTTTAAACTGCTCTTAAAGGGGATGCATATCATTGTTTTTTCCATTTTAATGCTCAAAATTTACTGGGACTTTTTCTCTGAGCACCTGCAAGATCCTGAGAACTTAAGCAGATATTTGAGACAGGGATGTTGCGGCTCAGACAGATCAGAGGAGGCCCAAATTATTTGGGGTCTGGCTTACGCCAATCGGACCTTAATCAATATTATCCCAGAAAGGCATAGAGTTTCTGAAATAGAGCAAGAGAGTCTCCGAGCCGAGAGAGATAGTGTCCAGATCCAGAAAGAGAGTCTTTTAGCTGACAATCAGACTCTCCTGACCAAATTAGACAGCCTCCAGTCTGATCAAGACACCCTCCAGACCAAGCAAGTCGCTTTTCAGTTCGAGAAAGACGCCCTCCAGCCTGAAAGAAATGCCCTCCAGTCCGAACTCAACAACCCTCAGTGTCAACAAGATGGTCTCCAGTTTGTGCAAGATGCCCTCCAACCCGAAAGAGACATCCTCCTCTCTGAGCGAGATGTCATCCTGTATGAACGGTACTCCTTCAGAACTGAGCGAGGTACCTACCAGCCACAATAGCCCCTGCCCCCCAGCCAGGTGGGGGAAAGGGATAATAGAGTGTATTGGACTGTGTGGATTCGATGGCCTGGCACATCAGAACCACAAAATTATAAGGCACTGGTGGACACTGGTGCACAATGCACTCTAATGCCCTCAAATCACCAAGAGACAGAAATAATCAATACTTCTGGGGTGACTGGGGGTTCACAAGAGTTGACCATGACTCACTCACCTTTTAACAGCCCCATATGGCCAGTGCGTAAAGCCAGTGGAGAATGGAGGCTGACGGTAGATTACCGTGGCCTGAATGAAGTCACACCCCCACTGAGTGCTGCTGTGCCGGACATGCTTCAACTCCAGTACAAACTGGAGTCAAAAGCAGCCAAGTGGTATGCCACCATTGACATTGCCAATGCCTTTTTTTCAATTCTCTTGGACACAGAATGCAGGCTGCAGTTTGCTTTCACCTGGAGGGGCATTCAGTACACCTGGAACCGTTTGCCCCAGGGGTGGAAGCACAGCCCAACCATTTGCCATGGGTTGATCCAAACTGCATTGGAACAGGGCGGTGCGCCTGAGCACTTACAATACATTGATGGCATCATTGTGTGGGGCAATACAGCAGAGGAAGTTTTCGAGAAGGAAGAGAGAATAATTCAGATATTCCTGCGAGCTGGCTTCGCTATTAAGCGAAGCAAAGTGAAAGGGCCTGCACAGGAAATTCAATTCCTAGGAATAAAGCGGCAAGATGGACGTCGTCACATCCCAACAGATGTGATTGACAAAATTATTGCTATGTCTCCACCCACTAGTAAGACAGAGACCCAAGCTTTTCTGGGTGTAGTGGGCTTTTGGAGAATGCATGTTCCAAACTACAGTATCATTGTGAGCCCTCTCTTTCAGGTGACACGAAAGAAGAATGATTTTGTGTGGGGCCCTGAGCAGCAGCAGGCTTTTGAGCAAATTAAGCAGGAGATAGCCCGTGCCGTGGCCCTGGGGCCAATGCAGACGGGACAGGATGTAAAGAACATCCTCTACACTGCTGCTGGAAAGGAAGGTCCCACTTGGAGTTTGTGGCAAAGAGCTTCTGGAGAGACCCAAGGCCGACCCCTCGGTTTCTGGAGTCGAGCATACAGGGGGTCTGAGGAGCGCTACACTCCAACTGAGAAGGAGATCTTAGCCGCGTACGAGGGGGTTTGAGCTGCTTCCGAAGTGATCGGTACCGAAACGCAGCTCCTTCTGGCACCTCGACTGCCAGTGCTGAACTGGATGTTCAAAGGAAAGGTTCCCTCCACCCATCATGCTACTGATGCCACTTGGAGTAAGTGGATTGCACTGATTACACAGCGAGCTCGGATGGGGAACCCCAACCGTCCAGGAATCCTGGAGGTGATCATGGACTGGCCTGAAGGTAAAAAGTTTGGAACAACACCAGCAGAGGAGGTGTCACGTGCTAAAGGGGCCCCACCATATAATGAACTACCAGACAATGAAAAGAGATATGCCCTGTTCACAGATGGATCGTGTCGTATTGTGGGAAAGCACCGCAAATGGAAATCTGCTGTGTGGAGCCCCACACGACGAGTTGCAGAGGCCACTGAAGGAAAAGGAGAATCAAGCCAATTTGCAGAGGTAAAGGCTGTCCAATTAGCCTTAAATATTGCTGAACGTGAGAGGTGGCCAGTGCTTTATCTTTACACTGACTCATGGATGGTGGCAAATGCTTTATGGGGGTGGTTACAGCAATGGGAACAAAATGGCTGGCAGCGGAGGGGTAAACCTACTTGGGCTGCTGAACTGTGGAAAGATATTGCTGCCCGAGTAAAGAATATGGTTGTAAAGGTGCGCCATGTAGATGCTCATGTTCCTAAAAGCCGGGCAACTGAAGAACAACAGAATAACCATCAGGTAGATTGAGCTGCCAAAGTTAAGATGGCTCAAGTAGACTTGGAATGGCAACACAAGAGTGAATTATATTTAGCTCGATGGGCCCATGAGACCTTGGGCCATCAAGGAAGAGATGCAACGTATAAGTGGGCTAGAGACTGAGGGGTGGACTTAACTAGGGATGCTATTGCACAGGTTATCCATGACTGTGATACCTGTGCCACAATTAAACAAGCCAAGAGGATGAAACCTCTCTGGGGGGAAGGGTGATGGCAAAAGTATAAATATGGGGAGGCGTGGCAGGTTGATTATATCACCTTGTCACGATCTCGCAATGGTAAGCGTTATGTGCTCACCATGGTGGAGGCGACCACTGGGTGGCTTGAAACACATGCAGTACCCCATGCTACCGCCCGAAACACCATCTTAGGCCTCAAGAAACAAGTCCTTTGGTGACATGGTACTCCAGAAAGAATTGAGTCTGATAATGGAACTCGTTTTAAAAATTCTCTTGAAAATACTTGGGCCAAAGATCATGGCATTGAGTGGATTTATCATATCCCCTATCATGCACCAGCTTCTGGTAAAATTGAAAGATGCAATGGGTTGTTAAAAACCATGTTGAAAGCAATGGGTGGCAGAACATTTAAGCACTGGGAGAAGCATTTGACAGAAACAAGCTGATCGGTCAACATTCGAGGATCCAACAGTCGTGATGGTCCTGCCCAATCCATCTCTCTACCTACTGTAGCAGGAGATAAGGTCCCTGTAGTACATGTGAAGAGTATGTTGGGAAAAGCGGTTTGGGCCCTTCCAGCTTCCGGAAAGGGAAAATCTCTCTGTGGAACTGTTTTTGTACAGGGACCTGGGTCCACTTGGTGGGTGAGAGAGAGGAATGGCGATGTTTAATGCGCACCACAAGGGAATCTGATGTCGGGGGAGTGCAGTAGCATTTTGTCAGGGGTTTGTGAGCTGGTTCGGCCCGGCCCCGCAACAACTGAGGAAGGAGACCCACAGGCCCACACCCCGGACAGAGGGAAGGGGGAAAGGGAAAAAGGAAGATAAGCCCCAAAACACAACAGCGGCAACGATCTGAGGGGGAAAAGCTAATTTACTAAATAAGACATCAGGAAGTAAATAACACAATATAATGCAATACAATTTGGAATTAAGCCCAATGAATCAAACAAAACGAGAGAGAGAGAGAGAGAGAGAGAGAGAGAGTGAGTGCCCGATAAACCGAAGGCCTTACGCTAACGCTGAAGGCAGACGGCTGCGAGCACCCACTCCTAAGTGATCCTAGAGGAAAGAGAGAGAACGTCCCGTGACCGCAGACACATTTCCATGTCGATAGATATATATATGATGTGTGCGTGTGTGTATTTAACGGATGTTAATCATTGTTCCTCTTTGTATATTAATTAAGACATGGAATAAGGGGTGGAATGTCATGGCTATATGACTTTTGGTATTGGTATTCCACATCATAACGTCATGTTGTGTATTGGGAGTAAAGGAGTTAATGCTCCAGCTCTGTGGATCATCAATAGGCCTGCATATACCTGTCTTAGAAGCGAAGAACTATGTTCCCCAGGGGACTTTACATTGCTTTGCATTTTTACTTTTTACTTGTTTTCAGGCCCATCTCCCTTTTCACTTCCTTCTCTTCCCCAGGCATGGGTCCCTGGGTCCCCCACAACATTTGTCATGGAACCGGGCCGAAGCAACCCGTAAACCATTAACAAAAGCAGAAAGTAATAAAGGGTTAGCTGAATTACTCACTAGAAATGACTGTTAAGTTTTGCAGGAATCCTTGGTGCCCAATAAAGGAGATAGGAATCTTTACTGCAGATGTCTGTAACTGTTTAGAGAAAGTTTAGGATCAGCAAGACCGGTAAAGCCAGGGTTGCCTTTGATTTTTACTTAATAGTGGTCTTCCGATTTCAGATTGCAATGTCCATCCTATACTGCATGAATAGCAAAGCTTATCTGAAAGCTAGATTATCCAGAAGCTTGCACTTTCTCGCTCTGTGGAAGAGTACTCAACTCATTTAAGTGGCAGAACCACAAAAAGCCAAACAGGAAGGCAGCATCAGCAGGGAGAGTTCAACTCTAAACTGAAATGTTGAACTCATGTGCTCGAATCTGAGCCAGCAGTAAATGAAAGGATCTATGAAGACTTCACAACTCCCAGATTATGCTTCATATGTTTCAAATATTCTTAATAATATCTTGATCACGCGTAGTTGATTCCCTTATACAGGTTGGTTCTCCCCTGAATTATTCCATACAGGTTTCAGTGTCACTCTAGGGCTTTTTTTGTTAGAAGAAGAATTCTGAGGATCACCAATTTCATGCTATGCTGTTACATAGTGTACAGTACGTATTTTTTCCTAAGAAAATGGCCTGACCAAAACAACCTTCATTTATTCACTTCAAAATACTTTTTAAAAAGTCTACACTGCAGTAAGTATTTGCAGACCAACTTCCACATGGAGCTTTTGATCTCCTTGTTACAAAGGGTGTATATGATGGGATTAGTCAAGGGAAAGATGACCGTATGGAAAAGAGCAACTACTTTTTCCCCTGGGACGGCCTGAAAGGGTAGGACATAGATATAAATAGCTGGGCCAAACGTGACGAAAACCACAACAATGTGGGAAACACAGGTGGAGGTTATTTTCTTTTTTGCCTTGGTGGGGTGAGTCTGGAGCTTCAGCAATAAGACTGTGTAGGAGATGAGGAGAAGTACAAAGCACGTGACAATGACGATGCCATTGTTGAGGAACATCAGAAGTTCCACTGTGTAAGTGTTAGTACAGGCCAACTTAGCCAGCTGTCGGACGTCACAGAAGAAGCTGTCCAGGATGTTGAGGCCACAGAAGGGGAGCTTGATGGTGAGAGCAAATACAATGATGCCATGAAGGAAGCCACCGCCCCATGAAGCTCCAACCAGGACATGGCAAACTGTCCTGTTCACAAGCACAGTGTAGCGAAGAGGTTTGCAAATAGCAACGTAACGATCATAAGCCATGGCCAAGAGCAGGAACATTTCTGCTGCTCCCAGGAAGTGAAGAAACAGAAGCTGGGCCATGCAGGCATTGTAGGCTATGGTCTGAGGGTTTGAGAATAAGTCAGCCAGCATTTTGGGTAGGGTCACAGAGCAGTAGCAGATATCCAAGAATGCCAGATTGACCAGGAAAAAGTGCATGGGTGATCCCAGTTTGGAATCCCTCTGTACGGTGAGAATGAGAAGGATGTTGCTTGGGAGAACTATCACGTAGAACAGCAGGAAGAAGAAGAAGAGAACTGGCTGGACTTTGCGGGTATGGGACAATCCGAGCAGAACAAACTCTCTAACTACTGTAGTGTTTTCATGCTCCATTTTCACTCCTGCAAACTCTGACAGACAGGCAGTAATAAACAATGCAGTGCAAATATACTACAGGATTTAAGCAACTTGGGCTATACTTATACTACTGAAGTGCACACCCTGTGACCATTGCCGAGCGTTACGGAACTCCTTATGGTGAAATACTTAGAAGCAAGTCATGTAGATTCCCCCTAACTTGGGCATTTGACTGGAACTGTGAACTGAAAGTCAGCATGTCATCAGATGTTCCACATTTTCTCTCTCTAGGAAGCGGCACTTGGATTAAATTGAGGTTGTAAACCACCTGTGCAGTCTCCTGTAGTGGCTGATTAATGGGATGGATATTATCACTCTCTTGCTCTGAGCATACAGCCTCTCCAAGTGAACAAAGCAGGCCCTTCCGAGGTATGGTACATCTCATTCTGATGTAGGCAGCCAAACAAAGCTGCGTGAATTGCAGTCTCAAATTACTCAAACCTAAAATCACATCCGCTGATTAGAAAAAAGAAACTTGTTACAGACCACTCACATTGGAAGGAAGGTGTATGAATTGGTGGGGTGAATTCGTTGGACAGCTGCAAAGCGGATCACAATGGATGGTTTTGAAATCTTTGTACTTCATGACGTCAGTACAGCCATCCCAAGGAATGGTGAGTTTCATCCTAGATTTTCTCCGGAATACATCAGTATTTTCAAACCAAATCTATTTTCCATAGCTGTGTTTCAAGGGAGGTAAGGGTGCCTAGATCTCATGCAGACTTCCAGCTCTCCCCTCAAAAAATCCCATCACAGTACCTAATTTTCCAATTAAGTCATTAGAACATTGGAGACATGAAGAAAAAGCCATTACCTAAATCTTTCTACCAAATGAATCCACCAAGCATCACCAGATGCCAGTCACAGAAGATAATGGGTGTTTTCCACAGAGCACAACAAATAATTTCATTTCCGTACCTTTGGAATGAAACAGTGGATTTTGACTCACCCCTCACAATGAAAACCATTTAAAAACAAAGTGAAATTGATGTTCAGTGTCCTTTTGTTTTCCTACATCCATTCAGTCATCCCAGTAGAGTTGAGGCAGGAGGAAATTACATGAGTTTTTGCTTCCTCTACATAATTCTTTAGCTACAAAGATGGTGTGTTTGTATGAATGACTGTGTCTGCTTGCTACAGAATTAGGAGCTTGGCCAGTAGCGCTGAGTTGGGTTAGGAGTTGGGTTAGAGGTTAGTGTTAGGCTTATGTATGTGTTAGGGTTAGGGCTAGTTTTATGGTGAGGGTTAGGGAAGGTTACGGTCAGGGTTCAGGTTGTGTTAGGGTTTGGTTTCAGGCTAGGTTTAGAGTTAGGTTTTGGGTTAGTGTTAAGGTTAGGGTTAGTGTTACGGTTCTTGTGAAGGTAGGGTTAGCCTTAGGGTTAGACTTTTAAAAGTCACTGATGCAATATAGGTTTAGTTTTCTTCCCTTAACAATGAGAAATGAAATTGGTCTTGACACTGGAAACTAAAAAATTCCCATCATGCCTTGAAGTATACATAAAATCTTCACATTTTTAATGTCATCACTGAATAATTAATGTTGGGAAAGACCGCTAAGATCACCTTGTCCTTCCATTGCCCTGGCACCTCCACGCCCACTGAACCATTTCCCCATATTTCTTCCTTTCTTACATGGATGGCGGAAAGGCTGATTGTACTCAAGTGTACAGAAATCAGTCCGTATGATCCAATATCTATTTTCTCTACTTTCCTTCTGGTACTTTTTTGGGGGAAGGGCATGTATTGTATAATTTATGAAACCAGCCACCTTAGTAGAGATGTCTGAGGTACCCTGGGCCCTCCCGATGATAAGGAAAGTTCTATATATCTCGTTGAACTCTGCTCTGAATGTCTAGCTCAGATGTCCAACACTATCTTTGTCTTTGAGCTAATTAAATTCATTCAGCAAATCTCTGGATGTATTCCCTGGTTCTGAGTGGCATTCCTGGTCCGAAATGTCTGTGTAGCTGCTACAGAAACAAACTTCATCTGCTGTTAGGAGGAAGATGACTGTCACGGTTTTATGATTTTTGGTATTGGTATTCCACATCATATCACCACGTAGTGCATGAAGAGTTAAAACCGCGTGTACCCCGTGCGTGGACAGCAGCCCTGCAGGCAGCCGGCAGCGGCCAAAGCATCCTGGGCAGTGGCTTCTCCAGATGCTGATGTTCCCCACCCGGAACCACTGGAACCCAGCACCGACCTCCAGCGCCAGACGTGGGTGTTCAGGTCGAAGGAGCTGATGCTGAAGTCTGGCAGTGCTGTCCCCGAGGACAGCCTGGTCTACGTGCGGGAGGGGAACAATACGTTCCTGTGCACCCCCTGGGGCTGGAGCAGGCTGCTGCTGGAGGACTCATAGTTGCTCTTTGCGGGTGATGACCCCTCCAGCCTCGACGCCGCAGTACCAGGAGGCAAAACAGGCACAGACACAAGGTCCCAACACAGAGCCACCCTCGGAGGTCCGAACAGACCCACCGGTCCCAAAAGAGGACGGAGCTGGGCTGCCCAGCACCCTGCAGACCACTGCTGCCCCCAGGATGCCCTCTCTCCGTCTGGTGGCCCGTATGGGGATCGAACCCACGACCTTGGCGTTATCAGAACCTGGGCCGCGGCGGTGAAAGCGCCAGCTCCTAACCACTAGACCAAGAGCATTAACCCTTTAACACTTAAGGCACTACATGATGTTATGATGTGGAATACCAATACCAAAAGTCATAAAACCATGACAGTGACTCATTCTGTACTGTATATGCTAACATCTACCTCAGAGGGCAGCGGACCATATTGAGGGGAATACCAATGCATACCTGTGGATGTGAAGTAGGATTCTGAGCTTTAGCTGCTGTCACCTGTACAGCACGAGCCGCAAAGAATGGGCTTTGATCAAAGAAAAGTCATTCTTTGTCTCCATCATGTTTTGGCAGTCTGACCAGAATTCAGCTATCACTCATGACTTGTCCAAGCTCAATAATACTATCACTCACCTATCTTCTGATTGTGATCATTACTCCTAAACTCAGGAGAAATAAGTGTGTGTTCCTTTTCCTGGTTGTCCCCCTTCTTGTATTCCACTCTTCAAGTCGTTGTTTCTCTTCCTGGGGCAAAGTGAGCCACCCACGTCTGGTGTCCTGTGGAGGGAGAACAGCACAGCCCGAGGTGCTTTTCTTTCTCACTGATTCTGAGTTCACTCAGGTTTATTCTCACTGACATCAGTGCTCCCTGGCTCACGTGTGAATGCAAGACGGCAGAGACCTGACCATCCCTTGCAGCTCTTATCAGCCATCTTCCTTGATGCTACCCAAGCAATAACAGATCTCCAGCTGCCAAACCCCCAACTTCACTCCACACCATAACTTTATTTCTGGAGGCAACCCCAGCTTTAATATCCTGCAAATATATGCAATCAGCTTCAAGACATACCTCCCTTCCAGGAGCTTTCTTGGTAGTCCATCATCCTGGTCTGAAGTCTTCTTTCTCTTCCTTTCCCACACACTCATGGATTTAGTAGTGCTGTGCATGGACCAGAGGTTAAACTCTATTCAGTTCTGGACCCATGACCTCAGCTGTCTCGCTCACCACCTGCTGACAGGGGAGGAACATGGTGCGACAGAGGATGGAGATCTTCTTTCATTGTACGCTCTGGGTATTCTTTATCTCTTCAAGAGCCAACTGGGACTGCAGGGGTTGGTTTGGTTCCAAAGGCAATGGCTTTATAGTCACGGCACACAGCTGTGCTCCCTCTGATGCCCATGGGTGTGAAGAAAAGCCCTAAGGCGTTTGACTCTTTGCCATTACTCATTAATAACTATTCATTATTTCTTTCCCTATTCATTATTGCCAGTCCGGGTGTTGCATTAATGGCTAAAATGTTTTGTTAGAAAATAAACCTCCTTTGCATTCCCACAGGCAATCCCACCCAGGGAGGCGGTGGAGTCACCATCCCTGGAGGTGAATATTCCACAAACATGGAGATGTGTCACTGAGGCACGTGGTCAGCAGGCAGTACTGGTGGTACATGGACGGTTGGTCTGGATGAGTACTTCAGATTCCTCTCCAGTCTTCATGATTGCATGATTCCACTATCCTGGTTGGCGTACAATGTTTGCTCTTTGCTTTTAGAAGTCTGGCTCAAAAGGTCAGAGCTCCTGCTCAGTGAGGGGTGCTTTCCCCTTGGAGGTGTGCAACATGTGGGATGGAAGTGTGCTTTGGTATTAGAATCAGATGGTAATGAGAAAATAATTCCCCCTTGGAGGCAGGCAGCCTTTGGGACAGAGGTGTGTTTTGGCATTAGATTATAATGAGAACAATTTACACACAGAAATCACAGTCAGTTGCCTCCAATATTCACTCCAAACCTGGTTCCATGTAGCGCCTCCTATCCAACTTACGTTTTTAAGGTCCTGTGTTAATATCTGCTTAAATTACTGATAATTGATGCTTGTGCTATGCAAATGTATCAATACATTTCCAGTATTGTATGACTTTAATTTTTGAGCACAAACTCTCACTGTCCTCGGGCAAAGACTCATACTTCAAGGAAGTGTAAAATAAATGAAATGTGTTTTGATGTCGGTTGGTTGTTTTCTTCCTTTCTCTCTTTCCTCAAAAATCCCCTTTTTCTTGGTGTTGCTGGTGTATTAAGGGGTCAGATGAATCAGGACTGGGGGATTCATACTTGCTAATCTGAATGCCTCGCTCAGACTTAGTTGCAAGTAGACTCAGTCTATTGCGTATAAGGCAGCTCATTTTAAGTGAGATGAATCTTATCTCTTTACTATGCCACCTCAATCTTTTTGCAGCCTCTCCCCCCAAAAAATTCTTGCTTGCTTGCTTGTTCTCTCCTAATTGAAGTGTCTGATTGCTTAAGGTTATGTGGAATGCACCCCCTTCGCTCTTGCCTTAATGCAACGAAACACATGCTCCACTCTGACAGCTTTACTAAGCAAGATAACTGTCTCACTGTTGCAATCTCTGAGGAGTCCTTACATGAAATTATGTATAGCCTACGCCTAGAATGAAGATAGCGGCAATGATCTGAGGAGAAATACTAATTTACTAAATAAGATATCGGAAAACAAAATAGCACAATATAATACAACATACCTATAATACAATATACACAATATAGTTGTAATTGAAAGCAATAAATCAAATAGAATGAGCAAGAGCGAGGGTCCAATAAACCAAAGGCCTTACACTAAACACTGACAGTGAGATTGCAGTGAGCATCCGCAGCTGGGTTGATCCCCAAAGGAATGAGAGCATCTCGTGGCACTCAGTCTCTGAGCAGAAAAAACATAAAAATACAAAACAATTCAAAGTCCTCTGCTTAACGTCATTCTTCTTCTCTCCTGAGACAGGTATACCTGGAACTGTCGGTGATCCACGGTTCTGCAGCATTAACTCTTTCATTCTCAATGCACTACATGATGTTATGATGCGGAATACCACTACAAATCATAAAACCAGGACACGTTTCATAAGATATGGTCCTCATTATGACCATAATGACCATCTCCCTTGTATGGGAAATGTTGAATCAAGACCTGATGGATCACCTGAGGTGAGCACTGAGTCAGCCCCAGGAGCACAGGTGAAGGCAGTGTACCTGTGTGACTAGAAGGGGGAGAGTCTGGCTCCACCTATCCCAGACCCCATTTAAGGGCTGACCACCCCTAGGGAATAATATCTCGTTGGAGATCCCTCTCCTGTGGAGTTATCAGTGATCCTTGACAATCTGCAAAATGTAAGCCTCTTTTATTTCTTTACTTTTTTTTTTTTTTTTTTTTTTAACCGGTTGTCTGTTTACCATGCTGATAAGCCTAGCAAAATATACTATCTTCCTCACTATCTTCTGTGAATAGTATTCTTTTGGGATTTGCCATGTAATGTTTTCAAAGTTGATTTGGTGTTTTGCCAGGACTATAGGTGGAACAAACATGTTTTCTAATAGGCTGAGCAAAGGTATAATTTCACCACACTGCAACACTGCCTGTTGCTTCAAGATTAAATATGACCAGAATTGTCATTTGAGCATCTTAAAAGCGATTGAAAAGCTGATAGATGGATGGAGGGAGGGATGGAGGGAGGGATGGAGGGAGGGATGGATAGATAGATGGATGGATAGGTATCAGTTTGGCAAGTTCAAGTATTGTTATAGTGTATAGAACTTTAATGGGATACTGTGTTTAGGACATCCCATAATAGAAAACATTAGAGAGACATACACTGAACAAAACATAGAACATCTTCCAACAGACATGTTTTGGATGGAACTTCTGGACTGGTGTTACAGCAAACATCTCTCTGACACTAAAAAGCATCAATAACAGAATGGGTTTCTTTTGGTGACCACATCTGGCAGATATGAGATGGGTCCCTAGGTTGATTTCCAAGTTTATTAGGAAGTTGGAAACACCATAGCAGAGTTACATGCAAATCATAATCAGTTTGATAAAAAGGAGTAGAAGAAGGGATCAAAAGGAATGGCATTACTGTGCAGGGAGTAGCCAGTAAGCCAGCAAAACCTGTGAAAACTCAAACCCAAGTGTGAAGTTTAACAGACCAAAAGACAGCACCCACACATGATACTATGCAACCAAAACACACAGTGTAATCAAGAGGTGTATTCAGTGTTCTAGTATGATCGCATCTTCAATATTTGTCCCAGAACACAAATGATTAAAGTCAGCTGTCTGCCTTTCTGTGTTCAGTCAAGGTCCAACGGGGGTCTTCTGCAAAACAAAACAGGACATAGGCCTGCCCTTTTGGGGCTTGTTAATGTGGTTCAGATGAGGGAATAATCCGATGACTGGTACTTTTACATTCCTTTTCCCAGGCATCCTTAGCCTTCCAAGCGTATTTAACAGGTCGTTTCCTTTCGTTGTAAGTTTCCTAATGTACATCCAACCTCCTCCCCCCCACTCACCTGAGAGGGGCGAGGGAATCAGTTTTCCTGCAGTCCTAGTGCCTGTGCTGATTCCAAAGTTGGGGGCCCTCAGAGGTGGAGTGTCACTTCTTTTGGGCTTTTGTTCTGGCCACCCACTAACTAACTCCTCTAACTTGTCTGTAGATAATCCATCCATTAATTCTCGTGGAATGCCCCTCTGCCGGCCCAGAATCCAAAAACTATTACGTTTATGATTTATATTTCTCCCACTTGGTTTCACTGAAAATGGGACCCTTTTAAATCTGTTGTGGTCCTGGTTGGATAGGGGAGGGGTCAAATTGGCCTCTGCACACCTCATTCAATTTGTCTCAGATTTGCTGGTGAAAGAAATCACTGGTCCATATTTTCTCACACAGTTAATTAATTCTTGAGCAACCTCCCCCCAAGTCCATGCTTTGTATCCTGACTGCACACGATTAGAGGTTGTGGTTCCTTCTAACGCTGCCCAGGTTCTTTCTCCTTGAGACATATCCTGTATCCTTCCTTGCAATTGTATGCCTAAGGGTTTCAGCGATTCCGGAAGCCCCCTGATAAGTGGGTTCATTCTCTCAGGATCAACAGGCATCATCATAGGGGATTCATGGTGTGGCTGCAGCTTTCTATCATACATCATTTGCAGACAAGCAGCCTTTTGAACACTTTCCACTAATTGATCGACTGTCCCAGTAATGGCAAGGGGGTCTCCCCTTTCTAGAGGGTTAAGACCACCTGCCCAGTAGGCAGCTCTCTGTGTTAGGGACCAGGGAGCACGATTGCTGACAGTTGTTAAAAATACTCCTCGTCCCCAATAACCTTCAGCCTCCTTTTCAGTTAACAGTATTTGGTCTCCACCACTGAGGCTAACTCTCCATACAAACTCCGTTTCTGATTCTTTTGGAAAACGGCTAAAATCTCTTTACAGTTTAGCTAGTTCAGTGACTGAAAAGGGAATTTCCTTAACATTCATTTGAGGGTCTAGATCCTCACTGTTATCAATGGTATATTCAGTTTTTATCAAAGGACGTATTGGAGCTGGACAGGACTCTAATTGGTCTAGCCTTGCCTTTATTCCTTCCAGTTCTTCTAGAAGATAGATTTTTTCTTGAGGCAAACTATGGGTAACACTGTCACTGATATCCTTACAGTTACCCTTTAGAGTCTCTAGTAAGAGGGCTGAATTATGTTTTTCATTTTCTAATTCCCTTTTGAGTTCCTCTATCTGTTTCTGTAGAGTTTTAACCAACTCTTGCAGTGACTCTCTAGTTTGGTTCTCTGTTTTAAGCTGCTGGTCACAGAGTTCTATGGCTGCAACTAGAGCAGAACCCAATGCTGCACAAATAAATGCCTTTCCTTTTCCAGTTGGGTACGAGCATTCTTTTGCAGAATACTAATATGGTCTGAAACACTCTGCAGGTTTGCCGTGCCCAGTCTACCCCTGTTAACGAGGGTCTGGCACCATGCTTTTCTAAAAGGTCAAATAACACATCTTCACCTTTCATTGTGACTGCACTGTCGGTCATTTCTCAATATGCAGAAAGAACAACATGGAGAAAGACAGAGGGTACAGTATCCCAAAGTTCAAGTCAAACAAATGCAAATACTCAGATCATGTTTACTGAGAAGAGCATGCAAAAGTCAAAGAAGATCCCTCCCTGGGCGTTTCCCAGAGCGCTCAGAGAAAGACCCTGGGGCAGAGACACTGCAAACTCCTGTTGTGAAATGCTGTGTTACCTGGCAGTTGGGCAGGAACACATTGGAAGCAAGAATGTCCTTATCTGTAGAGGTCTAGGAAACCCAATATCCCAGTGTTAGGATTGGAAGCCTCTGAGCCTGGAGAGGAGACTGAAATTTGATTTTTGTTTTTAGCAGGGGCATCAGAGTCCATAATTAGTCGAGACCGGTTGGAGCAATTAGAGGGAAAAATAAAATTGTAGAATGGGGTCTTTCGTAGACAGGACAGGTGTGTGGAAGACCAAAGAGTGCTGAGCCCTTTTAATGATGAAACTTTGGAAAAAAAAATAAAGAGAGGGAGGCTAGGGAAAGGCAAAAGCCAAGGAAGGCACAGGAGGGAACAGAGAGGAAATGGAGAAAGCAAAGGCAAGAAAGGACAAGGAGTAGAGACAGGAAATAATTGGTGTAGATCATAGTGCAGGGAAATGAAAGAGGGATGATGAAAAAATAAGAGCGGCCCAGGGAGGGAGGGGGTGGTGACACAACTGTTTCTCATTCCAGTCTTCATCTATCTTGGCTGGTGCAAACTGCAACCATCACAACAGTCTGAATACACTTTCATCTAAATACAGTTTACGATGGAGAATCGTCCCTCCTCACATTGATAGGTAATTGAGTCTGCCAGCTCCCTCAAGTCATGGTTGTGCACCAAATTCCTCCAGGGAAAGTCATAACAATTTCCCCCAACAAAATGGGAACTTGTTTTTCCACAGACCCCAGGTTTCCACAAGTTATTTTAACATCACAATGCCAGCAACCGTAACACAACACGGTTCCCAATAACCCTAGCTCTTCAGTTTCTCCTGGGGGTCTGGAATCTCTCAAGCACACCCTCACCACCTTATTTTCAGAAAGATGTGTTGCCCGGGGGTCCTGAATCTCTCAAGTACTACTCAAACCCTATTTCTCTTGGTGGGCTTCTCTCAAGCAAGCCCCTCACCATGTTATTTCTGGGAAAAAGAACCCGTTGCACACATGGGTCATCTCCATTACTGCATGTGGGGTGCTACTTGGGGATCCCCTCACCCTTACTCTCCATACGTGACAAGCTTCTGTCACGCTTTCGCAGGGGCGGTAAAAAGGAATGCATTGCTGCAATGCAGGGAACATGCAGCTGGTCCCGATGGAGCCTGGATTGGGGGGAGCTCCCTGAGAATCACTCAGTGTGATGTTAGAAAGCAGCATCCCTTTATTCCTCACGGTGCGCACTGGGCGTCTTGACAAGCAAGCGCACCCTCTCAGAGTTCAGGTTCAGCATTTGAACCGTTCAGACATACATCTGCTGTACGCTGGCATACATAGCCCTTCTTTTTCAAGGTCTCACAGGTATGTGCTAATGTCCCTTTGGGCATGCTCAGTGGTATTCAGGGTCTAGTGCCCACTGACTTCTTCCCTTTTTCAACCATCAGCTTCATCCCTGAAACCTCTGATTCACTTGCATCCACTTTTTCCCAGTTTGGAAGATTCCCATTGATTATGATACCACAGTGCACCACTTTTAAAAACAGTGTATGTGGAACCTGATCTAAATGTGGTGGCATGTTTTGAGGCAAAAAAGTATTCTATTGTGACTCCAGTGCTTCCTGTGAGGCAAAACCATTGAGGCAGAAAATAAAATTTAATTATGTTCCCAGTGCAGAATTACTGAGGGAAAACAAGGCTGTTCACCCACAAAAGCTGAAATGGAAAGCTTTACAAGTAGCACATATGCATTCTTTTTGCAATACTAATATATCGGTTCTTGAACTAACGTATTAATCCCTATTGCTAAGGAAACCAGCCAATATCACCTGTATATAAACTCCCAAGTACCCTGAGAGCAGTTCCTTCTGGGTGGCCCTAAATTCTGTAGATATACACCAGTGAACATCAGAGCAGGCCATCTAACAGCAGTGTGCTTAAGCATGCTCACGCCTTCAAAAGAAGACCTAACAGAGAAACCAGGAAAAGTGGTTAGGACAAGAACTCAGCCAGCTGCAGGGAGATGCTGTCCTCTAGAGCAGGGCAGCCGGTGACTGCTTCATGCTGACACATGCTGATGGCTGAGAGGAGTAAAAGGAAAGCAAGGCCTGGAATATAGTGATGCCTGAGCACATGGATGTGCAAATGTCCCCAGCAAAGGAAGCAATGACACTGCAGAAAGCAGTGCTTCATTAGCATAACAAAACACAGCCCCTGTCCTTTCCTCCCTCCCTGCCCCCTCCCACCCCTCCTCCTGTCCCCCGGGAGCAGATGTGAGCTGAGAATGAGCAGTGAAAGTGCCCGAGGCCTGGCAGCCGGCTCGGGGCGTGCTCGCTGTGGCACCTGAGCCTGTGCTGAAGCAGCCAGAGCCTGGCTGGAAGCCATCCGGGCAGCACCGCGGTGGCAGGAGGTGCACCAAGGCCGTCCTGCGGCCAGCTCCGGGCTGAGGGCACTCGGCATCCTGTGCTCTGCGCGACTCCAAGGAGCCCGGTTGCCTGCAACAGAGCTGGGAGCAGCCTGCTCTGCACCCAAGGTAGGTGCCCTTCGTGGTTCGTGCAGAGGAGCACACGCTGCCAGCAGCACCGGGTGGGACCCTGGTCCCGGCTCCATGTGCTGCCCGGCACGGCAGCTTTGCTGGGCCAGGTGGGCTGCAACGACAGCAGGAACACTTTGCAGGCGTGTTGCAGCCCGGGTTGGGCAGAGAGGGGCACACAAAGGGCTTGGAGCTGGGACAGGGAGGAAGTGAGCACAGGAGGTCAGCGTGCTCTGCTGCCCGCTTGTACCTCTGTGATACAGCGCAGCTGGGACTGCAGTTCTCCCTCTGGACCGCACGAGAGGACCTTGCTGCGCAGCTCTGCACACGTGGATTCCTGTAAGATTCAAAATCCCCGGTGCCTCACTTTTTGGATCTTAATGGAAAGCCTCTAATAAGCGGGGAATTGCCACTGTGTCAGCCCCTGAAGTACTGGGGACTGGGCGGTCTTTGCTGTGCAAACGTGTCCCAAGGGTTTTGTTCCGGCTGTCCCGGCAGCTGCAGATGCCTTTAGCACACAGCAGTGGGCCCCAAGCACGTTGTCAGTGGAGCACGCTTTCATTTCAGATCTTCCACCTCGTGCCGTAGTGACTTGCGGAAACAAACTCTATAACCCAGAGTGAGGTGATAAGGCAGGTAAGGTTATTCAGCACTGCGCTCACATGCCGGGTGCAAGGGGGATACCCTGTTAGAGACTATTATTTTATCCCATTGCCTCAAAGTCTGCTGATGAACATGTCCAAACATGTCCAAACTTGTCCCGGGGAAGGGTTGTGAAAGCCTTTTTCTAAGGGACAAGGAGATGGGCATGTCCGGGGACAATGAAAGAGAGACAAGCTGCCAATTAACACCCTTTTGTGTGGTACTCATCTCTGTGAGGAGATAGACATCTGAGGAGACTCTTGCCTGGCAAACTACAATGGGAGCTTTCACATAGGCAAGAAAAATGGAGGATAAAAAGAGAGATCGACCATGATAAGACTGTTCATGGTCAGTACAGGAGTTGAAATAATTCCTGTGAATTTTACCTTCTTTCTGCATGTCGTGGTTTTATGATTTTTTGGTACTGGTATTCCACATCATGGCATCATGTAGTGCATTGGGAGTCAGGGAGAACTACATTCCCCAGAGGACTTTGCAATGCTTTGTTTTTTTTTCACGTGTTTTCCGCTCAGAGGGAACAGATAAAAAGCCTCTGCAGTCACGGGACGTTCTCTCTCTTTCCTCTAGGATCACTTAGGAGTGGGTGCTCGCTGCCGTCCGCCTTCAGCGTTAGCGTAAGGCCTTCGGTTTATCGGGCACTCTCTCTCTCTCTCTCTCTCTCTCTCTCTCTCTCTCTCTCTCTCTCTCTCTCTCGTTTTGTTTGATTAATTAGGCTTAATTCCAAATTGTATTGCATTATATTGTGTTATTTACTTCCTGATGTCTTATTTAGTAAATTAGCTTTTCCCCCTCAGATCGTTGCCGCTGTTTTGTTTTGGGGCTTATTTCCTTTTTTTTTCCTTTTCCCCCTTCCCCCTGTCCGGGGTGTGGGCCTGTGGGTCTCCTTCCTCGGTTGTTGCGGGGCCGGGCCGAACCGGCCCACAAACCCCTGACACTGCAATGCTACAGTCAGATAGAAGGTAACACCAGGAGGCTGATGATGAATGGTGTCCCATGGAATGTCTATGGTTAATGCTTAGTTATTTTATTATTTTATTTGGCCATGATTAATTACTTCAGTGTAAGAGATGTGATTTCAAATTTAGGTTCTGTTCCCTGTTCCTGTCTATTTCTGTTCTCCTTTCTTTCATATTTAGCTTCCAAACCTGGCATTTTGCACGTAACACCTCTCCCCTTACTTCCTTCTGTGGCCCCTCGTGACATTGCCAATTTGTCACAGATGGATCCCAATACAATAAGCGATCAAAAGCTACAGAGAAGCAGGACTATATTTATTGATAGACAGCAAATTTGCAGTACTGATTTAACAGTGTCGTAACAAGATTGGATTACACACACAACTACCGGAGCCCCTCCCACCGAGTCATGAGTCTCAGAGTGGTCCCCCTGTCTATGTCAACTCCTGAACCCACAGAAATAAGGAGCCTTTATGGACCTGGATCCAGTTCTGGTCCCAGAATTCTTCTCGGCTTTGTGTGTAAAGAATCGTATGAGCACAGTCTCAGACATAACCTTAGAGAAGGTCACAAAGCTCCAAACGAAGCGTGAGTCTCTTACAGCAGATCAGTATCTGCAAGGTGTCTGGACAAAAGTGGGTGAAGGATCTCTGCTAAGGTGTGACCTCGACCTTCTATGTGCTTTGGAGTAAGATGCCTGTCTCCTTGACATGCTTTGTCCTTAGTCCCATGGTCAGTCAGCCTTCAGCAGTTGAACTGTCACCTGTCAGTTTTTCCTGTTGCACTGTTTGAGGCAGCTTTGTGATGATTACTGACTTCAGTCACAGCTCTGCTGACATTTCCCATGTCCTTGCAGGCTCCAGTTCAACTTCCGCCTTCCACCTGTGATCATCCCAGCCTGCAGGAGAGCAGCAATGGCCTCAGCACATCCATCTCAGGTAGGGGCTGGGAAAAGCGGGCAGGAGAGGCCATGGGGTAAGGGATGGGAATGTATGGAAAGAGGGAGGTGCTCTCAGGCAGCATGTGTGTGCTGGGGACAGAGAAGTGGCTGGGACTGGAGTTTCACTCCTCTGCGAGCTGCTTCCCTGGGCCTTGGCTGTTCCCAGCAAGGAGCCTCTCTGTGCTTGCAGGAGCCCGTGAGCTTTGAGGAGGTGGCCGTGTATTTCAGCAGGGAGGAGTGGGCGCTGCTGGACCCTGCACAGCGAGCACTCTACCGGGACGTGATGCTGGAGACATATGAGTGCGTGGCCTCACTCGGTGAGGGCTTTGCTGCCTTTCCTCCTCTTTTGGGCACATTAGGTTGTGCAGAATGTGACTCAGCATACAGGCCCCTTTTGTAAACACCATGCAGTTCTTGACAAACTCCACAGTAGCAGCAAGAAAAGAAAGACAGAGAAGGGTGAGTTTCATAAGGGCTCATCGTGTTCAGCACATTGATAACATCCGGCAGTCATTGCTGGCCAGCAGGCATCAGCTAGGAGGGGAAGGACCATCTCCCCGCAGTCAGCTCCTTTTCTTTTAAAGAAAATAATTTGGCGTGTTGTCAGAGATGGAAAAGCAATCTTTGCTCCAAAGGAAGCTGCTGTGTTTCATGCCAGTGTCATTCAGGCCCTTAATGGTATTTCACTGTGGGGAGGGACATTGCGCAAAGTTGCTGGACAAGCAGCTGTGACAGAATGATGGAAAAGCTTTCACTTCACCAATTTCAACTGTTGTAGCTCCACATTCTGCCCCCAAACCCATGGTGATCTCCCTGCTTGAAGAAGGAGAAGAGCCCTGGGTCCAAGATGTGGGGAGCCATGAGGCCGTGGCAGGAGATGTCAGCCCAGGTGAGGTGGTGGAGGGAAAGAGGAAGTCGAAGCCATAAAAGAGATCTCTGAGGGAGGAGTATTTTGGGCACCGTGTGCTATTTCTGGTTTTCCTTTGTCATCCAGCAGGTGCTGGGATAAGAAGTCCAAGGAAGTATCTGCAGGAAGGTGGTTTGGTCAAAACTCAGATTGGCAGCTTCTCCATGGAAGAAATCAGAAGGGATGTGCATGTGGATCAGGAGCAAGGTCAAGGCGAGCACAAGAAGATGCAAAAGGGAAAGCATCTGTTAAAGTCATCAAGGAACACACTGGACTTCAGTACAGGTCAAAGGCAGCATGAAGACCCCAGGAGTAAGGATGTGTGCCAGAGGAAACAGCAGAATCCATGCCCTGAGGGTGAGAAAAGCTTTCAAATAGATTCCAGAGATGTTAAGCACCAGTTCGTGCACTCAAAAAAGAGCCTGTACAAGTGCTCAGAGTGTGGGAAGATGTTCAAATGGAGATCCCATCTCTTCTTGCACCAGCGCATGCACACAGGAGAGAGACCTTATAAGTGCTCTGAGTGTGGGAAGAGCTTCAAATGGAGTTCTGATTTAAAGGTGCATGGCCGCATCCATACAGGAGAGAGACCATATAAATGCTCTGAGTGTGGTAAGAGCTTCATATGGAGTTCTGATTTAAAATTGCACAGCCGCATCCATACAGGAGAGAAACCATATAGGTGCTCTGAGTGTGGGAAAAGCTTCAGAAGTACTTCTTATTTGAAAGTGCACCAGCGCAACCACACAACAGAGAGACCCTATAAGTGCTCTGAATGTAAGAAGAGCTTCAAAAGCAGTTCTCATTTGAATCTGCACCAGCGCAGCCATACAGGAGAGAGATCATATAAGTGCTCAGGGTGTGGGAAGAGCTTCAAACGGAGTTCTGATTTAAAGGTGCATGGACGCATCCATACAGGAGAGAAGCCATACAACTGCTCTGAATGTGGGAAGAGCTTCAAAAGCAGTTCTGAACTGAAGCAGCACCAGCGCTGCCACAAAGGAGAGAGACCATATACGTGCTCGGAGTGTGGGAAGAGCTTTAGAAGAAGTTCTCATCTCAAATGCCACGAGAATATCCACACCACTGATAGACTGTAGAAGCCCCTTCTGAATATGAGAACCTTCAGAAGCAGTTCCAGCCACGTTTCCTACCAGCACATGCACACTGCAGACAGAGCCTGCAATGCCCCAGACATGGAATAGCTTCAACCAGAGCCACAGCCTGGTTACCCACTGTGGCTGTGTGTGGTGATGAACCACACACTTCCCTTTTACCAAATGCAGGAAGAGCTTCAATCACTGCCCAACATGATCGAGTAGAAAGGGATCCACTCAGGGCAGGGACTACAGAAATGACAGCACTGCTGAAAGAGCTTCATCCAGAGCTCTGTCCACATTGAATATTGCTCAGTGGTCGTGAGGGGAATGCCCTGCAAGTGTCTGTGCTGCAGGAAGAATTTCTCTCAAGGCTGAATTCTCATGTCTCATTGGAAAAGGCCCCAGCGCAAAGACCTTGAGACTGCTGGAGAACTCAGCATGAAGGAGACCGAGATGCTTCTCCCCCACAGGAAGAGTTTGCAAAGGAGATGGCTTCACTGGAAACCTCTGCAGAAGGGAATTATCCCACGAGTTTAAGATGGCTTTTCCTTGCTATCAAAAGAAATTCTCTCATCATGTCTGCTTTTTTCCTCTGCTCTTCCTGCAAGCAGAATTTTGATGCCATCTCCTACGGAAAATCAGCTGTGTATGGATGCTCTGTGTGTCTGTGTGCATGTTCTACTTTCAGAAGTTTCTGAGTGCACTGAGGAATGAAATACAAGGGTCAGGAAAGCAGTAACGTGGCTCATGGAATTCTTCTGAAAATAAGCTGTAGTTGATGGGGAAGGGTTGAATAAAGTAGGAGAGTTGTTCTGGAGCTTTTGTCACTGTAATCTTGCTTATAGTTCTGAAAATAAAAGACTGCATGTGGATTAAGGAATGGTACAAGGAAGTTTGATTTTGTTGCTGACTCCAGTCCACTGCTTTCATCACAGGGAGGCATTTCTTTCACACAAGCAATGTCATCCTTTCTCACAGTGCTGCACATTGCTTCTACTCCTCTTCCCAAAAGGTTTAATCAGGAGCTTAAAGCAGCTGTGAGACACCAAGCTTTGCTTGGCTCCACTAGATCTACAAAAAACTGAGCTTGTTTCTCCTAAGTGCAGCATCCCATGTCTCAGGAGGTGGTGGGAGCAGAAGGCAGTGCAAACCCACAGGGTGCACAAGTAGCTTATCCCCGCAGCACAGAGATTTCAGTGTGCTCTCCAGTGCATGCTTGCCTCTTTTCTGAGCTTGAAGGTCTTTGCTTTGGCCTTAGGAAAGTGTCCACAAGACCTCCTGAAGAACGGCCACCACATATGCCTGGCTCAGCTCAAGCTCCTCAGGTCAGTTTGCAGGAAGCGGAGGTTGACTTTGGTGAGCTGGTGAAGCCAGCAGGAGCCTGCCCATGTCCTCAGGAGCTGTGAGTTTCTCAGTGGGAACCCTGAGTTCCCCCCCAGCAAGCTGCATGGAGATGATTCTTGCAGTACTGCAAAGCGCTGCTTCCTCCATCTCAGGGAGCAGAGGCCTGGTGTGGTGTAGGAGAGGTAAAGCAGAGCCCTGGGGGTTGTTGAAACACAAAGCAGCAAGGGAAATGCCTGTGGAAGAGGCAAGCAGCTGGGAGGCTTAAGAACCCCCAGCAACAGGAAACAGTTGCTGAGGCAAGAGGTGGGATGATTTACATTTCAGCTGCATTCAATTAATTCCTGACCTACAGCATTGCTCATGTGTTTCCTCAATCCTTTCAGGATTCCCCAAGAAGTATTCTGACTATTTTGTGTTTTCATCATTTTGTGCCATTATTTCTTCCCAGGTGCAGGACTCTACACTTGCTCTTGTTGAACCTCACCACATTCCACTCTGCCCAACTCCGCACTCTGTCCAAGCCTTACAGAATGGTGGCACAGCTTTCTGCTATGGCAGCCACTCCTCCCAGCTTTGTACTTTCTGACGGTGCCCTCTGTGCCTATATGCAGGTCACTGATGAAGATGCTGAAGAAGAGCAGACGCAGCACCAACCTCTATAAGGAACACCACCAGCTACACGCCTCCAACTAGACTCTGCCCCGCTGATGACAACCGTCTGAGCTCTGCCACTCAGCCAGTTCTCAATCCACCTCACTCTCCATTCATCTGTCCCATACTTCCTGGGGCCTCATTACAAGGATGCTGTGGGAGACCGTGTGAAAAGCCTTTGCTAAAGTACAGAACATCCACTAATCTCTATCCATATGCCCAGCCACTGATAACTAGGTAGAAGTCCACCACGATGGTCAACCATATTTTCCCCTTGGGGATGTGGTGCTGATCATTCCTGACTATCTTCTTCTCTTCCAATTGCTTGGAGATGACATCCAGAAAAGTTGTTCCGTCACCTTTCCAGGGACAGAGGTGAGGTTGACCAGCCTGTATTTTCACAGCTTGTTCTTCCTGCCCGTTTTGAAGACTGGTGTTACACTGGCTATCCTCCAGTCTTCAAGCACCTCTCCCATTTTCCAAGATCTTTCAAAGATGAGAGGGCGTGGTTTGGTAGTCACATCTGCCTGTTCCCCCAGCACTCTTTAGTGAATCCTGTTAGGGCCCACTGTTTAGTGTGTATTGATTTTTTCCCCAGCCAATCTCTGACCACCTTCTCCTCATCCAAGGTGGAGTCTGCCTGTCTCCAGACTCTCTCTTAGAATCACAGAATTGTTTGGGTTGGAAGGGACCACTAAGATCATCTAGTTTCAATACCCCTGCTTTATACAGGGACACCTCCCATTCGACCAGGTTACTCAAAGCTCCATCCAGCCTGGCCTTGAACAACTCCACAGAGGGGGCTTCCACAGCCTCTCAGGGCAACCTTGCAGCTCCAACTGAGGGAAAAGGGAATGATGTACAGGAAGTGGAAGCAGCGTTGCTGTAGCCTGGGAAGAATACAGGGATGTCATCCGCTTGAGCAGAGATAAGATCAGGAATGCCAAGGCACAGATGGAGCTGAACTTGGCAAGGGATGTATAAAATAACAACGGGTTGTACATGAACACGGCACAGTGAGACAGACCAAGGAGAATGTTCCCCCTCTGATAAATGCGGATGGAGAACTGGCTTCCTCAGATGTGGAAAATGCTGAGAAAGGGCTCAATAAGTGCTTTGCCTTGGTCTTCACTTTTGGCCAGGCTCCTTTGTTTCTGCCAGGACCCTGGTCCTACAGGTGTGGGTGAGAGGTCCAGATTCCATCCCATTATCACAGCGGAACAAGTTGGAGCCAGTCTCTGACCACCTTCTCCTCAACCTACATCAGTCCCATACATCAGTAACTTTCTCAAGTCTTGACACAAAACCCCACTTCTCTTTCCTCTTCCAACGCACACCTGTAAAGTAGACACTGGAAATTCTTCCTCGAGAGGCTGTTGTCCCATGACATCTGGAGTTCAAGAGACATTTGGATAATGCTGTACATAATGTCCTTTAACTTTTGGTTAGCCCTGAAATAGTTAGAAAGTTGGACTAGGTGATCTCTGAAACTCACTTCCAACTGTAATATGTATTTACATCTAATATGGTTGCGAAAATCCGTATTCATACCGAATGTAAATGTCATTATTTTACTGCTATGTGAACATGCCTAATGGAAAATTAATCATGAGAAATCATAGACAACCCTCAAAACTTCTATAAAGGAAGATTATTTATTACACACCTATTACACGGAGATGTAAGTCCAGCCCTCAGTCTCTAGCCCACCTTTAGGCTGCAACCCTTCCTTGATGGCCTGAGTTCTCAGGGGCCCACCGAGCTAAAAATATCTCCCCTTTGTTCTGCCAGTCCCAGTCTATTTGAGACACCTCAATTTTGGCAGCTCAATCTACCTGATGGTTATTTTTCTGTTCTTCAGTAGATCGATGCTTGGGCACATGAGCATCTATGTGACGCACCTTTACAACTAATCTTTTTGTTCGGACAGCAGTGCCTTTTCACAGTTCATCAGCCCAAAAATTTTACCCTTCTGTGGCCAGTTGTTCTGTTCCCACTGCTGCAACCACCCCCATAAAGCATTTGCCACCATCCACGAGTCAGTACAAAGATACAGCATTGGCCACCTCTCCCGTTCAGTCAACTCTAAGGCCACTTGGACAGCCTTTACCTCTGCAAACTGACTCAATTCCCCTCTCATTCAGTGGCCTCAGCAACCCGTCGTGTGGGGCTCCACACAGCAGCCTTCAAGTTGCGACGCTTCTCAACAATATGACACCATCCGTCAGCGATCAGGGCATATCTATTCTCATTGTCTGGTAGTTTTTATATGGTGGGCCTGCTTTAGCACGTGCTACCTCCTCTGATGGAGTTGTCCCAAATTTCTCACCAACAAAAAACCCTTCCCCACTGGTGGTCAGCCCTTCAATGGGGTCTGGGAGAAGTGGAGCCAGACTCCACCCCTTCCAATCACACAGGTATATTGCCTTCACCTGTGCTCCTGCTGCTGGCTCAGTGCTCACCTCAGGTGGTTCAGGCCATGATTCAACAGTTCCCATACACTCCACCCCTTCACAACATGAACCACTGATCAAGTAGCCATAGAGAGAGCCCTCCTTAATACAGAGATCCAATACATAGCGACACTTCTATAACTGCCCATTGCGATGCACTCGATGTAATGTGGGATGAGTGATGATCAGCGTAAGGCTCCTGTTCTTCCTTGGGCCAGTGCTTGATGATGTTTACTGGAAGCACGTGGTCACGTGGTGCAGGTCCATCCTGTGCTCCATGAGTCCCAGGAGATCTCACATGATCTTACAGCAACTCTGGAACACTTCAGCAGTATTTGGTTCCTTCTGGCGACTCGTAGACTCATGGGGAGTAATATAGATGTTTCAAAGGTACCAGGAAGGGAAGATCCGCCCTCCAGGGCACTATACAGGACGCATCCCTGTCTTGGATCAACACTTCAGCTTGTACAGGGGCATGCCCTGGCTGCCTGTACCAAACCTTTCGGCCAGATGCCTGTGGCTGCACAGCTACATCAGGCACCAAAGGGGGTGTCCTGATCTGACACAGGGACATGATAAGGACCCCTTTAGCAATAAGGACTGGAATGTTGACCACAATATCAGCAGGCAATGTACCAGTAACCAGAGGGACTACCGAACCTCCCACCTCCAGTAATCTCCCCCGAGGTGCAAGTAGGCCACATCAGCATGGTCCTACCTGCACCTTCCGAGACCATTTAATTCTATTGATGCCTGGCTTTAGGTTCTCAGGGGCAGGGAGCAGAAGACTGTTCTCATGGCCGCTCTGAGGTCTTACCTGGTTATCGGTGTCCATAATCTGTATCCTAAGCAGGGAGGCCCATACTGTTTGTAACATTTTCAGGGCACTGGTTCTGGCACTGTAGCCTGCGACACCTGTGGATGTTTCTTCCTTCTGTTTGGGACTATAAAGTCAGCCAAATTCCAAGTTGTTGTTGGTGCTGCCTGTATTATTCGTACTCCCGATTTTCTGGGAGTACTCTGAAATTTCTGATCATTTCTCAGTTGCTTCCAAAGCTGTAACAAAACATGGTTTGGTTGCCCATCGATTTTAGCAAAGGCAACCCCGGCCCATATAAGATCATTGAACATGGCCTTCCGGGATACCCGTATGGGGCCTGATCGGGGTATACGGGGGACAGGCTTCCTAGTTTTAAGCAGGAATGCCTCAGCTTCTTCTACCATACGGACACTGCGCCTAGTTCTTATGGGCTCCGTTTCCCCAAGGTCTGCCACCAACTGGGCTGCCTGTTGGACGATAGCCTCCGAAGCCACCTAGGGGTTTAGTATGGAGACCAAAGTCCCATAAAGGTGAGAGGGGGCTTGCTGCAGTATTAGGTCTCGCATACCTGCCGTAAATTTTTCTGTATCAGGGCTTTCAAAGGTTTCTGAATACACGGCCTCCCTCATACCCTGGTCCCGGATATATGTTTGGAGGTCCTCCATAGAGAACCATAAACCGGTATTGAGTGGAATGTCAGATTTGTTAGGCCACGCTAGGCGGCATGCTGCCATCAACCAATCTATAATAGAATGATTCTCATTAGTAGAGTGGATGGCGGCATATAATTTTTGCTTCAAGGTTGGGCGCATTGTTATAGATGCTAGTTTTGACATCTGTGTCCCACTAACTAATACGCTTTCAGCTCCTGCATCGCATAACCTCAGGAGCCATGATGGTATGCTTTCTCTTGGTTTTTCATGGAACTGCTGTACTAGGTCCATCAACTCATTTGCTGTATACGGGCGAGCTGTCACATGCAAGCATGTTTCAGCAGGGGGCCATTGGTCAGGAGGCACTCTTGCTGGTCTATCTGGCGCATTTTTTGTTTTTTTAAGTTATGATTGTTCAGATCAATTGGATCCTCCATAGACAGAGCTTCAAGATCCGATTTACAACTCTTTTTTTCTGAAACATCCAGGTCCGCTACTTCAGGGACCTGGGTGTCCTCCACTGATATGCTACGTATTTGTCTTGTTGGCACATCTAGCCCGGGTTTTTTGGCTACTAATGTGCCCAGTTGTTGTTCCAACATTTCAGTTTGATCTCTTAACAATTGATTTTCAGATTCTATGTTTGTATTTGTTATTTCCAGTTAATGTAATGCCTTTATTAGAGGCCAAGCCACAGCACAAGCGGCTAGCCGACGTTCTTTTGTAACTAGTATGTCCTTATCTAGACCCTGAAAATAATCTGTCAGCCGGGCTGGAGAAGGAGAAACACTCCCTGTAACCCGCAGGGGTCCCCATTTTTCAATAACAGTGGCAAGACCATAATAGGATGATCCCACAAATCCTGGAATTTGACCAGGAATTGTTTGGTCTAGGGGAGTAACGTTCTCACTCCTGCTCCATTTGAAAACGTTCCAAATGAAAGACATGGTTATTTATTGTATATGTATGTATACATATTTATTAAGCCTGCCTGGCTTGCCAATTGTAGGGCAAATAAGCAAACTCCACCCCTTCCAATCACACTCACTTGTGAACCATCAGCTGACTCAGGGCTTGCCTCAGGTGGTTCAGGCTGTGATTCAACAGTTCCCATACAGATAGACAATGGTCCCTCCTCACATTGCTAGGTGATTGTGTCTGCCAGCTCCCTCAAGGCATGGTTGTTCACCAAATTCCTCCAGGGAGAGTCATAACCAATTTCTCCCATCAAAATGGAAAATTTACTTCTTGTTTTTCCACAGACCCCAGGTTTCCACAAGTTATTTTAATCATTTCTCCAATCTACCAATCATTTCAATTTTCAACAAGTTTCCTCTGCAGTTTCCCACAGCCAACTCCTTCATGTCTGGAATGTCTGGAATGTACAAACTGCCTTCACACACTGTAACACACACACTGCAGCAGCTACAAAAGTGAAAAGCAAAGCTTAACACACTCTGCAGACCTGCCACATACACACACCACAGAGACACGCTTGGCACCCTCACAGTACTACTCACAGCCATGTTCACAGACAACATCACAATGCCGGCAACCATAACACAATACAGTTCCCAATAACCCTAGCTCTTCAGTTTCTCCTGGGGGTCTGGAATCTCTCAAGCACACCCTCACCACCTTACTTTCAGGAAGATGTGTTGCCCGGGGGGTCCTGAATCTCTCAAGTACTACTCAAACACTATTTCTCTTGGTGGGCTTCTCTCAAGCAAGCCCCTCACCATGTTATTTCTGGGAAAAAGAACCCGTTGCACACATGGGTCATCTCCATTACTGCATGTGGGGTGCTACTTGGGGATCCCCTCACCCTTACTCTCCGTACGTGACAAGCTTCTGTCACGCTTTCGCAGGGGCGGTAAAAAGGAATGCATTGCTGCAATGCAGGGAACATGCAGCTGGTCCCGATGGAGCCTGGACTGGGGGGAGCTCCCTGAGAATCACTCAGTGTGATGTTAGAAAGCAGCATCCCTTTATTCCTCACGGTGCGCACTGGGCGTCTTGCCAAGCAAGCGCACCCTCGCAGAGTTCAGGTTCTGCATTTGAACCGTTCAGACATACATCTGCTGTATGCTGGCATACATAGCCCTTCTTTTTCAAGGTCTCACAGGTATGTGCTAATGTCCCTTTGGGCATGCTCAGTGGTATTCAGGGTCTAGTGCCCACCAACTTCTTCCCTTTTTTCACCATCGGCTTCATCCCTGAAACCTCTGACTCACTTGCATCCACTTTTTCCCAGTTTGGAAGATTCCCATTGATTATGAGACCACAGTGCACAGCTTTTAAAACCAAAGGATGTGGAAACTGATCTAAATGTGGTGGCATGTTTTGAGGCAAAACAGTATTCTATTGTGACTCCAGTGCTTCTTGTGAGGCAAAACCATTGAGGCAGAAAATAAAATTCAATTATGTTCCCAGTGCAGAATTACTGAGGGAAAACAAGACTGTTTACCCACAAAAGCTAAAATGGAAAGCTTTAGAAGTATGAAATATGCATTATTTTTGCGATACTAATATACTGGTTTTTAAACTAATGTATTAATCCCTATTGCTAAGAAAACCAACCTATGTCACCTGTACAGAAACTCTCAAGTACCCTGAGAGCAGTTCCTTCTGGGTGGCCTTACAGACTGTAGATATACACCAGTGAACATCAGAGCCGGCCCTCGTACAGCAGCGTTTTTATCCATGCTCACACCTTCAAAAGAAGACCTAACAGAGAAACCAGGAGAAGTGGTTAGGACAAGAACTCAGCCAGCTGCAGGGAGATGCTGTCCTCTAGAGCCGGTGACTGCTTCTTGCTGACACATGCTGACAGCTGAGAAAAGAAAAAGGAATGCAAGGCCTGGAATATAGTGATGCCTGAGTACATGGATGTGCAAATGTCCCCAGGAAATGAAGCAAAGACACCGCAGAAAGAGATGCTTCATTAGCATAACAAAACTCAGCCCCCACCCTTCTTCGCTCCCCCATTTCTCCCTCTTTCCCCTCCTCCTGTCCCCCGGAGCAGATATGAGCTGAGAATGAGCAATGAAACTGCCCGAGGCCTGGCAGCCGGCTCGGGGCGTGCTCGCTGTGGCACCTGAGCCTGTGCTGAAGCAGCCAGAGCCTGGCTGGAAGCCATCCGGGCAGCACCGCGGTGGCAGGAGGTGCACCAAGGCCGTCCTGCGGCCAGCTCCGCGCTGAGGGCACTCGGCATCCTGTGCTCTGCGCGACTCCAAGGAGCCCGGTTGCCTGCAACAGAGCTGGGAGCAGCCTGCTCTGCACCCAAGGTAGGTGCCCTTCGTGGTTCGTGCAGAGGAGCACACGCTGCCAGCAGCACCGGGTGGGACCCTGGTCCCGGCTCCATGTGCTGCCCGGCACGGCGGCTTTGCTGGGCCAGGTGGGCTGCAACGACAGCAGGAACACTTTGCAGGCATGTTGCAGCCTGGGTTGGGCAGAGAGGGGCACACGAAGGGCTTGGAGCTGGGACAGGGAGGAAGTGAGCACAGGAGGTCAGCGTGCTCTCCTGCCCGCTTGTACCTCTGTGATACAGCGCAGCTGGGACTGCAGTTCTCCCTCTGGACCGCACGAGAGGACCTTGCTGCGCAGCTCTGCGCGCGTGGATTCCTGTAAGCTTCAAAATCCCCGTTGTGTACATTTGCGGGACTGAATGGAAAGCCTCTAATAAGCGGGGAATTGCCACTGTGTCAGCCCCTGAAGTACTGGGGACTGGGTGTTCTTTGCTGTGCGAACGTGTCCCAAGGGTTTTGTTCTGGCTGTCCCGGCAGCTGCAGATGCCTTTAGCACACAGCAGTGGGCCCCAAGCACGTTGTCTGTGGAGCACGCTTTCATTTCAGATCTTCCACCTCGTGCCGTAGTGACTTGCGGAAACAAACTCTATAACCCAGAGTGAGGTGATAAGGCAGGTAAGGTTATTCAGCACTGCGCTCACATGCCGGGTGCAAGGGGTTACCCTGTTAGAGACTATTTTTTTATACCACTGCCTCAAAGTCTGCTGATGAACATGTCCAAACTTGTCCAAGCTAGTCCTGGGGAAGGGTTGTGAAAGCCTTTGTCTAAGGGACAAGCAGATGGGCATGTCCTGGGACAATGAAAGAGAGACAAGCTGCCAATTAACACCCTTTTGTGTGGTACTCATCTCTGTGAGGAGATAGACATCTGAGGACACTCTTGCTTGGCACGCTAGAATGGGAGCTTTCACGTAGGCAAGAGAAATGGAGGATAAAAAGAGGGATCGACCATTATAAGAATGTTCATGGTCAGTACAGGAGCTGAAATATTTCCTGTGACTTTTACCTTCTTTCTGGAATGCTACAGTCAGATAGAAGGTAACACCAGGAGGCTGATGATGAACGGTGTCCCATGGAATGTCTATGGTTAATGCTTAGTTATTTTATTATTTTATTTCGCCATGATTAATTACTTCAGTGTTAGAGATGTGATTTCAAATTTAGGTTCTGTTCCCTGTTCCTGTCTATTTCTGTTCTCCTTTCCTTCATATGCAGCTTCCAAAACTGGCATTTTGCACGTAACACCTCTCCCCTTACTTCCTTGTGTGACCCTCGTGATTGGATTACACACACAACTACAGGAGCCCCTCCCATTGAGTCATGAGGCTCAGAGCGCTCCCATTTTCTGTCAGAGCTCCTGAACCCACAGAAAGAAGGAGCCTTGGAGGACATGGATCCACTTCTATTGCCAGACTTGTTCATATCTTCGTGTGTAAAGAATCATATGAGTCTCTTACAGCAGATCAGTATCTGCAAGGTGTCTGAACAAAAGGGGGTGAAGGATCTCTACTAAGGTGTGACCTCGACCTGCTCTCTGTTTTGGGATGACTGTCTCCTTGTCATGCTTTCTCTTCAGTCCCCCGCTGTTCAACTCTCAGCTGTCAGTTCTTTCAGCCCCCCAGACTGTGATAGTTTTGTGATGATTACTGTCATGTAGCAAGAGTGTTATGAGTGCTGTTGCTCATTGCCTTACTCTGCAGGGGATCATCCCCCAGACTGTGCCGTACAGGTGATCTAAGGTGGGCAGGGGTTGGACAGGGACTGCTGCATTCAGTCACAGCACTGCTGACATTTCCCATATCCTTGCAGGATTCCGTTCAACTTCTGCCTTCCACCCGTGATCATCCCAGCCTGCAGGAGAGCAGCAATGGCCTCAGCACATCCATCTCAGGTAGGGGCTTGGAAAAGCGGGCAGGAGAGGCCAAGGGGTGAGGGATGTGAATGCAGGGGGAGAGGGAGGTGCTCTCAGGCAGCATGTGTGTGCTGGGGACAGAGAAGTGGCTGGGACTGGAGTTTCACTCCTCTGCGAGCTGCTTCCCTGGGCCTTGGCTGTTCCCAGCAAGGAGCCTCTCTGTGCTTGCAGGAGCCCGTGAGCTTTGAGGAGGTGGCCGTGTATTTCAGCAGGGAGGAGTGGGCGCTGCTGGACCCTGCACAGCGAGCACTCTACCGGGACGTGATGCTGGAGACGTACGAGTGCGTGGCCTCACTCGGTGAGGGCTTTGCTGCCTTTCCTCCTCTTTTGGGCACATCTGGTTCTGCAGAATGTGCCTCTGCAAGTAGGGCCCAAAATAATCACCATGCAGTTCCTTCGTGACAAACTCCACAGTAGCAGCAACAAAAGAAACACAGAGAAGCATGAGTTTCATAAGGGCTCATTGTGCTCAGCACTCTGATAATATCCTGGAGTCATTGCTGGCCAGCAGGCATCAGCCAGGAGCGGAAGGACCATCTCCCTGCAGTCAGCTCTTTTTCTTTTAAAGAAAATATCTTTGCATGTTTTCAGAGATGAAAAAGCAATCTTTGCTCCAAAGGAAGCTGCTGTGATTCGTGCCAGTGTCATTCAGGCCCTTAATGGTATTTCACTGTGGGGGGGACATTGCCTAAGGAAGCTGCTGTGATTCGTGCCAGTGTCATTCAGGCCCTTAATGGTATTTCACTGTGGGGGGGACATTGCGCAAAGTTGCTGGACAAGCAGCTGTGACAGAATGATGGAAAAGCTCTCACTTCTCCAATTTCAATTGTTGTAGCTCCACATCCAGCCCCCAAACCCATGGTGATCTCCCTGCTTGAAGAAGGAGAAGAGCCCTGGATCCCAGATGTGGGGAGCCATGAGGCCGTGGCAGGAGATGTCAGCCCAGGTGAGGTAGTGGAGGGAAAGAGGAAGTCGAAGCCATAAAAGAGTTCTCTGAGGGAGGAGTATTTGGGGCACCGTGTGCTATTTCTGGTTTTCCTTTTTCATCCAGCAGGTGCTGGGATAAGAAACCCAAGGAAGGGTCTGCAGGAAGGTGGTGTGGTCAACAGACAGTGTGGTAGCATCTCCATGGAAGAAATCAGAAGGGATGTACATGTGGATCAGGAGCAAGGTCAAGGCAAGCACAACAAGACACAACAGGGAAAGCATCTGTTAAAGGCATCAGGGAACCCACTGGACTTCAGTACAGGTCAAAGGCAGAATGAAGACCCCAGGAGTACGGATGTGTGCCAGAGGGAAAAGCAGAATCAATTCCCTGAGTGTGAGAAAAGCTCTAAAATAGATTCCCGAGTCGTTAAGCACCAGTGCACGCACTCAACAAAGAGACTGTACAAGTGCTCTGAATGTGGGAAGATGTTCAAATGGAGATCCCTTCTCTTTTTGCACCAGCGCATCCACACAGGAGAGAGACCCTATAAGTGCTCTGAGTGCGGGAAGAGCTTCAAATGGAGTTCTGATTTAAAGGTGCACGGCCGCATCCATACAGGAGAGAAACCATATAAGTGCTCTGAGTGTGGGAAGAGCTTCAAAAGCAGTTCTCAATTGAATTTGCACCAGCGCGGCCACACAGGAGAGAGACCATATAAGTGCTCTGAGTGTGGGAAGAGCTTCAGAAGCAGTTCTGATTTGAAGCAACACCAGCGCAGCCATACAGTAGAGAGACCATATAAATGCACTGAATGTGGGAGGTGCTTCAGATGGGGTTCTGTTTTAAAAGTACACAGACGCATCCATACAGGAGAGAAGCCATACAAGTGCTCTGATTGTGAGAAGAGCTTTAGAAGCAGTTCTCATCTCAAATGCCACAAGAAAATCCACACCACTGACAGACTGTAGAAGCACCTCCAGAATATGAGAACCTTCAGAAGCAGTTCCAGCCACGTTTCCTACCAGCACATGTACAGTACAGACAGAGCCTGCAATGCCCCAGACATGGAATAGCTTCAACCAGAGCCACAGCCTGGTTACCCACTGTGGCTGTGTGTGGTGATGAACCACACAGTTCCCTTGTCCCAAGCGCGAGATGAGCTCCAACCACTGCTCGAACCCGGATCACATAGAAAGAGATCCACTCAGGGCAGGGACCACAGAAATGCCAGCACCGCAGGAAGAGCTTCATCCAGAGCTCTGTCCACATTGAATATTGCCCAGTGCTCGTGAGGGGAATGCCCTGCAAGCGTCTGTGCTGCAGGAAGAATTTCTCTCAGGGCTGACTTCTCATTTCTCATCGGAAAACCCCCAGTACTGAGACCTTGAGAATGCTGGAGAACTCAGCATGAGAGAGACCCAGATGCTTCTCCCCCCACAGGAAGTGTTTGCAAAGGAGATTGCTTTGCTGGAACCCTCTGCAGAAGGGAATTATCCCCGGAGTTTCAGATCACCTCAAAGGAGATCTCAAAGGAGATGGCTTCACTAGTTACCTCTGCAGAAATGACTTTATCCAGAAGATTCTGATGGCCGTTCCTTCCGAACAAAAGATATTCTCTCACCATGCCTTCTTTTCTCCTCTGCTCTTCCTGCAAGCAGCTTTTGGATGCAATCTCCTAAGGAAAATCAGCTGTGTACTGATGTTCTGTGTGTCTGTGTGCATGTGCTGCTCTCAGAAGTTTCTGAGTGCACTGATGCATGAAATACAAGTGTCAGGAAAGCAGTAACGTGGCTCGTGGAATTGTTCTGAAAATAAGCTGTAGTTGAAGGGGAAGGGGGTGAATAAAGTAGGAGAGTTGTTCTGGAGCAAATCTCAATGTATCTTGCTTTTTGTTCTAAAAATAAAAGACCACTTGTGGATTGAGGAATGGTACAAGGAAGTTTGATTTTCATGCTGACTCCAGTCCACTGTTTGCAACACAGGGAGGCATTTCTTTCACACAAGCAATGTCATCCTTTTTCACAGAATTGCACATTGCCTCTACTCCTCTTCCCAAAAGATTTCACAGGAGATCAAAGCAGCTGTGAGACACCATGCTTTGCTTGGCTCCACTAGATCTAATAAAAGCTGAGCTTGTTTCTCCCAAGTGCAGCATCCCATGTCTCAGGTGCTGGTGGGAGCAGAAGGCAGTGCAAACCCACAGGGTGCACAAGCAGCTTATCCCCGCAGCACAGAGATTTCAGTGTGCTCTCCAGTGCATGCTTGCCTCTTTTCTGAGCTTGAAGGTCTTTGATGTGACCTTGGAAATCATCTGGAAGAACTCGCACAGAAGGGCCATCACATTTGCTGGGCTCTTCTCAAGCTGCAGTGCTTGGACTGCAGTTTGCAGGAAGTGGAGGTTGATTTTGGTGAGCTGGTGAAGCTGGCAGGAGCCTGCCCATGTCCTCTGGAGCTGTGAGTTTCTTTGTAGGATCCCTGAGCACTCCCTGCGAACCACAAGGAGATGATGCTTGCAGTATGGAGGAGCGCTGCTTCCTCCATCTCAGGGAGCAGGGGCCTGGTGTGGTGCAGGAGAGGTAGAGCAGGGCCCTGGGGGTTGGAGGAACATACAGCTCCAAGGAAAATGCTTGGGGAAGAAGCAAGCAGCTGGGAGGCTTAAGAATCCCCAGCAACATGAGATAGCAGCACAACCAAGAGCTGGAATGATGATTTATTTTTCAACTGCATCCAATTAATTCCTATCCTATGGCACTGCACATGTGTTTCCCCTCCCCTTTCAGATTTCCCCAAGAAGCGTTCTCACTATTGTCTATTTTCATCTCATATCACTGTGTTCTCAGAAATGCTGATTTTGCCTTCCTAGATAAAGCAAACTAACAAACAAACACATTGAGGTCAGTTTTCCACTTTTACTCACTGAAATATTATTAAAAATTAACTGATGATTTCACCCCCCCATATTTTGTCACACACCATGTCTAGCTGCATTAGGGGATGGAAAAATCACTTTTTTTCCTCTTTCCCTGTACCTTCTTTCCCTGTGCTTTGGGGAAGGAAATCCTTCTGTAGTGGATATGAGTACCTACAGAGCTATGACTGCAGTGCGCAGTCAGAAGGAACTGGAGCGTTTCCAATACCAAAATAGGTTGTTTTCCTTGTGGTGGTGGGATGGTGGTTTAAACGGTTTACCAGGCTGGTTTGGCCTGGTTCTGTGACGATTGGTGCGGGGGACTCACAGACCCACTCCCCAGGAAAGGGGAAGGAGGAGAGGGAAAAGCAAGAAGGGAAATGATGGATTTAAAAACAAAACAGCAGCAACGACCTGAGGAGGAGAGGTAATTTACAAAATAAGTTATCAGGAAGCAAAATAATACAATATAATTGGAATGGAGGCTCATGAATCAGGTCAAATGAGCAAGAGAAAGAATGTCCGATACACCGAAGGCCTTACGCTAACGCTGAAGGCGGACGGCTGCAACAAACACCCACTGCTACAGCAGTTGTGTGTACTGCCAAGGCTCAGAAGGGCACACGTTGTCCTTGTGTCGATAGGGCCTCCCTGTAACCCTGTAGGGAGGCCAGAAGGTGTAGTATCATTGTCCCTCACCGAACACTACACACCCACATCCCACTGACCGTGAGAGAGCCTTGGGCAGTCTACAGCACCACACCTCCAGAGGCTGCAGCTATGGCTTAACCCTTCTGTTCCAAGAGACAAACCAAGGGCTTTCCTTAACATTACAATCACCTGTTGCAATGGGATTGCCAGTAAATGAGCACCTGAGTGACTGGAGTGGAGGAGCCCAGATCCACCCATTCTCTCTCTCTCACTCCCTATCAGTGCTGCTTCCAGGAGTTCCTATATGCTCAGAGCCTGCACAGGTTAACCCCCTCCCCTCCCTTGCTCTCTTACTACCAGCTCACCAGAGTTTGAATGAGAGGTGGCGGCATTCCTTAACTCAGGCGGTTGCTGGGAGGGGTGAGTTAATTCCCCTTTCCTCTAGTATCTTGTTATATAGCACCTGTATCTCAAATGAGGGCTTAGTCACTGCCTTTATTTCCTTTACACTGCTCATCATGGGAGACTTCAACCATGCCAATATTGGTTGGAAGGAGAACAAGGCAGGGCACCATCAATCCAAGAGTTTCCTGGAATGAGTTGATGATAAGTTCTTCTTCCAGGTGGTGCAGGAACCCAAGAGAAATTGTGCTCTGCTGGAACTCATCAATGTCTTCCCAGCAAGGAGAGGCTGATGAGTAATGTGGAGCTCCAGGGCCAAAAAATGATGGAGTTCAAGATCTTTACTGCATCAACGTGGGTATGCAGCAAGCTCAAACCTCTGGACTTCACGAGAGCAGACATTGACCTCTGTCAGAAGATCCGTCTGTTGTGGGGTTGCTACAAGTGGAGAAGCAACAGGTCCCGATTGCTACATAAACAGTGCACAGACGGCAGTACTGCAGCAACAGGGATTCCTTGCTCCTTGTTCATTACTTGATCTGTCAGCTAGAGAGCCAGGGAGTGATCAGAAAAACTCACTCCCCATTTAACAGCCATATATGGCCAGTGCATAAAGCCGGTGGAGAATGGAGGTTGACGGTAGATGACCGTGGCCTGAATGAAGTCATACCCCCACTGAGTGCTGCTGTGCCGGACATGCTTCAACTCCAGTATGAACTGGAGTCAAAAGCAGCCAAGTGGTATTCCACCACTGACATTGCCAATGCCTTCTTTTCAATTCCTCTGGCCACAGAATGCAGACCGCAGTTTGCTTTCAGGTGGAGGGGCGTTCAGTACCTGGAACCGTTTGCCCCAGGGGTGGAGTCACAGCCCAACCATTTGCCATGGGTTGATCCAGACTGCATTGGAACAGGGCGGTGCTCCCGAGCATCTGCAGTACATGGATGACATTGTTGTGTGGGGCAATACAGCAGAGGAAGTTTTGGAAAAAGGAGAGCAGATTATCTAAATTCTCCTATGAGATGGTTTTGCTATCAAGCAAAGCAAAGTGAAAGGGCCTGCACAAGAAATCCAGTTCCTAGGTAGAAATTGTCAAGATGGACGTCATCACATCCCAGGAGATGTGGTCGACAAAATCACCAGTATGTCTCCACCCGCTAAGAAGAAAGAGACGCAGTCTTTTCTGGGTATAGTGGGCTTTTGGAGAATGCATGTTCCAAACTACAGCCTCATTGTGAGCCCCACTTTATCAGGTGATGCGGAAGAAGAATGATTTTGTGTGGGGTCCTGAAGAGCAGAAGAGAGGCTGATGAGTAATGTGGAGCTCAAGGGCCAAAAAATGATGGAGTTCAAGATCTTTACCGCATCCATGTGGGTATGCAGCAAGCTCACTACTCTGCACTTCAGGAGAGCAGACATTGACCTCTTCAGAGAACTACTTGGCAGGGTGATATGGTATAAAGCCCTGGAGGGAAGAGCAGACCAAGAAAAATTGTCAGTATTCGAGGACCATCTCCTCCAAGCCCAGGAGCAGTGCATGCCACAGTGGAGGAAGGCAGGAAAGGATGCCAGGAGGCCTCCGTGAATGAACCTGTTGCTCCTGTACTTACTTATCTGTCATAGTTGAAAGGCCATAGGAGTGTGGTGAAGTTCCCACTGTCTGTAAAAGGGGCAACATAAACCCCATTTTCAAGAAGGGGAAAAAAGAAAATCCAGGGAACTACAGGCCAGTCAGTCTTACCCCTAGCTTGGCAAGATCATGGAGCAGATCCTGCTGAAGGCCCATCTGATTTTTGGCATTGGTATTCCACATCATAACATCATGTAGTGCATTAAGAGTTAAAGAGTTAATACTCCAGCTCCATAGATCATTGATATTTCAAGGTATACCTGTCTCAGAAGAGAAGAACTACATTCCCCAGAGGACTTTGCAATGCTTTGCATTTTTACGTATTTCCGTTCAGAGGGAAAAGATAAAAACTGTCTGCGGTCACGGGACACTCTCTTTCCTCTGGGATCGACTCAGCAGTGGGTGCTCGCTGCTGTCTCGCCTTTAGCGTTAGCATAAGGGTCTGGCTTATGCCAATCAGACCTTATTCACTACTATCCCAGAGAGGCATAGAGTTTTTGAAATAGAGCAAGAGAGTCTCCAAGCTGAAAGGGATGGTGTCCAGATCCAGAAAGAGAGTCTTTTAGCTGACAATCAGACTCTCCTGTCCAATTTAGACAGCCTCCATTCTGATCGAGACACCCTCCAGACCAAGCAAGTCACATTTCAGATCTAGAAAAACGCCCTCCAGGTCGAAAGAGATGCTCTCCAACCTGAGCAAGATGCCCTCCAGTCCAAACTCAACAACCCTCAGTGTCAACAAGATGGTCTCCAACCTGAGCACAATGTCCTCCAACCTGAAAGAGAAACCCTCCAGTCTGAGCGAGACATCCTCCTGTCTGAACGGTACTCCTTCAGAACTGAGCGAGGTGCGTACCAGCCACAATAGCCAGTGCCCCTCAGCCAGGTGTGGGGAAAGGGATAACAGAGTGTATTGGACTGTGTGGATTCACTGGCCATGGACCATCAGAAACACAAAAATATAAGGCATTAGTGGACACTGGTGTACAATGCACTCTAATGCCCTCGAGTCACCAAGGGACAGATTTAATTTCTGGGGTGACTGGCTGTTCCCAAGAGTTGACCAATCTGGAGGCTGAAATAAGTCTCACTGGTAAAGATTGGCAAAATCATCTTATTGTGACTGGCCCAGGGGCTCCATGTATACTTTATTACCTCAGAAGGGGATATTTTAAGGATCTCAAGGGGTATCGATAGGCTGCTGTGGACATAGATAACATTGAGCAGCTGTCTGCTTAGCCTGGCCTGTCAGAAGATCCGTCTGTTGCGGGGTTGCTACAAGTGGAGGAGCAACAGGTCACGACTGCTTCAAAAACAGTGCACAGACAGCAGCACCGCACCAACAGGGATTCCTTGCTTCCCATTCATAAACTGATTCGTCAGCTAGAGAGCCAGGGAGTGATCATCAAAACCCACTCACCGTTTAGCAGCCCCTTATGGCCAGTGCGTAAAGCCAATGGAGAATGGAGGTTGACGGTAGATGACCGTGGCCTGAATGAAGTCACACCTCCACTGAGTGCTGCTGTGCCGGACATGCTTCAACTCCAGTATGAACTGGAGTCAAAAGCAGCCAAGTGGTATGCCACCACTGACATTGCTAATGCCTTCTTTTCAATTACTCTGGCCACAGAATGCAGGCCGCAGTTTGCTTTCACCTGGAGGGGAGTTCAGTACACCTGGAACCGTTTGCCCCAGGGGTGGAAGCACAGCCCAACCATTTGCCATGGGTTGATCCAAACTGCATTGGAACAGGGCGGTGCTCCTGAGCATCTGCAGTACATCGATGATATTGCTGTATGGGGCAATACAGCAGAGGAAGTTTTTAAGAAAGGAGAGACAATAATACAGATCCTCCTGCGAGCTGGCTTCGCTATTAAGCGAAGCAAAGTGAAAGGACCTGCACAAGAAATTCAGTTCCTAGGCATAAAGTGGCAAGATGGACGTCGTCACATCCCAACAGATGTGATTGACAAAATTACTGCCATGTCTCCACCCACCAGAAAGACAGAGACCCAAGCTTTTTTGGGTGTAGTGGGATTTTGGAGAATGCATGTTCCAAACTACAGCCTCATTGTGAGCCCCCTTTATCAGGTGATGCGGAAGAAGAATGATTTTGTGTGGGGCCCTGAGCAGCAGCAGGCTTTTGAGCAAATTAAGCAGGAGATAGCCCGTGCTGTGGCCCTGGGGCCAGTGCGGACGGGACAGGATGTAAAGAACATCCTCTACACTGCTGCTGGAAAGGAAGGTCCCACTTGGAGTTTGTGGCAAAGAGCTTCTGGAGAGACTCGAGGCCGACCCCTTGGTTTCTGGAGCCGAGCATACAGGGGGTCTGAGGAGCGCTACACTCCAACTGAGAAGGAGATCTTAGCCGCGTATGAGGGGGTTCGAGCTGTTTCCGAAGTAATCGGTACTGAAGCGCAGCTCCTTCTGGCACCTCGACTGCCAGTACTGAACTGGATGTTTAAAGGAACAGTTCCCTCTACCCATCATGCTACTGATGCCACTTGGAGTAAATGGATTGCGCTGATTACACAGCGAGTTCGGATGGGGAAACCCAACCGTCCAGGAATCCTGGAGGTGATCATGGACTGGCCTGAAGGTAAAAAGTTTGGAACAACACCAGCAGAGGAGGTGTCACGTGCTAAAGAAGCCCGACCATATAATGAACTAACAGAAGATGAAAAGAGATACGCCCTGTTCACAGATGGATCGTGTCGCTTTGTGGGAAAGCACCGCAAATGGAAATCTGCTGTGTGGAGTCCCATGCAACAAGTTGCAGAGGCCACTGAAGGAGAAGGAGAGTCAAGTCAATTTGCAGAGGTAAAGGCTGTCCAATTAGCCTTAAATATTGCTGAACGTGAGAGGTGGCCAGTGCTTTATCTTTACACTGACTCATGGATGGTGGCAAATGCTTTTATGGGGGTGGTTACAGCAGTGGGAACAAAATGGCTGGCAACGGAGGGGTAAACCTATTTGGGCTGCTGAACTGTGGAAAGATATTGCTGCCCGAGTAAAGAATATGGTTGTAAAGGTGCGCCGTGTAGATGCTCATGTTCCTAAAAGCCGGGAAACTGAAGAACAACAGAACAACCATCAGGTAGATCGAGCTGCCAAAGTTAAGATGGCTCAAGTAGACTTGGACTGGCAACATAAGAGTGAATTATTTCTAGCTCGATGGGCCCATGAGACCTCGGGCCATCAAGGAAGGGATGCAACATATAAGTGGCCTAGAGACCGAGGGGTGGACTTAACTATGGATGCTATTGCACAGGTTATCCATGACTGTGATACCTGCGCCAAAATTAAACAAGCCAAGAGGATGAAACCTCTTTGGGGGGAAGGGCGATGGCAAAAGTATAAATATGGGGAGGCGTGGCAGGTAGATTATATCACCTTGCCACGAACTCGGAATGGTAAGCATTATGTGCTCACCATGGTGGAAGCAACCACTGGGTGGCTTGAAACATATGCAGTACCCCACGCTACCGCCCGAAACACCATTCTAGGTCTCGAGAAACAAGTCCTATGGCGACATGGCACTCCAGAAAGAATTGAGTCAGATAATGGAACTCATTTTAAAAATTCTCTTGTAAATACTTGGGCAGAAGATCATGGCATTGAGTGGATTTATCATATCCCCTATCACGCACCAGCTTCTGGTAAAATTGAAAGGTACAATGGATTGTTGAAAACAATGTTGAAAGCAATGGGTGGTGGAACATTTAAGCACTGGTAGTATAATTTGTCAGAAGCCACCTGGTTGGTCAACACGAGGATCCATCAATCGCAATGGTCCTGCCCAATCCAGCTCTCTGCCTACTGTAGAGGGAGTTAAGGTCCCTGTAGTACATGTAAAGAACATGTTGGGAAAAGCAGTTTGGGTCCTTCCAGCTTCTGGAGAGGGCGCACCTCTCCGTGGAACTGTCTTTGCTCAAGGACCTCGGTCTACCTGGTGGGTGATGCAGATGAATGGGGATGTTCAATGTATACCACAAGGGAATTTGATGTCTGGAGACCGCCCTCAGTAATTCTATGTATATTCTTGTATATATGTTGTGTGTGTGTGTGTGTGTGTATCTAATGCATGTTAATCATTGTTCTTCTGTATGTATCAAGCATGATGTAGTGATGTGGAATAAGGGGTGGAATGTCATGGTTTTATGATTTTTTGGTAATGGTATTCCACATCATAACATCATGTAGTGAATTAAGAGTCAAAGAGAACTGCATTCCCCAGAAGACTTTGCAATGCTTTGTTTTTTTTGCGTGTTTTCTGCTCAGAGAGAACCAATAAAAACTCTCTGCGGTCACGGGACATTCTCTTTTTCCTCTAGGATCACTTTGGAGTGGGTACTCGCTGCCGTCCGCCTTCAGCGTTAGCATAAGGCCTTTGGTTTATCGGGCACTCACTCTATGTCTCTCTCTCTCTCTCTCTCTCTCTTACGCATTTTGTTTGATTCATTGGGCTTAATTCCAATTGTATTGTATTATATTGTGTTATTTACTTCCTGGTGTCTTATTCAGTAAATTAGCTTTTCCCACTCAGATCATTGCCACTGTTTTGTTTCGGGGTTTGTCTTCCTTTTTCCCTTTTCCCTTTCCCCCTTCCCCTTGTCCGGGGTGTGGGCCTGGGGGTCTCCTTCCTCAGTTGTCGTGGGGCCAGGCCGAACCAGCTCACAAACCCCTGACACCCTGGAAACACAAAAAACAAACTTCAGTCTCCTCTCCAGCCCCAGAGCCTTCCAATGCTAACACTGGGATATTGGGTTTCCTAGATCTCTGCAGATAAGGACATTGTTGCTTCCAATGTGTTCCTGCCCGGTTGGGCACAGCATTTCACAACAGGAGTTTGCAGTGACTCTGTCCCAGGGTCTTTCTCTGAGCGCCCTGGGAACCGACCAGGGCGGGAGGGGGTGGTGACACAACTGTTTCTCATTCCAGTCTTCATCTATCTTGGCTGGTGCAAACTGCAACCATCACAACAGTCTGAATACACTTTCATCTAAATACACTTTATGATGGACAATTGTCCCTCCTCACATTGCTAGGTAATGGAGTCTGCCAGCTCCCTCAAGGCATGGTTGTACACCAAATTCCTCCAGGGAAAGTCATAACCAATTTCTCCCAACAAAATGGGAACTTCTTGTTTTTCCACAGACCCCAGGATTCAACAAGTTACTTTAACCATTTGTCCAATGTGCCAATCATTGCAATTTTCAACAAGTTTCCTCTGCAGTTTCCCACAGCCACTCCTCCATGTCTGGAATGTCTGGAATGTACAAACTGCCTTCACACACTGTAACACACACACTGCAGCAGCTACAAAAGTAAAAAGCAAAGCTTAACACACTCTGCAGACCTGCCACATACACACACCACAGAGAGAGGAAAAAAATGACATGCTTGGCACCCTCACAGTACTACTCACAGCCATGTTCACAGACAACATCACAATGCCGGCAGCCATAACACAACACAGTTCCCAATAACCCTAGCTCTTCAGTTTCTCCTGGGGGTCTGGAATCTCTCAAGCACACCCTCACCACCATTCTTGCAGGAAGATGTGTTGCCCGGGGGTCCTGAATCTCTCAAGTACTACTCAAACCCCATTTCTCTTGGTGGGCTTTTCTAAACACGCCCTCACCACGTTGTTATCTGCGTCGAGTGACCACTGACTTCTTTTATTTCACAATCAGCTTCATCCCTGAAACCTCTGACTCACTTACATCCACTTTTTCCCAGTTTGGAAGATTCCCATTAATTATGAGACCACAGCGTGCCACTTTTAAAAACAATGTATGTGGAATATGACAAAAATGTGCTTGCATTTTTTGAGGCAAAAAGTATTCTATTATCTCTCCAGTGATTCTTCTGAGGCAAAACCATTGAGGCAGAAACTAAAATTCAATTTTGTTCCCAGTACAGAATTATTGAGGGAAAACAAGACTGTTCACCCTCAAAAGCTGAAATGGAAAGCTTTACAAGTAGCACATATACATTCTTTTTGCGATACTAATATATCGGTTCTTAAACTAATGTATTAATCCCTATGGCTAAGAAAACCAACCTATGTCACCTCTACACAAACTCCCAAGTACCCTGATAGCAGTTCCTTCTGGGTGGCCCTAAATTCTGTAGATATACACCAGTGAACATCAGAGCAGGCCGTCTAACAGCAGTCTGCTTAAGCATGCTCACGCCTTCAAAAGAAGACCTAACAGAGAAACCAGGAGAAGTGGTTAGGACAAGAACTCAGCCAGCTTCAGGGATATGCTGTACTCCAGAGCACGGTAGCTGGCGACTGCCTCTTGCTGATACATGCTCATAAGCTGAGAGGATTTAAAGGAATGCAAGGCCTGGAAGATAGTGATGCCTGACAACATGGATGTGCAAATGTCCCCAGCAAAAAAAGCAAAGACATCGCAGAAAGCAATGCTTCATTAATGTAACAAAACTCAGTCCACACCCTTCATTAACTCCCACCACCCTCCCTCCCCTCCTCCTGTCCCCGGGAGCAGATGTGAGCTGAGAATGAGCAGTGAAAGTGCCCGAGGCCTGGCAGCCGGCTCGGGGTGTGCTCGCTGTGGCACCTGAGCCTGTGCTGAAGCAGCCAGAGCCTGGCTGGAAGCCATCCGGGCAGCACCGCGGTGGCAGGAGGTGCACCAAGGCCGTCCTGCGGCCAGCTCCGGGCTGAGGGCACTCGGCATCCTGTGCTCTGCGCGACTCCAAGGAGCCCGGTTGCCTGCAACAGAGCTGGGAGCAGCCTGCTCTGCACCCAAGGTAGGTGCCCTTCGTGGTTCGTGCAGAGGAGCACACGCTGCCAGCAGCACCGGGTGGGACCCTGGTCCCGGCTCCATGTGCTGCCCGGCACGGCAGCTTTGCTGGGCCAGGTGGGCTGCAACGACAGCAGGAACACTTTGCAGGCGTGTTGCAGCCCGGCTTGGGCAGAGAGGGGCACACGAAGGGCTTGGAGCTGGGACAGGGAGGAAGTGAGCACAGGAGGTCAGCGTGCTCTGCTGCCCGCTTGTACCTCTGTGATACAGCGCAGCTGGGACTGCAGTTCTCCCTCTGGACCGCACGAGAGGACCTTGCTGCGCAGCTCTGCACGCATGGATTCCTGTAAGCTTCAAATCCCAGGTGATTTCTAATGTGGGTTTTAATGTAAATCCTCTAATAAGCGGGGAATTGCCACTGTGTCAGCCCCTGAAGTACTGGGGACTGGGTGTTCTTTGCTGTGCGAACGTGTCCCAAGGGTTTTGTTCCGGCTGTCCCGGCAGCTGCAGATGCCTTTAGCACACAGCAGTGGGCCCCAAGCACGTTGTCTGTGGAGCACACTTTCATTTCAGATCTTCCACCTCGCGCCGTAGTGACTTGCGGAAACAAACTCTATAACCCAGAGTGAGGTGATAAGGCAGGTAAGGTTATTCAGCACTGCGCTCACATGCCGGGTGCAAGGGCATTACCCTCTTAGAGACTATTATTTTATACCACTGCCTCAAAGTCTGCTAAAGAACATGTCCAAACTTGTCCAAGCTAGTCCTGGGGAAGGGTTGTGAAAGCCTTTGTATAAGGGACAAGCAGATGGGCATGTCCTGAGACAATGAAAGAGAGACAAGCTGCCAGTTAACACCCTTTTGTGTGGTACTCATCTCCGTGAGGAGATAGACATCTGAGGAGACTCTTGCCTGGCACGCTAGAATGGGAGCTTTCACATAGGCAAGAAAAATGGAGGATAAAAAGAGGGATCGGCCATGATAAGAATGTTCATGGTCAGTACAGGAGCTGAAATGTTTCCCATGATTTTACCTTCTTTCAGGAATGCTACAGTCAGATGGAAGGTAACTGCAGGGGGATGATCATGAACAGTGTCTCTGGGAATGGCCAGGGCTAATGCTTATTCCTTTATTTATTTAATTTGACCAAGATTTATTAAACCACTTTCAGATATTTGATTGGAAATTTAGGTTCTGTTCCCTGTTTATGTCTATTTCTGTTCTCCTTTCCTCCTTTCATATTTAGCTTCCAAACCTGGCATTTTGCACATAACACTTCTCTCCTTACATCCTTGTGTGGCCCTCATGACTTTGTCAATTTGTCACAGATGGATCCCAATACAATATACGATCCAAAGCTACCGGGAAGGAGCACTGTATTTATTGATAGACAAAACATTTGCAGTACTGATTTAACAGTGTCTTAACAAGATTGGATTACACGCACAACTACCGGAGCCCCTCCCATTGAGTCATGAGGCTCAGAGTGGTCCCCCGGTCTATGTAAACTCCAGAACCCACAGAAATAAGGAGCCTTTATGGACCTGGATCCAGTTCTGGTCCCAGACTTGTTCACGGCTTTGTGTGTAAAGAATCATATGAGCTCAGTCTCAGACATAACCTTAGGGAAGGTCACAAAGCTCCAAACTAAGCGTGAGTCTCTTACAGCAGATCAGTATCTGCAAGGAGTCTGGATAAAAGGAAGTGAAGGATCTCTGCTAAGCTGTGACCTCGACCTTCTATCTGCTTTGGGGTAAGATGACTGTCTCCTTGTCATGCTTTGCCTTTAGTCCCATGGTCAGTCAGCCTTCAGCAGTTCAACTGTCACCTGTCAGTTTTTCCTGTTGCACTGTTTGAGGCAGCTTTGTGATGATTACTGTCATTTAGCCAGAGTTCTAAGAGTGCTGTTGCTCATTGCCTTTCTGTGCAGGGTGTGGTGTGCCACCCCCAAGGCAGTGCCGTGCAGATGGTCTGGGGTGGGCAGGGGTTGGACAGGGACTGCTGCATTCACTCACAGCTCTGCAGCCATTTCTATTGTCCTGGCAGGCTCCAGTTCAACTTCTGCCTTCCTCCCGTGATCATCCCAGCCTGCAGGAGAGCAGCAATGGCCTCAGCACATATATCTAAGGTAGGGGCTAGGAAAAGCGGGCAGGAGAGGCCAAGGGGTGAGGGATGTGAATGCAGGGGGAGAGGGAGGTGCTCTCAGGCAGCATGTGTGTGCTGGGGACAGAGAAGTGGCTGGGACTGGAGTTCCACTCCTCTGCGAGCTGCTTCCCTGGGCCTTGGCTGTTCCCAGCAAGGAGCCTCTCTGTGCTTGCAGGAGCCCGTGAGCTTTGAGGAGGTGGCCGTGTATTTCAGCAGGGAGGAGTGGGCACTGCTGGACCCTGCACAGCGAGCACTCTACCGGGACGTGATGCTGGAGACATACGAGTGCGTGGCCTCACTGGGTGAGGGCATTGCTGCCTTTCCTCCTCTTTTGGGCTCATTTGGTTGTGCAGATTGTGCCTCTGCATACATGGCCCAGAGTAAACCTCATGCAGTTCCTTCTTGACAAACTCCACAGTAGCAACAAGAAAAGTAATACAGAGAAGCATGAAGGGCTCATTGTGCTCAGCACTTTGTTAAATGTCCTGGAGTCAGTGCTGGCCAGCAGGCATCAGCCAGGAGCGGAAGGACGATCTCCCTGTATTCAGCTCTTTTTCTTTTAAAGAAAATATCTTCGCATGTTTGCAGAGATGGAAAAGAAATCTTTGGTCTAAAGGCACTGGTGTGTTTCGTGCCAGTGTCATTCAGTCCCTAGTTGATATTTCACTGTGGGGAGGAACATTGCGCAAATTGGCTGGACAAGCAGCTGTGACAGAATGATGGAAAAGCTCTCATTTCTCCTATTTCTATTGTTGCAGCTCCACTTCCAGCCCCCAAACCCATGGTGATCTCCCTGCTTGAAGAAGGAGAAGAGCCCTGGATCCCAGATGTGGGCACCTTTGAGGCCGTGGCAGGAGATGTCAGCCCAGGTGAGGTGGTGGAGTGAAGGAGGAAATTGAGGCATATAAGACATCTCTGGGGTAGGAGTATTTGGGGCACCGTGTGCTATTTCTGGTTTTCCTTTGTCATCCAGCAGGTGCTGGGATAAGATGCCCAAGGAAGTGTCTGCAGGAAGGTGGTTTGGTCAAAACTCAGATTGGCAGCTTCTCCATGGAAGAAATCAGAAGGGATGTGCATGTGGATCAGGAGCAAGGTCAAGGCGAGCACATCAAGACACAACAGGGAAAGCATCTGTTAAAGGCATCAGGGAACCCACAGGACTTCAGTACAGGTCAGAGGCAGAATGAAAACCCCAGGAGTACGGATGTGTGCCAGAGGAAACAGCAGAATCCATGCCCTGAGGGTGAGAAAAGCTTTCAAATAGATTCCAGAGATGTTAAGCACCAGTTCGTGCACTCAATAAAGAGCCTGTACAAGTGCTCTGAGTGTGGGAAGATGTTCAAATGGAGATCCCTTCTCTTCAAGCACCAGCGCATCCACACAGGAGAGAGACCATATAAGTGCCCTGAGTGTGGAAAGAGCTTCAAATGCAGTTACGAATTGAAGCTGCACCAGCGGAGGCACACAGAAGAGAGACCCTATAAGTGCTCTGAGTGACGGAAGAGCTTCAAAAGCAGTTCTGATTTGAAGCAGCACCAGCGCAGCCACACAGACGAGAGACCCTATAAGTGCTCTGAGTGTGGGAAGAGCTTCAAAAGCAGTTCTGAATTGAAGGTGCACCATCGCAGCCACACAGGAGAGAGACCATATAATTGCTCTGAGTGTGGGAAGAGCTTCAAAAGCAGTTCTGAATTGAAGTTGCACCAGCGGTGGCACACAGAAGAGAGACCATTTAAATGCTCTGGGTGTGGGAAGACCTTCAAAAGCAGTACTTCTTTGAAGCAGCACCAGCACAGCCACACAGAAGAGAGACCATATAATTGCTCTGAGTGTGGGAAGAGCTTCAAAAGCAGTTCTCAATTGAAGGTGCACCAGCGCAGCCACAAAGGAGAGAGACCATATAAGTGCTCTGAGTGTGGGAAGAGCTTCAGATGGAGTTGTGATTTAAAAGTACACAGGCGCATCCATACAGGAGATAAGCCATACAAGTGCTCTGAGTGTGAGAAGAGTTTTACAAGAAGTTCTCATCTCAAATACCACAAGAATGTCCACACCACTGACAGACTGTAGAAGCACCTTCTGAATATGAGAACCCTCAGAAGCAGTTCCAGCCACGTTTCCTACCAGCACATGCACACTGCAGACAGAGCCTGCAATGCCCCAGACATGGAATAGCTTCAACCAGAGCCACAGCCTGGTTACCCACTGTGGCTGTGTGTGGTGATGAACCACACAGTTCCCTTGCACGAAATGCAGGAAGAGCTCCAATCACTGCACCAACCTGATCGAGTAGAAAGGGATCCACTCAGGGCAGGGGCCACAGAAATGCCAGCACCGCAGGAAGAGCTTCATCCAGAGCTCTGTCCACACTGAATGGTGCCCAGTGCTCGTGAGGGGAATGCCCTGCAAGCATCTGTGCTGCAGGAAGAATTTCTCTCAGGGCTGACTTTTCTCATTTCTCATGGGAATGCTCCATTTGCAGGAAGAGTTTACAAGGGAGATGGCTTTGTTGGAACCCTCTACAGAAGGGAATTATCCCAGGAGTTTCAGATCACCTTTCCTTGCTAAGGAAATATATTCTCTCACCATATCTGCTTCTCTCCTCTCCTCTTCCTGCAGTCAGAATTTTGAAACCATCTTCAAAGGAACATCAGCTGTGTCTGGTTTCTCTGTGTGTCTGTGTGCATGTTCTGCTCTTAAAAGTTTCTGAGTGCACTGAGGAATGAAATACAAGGGTCAGGAAAGCAGTAACGTGGCTTGTGGAAGTTTTCTGAAAATAACCTGTAGTTGAAGGGGAAGGGGGTGAATAAAGTAGGAGAGTTGTTCTGGAGCTTTTGTCACTGTAGTCTTGCTTTTTGTTCTAAAAATAAAAGACCACTTGTGGATTGAGGAATGGTACAAGGAAGTTTGATTTTGCTGATGTCTCCAGTCCACTGCTTTCATCACAGGGAGGCATTTCTTTCACACAAGCAATGTCATCCTTTCTCACAGTGCTGCACACTGCTTCTACTCCTCTTCCAAAAAAGTTTATTCAGGAGCTTAAAGCAGCTGTGAGACACCAAGCTTTGCTAGGCTCCACTAGATCTAATAAAAGTGGAGCTTGTTTCTCCTAAGTGCAGCATCCCATGTCTCAGGAGGTGGTGGGAGCAGAAGGCAGTGCAAAGCCACAGGGTGCACAAGCAGCTTATCCCCGCAGCACAGAGGTTTCAGAGTGCTCTCCAGTGCATGCTTGCCTCTTTTCTGAGCTTGAAGGTCTTTGCTTTGACCTTGGGAAAGTGTCCACAAGACCTCCTGAAGAATGGCCACCACATATATGCCTGGCTCAGCTCAAGCTCCTGAGGTCAGTTTGCAGGAAGTGGAGGTTGATTTTGGTGAGCTAGTGAAGCCAGCAGGAGCTTACCCATGTCCTCTGGAGCTGTGAGTTTCTCTGTAGGATCCCTGAGCACTCCCTTCAAACCTCAAGGAGACGATTCTTGCAGTACTGCAAAGCGCTGCTTCCTCCATCTCAGGGAGCAGAGGCCTGGTGTGGTGTAGGAGAGGTAAAGCAGAGCCCTGGGGGTTGGAGGAACACAAAGCAGCAAGGGAAATTTGTGGGGAAGAAGCAAGCAGCTGGGAGGCTTAAGAATCCCCAGCAACAGGAAACAGTTGCTGAGGCAAGAGGTGGGATGATTTACATTTCAGCTGCATTCAATTAATTCCTGACCTACAGCATTGCTCATGTGTTTCCCCATTCCTTTCAGGATTCCCCAGGAAGTGTTCTGACTACTTGGTGTTTTCATCATTTTGTGCCATTATTTCTTCCCAGGTGCAGGACTCTATACTTGCTCTTGTTGAACCTCTCCACATTCCACTCTGCCCAACTCCGCACTCTGTCCAAGCCTTACAGAATGGTGGCACAGCTTTCTGCTATGGCAGCCACTCCTCCCAGCTTTGTACTTTCTGACGGTGCCCTCTGTGCCTATATGCAGGTCACTGATGAAGATGCTGAATAAGAGCAGGCACAGCACCAACCTCTAAGGAACACCACCAGCTACACGCCTCCAACTAGACTCTGCCCCGCTGATGACAACCGTCTGAGCTCTGCCACTCAGCCAGTTCTCAATCTACCTCACTCTCTATTCATCTATCCCATGCTTCCTGGGGCCTCATTACAAGGATGCTGTGGGAGACCGTGTGAAAAGCCTTTGCTAAAGTCCAGGGACACAGCATCCACTGCTCTCCCCCCATCTGCTCAAACCACTGAAAACTTGGTAGAAATTCACCACGATGGTCAAGCATGATTTCCCCTTGGGGATACCGTGCTGACCACTCCTGATGACCTTCTTCTCTTCCAATTGCTTGGAGATGACATCCAGAACAAGTTGTTCCTTCACCTTTCCAGGGATGGAGGTGAGGCTGACCAGCCTGTATTTTCACGGCTTGTTCTTCTTGCCCATTTTGAAGACTGGTGTTACACTGGCTATCCTCCAGTCTCCAAGCACCTCTCCCATTCTGCAAGATCTTTCAAACATAAGACAGCGTGGTTTTATAGTCACTCCTGCCAGCTCCCCCAGCACTCTTGAGTGAACCCTGTAGGGGCCCACTGATCCATGTGTATTGACTTTTTCCCTGCCAATCTCTGACCAACCGTAAAGCAAGCAAAGGCGGTGACAGAGCATTTATTTGAGGTAGAGGCGCTACAGAAAGAGATGTTAGAGATAAGGGGGAATGAACTCACCCCTCCCGGCGACCGTTTAGGCTGAGGAACACAGCCGCCTCTCGTTGGAACGCTGGCGCGCCGGAAGGAAGAGAGCCAGAGAGAGGGGGGGCAACCCGCGCAGGCTCCGAGCGGATCTGTGCTCCCGGAAGCACCTCCGGAAGCACCACCGAGAGGGAGAGAGCGAGAGGTCGGATGGACCTGGGCTCCTCCGCTCCGCTCACTCAGATGCTCATTCACTGGTTCAGGCTGTGACCAGGCAATCCCACTACACTCCACCCCTTCACAGCATGAACCAGCAACTGAGCAGGTTGGGCATAATCTCCTGCTGTTTTGATGGCTCAAAATACCAAGTACATCGCGACGCATGTACAATACCCGCCGCAATATAGAATTTTAAGGCACTTAAGGCCATTATTTGTAGTCCCTTCTTGTGGTTTTCTTTGGCCAGTACTTGATGTTCCTTCTGGAGTTGTATCTTCTTTAAGGACCATTAGGTTCACACTCGACAGTTGCCGAAAGTTCAGCAGTCCACCACCGGATGTCATGATGTTTCCTGATGGTCACTGGAGCATGCTGGAGTGGTGTTGCTCCTGCCGGCTGTCCTGTGAACTTCATAACCTCAAGGGGAGTAATACAGATGTTTAACAGGTACAAGGAGGGGTAAGTCTGCCCTCCATGGTAAGATACAGGCTGTATTTCGGTCTTGAGTCAATACCTCTGCCTGTACTGGAGCATGGCCTGGCCTTCGATACCATACCCTTTGGCCTGATATCTGTGATTGGATCTCTACATCAGGTACCAAGGGGGGAGTTCTAATTTGCCATAAGGACATGATTAATGTCCCCTTTGCAATGAAAATCGGAGTGTCAACTACAACCTCTGTTGGCCATGCACCGACCACAGGAGTGTTTACTGATCCCCCAACCTCTAACAATCTCCCCCAAGGTGCAAAGAGACCACACCATTTTGGTCCTACATGCACCTTCCAAGGCCATTTTACCTTGTGTTTCCCAGGCTCCAGGTCATCAGGGGCAGGGAGCAGAAGATTATTCATGGTGCCAACTTGTGGCTTAAGTGAGGTGTCTTTCCTAGTGATTTGTATCCTAAGTGGAGAGGCCCAAGTTGTCTGCAACATTCTTAAAGCGCTGGGTCTGCCATCCGTCTCTCATTCAAGTCCCACAGGGTTGCATAAAGCCTCTTGGTCCACCCCTGCAAGGACTGTGAATCTGCCTTCAGAGCAGCCTTCAGGATTCCATTATACCTTTCTATTAAGCCTGCTCCCATTGGATTATAGGGCAGGTGAAACCGCCATTCGATGTTTTCTTCAGCCCACTTTTGTACAGTTGTACCTGTGAAATGTGTACCTTGGTCACTCTCGATGGCCTCAGGAGTCCCATATGTTGCCATCAACCTAGTTAGAGCTTTAATGGTATAGGCTTGGTTTGCCTTCGCTACAGGATAGGCTTGCATCAGTCCACTTGCTGTGTCAACACAGGTTAGGGCATATCTGGCCCCCTCAGATAGAGGAAGGGGACCTACGTAATCGATCTGCCATCGTTGTAAAGGGTTGTGTCCTCTGGCAAGATGGGCCGTTGTTTCTCGCAGTGGTCTTGGTCTCATTTGTGAGCAAGCGTCACAGTCCTGACATGCCTGGACAATATCTGGTAACTGTATGGGCAGCCCTCATGCTTTAGCCACTGCCCACACGGTTTTCTGTCCTGCATGCCGTAATTTCCGATGCAACCAATGGCAATATCTTCGGCTGATGTATTTCCTAGCCATCGAACTCGAGCCAGAGTGTCAGCTTCATCATTACCTGGCGACTACAAGGGTTGATGTCTGGAAACGTGGTATGTTCGTACAGTCCTGTGCCTAACCACGTTCCATATATCAACCCACATATCTTTGCCCCAGATAGGTCGAGCGTGGATCGCCCAGTCCTGAGTGGCCCACTGTGCTATCCAGAGCGTGAGCCCTCGGTAGACTGCCCAGCTATCCGTGCAGACATTCAATGCGCCATCGCCCGGTTCTTGAGTTATCACCATCCACACAGCTCGTAGCTCAGCCCACTGGCTACTTTGTCCATCCCCTTCATCGAACCATATTGTTTCAGTTGAGGGATGGTATGCGACAGCTCGCCACCTACTTGGGTTCCCTCTGCTGGATCCATCTGTGTACCAGGCATCTTCTAGAACAGGGTATTTCCCCTCCCGTACAGGACTCTTCTCTGGACGAGTGACAATTATTTCCTCAGGTGTTTCACTGTGATATGTTACTGGGCCAAGTATCTTCTGCAGTTCTTCCTTCAGTGGAGATGATGACAGGCGGCTTCTCTGACTGAGGTAGGCAACCCAGCGTGCCACTGTTTGTGATTGGGCCACCCCCCTCTTAGGGATGTGGATTAGATCTTTTAACCACCCCTGAATTGGCAAAGTTGTTTTAGCAATAACTTCTGCAGTTTGAGTTATCGGTTCTACTGCCTGCAGTGCAGAATAGGTAGCCAATAACTGCTTTTCAACCATGCTGTATCTTTCTTCTGCTCCGTGCCAAACCTGTGACCAGAACCCAATGGGGGTCCGAACAGAACTCTGGCGCTGCCACAGACCCCAGCCAAACCCTTCTTGAGTTACGTGCACATCTAGTTCGGCTGGAAGGGTTGGATCGAATACACCCAGTGCCTGGGCCTGTTTAACAGCTATTTTTGCCTGCTGGAAGGCATCTTGCTCCATTTTACCCCAATCCCATACTTGGCCTTTTTTTGTTAATTGATATAGAGGTTTTAGGAGTTGTGCTAAGTGGGGTATAAAGGATCGCCAGTATCCTAATATACCCAAGAACTCCTGCAACTGTTTTGGTGTTGTGGGAACTGGGAACGCTTGAATCTTATCTATGATCGTGCTGGGTAAGACCTTAGTCTTACCTGACCAGATAACACCCAGGAATTTAACTGATAACCCCGGTCCTTGGACTTTCTGTGGGTTTATAGCCCATCCTTTTTCCTGTAAATAAGTGGTTAATGATGGTAATGCCTTCCCTAATGCCTCAATTGAGTTGGATGTCAGCATCAGATCATCAATGCAATGGTACATTTTGACAGTAGATGGTTTGTTCCAATTTGCCAAGTCACGTGCTATCAGGTTATGGCAGAATGTAGGTGAATGCACGTATCCCTGAGGTAGGACTTGAAAAGTCCACTGCCTGCCCTCCCATGTAAATGCAAACTGGTCTTGAGATTCCTCAGCAATTGGAATGCTAAAAATGCATTTGCTAAATCCAAAACACAATGATATGTTTCTATTTCTCTACTTAACGTATCCATGAGGGACGCAATGTTGGGTACGGCTGCGTGTATCGGCGGAGTGACTTTATTTAGTTCTCTGTAGTCTACCGTCTTTCGCCATGTACCATTTGACTTCCTGACTGGCCATATGGGGGAGTTGTATGGGCTGTGTGCAGGTCTAATAATCCCTACTCTCTCCAACTCCTGCACAGTCTTGGTAATTTCTTCTTGCCCACCAGGGAGTCTGTATTGTTTCGTATTTGTTATCCGGCGAGGTTGTGGCAAACAAATAGGCTCCATTTTTGCATGGCCCCTTAAAATTGCCTGCACCGCCTGGATACTAATACATCTTTCCTTATTCTGAACTCTCCCACAGTGGTCTGGAGAGTCAGACCCCACAAGATGTCTATCCCCAAGATGTACTCTGGAACTGGGGCGATAGATACCTTGTACTCCCGAGGTGGAAGACACCCAACCCCCAGTTTCAACCACGGTTGGGTTACGGGGATCATCTGCCCCCCGAACCCACCTATCATAGCCTTAGTGCCCAGGAATTTATTTGGGTCCCCATAGATGATGGATGTTTCTGCCCCAGTATCTACCAGCGCCATCACTCCTTGTACATTCTTCCTTGACCAATGAATAGTTAATTCAACATAGGGTCTCTGGTCTCCTGTAGAGACCCTAGTCCTGGGGAATTTTGGCTCCTCTGTCATGCCATCAGCTCTGCAATCCCCAAGTCTTTTTCCTCTGACGACTCGACTGTGGCTGCCCGGGCCGCCTGAGGAGGTTTACGTTTTTTTGATGGCACCATGAAATCTTCCAGATTCCATGTGTCTTGTGGAATGTGTTCTATGAATCAAATTCCTTCCCTTTTTGGGGGGAGGACTGGAATCTTTGACTATTGGGCAACTGTTTCCATAGTTGTAGTAATAACTGATTAGGCTGCCCATCAATATTTTCAAATCGAACTCCTGCTCTCAGCAGGTCATTTTACATCTGTCCTCTTGATACCCTGATGGGTCCAGATTGGATTACCTTAGAGGCTGGTCTCCTAGGTCGTGGTGGTGGATGGATCTCCGACCTTTCCACCACCATTCGGACATTGCGCCTAGCCTGCAGGTGCTCTGTCTCCCCCAGATCTGCCACCAATTGGGCAGCCTGTTGTATGATGGCCTCTGAGGCCACTAGGGGGTTCAGTATGGATACCAAGGTACCATACTGATGAGGTGGAGCTTGCTGCAGGATAAGATCTCTCATTCCTGCTGAGAATTTCATCAGGTCTGGGCTCTCAAAATCTTCCTCATAGATTGCCTCTCTCAGATCCAGTTCCCAAATATAATTTTGCAGATGTTCCATAGAAGACCATAGACCTGTATTTAATGGGATGTCAGTTTTGTTTGGCTGAGTTATATGGCACGCAGCTGTTAACCATTTAATTAATGAATGATTTTCATCATTATGTTGGATGGTGGCATACAGCCTCTGTCTGAGGGCAGGGTGAGTGGTAATGGATGCCAGTTTTGAAATTTCTGGCCCATTTACCGTAACACCGTCTGCCCCCATGTCCCATAAGTGGAGCAGCCATGCTGGTACACTCTCTCTCGGTTTTTGTCTAAACCGCTGTAATAAATCCATCAATTCAGCTGTGGTATATGGGCGAGCTGTTACATGTAAAGTGCTGTGGACAGGGGGCCACTGGTTAGGGGGCAGCCCCACTGGTCTCTCCTCTGTTTTGTTTTGTTTTGTTTTTTTGTGAGTTACAACTGGTCAGATCTCAAAGGGATCGAGTGGAACCTCAAGATCTGACCTTTGAGCGCCTCCATTTACAGAACCTAATTTCTGTGGGTTCCCTTGGACAGGGTCCCTGGTAACTTCTAGAGAGACATTCTGGATCATCCATAATGGAGTGACTGGATGAGGTATTTTTCATGTCAAAATTATGACTTGTCTTTCCATTTTTTCAATATGGTCACGCAATAGTTGATTTTCATCAGCCAGACCCTCTTCAGTTAGGTTCATCCAGTTCAAGGAGTGGCCACGCCACCGTAGATGCATCTAACTGTTGTTCCCAAGTAGTCAGTATGTTTTTGCTAAGAGAAATTCGCATCTAGGTGGGCCAGGTGCTCCTGGACGTTTCCTCCATCCCACAGGGGGCCCCATTTTTCATTGCTAGAAGCAATCCCATGGTATGGGAATCCTAGGAATCCTGGGATGTGCCCTGGCAAAAGGTCAATTAAAGGGGTAGTCTTTTCCTGTGCAAACCACCCCAGAATATTCTTCAGAAATGTCACAGTGAATGTTTTAGGAGGCATATATGAGAATATCTTTCCAGGTGTTTGGCTGACTGGCTCCCCAAATGTAAAGCAAACAAAGGTGATGACAGAGCCTTTATTTGATTTACAGGCGTTATAGAACAAATACCAAAGGAAGATGAATTAACTCACCCCACCAAGCAACCAATTGGGTTCAGGAACGCAGCCGCCTTTAATTCAAACTCTCATGTGCCGAAAGGGAGAGCAAGAGAGGGGAGTGGGGGACAAACCACGCAGGTTCTGAGCATATATGCACTCCTGGAAGCACAGCTGGAAGCACCACCGAGAGGGAGAGAGAGAGGGTGAGTGGATCCGGGCTCTCCCACTCCAGTCACTCAGGTGCTCATTTACTGGTTCAGCATGTCACCAGGCAATCCCACGGCACTCGTGTCCAGCTCATGGTCCATCAAGAGCCCCAGATGAATTCACTTTCCAAAATGAAGACCCACTGAGCAGTAGAAAATAGCTTCTTTTGCATCAAACATGGATTTCAAGACCATCAAAAACACTCATCGCCCCCATACTCTCTTTGCTGTTATTTCATCTTTCACAGAGTGAGTCATATGCAGAAATCTCAAGCTCCGTAGAATTTAGGATGGAAAAGAAATGTCAAAGTGAAAGTATTGGAGGGGAACAGAAGAAGCACAAGCAGTGAAAATATATTCAACATGTAACAAAGAAAAAAATGCATATTCTAAGGGAAATCAACAAAGCACAAGCTGAGAAAGGGAGACATTGGAAGTCACCTGGAGAGAGAGCTGGAGTCTTTATGATGACTGAAAAACATCCACAATAACAGTTTCCAAATGGCATCCTTCAGTGCCCGGTTCCTCATGCCGTAGATGAGGGGGTTCACTGCTGGAGGCACCACCGAGTACAGAACTGCCACCGACAGATCCATGGCTGGGGAGGAGATGGAAGGGGGCTTCAGGTAGGTAAACAAGCCCGTGCTGATACAGATGGAGACCACGGCCAGGTGAGGGAGGCACGTGGAAAAGGCTTTGTGCTGACCCTGAGCAGAGGGCATCCTCAGCACAGCTCTGAAGATCTGCACGTACGACAGCACAATGAAAACAAAACACCCCGCAAAGAAGAAAACACTAAATGTCATAACACTGAGATTCCTGAGGTAGGAGTACGAACAAGAGAGCTTGAGAATGTGAGGAATTTCACAGAAGAACTGTTCCACGGTGTTGCCTCGGCAGAGCGGCAGTGAAAATGTATTGGCAGTGTGCAGCACAGCATTGAGAACCCCAGTGCCCCAGGCAGCTGCTGCCACAGTGGCACAAGCTCTGCTGCCCAGGAGGGTCCCGTAGTGCAGGGGCTTGCAGATGGCAGTGTAGCGGTCATAGGACATGACAGTGAGAAGGTAAAACTCGGTTGACAGCAAGAATGCAAACATAAAGACCTGGACAACACAGGCGGTGTAGGAGATGGTCCTGGTGTCCCAGAGGGCATTGGCCATGGCTTTGGGGACAGTGGTGGAGATGGAGCCCAGGTCGAGGAGGGCGAGGTTGAGGAGGAAGAAGTACATGGGGGTGTGCAGGCGCTGGTCGCAGGCTATGGCTGTGCTGATGAGGCCATTGCCCACGAGGGCAGTCAGATAGATGCCCAGGAAGAGCCAGAAGTGCAGGAGCTGCAGATGCCGTGTGCCTGTAAACGTCAGGAGGAGGAACTCACTGGTGGAGCTGCTGTTGGACATCTGCTGCTCCTGGTCACGGGCAATCATCAAAGGAGAAAAAAGACAAGTTAGACATAAGCCTGTACCATTCCTTGGTGACCATCCTCCTGCTGTATGATTGTATACTCTTTCTTTCCCTACGGGAAAATTTTGTTCAGCTGCATGACTTGAGCTTTTTTTCATGAGTTTGAGTATAGAAGGAAGAGGTGAGGCCTCTGCCCGGGGGGTCTTGATAAAGCAATCCTAACCCCTCGAGGTGGATACAGCATCAAGTAGTAGGAATGCTTGGTTCTAGTTTTGGAATTTGGCATCTCTTAGCATCTCTCCACTTTGTCTCCCTGGGATTTCAGGAACACAGAGTCAATGTGGGAGAGATTTGCATCTTGCAGGGCAGCTCACAGCTTGGAATAACATCTCTCTTAGAGAGCCAAGTCTCATTATGACGGCATCTCATTAAAGGAAAATGAACATGACCCCAGCCTCACTGTGTTGTCTACAGCCCCAGGAATCTCCTTTCTGCCCCTGTGCACTGCAGAAGGAAATGATTTCATGCCTGTAGAGACGCACCTCTGCTCTGCTAAAGCTCTGGCTACAGAGAAGATATTTCTTGCCTTAGACTCTGCCCTGAAGGCAAAGGTATTTCTGGGTGGAAGAGGATGCAAGGGGGTGTGCACAGAGGAAGGGGCTTGCATGGAAAAGAATACTGTGTGGTTTTTCCCTTGAGTTGTCGCTCAGGACAACATTTTTTGTTTTCACTTTCCTCTCATTTGCTCATCTCATTACAGCTGCCTGCGGTTTCCATGTCTCATGTCTTTCCCTTCTTTTTCTCTCTGCACTCATACTCACCACCTTAATGTCAGTGCAGTCATCATTGCCCTTTAAGAAATTGCCTGTTTGCAGGGCAGTAGCCGTGTGCTTGCTCATCTCTGCAGGTACAAAGGGACATATCAGTAAGGGTGAATGGGATCAGGAATGCTAGTTCTGTCCATCAAGCGACGAAAGGCTGATGAAACATGAGGATGCTGCTCGCAAACCTACTCATCACCAAAGCTCGGAAGTCTCAGTGATGTGTTCAAAATAGACAGCTCCTCTCCCATTTCTCCAGTCATCTCTATCCCCTAGGAGGAGGAAAATGAACATGGGGCAGAAAGTCCCAAGTTTGGTCCTTCTTCCTGAAAAGGCCCCTATGCAATGCCCTAGAGAGCAGTGCAGCTGTGAGACCCCAGCCCCACGCATCACCTCTGGCAGTGGAAGGTCCCTGCACTGCCGAGGGCTCCTTCCCCCACACGTCTCCCCACAGCATCCAGGGCAGCTCCCTGGGCAGGCTGAGTGCTGAGCCTGGCAGACTCTGGGATGCAGGGACCTTGCTCTGCAGCACGGCCCTTTACACTTCCATGGACAAGGGGTTCAGCTGGCTCAGTCGAGGCTTCTTATCCTGAGGTTGTAGTCCTTGGTTCTGGATGGGAGTCAGCTCGCTCCCATGCCTCCCACACACCCAGCTGGCCAGCACTGACCAGACATTTGGCTACAAGCAACTGGCCCCCTGCATCCCTTCTCTTCCACACGCTTCTTTCTGCTCGATCTGCATTAATTCCCATCTTTGTCTGTTGCAGTCACTATCCATTTTTATCAGCTCTCACTGACTAGATTCCCTCTTGGATCCCTATAATGCTATCCCCATGCTCGCTGTACCATCCTCTCTCTGACGGAGCTGCCACGTGTGTCACACGGGTTGAGCCGCACTCGGTGACATCTCTGTGTCTGCTGTAATAGAAAAATGCACTCAAATATGAAAACACATTATTTTGGACGATGCCCCTTGAAAATTTCCTCTTTATCTTCAACAGAGAAACCTCCCAAATGAATAGTTCATGCCTTGAAGACTTGAGGGAAATGCCTTGTTAGGTCTTTCTGCACTGTAATGAGCCCCACAGCATATCTGGTGTTCATATGCACTTCAGGTACTGAGAGAAGACTGCTGCAACCAAACGATGAAGGTGCAGGCAAATTGCTGTAGTGTGTTGGAGCATAAATTGGTCCCTGTGGGGCCATTATCAACAGAGCATCCCCACAGTCATGTTAGAGAAGATACTTGAAGGACAGCTATTACAAGTAGGTAGAGACCCTGGGCAGGTGATTAGATGTTAAGGAAAGCCCTTGGCTTTTCTCATGGAACAGAAGGGTTAAGCCATGACTGCAGCCTCTAGAAGTGTGGTCCTGTCCCTCACAGTCTGCCCAAGGCTCTCTCACACTCAGTGGGATGTGGGTGTGTAGAGTTCTGTGAGGGACAATGATACTACACCTTCTGGCCTCCCTACAGGGCTACAAGGAGGCCTCAGTGTCACAAGGACAACGTGTGCCTTCCTGAGCCTCAGGAGTACACACAACTGCCGTAGCCTAGAGGACAAAGACCTTCCTTTATGGACAGGAACTTCCAGCCATGGCAGTGCTAAGGAAAAAGAATTAGAGAAATTAAAGTGGGTGGTTGAATCAGCAGTCCTGGATCCAAAAAGATCGGCTCCTGGCACACCAACCTAAAGAACCCAGACTCTGGGACAACAGCAGAAACGTCTTCAGAGACCCTGAAGGCAGCATTTCCATTTGCATGTCCTGCGTGGTGATGTAAAAGAGAACAGAGAATCACCTTGGAGGGGAACTGAACAGCTTACCCCATTGAATTGAAGGACACAACCACAAGGCCTTAATTTCTACGTTCAGCACAACTACTCTGGCTAAATCGGCTACAAACTTTGGGTAAAGATCATAAGCACAGCGTTAATAGATGGAAATTTGACAATCACACCTGGTTTGACTGGAATGTTGTCAGGTGTTCTCTCTTCTCAGCTGGTGAAGCACGAAGGTGAGTTTGTTACAGTCAACTTTGTGCTCTCTCTACTGCCACATTTGATCAAGCATAGTAAGGGACATCAAATGCCCACTGAATTCCTTCTCATTACGCTCAGTTTTGCATTTCCTCACTCAAATAATTTGAGCCACCGTCACTGTAGACAACGTCAGTGGTTGGTAGATTTGAGAAGTAAAATGATTGCCCTCACACTGGGTTTTGCCTAATGGCCGAAACTTAGTTCCCTAAGCAAGCTGAAGAGTTCTTCCACTTCTGTGTGCGTATGTGAGCACCTCCCAGATGACTTAAATTGTCATACATAATCAGTTGGCCGTGAAGAGCAGAGATCTACACGGATGTGTAGATGTGGTGCTTTAGAAGGATTGCCTGCTTGAAATTTCAATCTGCGCTGGGGATGTTGGTGTACCCTCAGTGTGAGGTGTTGAAGGCTCACTCCCAGTAGAACAAAAAGAGGGATCTCCTTGTCTGTGTATAAAACCCTGACCCAGAATCAGGACATGTACAAACATTTAGCAGTGGATTCCCCACCAACATGAGGTACACAGCCTTCAGTATCATTCATTGAACATCACATCATGGCCACGGTAGCCAAGAAGGTCACCAAGTGCCACTTCACCCACAAGGCCCTTTCAGGTTGCAAACAACACATCAAGGGGGGAACCATTCCTTCCTGGATCCCCTACTGCACATGCCAAGAAGTAATCCATGAGCTTTCGGTATTTTCTGGGCCTGATATTTAGATGTGTGCTATGCCCTTTGATTTCTGGGAGGCTGGTGACCCATTAGGGCAAGTGAGGCTGCTCTTGTGACACTCCTTTGAGGAATTAAGAATACCTGGTTAGCATCATCGTTCAGGCTGAGTGACTTATAGCAGACTCCCACAGTGACATCCACTTTAGTTCCTTGTCCCTTAATTCATACCCAGAGGCTTTCAACCACGTCACTGCTAACTGTAAGCTCCATTCCATCCAGCCCACCAGTACATACAGCAACCCCATCCCATCTCACCCGCCCTGCATCTCCAGCGTGGAGAGCCCCGAGCCATCCATCGCACACAGCACGCCTGTCACTGGACTCTTCCCACCACGTCTCACTCAGGCTGATGAGGCTGAAGCACACGGTGCCTCCAACTTTCCATGCCAACATGAAAGACCAGTAGCGCACAGCAGCCTTGGACATGCACACCTGGAGGGCTGGTGGTACCCCAGGGAGCTGTGTTGGTGTCTGCGTTGATTGCAGTGAGCTCAGAGGTGGCACGTGACACGGAGGGCACAGCTCTCTGCTGCATGGATACAGCTACTGGTTGAATTCACTGAGACAAAGCCTTCCAAGTGAACATCCACCCTGAGAATGGAAGTCCCTCTTCTCCATGCCCACCATCCCACCGCCACAATTATGTCATTAGAAATGCTCCTGTTCCTGCAGACTGGACACTGCAGTCACAACTCTGCAGGGTCACATGTCTGCAACAGGACTTCCCAAAGCAGAAGGAAAAGGGTAAGTTTGCTGGAGCTGGTGGCACCGTGCAACGCAGGAGTACAAGAGCTGATTGCAAGGAGATGGTCTTTGTGTTTCTTTTGTTGCTGCTACTGTGGAGTTAGTCAAGAAGGAAATGCGTGGAGATTACTCTGGAGTCTTCTTGCAGAAGCACATTCTCCACAGCCAAAGGTGCCCTAATGAGGAGGAAAGGCAGCAAAGCCCTCACCCAGAGAGGCCACGCACTCATACGTCTCCAGCATCACGTCCCGGTAGAGTGCTCGCTGTGCAGGGTCCAGCAGCGCCCACTCCTCCCTGCTGAAATACACGGCCACCTCCTCAAAGCTCACGGGCTCCTGCAAGCACAAACAGGCTTCTTGCTAGGAACAGCCAAGGCCCAGGGAAGCAGCTTGCAGAGGAGTGAAACTCCAGTCCTAGCTGCTTCTCTGTCCCCAGCACACACATGCTAGCTGAGGGCATCTCCCTCTCCCCCTGCATTCACATCCCTTGGCCTCTCCCAGCTAATTCACCAAAACCCTACGTGACATAGATGAGGTGCGGCCATTTGCTGCTCTTCTGTTGGGATGATCACAGGTGGAAGGCAGAAGTTGAACTGGAGCCTGGAGGGACAAGACAAATGGCAGTGGAGCTGTGAGGGAACGCAGCAGTCCCTGTCCAAGCCCATCCCTCCCCAGTCCTGGACCCCCAAGCCCTTGTCATCATGATTGCTCCCAAGGACTTCCTCCCCCTGTCTGTAAAAACACCTGGGATTGCCCCAGTACAAGTGTAACACCATGTACTGATTATTTGGATTACAAAAAATTTCCTCTCATTGTCAGCCATAATCATTTATGCCACACATGCCGAACTTTTATAGTTTGACTCCATAAAGGAATTTCACCAAGGACACTGTTATTAAAGGCACTTCCACCAATCAGCTGAGACAAGCAGCGGCAGCAGAATGACTGCTTTTGTCTGACTCAGCTGCAGTTAAAGAAACTGAGCAGCGATACATGAGCAATGGGAAAAGGGACTTTTATCGTAAGACCTAGTAGTGAAGCAAGTTGAGAAATTCATCATGGACAGCCTGTGCCAACTGGGCGATCTGGTATTTGACTGGAAGCACACCTGAAAGGGACCGCTCCCCCAGAAAGAGTTGCAGAAAAACTGTTAGAAAGCGGTACAGCCATTCAACAGGAGGCACAGCAAAATAACCGGTTCATTGAAGAACACTCTCAATGCAGCCCCCAGCACACAAACACACCGAGCCTCAGTGCAGATTGCAACTGCCAGCACAGCAGCATGCTGAAGCACCACCTCCATTGATCTCTGAGGGAACACCTGATGGTTTACATGGCAAATTTTTTAGATTGCACTACTTAAATCCTCTGGGAGATATTCATACATGCTCTCAGAAGTGCAAGTAGCCATGGGCTTTTTTAAGGGGACTAAGCATCAAAAAGCCAAGTGGAAAGGTACTTTGTGAAGGCAACTGTTTTGTTCTCAAATTCACCTACTGCTGATGTCACCTAAAAGAGATAATGTCTCACATTCCTCAGGTAAGGAGGTGCAAAACTAGAAGGAGTTAACTAGATGGTACTACACCTCAAATACTTGAGATGGTAAAAAGAACAAGCAGCTTTCTTAATAATAAATAAAAATCTTATAAAACAATTATTAAAAAAATAATACAAAAGTAACAAAAAACACTTTAATTATTTCTTCATCTGCCGAGAAAACACCGAAGCCAAACAACCCTGAGACAGTCAGATCACCACAGACCAATGCGCTTGTAATTTCAACTGAACCATGTAAGCTACTTCATGCCCTGAATAATGCTCAGGGTAGTAAATATCCAAATGGATACTCCAGTCACATTGAGCCATTGTTAAAATTCACTATTTTTTTACCTAAGTCTCTCAATACATGCATTCCTCCTTCTCTCTTAGCAGCCAAGTGCCCATCATAACTGTTTCCACCCCAACTGCCAGCCAGCCAGGGACAGAAACACCTTGCAACCATTCCTACTGTTCCTCTCCTCCCCTCCCCTCCCCTCCGGTCTCCTCCCCTCCCATTATCTCCTGTCTCCTACCCTCCCCTGAGGGAGGGACTGGACTGAGTTCCAGTTGCTGAAAAAAATCAATTCAGGTATTTCTCACACTGCTTCCAGCATGTCTGCTGTATCACTGTATCCTTTTTTTTTTTTTTTCCATCATCCCTCCTTCAGTTTCCTGCACTATGATCAAAGCCAATTGTTTCCTGTCTCTACCCCGTGTCCTTTCTTGCCTTTTTATCAACCTTTTACTGGGCTGGATCGGCCCGGTTCCATGAAAACTGGTGCGGGGGACCCATGGACCCATAACCCAGGAAAGGGGAAAGGGAAAAGGGAAAAGGGAGGTGGGCCTAGAAACAGCACACTGGCAATGATCTGAGGAGGAAAGCTAATTTACTAAATAAGATACCAGAAAGCAAAATAACAGAATATAACATAATGTAATAGGAATTGAATCTAATAAAACAAATAAAATTAGCAACAGAGAGTGTCCATCGTGGAGTCTCTTTGTCCACCCCTGCAGAGACTGAGAGTCTGTCTTCAGGGCAGCCTTTAGAACGCCATTATAACGCTCAATAAGGCCTGCCCCCTTTGGATTGTCTGGCAGGTGGAATCGCCACTCAATATTGTTCTCTTCTGCCCAGCGTTGCATCATTGCACCCGTGCAATGAGTCCCTTGGTCGCTCTCAATGACTTGTGGTGTCCCATAGGCAGCCATCGATCTCGTGAGCACCTTGATGGTATATGCCTGGTTGGCTTTTGGTACTGGATAGGCCTGCATTAGCCCACTCGCAGCGTCAACACAGGTTACGGCATATCTCGCTCCCTCAGATCGAGGGAGGGGCCCAGTATAATCAACCTGCCATCGCTGTAGAGGATTGTGTCCTCTAGCAAGATGGGCTGTAGTTTCAGGCAACGACCTCAGTCTCATTCTGGAGCAGGCATCACAGTCTCTGCATGCTTGAGCTACATCCGATAATTGTACGGGCAGTCCCCATGCTTTGGCAGCTGCCCACGTGGTCTTCTGTCCAGCATTGCATGTCCGCAGCTTTTGATGTAACCAGTAGGCGATGTTCTCAGATGGTGAGTTCTCAACCCATCTAACTCGGGCCAGCGTGTCAGCTTCATCATTTCCTGGTGACTGTAGGGGTCAGTGACCAGAAACATGGTAGACACGTACAGTTCTGTGTTTGACTGTATTCCATATGTGTGACCACATATCTTTGCCCCAGATCGGTCGGGAGTGGATAGTCCAGTCCTGGGTAGCCCACTGTGCGATCCAAAGAGTGAGCCCCCGGTACACAGCCCAACTATCTGTGCAAATATTCAGGATACCGTCACCAGGTTCTTTGGTTATAACCATCCACACGGCCCGCAGCTCTGCCCACAGGCTGCTTTGACCATCCCCCTCTTCAAACCATATTGTGTCTGTAGCAGGATGGTATGCTACTGCTCTCCACTTACTTGGGTTGCCCTTGCTGGACCCATCCGTGTACCAGGCATCTTCAGGAATGGGATATTCTCCTTCCTGGACGGGACTCTTCTCTGGCGAAGCAACCAAGATTTGTTTTTGTGCATCACTGTGATACGTCACTGGGCCTAGAATCTTTTGGAGCTCTTTTTACAGTGGTGAGGAAGACAGACTACTCCTCAGGCTGAGATAGGCGACCCATCGTGCCACCGTCTGTGCCTGGGCCACCCCTGTCTTAGGGAGGTGGGTCAGATCTCTTACCCACCCCTGAATTGGAAGAGTGGTCTTAACTACGACTTCAGCCGTCTGGGTTATTGGCTCTACCGCTTGCAATGCAGTATAGGCAGCCAATAGCTGCTTTTCAATCATACTATATCTTTCTTCTGCTCCATGCCAGACCTGAGACCAAAATCCAATGGGAGTCCGAACAGAACTCTGATGTTGCCACAGGCCCCAGCCAAAGCCATCCTGAGTAACATGAACATCCAATTCAGCTGGGAGGGTAGGATCGAATATACACAATGCCTGGGCTTGTTTCACCGCCTGTTTTGCTTGCTGGAAAGCAACCTGTTCTGTTTTCCCCCAGTCCCATTTGAAAACGTTCCAAATGAAAGACATGGTTATTTATTGTATATGTATGTATACATATTTATTAAGCCTGCCTGGCTTGCCAATTGTAGGGCAAATAAGCAAACTCCACCCCTTCCAATCACACTCACTTGTGAACCATCAGCTGACTCAGGGCTTGCCTCAGGTGGTTCAGGCTGTGATTCAACAGTTCCCATACAGATAGACAATGGTCCCTCCTCACATTGCTAGGTGATTGTGTCTGCCAGCTCCCTCAAGGCATGGTTGTTCACCAAATTCCTCCAGGGAGAGTCATAACCAATTTCTCCCATCAAAATGGAAAATTTACTTCTTGTTTTTCCACAGACCCCAGGTTTCCACAAGTTATTTTAATCATTTCTCCAATCTACCAATCATTTCAATTTTCAACAAGTTTCCTCTGCAGTTTCCCACAGCCAACTCCTTCATGTCTGGAATGTCTGGAATGTACAAACTGCCTTCACACACTGTAACGCACACACTGCTGCAGCTACAAAAGTAAAAAGCAAAGCTTAACACACTGCAGACCTGCCACATACACACACCACAGAGACACGCTTGGCACCCTCACAGTACTACTCACAGCCATGTTCACAGACAACATCACAGTGCCGGCAACCATAACACAACACAGTTCCCAATAACCCTAGCTCTTCAGTTTCTCCTGGGGGTCTGGAATCTCTCAAGCACACCCTCACCACCTTACTTTCAGGAAGATGTGGAGCCCGGGGGTCCTGCATCTCTCAACTACTACTCAAACCCCATTTCTCTTGGTTGCCTTCTCTCCATGTTATTTCTGGGAAAAAGAACCCGTTGCACACATGGGTCATCTCCATAACTGCATGTGGGGTACTACTTGGGGATCCCCTCACCCTTACTCTTCGTACGTGACAAGCTTCTGTCACGCTTTCGCAGGGTGTCAACGGTTTACCGGGCTGAATCGGCCCGGTTCCGTGACGATTGGTGTGGGGGACTCACGGACCCACGCCCCAGGAAAGGGCAAGGGAAAAGGGAAAAGGGAAAAGGGAGATGGGCCCAGAAACAAAACAGCGGCAACGATCTGAGGAGGAAAGCTAATTTACTAAATAAGATATTAGAAAGCAAAATAACACAATATAATACAATGTAATTGGAATTGAGGCTAATGAATCAAATAAAATGAGCAAGAGAGAGTGTCCGATAAACCGAAGGCCTTACGCTAACGCTGAAGGCGATACGGCAGCGAGCACCCACTGCTGAGTCGATCCCGAAGGAAAGAGAGTGTCCCGTGACCGCTGAGGGTTTTTATCTGTTCCCTCTGAGCGGAAAACACGTAAAAATACAAAGCATCGCAAAGTCCTCTGGGGAATGTAGTTCTTCTTCTCTTCTGAGACAAGTATACCTGGAATTATCAATGATCTATGGAGCTGGAGTATTAGCTCTTTAACTCTTAATGCAATACATGATGTTATGATGTGGAATACCAGCACCAAAAAATCACAAAACCATGACATTCCACCCCTTATTCCACATCACTACATCATTCTTGATACATACAGAAAAACAATGATTAACATGCATTAGATACGCACACACACAACATATATATACAAGTATATACATGGGATTACTGACTGCACTCCCCCAACATCAAATTCCCTTGTGGTACACACTGAACATCCCCATTCTTCTGCATCACCCACCAAGTGGACCCAGGTCCCTGAGCAAAGACAGTTCCACGGAGAGGTTTGCCCTTCCCAGAAGCTGGAAGGACCCATACCGCTTTCCCCAACATGTTCTTTACATGTACTACAGGGACCTTATCTCCCTCTACAGTAGGTAGGGAGCTGGATTGGGCAGGACCATCACGATTGATGGATCCTCGAGTGTTGACCAACCAGGTGGCTTCGGCCAAATGCTTTTCCCAATGCTTAAATGTTCCGCCACCCATTGCTTTCAACATGGTTTTCAGCAACCCATTGTATCTTTCAATCTTACCAGAAGCTGGTGCGTGATAGGGGATATGATAAATCCACTCAATGCCATGATCTTTGGCCCAATTACTTACAAGAGAATTTTTGAAATGAGTCCCATTATCTGACTCAATTCTTTCTGGAGTGCCATGTCGCCACAGGACTTGCTTCTCGAGACCTAGAATGGTGTTTCGGGTGGTAGCATGGGGTACTGCATATGTTTCAAGCCACCCAGTGGTTGCTTCCACCATGGTGAGCACATAACGCTTACCATTGCGAGTTCGTGGCAAGGTGATATAATCTACCTGCCACGCCTCCCCATATTTATACTTTTGCCATCGCCCTTCCCCCCAAAGAGGTTTCATCCTCTTGGCTTGTTTAATTGTAGCGCATGTATCACAGTCATGGATAACCTGTGCAATAGCATCCATAGTTAAGTCCACCCCTCGGTCTCTAGCCCACTTATATGTTGCATCTCTTCCTTGATGGCCCGAGGTCTCATGGGCCCATCGAGCTAAAAATAATTCACTTTTATGTTGCCAGTCCAAGTCTACTTGAGCCATCTTAACTTTGGCAGCTCTATCTACCTGATGGTTATTCTGTTGTTCTTCAGTTGCTCGGCTTTTAGGAACATGAGCATCTACATGGCACACCTTTACAACCATATTCTTTACTCGGGCAGCAATATTTTTCCACAGTTCAGCAGCCCAAATAGGTTTACCCCTCCGTTGCCAGCCATTTTGTTCCCATTGCTGTAACCACCCCCATAAGGCATTTGCCACCATCCATGAGTCAGTGTAAAGATAAAGCACTGGCCACCTCTCTCGTTCAGCAATATCTAAGGCCAGTTGGACAGCCTTTACCTCTGCAAATTGGCTTGACTCTCCTTTTCCTTCAGTGGCCTCTGCAACTTGTCGCATGGGGCTCCACACAGCAGATTTCCATCTGCGGTGCTTTCCCACAATGCGACACGATCCATCTGTGAACAGGGCGTATCTCTTCTCATCTTCTGTTAGTTCATTGTATGGCGGGGCCTCTTTAGCACGTGATACCTCCTCTGCTGGGGTTGTTCCAAACTTTTTACCTTCAGGCCAGTCCATGATCACTTCTAGGATTCCTGGATGACTGAGGTTCCCCATCCGAGCTCGCTGTGTAATCAGCGCAATCCACTTACTCCAAGTGGCATCAGTAGCATGATGGGTGGAGGGAACCTTTCCTTTGAACATCCAGTTCAGCACTGGCAGTCGAGGTGCCAGAAGGAGCTGCGCTTCAGTACCAATTACTTCAGAAGCAGCTCGAACCCCCTCGTATGCGGCTAAAATCTCCTTTTCAGTTGGAGTGTAGCGCTCCTCAGACCCCCTGTATGCTCGACTCCAGAAACCAAGGGGTCGGCCTCGGGTCTCTCCAGAAGCTCTTTGCCACAAACTCCAAGTGGGACCTTCCTTTCCAGCAGCAGTGTAGAGGATGTTCTTTACATCCTGTCCCGTCCGCACTGGCCCCAGGGCCACGGCACGGGCTATCTCCTGCTTAATTTGCTCAAAAGCCTGCTGCTGCTCAGGGCCCCATACAAAATCATTCTTCTTCCGCGTCACCCGAAAGAGAGGGCTCACAATGAGACTGTAGTTTGGAACATGCATTCTCCAAAAGCCCACTGCACCCAGAAAAGCTTGGGTCTCTGTCTTACTAGTGGGTGGAGACATAGCAATAATTTTGTCAATCACATCTGTTGGGATGTGACGACGTCCATCTTGCCACTTTATTCCTAGGAATTGAATTTCCTGTGCAGGCCCTTTCACTTTGCTTCGCTTAATAGCAAAGCCAGCTCGCAGGAGGATCTGGATTATTCTCTCCCCTTTCTCGAAAACTTCCCCTGCTGTATTGCCCCACACAATGATGTCATCAATGTATTGTAAGTGCTCAGGAGCACCACCCTGTTCCAATGCAGTTTGGATCAACCCATGGCAAATGGTTGGGCTGTGCTTCCACCCCTGGGGCAAACGGTTCCAGGTGTACTGAATGCCCCTCCAGGTGAAGGCAAACTGTGGCCTGCATTCTGTGGCCAAGGGAATTGAAAAGAAGGCGTTTGCAATGTCAATTGTGGCATACCACTTGGCTGCTTTTGACTCCAGTTCATACTGGAGTTGAAGCATGTCCGGCACAGCAGCACTCAGTGGGGGTGTGACTTCATTCAGGCCACGGTAATCTACCGTCAGCCTCCATTCTCCACTGGCTTTACGCACTGGCCATATGGGGCTATTAAACGGGGAGTGAGTTTTGCTGATCACTCCCTGGCTCTCTAGCTGACGAATCAGGTTATGAATGGGGAGCAAGGAATCCCTATTAGTGCGGTACTGCCGTCTGTGCACCGTTTTTGTAGCAATTGGTACCTGTTGCTCCTCCACTTGTAGTAACCCTACAACGGACGGATCTTCTGACAGGCCAGGCAAAGCAGACAGCTGCTTAATATTATCTGCATCCACAGCAGCTATTCCAAAAGCCCATCGATACCCTTTGGGATCCTTAAAATATCCCCTTTTGAGGTAATCAATACCAAGTATGCATGGGGCCCCCTGTCCGGTCACTATAAGATGCTTCTGCCAGTCTTTACCCGTGAGGCTTATTTCTGCCTCCAGCACAGACAATTCCTGAAAGCCCCCAGTCACTCCAGTGATATGAATCAATTCTGCCCCTTTATAACTTGAAGGCATTAGAGTACATTGTGCACCAGTATCCACCAGTGCCTCATATTTCTGTGGGTTTGATGTGCCAGGCCACCGAATCCACACAGTCCAATACACTCTATTATCCCTCTCCCTCCTCTGGCTGAGGGCAGGGCCCCTCTATTCATTACCTGTAGTGACAGGAACAACTTCACTGGTAGTTGGTCTGTGTTGTAATTCTCTCACCCGTGCTCGCAGTGCAGGGGTGGGTTTTTGATGCCATTCCTTCATATCTTCTCCATTTGCACGTAAGTAACTCCACAAAGCTGCGCGCGACATGAAGTTAGTGCTGTCATTTGCTCGAGCAGGACGGCGTCTGCTACTGATAGCTACTATTGCTTCAACCCTATCAATCAGTTGGGATAATTTTCCCAATATATCTACCATTTGTCCTTCTAACTTTGATATGGCTGAAATGGATGCGTATGGCGGCGGAAATTTTTGTTCGAAGTTTTGAAGTGTAAGAATTAGTTCAAAAACTGGGCGTTTTCTGTCTTGGTCCTCATATCTGTTGAACGTTGTCACTAGTGTACCGGCGTACCTTTCTGGTGCTGACTTTGAAAGCTTCTGACATATTTCGGGTGTACTCCTTACTTTCTCTGGATCATGGTCCCGATCGTCAGGATCAAAGGTGGGATCATACAGCATTTCCGCCACAGCTGTTTCTCTCAAATACTGGATGCCTTCCTCAATAGTTTTCCATCTTTTCACTTTAGGTGCCAGGTCACTCTTGTAGGGATATCTTTCCCTCACAGCTACTAGCATTCGTTGCCAGAGGCTGGCGATTCCATCCATATACCTGCTGATTCCTCTGTCGACAGCCGGATCTCGGGCAATGTTTCCTAGTTGGCGAGCTTCTTTACTATCAAGGGACACACTGTTGGCCCCGTTGTCCCAACACCGAAGCAACCAAGTGACAATACTCTCATCCGGACGTCGAACAAACTCCTTTCTTGAGCCTTGGATCTCAGACATTTTCATGGGCCGACGAAACGTCGTAACTTTGACTTTCTCATCACCTTCATCATCACTTTCTTCTCCATGTCTCTCACTTTTCTTTGTTGCCTTTCTCGATGGTGGTGGGGTTGTGGCCACCCCCTCACATATATCTTCCTCTTCTTTCGGCACCTCTTCTTTGCGTTCTAGGCGCGAGGACACACGTTTCCATTTCTTGCCTTCCACAGGGGCAACTGACTTTGATACTGGTGCTTCCTTTGGCTGGTCAGGTGTGACCGGGAGGTTTTCCTCTTTGGTTTGGGCCTCAGTTTGGACACTCTCTCTCTTCATAATAGTATATAAACCTCGGTAAGCATAAGCCAAGCCCCAAATGAGCTGTTCCACCTCAGATCTTTCTGAGCCGCAACACCCTTTACTCAGATACAGGCCTAGCTCCTCAGGATCCTGCAATTGTTCAGGAGAAAAATCCCATGACACCGGGTGTCCCCATGCTTCTAATTTCTTTCCTAAAACTCTCCACTCTCCCTGCCATTCAACATTCTCTGTTTCTGGGAGAAGCTTCCTGCACACGATATAAAGTGCTACTACATGCAGGAGGACTAATATCCCAATTATTAACACCATCCCTAAGCTGTGATCTTGAAAATTCATAAAAAACTGAGAGGGGAACCTGGATACCCATTCAAACATCACATGGTTCGTTAACATGCTATCGTTTGTTCCATTAGCTGGGGTGCCCTGGTATCTGGCAGGTGCCTCTATCATTGCTTTTAATTTATCATATAGGGACCAGACCCAATGGAACAGAATGGCAAACTTAACCAAGTTCCAGTACGTTTTGAGCATTAAAAGGGAAAAAGCAATGAAATGCAGCCCCTTTAAGAGCAGTTTAAAAAGAGAGAGCATTTTTTTTTCTTTACTATAACAAGTTAGCAGCACCCATAAAAGTTTACAAATATCCCAGAACAACTGGCAGTACGCCCAGACTTCAAGGTCGTGTTATGCCGTACAGTACCTGCAGTACAGATAAGCTTGCTAGCAAGAGACAGAGATTCACTCTAAAAGTATGTCTCTGCCCGGCTAAGGCAGCTCGTCCGCCCCACGTTGGGCACCAAAAATGTCAACGGTTTACCGGGCTGGATCGGTCTGGTTCCGTGACGATTGGTGCGGGGGACACACGGATCCACGCCCCAGGAAAGGGGAAGGAAAAAGGGAAAAGGGAGATGGGCCTAGAAAACAAAACAGCGGCAACGATCTGAGGAGGAAAGCTAATTTACTAAATAAGATATTAGAAAGCAAAATAACAAAATATAATACAATATAATTGGAATTGAGGCTAATAAATTAAATAAAATGAGCAAGAGAGAGTGTCCAATAAACCGAAGGCCTTATGCTAATGCTGAAGGCGATACGGCAGTGAGCACCCACTGCTGAGTCGATCCCGAAGGAAAGAGAGTGTCCCGTGACCACTGAGAGTTTTTATCTGTTCCCTCTGAGCGGAAAACACGTAAAAATACACAGCATCGCAAAGTCCTCTGGGGAATGTAGTTCTTATTCTTTTCTGAGACAGGTATACCTGGAATTATCAATGAACCATGGGGCTGGAGTGTTAACTCTCCAACTCTTAATGGACTACATGATGTTATGATGTGGAATACCAGTACCAAAAATCATAAAACCATGACACCTTACAGAATGGTGGCACAGCTTTCTGCTATGGCAGCCACTCCTCCCAGCTTTGTACTTTCTGACGGTGCCCTCTGTGCCTATATGCAGGTCACTGATGAAGATGCTGAATAAGAGCAGGCGCAGCACCAGCCTCTAAGGAACACCACCAGCTACATGCCTCAAACTAGACTCTGCCCCGCTGATGACAACCGTCTGAGCTCTGCCACTCAGCCAGTTCTCAATCTACCTCACTCTCTATTCATCTATCCCATGCTTCCTGGGGCCTCATTACAAGGATGCTGTGGGAGACCATGTGAAAAGCCTTTGCTAAAGTCCAGGTACACAACATCCACTAATCTCTGCCCATGTGCCCAACCACTGTAGAAGTAGGTTGGGTACAGTAGTTGGTAGAAGTCCACCACGATGGACAACCATGTACTACAATGCAGTAAAAATTAATTTGTTCCACAGAGAATGAACAATGAGTGGGTCTAAATGTACTGGGGTTGGAGGGGAGGCGAGTGGAAACACTTTTGTTTCTTCTTCTTTCTTATTTACACCCTTTCCTTTTGGCTACCATGCAGAAAGTCTTTGTAATTAGCCCTGTAAGTAAACATGTTAGGCCCTTATTCATATTAATGAGCTTTCTTCAGTTTCCGTAGCTTGGAATGGTTGGAAGTCAGAGACGGACTCACCTTTTTTCATTTCCATATGATTTCTGCGCAACTTTTGCATGGAGTATTAGTACAGTTTGATCGCCTCGCTCCTTACGGTAATTTCACATTGCTTCCCTAAAGATTAAGAGACTAAATAAGCTTTGAAAGTTTCAATTTCCTGCATACAATCAAGTAAAAATACAGATATATATTTTTTTTCTCATTCATGCTAATTGTAGTGACAGAAGTCATATAAAAGCTACAATTACCTCAGACACACCAAAAGTCATTCCTTGGGAGAAGTAAGAGTACAACACACCCCTGTCATTATTCTGTATATCAATCAAACTGTTCATGAAGTGTCATGCCAAACTCAACACCCCGAGGTTCAGCTGTGTAGGAATGCTGACAGAACATTCTGAAGTCCCTGGAGGAGCTTTTGCAGGTTGAATGCCCAGCAGCACACTCATCTTCAAAGTTGACAACCATATAACAAATTCTGAATTTAACAGGAAGGTACAAAAAGAGAGCAAACATTACAGAAGAGGGACTTTTTTTGTGAACTGCACCCAACTTCTGAATTCTGTTCAGACAGGTCTGAAACACCAGGAAAAACCAATGTCTTGGTGTCACTGTAAAACTTCTCCAGTGAAAAAAACAAACAGAAGACAAAAAACAAATATCTGGTGGGAACTTTTCCAGAAGAAATCTCCCACATACAGTTTCACAGAGGAAAGCAAGTATGAGTGTGTTCAACGTTGGGCCCTTCACTGCAAGAAAGACATCAAGGCGCTGGAATGTCAAGGGCAACAAAGCTGGTGAGGGGTCTTGAGCACAGGCCTTACGAGGAGTAGTTGAGGGAGCTGGGATTGTTAAGTCTGGAGAAGAGGAGGCTCAGGGGAGACCTTATTGCTCTCTACAACTACCTGAAGGGAGGTTGTAGTGAGCTGGGGTTCAGCCTTCTGTCATGTAACTAGTGATAGGATGAAAGGGAATGGCTTCAAATTAGACCAGGGGCGACTCAGACCAGACATAGGAAACAGTTCTCCAAAAGAGTGCTCAGGCACTGGAATGGGCTGCCCGGGGAGGTGGAGGAGTCACTGACCCTGGAGGTGTTCAAGGAACATTTAGATGCTGTCTTGAGGGACATGGTTTAGTGAGAACTGCTGGTGATAGGTGGAACTGAACGGCCACGTTCCTGAAGTGCAGATCCTGAACATTTGAGCAAGCCTTTTAAAAACCTGAAGTCAGAAGCACAGCCCAAGTATGTGAGGGTGTTAGCGGGCCCTGCCAAGAGCCGTCACTGAAGAGATCATAGAGGGCATGAAGTGAGGTGATTGTTTGTGAGGGCTGGTGAAGCAGGAAATTGCATGCATTAGACAGAGGCGAAAAATCAAATGTGGAGGTGGCTCTGAAAGCTCTTGATGCATTTAATTCAGCAGGATGGCCACGCACTGGCCCTGCACTCCTGCATGTCTCACAAACCCTTCCTTCTTCCATTGTAGTGATTAATTCGAGGTGGCATTGTTGAACATGGAAGGATGGGATTCATCTCACTGAAAGAGAGCTGCCTAATATGCAATAGACTGAGTCTGCTCACAAGGAGCTAATGGCAGAGTGGCAACATATTTTTAGCAACCTTGAGTTGGTTTAGATGCCTCCAAGGAACTTCAGTTGCCTCAGCATCATCAGGATCTGAGGAAGACAGAAAGTGTTTTCCTTTCTTTTGTCTCAAAGCTGGCTTCGTAAGGCCTTTTCTGGTGACAAGGCTCTGACTGACAACTGCTGGTTATCCAGATGGGTGTTATGGTGCCTCATTGTCTCTGCTTATGCTTGTAAAGAAAAGCAGACATAGGGGCATATTGTCTTTTCCGGGGGGTACCGGCTTGGAGAAGCTGACCACCACAAAAAGACAACAATGCTCCTGCATGGCAATGAAGGCAACATCCACTGCTGGCTTATCTGTTAGGCCAGACATGTCACACAAACCAAGAGAAAAGGAAAAAACTCCTGAGAAATGGGGATAAAATGCCTTCACTGAACCAAGGGTTTGAGGAGAAGAGAAGAATTCCTGGAGAAGAACTCCCAAAGAAAAATCTTTGAGGAGAACTCCTGAAGACGGCCCCTGAGGCCTGCTTGCTGCCATCTCCCCTCCCCCGTGGTGACCAGACGAGTTCCTGAGACTGTGAACCTTGTTGGGCACACGGTGGTGATTCTATCTCACTTGCTTTCTATCAAGACTCCTTGCTTTTTATTCCTTTCCTATCACTCACCTTCCCTTCCCCATATCCCTAAGCAACCAGTAATTGTAATAAACTGGTTGGGCTAACATGTGACCCATTGTGTCTTAATCTCGCCATCGGGTATACACATAACCAAAGAACCTCGTCTCTCTCCTTTATATTGGGGCGTGACACCTGGTCTCTGAGTTTCCTCATAGCTACAGTGATCTGCTTACTGAACCCTCTGTATGTATACTCATACATTTTATGTATCCTCATGTGTAGGGTAAATAACCCCAAGGAAAGCACTCAAGGAAATAGTGCGAAAGGTGGTATATTTTTGGGAGGCTTAAGTAGATGGCATACAAACAAACAGTAAAGAAAATGGCTCACCTTGATGATGGAAGAGGCTCGCCAATAACTCCAGTAGGGAGGGATCTCCAACAAGAGATCCTCCCCTGCTGGTGGTCAGCCCTTAAATGGGGTCTTGGGAGAGGTGGAGTCAAACTCCACCCCTTCCAATCACACTCAGTTGTGCCCCTGCAGCTGACTTAGGGCTTGCCTCAAGTGATCAATCAGTGGTTTAGGCCGTGATTCAACAGTTCCCATACATCGTGTATCCTTCCCTTGTTCTCTAGCCCACTAATAGGTCACATCATTTCCTTGACATCCTGAGGTCTCTTGGGCACACTGAAGTAAAAATAACTCTCCTTTGTTCTGCCAGTCCATGTCTATTTGAGCCACATCGATTTTCGCAGCTCGATCTACGTGATGGTTACTTTTCTGTTTTCAGCAGCTCGACTCTTGGCCACATGAGCAACTATGTGACTGTTAACCGTTCACGAACTGGTTCCAGATTTCTTGCTTTCAGGCCAGTCCATGATAACTTCTAGGATTCCTGTCTGGCTGAGGTTCTCCATCTGAGTTCACTGTGTAATCAGCGCAATCCACTTCAAGTGGCATCAGTAGCATGATGGGTGGAGGGAACATCCATTTCAGCACTGGCAGTCGAGGTGCCAGGAAAAGCTGTGTCTCAGTGCCAATTACTTCAGAAGCAGCCCGAACCCCCTCGTATGCTGCCAAAATCTCCTTCTCAGTTGGAGCGTAGCACTCCTCTGAACCCCTGTACGCTCTGCTCCAAAATCCCAGGGGTCGGCCTCGGGTCTCCCCAGAGGCTCTTTGCCACAGACTCCAAGTGGGACCTTTCTCTCCAGCAGCAGTGTAGAGGATGTTCTTTACATCCTGTCCCATCCGTACTGATCCCAGGGCCACAGCAGAGGCCATCTCCTGCTTAATTTGCTCAAAGGCCTGCTGCTGTTCAGGACCCCACACAAAATCATTCTTCTTCCGCATCACCTGATAAAGTGGGGCTCACAATGAGGCTGTAGTTTGGAACATGCATTCTCCAAAAGCCCACTACACCCAGAAAAGACTGCGTCTCTTTCTTCTTAGCGGGTGGAGACATACTGGTGATATTGTCGACCACATCTCCTGGGATGTGATGACGTCCATCTTGACACTTTCTACCTAGGAACTGCATTTCTTGTGCAGGCCCTTTCACTTTGCTTTGCTTGATAGCAAAGCCATCTCATAGGAGAATTTAGATAATCTGCTCTCCTTTTTCCAAAACTTCCTCTGCTGTATCGCCCCACACAACAATGTCATCCATGTACTGCAGATGCTCGGGAGCACCGCCCTGTTCCAATGCAGTCTGGATCAACCCATGGCAAATGGTTGGGCTGTGCTTCCACCCCTGGGGCAAACGGTTCCAGGTGTACTGAACGCCCCTCCAGGTGAAGGCAAACTGCGGCCTGCATTCTGTGGCTAAGGGAATTGAAAAGAAGGCATTGGCAATGTCAGTGGTGGCATACCACTTGGCTGCTTTTGACTCCAGTTCATACTGCAGTTGAAGCATGTCCGGCACAGCAGCACTCAGTGGGGGTGTGACTTCAATCAGGCCACGGACATCTACCGTCAGCCTCCATTCTCCACCGGCTTTACGCACTGGCCATATTTGGCTGTTAAACGGTGAGTGGGTTTTGCTGATCACTCCCTGGCTCTCTAGCTGACAGATCAAGTTATGAATGGGGAGCAAGGAATCCCTGTTGGTGCAGTACTGCCATCTGTGCACTGTTTTTGTAGCAGTCGGTACCTGTTGCTTCTCCACTTGTAGCAACCCCACAACAGATGGATCTTTTGACAGGCCAGGCAAAGCAGTCCGCTGCCTAATGTTATCTGTGTCCACAGCAGCTATTCCAAAAGCCCATCGATACCCCTTGAGATCCTTCAAATATCCCCTTTTGAGGTAATCAATACCAAGTATACATGGAGCCCCTGGGCCAGTCACAATAGGACTGTCAAAATTTTGCCAGTCTTTACCAGTGAGGCTTATTTCAGCCTCCAACTTGGTCAACTCTTGGGAAACCCCAGTCACCCCAGAAATATAGATTAATTCTGTCCCATGGCAACTCGAGGACATTAGAGTATACTGTGCACCAGTGTGCACCAGTCCCTTTTATTTCTGTGGTTCTGATGGTCCATGGCCATCGAATCTACACAGTCCAGTACACTCTATTATCCCTTTCCTCCCACCTGGCTGAGGGGCACTGGCTATTGTGGCTGGTACGCACCTCGCTCAGTTCTGAAGGAGTACCGTTCAGACAGGAGGATGTCTCATTCAGATTGGAGAGTGTCTCTTTCAGGTTGGAGGGCATCTTGATCACATTGGAGACCATCTTGTTGACAATGAGGGTTGTTGAGTTTGGACTGGAGGGCATCTTGCTTGTTCTGAGGCAAGTATACCCAGAATTATCAATGATCCATAGAGCTGGACTATTAACTCTTTAACTCTTAATGCACTACATGATGTTATGATGTGGAATACCAATGCCAAAAATCAGAAAACCATGACACCCTCACAGGTGGAATTTCTCCTAGTATCTAGTCTAACTGCATCCCCTTCCAGTTCTAAGCCAATTTCCCTTGTTCTGCTGCTATATTGCCTTATAAAGCGTTCCTTCCCAGCTTTCCTGTAGGTCCCCTCCAGGTACTGGAAGGCCTCCCTAAGGCCTCCCTGGAGCCTTCTCTTCTCCAGGCTGAAAAGCCCCAGATCTCTCAGCCTGTCCTCGTGGGGGAGGTGCTCCAGCCCTCTGATCATCTTTGTAGCCCTTCTCTGGACCTGCTCCAACAGCTGCACGTCCTTCTTGTGTTGGGGGCTCCAGAACTGGATGCAGTACTCCAGGTGGGGTCCTTCTCAGGGCTGCTCTCAATCCCTTCTGTGCTCACATTTGTGCCAGCCCAGGTTGCAGGACCTTGCAATTGACTTTGCTGAATTTCATGAGGCTGGCATAGGCCCATCTCTCAAGGCTGTCCAGGTGCCTTTGGATGGTACCCTCTTCCCTCTAGCATGTCAACTGCACCACTCCTTTTGGTGTCATTCACAAACTTGCTGAGGGTGCACTCTATCCCACAGCCTATGTCTCCTACAAAGATGTTAAGTAACACTGGTCCCAGCACTGATCCCTGAGGGACACCACTCATCACCGGACTCCATTTGCACACTGAGCCATTGACCACAACTCTCTGAGTGCAACCATTCAGCCAAGTTCATACCCAATAGGTGTTCTGTCCTTCAAATCCATTTTTCTCCAAATTGGTGACTAGGATGTCACGTGGCAGTGTGTCAAATGCTTTGGACAAGTGCATGTAGATGACATGAGCTGCTCTTCCTTTCTCCATTAAGGCCATAACTCCATCATAAAAGGCCACCGTGTTTGTCAGGCATGACTTGATCTTGGTGAAGCCGTGGTGGTTACCACCAATCACCCTGTCTTTATTTTCCATGTGCCTTAGATGGGCCTTCAGGGGGATCTGCTCCATGATCTTGGCAGGCACAGAGGTGAGACTGACTGGCCTGTAGTTCCCTGGATTTTCTTTTTTTCCCTTCTTGAAAATGGGGTTTATGTTTCCCTTTTTAGAGACAGTGGGAACTTCACCACACTCCTATGGCCTTTCAACTATGACAGATAAGTAAGTACAGGAGCAACAGGTTAATTCACTGATGCCTCCTGGCATCCTTGCCTGCCCTCCTCCATTGTGGCATGCACTGCTCCTGGGCTTGGAGAAGATGGCCCTTGAATACTGACAATTTTTCTTGGTCTGCTCTTCCCTCCAGGGCTTTATACCATATCACCCTGCCAAGTAGTTCTCTGAAGAGGTCAATGTCTGCTCTCCTGAAGTGCAGAGTCGTGAGCTTGCTGCATACCCACGTTGATGCCGTAAAGATCTTGAACTCCATCATTTTTTGGCCCTGGAGCTCCACATTACTCATCAGCCTCTCCTTGCTGGGAAGACATTGATGAGTTCCAGCAGAGCACAATTTCTCTTGGGTTCCTGCACCACCTGGAAGAAGAACTTATCTTCAACTCATTCCAGGAAACTCTTGGATTGCTGGTGCCCTGCCTTGTTCTCCTTCTAACCAATATTGGCATGGTTGATGTCTTCCGTGATGAGCAGTGTAGAGGAAATAAAGGCAGTGACTGAGCCCTTATTTGAGATACAGGTGCTATATAACAAGATCCTAGAGGAAAGGGGAATTAACTCACCCCTCCCAGCAACCGCTTGAGTTAAGGAATGCCGCCACCTCTCATTCAAACTCTGGTGAGCTGGTAGTAAGAGAGCAGGGGAGGGGAGGGGGTTAACCTGTGCAGGCTCTGTGCATATAGGAACACCTGGAAGCAGCACTGATAGGGAGAGAGAGAGAGAATGGGTGGATCTGGGCTCCTCCACTCCGGTCACTCAGGTGCTCATTTACTGGCAATCCCATTGCAACAGGTGATTGTAATGTTAAGGAAAGCCCTTGGTTTGTCTCTTGGAACAGAAGGGTTAAGCCATAGCTGCAGCCTCTGCAAGTGTGGTGCTGTAGACTGCCCAAGGCTCTCTCACAGTCAGTGGGATGTGGGTGTGTAGTGTTCGGTGAGGGACAGTGATACTACACCTTCTGGCCTCCCTACAGGGTTACAAGGAGGCCCTAACGACACAAGGACAACGTGTGCCCTTCTGAGCCTTGGCAGTACACACAACTGCTGTAGCAGTGGGTGTTTGTTGCAGCCGTCCGCCTTCAGCGTTAGCGTAAGGCCTTCGGTGTATCGGACATTCTTTCTCTTGCTCATTTGAACTGATTCATGAGCATCCATTCCATTATATTGTATTATATTGTACTATATTGTATTATTTAGCTTCCTGATAACTTATTTTGTAAATTAGCTTTCCTTCTCAGGTCGTTGCTGCTGTTTTGTTTTTAAACCCATCTCCCTTCTCCCTTTTCCCTCTCCTCCTTCCCCTTTCCTGGGGAGTGGGTCCGTGGGTCCCCCGCACCAATCGTCACAGAACCAAACCAAATCAGCCTGGTAAACCGTTAAAACCACCATCCCACCACCACAAGGAAAAAAAACTATTTTGGCATTTGAAACGCTCCTGTTCCTTCTGACTGCGCACGGCAGTCATAGCTCTGGAGGTACTCATATCCACTACAGAAGGTTTACCTTCCCCAAAGCACAAGGAAAGAAGGTACAGGGAGAGAGGAAAAAAAGTGATTTTTCCATCCCCTAATGCAGCTAGACATGGTGTGCATCAAAATATGAGGGGGTGAAATCAGGAGTTAATTTTTAATAATATTTCAGTGAGTAAAATGGAAAACCGACGTCAATGTGTTTGTTTGTTTGTTTGCTTTTTCTAGGAATGCAAAATCAGCATATCTGAAGAAACAGTGATATAAGATGAAAATAGACAATAGTGAGAATGCTTCTTGGGGAAATCTGAAAGGAATGGGAAAATGCATGATCAGTGCCATAGGATAGGTAATAATTGGATGCAGTTGAAAAATAAATCATCATTCCAGCTCTTGGTTGGGCTGCTATCTCATGTTGCTGGGGATTCCCAAGCCTCCCAGCTGCTTGCTTCTTCCCCACGCATTTTCCTTGGAGCTGTGTGTTCCTCCAACCCCCAGGGCCCTGCTCTACCTCTCCTGCACCACACCAGGCCCCTGCTCCCTCAGATGGAGGAAGCAGCGCTCCTCCATACTGCAAGCATCATCTCCTCGTGGTTCGCAGGGAGTGCTCAGGGATCCTACAAAGAAACTCACAGCTCCTGAGGACATGGGCAGGCTCCTGGCAGCTTCACCAGCTCACCAAAGTCAAACTCCACTTCCTGCAAACTGCAGTCCAAGCACTGCAGCTTGAGAAGAGCCCAGCAAATGTGATGGCCCTTCTGCGCGAGTTCTTCGAGATGATTTCCAAGGTCACATCAAAGACCTTCAAGCTCAAAAAAGAGGCAAGCATGCACTGGAGAGCACTCTGAAACCTCTGTGCTGCGGGGATAAGCTGCTTGTGCACCCTGTGGGTTTGCACTGCCTTCTGCTCCCACCACCTCCTGAGACATGGGATGCTGCACTTAGGAGAAAGAAGCTCAGCTTTTATTAGATCTAGTGGAGCCAAGCAAAGCTTGGTGTCTCACAGCTGCTTTGATCTCCAGTGAAATCTTTTGGGAAGAGGAGTAGAGGCAATGTGCAATTCTGTGAAAAAGGATGACATTGCTTGTGTGAAAGAAATGCCTCCCTGTGTTGCAAACAGTGGACTGGAGTCAGCATGAAAATCAAACTTCCTTGTACCATTCCTCAATCCACAAGTGGTCTTTTATTTTTAGAACAAAAAGCAAGATACATTGAGATTTGCTCCAGAACAACTCTCCTACTTTATTCACCCCCTTCCCCTTCAACTACAGGTTATTTTCAGAACAATTCCACGAGCCACGTTACTGCTTTCCTGACACTTGTATTTCATGCATCAGTGCACTCAGAAACTTCTGAGAGCAGCACATGCACACAGACACACAGAACATCCTTACACAGCTGATTTTCCTTAGGAGATGGCATCCAAAAGCTGCTTGCAGGAAGAGCAGAGGAGAAAAGAAGGCATGGTGAGTGAATTTCTTTTGTTAGCAAGGAAAGGAAATCTGAAGCTCCTGGATAAAGTCATTTCTGCAGAGGGTTCCAGTGAAGCCATCTCCTTTGCAAACACTTCCTGTGGGGGGTGAAGCATCTGGGTCTCTCTCATGCTGAGTTCTCCAGCATTCTCAAGGTCTCTGCACTGGGGTCTTTCCAATGAGAAATGAGAAGTCAGCCCTGAGAGAAATTCTTCCTGCAGCACAGACGCTTGCATGGCACTCCCCTCACGAGCACTGGGCAATATTCAACGTGGACAGAGCTCTGGATGAAGCTCTTCCTGCGGTGCTGGCATTTCTGTGGTCCCTGCCCTGAGTGGATCTCTTTCTATGTGATCCGGGTTCGAGCAGTGGTTGGAGCTCATCTCGCGCTTGGGACAAGGGAACTGTGTGGTTCATCACCACACACAGCCACAGTGGGTAACCAGGCTGTGGCTCTGGTTGAAGCTATTCCATGTCTGGGGCATTGCAGGCTCTGTCTGCAGTGTGCATGTGCTGGTAGGAAACGTGGCTGGAACTGCTTCTGAAGGTTCTCATATTCTGGAGGTGCTTCTACAGTCTGTCAGAGGTGTGGATATTCTTGTGGCATTTGAGATGAGAACTGCTTCTAAAGCTCTTCCCACACTCAGAGCATTCATATCGTCTCTCTCCTGTGTGGCTGCGCTGGTGCAGCTTCAAATGAGAACTGCTTTTGAAGCACTTCCCACACTCAGAGCACTTAAATGGTCTCTCTCCTGTGTGGCTGCGATGGTGCACCTTCAATTCATAACTGCTTTTGAAGCTCTTCACACACTCAGAGCACTTATATGGTCTCTCTCCTGTGTGGCTGCGCTGGTGCTGCTTCAAAGATGTACTCCATTTGAAGCTCTTCCCACACTCAGAGCATTTAAATGGTCTCTCTTCTGTGTCCCTCCGCTGGTGCAGCTTCAATTTATAACTGCTTTTGAAGCTCTTCCCACACTCAGAACAATTATATGGTCTCTCTCCTGTGTGGCTGCGATGGTGCTGCTTCAATTCAGAACTGCATTTGAAGCTCTTCCCACACTCAGAGCACTTATATGGTCTCTCTCCTGTGTGGCTGCGATGGTGCACCTTCAATTCAGAACTGCTTTTGAAGCTCTTCACACACTCAGAGCACTTATATGGTCTCTCTCCTGTGTGCATGCGCTGGTGCACGAAGAGATGGGATCTCCTTTTGAACATCTTCCCACACTCCAAGCACTTGTACAGGCTCTTTGTTGAGTGCGTGCACTGGTGCTTAACGATTCTGGAATCTATTTGAATGCTTTTCTCACCCTCATGACATGGATTCTGCTTTTCCCTTTTGCACACATCCTTACTCCTGGGCTCTTCATGCTGCCTCTGACCTGTACTGAGGTCCTGTGGGTTCCCTGATGCCTTTAACAGATGCTTTCCCTGTTGCATCTTGTTCTGCTTCCACACAATTTGCCCCTGATCCACATGCACATCCCTTCTGATTTCTTCCATGGAGATGCTACCACACTGTCTGTTGACCACACCACCTTCCTGCAGACTCTTCCTTGCGTTTCTTATCCCAGCACCTGCTGGAAAACAAAGAAAAATCAGAAATAGCAATCGGTTCCTCAAATACTCCTCCCCCAGAGATCTCTCTAATGGCTTCAACTTCCTCCTTCCCTCCACCACCTCACCAGGTCTGATATCTCCTGCCACGGCCTCAGGGCTCCCCACATCTGGGATCCAGGGCTCTTCACCTTCTTCAAGCAGGGAGATCACCATGGGTTTGGGGCCTGGAAGTGGAGCTGCAACAATAGAAAGAGGAGAAATGAGAACTTTTCCATCATTCTGTCACAGCTGCTTGTCCAGCAAATTTGCGCTATGTCCCTCCCCACGGTGAAATAACATTAAGGGCCTGAATGACACTGGCACGAAACACAGCAGCTTCCTTTGGAGCAAAGATTGCTTTAATATCTCTGAAAACATGCAAAGATATTTTCTTTAAAAGAAAAAGAGCTGAATGCAGGGAGATGGTCCTTCCCCTCCTAGATGATGCCTGCTGGCCAGCAATGACTCCGGAACATTATCAGAGTGCTGAGCACAATGAGCCCTTATGAAACTCATGCTTCTCTGTGTTTCTTTTGTTGCTGCTACTGTGGAGTTTGTCACGAAGGAACTGCATGGTGAATATTTTGGGCCCTACTTGCAGAGGCACATTCTGCACAACCAAATGTGCCCAAAAGAGGAGGAAAGGCAGCAAAGCCCTCACCCAGTGAGGCCACGCACTCGTACGTCTCCAGCATAACGGCCCGGTAGAGTGCCCGCTGTGCAGGGTCCAGCAGCGCCCACTCCTCCCTGCTGAAATACACGGCCACCTCCTCAAAGCTCACGGGCTCCTGCAAGCACAGAGAGGCTCCTTGCTGTGAACAGAGAAGGCCCAGGGAAGCAGCTCGCAGAGGAGTGAAACTCTGGTCCCAGCCACTTCTCTGTCCCCAGCACACACATGCTGCCTGAGAGCACCTCCCTCTCCCCCTGCATTCACATCCCTCACCCCTTGGCCTCTCCTGCCCACTTTTCCCAGCCCCTACCTGAGTTGGATGTGCTGAGGCCATTGCTGCTCTCCTGCAGGCTGGGATGATCACGGGAGGAAGGCAGAAGTTGAAGTGGAGCCTGCAAGGACAAGGGAAATGTCAGCAGAGCTGTGACTGAATGCAGCAGTCCCTGTCCAACCCCTGCCCACACCAAACCATCTGTACGGAGCCACCTGGGGTGTGGCACACCACACCCTGCACAGAAAGGCAATGAGCAACAGCACTCTTAGCACTCTGGCTAAATGACAGTAATCATCACAAAGCTATCACAATCTGGGGGGCTGAAAGAACACACAGCTGAGAGTTGAACAGTGTGGGACTAAAGAGAAAGCACGACAAGGAGACAGGCATCCCAAAACTGAGAGCAGGTCGAGGTCAAACCTTAGCAGAGATCTTTCACCCCCTTTTGTCCAGACACCTTGCAGACGCTGATCTGCTGTAAGAGACTCACGCGTAGTTTGGAGCTTTGTGTCCTTCCCTAAGGTTATATCTGAGACTGAGCTCATATGATTCTTTACACACAAAGCCGTGAACAAGTCTGGGACCAGAACTGGATCCAGGTCCATAAAGGCTCCTTATTTCTGTGGGTTCAGGAGTTGACATAGACAGGGGGACCACCCTGGACGTCATGACTCAATGGGAGGGGCTCCTGTAGTTGTGTGTGTAATCCAATCTTGTTAAGACACTGTTAAATCAGTACTGCAAATGTGTGGTCTGTCAATAAATACAGTCCTCCTTCTCGGTAGCTTTGGATCGTATATTGTATTGGGATCCATCTGTGACAAATTGACAAAGTCATGAGGGCCACACAAGGAAGTAAGGGGAGAGGTGTTACATGCAAAATGCCAGGTTTTGAAACTGCATATGAAGGAAAGGAGAACAGAAATAGACATAAACAGGGAACAGAACCTAAATTTGCAATCAAATCTCTAACACTCACGTAAATAATCATGGCCAAATAAAATAATAAAATAACTAAGCATTAACCATAGACATTCCATGAGACACCGTTCATCATCAGCCTCCTGGTGTTACCTTCTATCTGACTGTAGCATTCCAGAAAGAAGGTAAAAGTCACAGGAAATATTTCCGCTCCTGTACTGACCATGAACATTCTTATCATGGTCGATCTCTCTTTTTATCCTCCATTTTTCTTGCTATGTGAAAGCTCCCATTCTAGCGTGCCAGGCAATAGTCTCCTCAGATGTCTATCTCCTCACAGAGATGAGTACCACACAAAAGGGTGTTAATTGGCAGCTTGTCTCTCTTTCATTGTCCCCGGACATGCCCATCTCCTTGTCCCTTAGACAAAGGCTTTCACAACCCCTGGCCAGGACTAGCTTGGACAAGTTTGGACATGTTCATCAGCAGACTTTGAGGCAATGGGATAAAATAATAGTCTCTAACAGGGTAACCCCTTGCACCCGGCATGTGAGCGCAGTGCTGAATAACCTTACCTGCCTTATCACCTCACTCTGGGTTATAGAGTTTGTTTCCGCAAGTCACTACAGCACGAGGTGGAAGATCTGAAATGAAAGCGTGCTCCACTGACAACGTGCTTGGGGCCCACTGCTGTGTGCTAAAGGCATCTGCAGCTGCCGGGACAGCCAGAACAAAACCCTTGGGACACATTCGCTCAGCAAAGACCACCCAGTCTGCAGTACTTCAGGGGGGTGCTGACACTGTGGCAATTCCCCGCTTATTGGAGGATTTCTGTTAAGACCCAAAAAGTGAGGCACCTGGGATTTTGAAGCTTACAGGAATCCACGCGTGCAGAGCTGCGCAGCAAGGTGCTCTCGTGCGGTCCAGAGGGAGAACTGCAGTCCCAGCTGCGCTGTATCACAGAGGTACAAGCGGGCAGCAGAGCACGCTGACCTCCTGTGCTCACTTCCTCCCTGTCCCAGCTCCAAGCCCTTCGTGTGCCCCTCTCTGCCCAACCCGGGCTGCAACACGCCTGCAAAGTGTTCCTGCTGTCGTTGCAGCCCACCTGGCCCAGCAAAGCTACCGTGCCGGGCAGCACATGGAGCCGGGACCAGGGTCCCACCCGGTGCTGCTGGCAGCGTGTGCTCCTCTGCACGAACCACGAAGGGCACCTACCTTGGGTGCAGAGCAGGCTGCTCCCAGCTCTGTTGCAGGCAACCGGGCTCCTTGGAGTCGCGCAGAGCACAGGATGCCGAGTGCCCTCAGCCCGGAGCTGGCCGCAGGACGGCCTTGGTGCACCTCCTGCCACCGCGGTGCTGCCCGGATGGCTTCCAGCCAGGCTCTGGCTGCTTCAGCACAGGCTCAGGTGCCACAGCGAGCACGCCCCGAGCCGGCTGCCAGGCCTCGGGCACTTTCACTGCTCATTCTCAGCTCACATCTGCTCCCAGGGGACAGGGAGGGAGTTAAAGAAGGGTGGGGGCTGTGTTTTGTTATGTTAATGAAGCATTGCTTTCTGCGGTGTCTTTGTTTCCTTTGCTGGGGACATTTGCACATCCATGTCCTCAGGCATCGCGACATTCTCATTCTAGCTTTCCTTTAACACGTTTGAGCTGTCAGCACGGCTCAGCAAGAGGCAATCACCGGCTGCCCTGCTCTAGAGGACAGCATCTCCCTGCAGCTGGCTGAGTTCTTGTCCTAACCACTTCTCCTGGTTTCTCTGTTAGGTCTTCTTTTGAATGCGTGAGCATGGATAGAAACGCTGCTGTACGAGGGCCGGCTTTGATGTTCGCTGGTGTATATGTACAGACTGTGTGCCTCCCAGGAGGAATTGCTCTCAGGGTACTTGGGAGTTTGTGTAGAGGAGATATAGGTTGGTTTTCATAGCAATAGGGATTAATACATTAGTTTAAGAACCGATATATTAGTATTGCAAAAAAAATGCATATGTGCTACTTCTGAAGATTTCCATTCTGTACTGGGAACATAACTGAATTTTCTTTTCTGCCTCAATGGTTTTGCCTCAGAAGAAGCAACAAAAGTTCCCCCATTTAGTTGGTGAAAATTGGTTATGACTTTCCCTGGGGGAATCTGGCGTACAACCATGCCTTGAGGGATTTGGCAGACTGCATTACCTTGCAATGTCAGGAGGGACAATTGTCCATCATAAAGTGTATTTAGATGAAAGTGTATTTAGACTGTTGTGATGGTTGCAGTTTGCACCAGCCAAGATAGATGAAGACTGGAAAGAGAAACAGTTGTGTCACCACCCCCTTCCTCCCTGGGCGGCTCTTATTTTTTCATCGTCCCTCTTTCAGTTCCCTGCACTATCATCAACACCAATTATTTCCTGTCTCTGCCACTTGTTTTTTCTTGTCTTTCTCCATTTCCTCTCTGTACTTTCCTGTGCCTTCCTTGGCTGTTGCCTTTCCCTAGCCTCCCTCTCTTTATTTTTTTTCCAAAGTTTCATCATTAAAAAATGGCTCAGCATTCTTTGTTCTTCCACACACCTGCCCTGTCTACAAAAGTCCCCATTCTACAATTTTATTTTGCCCTCTAATTTCCCCATGAGTCTCGACTAATTATGGACTCTGGGGCCCCTGGTAAATACAAAAACCAGAGGCTTCCAATGCTAACACTGGGATATTGGGTTTCCTAGATCTCTGCAGATAAGACATTCTTGCTTCCAATGTGTTCCTGCCCAACCTCCAGGTAACACAGCATTTCACAACAGGAATTTGCAGTGTCTCTGCCCCAGGGTCTTTCTCTGAGCGCTCTGGGAACCGCCCAGGGAGGGAGGGGTGGTGACACAATTGTTTCTCATTCCAGTCTTCATCTATCTTGGCTGGTGCAAACTGCAACCATCACAACAGTCTGAATACACTTTCATCTAAATACACTTTATGATGGATAATTGTCCCCCCTCACATTGCTAAGTAATGGAGTCTGCCAGCTCCCTCAAGGCATGGTTGTACACCAAATTCCTCCAGGGAGAGTCATAACCAATTTCCCCCAACAAAATTGGAACTTTATTTCTTGTTTTTACACAGACCCCAGGTTTCCACAAGTTACTTTAACTATTTGTCCAATCTACCAATCATTGCAATTTTCAAAAACTTTCCTCTGCAGTTTCCCACAGCCAACTCCTCCATGTCTGGAATGTCTGGAATGTACAAACTGCCTTTACACACTGTAACACACTGTAGGGCAAATAACCCCAAGGAAAGCACTTCAAGGAAGTTAGTGTGAAAGGATGGTATATTTTTGGTAGGCTTTAAGTAGATGTTATACAAAATAATAGCAAAAGAGATTGGCTCACCTTGCTGATGGTTGAGGCTCACCGATAACTCCACCAGGGAGGGATCTCCAACAAGAGATCCTTCCCCGCTGGTGGTCAGCCCTTAAATGGGGTCTTGGGAGAGGTGGAGTCAAACTCCACCCCTTCCAATCACACTCACTTGTGCCCCTGCAGCTGACTCAGGGCTTGCCTCAGGTGGTCAATCAGTGGTTCAGGCCGTGATTCAACAGTTCCCATACACTCCACCCCTTCACGACATGAACCACTGATTAAGTAATTATAGGTTGAGCCCTCCTTAATACAGAGATCCAATATATAGCGACGTTTTACATAATAACCCGTCGCGATGTGTATCGATGTAATCTGGGATGAGTGATGATCATTATATGGCTCATGTTCTTCCTTGGGCCAGTGCTCGGTGGTGTCAACTGGAAGCACGCGGTCATGTGGTGCAGGTCCATCCTACTCTCCATCAGTCCCAGGTAGACCATCACCGGATGTTGCACATGATCTTATAGCAACTCTGGAACTCTGCAGCATCATTTGGTTCCCTCTGGTGACTCATAGACTCACAGGGAGTAATATAGATGTTTCAAAGGTACCAAGAGGGGGAGGTCCGCTCTCCAGGGCACTATACAGGCCGTATTCCTGTCTTGGGTCAACACTTCAGCTTGTACAGGGGCATGTCCTGGCCGCCTGTACCAAACTTTTTGGCTCGATGTCTGTGGCTGCACGATTAGATCAGGCACTAGAGGGGGCGTCCTGATCTGCCACAGAGACATGACAGGGGTTCCTTTAGGAATAAAGACTGGAGTGTTGACCACAATACCGGTAGGCCATGTACCAATTACCGGAGGGACTACCGAACCTCCCACCTCCAACAATCTCCCCCAAGGTGCAAGTAGGCCACACCATCGTGGTCCTACCTGCACCTTCCAAGGCCATCTTATTTTATTGGTACCTGGTCTTAGGTTCTCAGGGGCAGGGAGCAGAAGATTGTTCTCACGGCCAGTCTGAGGTCTTACCTCGTTATCTGTACCTGTAATTTGGATCCTAAGTGGGGAGGCCCTTGTTGTTTGCAACATTTTCAAGGCACTGGGTCTGCCATCTCTAGGTCTTTCATTCAGATCTCAAAGGGTTTCGTGGAGTCTCTTCGTCCACCCCTGCGGAGACTGAGAGTCTGTCTTCAGGGCAGCCTTGAGAATGCCATTAGAACGCTCAATAAGGCCTGCCCCCGTTGGATTGTATGGCAGGTGGAATCGCCACTCAATATTGTTCTCTTCTGCCCAGCGTTGTATCATTGCACCCGTGAAATGAGTCCCTTGGTCGCTCTCAATGACTTGTGGTGTCCCGTAGGCAGCCATCAATCTTGTGAGCGCCTTGATAGTATATGCCTGGTTGGCTTTTGGTACTGGATAGGCCTGCATTAGCCCACTCGCGGTGTCAACACAGGTTAGGGCATACCTCGCCCCCTCAGATAGAGGGAGGGGCCCAGTATAATCAACCTGCCATCGCTGTAGAGGATTGTGTCCTCTAGCAAGATGGGCTGTAGTTTCAGGCAACGACCTCGGTCTCATTCTGGAGCAGGCATCACAGTCTCTGCATGCTTGAGCTACATCCGATAATTGTACGGGCAGTCCCCATGCTTTGGCAGCTGCCCACATGGTCTTCTGTCCAGCATGCCGCAACTTTTGATGTAACCAGTAGGCGATGTTCTCAGATGGTGAGTTCTCAACCCATCTAACTCGGGCCAGTGTGTCGGCTTCATCATTTCCTGGTGACTGTAGGGGTCGGTGACCAGAAACATGGTAGACACGTACAGTTCTGTGTTTGACTGTATCCCATATGTGTGACCACATATCTTTGCCCCAGATGGGTCGGGAGCAGATAGTCCAGTCCTGGGTAGCCCACTGTGCAATCCAAAGAGTGAGCCCCCGGTACACAGCCCAACTATCTGTGCAGATATTCCGGATACCGTCACCAGGTTCTTTGGTTATAACCATCCATACGGCCCAAAGCTCTGCCCACTGGCTGCTTTGACCATCCCCCTCTTCAAACCATATTGTGTCTGTAGCAGGATGGTATGCTTCAGCTCTCCACTTACTTGGGTTGCCCTTGCTGGACCCATCCGTGTACCAGGCATCTTCAGGAATGGGATATTTTCCTTCCTGGACAGGACTCTTCTCTGGTGGAGCAACCAAGGTTTGTTTTTGTGCATCACTGTGATACGTCACTGGGCCTAGAATCTTTTGGAGCTCTTTCCACAGTGGTGAGGAAGACAGACTACTCCTCAGGCTGAGATAGGCGACCCATCGTGCCACCGTCTGTGCCTGGGCCACCCTTGTCTTAGGGAGGTGGGTCAGATCTCTTACCCACCCCTGAATTGGAAGAGTGGTCTTAACTATGACTTCAGCTATCTGGGTTTTTGGCTCTACTGCTTGTAATGCAGTACAGGCAGCCAATAGCTGCTTTTCAATCATACTATATCTTTCTTCTGCTCCATGCCAGACCCGAGACCAAAATCCAATGGGGGTCCGAACAGAACTCTGACGTTGCCACAAGCCCCAGCCAAAGCCATCCTGAGTAACATGAACATCCAATTCAGCTAGGAGGGTAGAATCGAATATACCCAATGCCTCGGCTTGTTTCACCACCTGTTTTGCTTGCTGGAAAGCAACCTGTTCTGCTCTCCCCCAGTCCCATTTGAAAATGCTCCAAATATATATATATATACACACACACACATATGTATATGTGTGTATATATATATATGTATGTATATATATATATATATATGTATGTATATATATGTATATATTTCTTTAAGCCTGCCTGGCTCACCAATTGTAGGGCAAATAACCCCAAGGAAAGCACTCAAGAAAATAGTGCAAAAGATGGTATATTTTTGGTAGGCTTTAAATAGATGGTATACAAATAAACAGCAAAAGAGACTGGCTCACCTCGATGATGGTTGAGGCTCGCAGATAACTCCACCAGGGAGGGAAATCCATCAAGAGATCCTTCCCTGCTGGTGGTCAGCCCTTAAATGGGGTCTTGGGAGAGGTGGAGTCAAACTCCACCCCTTCCAATCACACTCAGTTGTGCCCCTGCAGCTGACTCAGGGCTTGCCTCAGGTGATCAATCAGTGGTTCAGGCCGTGATTCAACAGTTCCCATACAGATGGACAATGGTCCCTCCTCACATTGCCAGGTGATTGCCGGCTCCCTCAAGGCATGGTTGTGCACCAAATTCCTCCAGGGAGAGTCATAACCAATTTCTCCCAACAAATGGGAACTTTAGTTGTTGTTTTTCCACAGACCTCAGGTTTGCACAAGTTATTTTAATCATTTGTCCAATCTACCAATGATTACAATTTTCAAAAAGTTTCCTCTGCAGTTTCCCACAGCCAACTCCTCCATGTCTGGAATGTCTGGAATGTACAAACTGCCTTCGCACACTGTAACGCACACACTGCTGCAGCTACAAAAGTAAAAAGCAAAGCTTAACACACTCTGCAGACCTGCCACATACACACACCACAGAGAGAGGAAAAAAATGACACGCTTGGCACCCTCACAGTACTACTCACAGCCATGTTCACAGACAACATCACAATGCCGGCAACCATAACACAACACAGTTCCCAATAACCCTAGCTCTTCAGTTTCTCCTGGGGGTCTGGAATCTCTCAAGCACACCCTCACCACCTTACTTTCAGGAAGATGTGTTGCCCGGGGGGTCCTGAATCTCTCAAGTACTACTCAAACCCTATTTCTCTTGGTGGGCTTCTCTCAAGCAAGCCCCTCACCATGTTATTTCTGGGAAAAATAACCCGTTGCACACATGGGTCATCTCCATTACTGCATGTGGGGTGCTACTTGGGGATCCCCTCACCCTTACTCTCCATACGTGACAAGCTTCTGTCACACTTTCGCAGGGGCGGTAAAAAGGAATGCATTGCTGCAATGCAGGGAACATGCAGCTGGTCCCGATGGAGCCTGGATTGGGGGGAGCTCCCTGAGAATCACTCAGTGTGATGTTAGAAAGCAGCATCCCTTTATTCCTCACGGTGCGCACTGGGCGTCTTGACAAGCAAGCGCACCCTCTCAGAGTTCAGGTTCTGCATCTGAACAGTTCAGACATACATCTGCTGTACGCTGGCATACATAGCCCTTCTGTTTCAAGGTCTCACAGGTATGTGCTAATGTCCCTTTGGGCATGCTCAGTGGTATTCAGGGTCTAGTGCCCACCGACTTCTTCCCTTTTTCCACCATCAGCTTCATCCCTGAACCCTCTGATTCACTTGCATCCACTTTTTCCCAGTTTGGAAGATTCCCATTGATTATGAGACCACAGTGCATCACTTTTAAAAACAGTGTATGTGGAACCTAAGCTAAATGTGGTGGCATGTTTTGAGGCAAAAAAGTATTCTATTGTGAGTCCAGTGCTTTTCGTGAGGCAAAACCAATGAGGCAGAAAATAAAATTCAATTATGTTCCCAGTGCAGAATTACTGAGGGAAAACAAGACTGTTCACCCACAAAAGCTGAAATTGAAAGCTTTACAAGTAGCACATATGCATTCTTTTTGCAATACTAATATACTGGTTCTTAAACTAATGTATTAATTCCTTTTGCTAAGAAAACCAACCTATATCACCTGTATACAAACTCCCAAGTACCCTGAGAGCAGTTACTTCTGGGTGGCCCTAAATTCTGTAGATATACACCAGTGAACATCAGAGCAGGCCGTCTAACAGCAGTGTGCTTAAGCATGCTCACGCCTTCAAAAGAAGACCTAACAGAGAAAGCAGGAGAAGTGGTTAGGACAAGAACTCTCTCAGCTGCACGGAGATGCTGTCCTCTGGACCAGGGCAGCCAGCGACTGCTTCTTGCTGAGACATGCTGACAGCTGAGAGGAGTAAAAGGAATGCAAGGACAAGAACGTAGGAATACCTGACAACACCGAGGTGCAAATGTCCCCAGCAAAGGAAACAAAGACACCGCAGAAAGCAATGCTTCATCAGCATAACAAAACTCAGCCCCCACCTGTCTTCCCTCTCCCCTCCCTCCCTCCCCTCCTCCTGTCCCCCGGGAGCAGATGTGAGCTGAGAATGAGCAGTGAAAGTGCCCGAGGCCTGGCAGCCGGCTCGGGGCGTGCTCGCTGTGGCACCTGAGCCTGTGCTGAAGCAGCCAGAGCCTGGCTGGAAGCCATCCGGGCAGCACCGCGGTGGCAGGAGGTGCACCAAGGCCGTCCTGCGGCCAGCTCCGGGCTGAGGGCACTCGGCATCCTGTGCTCTGCGCGACTCCAAGGAGCCCGGTTGCCTGCAACAGAGCTGGGAGCAGCCTGCTCTGCACCCAAGGTAGGTGCCCTTCGTGGCTCGTGCAGAGGAGCACACGCTGCCAGCAGCACCGGGTGGGACCCTGGTCCCGGCTCCATGTGCTGCCCGCCATGGCAGATTGCTCTACTTCAGTCTGTTTTGTTTCAGGGAGGACAGCAGATGCACCAAGCACATGCTCTGCAGCCTCCCTGTTTCTCCAGGGGGTGGGAACAACGTTTCCTGACAATTTGTAAGTGCAGAGTGAGTGCCTGACAGAAGTTTCTCACCCGGGAGCCAGGTAGACACGGGCTTTTGCAGTTTGGCACACAATGAGTTGTACCATTACTGCTCGAAATCTCCACTCTTTGCTGCCTGAACTGCACGCTCAGATTCCCAGATCCCAGCTGAGATGGCAGTGACATTTGTGCTGCAGTATTTGTGACAAAGACTTTGCCAGATATCCTAAGGACCAGTTGGAATTAATGTACACAGACGGGCTGGCATTATTCATTCACGGATCAGCTTTTTCCTGGGAGTGGTGGGGCTGATGCCTTCTGGGCACTCTTTGTTCTGACTTCAGGCCTTACCATTCCTCAGGAGGTAGACGTGGGAACTGGGAAGCCGTTTTCCTTTCCATAATGATCTTGACAGTACAGGAGCTGAAATGTTTCCCATGATTTTACCTTCTTTCAGGAATGCTACATTCTGATGGAAGGTAACAGCAGGGGGATGATCATGAACAGTGTCTCTGGGAATGCCCAGGGCTAATGCTTATTTCTTTATTTATATAATTTGACCAAGATTTATTAATCCACTTTCAGATATTTGATTGCAAATTTAGGTTCTGTTCCCTGTTCCTGTCTATTTCTGTTCTCCTTTCCTTCATATGCAGCTTCCAAACCTGGCATTTTGCACGTAACACCTCTCTCCTTACATCCTTGTGTGGCCCCTCGTGACTTTGACAGTTTGTCACAGATGGATCCAAACTCAGTATGTGATTTGAATCGACAGAGCAGCAGGACTATATTCATTGATATACAACAGATACGCTGTAGTGCATTAACAGCGCGTTAACAAGATTGGATTATACACACAAATATAGGAGACCCTCCCATTGATTCATGAGTCTCAGAGTGGTCCCATTTTCTGTCTCAACTCCTGAACACATAGAAAGAAGGAGCCTATGTTGACTTGGATCCACTTCTATTGCCAGACTTGTTCATGGCTTTGTGTGTAAAGAATCATATGAGCACAGTCTCAGACGTAACCTTAGGAAAGGTCACAAAGCTCCAAACTAAGCGTGAGTCTCTTACAGAAGATCAGTGTCTGCAAGCTGAGCATGCAGTTCAGGCAGCAAAGAGTGGAGATTTCGAGCAGTAATGGTACAACTCATTGTGTGCCAGACTGAAAAGCCCATGTCTGTCTGTGTCCTGGGTGAGAACCTTAAGTCAGACGCTCACTCTGCACTTACAAATTGTCAGGAAAGATTGTTCCCACCCCCTGAAGAAACAGGGAGGCTGCAGAGCAAGTGCTTGGTGCATCTGCTGTCCTCCCTGAAACAAAACAGACTGAAGTACAGCAACACTATATTTCTGCTACTGAGACAGGAATGGGTCAAAATAAAACATAAGAATTGAGAAAAACCGGGGAAAGGGACGGACCTTGAGGAAGGACAATAAGGGGCACTGATAGTGAGGAGCACCCTGATAGACTGCTGCACTGGAACGAGCTGATACCACAAAACTGCAGATAAAACCCAGAAGAATATGGAGCAGCATCTCCAACTGCAGTGAGGTGAAAAGTGCACAGAGAGGAATACCTACGGTCTTCATCTTCAGGACCCCCACCCACGACCACGAGGAGGCACAGCGCATACCCACCCCACAAAATTCAAGGCAGGCCTTCCAGAAGTAACTTCTTGGTGTTAATTGTAATAATCAGTCCCAGTTCTCAGAAATATAATGACTATGAATGCTTTATGCTCTTAAATTTGCAGTCGCTTCTCCCTTCAGTATGCAAGTCAGGTGGGGCTGTCCCCCTTGCACCCGGCATGTGAGCGCAGTGCTGAATAACCTTACCTGCCTTATCACCTCACTCTGGGTTATAGAGTTTGTTTCCGCAAGTCACTACGGCACGAGGTGGAAGATCTGAAATGAAAGCGTGCTCCACTGACAACATGCTTGGGGCCCACTGCTGTGTGCTAAAGGCATCTGCAGCTGCCAGGACAGCCGGAACAAAACCCTTGGGACACATTCGCTCAGCAAAGACCACCCAGTCTGCAGTACTTCAGGGGGGTGCTGACACTGTGGCAATTCCCCGCTTATTAGAGGATTTCTGTTAAGACCCAAAAAGTGAGGCACCTGGGATTTTGAAGCTTACAGGAATCCACGCGTGTAGAGCTGCGCAGCAAGGTCCTCTCGTGCGGTCCAGAGGGAGAACTGCAGTCCCAGCTGCGCTGTATCACAGAGGTACAAGCGGGCAGCAGAGCACGCTGACCTCCTGTGCTCACTTCCTCCCTGTCCCAGCTCCAAGCCCTTCGTGTGCCCCTCTCTGCCCAACCCGGGCTGCAACACGCCTGCAAAGTGTTCCTGCTGTCGTTGCAGCCCACCTGGCCCAGCAAAGCTGCCGTGCCGGGCAGCACATGGAGCCGGGACCAGGGTCCCACCCGGTGCTGCTGGCAGCGTGTGCTCCTCTGCACGAACCACGAAGGGCACCTACCTTGGGTGCAGAGCAGGCTGCTCCCAGCTCTGTTGCAGGCAACCGGGCTCCTTGGAGTCGCGCAGAGCACAGGATGCCGAGTGCCCTCAGCCCGGAGCTGGCTGCAGGACGGCCTTGGTGCACCTCCTGCCACCGCGGTGCTGCCCGGATGGCTTCCAGCCAGGCTCTGGCTGCTTCAGCACAGGCTCAGGTGCCACAGCGAGCACGCCCCGAGCCAGGCCTCGGGCAGTTTCACTGCTCATTCTCAGCTCACATCTGCTCCCAGGGGACAGGGAGGGAGTTAAAGAAGGGTGGGGGCTGTGTTTTGTTATGTTAATGAAGCATTGCTTTCTGCGGTGTCTTTGTTTCCTTTGCTGGGGACATTTGCACATCCATGTCCTCAGGCATCGCGACATTCTCATTCTAGCTTTCCTTTAACACGTTTGAGCTGTCAGCACGGCTCAGCAAGAGGCAATCACCGGCTGCCCTGCTCTAGAGGACAGCATCTCCCTGCAGCTGGCTGAGTTCTTGTCCTAACCACTTCTCCTGGTTTCTCTGTTAGGTCTTCTTTTGAAGGTGTGAGCATGGATAAAAACGCTGCTGTACGAGGGCCGGCTCTCATGTTCGCTGGTGTATATGTACAGACTGTATGCCTCCCAGGAGGAATTGCTCTCAAGGTACTTGGGAGTTTGTGTAGAGGAGATATAGGTTGGTTTTCATAGCAATAGGGATTAATACATTAGTTTAAGAACCGATATATTAGTATTGCAAAAAAAATGCATATGTGATACTTCTGAAGATTTCCATTCTGTACTGGGAACATAACTGAATTTTATTTTCTGCCTCAATGGTTTTGCCTCAGAAGAAGCAACAAAAGTTCCCCCATTTTGTTGGTGAAAATTGGTTATGACTTTCCCTGGGGGAATCTGGCGTACAACCATGCCTTGAGGGATTTGGCAGACTGCATTACCTAGCAATGTCAGGAGGGACAATTGTCCATCGTAAAGTGTATTAGATGGAAGTGTATTTAGATGAAAGTGTATTCAGACTGTTGTGATGGTTGCAGTTTCCACCAGCCAAGATAGATGAAGACTGGAATGAGAAACAATTGTGTCACCACCCCGTCCCTCCCGAAGCCGCACTTACTTTTTCACCATCCCTCTTTCAGTTCCCTGCACTATGATCAACACCAATTATTTCCCGTCTCTACTCCTTGTCCTTTCTTGCCTTTGCTTTCTCCATTTCCTCTCTGTTCCCTCCTGTGCCTTCCTTGGCTTTTGCCATTCCCTAGCCTCCCTCTCTTTATTTTTTTCCCCGAAGTTTCATCATTAAAAATGGCTCAGCACTCTTTGGTCTTCCACGCATCTGTCGTGTCTACGAAAGTCCCCATTCTACAATTTTATTTTGCCGTCTAATTGCTCCAACCAGTCTCGACTAGTTATGGACTCTGGTGCCCCTGGTAAATACAAAAACCAAATTTCAGTATCCTCTCCAGCTCCAGAGGCTTCAAATGCTAACACTGGGATATTGGGTTTCTTAGATCTCTGCAGATAAGGACATTCTTGCTTCCAGTGTGTTCCTGCCCAACCGCCAGGTAACACAGCATTTCACAACAGGAGTTTGCAGTGTCTCTGCCCCAGGGTCTTTCTCTGAGCGCTCTGGGAACCGCCCAGGGAGGGACGGGGTGGTGACACAATTGTTTCTCTTTCCAGTCTTCACCTATCTTGGCTGGTGCAAACTGCAACCATCACAACAGTCTGAATACACTTTCATCTAAATACACTTTATGATGGACAGTTGTCCTTCCTCACATTGTTAGGTATTGGAGTCTGCCAAATCCCTCAAGGCATGGTTGTACACCAAATTCCTCCAGGGAGAGTCCTAACCAATTTCTCCCAAAAAAACGGGAACTTTACTTCTTGTTTTTCCACAGACCCCAGGTTTCCACAAGTTATTTTAATCATTTGTCCAATCAACCAATGATTACAATTTTCAACAGGTTTTTTCTGCAGTTTCCCACAGCCAACTCCTCCATGTCTGGAATGTCTGGAATGTACAAACTGCCTTCACACACTCTAACACACACACTGCTGCAGCTACAAAAGTAAAAAGCAAAGCTTAACACACTCTGCAGACCTGCCACATACACACACCACAGAGTAAGGAAAAAAATGACACGCTTGGCACCCTCACAGTACTACTCACAGCCATGTTCGCAGACAACATCACAATGCCGGCAACCATAACACAACACAGTTCCCAATAACCCTAGCTCTTCAGTTTCTCCTGGGGGTCTGGAATCTCTCAAGCACACCCTCACCACTGTTCTTGCAGGAAGATGTGTTGCCCGGGGGTCCTGAATCTCTCAAGTACTACTCAAACCCCATTTCTCTTGGTGGGCTTTTCTAAACACGCCCTCACCACGTTGTTATCTGCGTCGAGTGACCACTGACTTCTTTTATTTCACAATCAGCTTCATCCCTGAAACCTCTGACTCACTTACATCCACTTTTTCCCAGTTTGGAAGATTCCCATTAATTATGTAACCACAGCGTGCCACTTTTAAAAACAATGTATGTGGAATATGACAAAAATGTGCTTGCATTTTTTGAGGCAAAAAGTATTCTATTATCTCTCCAGTGATTCTTCTGAGGCAAAACCATTGAGGCAAAAAATAAAATTCAATTTTGTTCCCAGTACAGAATTATTGAGGGAAAACAAGACTGTTCACCCTCAAAAGCTGAAATGGAAAGCTTTACAAGTAGCACATATACATTCTTTTTGCGATACTAATATATCGGTTCTTAAACTAATGTATTAATCCCTATGGCTAAGAAAACCAACCTATGTCACCTCTACACAAACTCCCAAGTACCCTGATAGCAGTTCCTTCTGGGTGGCCCTAAATTCTGTAGATATACACCAGTGAACATCAGAGCAGGCCGTCTAACAGCAGTGTGCTTAAGCATGCTCACGCATTCAAAAGAAGACCTAACAGAGAAACCAGGAGAAGTGGTTAGGACAAGAACTCAACCAGCTTCAGGGATATGCTGTACTCCAGAGCACGGTAGCTGGCGACTGCCTCTTGCTGATACATGCTCATAGCTGAGAGGATTTAAAGGAATGCAAGGCCTGGAAGATAGTGATGCCTGACAACATGGATGTGCAAATGTCCCCAGCAAAAAAAGCAAAGACATCGCAGAAAGCAATGCTTCATTAATGTAACAAAACTCAGTCCACACCCTTCATTAACTCCCACCACCCTCCCTCCCCTCCTCCTGTCCCCGGGAGCAGATGTGAGCTGATAATGAGCAGTGAAACTGCCCGAGGCCTGGCAGCTGGCTCGGGGCGTGCTCGCTGTGGCACCTGAGCCTGTGCTGAAGCAGCCAGAGCCTGGCTGGAAGCCATCCGGGCAGCACCGCGGTGGCAGGAGGTGCACCAAGGCCGTCCTGCGGCCAGCTCCGGGCTGAGGGCACTCGGCATCCTGTGCTCTGCGCGACTCCAAGGAGCCCGGTTGCCTGCAACAGAGCTGGGAGCAGCCTGCTCTGCACCCAAGGTAGGTGCCCTTCGTGGTTCGTGCAGAGGAGCACACGCTGCCAGCAGCACCGGGTGGGACCCTGGTCCCGGCTCCATGTGCTGCCGGCATGGCAGCTTTGCTGGGCCAGGTGGGCTGCAACGACAGCAGGAACACTTTGCAGGCGTGTTGCAGCCCGGGTTGGGCAGAGAGGGGCACACGAAGGGCTTGGAGCTGGGACAGGGAGGAAGTGAGCACAGGAGGTCAGCGTGCTCTGCTGCCCGCTTGTACCTCTGTGATACAGCGCAGCTGGGACTGCAGTTCTCCCTCTGGACCGCACGAGAGCACCTTGCTGTGCAGCTCTGCACGCGTGGATTCCTGTAAGCTTCAAAATCCCAGGTGCCTCACTTTTTGGGTCTTAACAGAAATCCTCTAATAAGCGGGGAATTGCCACAGTGTCAGCACCCCCCTGAAGTACTGGGGACTGGGTGGTCTTTGCTGAGCGAATGTGTCCCAAGGGTTTTGTTCTGGCTGTCCCGGCAGCTGCAGATGCCTTTAGCACACAGCAGTGGGCCCCAAGCACGTTGTCAGTGGAGCATGCTTTCATTTCAGATCTTCCACCTCGTGCTGTAGTGACTTGCGGAAACAAACTCTATAACCCAGAGTGAGGTGATAAGGCAGGTAAGGTTATTCAGCACTGCGCTCACATGCCGGGTGCAAGGGGTTACCCTGTTAGAGACTATTATTTTATCCCATTGCCTCAAAGTCTGCTGATGAACATGTCCAAACTTGTCCAAGCTAGTCCTGGCCAGGGGTTGTGAAAGCCTTTGTCTAAGGGACAAGGAGATGGGCATGTCCTGGGACAATGAAAGAGAGACAAGCTGCCAATTAACACCCTTTTGTGTGGTACTCATCTCTGTGAGGAGATAGACATCTGAGGAGACTCTTGCATGGCAAACTACAATGGGAGCTTTCACATAGGCAAGAAAAATGGAGGATAAAAAGAGAGATCGACCATGATAAGAATGTTCATGGTCAGTACAGGAGCTGAAATATTTCCTGTGACTTTTACTTTCTTTCTGGAATGCTACAGTCAGATAGAAGGTAACACCAGGAGGCTGATGATGAACGGTGTCTCATGGAATGTCTATGGTTAATGCTTAGTTATTTTATTATTTTATTTGGCCATGATTAATTACGTCAGTGTTAGAGATTTGATTGCAAATTTAGGTTCTGTTCCCTGTTTATGTCTATTTCTGTTCTCCTTTCCTTCATATGCAGTTTCAAAACCTGGCATTTTGCGCGTAACACCTCTCCCCTTACTTCCTTGTGTGGCCCTCATGACTTTGTCAATTAGTCACAGATGGATCCCAATACAATATACGATCCAAAGCTACCGAGAAGGAGGACTGTATTTATTGACAGACCACACATTTGCAGTACTGATTTAACAGTGTCTTAACAAGATTGGATTACACACACAACTACAGGAGCCCCTCCCATTGAGTCATGACGTCCAGGGTGGTCCCCCTGTCTATGTCAACTCCTGAACCCACAGAAATAAGGAGCCTTTATGGACCTGGATCCAGTTCTGGTCCCAGACTTGTTCACGGCTTTGTGTGTAAAGAATCATATGAGCTCAGTCTCAGACATAACCTTAGGGAAGGACACAAAGCTCCAAACTAAGCGTGAGTCTCTTACAGCAGATCAGTATCTGCAAGGAGTCTGGATAAAAGGAAGTGAAGGATCTCTGCTAAGCTGTGACCTCGACCTTCTATCTGCTTTGGGGTAAGATGACTGTCTCCTTGTCATGCTTTGCCTTTAGTCCCATGGTCAGTCAGCCTTCAGCAGTTCAACTGTCACCTGTCAGTTTTTCCTGTTGCACTGTTTGAGGCAGCTTTGTGATGATTACTGTCATTTAGCCAGAGTTCTAAGAGTGCTGTTGCTCATTGCCTTTCTGTGCAGGGTGTGGTGTGCCACCCCCAAGGCAGTGCCGTGCAGATGGTCTGGGGTGGGCAGGGGTTGGACAGGGACTGCTGCATTCACTCACAGCTCTGCAGCCATTTCTATTGTCCTGGCAGGCTCCAGTTCAACTTCTGCCTTCCTCCCGTGATCATCCCAGCCTGCAGGAGAGCAGCAATGGCCTCAGCACATCCATCTCAGGTAGGGGCTGGGAAAAGCGGGCAGGAGAGGCCAAGGGGTGAGGGATGTGAATGCAGGGGGAGAGGGAGGTGCTCTCAGGCAGCATGTCTGTGCTGGGGACAGAGAAGTGGCTGGGACTGGAGTTTCACTCCTCTGCGAGCTGCTTCCCTGGGCCTTGGCTGTTCCCAGCAAGGAGCCTCTCTGTGCTTGCAGGAGCCCGTGAGCTTTGAGGAGGTGGCCGTGTATTTCAGCAGGGAGGAGTGGGCGCTGCTGGACCCTGCACAGCGAGCACTCTACCGGGACGTGATGCTGGAGACATATGAGTGCGTGGCCTCACTGGGTGAGGGCTTTGCTGCCTTTCCTCCTCTTTTGGGCACATTAGGTTGTGCAGAATGTGACTCAGCATACAGGCCCCTTTTGTAAACACCATGCTGTTCTTGACAAACTCCACAGTAGCAGCAACAAAAGAAAGACAGAGAAGTGTGAGTTTCATAAGGGCTCATTGTGTTCAGCACATTGATAACATCCGGCAGTCATTGCTGGCCAGCAGGCATCAGCTAGGAGGGGAAGGACCATCTCCCCGCAGTCAGCTCCTTTTCTTTTAAAGAAAATAATTTGGCGTGTTGTCAGAGATGGAAAAGCAATCTTTGCTCCAAAGGAAGCTGCTGTGTTTCATGCCAGTGTCATTCAGGCCCTTAATGGTATTTCACTGTGAGGAGGGACATTGCGCAAAGTTGCTGGACAAGCAGCTGTGACAGAATGATGGAAAACCTTTCACTTCACCAATTTCAATTGTTGTAGCTCCACATTCTGCCCCCAAACCCATGGTGATCTCCCTGCTTGAAGAAGGAGAAGAGCCCTGGGTCCAAGATGTGGGGAGCCATGAGGCCGTGGCAGGAGATGTCAGCCCAGGTGAGGTGGTGGAGGGAAAGAGGAAGTCGAAGCCATAAAAGAGATCTCTGAGGGAGGAGTATTTGGGGCACCGTGTGCTATTTCTGGTTTGCCTTTGTCATCCAGCAGGTGCTGGGATAAGAAGTCCAAGGAAGTATCTGCAGGAAGGTGGTTTGGTCAAAACTCAGATTGGCAGCTTCTCCATGGAAGAAATCAGAAGGGATGTGCATGTGGATCAGGAGCAAGGTCAAGGCGAGCACAAGAAGATGCAAAAGGGAAAGCATCTGTTAAAGTCATCAAGGAACACACTGGACTTCAGTACAGGTCAAAGGCAGCATGAAGACCCCAGGAGTAAGGATGTGTGCCAGAGGAAACAGCAGAATCCATGCCCTGAGGGTGAGAAAAGCATTCAAATAGATTCCAGAATCGTTAAGCACCAGTGCACGCACTCAACAAAGAGCCTGTACAAGTGCTCTGAGTGTGGGAAGATGTTCAAATGGAGATCCCATCTCTTCTTGCACCAGCGCATGCACACAGGAGAGAGACCTTATAAGTGCTCTGAGTGTGGGAAGAGCTTCAAATGGAGTTCTGATTTAAAGGTGCATGGCCGCATCCATACAGGAGAGAGACCATATAAATGCTCTGAGTGTGGTAAGAGCTTCATATGGAGTTCTGATTTAAAATTGCACAGCCGCATCCATACAGGAGAGAAACCATATAGGTGCTCTGAGTGTGGGAAAAGCTTCAGAAGTACTTCTTATTTGAAAGTGCACCAGCGCAACCACACAACAGAGAGACCCTATAAGTGCTCTGAATGTAAGAAGAGCTTCAAAAGCAGTTCTCATTTGAATCTGCACCAGCGCAGCCATACAGGAGAGAGATCATATAAGTGCTCAGGGTGTGGGAAGAGCTTCAAACGGAGTTCTGATTTAAAGGTGCATGGACGCATCCATACAGGAGAGAAGCCATACAACTGCTCTGAATGTGGGAAGAGCTTCAAAAGCAGTTCTGAACTGAAGCAGCACCAGCGCTGCCACAAAGGAGAGAGACCATATACGTGCTCGGAGTGTGGGAAGAGCTTTAGAAGAAGTTCTCATCTCAAGTGCCACGAGAATATCCACACCACTGACAGACTGTAGAAGCACCTTCTGAATATGAGAACCTTCAGAAGCAGTTCCAGTCACGTTTCCTACCAGCACATGCACACTGCAGACAGAGTCTGCAATGCCCCAGACATGGTATAGCTTCAACCAGAGCCACAGCCTGGTTACCTACTGTGGCTGTGTGCGATGATGAACAACACAATTCCATTGCCCCAAGGGCGAGATGAGCTCCAACCACTGCACCAACCTGATCGAGTAGGAAGGGATCCACTCAGGGCAGGGACTACAGAAATGCCAGCACCGCAGGTAGAGCTTCATCCAGAGCTCTGTCCACATTGAATATTGCTCAGTGCTCGTGAGGGGAATGCGCTGCAAGTGTCTGTGCTGCAGGAAGAATTTCTCTCAAGGCTGAATTCTCATGTCTCATTGGAAAAGGCCCCAGCGCAAAGACCTTGAGACTGCTGGAGAACTCAGCATGAAGGAGACCAAGATGCTTCTCCCCCCACAGGAAGAGTTTACAAGGGAGATGGCTTCACTGGAAACCTCTGCAGAAGGGAATTATCCCACAAGTTTAAGATGGCTTTTCCTTGCTATCAAAAGAAATTCTCTCACCATGTCTGCTTTTTTCCTCTGCTCTTCCTGCAAGCAGAATTTTGATGCCATCTCCTACGGAAAATCAGCTGTGTATGGATGCTCTGTGTGTCTGTGTGCATGTTCTACTTTCAGAAGTTTCTGAGTGCACTGAGGAATGAAATACAAGGGTCAGGAAAGCAGTAACGTGGCTCATGGAATTCTTCTGAAAATAAGCTGTAGTTGATGGGGAAGGGGGTGAATAAAGTAGGAGAGTTGTTCTGGAGCTTTTGTCACTGTAATCTTGCTTATAGTTCTGAAAATAAAAGACTGCATGTGGATTGAGGAATGGTACAAGGAAGTTTGATTTTGTTGCTGACTCCAGTCCACTGCTTTCATCACAGGGAGGCATTTCTTTCACACAAGCAATGTCATCCTTTCTCACAGTGCTGCACATTGCTTCTACTCCCCTTCCCAAAAGGTTTAATCAGGAGCTTAAAGCAGCTGTGAGACACCAAGCTTTGCTTGGCTCCACTAGATCTACAAAAAACTGAGCTTGTTTCTCCTAAGTGCAGCATCCCATGTCTCAGGAGGTGGTGGGAGCAGAAGGCAGTGCAAAGCCACAGGGTGCACAAGCAGCTTATCCCCGCAGCATAGAGGTTTCAGAGTGCTCTCCAGTGCATGCTTGCCTCTTTTCTGAGCTTGAAGGTCTTTGCTTTGGCCTTGGGAAAGTGTCCACAAGACCTCCTGAAGAACGGCCACCACATATGCCTGGCTCAGCTCAAGCTCCTCAGGTCAGTTTGCAGGAAGCGGAGGTTGACTTTGGTGAGCTGGTGAAGCCAGCAGGAGCCTGCCCATGTCCTCAGGAGGTGTGAGTTTCTCAGTGGGAACCCTGAGTTCCCCCCCAGCAAGCTGCATGGAGATGATTCTTGCAGTACTGCAAAGCGCTGCTTCCTCCGACCCAGGGAGCAGAGGCCTGGTGTGGTGTAGGAGAGGTAAAGCAGAGCCCTGGGGGTTGTTGAAAGACAAAGCAGCAAGGGAAATGCCTGTGGAAGAGGCAAGCAGCTGGGAGGCTTAAGAATCCCCAGCAACAGGAAACAGTTGCTGAGGCAAGAGGTGGGATGATTTACATTTCAGCTGCATTCAATTAATTCCTGACCTACAGCATTGCTCATGTGTTTCCCCATTCCTTTCAGGTTTCCCCAAGAAGTATTCTGACTATTTTGTGTTTTCATCATTTTGTGCCATTATTTCTTCCCAGGTGCAGGACTCTACACTTGCTCTTGTTGAACCTCACCACATTCCACTCTGCCCAACTCCGCACTCTGTCCAAGCCTTACAGAATGGTGGCACAGCTTTCTGCTATGGCAGCCACTCCTCCCAGCTTTGTACTTTCTGACGGTGCCCTCTGTGCCTATATGCAGGTCACTGATGAAGATGCTGAAGAAGAGCAGGCACAGCACCAGCCTCTAAGGAACACCACCAGCTACACGCCTCCAACTAGACTCTGACCCGCTGATGACAACCGTCTGAGCTCTGCCACTCAGCCAGTTCTCAATCCACCTCGCTCTCCATTCATCTATCCCATACTTCCTGGGGCCTCATTACAAGGATGCTGTAGTGGGATTGCCTGGTCACAGCCTGAACCAGTGAATGAGCATCTGAGTGAGCGGAGCGGAGGAGCCCAGGTCCACCCGACCTCTCGCTCTCTCCCTCTCGGTTGTGCTTCCGGAGGTGCTTCCTGGAGCACAGATCCGCTCAGAGCCTGCGCGGGTTGCCCCCCCCCCCTCTCGGGCTCTCCTCCTTCTGGCGCGCCAGCGTTCGAACGAGAGGTGGCTGCATTCCTCAGCCTAAACGGTCGCCGGGAGGGGTGAGTTCATTCCCCCCTTATCTGTAACACCTCTTTCTGTAACGCCTCTGCCTCAAATAAAAGCTCTGTCACCGCCTTTGCTTGCTTTACACTTGGCGAGCCAGGCAGCCTAATACCTTTTAAAAACATTCACTATGACCCTTCTAAGTAACATCGTGGGGTGGTTTTCACGGGAAAAGACCACCCCCTTAAATGACCTTTTGCCCGGTCATATCCCAGGATTTCTAGGATCCCCATACCACGGGGTTGCTGCTATTATTGAAAAATGGGGCCCCCTGCGAGACGGAGGAAACCTCCTCGAATCCCCGTCCCGACTAGCTGACTATTTTCTCTCTCTGACTAAAAACGTACTGACTACTCGGGAGCGGCAATTAGCTGCGTCTACGGTGGCATGGCCGCTGCTGATGGCCTTAAACCAGATGAACACATCTGAAGGGGATTTGCTTGATGAAAATCAACTCTTGCGTGACCGTATCGAAGAATTAGAAAGACAAATTGCAATTTTGACAGGAAAAACACCAAAACCGGTCACTCCCGTACGGAAGGTCCGGAATATCTCCCTAGAAGTCACCGGGGACCCTGTAGAAGACAACCCGCATAATCTGGTTTCTGAAGATGAAGGCACTAAAAGGTCGGATCTCGAAGTTCCACTTGAGCTAGATCCCTTTGAGATCCGACCAGTTGTAACCCAAAAAACAAAAAACATACAGGATAGACCAGTGGGGCTACCCCCTGACCAGTGGCCCCCCGCCCATAGCACTTTACATGTAACAGCTTGCCCATATATGGCAGCTGAACTGATGGATTTATTACAGCGGTTTAGACAAAAACCAAGAGAGAGTGTACCAGCATGGCTGCTCCGTTTATGGGACATGGGGGCAGAAGGTGTTATGGTAAATGGGCCAGAAATTTCAAAACTGGCGTCCATTACTATTCACCCTGCCCTCAGACAGAGGCTATATGCCACCGTCCAACATAATGATGAAAATCATTCCTTAATTAAATGGTTAACAGCTGCGTGCTGTATAACATGGCCAAACAAAAGTGACATCCCTTTAAATACAGGTCTATGGTCTTCTATGGAAGATCTGCAAAATTATATTCGGGAACTGGGTATGAGAGAGGCAATCTATGAGGAAGATTTTGAGAGCCCAGACCTGATGAAATTCTCAGCAGGAATGAGAGACCTTATCCTGCAGCAAGCTCCACCTCATAAGTATGGTACTTTGGTATCCATACTGAACCCCCTAGTGGCCTCAGAGGCCATCATACAGCAGGCTGCCCAATTGGTGGCGGATCTGGGGGAGACAGAGCGCCTGCGCGCCAGGCGCAATGTCCGAATGGTGGTGGAAAGTTCAGAGATCCATCCACCACCACGACCTAGGAGACCAGCCTCTAAGGTAATCCAATCTGGACCCATCAGAGTATCGAGAAGACAGATGTTTAATGATCTGCTGAGAGCAGGAGTTCGATTTGAAAAGATTGATGGGCAGCCTAATCAGGTATTACTACAACTATGGAAACAGTTGCCCAATGATCAAAGATTCCAGTCCTCTCCCAAAAGGGAAGGAATTCGATTTATAGAACATATTCCACAAGACACATGGAATCTGGAAGATTTCATGGTGCCATCGAAAAGACGTAAACCTCCTCAGGCGGCCCGGGCAGCCACAGTCGAGCCGTCAGAGGAAAAAGACTTGGGGATTGCAGAGCTGATGGCATGACAGGGGAGTCAAAATTCCCCAGGACTAGGGTCTCTACAGGAGACCAGAGACCCTATGTTGAATTAACTATTCATTGGTCAAGAAAGAATGTACAACGAGTGATGGCGCTGGTAGATACTGGGGCAGAAACATCCATCATATACGGGGACCCACAAAAATTCCTGGGCACTAAGGCTAGGATAGGTGGGTTTGGGGGGCAGATGATCCCCGTAACCCAAACGTGGTTGAAACTGGGGGTTGGGCGTCTTCCACCTCGGGAGTACAAGGTATCTATTGCCCCAGTTCCAGAGTACATACTGGGGATAGACATCTTGTGGGGTCTGACTCTCCAGACCACTGTGGGAGAGTTCAGACTAAGGGAAAGATGTATTAGTATCCGGGCAGTGCAGGCAATTTTAAGGGGCCATGCAAAAATTGAGCCTATTTGTTTGCCACAGCCCCGCCGGATAACAAATACGAAACAATACAGACTCCCTGGTGGGCAAGAAGAAATTACCAAGACTGTGCAGGAGCTGGAGAGAGTAGGGATTATTAGACCTGCACACAGCCCATACAACTCCCCCATATGGCCAGTCAGGAAGTCTGATGGTACATGGCGAATGACGGTAGACTACAGAGAACTAAATAAAGTCACTCCACCGATACACGCAGCCGTACCCAACATTGCCTCCCTCATGGATACGTTAAGTAGAGAAATAGAAACATATCATTGTGTTTTGGATTTAGCAAATGCATTTTTTAGCATTCCAATTGCTGAGGAATCTCAAGACCAGTTTGCATTTACATGGGAGGGCAGGCAGTGGACTTTTCAAGTCCTACCTCAGGGATACGTGCATTCACCTACATTCTGCCATAACCTGATAGCACGTGACTTGGCAAATTGGAATAAACCATCTACCGTCAAAATGTACCATTACATTGATGATCTGATGCTGACATCCAACTCAATTGAGGCATTAGAGAAGGCATTACCATCATTAACCACTTATTTACAGGAAAAAGGATGGGCTATAAACCCACAGAAAGTACAAGGACCGGGGTTATCAGTTAAATTCCTGGGTGTTATCTGGTCAGGTAAGACTAAGGTCTTACCCAGTGCAATCATAGATAAGATTCAAGCGTTCCCTATTCCCACGACACCAAAACAGTTGCAGGAGTTCTTGGGTATATTAGGATACTGGCGATCCTTTATACCCCACTTAGCACAACTTCTAAAACCTCTATATCGATAAACAAAAAAAGGCCAAGAATGGGATTGGGGTAAAATGGAGCAAGATGCCTTCCAGCAGGCAAAAATAGCTGTTAAACAGGCCCAGGCACTGGGTGTATTCGATCCAACCCTTCCAGCCGAACTAGATGTGCACGTAACTCAAGAAGGGTTTGGCTGGCGTCTGTGGCAGCGCCAGAGTTCTGTTCGGACCCCCATTGGGTTCTGGTCACAGGTTTGGCACGGAGCAGAAGAAAGATACAGCATGGTTGAAAAGCAGTTATTGGCTACCTATTCTGCACTGCAGGCAGTAGAACCGATAACTCAAACTGCAGAAGTTATTGCTAAAACAACTTTGCCAATTCAGGGGTGGTTAAAAGATCTAATCCACATCCCTAAGAGGGGGGTGGCCCAATCACAAACAGTGGCACGCTGGGTTGCCTACCTCAGTCAGAGAAGCCGCCTGCCAACATCTCCACTGAAGGAAGAACTGCAGAAGATACTTGGCCCAGTAACATATCACAGTGAAACACCTGAGGAAATAATCGTCACTCGTCCAGAGAAGAGTCCTGTACAGGAGGGGAAATACCCTGTTCCAGAAGATGCCTGGTACACAGATGGATCCAGCAGAGGGAACCCAAGTAGGTGGCGAGCTGTCGCATACCATCCCTCAACTGAAACAATATGGTTCGACGAAGGGGATGGACAAAGTAGCCAGTGGGCTGAGCTACTAGCTGTGTGGATGGTGATAACTCAAGAAGCGGGCGATGGCGCATTGAATGTCTGCACGGATAGCTGGGCAGTCTACCGAGGGCTCACGCTCTGGATAGCACAGTGGGCCACTCAGGACTGGGCGATCCACGCTCGACTTATCTGGGGCAAAGATATGTGGGTTGATATATGGAACGTGGTTAGGCACAGGACTGTACGAGCATACCACGTTTCTGGACATCAACCCTTGCAGTTGCCAGGTAATGATGAAGCTGACACTCTGGCTCGAGTTCGATGGCTAGGAAATACATCAGCCAAAGATATTGCCCATTGGTTGCATCGGAAATTACGGCATGCAGGACAGAAAACCATGTGGGCAGCAGCTAAAGCATGGGGGCTGCCCATACAGTTACCGGATATTGTCCAGGCATGTCAGGACTGTGACGCTTGCTCACGAATGAGACCAAGACCTCTGCCAGAAACAACGGCCCATCTTGCTAGAGGACACAACCCTTTACAACGATGGCATATCAATTACATAGGTCCCCTTCCTCGATCTGAGGGGGCCAGATATGCCCTAGCCTGTGTTGACACAGCAAGTGGACTGATGCAAGCCTATCTTGTAGCGAAGGCAAACCAAGCCTATACCATTAAAGCTCTAACTAGGTTGATGGCATCATATGGGACTCCTGAGGTCATCGAGAGTGACCAAGGTACACATTTCACAGGTACAACTGTACAAAAGTGGGCTGAAGAAAACAACATTGAAAGGCGGTTTCACCTGCCCTATAATTCAACAGGAGCAGGCTTAATAGAAAGGTATAATGGAATCCTGAAGGCTGCTCTGAAGGCAGATTCACAGTCCTTGCAGGGGTGGACCAAGAGGCTTTATGCAACCCTGTGGGACTTGAATGAGAGACGGATGGCAGACCCAGCGCTTTAAGAATGTTGCAGACAACTTGGGCCTCCCCACTTAGGATACAAATCACTAGGAAAGACACCTCACTTAAGCCACAAGTTAGCACCATGAATAATCTTCTGCTCCCTGCCCCTGATGACCTGGAGCCTGGGAAACACAAGGTAAAATGGCCTTGGAAGGTGCAAGTAGGACCAAAATTGTGTGGTCTCTTTGCACCTTGGGGGAGATTGTTAGAGGTTGGGGGATCGGTAAACCCTCCTGTGGTCGGTGCATGGCCAACAGAGGTTGTAGTTGACACTCCTTTTTTCATTGCAAAGAGGACATAAATCATGTCCTTATGGCAAATTAGAACTCCCCCCTTGGTACCTGATGTAGAGATCCAACCACAGATATCAGGCCAAAGGGTATGGTATTGAAGGCCAGGCCATGCTCCAGTACAGGCAGAGGTATTGACTCAAGACCGAAATACGGCCTGTATCTTACCATGGAGGGCAGACTTACCCCTCCTTGTACCTGTTAAACATCTTTATTACTCCCCTTGAGGTTATGAAGTTCAGAGGACAGCCAGCAGGAGCAACACCACTCCAGCATGCTCCAGTGACCATGAGGAAACATCATGACATCCGGTGGTGGACTGCTGAACTTTTGGCAACTGTCGAGTGTGAACCTACTGGTCCTTAAAGAAGAAACAACTCCAGAAGGAACATCAAGTACTGGCCCAAGAACACCACAAGAAGGGACTACAAATAATGGCCTTCAGTGCATTAACATTCTATATTGCGGCGGGTATTGTACATGCGTCGCGATGTACTAGGTATTTTGAGCCATCGGAACAGCAGGAGATTATGCCCAACCTGCTCAGTTGCTGGTTCATGCTGTGAAGGGGTGGAGTGTAGTGGGATTGCCTGGTCACAGCCTGAACCAGTGAATGAGCATCTGAGTGAGCGGAGTGGAGGAGCCCAGGTCCACCCGCCCTCTCGCTCTCTCCCTCTCGGTGGTGCTTCCGGAGGTGCTTCCGGGAGCACAGATCCGCTCAGAGCCTGCGCGGGTTGCCCCCCCCCCCTCTGGCTCTCTTCCTTCCGGAGCGCCAGCGTTCCAACGAGAGGCGGCTGTGTTCCTCAGCCTAAACGGTCACCGGGAGGGGGGAGTTCATTCCCCCTTATCTGTAACATCTCTTTCTGTAGCGCCACTACCTCAAATAAAAGCTCTGTCACCGCCTTTGCTTGCTTTACAAGCCAGGAAGGCCTCATGAAGCAAGCTTTGAGACAACAAAAGTTTACGGTTGGTCAGAGATTGGCAGGGAAAAAGTCAATACACATGAATCAGTGGGCCCCTACAGGTTTTACTCAAAAGTGCCGGGGGAGCTGGCAGGAGTGACTATAAAACCACGCTGTCTTATGTTTGAAAGATCTTGGAGAATGGGAGAGGTGCTTGGAGACTGGAGGATAGCCAGTGTAACACCAGTCTTCAAAATGGGCAGGAAGGACAAGCCATGAAAATACAGGCTGGTCAGCCTCACCTCCATCCCTGGAAAGGTGAAGGAACAACTTGTTCTGGATGTCATCTCCAAGCAATTGGAAGAGAAGAAGGTCATCAGGAGTGGTCAGCACGGTATCCCCAAGGGGAAATCATGCTTGACCATCGTGGTGAATTTCTACCAAGTTTTCAGTGGTCTGAGCAGATGGGGGGAGAGCAGTGGATGCTGTGTCCCTGGACTTTAGCAAAGGCTTTTCACACGGTCTCCCACAGCATCCTTGTAATGAGGCCCCAGGAAGCATGGGATAGATGAATAGAGAGTGAGGTAGATTGAGAACTGGCTGAGTGGCAGAGCTCAGACGGTTGTCATCAGCGGGGCAGAGTCTAGTTGGAGGCGTGTAGCTGGTGGTGTTCCTTAGAGGTTGGTGCTGCGCCTGCTCTTATTCAGCATCTTCATCAGTGACCTGCATATAGGCACAGAGGGCACCGTCAGAAAGTACAAAGCTGGGAGGAGTGGCTGCCATAGCAGAAAGCTGTGCCACCATTCTGTAAGGCTTGGACAGAGTGCGGAGTTGGGCAGAGTGGAATGTGGTGAGGTTCAACAAGAGCAAGTGTAGAGTCCTGCACCTGGGAAGAAATAATGGCACAAAATGATGAAAACACCAAGTAGTCAGAACACTTCCTGGGGAATCCTGAAAGGAATGGGGAAACACATGAGCAATGCTGTAGGTCAGGAATTAATTGAATGCAGCTGAAATGTAAATCATCCCACCTCTTGCCTCAGCAACTGTTTCCTGTTGCTGGGGATTCTTAAGCCTCCCAGCTGCTTGCTTCTTCCCCACAAATTTCCCTTGCTGCTTTGTGTTCCTCCAACCCCCAGGGCTCTGCTTTACCTCTCCTACACCACACCAGGCCTCTGCTCCCTGAGATGGAGGAAGCAGCGCTTTGCAGTACTGCAAGAATCGTCTCCTTGAGGTTTGAAGGGAGTGCTCAGGGATCCTACAGAGAAACTCACAGCTCCAGAGGACATGGGTAAGCTCCTGCTGGCTTCACTAGCTCACCAAAATCAACCTCCACTTCCTGCAAACTGACCTCAGGAGCTTGAGCTGAGCCAGGCATATATGTGGTGGCCGTTCTTCAGGAGGTCTTGTGGACACTTTCCCAAGGTCAAAGCAAAGACCTTCAAGCTCAGAAAAGAGGCAAGCATGCACTGGAGAGCACTCTGAAACCTCTGTGCTGAGGGGATAAGCTGCTTGTGCACCCTGTGGCTTTGCACTGCCTTCTGCTCCCACCACCTCCTGAGACATGGGATGCTGCACTTAGGAGAAACAAGCTCCACTTTTATTAGATCTAGTGGAGCCTAGCAAAGCTTGGTGTCTCACAGTTGCTTTAAGCTCCTGAATAAACTTTTTTGGAAGAGGAGTAGAAGCAGTGTGCAGCACTGTGAGAAAGGATGACATTGCTTGTGTGAAAGAAATGCCTCCCTGTGATGAAAGCAGTGGACTGGAGACATCAGCAAAATCGAACTTCCTTGTACCATTCCTCAATCCACAAGTGGTCTTTTATTTTTAGAACAAAAAGCAAGACTACAGTGACAAAAGCTCCAGAACAACTCTCCTACTTTATTCACCCCCTTCCCCTTCAAATACAGGTTATTTTCAGAAAACTTCCACGAGCCACGTTACTGCTCTCCTGACCCTTGTATTTCATTCCTCAGTGCACTCAGAAACTTTTAAGAGCAGAACATGCACACAGACACACAGAGAAACCAGACACAGCTGATGTTCCTTTGAAGATGGTTTCAAAATTCTGACTGCAGGAAGAGGAGAGGAGAGAAGCAGATATGGTGAGAGAATATATTTCCTTAGCAAGGAAAGGTGATCTAAAACTCCTGGGATAATTCCCTTCTGTAGAGGGTTCCAGCAAAGCCATCTCCCTTGTAAACTCTTCCTGCAAATGGAGCATTCCCATGAGAAATGAGAAGTCAGCCCTGAGAGAAATTCTTCCTGCAGCACAGACGCTTGCAGGGCATTCCCCTCACGAGCACTGGGCAACATTCAGTGTGGACAGAGCTCTGGATGAAGCTCTTCCTGCAGTATTGGCATTTCTGTGGCCCCTGCCCTGAGTGGATCCCTTTCTACTCGATCAGGTTGGTGCAGTGATTGGAGCTCTTCCTGCATTTTGTGCAAGGGAACTGTGTGGTTCATCACCACACACAGCCACAGTGGGTAACCAGGCTGTGGCTCTGGTTGAAGCTATTCCATGTCTGGGGCATTGCAGGCTCTGTCTGTACTGTGCATGTGCTGGTAGGAAACGTGGCTGGAACTGCTTCTGAAGGTTCTCATATTCAGAAGGTGCTTCTACAGTCTGTCAGTGGTGTGGATGTGCTTGTGGCATCTGAGATGAGAATTACTTCTAAAGCTCTTCCCACACTCAGAGCACTTATATGGTTTCTCTCCTGTATGAATACGGACATGCACCTTCAAATCAGAACTGCTTCTGAAGCTCTTCCCACACTCTGAGCACTTATATGGTCTCTCTCCTGTGTGGCTGCGCTGGTGCTCCTTCAGTTTTGAACTGCTTTTGAAACTCTTGTCACACTCTGAGCACTTATATGGTCTCTCATCTGTGTGTCTGCGCTGGTGCTGCTTCAGTTCATAACCGCTTTTGAAGCTCTTCCCACACTCAGAGCACTTATAGGGTCTCTCTCCTGTGTGGCTGCGCTGGTGCCGCTTCAATTCATAACAGCTTTTGAAGCTCTTTCGACACTCAGAGCACTTATATGGTCTCTGTTCTGTGTGCCTCCGCTGGTGCAGCTTCAATTTGTAACTGCATTTGAAGCTCTTCACACACTCAGAGCACTTATATGGTCTCTCTCCTGTGTGCATGAGCTGGTGCACGAAGAGATGGGATCTCCATTTGAACATCTTCCCACACTCAGAGCACTTGTACAGGCTCTTTGTTGAGTGCGTGCACTGGTGCTTAACGATTCTGGAATCTATTTGAATGCTTTTCTCACCCTCATGACATGGATTCTGCTTTTCGCTTTTGCACACATCCTTACTCCTGGGCTCTTCATGCTGCCTCTGACCTGTACTGAGGTCCTGTGGGTTCCCTGATGCCTTTAACAGATGCTTTCCCTGTTGCATCTTGTTCTGCTTCCACACAATTTGCCCCTGATCCACATGCACATCCCTTCTGATTTCTTCCATGGAGATGCTACCACACTGTCTGTTGACCACACCACCTTCCTGCAGACTCTTCCTTGCGTTTCTTATCCCAGCACCTGCTGGAAAACAAAGAAAAACCAGAAATAGCAATCGGTTCCTCAAATACTCCTCCCCCAGAGATCTCTCTAATGGCTTCAACTTCCTCCTTCCCTCCACCACCTCACCTGGTCTGATATCTCCTGCCACGGCCTCAGGGCTCCCCACATCTGGGATCCAGGGCTCTTCACCTTCTTCAAGCAGGGAGATCACCATGGGTTTGGGGGCTGGAAGTGGAGCTGCAACAATAGAAATAGGAGAAATGAGAGCTTTTCCATCATTCTGTCACAGCTGCTTGTCCAGCAAATTTGCGCTATGTCCCTCCCCACGGTGAAATAACATTAAGGGCCTGAATGACACTGGCACGAAACACAGCAGCTTCCTTTGGAGCAAAGATTGCTTTTCCATCTCTGAAAACATGCAAAGATATTTTCTTTAAAAGAAAAAGAGCTGACTGCAGGGAGATGGTCCTTCCGCTCCTGGCTGATGCCTGCTGGCCAGCAATGACTCCGGGATATTATCAGAGTGCTGAGCACAATGAGCCCTTATGAAACTCATGCTTCTCTGTGTTTCTTTTGTTGCTGCTACTGTGGAGTTTGTCACGAAGGAACTGCATGGTGATTATTTTGGGCCCTACTTGCAGAGGCACATTCTGCAGAACCAAATGTGCCCAAAAGAGGAGGAAAGGCACCAAAGCCCTCACCCATTGAGGCCACGCACTCGTACGTCTCCAGCATCACGTCCCGGTAGAGTGCTCGCTGTGCAGGGTCCAGCAGCGCCCACTCCTCCCTGCTGAAATACACGGCCACCTCCTCAAAGCTCACGGGCTCCTGCAAGCACAGAGAGGCTCCTTGCTGGGAACAGCCAAGGCCCAGGGAAGCAGCTCGCAGAGGAGTGAAACTCCAGTCCCAGACACTTCTCTGTCCCCAGCACACACATGCTGCCTGAGAGCACCTCCCTCTCCCCCTGCATTCACATCCCTCACCCCTTGGCCTCTCCTGCCCGCTTTTCCCAGCCCCTACCTGAGTTGGATGTGCTGAGGCCATTGCTGCTCTCCTGCACGCTGGGATGATCACGGGAGGAAGGCAGAAGTTGAAGTGGAGCCTGCAAGGACAAGGGAAATGTCAGCAGAGCTGTGACTGAATGCAGCAGTCTCTGTCCAACCCCTGCCCACACCAAACCATCTGTACGGAGCCACCTGGGGTGTGGCACACCACACCCTGCACAGAAAGGCAATGAGCAACAGCACTCTTAGCACTCTGGCTAAATGACAGTAATCATCACAAAGCTATCACAATCTGGGGGGCTGAAAGAACACACAGCTGAGAGTTGAACAGTGTGGGACTAAAGAGAAAGCACGACAAGGAGACAGGCATCCCAAAACAGAGAGCAGGTCGAGGTCACACCTTAGCAGAGATCTTTCACCCCCTTTTGTCCACACACCTTTCAGACGCTGATCTGCTGTAAGAGACTCACGCTTAGTTTGGAGCTTTTTGTCCTTCCCTAAGGTTATATCTGAGACTGAGCTCATATGATTCTTTACACACAAAGCCGTGAACAAGTCTGGGACCAGAACTGGATCCTGGTCCATAAAGGCTCCTTATTTCTGTGGGTTCAGGAGTTGACATAGACAGGGGGACCACCCTGGACGTCATGACTCAATGGGAGGGGCTCCTGTAGTTGTGTGTGTAATCCAATCTTGTTAAGACACTGTTAAGTCAGTACTGCAAATGTGTGGTCTGTCAATAAATACAGTCCTCCTTCTCGGTAGCTTTGGATCGTATATTGTATTGGGATCCATCTGTGACAAATTGACAAAGTCATGAGGGCCACACAAGGAAGTAAGGGGAGAGGTGTTACATGCAAAATACCAGGTTTTGAAACTGCATATGAAGGAAAGGAGAACAGAAATAGACATAAACAGGGAACAGAACCTAAATTTGCAATCAAATCTCTAACACTCACGTAATTAATCATGGCCAAATAAAATAATAAAATAACTAAGCATTAACCATAGACATTCCATGAGACACCGTTCATCATCAGCCTCCTGGTGTTACCTTCTATCTGACTGTAGCATTCCAGAAAGAAGGTAAAAGTCACAGGAAATATTTCAGCTCCTGTACTGACCATGAACATTCTTATCATGGTCGATCCCTCTTTTTATCCTCCATTTTTCTTGCCTATGTGAAAGCTCCCATTCTAGCGTGCCAGGCAAGAGTCTCCTCAGATGTCTATCTCCTCACGGAGATGAGTACCACACAAAAGGGTGTTAACTGGCAGCTTGTCTCTCTTTCATTGTCCCAGGACATGCCCATCTGCTTGTCCCTTAGACAAAGGCTTTCACAACCCTTCCCCAGGACTAGCTTGGACAAGTTTGGACATGTTCATCAGCAGACTTTGAGGCAGTGGTATAAAATAATAGTCTCTAACAGGGTAATGCCCTTGCACCCGGCATGTGAGCGCAGTGCTGAATAACCTTACCTGCCTTATCACCTCACTCTGGGTTATAGAGTTTGTTTCCGCAAGTCACTACGGCACGAGGTGGAAGATCTGAAATGAAAGTGTGCTCCACAGACAACGTGCTTGGGGCCCACTGCTGTGTGCTAAAGGCATCTGCAGCTGCCGGGACAGCCAGAACAAAACCCTTGGGACACGTTCGCACAGCAAAGAACACCCAGTCCCCAGTACTTCAGGGGCTGACACAGTGGCAATTCCCCGCTTATTAGAGGATTTACATTAAAACCCACATAAGAAATCACCTGGGATTTGAAGCTTACAGGAATCCACGCGTGCAGAGCTGCGCAGCAAGGTCCTCTCGTGCGGTCCAGAGGGAGAACTGCAGTCCCAGCTGCGCTGTATCACAGAGGTACAAGCGGGCAGCAGAGCACGCTGACCTCCTGTGCTCACTTCCTCCCTGTCCCAGCTCCAAGCCCTTCGTGTGCCCCTTTCTGCCCAACCCGGGCTGCAACACGCCTGCAAAGTGTTCCTGCTGTTGTTGCAGCCCACCTGGCCCAGCAAAGCCGCCGTGCCGGGCAGCACATGGAGCCGGGACCAGGGTCCCACCCGGTGCTGCTGGCAGCGTGTGCTCCTCTGCACGAACCACGAAGGGCACCTACCTTGGGTGCAGAGCAGGCTGCTCCCAGCTCTGTTGCAGGCAACCGGGCTCCTTGGAGTCGCGCAGAGCACAGGATGCCGAGTGCCCTCAGCCCGGAGCTGGCCGCAGGACGGCCTTGGTGCACCTCCTGCCACCGCGGTGCTGCCCGGATGGCTTCCAGCCAGGCTCTGGCTGCTTCAGCACAGGCTCAGGTGCCACAGCGAGCACGCCCCGAGCCGGCTGCCAGGCCTCGGGCACTTTCACTGCTCATTCTCAGCTCACATCTGCTCCCGGGGGACAGGAGGAGGGAAGGGAGGGAGGGAGGGGGCAGTTAAAGAAGGGTGGGGATTGAGTTTTGTTATGCTAATGAAGCATTGCTTTCTGTTGTGTCTTTGCAACCTTTGCTGGGGACATTTGCACCTCGGTGTCCTCAGGTATTCCTACGTTCTTGTCCTTGCATTCCTTTTACTCCTCTCAGCCGTCAGCATGTCTCAGCAAGAAGCAGTCGCCCACTGCCCTGCTCTAGAGGACAGCATCTCCCTGCAGCTGGTTGAGTTCTTGTCCTAACCACTTCTCCTGGTTTCTCTGTTAGGTCTTCTTTTGAAGGCGTGAGCATGCTTAAGCACACTGCTGTTAGACGGCCTGCTCTGATGTTCACTGGTGTATATTTAGAGAATTTAGGGCCCCCCCCAGAAGGAACTGCTCTCAGGGTACTTGGGAGTTTGTGTACAGGTGATATACGTTGGTTTTCTTAGCAATAGGGATTAATACATTAGTTTAAGAACCGATATATTAGTATTGCAAAAAGAATGCATATGTGCTACTTGTAAAGCTTTCCATTTCAGCTTTTGTGGGTGAACAGTCTTGTTTTCCCTCAGTAATTCTGCACTGGGAACATAACTGAATTTTATTTTCTGCCTCAATGGTTTTGCCTCACAAGAAGCACTGGAGTCACAATAGAATACTTTTTTGCCTCAAAACATGCCACCACATTTAGATCAGTTTCCACATCCTTTGGTTTTAAAAGCTGTGCGCTGTGGTCTCATAATCAATGGGAATCTTCCAAACTGGGAAAAAGTGGATGCAAGTGAGTCAGAGGTTTCAGGGATGAAGCTGATGGTTGAAAAAGGGAAGAAGTCGGTGGGCACTCGACCCTGAATACCACTGAGCATGCCCAAAGGGACATTAGCACATACCTGTGAGACCTTGAAAAAGAAGGGCTATGTATGCCAGCGTACAGCAGATGTATGTCTGAACTGTTCAAATGCAGAACCTGAACTCTGCGAGGGTGCGCTTGCTTGTCAAGACGCCCAGTGCGCACCGTGAGGAATAAAGGGATGCTGCTTTCTAACATCACACTGAGTGATTCTCAGGGAGCTCCCCCCAATCCAGGCTCCATCGGGACCAGCTGCATGTTCCCTGCATTGCAGCAATGCATTCCTTTTTACTGCCCCTACGAAAGCGTGACAGAAGCTTGTCACGTACGGAGAGTAAGGGTGAGGGGATCCCCGAGTAGTACCCCACATGCAGTTATGGAGATATCCCATGTGTGCAACGGGTTTTTTTCCCAAAAAATAACACGGTGAGGGAGTTCTAGAGAGAAGACCACCAAGAGAACTGGGGTTTGAGTAGTACTTGAGAGATTCAGGACCCCCCAGGCTCCACATTTTCCTGAAAGTAAGGTGGTGAGGGTGTGCTTGAGAGATTCCAGACCCCCAGGAGAAACTGAAGAGCTAGGGTTATTGGGAACTGTGTTGTGTTACGGTTGTCGGCATTGTGATGTTGTCTGTGAACATGGCTGTGAGTAGTACTATGAGGGTGCCAAGCGTGTCATTTTTTTCCTCTCTCTTTGGTGTGTCACCCCCTCCCTCCCTGGGTGGCTCTTTTTTTTTTTATCATCCTTCTTTCAGTTCCCTGCACTGTGATCAACACCAATTATTTCCTGTCTCTACCCCTTGTCCTTTCTTGCCTTTGCTTTCTCCATTTCCTCTCCGTTCCCTCCTGTGCCTTCCTTGGCCTTTGCCTTTCCCAAGCCTCACTCTCCTTATTTATTTTTCCAAAACTGGCTCAGCACTCTCTGGTCTTCCACACACCTGTCCTATCTACGAAAGACCCCATTTCTACAATTTTATTCTTTCCTCTAATTGCTCCAACCAGTCTCAACTAATTAAGGACTCTGGTGCCCCTGGTAAATACAAAAAAAATAAATTTCAGTCTCCTCTCCAGCCCCAGAGGCTTCCAATGATAACACTGGGATATTGGGTTTCCTAGACCTCTGCAGATAAGGACATTCTTGCTTGAATTCTTGCTTTTGCTTCATTAGCATAACAAAACTCAGCCCCCACCCTTCTTTAACTGCCCCCTCCCTCCCTCCCCTCCTCCTGTCCCCCGGGAGCAGATGTGAGCAGAGAATGAGCAGTGAAAGTGCCCGAGGCCTGGCAGCCGGCTCGGGGCGTGCTCGCTGTGGCACCTGAGCCTGTGCTGAAGCAGCCAGAGCCTGGCTGGAAGCCATCCGGGCAGCACCGCGGTGGCAGGAGGTGCACCAAGGCCGTCCTGCGGCCAGCTCCGGGCTGAGGGCACTCGGCATCCTGTGCTCTGCGCGACTCCAAGGAGCCCGGTTGCCTGCAACAGAGCTGGGAGCAGCCTGCTCTGCACCCAAGGTAGGTGCCCTTCGTGGTTCGTGCAGAGGAGCACACGCTGCCAGCAGCACCGGGTGGGACCCTGGTCCTGGCTCCATGTGCTGCCCAGCACGGCAGCTTTGCTGGGCCAGGTGGGCTGCAACGACAGCAGGAACACTTTGCAGGCGTGTTGCAGCCCGGGTTGGGCAGAGAGGGGCACACGAAGGGCTTGGAGCTGGGACAGGGAGGAAGTGAGCACAGGAGGTCAGCGTGCTCTGCTGCCCGCTTGTACCTCTGTGATACAGCGCAGCTGGGACTGCAGTTCTCCCTCTGGACCGCACGAGAGGACCTTGCTGCGCAGCTCTGCACGCGTGGATTCCTGTAGGCTTTAAAATACCTGGTGCATTCTTTTTTGGATCTTAATGGAAAGCCTCTAATAATTGGAGAATTGCCACTGTGTCAGCCCCTGAAGTACTGGGGACTGGGCGGTCTTTGCTGTGCGAACGTGTCCCAAGGGTTTTGTTCTGGCTGTCCCGGCAGCTGCAGATGCCTTTAGCACACAGCAGTGGGCCCCAAGCACGTTGTCAGTGGAGCACGCTTTCATTTCAGATCTTCCACCTCGAGCCGTAGTGACTTGCGGAAACAAACTCTATAACCCAGAGTGAGGTGATAAGGCAGGTAAGGTTATTCAGCACTGCGCTCACATGCCGGGTGCAAGGGGGACAGCCCCACATGACTTGCACACTAAAGGGAGAAGTGAATGCAAATTTAAGAGCATAAAGCATTCATAGTCATTTTATTTCTGAGAACAGGGACTGATTATTACAATTATCTCTGAAGAGTCGTTTTTCTTACTCCTGCCTTGAATTCCTTGGGGTGGGCATGAGCTGTGCCTCCTGGTGGTCATGGCTGGGGGTCCTGAAGATGAAGGCCATAGGTCTTCCTCACTGTGCACGTTTCATCTCACTGCAGTTGGAGATGCTGCTCCAGCTTCTTATGGGTTTTATCTGCAGTTTTGTGGTATCAGCTCGTTCCAGTGCAGCAGTCTATCAGGGTGCTCCTCACTATCAGTGCCCCCTTATTGTCCTTCCTCAAGGTCCGTCCCTTTCCCAGGTTTTTCTCAATTCTTATGTTTCATTTTGACCCTTCTAGTCTCAGTAGCAGAAATGTAGTGTTGCTGCACTTCAGTCTGTTTTGTTTCAGGGAGGTCTGCAGATGCACCAAGCACATGCTCTGCAGCCTCCCTGTTTCTGCAGCGCGTGGGAACAATGTTTCCTGACAATTTGTAAGTGCAGAGTGAGCTTCTGACAGAAGTTTCTCACCCAGGACTCAGACAGACATTGGCTTTGGCAGTTTGGCACACAATGAGTTGAACAATTACTGCTTGAAATCTCCACTCTTTGCTGCCTGAACTGCACGCTCAGCTTTCCAGATCCTAGCTGGGCTGGCACTGACATTTGTGCTGCGGTATTTATGACAAAGACTTTGCCAGATATCCTAAGGACCAGTTGGAATTAATGTACACAGACAGGCTGGCATTATTCATTCACAGATCAGCTTTTTCCTGGGAGTGGTGGGGCTGATGCCTTCTGGGCACTCTTTGTTCTGACTTCAGGCCTTACCATTCTTCAGGGAATGGTAAGGGAAGCCGTTTTCCTTTCCATAATGATCTTGACAGTAAAGGAGCTGAAATATTTCCCATGATTTTATTTTCTTTCTGGAATGCTACATTCTGATGGAAGGTAACAGCAGGGGGCTGATGATGAATGGTGTCTCTGGGAATGCCCATGACTAATCCTTATTTCTTTATTTATTTTATTTGGCCAAGATTTATTAATCCACGTTCAGAGTTTTAATTGCAAATTTAGCTTCTGTTCCCTGTTCCTGTCTATTTCTGTTCTCCTTTCCTTCATATGCAGCTTCCAAACCTGGCATTTTGGACGTAACACCTCTCTCCTTACATCCTTGTGTGGCCCCTCATGACTTTGCCAATTTATCACAGATGGATCCAAATACAACATGCGATCCAAAGTGACAGAGAAGCAGGAATATACTGATATACAACAGATATGCTGTAGTGCATAAACAGTGCCTTAACAAGATTGGATTACACACGTAACTACAGGAGCCCCTCCCATTGAGTCATGAGGCTCAGAGTGGTCCCCCTGTCTATGTCAACTCCTGAACCCACAGAAATATGGAGCCCATGTGGACCTGGATCCAGTTCTGGTCCCAGACTTCTTCACGGCTTTGTGTGTAAAGAATCATATGAGCACAGTCTAAGACATAAACTTAGGGAAGGTCACAAATCTCCAAACTAAGCGTGAGTCTCTTACAGCAGATCAGTATCTGCAAGGTGTCTGGACAAAAGGGGGTGAAGGATCTCTGCTAAGGTGTGACCTCGACCTGCTCTCTGTTTTGGGATGACTGTCTCCTTGTCATGCTTTCTCTTTAGTCCCCCACTGTTCAACTCTCAGCTGTCCGCTCTTTCAGCTCCCCAGATTGTTATAGCTTTGTGATGATTACTGTCATATAGCCAGAGTGTTATGAGTGCTGTTGCTCATTGCCTTACTATGCAGGGTGTGCTGTGCCATCCCCCAGGCAGCTCCGTGCAGATGGTTTGGTGTGGGCAAGGGTTGGACAGGGACTGCTGCATTCAGTCACAACTCTGCTGACATTTCCCTTCTCCTGGCAGGCTCCCGTTCAACTTCTGCCTTCCACCCGTGATCATCCCAGCCTGCAGGAGAGCAGCAATGGCCTCAGCACATCCATCTCAGGTAGGGGCTGGGAAAAGCAGGCAGGAGAGGCCAAGGGGTGAGGGATGTGAATGCAGGGGGAGAGGGAGGTGCTCTCAGGCAGCATGTGTGTGCTGGGGACAGAGAAGTGGCTGGGACTGGAGTTTCACTCGTCTGCGAGCTGCTTCCCTGGGCCTTGGCTGTTCCCAGCAAGGAGCCTCTCTGTGCTTGCAGGAGCCCGTGAGCTTTGAGGAGGTGGCCGTGTATTTCAGCAGGGAGGAGTGGGCGCTGCTGGACCCTGCACAGCGAGCACTCTACTGGGACGTGATGCTGGAGACGTACGAGTGCGTGGCCTCACTCGGTGAGGGCTTTGCTGCCTTTCCTCCTCTTTTGGGCACATTAGGTTCTGCAGAATGTGCCTCTGCAAGTAGGGCCCAAAATAATCACCATGCAGTTCCTTCGTGAAAAACTCCACAGTAGCAGCAACAAAAGAAAAACAGAGAAGCATGAGTTTCATAAGGGCTCATTGTGCTCAGCACTCTGATAATATCCCGGAGTCATTGCTGTCGAGCAGGCATCATCTAGGAGGGGAAGGACCATCTCCCTGCAGTCAGCTCTTTTTCTTTTAAAGAAAATATCTTTACATGTTTTCAGAGATATTAAAGCAATCTTTGCTCCAAAGGAAGCTGCTGTGTTTCGTGCCAGTGTCATTCAGGCCCTTAATGTTATTTCACCGTGGGGAGGGACATTGCGCAAATTTGCTGGACTAGCAGCTGTGACAGAATGATGGAAAAGCTCTCATTTCTCCTATTTCTATTGTTGCAGCTCCACTTCCAGCCCCCAAACCCATGGTGATCTCCCTGCTTGAAGAAGGTGAAGAGCCCTGGATCCCAGATGTGGGTAGCCCTGAGGCCGTGGCAGGAGATATCAGACCAGGTGAGGTGGTGGAGGGAAGGAGGAAGTTGAAGCCATTAGAGAGATCTCTGGGGGAGGAGTATTTGAGGAACCGATTGCTATTTCTGGTTTTTCTTTGTTTTCCAGCAGGTGCTGGGATAAGAAACGCAAGGAAGAGTCTGCAGGAAGGTGGTGTGGTCAACAGACAGTGTGGTAGCATCTCCATGGAAGAAATCAGAAGGGATGTGCATGTGGATCAGGGGAAAATTGTGTGGAAGCAGAACAAGATGCAACAGGGAAAGCATCTGTTAAAGGCATCAGGGAACCCACAGGACCTCAGTACAGGTCAGAGGCAGAATGAAGAGCCCAGGAGTAAGGATGTGTGCAAAAGGGAAAAGCAGAATCCATGTCATGAGGGTGAGAAAAGCATTCAAATAGATTCCAGAATCGTTAAGCACCAGTGCACGCACTCAACAAAGAGCCTGTACAAGTGCTCTGAGTGTGGGAAGATGTTCAAATGGAGATCCCATCTCTTCGTGCACCAGCGCATGCACACAGGAGAGAGACCATATAAGTGCTCTGAGTGTGTGAAGAGCTTCAAATGCAGTTACGAATTGAAGGTGCACCATCGCAGCCACACAGGAGAGAGACCATATAAGTGCTCTGAGTGTGGGAAGAGCTTCAAATGCAGTTCTGAATTGAAGCAGCACCATCGCAGCCACACAGGAGAGAGACCATATAAGTGCTCTGAGTGTGGGAAGAGCTTCAAATGGAGTACTTCTTTTAAGGAGCACCAGCGCATGCACAAAGGAGAGAGACCATATAAGTGCTCTGAGTGTGGGAAGTGCTTCAAAAGCAGTTCTCAATTGAATTTGCACCAGCGCAGCCATACAGTAGAGAGACCATATAAATGCACTGAATGTGGGAGGTGCTTCAGATGGGGTTCTGTTTTAAAAGTACACAGACGCATCCATACAGGAGAGAAGCCGTACAAGTGCTCTGATTGTGAGAAGAGCTTCAAAAGCAGTTCTCATCTCAAATACCACAAGAATATCCACACCACTGACAGACTGTAGAAGCACCTTCTGAATATGAGAACCTTCAGAAGCAGTTCCAGTCACGTTTCCTACCAGCACATGCACACTGCAGACAGAGCCTGCAATGCCCCAGACATGGAATAGCTTCAACCAGAGCCACAGCCTGGTTACCCACTGTGGCTGTGTGTGGTGATGAACCACACAGTTCCCTTGTCCCAAGCGCGAGATGAGCTCCAACCACTGCTCGAACCCGGATCATGTAGAAAGGGATCCACTCAGGGCAGGGACCACAGAAATGCCAGCACCGCAGGAAGAGCTTCATCCAGAGCTCTGTCCACGTTGAATATTGCCCAGTGCTCGTGAGGGGAATGCCCTGCAAGCGTCTGTGCTGCAGGAAGAATTTCTCTCAGGGCTGACTTCTCATTTCTCATCGGAAAACCCCCAGTACTGAGACCTTGAGAATGCTGGAGAACTCAGCATGAGGGAGACCCAGATGCTTCTCCCCCCAAAGGAAGAGTTTGCAAAGGAGATTGGTTTGCTGGAACCCTCTGCAGAAGGGAATTATCCCCGGAGTTTCGGATCACCTCAAAGGAGATCTCAAAGGAGATGGCTTCACTAGTTACCTCTGCAGAAATGACTTTCTCCAGAAGATTCTGATGGCCTTTCCTTCCGAACAAAAGATATTCTTTCACCATGCCTTCTTTTCTCCTCTGCTCTTCCTGCAAGCAGCTTTTGGATGCCATCTCCTAAGGAAAATCAGCTGTGTACGGATGTTCTGTGTGTCTGTGTGCATGTGCTGCTCTCAGAAGTTTCTGAGTGCACTGATGCATGAAATACAAGTGTCAGGAAAGCAGTAACGTGGCTCGTGGAATTGTTCTGAAAATAACCTGTAGTTGAAGGGGAAGGGGGTGAATAAAGTAGGAGAGTTGTTCTGGAGCAAATCTCAATGTATCTTGCTTTTTGTTCTAAAAATAAAAGACCACTTGTGGATTGAGGAATGGTACAAGGAAGTTTGATTTTCATGCTGACTCCAGTCCACTGTTTGCAACACAGGGAGGCATTTCTTTCACACAAGCAATGTCATCCTTTTTCACAGAATTGCACATTGCCTCTACTCCTCTTCCCAAAAGATTTCACAGGAGATCAAAGCAGCTGTGAGACACCAAGCTTTGCTTGGCTCCACTAGATCTAATAAAAGCTGAGCTTCTTTCTCCCAAGTGCAGCATCCCATGTCTCAGGAGGTGGTGGGAGCAGAAGGCAGTGCAAAGCCACAGGGTGCACAAGCAGCTTATCCCCGCAGCACAGAAGTTTCAGAGTGCTCTCCAGTGCATGCTTGCCTCTTTTCTGAGCTTGAAGGTCTTTGATGTGACCTTGGAAATCATCTGGAAGAACTCGCGCAGAAGGGCCATCACATTTGCTGGGCTCTTCTCAAGCTGCAGTGCTTGGACTGCAGTTTGCAGGAAGTGGAGGTTGACTTCGGTGAGCTGGTGAAGCCGGCAGGAGCCTGCCCATGTCCTCAAGAGCTGTGAGTTTCTTTGTAGGATCCCTAAGCACTCCCTGAGAACCACAAGGAGATGATGCTTGCAGTATGGAGGAGCGCTGCTTCCTCCATCTCAGGGAGCAGGGGCCTGGTGTGGTGCAGGAGAGGTAGAGCAGGGCCCTGGGGGTTGGAGGAACACACAGCTCCGAGGAAAATGCGTGGGGAAGAAGCAAGCAGCTGGGAGGCTTAAGAATCCCCAGCAACATGAGATAGCAGCACAACCAAGAGCTGGAATGATGATTTATTTTTCAACTGCATCCAATTAATTCCTATCCTATGGCACTGCACATGTGTTTCCCCTCCCCTTTCAGATTTCCCCAAGAAGCGTTCTCACTATTGTCTATTTTCATCTCATATCACTGTGTTCTCAGAAAGGCTGATTTTGCCTTCCTAGATAAAGCAAACTAACAAACAAACACATTGAGGTCAGTTTTCCACTTTTACTCACTGAAATTTATTAAAAATTAACTGATGATTTCACCCCCCCATATTTTGTCACACACCATGTCTAGCTGCATTAGGGGATGGAAAAATCACTTTCTTTCCTCTCTCCCTGTACCTTCTTTCCCTGTGCTTTGGGGAAGGAAATCCTTCTGTAGTGGATATGAGTACCTACAGAGCTATGACTGCAGTGCGCAGTCAGAAGGAACTGGAGCGTTTCCAATACCAAAATAGGTTGTTTTCCTTGTGGTGGTGGCATGGTGGTTTAAACGGTTTAGCAGGCTGGTTTGGCCTGGTTCTGTGACGATTGGTGCGGGGGACTCACAGACCCACTCCCCAGGAAAGGGGAAGGAGGAGAGGGAAAAGCAAGAAGGGAAATGATGGATTTAAAAACAAAACAGCAGCAACGACCTGAGGAGGAGAGCTAATTTACAAAATAAGTTATCAGGAAGCAAAATAATACAATATAATTGGAATGGAGGCTCATGAATCAGGTCAAATGAGCAAGAGAAAGAATGTCCGATACACCGAAGGCCTTACGCTAACGCTGAAGGCGGACGGCTGCAACAAACACCAACTGCTACAGCAGTTGTGTGTACTGCCAAGGCTCAGAAGGGCACACGTTGTCCTTGTGTCGATTGGGCCTCCCTGTAACCCTGTAGGGAGGCCAGAAGGTGTAGTATCATTGTCACTCACCGAACACTACACACCCACATCCCAATGACCGTGAGAGAGCCTTGGGCAGTCTACAGCACCACACCTCCAGAGGCTGCAGCTATGGCTTAACCCTTCTGTTCCAAGAGACAAACCAAGGGCTTTCCTTAACATTACAATCACCTGTTGCAATGGGATTGCCAGTAAATGAGCACTTGAGTGACCGGAGTGGAGGAGCCCAGATCCACCCATTCTCTCTCTCTCTCCCTATCAGTGCTGCTTCCAGGAGTTCCTATATGCTCAGAGCCTGCACAGGTTAACCCCTCCCCTCCCTTGCTCTCTTACTACCAGCTCACCAGAGTTTGAATGAGAGGTGGCGGCATTCCTTAACTCAAGCAGTTGCTGGGAGGGGTGAGTTAATTCCCCTTTCCTCTAGGATCTTGTTATATAGCACCTGTATCTCAAATAAGGGCTCAGTCACTGCCTTTATTTCATTTACACTGCTCATCACGGGAGACATCAACCATGCCAATATTGGTTGGAAGGAGAACAAGGCAGAGCACCAGCAATCCAAGAGTTTCCTGGAATGAGTTGAAGATAAGTTCTTCTTCCAGGTGGTGCAGGAACCCAAGAGACATTGTGCTCTGCTGGAACTCATCAATGTCTTCCCAGCAAGGAGAGGCTGATGAGTAATGTGGAGCTCCAGGGCCAAAAAATGATGGAGTTCAAGATCTTTACGGCATCAACGTGGGTATGCAGCAAGCTCACGACTCTGCACTTCAGGAGAGCAGACATTGACCTCTTCAGAGAACTACTTGGCAGGGTGATATGGTATAAAGCCCTGGAGGGAAGAGCAGACCAAGAAAAATTGTCAGTATTCAAGGGCCATCTTCTCCAAGCCCAGGAGCAGTGCATGCCACAATGGAGGAGGGCAGGCAAGGATGCCAGGAGGCATCAGTGAATTAACCTGTTGCTCCTGTACTTACTTATCTGTCATAGTTGAAAGGCCATAGGAGTGTGGTGAAGTTCCCACTGTCTGTAGAAAGGGAAACATAACCCCCTATTTTCAAGAAGGGGAAAAAAGAAAATCCAGGGAACTACAGGCCAGTCAGTCTCACCTCTGTGCCTGGCAAGATCATGGAGCAGATCCTCCTGAAGACCCATCTAAGGCACATGGAAAATAAAGACAGGGTGATTGGTGGTAACCAACACGGCTTCACCAAGATCATGTCATGCCTGACAAACATGGTGGCCTTTTATGATGGAGTTATGGCGTTAGTGGAGAAAGGAAGAGCAGCTCATGTCATCTACATGGACTTGTCCAAAGCATTGGACACACTGCCACGTGACATCCTGGTCACCAATTTGGATAGAAATTGATTTGAAGGACAGAACATTCCTTGGGTATGGAATTGACTGAACAGTTCCACTCAGAGAGTTGTGGTCAATGGCTCAGGGTCCAAACGGAGTCCGGTGATGAGTGGTGTCCCTCAGGGATCAGTGCTGGAACCAGTGTTACTTAACATCGTTGTAGGAGACATAGGCTGTGGGATAGAGTGCACCCTCAGCAAGTTCGTGAATGACACCAAAAGGAGTGGTGCAGTTGACATGCTAGAGGGAAGAGGGTACCATCCAAAGGCACCTGGACAGCCTTGAGAGATGGGCCTATGCCAGCCTCATGAAATTCAGCAAAGTCAATTGCAAGGTCCTGCAACCTGGGTTGGCACAAATATGAGCACAGAAGGGATTGAGAGCAGCCCTGAGAAGGACCCCACCTGGAGTACTGCATCCAGTTCTGGAGCCCCCAACACAAGAAGGACGTGCAGCTGTTGGAGCAGGTCCAGAGAAGGGCTACAAAGATGATGAGAGGGCTGGAGCAGCTCCCCTACGAGGACAGGCTGAGAGATCTGGGGCTTTTCAGCCTGGAGAAGAGAAGGCTCCAGGGAGGCCTTAGGGAGGCCTTCCAGTACCTGGAGGGGACCCACAGGAGAGCTGGGAAGGAACGCTTTATAAGGGAATATAGCAGCAGAACAAGGGAAATTGGCTTAGAACTGGAAGAGGATGCAGTTAGACAAGATACTAGGAGAAATTCCACCTGTGAGTGTGTCATGGTTTTCTGATTTTTGGCATTAGTATTCCACATCATAACATCATGTAGTGCATTAAGAGTTAAAGAGTTAATAGTCCAGCTCTATGGATCATTGATAATTCTGTGTATACTTGCCTCAGAACAAGCAAGATGCCCTCCAGTCCAAACTCAACAACCCTCAGTGTCAACAAGATAGTCTCCAGTGTGAGCAAGATGCCCTCCAACCTGAAAGAGACACCCTCCAGTCTGAATGAGACATCCTCCTGTCTGAACGGTACTCCTTCAGAACTGAGCGAGGTGCCTACCAGCCACAATAGCCCCTGCCCCTCAGCCAGGTGGGGGGAAAGGGATAATAGAGTGTATCAGACTGTGTAGATTCGATGGCCTGGCACATCAGAACCACAAAAATATAAGGCACTGGTGGACACTGGTGCACAGTATACTCTAATGTCCTCGAGTCGCCAAGGGACAGAATTAATCTATATTTCTGGGGTGACTGGGGTTTCCCAAGAGTTGACCAAGTTGGAGGCTGAAATAAGCCTCACTGGTAAAGACTGGCAAAATTTTGACAGTCCTATTGTGACTGGCCCAGGGGCTCCATGTATACTTGGTATTGATTACCTCAAAATGGGATATTTTAAGGATATGAAGGGGTGTCGATGGGCTTTTGGACTAGCTGCTGTGGACACAGATAACATTAAGCAGCTGTCTGCTTTGCCTGGCCTGTCAGAAGATCCGTCTGTTGTGGGGTTGCTACAACTGGAGAAGCAACAGGTCCCGATTGCTACAAAAACGGTGCACAGACGGCAGTACCGCATTAACAGGGATTCCTTGCTCCCCATTCCTAACTTGATCTGTCAGCTAGAGAGCCAGGGAGTGATCAGCAAAACCCAGTCACCATTTAGCAGCCTTATATGGCCAGTGCGTAAAGCTGGTGCAGAACGGAGGCTGACGGTAGATGTCCGTGGCCTGAATGAAGTCACACCCCCACTGAGTGCTGCTGTGCCGGACATGCTTCAACTCCAGTATGAACTGGAGTCAAAAGCAGCCAAGTGGTATGCCACCCTTGACATTGCTAATGCCTTCTTTTCAAGTCCCTTAGCCACAGAATGCAGGCTGCAGTTTGCCTTCACCTGGAGGGGCGTTCAGTACACCTGGAACCGTTTGCCCCAGGGGTGGAAGCACAGCCCAACCATTTGCCATGGGTTGATCCAAACTGCATTGGAACAGGGCGGTGCTCCTGAGCACTTACAAGACATTGATGATATCAGTGCGTGGGGCAATACAGCAGGGGAAGTTTTCAAGTAAGTAGAGAGAATAATCCAGATCCTCCTGCAAGCTGGCTTTGCTGTTAAGCGAGGCAAAGTGAAAGGACCTGCACAGGAAATTCAGTTCCTAGGTAGAAAGTGGCAAGATGGACGTCGTCACATCCCAGCAGATGTGATTGATAAATTTACTGCTATGTCTCCACCCACTAGTAAGACAGAGAGCCAAGCTTTTCTGGGTGTAGTGGGCTTTTGGAGAATGCATGTTCCAAACTACAGCCTCATGGTGAGTCCCACTTTATAAGGTGATGCAGAAGAAGAATGATTTTGTATGGGGACCTGAGCAGCAGTTGGCTTTTGAGCAAATTAAGCAGGAGATAGCCTGTGCCCTGGCCCTGGGGCTAGTGTGGATGGGACATGATGTAAAGAACATCCTCTACACTGCTGCTGGAAAGAACGGTCCCACTTGGAGTCTGTGGCAAAGAGCCTCTGGAGAGACCCGAGGCCGACTCCTGGGATTTTGGAGCAGAGCGTACAGGGGGTCTGAGGAGTGCTACACTCCAACTGAAAAGGAGATCTTAGCCACGTACGAGGGGGTGCGAGCTGCTTCCGAAGTAATCGGTACTGAAACGCAGCTCCTTCTGGCACATCGACTACCAGTGCTGAACTGGATGTTCAAAGGAAAGGTTCCCTCCAGCCATCATGCTACTGATGCCACTTGGAGTAAGTGGATTGCGCTGATTACACAGCGAGCTCGGTTGGGGAACCTCAGTCATCCAGGAATCCTAGAAGTGATCATGGACTGGCCTGAAGGTAAAAAATTTGGAACAACACCAGCAGAGGAGGTATCACGTGCTAAAGAGGCCCCACCATATAATGAACTACCAGACAATGAAAAGAGATACGCCCTGTTCACAGATGGATCGTGTCGTATTGTGGGAAAGCACCGCAGATGGAAATCTGCTGTGTGGAGCCCCACGCGACAAGTTGCAGAGGCCTCTGAAGGAAAAGGAGAATCAAGCCAATTTGCAGAGGTAAAGGCTGTCCAACTGGCCTTAGATATTGCTGAACGTGAGAGGTGGCCAGTGCTTTATCTTTACACTGACTCATGGATGGTGGCAAATGCTTTATGGGGGTGGTTACAGCAATGGGAACAAAATGGCTGGCAACAGAAGGGTAAACCTATTTGGGCCGCTGAACTGTGGAAAGATATTGCTGCCCGAATAAAGAACATGGTTGTAAAGGTGTGCCATGTAGATGCTCATGTTCCTAAGAGCCAGGCAACTGAAGAACAACAAAACAACCACCAGGTAGATCGAGCTGCCAAAGTTAAGGTGACTCAAGTAGACTTGGACTGGCAACATAAGAGTGAGTTATTTCTAGTTCGGTGGGCCCATGAGACCTCGGGACATCAAGGAAGGGATGCAACATATAAGTGGGCTAGAGACCGAGGGGTGGACTTAACTATGGATGGCATCGCACAGGTGATCCATGACTGTGATACGTGCGCCGCAATTAAACAAGCCAAGAGGATGAAACCTCTCTGGGGGGAAGGGCGATGGCAAAAGTATAAATATGGGGAGGCGTGGCAGGTTGATTATATCACCTTGCCGCGATCTCGCAATGGTAAGCGTTATGTGCTCACCATGGTGGTGGCGACCACTGGGTGGCTTGAAACATATGCAGTACCCCATGCTACCGCCCGAAACACCATTCTAGGTCTCGAGAAACAAGTCCTGTGGTGACATGGTACTCCAGAAAGAATTGAGTCTGATAATGGAACTCATTTTAAAAATTCTCTTGTAAATACTTGGGCCAAAGATCATGGCATTGAGTGGATTTATCATATCCCCTATCATGCACCAGCTTCTGGTAAGACTGAAAGATACAATGGGTTGTTAAAAACCATGTTGAAAGCAATGGGTGGCAGAACATTTAAGCATTGGGAGAAGCATTTGGCTTCAGAAGCCACCTGGTTAGTCAACACTCGAGGATCCATCAATCACAACAGTCCTAACTAATTTAGTAAATAAGATATTGGAAAGCCAAGTAACACAATATAATACATAAAATAAAATATATGCAATACAGTTGTAATTAAAACTCATAAATGATATATAATGAGCACGAGTGTGTGTCTAATATTCCAAAGGCCTTATGATAAACGCTGAGCATGAGATGGCAGCGAGCACCCAAAGATGGGTCGATCCCCAAAGGAATGAGAGCATCTTGTGACACGCAGTCTCTGAGCAGAAAACCATAGAAATAAAAAACAATGCAAAGACTTCTATTTAAAGTAGTTCTTCCTCTCTTCTGAGACAGCTATACCCAGAACTGTCGGTGATCCATGGTGCAGGAGCATGAACACTTTAATTCTCAATGCACTACATGATGTTATAATGTGAAATACCAATACCAAAAATCATAAAACCATGACATATTTCATAAGAGAAGGTCATAATTATGACCTTGATCTTCTCCTCTCTTTTACCTCCCACACTTCAGTGGACTTCCAATAGCAGTCGCAATCAGGGAAGAACCCTAATTCTCCTGGAGTGGGGGTTCATCACTACAGTGGAAGAAGGAAGGGTTTGTGAGACATGCAGGAGTGCAGGGCCAGTGCGTGGCCATCCTGCTGAATGAAATGCATCAGGGGCTTTCAGAGCCACCTCCACATTTGATTTTTCGCCTCTGTCTAATGCATGCAATTTCCTGCTTCACCAGCCCTCTCAAAAAAACACCTCACTTCATGCCGTCTATGATCTCTGTCGGCTCTTGGCAGGGCCCGCTAACACCCTCACATACTTGGGCTGTGCTTCTGACTTCAGGTTTTTAAAGGCTTGCTCAAATGTTCAGGATCTGCAGTTCAGGAACGTGGCCGTTCAGTTCCACCTATCACCAGTAGTTCTCACTAAACCATGTCCCTCAGGACAGCATCTAAATATTCCTTGAACACCTCCAGGGTCAGCGACTCCTCCACCTCCCTGGGCAGCCCATTCCAGTGCCTGAGCACTCTTTTGGAGAACTGTTTCCTATGTCTGGTCTGAGTCGCCCCTGGTGTAATTTGAAGCCATTCGCTTTCATCCTATCACTAGTTACATGACAGAAGGCCGAACCCCAGCTCACTACAACCTCCCTTCAGGTAGTTGTAGAGAGCAATAAGGTCTCCCCTGAGCCTCCTCTTCTCCAGACTTAACAATCCCAGCTCCCTCAACTACTCCTCGTAAGGCCTGTGCTCAAGACCCCTCACCAGCTTTGTTGCCCTTGACATTCCAGCGCCTTGATGTCTTTCTTGCAGTGAAGGGCCCAACGTTGAACACACTCATACTTGCTTTCCTCCATGAAACTGTATGTGGGAGATTTCTTCTGGAAAAGTTCTCACCAGAAATTTGTTTTTTATCTTCTGTTTGTTTTTTTTCACTGGATAAGTTTTACAGAGACACCAAGACATTGCTTTTTCCTGATGTTCCAGACCTGTCTAAACAGAATTCAGAAGTTGGGTGCAGTTCACAAAAAAAGTCCCTCTTCTGTAATGTTTGCTCTCTTTTTGTAACTTCCTGTTAAATTCAGAATTTGTTTCTATGGTTGTTAACTTTGAAGATGAGGGTGCTGCTGGGCATTCAACCTGCAAAAGCTCCTCCAGGGACTTCAAAATGTTCTGTTAGCACTCTTACACAGCTGAACCTTGGGGTGTTGAGTTTGGCATGACACTTCATGAACAGTTTGATTGATATACAGAAGAATGATAGAGGTGTGTTGTACTCTTATTTCTCCCAATGAATGTCTTTTGGTGTGTCTGAGGTAATTGTAGCTTTTATATGACTTCTGTCACTACAATTATGATGAATGATGGAAAAAATAGATATCTCTATTTTTACTTGATTGTATGCAGGAAATTGAAATTTCAAAGCTGATTTAGTCTCTTAATCTTTAGGGAAGCAATGTGAAATTACCTTAAGGAGCGAGGCGATCAAACAGTACTAATACTCCATGCAAAAGTTGCGCGGAAATCATATGGAAATGAAAAAAGGTGAGTCCGTCTCTGACTTCCAACCATTCCAAGCTACGGAAACAGAACAGAACTCATCAGTATGAATAAGGGCCCAACAACCTAATTACATTGCTAATTACAAAGACTTTCTGCATGGTAGCCAAAAGGAAAGGGTGTAAATAAGAAAGAACAAGAAACAAAAGTGTTTCCACTCACCTCCCCTCCAACCCCAGTACATTCAGACCCACTCATTGTTCATTGTCTGTGGAACAAATTAATTTTTACTGCATTGTAGTATATGGTTGTCCATCGTGGTGGACTTCTACCAACTACTATACCCAACCTACTTCTACAGTGGTTGGGCATATGGGCAGAGATTATTGGATGTTGTGTACCTGGACTTTAGCAAAGGCTTTTCACATGGTCTCCCACAGCATCCTTGTAATGAGGCCCCAGGAAGCATGGGATAGATGAATGGAGAGTGAGGTGGATTGAGAACTGGCTGAGTGGCAGAGCTCAGATGGTTGTCATCAGCGGGGCAGAGTCTAGTTGGAGGCGTGTAGCTGGTGGTGTTCCTTAGAGGTTGGTGCTGCGTCTGCTCTTATTCAGCATCTTCATCAGTGACCTGCATATAGGCACAGAGGGCACCGTCAGAAAGTACAAAGCTGGGAGGAGTGGCTGCCATAGCAGAAAGCTGTGCCACCATTCTGTAAGGCTTGGACAGAGTGCGGAGTTGGGCAGAGTGGAATGTGGTGAGGTTCAACAAGAGCAAGTGTAGAGTCCTGCACCTGGGAAGAAATAATGGCACAAAATGATGAAAACACCAAGTAGTCAGAACACTTCTTGGGGAATCCCAAAAGGAATGGGGAAACACATGAGCAATGCTGTAGGTCAGGAATTAATTGAATGCAGCTGAAATGTAAATCATCTCACCTCTTGCCTCAGCAACTCTCTCCTCTTGCTGCAAATTCTTAAGCCTCCCAGCTGCTTGCCTCTTCCACAGGCATTTCCCTTGCTGCTTTGTATTCCAACAACCCCCAGGGCTCTGCTTTACCTCTCCTACACCACACCAGGCCTCTGCTCCCTGGGATGGAGGAAACAGCGCTTTGCAGTACTGCAAGAATCATCTCATTGATGTCTACAGGGAGTGCTCAGGGATCCTACAGAGAAACTCACAGCTCCTGAGGACATGGGCAGGCTCCTGCTGGCTTCACCAGCTCACCAAAATCAACCTGCGCTTCCTGCAAACTGACCTCAGGAGCTTGAGCTGAGCCAGGCATATGTGGTGGCCGTTCTTCAGGAGGTCTTGTGGACACTTTCCCAAGGCCGAAGCAAAGACCTTCAAGCTCAGAAAAGAGGCAAGCATGCACTGGAGAGCACTCTGAAACCTCTGTGCTGCGGGGATAAGCTGCTTGTGCACCCTGTGGGTTTGCACTGCCTTCTGCTCCCACCACCTCCTGAGACATGGGATGCTGCACTTAGGAGAAACAAGCTCAGTTTTTTGTAGATCCAGTGGAGCCAAGCAAAGCTTGGTGTCTCACAGCTGCTCTGAGCTCCTGATTAAACCTTTTGGGAAGGGGCGTAGAAGCAGTGTGCAGCACTGTGAAAAGGAATGACATTGCTTGTGTGAAAGAAATGCCTCCCTGTGATGAAAGCAGTGGACTGGAGTCAGCACCAAAATCAAACTTCCTTGTACCATTCCTCAATCCAGAAGTGGTCTTTTATTTTCAGAACAAAAAGCAAGACTACAGTGACAAAAGGTCCAGAACAACTCTCCTACTTTATTCACCCCCTTCCCCATCAACTACAGCTTATTTTCAGAAAACTTCCACGAGCCACGTTACTTCATTCCTGACCCTTGTTTATCATTCCACAGTGCACTCAGAAACTTCTGAGAGCAGCACATGCACACAGACACACAGAGCAACCAGACACAGCTGATTTTCCTTAGGAGATGGCATCCAAAAGCTGCTTGCAGGAAGAGCAGAGGAGAGAAGCATACATGGTGAGAGAATATTTTTGTTAGCAAGGAAAGGTGATCTGAAACTCCTGGGATAATTCCCTTCTGCAGAGGGTTCCAACAAAGCCATCTCCTTTGCAAACACTTCCTGTGGGGGGAGAAGCATCTGGGTCTCTCTCATGCTGAGTTCTCCAGAATTCTCAAGGTCTCAGTACTGGGGGTTTTCCGATGAGAAATGAGAAGTCAGCCCTGAGAGAAATTCTTCCTGCAGCACAGACGCTTGCAGGGCATTTCCCTCACGAGCACTGGGCAATATTCAATGTGGACAAAGCTCTGGAAGGAGCTCTTCCTGCGGTGCTGGCATTTCTGTGGTCCTTGACCTGAGTGGATCCCTTTCTACTTGATGAGGTTGGAGCCATTGCTGGATCTCAACCTGCATTTGGGACAAGGGAACTGTGTGGTTCAACACCACACACAGCCACAGTGGGTAACCAGGCTGTGGCTCTGGTTGAAGCTATTCCATGTCTGGGGCATTGCAGGCTCTGTCTGCAGTGTGCATGTGCTGGTAGGAAACGTGGCTGGAACTGTTTCTGAGGGTTCTCATATTCTGAAGGTGCTTCTACAGTCTGTCAGTGGTGTGTCTGTGCTTGTGGGATTTGAGATGAGAACTGCTACTAAAGCTCTTGTCACACTCAGAGCACTTACAAGGTTTCTCTCCTGTATGGATATGGACATGCACCTTCAAATTAGAGCTGCTTTTGAAGCTTTTCCCACACTCAGAGCAATTATATGGTCTCTCTCCTGTGTGGCTGTGTCATAGTTTTATGATTTTTGGTGCTGGTATTCCACATCGTGGCATCATGTATTGCATTAAGAGTTAAAGAGCTAATACTCCAGCTCCATAGATCATTGATAATTCCAGGTATACCTGCCTCAGAAGAGAAGAAGAACTACATTCCCCAGAGGACTTTGCGATGCTTTGTATTTTTTACGTGTTTTCCGCTCAGAGGGAACAGATAAAAACCCTCAGCGGTCACGGGACACTCTCTTTCCTTCGGGATCGACTCAGCAGTGGGTGCTCGCTGCCGTATCGCCTTCAGCATTAGCGTAAGGCCTTCGCTTTATCGGACACTCTCTCTTGCTCATTTTATTTGATTCATTAGCCTCAATTCCAATTACATTGTATTATATTGTGTTATTTTGCTTTCTAATATCTTATTTAGTAAATTAGCTTTCCTCCTCAGATCGTTGCCGCTGTTTTGTTTCTAGGCCCATCTCCCTTTTCCCTTTTCCCTTTTTCCTTGCCCTTTCCTGGGGCGTGGGTCCGTGGGTCCCCCGCACCAATCGTCACGGAACCGGGCCGATCCAGCCCAGTAAACCGTTGACATTTTTTGGCGCCCAACGTGGGGCAAACGAGCTGCCTTAGCCGGGCAGAGACATACTCCTAGAGTGAATCTCTGTCTCTTGCTAGCAAGCTTATCTGTATTGCAGGTACTGTACGGCATAACACGACCTTGAAGTCTGGGCGTACTGCCAGTTGTTCTGGGATATTTGTAAACTTTTATGGGTGCTGCTAACTTGTTATAGTAAAGAAAAAAAAATGCTCTCTCGTTTTAAACTGTTCTTAAAGGGGCTGCATTTCATTGTTTTTTCCCTCTTAATGCTCAAAACGTACTGGAACTTGGTTAGGTTTGCCATTCTGTTCCATTCGTTCTGGTCCCTATATGACAAATTAAAAGCAATGATAGAGGCACCTGTCAGATACCAGGGCACCCCAGCTAACGGAACAAACGATAGCATATTAACGAACCACGTGATGTTTGAATGGGTACCCAGGTTCCCCTCTCAGTTTTTTATGAATTTTCAAGATCACAGCTTAGGGATGGTGTTAATAATTGGGATATTAGTCCTCCTGCATGTAGTAGCACTTTACATCATGTGCAGGAAGCTTCTCCCAGAAACAGAGAATGTTGAATGGCAGGGAGAGTGGAGAGTTTTAGGAAAGAAATTAGAAGCATGGGGGCACCCGGTGTCATGGGATTTTTCTCCTGAACAATTGCAGGATCCTGAGGAGCTAGGCCTGTATCTGAGTAAAGGGTGTTGCGGCTCAGAAAGATCTGAGGTGGAACAGCTTATTTGGGGCTTGGCTTATGCTTACCGAGGTTTATATACTATTGTGAAGGGAGAGAGTGTCCAAACTGAGGCCCAAACCAAAGAGGAAAACCTCCCGGTCACACCTGACCAGCCAAAGGAAGCACCAGTATCAAAGTCAGTTGCCCCTGTGGAAGGCAAGAAATGGAAACGTGTGTCCTCGTGCCTAGAACGCAAAGAAGAGGTGCCGAAAGAAGAGGAAGATATAGGTGAGGGGGTGGCCACAACCCCACCACCATCGAGAAAGGCAACAAAGAAAAGTGAGAGACATGGAGAAGAAAGTGATGATGAAGGTGAAGAGAAAGTTAAAGTTACGACGTTTCGTCGGCCCGTGAAAATGTCTGAGATCCAAGGCTCAAGAAAGGAGTTTGTTCGACGTCCGGATGAGAGTATTGTCACTTGGTTGCTTCGGTGTTGGGACAACGGGGCCAACAGTGTGTCCCTTGATAGTAACGAAGCTCGCCAACTAGGAAACATTGCCCGAGATCCGGCTGTCGACAGAGGAATCAGCAGGTATATGTATGGAATCGCCAGCCTCTGGCAACGAATGCTAGTAGCTGTGAGGGAAAGATATCCCTACAAGAGTGACCTGGCACCTAAAGTGAAAAGATGGAAAACTATTGAGGAAGGCATCCAGTATTTGAGAGAAACAGCTGTGGCGGAAATGCTGTATGATCCCACGTTTGATCCTGACGATCGGGACCATGATCCAGAGAAAGTAAGGAGTACACCCGAAATATGTCAGAAGCTTTCAAAGTCAGCACCAGAAAGGTACGCCGGTACACTAGTGACAACGTTCAACAGATATGAGGACCAAGACAGAAAACCCCCAGTTTTTGAACTAATTCTTACACTTCAAAACTTCGAACAAAAATTTCCACCGCCATACGCATCCATTTCAGCCATATCAAAGTTAGAAGGACAAATGGAAGATATATTGGGAAAATTATCCCAACTGATTGATAGGGTTGAATCGGTCGCAACTATCAGAAGCAAACGCCGTCCTGCTCGAGCAAATGACAACACTAACTTTACTAACTTCATGTCGCGCGCAGCTTTGTGGAGTTACTTACGTGCAAATGGAGAAGATATGAAGGAATGGCATCAAAAACCCACCCCTGCACTGCGAGCACGGGTGAGAGAATTACAACACAGACCAACTACCAGCAAAATTGTTCCCGTCACTACAGGTAACGAATAGAGGGGCCCTGCCCTCAGCCAGAGGAGGGAGAGGGATAATAGAGTGTATTGGACTGTGTGGATTCGGTGGCCTGGCACATCAAACCCACAGAAATATGAGGCACTGGTGGATACTGGTGCACAATGTACTCTAATGCCTTCAAGTTATAAAGGGGCAGAATTGATTCATATCTCTGGAGTGACTGGGGGCTTTCAGGAATTGTCTGTGCTGGAGGCAGAAATAAGCCTCACGGGTAAAGACTGGCAGAAGCATCCTATAGTGACCGGACAGGGGGCCCCATGCATACTTGGTATAGACTATCTCAGAAGGGGGCACTTTAAGGATCCCAAGGGGTATCGATGGGCTTTTGGAATAGCTACTGTGGACACAGATAGCATTAAGCAACTATCTGTTTTACCTGGCCTGTCAGAAGATCCATCTGTTGTGGGGTTGCCACAAGTGGAGGAGCAACAAGTACCAATTGCTACGAAAAACGTGCACAGACGGCAGTACCGCACCAACAGGGATTCCTTGCTCCCCATTCATAATCTGATTCGTCAGCTAGAGAGCCAGGGAGTGATCAGCAAAACTCACTCCCCGTTTAACAGCCCCATATGGCCGGTGCGTAAAGCCAATGAAGAATGGAGGTTGACGGTAGATTACCGTGGCCTGAATGAAGTCACACCTCCACTGAGTGCTGCTGTGCCGGACATGCTTCAACTCCAGTATGAACTGGAGTCAAAAGCAGCCAAGTGGTATGCCACGATTGACATTGCTAACGCCTTCTTTTCAATTCCCTTGGCCACAGAATGCAGGCCACAGTTTGCCTTCACCTGGAGGGGTGTTCAGTACACCTGGAACCGTTTGCCCCAGGGGTGGAAGCACAGCCCAACCATTTGCCATGGGTTGATCCAGACTGCATTGGAACAGGGCGGCGCTCCTGAGCATCTGCAGTACATCGATGATATTGTTGTATGGGGCAATACAGCAGAGGAAGTTTTTAAGAAAGGAGAGACAATAATACAGATCCTCCTGCGAGCTGGCTTTGCTATTAAGCGAAGCAAAGTAAAAGGGCCTGCACAAGAAATTCAGTTCCTAGGCATAAAGTGGCAAGATGGATGTCGTCACATCCCAACAGATATGATTGACAAAATTACTGCCATGTCTCCACCCACCAGTAAGACAGAGACCCAAGCTTTTCTGGGTGTAGTGGGATTTTGGAGACTGCATGTTCCAAACTACAGCCTCATTGTGAGCCCCCTTTATCAGGTGACGCGGAAGAAGAATGATTTTGTATGGGGCCCTGAGCAGCAGCAGGCTTTTGAGCAAATTAAGCAGGAGATAGCCCGTGCCGTGGCCCTGGGGCCAGTGCGGACGGGACAGGATGTAAAGAACATCCTCTACACTGCTGCTGGAAAGGAAGGTCCCACTTGGAGTTTGTGGCAAAGAGCTTTTGGAGAGACCCGAGGCCGACCCCTTGGATTCTGGAGTCGTGCATACAGGGGGTCTGAGGAGCGCTACACTCCAACTGAGAAGGAGATCTTAGCCGCGTATGAGGGGGTTCGAGCTGCTTCCGAAGTAATCGGTACCGAAACGCAGCTCCTTCTGGCACCTCGACTGCCAGTACTGAACTGGATGTTTAAAGGAACAGTTCCCTCTACCCATCATGCTACTGATGCCACTTGGAGTACGTGGATTGCGCTGATTACACAGCGAGCTCGGATGGGGAACCTCAACCGTCCAGGAATCCTGGAGGTGATCATGGACTGGCCTGAAGGTAAAAAGTTTGGAACAACACCAGCAGAGGAGGTGTCACGTGCCAAAGAAGCCCCACCATATAATGAACTAACAGAAGATGAAAAGAGATACGCCCTGTTCACAGATGGATCGTGTCGCTTTGTGGGAAAGCACCGCAAATGGAAATCTGCTGTGTGGAGTCCCATGCAACAAGTTGCAGAGGCCACTGAAGGAGAAGGAGAATCAAGTCAATTTGCAGAGGTAAAGGCTGTCCAATTAGCCTTAAATATTGCTGAACGTGAGAGGTGGCCAGTGCTTTATCTTTACACTGACTCATGGATGGTGGCGAATGCTTTATGGGGGTGGTTACAGCAGTGGGAACAAAATGGTTGGCAACGGAAGGGTAAACCTATTTGGGCCGCTGAACTGTGGAAAGATATTGCTGCCCAAATGAAGAACATGGTTGTAAAGGTGCGCCATGTAGATGCTCATGTTCCTAAGAGCCGGGCAACTGAAGAACAGCAAAACAACCACCAGGTAGATGGAGCTGCCAAAGTTAAGGTGACTCAAGTAGACTTGGACTGGTAACATAAGAGTGAATTATTTCTAGTTCGGTGGGCCCATGAGACCTCGGGCCATCAAGGAAGGGACGCGACCTATAAGTGGGCTAGAGACCGAGGGGTGGACTTAACTATGGATGCCATCGCACAGGTGATCCATGACTGTGATACATGCGCCGCAATTAAACAAGCCAAGAGGATGAAACCTCTTTGGGAGGAAGGGCGATGGCAAAAATATAAATATGGGGAGGCGTGGCAGGTTGATTATATCACCTTGCCACGAACTCGCAATCGTAAGCGTTATGTGCTCACCATGGTGGAGGCGACCACTGGGTGGCTTGAAACATATGCAGTACCCCATGCTACCACCTGAAACACCATTCTAGGTCTGGAGAAACAAGTCCTGTGGCGACATGGTACTCCAGAAAGAATTGAGTCAGATAATGGAAGTCATTTTAAAAATTCTCTTGTAGATACTTGGGCCAAAGATCATGGCATTGAGTGGATTTATCATATCCCCTATCACGCACCAGCTTCTGGTAAAACTGAAAGGTACAATGGATTGTTAAAAACAATGTTGAAAGCAATGGGTGGCGGAACATTTAAGCACTGGGAGAAAAATTTGTCAGAAACCACCTGGTTGGTCAACACCCGAGGATCCATCAATCGCAATGGTCCTGCCCAATCCAGCTCCTTACCTACTGTAGAGGGAGTTAAGGTCCCTGTAGTACATGTGAAGAACATGTTGGGAAAAGCGGTTTGGGTCCTTCCAGCTTCTGGAGAGGGGAAACCTCTCCGTGGAACTGTCTTTGCTCAAGGACCTGGGTCTACCTGGTGGGTGATGCAGAAGAATGGGGATGTTCAATGTGTACCACAAGGGAATTTGATGTCTGGAGACCGCCCTCAGTAATTCTATGTATATACTTGTATATATGTTGTGTGTGTGTATCTAATGCATGTTAATCATTGTTCATCTGTATGTATCAAGCATGACATAGTGATGTGGAATAAGGGGTGGAATGTCATGGTTTTATGATTTTTTGGTACTGGTATTCCACATCATGGCATCATGTGGTGCATTGGGAGTCAGGGAGAACTGCATTCCCCAGAAGACTTTGCGATGCTTTGTATTTTTTGCGTGTTTTCCGCTCAGAGATAAAAACTCTCTGCAGTCATGGGACATTATCTCTTTCCTCTAGGATCACTTAGGAGTGGGTGCCCACTGCCGTCTGCCTTCAGCATTAGCATAAGGCCTTCGGTTTATCGGGCACTCACTCTCTCTCTCTCTCTCTCACTCGTTTTGTTTGATTCATTGGGCTTAATTCCAAATTGTATTGCATTATATTGTGTTATTTACTTCCTGGTGTCTTATTTAGTAAATTAGCTTTTCCCCCTCAGATCGTTGCCGCTGTTTTGTTTTGAGGCTTATCTCCCTTTTTCCCTTTCCCCCTTCCCCCTGTCCGGGGTGTGGGCCTGTGGGACTCCTTCCTCGGTTGTCGCAGGGCTGGGCCGAACCAGCTCACAAACCCCTGACACCAAGTTCAACTCCATCTGTGCCTTGGCATTCCTGATCTTATCTCTGCTCAAACGGATGACATCTCTGTATTCTTCCCAGGTGTAAAGCAAGCAAAGGCGGTGACAGAGCTTTTATTTGAGGTAGAGGCGCCACAGAAAGAGATGTTACAGATAAGGGGGAATGAACTCACCCCTCCTGGCGACCGTTTAGGCTGAGGAATGCAGCCGCCTCTCGTTGGAACGTTGGCGTACCGGAAGGAAGAGCGACAGAGGGGGGGGGGGGGGGGGCAACCCGCGCAGGCTCCGAGCAGATCTGTGCTCCTGGAAGCACCTCTGGAAACACCACCGAGAGGGAGAGAGCGATAGGTCGGGTGGACCAGGGCTCCTCTGCTCCCATCACTCAGATGCTCATTCACTGGTTCAGGCTGTGACCAGGCAATCCCACTACACCCAGCTACAACAATCCTGCTTCCACTTCCTGTACATCATTCCCTTTCCCCTCAGTTGGAGCTGCAAGGTTGCCCTGAGAGGCTGTGGATGCCCCCTCTGTGGAGTTGTTCAAGGCATGGCTGGATGGATATATAAGCAACTTGGTCAAATGTGAGGTGTCCCTGTCTAAAGCAGGGGTACTGAAACTAGATGATCTTAAAGGTCCCTTCCAACCGAAAATATTCTCTGATTCTAAAAGAGAGCCTAGGGACAGGCAGACTCCGCCTTGGATGAGAAGTTGGTCAGAGATTGGCTTGGGAAGAAATCAATACACACAGGTCAGTGGGCTCCAAAAGGATTCACTCAAGAGTGCTGGGGGAGCTCGCAGAAGTGACTACCAAACCATGCTCTCACATCTTTGAAAGATCTTGGAGAATTGGAGAGGTGCTTGAAGACTGGAGGATAGCCAGTGTAACACCAGTCTTCAAAATGGGCAGGAAGGACAAGCCATGAAAATACAGGCCGGCCAGCCTCGCCTCCGTCCCTGGAAAGGTGATGGAACAACTTGTTCTGGATGCCATCTCCAAGCAAGTGGAAGAGAAGAAGATCATCGGGAGTGCTCAGCACAGTATCCCCAAGGGGAAATCATGGTTGACCATCGGGGTGGACTTCTACCTAGTTATCAGTGGCTGGGCATATGGATAGAGATTAGTGGATGTTGTGTACCTGGACTTTAGCAAAGGATTTTCACACGGTCTCCCACAGCATCCTTGTAATGAGGCCCCAGGAAGTATGGGATAGATGAATGGAGAGTGAGGTGGACTGAGAACTGGCTGAGTGGCAGAGCTCAGACGGTTGTCATCGGTGGGGCAGAGTCTAGTTGGAGGCGTGTAGCTGGTGGTGTTCCTTAGAGGTTGGTGCTGTGCCTGCTCTTATTCGGCATTTTCATCAGTGACCTGCATATAGGCACAGAGGGCACCGTCAGAAAGTACAAAGCTGGGAGGAGTGGCTGCCATAGCAGAAAGCTGTGCCACCATTCTGTAAGGCTTGGACAGAGTGCGGAGTTGGGCAGAGTGGAATGTGGTGAGGTTCAACAAGAGCAAGTGTAGAGTCCTGCACCTGGGAAGAAATAACGGCACAAAATGATGAAAACACAAAATAGTCAGAACCCTTCTAGGGGAAACTTGAAAGGAATGGGGAAACACATGAGCAATGCTGTAGGTCAGGAATTAATTGAATGCAGCTGAAATGTAAATCATCCCACCTCTTGCCTCAGGAACTTTCTCCTGTTGCTGGGGATTCTTAAGCCTCCCAGCTGCTTGCCTCTTCCCCAGGCATTTCCCTTGCTGTTTTGTATTCCAAGAACCCCCAGGGCTCTGCTTTACCTCTCCTACACCACACCAGGCCTCTGCTCCCTGAGATGGGGGAAGCAGCGCTTTGCAGTACTGCAAGAATCATCTCCTTGCAGCTTGCTGGGGGGACTCAGGGATCCTACAGAGAAACTCACAGCTCCAGAGGACATGGGCAGGCTCCTGCTGGCTTCACTAGCTCACCAAAATCAACCTGCGCTTCCTGCAAACTGACCTCAGGAGCTTGAGCTGAGCCAGGCATATGTGGTGGCCGTTCTTCAGGAGGTCTTGTGGACACTTTCCCAAGGTCAAAGCAAAGACCTTCAAGCTCAGAAAAGAGGCAAGCATGCACTGGAGAGCACTCTGAAACCTCTATGCTGCGGGGATAAGCTGCTTGTGCACCCTGTGGGTTTGCACTGCCTTCTGCTCCCACCACCTCCTGAGACATGGGATGCTGCACTTAGGAGAAACAAGCTCAGTTTTTTGTAGATCTAGTGGAGCCAAGCAAAGCTTGGTGTCTCACAGCTGCTTTAAGCTCCTGATTAAACCTTTTGGGAAGAGGAGTAGAAGCAATGTGCAGCACTGTGAAAAAGGATGACATTGCTTGTGTGAAAGAAATGCCTCCCTGTGATGAAAGCAGTGGACTGGAGTCAGCATGAAAATCAAACTTCCTTGTACCATTCCTTAATCCACATGCAGTCTTTTATTTTCAGAACTATAAGCAAGATTACAGTGACAAAAGCTCCAGAACAACTCTCCTACTTTATTCACCCCCTTCCCCATCAACTACAGCTTATTTTCAGAAGAATTCCATGAGCCACGTTACTGCTTTCCTGACCCTTGTATTTCATTCCTCAGTGCACTCAGAAACTTCTGAAAGTAGAACATGCACACAGACACACAGAGCATCCATACACAGCTGATTTTCCGTAGGAGATGGCATCAAAATTCTGCTTGCAGGAAGAGCAGAGGAGAAAGCAGACATGGTGAGAGAATATCTTTTGTTGGCAAGGAAAGGCCATCTGAAACTCCTGGGATAATTCCTTTTGCACAAAGTTCCAGCAAAGCCATCTCCTTTGCAAACTCCTCCTGTGGGGGGAGAAGCATCTGGGTCTCCTTCATGCTGAGGTCTCCAGCATTCTCAAGGTCTTTGCGCTGTGGGCTTTCCGATGAGAAATGAGAAGTCAGCCCTGAGAGAAATTCTTCCTGCAGGACAGATGCTTGAAAGGGCAGTGCTGGCATTTCTGTGATCCCTGCCCTGAGTCGATCCCTTTCTACTCAATCAGGTTGGAGCAGTGGTTGGAGCTCATCCCACACTTGGGACAAGGGAACTGTGTGGTTCATCACCACACACAGCCACAGTGGGTAACCAGGCTGTGGCTCTGGTTGAAGCTATTCCATGTCTGGGGCATTGCAGGCTCTGTCTGCAGTGTGCATGTGCTGGTAGGAAACGTGGCTGGAACTCCTTCTGAGGGTTCTAATATTCTGAAGGTGCTTCTACAGTCTGTCAGTGGTGTGGATTTTCTTGTGGCATCTGAGATGAGAACTTCTTCTAAAGCTCTTCCCACACTCAGAGCACTTATATGGTCCCTCTCTTATCTGACTGCGCTGGTGCCGCTTAAATTCAGAAATGCTTCTGAAGCTCTTCCCACATTCAGAGCACTTGTATGGCTTCTCTCCTGCATGGATGCGTCCGTGTACTTTTAAATCAGAACTCCATCTGAAGCACCTCCCACACTCTGAGCACTTATATGGTCTCTCTCCTGTGTGGCTGCGCTGGTGCAAATTCAATTGAGAACTGCTTTTGAAGCTCATCCCACACTCAGAGCACTTATATGGTCTCTCTGCTGTGTGGCTGTGTTGGTGCAACTTCAACTCAGAACTGCTTTTGAACCTCTTCCCACACGCAGAGCACTTATATGGTCTCTCTCCTGTATGGATGCGGCCGTGCACCTTTAAATCAGAACTCCATTTGAAGCTCTTCCCACACTCAGAGCACTTATATGGTCTCTCTCCTGTGTGGATGCGCTGGTGCTTGAAGAGAAGGGATCTCCATTTGAACATCTTCCCGCACTCAGAGCACTTGTACAGGCTCTTTGTTGAGTGCGTGCACTGGTGCTTAACGAGTCTGGAATCTATTTTAGAGCTTTTCTCACCCTCAGGGCATGGATTCTGCTTTTCCCTCTGGCACACATCCTTACTCCTGGGGCCTTCATGCTGCCTCTGACGTGTACTGAGGTCCTGTGGGTTCCCTGATGTATTTAACAGATGCTTTCCCCGTTGCGTCTTGATGTGCTCGCCTTGACCTTGCTCCTGATCCACATGCACATCCCTTCTGATTTCTTCCATGGAGATGCTACCACACTGTCTGTTGACCACACCACCTTCCTGCAGACTCTTCCTTGCGTTTCTTATCCCAGCACCTGCTGGATGATAAAGGAAAACAAGAAATAGCACACAGTGCCCCAAATACTACTCTCCCAGTGATAGCTTTTATGGCTTCAACTTACTCCTTCCCTCCACCAACTCACCTGCACTGACATCTCCTGCCACGGCCTCAGGGCTCCCCACATCTGGGATCCAGGGCTCTTCTCCTTCTTCAAGCAGGGAGATCACCATGGGTTTGGGAGCGGGAAGTGGAGCTGCAACAATAGAAACAGGAAAAATGAGAGCTTTTCCATCATTCTGGCACAATGTCCTTCCCCACAGTGAAGTAAAAATAAGGGCCTGAATGACACTGGGACAAAACACAGAAGCTTCCTTTGGAGCAAGGATTGCTTTTCCATCTCTGAAAACATGCAAAGATATTTTCTTTAAAAGAAAAAGTGCGGACTGCAGGGCGATGGTCCTTCCCCTCCTGGCTGATGCCTGCTGGCCAGCACTGACGGCAGCATGATATCAAATACTGAACACGATGAGCCCTTATGAAACGTTCATGCTTCTCTGTCTTTCTTTTGTTGCTGCTACTGTGGAGTTTGTCACGAAGGAACTGCATGGTGATTATTTTGGGCCCTACATGCAGAGGCACATTCTGCACAACCAAATGTGCCCAAAAGAGGAGGAAAAGTAGCAAAGCCCTCACCCAGTGAGGCCACGCACTCATACGTCTCCAGCATCACGTCCCGGTAGAGTGCTTGCTGTGCAGGGTCCAGCAGCGCCCACTCCTCCCTGCTGAAATACACGGCCACCTCCTCAAAGCTCACGGGCTCCTGCAAGCACAGAGAGACTCCTTGGTGGGAACAGCCAAGGCCCAGGGAAGCAGCTCGCAGAGGAGTGAAACTCCAGTCCCAGCCACTTCTCTGTCCCCAGCACACACATGCTGCCTGAGAGCACCTCCCTCTCCCCCTGCATTCACATCCCTCACCCCTTGGCCTCTTCTGCCCGCTATTTCCAGCCCCTACCTGAGATGGATGTGCTGAGGCCATTGCTGCTCTCCTGCAGGCTGGGATGATCACAGGAGGAAGGCAGAAGTTGAAGTGGAGCCTGCAAGGACGAGGGAAATGTCAGCACAGCTGTGACTGAATGCAGCAGTCCCTGTCCAACCCCTGCCCACCCCAGACCATGTGCACAGCACTGCCTGGGGGATGGCACAGCACACCTTGCACAGAAAATCATTGTGCAACGATACTCATAACACTCTGGCTAAAAGACAGTAATCATCACAAAGCTGCCTCAAACAGTGCAACAGGAAAAACTGACAGGTGACAGTTGAACTGCTGAGGGCTGACTGACCATGGGACTAAAGACAAAGCATGAGAAGGAGACAGGCATCTTACCCCAAAGCAGATAGCAGGTCGAGGTCACACCTTAGCAGAGATCCTTCACCCCCTTTTGTCCAGACACCTTGCAGATACTGATCTGCTGTAAGAGACTCACGCTTAGTTTGGAGCTTTGTGACCTTCTCTAAGGTTATGTCTGAGACTGTGCTCATACGATTCTTTACACACAAAGCCGTGAAGAAGTCTGGGACTAGAACTGGATCCAGGTCCATAAAGGCTCCTTAGTTCTGTGGGTTCAGGAGTTGACGTAGACAGCGGGACCACTCTGAGCCTCATGACTTAGTGGGAGGGGCTCCTGTAGTTGTGTGTGTAATCCAATCTTGTTAAGACACTGTTAAATCAGTACTGCAGATGTGTTGTCTATCAATAAATATAGTCCTGCTTCTCTGTAGCTTTGGATCGCATATTGTATGGGGATCCATCTGTGACAAATTGGCAAAGTCACGAGGGCCACACAAGGATGTAAGGGGAGAGGTGTTACGTGCAAAATGCCAGGTTTGGAAGCTGCATATGAAGGAAAGGAGAACAGAAATAGACAGGAACAGGGAACAGAACCTAAATTTGCAATCAAATCTCTAACACTGAAGTAATTAATCATGGCCAAAAAAAATTATAAAATAACTAAGCATTAACCATAGACATTCCATGAGACACCGTTCATCATCAGCCTCCTGGTGTTACCTTCTATCTGACTGTAGCATTCCAGAAAGAAGGTAAAAGTCACAGGAAATATTTTAGCTCCTGTACAGATCATGAACATTCTTATCATGGTCGATCCCTCTTTTTATCCTCCATTTTTCTTGCCTATGTGAAAGCTCCCATTCTAGCGTGCCAGGCAAGAGTCTCCTCAGATGTCTATCTCCTCACAGAGATGAGTACCACACAAAAGGGTGTTAATTGGCAGCTTGTCTCTCTTTCATTGTCCCAGGATATGCCCATCTGCTTGTCCCTTAGACAAAGGCTTTCACAACCCTTGCCCAGGACTAGCTTGGACAAGTTTGGACATGTTCATCAGCAGACTTTGAGGCAATGGGATAAAATAATAGTCTCTAACAGGGTATCCCCCTTGCACCCGGCATGTGAGCGCAGTGCTGAATAACCTTACCTGCCTTATCACCTCACTCTGGGTTATAGAGTTTGTTTCCACAAGTCACTACAGCACGAGGTGGAAGATCTGAAATGAAAGCGTGCTCCACTGACAACGTGCTTGGGGCCCACTGCTGTGTGCTAAAGGCATCTGCAGCTGCCGGGACAGCCAGAACAAAACCCTTGGGACACATTCGCTCAGCAAAGACCACCCAGTCCCCAGTACTTCAGGGGGGTGCTGACACTGTGGCAATTCCCCGCTTATTAGAGGATTTCTGTTAAGACCCAAAAAGTGAGGCACCTGGGATTTTGAAGCTTACAGGAATCCACGCGTGCAGAGCTGCGCAGCAAGGTCCTCTCGTGCGGTCCAGAGGGAGAACTGCAGTCCCAGCTGCGCTGTATCACAGAGGTACAAGCGGGCAGCAGAGCACGCTGACCTCCTGTGCTCACTTCCTCCCTGTCCCAGCTCCAAGCCCTTCGTGTGCCCCTCTCTGCCCAACCCGGGCTGCAACACGCCTGCAAAGGGTTCCTGCTGTCGTTGCAGCCCACCTGGCCCAGCAAAGCCGCCGTGCCGGGCAGCACATGGAGCCGGGACCAGGGTCCCACCCGGTGCTGCTGGCAGCGTGTGCTCCTCTGCACGAACCACGAAGAGCACCTACCTTGGGTGCAGAGCAGGCTGCTCCCAGCTCTGTTGCAGGCAACCGGGCTCCTTGGAGTCGCGCAGAGCACAGGATGCCGAGTGCCCTCAGCCCGGAGCTGGCCGCAGGACGGCCTTGGTGCACCTCCTGCCACCGCGGTGCTGCCCGGATGGCTTCCAGCCAGGCTCTGGCTGCTTCAGCACAGGCTCAGGTGCCACAGCGAGCACGCCCCGAGCCAGCTGCCAGGCCTTGGCCACTTTCACTGCTCATTCTCAGCTCACATCTGCTCCCGGGGGACAAGAGGAGGGGAGGGAGGGAGGGGAGAGGGAAGACGGGTGGGGGCTGAGTTTTGTTATGCTAATGAAGCTTTGCTTTCTGCGGTGTCTTTGTTTCCTTTGCTGGGGACATTTGCACATCCATGTGCTCAGGCATCACTATATTCCAGGCCTTGCTTTCCTTTTACTCCTCTCAGCCATCAGCATGTGTCAGCATGAAGCAGTCACCGGCTGCCCTGCTCTAGAGGACAGCATCTCCCTGCAGCTGAGAGAGTTCTTGTCCTAACCACTTCTCCTGGTTTCTCTGTTAGGTCTTCTTTTGAAGGCGTGAGCATGCTTAAGCACACTGCTGTTAGACGGCCTGCTCTGATGTTCACTGGTGTATATCTACAGAATTTAGGGCCACCCAGAAGGAACTGCTATCAGGGTACTTGGGAGTTTGTGTAGAGGTGACATAGGTTGGTTTTCTTAGCCATAGGGATTAATACATTAGTTTAAGAACCGATATATTAGTATCGCAAAAAGAATGCATATGTGCTACTTGTAAAGCTTTCCATTTCAGCTTTTGTGGGTGAACAGTCTTGTTTTCCCTCAATAATTCTGTACTGGGAACATAACTGAATTTTATTTTCTGCCTCAATGGTTTTGCCTCAGAAGAATCACTGGAGTCACAATAGAATACTTTTTTGCCTCAAAACATGCCACCACATTTAGATCAGTTTCCACATCGTTTGGTTTTAAAAGCTGTGCGCTGTGGTCTCATAATCAATGGGAATCTACCAAACTGGGAAAAAGTGGATGCAAGTGAGTCAGAGGTTTCAGGGTTGAAGCTGATGGTTGAAAAAGGGAAGAAGTCGGTGGGCACTCGACCCTGAATACCACTGAGCATGCCCAAAGGGACATTAGCACATACCTGTGAGACCTTGAAAAAGAAGGGCTATGTATGCCAGCGTACAGCAGATGTATGTCTGAACTGTTCAAATGCAGAACCTGAACTCTGAGAGGGTGCGCTTGCTTGTCAAGACGCCCAGTGCGCACCGTGAGGAATAAAGGGATGCTGCTTTCTAACATCACACTGAGTGATTCTCAGGGAGCTCCCCCCAATCCAGGCTCCATCGGGACCAGCTGCATGTTCCCTGCGTTGCAGCAATGCATTCCTTTTTACTGCCCCTGCGAAAGCGTGACAGAAGCTTGTCACGTACAGAGAGTAAGGGTGAGGGGATCCCCGAGTAGTTCCCCACATGCAGTTATGGAGATGACCCATGTGTGCAACGGGTTATTTTTCCCAGAAATAACATGGTGAGGGGGTTCTAGAGAGAAGACCACCAAGAGAAATGGGGTTTGAAGAGTACTTGAGAGATTCAGGACCCCCCGGGCAACACATCTTTCTGAAAGTAAGGTGGTGAGGGTGTGCTTGAGAGATTCCAGACCCCCAGGAGAAACTGAAGAGCTAGGGTCATTGGGAACTGAGTTGTGTTATGGCTGCCGGCATTGTGATGTTGTCTGTGAACATGGCTGTGAGTAGTACTGTGAGGGTGCCAAGCGTGTCAATTTTTTCCTCTCTCTGTGGTGTGTGTATGTGGCAGGTCTGCAGAGTGTGTTAAGCTTTGCTTTTTACTTTTGTAGCTGCAGCAGTGTGTGCGTTACAGTGTGTGAAGGCAGTTTGTACATTCTAGACATTCCAGACATGGAGGAGTTGGCTGTGGGAAACTGCAGAGGAAACTTGTTGAAAATTGTAATCATTGGTAGATTGGACAAATGATTAAAATCACTTGTGGAAACCTGGGGTCTGTGGAAAAACAACAACCAAAGTTCCCATTTTGTTGGGAGAAATTGGTTATGACTCTCCCTGGAGGAATTTGGTGCACAACCATGCCTTGAGGGAGCTGGCAATCACCTGGCAATGTGAGGAGGGACCATTGTCCATCTGTATGGGAACTGTTGAATCACGGCCTGAACCACTGATTGATCACCTGAGGCAAGCCCTGAGTCAGCTGCAGGGGCACTACTGAGTGTGATTGGAAGGGGTGGAGTTTGACTCCACCTCTCCCAAGACCCCATTTAAGGGCTGACCACCAGCAGGGAAGGATCTCTTGTTGGAGATCCCTCCCTGGTGGAGTTATCGGCAAGCCTCAACCATCATCAAGGTGAGCCAATCTCTTTTTGCTATTTATTTGTATATCATCTACTTAAAGCCTCCCAAAAATATACCATCCTTTCGCACTACTTCCTTGAAGTGCTTTCTTTAGGGTTATTTGCCCTACAGTACCAGAATCAAACGTCCTTTTACCATTCCTCAATCCACATTTGGTCTTTTATTTTCAGAACAAGAAGCAAGACTACAGTGACAAAAGCTCCAGAACAACTCTCCTACTTTATTTACCCCCTTCCCCTTCAACTACAGCTTATTTTCAGAAAACTTCCACAAGCCACGTTACTGCTTTCCTGACCCTTGTATTTCATTCCTCAGTGCACTCAGAAACTTCTGAGAGCAGAACATGCACACAGACATACAGAGCATCCATACACAGCTGATTTTCCTTAGCAGATGGCATCAAAAAGCTACATGCTGGAAGAGGCATGGTGAGAGAATATCTTTTGTTAGCCAGGAAAGGCCATCTGAAACTCCTGGGATAGTTCCCTTCTGCAGAGGTTGCCAGTGAAGCCATCTCCTTTGCAAACACTTCCTGTGGGGGGAGAAGCATCTGGGTCTCTCTCATGCTGAGTTCTCCAGAATTCTCAAGGTCTCTGCAAAGGGGGCTTTCCGATGAGAAATGAGAATTCAGCCCTGAGAGAAATTCTTCCTGCAGCACAGATGTTTGCAGGGCACTCCCCTCACGAGTACTTGGCAATATTGAATGTGGACAGATCTCTAGATGAAGCTCTTCCTACAGTGCTGGCATTTCTGTGGTCCCTGCCCTGAGTGGATCCCTTTTTACTCGATCACATTGGAGCAGTGATTGGATCTCAACCTGCATTTGGGACAAGGGAACTGTGTGGTTCATCGCCACACACAGCCACAGTGGGTAACCAGGCTGGGGCTCTGGTTGAAGCTGTTACATGTCTGGGGCATTGCAGGCTCTGTCTGCAGTGTGCATGTGCTGCTAGGAAACGTGGCTGGAACTGCTTCTAAAGGTTCTCATATTCAGTAGGTGCTTCTACAGTCTGTCAGTGGTGTGTCTGTGCTTGTGGCACTTGAGATGAGTAATTTTTCTAAAGCTCTTCCCACACTCCGAGCACGTATATGGTCTCTCTCCTTTGTGTCTGCGCTGGTGCTGCTTCAATTGAGAACTGCTTTTGAAGCTCTTCCCACATTCAGAGCACTTGTATGGCTTCTCTCCTGTATGGATGCGTCCATGCACCTTTAAATCAGAATTCCTTTTGAAGCTCTTCTCATAGTCTGAGCACTTATGTGGTCTCTCTCTTGTGTGGCTCTGTTGGTGCACTTTAAAATGAAAACTCCGTTTGAAACTCTTCCCACACTCAGGACACTCATATGGTCTCTCTACTGTGTGAATGCGCTGGTGCTTGAAGAGATGGGATCTCCTTTTGAACATCCTCCTTGTACAGGCTCTTTCTTGCATGTATGCACTGGTGCTTAACGACTCTCGAATCTATTTTAAACCATTTCTCACCCCCAGGGCATGGATTCTGCTTTTCCCTCTGGCACACATCCTTACTCCTGGCATCTTCATGCTGCCTTTGACCTGTACTGAAGTCCAGTGGGTTCCTTGATGCCTTTAACAGATGCTTTCCCCGTTGCATAATCATGTGCTCACCTTGACTTTGCTCCTGAACCACAGGCACATCCCTTCTGATTTCTTCCATGGAGATGCTACCACACTGTCTGTTGACCACACCACCTTCCTGCAGACCCTTCCTTGGGTTTCTTATCCCAGCACCTGCTGGATGACAAAGGAAAACCAGAAATAGCACACGGTGCCTCAAATACTCCTTCCTCAGAGATCTCTTCTATGGCTTTGACTTCCTCCTTCCCTCCACCACCTCACCTGGGCTGACATCTCCTGCCACGGTCTGACGGGAACCCTCATCTGGGATCCAGGGCTCTTCACCTTCTTCAAGCAGGGAGATCACCATGGGTTTGGGGGCTGGAAGTGGAGCTGCAACAATAGAAATAGGAGAAATGAGAGCTTTTCCATCATTCTGGCACAATGTCCCTCTCCACAGTGAAGTAAACATAAGGGTCTGAATCATACTGGGACAAAACACAGCAGTTTCGTTTGCAGCAAAGCCCTCACCCAGTGGGGCCACGCACTCGTACGTCTCCAGCATCACGTCCCGGTAGAGTGCTCGCTGTGCAGGGTCCAGCAGCGCCCACTCCTCCCTGCTGAAATACACGGCCACCTCCTCAAAGCTCACGGGCTCCTGCAAGCACAGAGGGGCTCCTTGCTGTGAACAGCCAAGGCCCAGGGAAGCAGCTCGCAGAGGAGTGAAACTCCAGTCCCAGCCACTTCTCTGTCCCCAGCACACACATGCTGCCTGAGAGCACCTCCCTCTCCCCCTGCATTCACATCCCTCACCCCTTGGCCTCTCCTGCCCGCTTTTCCCAGCCCCTATGTTGTGGTTTAGTGGTTTTGATGCCGGTATTCCACATCAGAACATCATGCTGGCAGGGAAGGAGTTAATGCTGTGGGGAGCAGGGGAGTGGTGGAGCTCCGCACCGGACGGGAGGCCCGCGCTTTTTGGTGCCGCGCTCTCCGGGCGACTGTGAGGAGTTCAGCACGTGTAACGTAAGCTCCCAGTTTTCTGGTTTGGAAATTTTGTCTCTCTCTCTCAATTGTTCAATTTTATTAGATTTAGTAAAGTTACCGTTCTTTCGCAGATCGTGCCGTTGTGTTTTTCTTTACAGACCCTTAATCCCCTCTGTTTTCCCCTCCCACTGGAGCGCGAGGCTCTGCTTATCCGTCCGCGCGGCAGTTTTTTTTCCCTCTCCCTTTCTTTTACCCTTCTCTGTTCCCTCTTCGGTTACTGTCATGGACAACACCGTGACAGGCCCCACTGATCCCTACGGCCCCACTGATCCCTACGGCCCCACTGATCCCTACGGCCCCACTGATCCCTACGGCCCCACTGATCCCTACGGCCCCACTGATCCCTACGGCCCCACTGATCCCTACGGCCCCACTGATCCCTACGGCCCCACTGATCCCTACGGCCCCACTGATCCCTACGGTCCCACTGATCCCTACGGTCCCACTGATCCCTACGGCCCCACTGATTCCTACGGCCCCACTGATTCCTACGGCCCCTTTGAGTTCTAAGGCCCCATTGATCCCTACAGCCCCATTGAGTTCGATGGCCCCATTGATCCCTACGGACCCATTGATCCCTACGGCCTTATTGATCCCTATGGCCCCATTGATTCCTAAGGCCCTATTGATCCCTATGGCCCCATTGATCCCTATGGCCCCATGAGTTCTAAGGCCCCATTGAGTTCTACTGCCCCATTGATTCCTATGGCCCCTTTGAGTTCTATGGCCACATTGATTCCTATGGCCCCATTGATTCCTATGGTCCCATTGATCCCTATGGCCCCATTGAGTTCTATGGCCCCATTGATCCCTATGGCACCATTGATTCCTATGGTCCCACTGAATCCTATGGCCCCTTTGAGTTCTATGGCCCCTTTGAGTTCTATGGCCCCATTGATTCCTATGGCCCCACTCATTCCTATGGCCCCGCTGATTCCTATGGCCCCGCTGATTCCTATGGCCCCATTGATCCCTGTGGCCCCATTGATTCCTGTGGCCCCATTGATTCCTGTGGTCCCATTGATTCCTGTGGCCCCATCGATCCCTATGGTCCCATTGATCCCTATGGCTCCATTGAGTTCTACGGCCCCATTGATCCCTATGGCCCCATTGATCCCTATGGCCCCATTGATCCCTATGGCCCCATTGATCCCTATGGCCCCATTGATCCCTATGGTACCATTGATTTCTGTGGCCCCATTGATCCCTATGGACCCATTGAGTTCTACGGCCCCATTGACCCCTATGGCCCCATTGATTTCTGTGGCCCCATTGAGTTCTATGGCCCCATTGATCCCTATGGCCCCATTGATTCCTATGGCCCCAATGATCCCTATGGCCCCATTGATCCCTATGGCCCCATTGATCCTTATGGCCCCATTGAGTTCTATGGCCGCATTGATTCCTATGGTCCCTTTGATCCCTATGGCCCCATTGATCCCTATGGCCCCATTGATTCCTTTGGTCCCATATACCTATGGCCCCATTGTGTTCTACGGCCCCATTGATCCCTATGGCCCCATTGATCCCTATGGTCCAATGATTCCTATGGCCCCATTGATTCAAAATGTCCCATTGATCCCGATGGCCCCATTGAGTTCTATGGCCCCATTGAGTTCTAAGGCCCCATTGATTCCTATGGCCCCATTGAGTTCTATGGCCCAATTGATCTCTATGTTTCCATTGATCCCTATGGCCCCATTGAGTTCTATGGCCCCATTGAGTTCTATGGCCCCATTGATCCCTATGGCCCCATTGATCCCTATGGCCCCATTGATTCCTATGTCCCCATTGATTCCTAAAGTCCCATTGATCCCTATGGCTCTATTGAGTTCTATGACCCCATTGAGTTCTAAGGCCCCTTTGATTCCTTAGTTCCCATTGATCCCTACGGCCCCATTGATTTCTATGGCCCCATTGAGTTCTATGGCCACATTGATCCCTATGGCCCCATTGATTCCTTATGCCCCACTGATCCCTATGGCCCCACTGATCCCTACGGCCCCATTGAGTTCTATGGCCCCACTGATTCTTATGCCCCACTGATTCCTATGGGCCCATTGATTCCTGTGGTCCCATTGATCCTTATGGCCCCATTGAGTTTTATGGCCCCACTGATTCCTATGGCCCCACTTATTCCTATGGTCTCATTGATCCCTAAGGCCCCATTGATCCCTATGGCCCCTTTGATCTTTATGGCCGCATTGATTCCTACGGCCCCGTTGATCCCTATGGCCCCATTGATCTCTATGGCTCCATTGTTCCCTATTAAACCATTGAGTTCTATGGCCGCATGGATTCCTATGGCCTTATTGATCCCTATGGCCCCATTGAGTTCTATGGCCCCATTGAGTTCTATGGCTCCATTGACTCCTATGGCCCAATTGATTTTTATGGCCACATTGATTCCTATAACCACATTGATTCCTATGGCCCCATTGAGTTCTATGGCTCATTTGAGTTCTATGGCTCAATTGATCCCTAAGGCCCCATTGATCCCTATGGCCCCTTTGAGTTCTATGGCCCCATTGATCCCTACGGCCCCATTGATCCCTATGGCCACACTGATTCCTATGGCCCCATTGATTCCTATGGTCCCATTGATCCCTACGGCCCCATTGAGTTCTATGGCCCCATTGAGTTCTATGGCCCCATTGATCCCTGTGGCCCCATTGATTCCTAAGACCCCACGGATTCCAATGGCCCCACGGATTCCTATTGCCCCACTGATCCCGATGGCCCCATTGATTCCTATGGCCCCATTGATCCCTATGGTCCCATTGATTCTTATGGCCCAATTGATCAATATCGCTCCATTGATTCCTATGGCCCTATTGATTCCTATGGCCCCATTGATTCCTGTGGCCCCATTGATCCCTGTGGCGCAATTGATTCCTACGGCCCAATAGATCCCTATAGCCCCACGGTTTCCTATGGCCCCATTGATTCCTATGGACCCATTGATCGCTATGGCCCCATTGAGTTCTATGGCCCCACTGATTCCTATGGCCCCAGTGATTCCTATGGTCCCATTGTTCCCTATGTTCCCATTGATCCCTATGGCCCCATGGATCCCTATCGCCCCATGGATCCCTAAGGCCCCATTGATCCCTATGGTCCCATTGATCGCTGTGGCCGCATTGATCCCTATGGCCCCATTGATTCCTATGGTCCCATTGATCCCTACGGCCCCATTGATTCCTATGGCCCCATTGATTCCTATGGCCCCATTGATTCCTATGGCCCCATCGATCCCTATGGCCCCATTGATCCCTATGGCCCCATTGATTCCTACGGCCCCATTGATTCCTTCGGCCCCACTGATCCCTATGGTCCCATTGATCCCTATGGCCCCATTGAGTTCTATGGCCCCATGGATCCCTATGGCCCCATTGATCCCTATGGCCCCATTGATCCCTATGGCCCCATAGATTCCTATGACCCCATCGATTCCTATGGCCCCATTGATCCCTAAGGCCCAACTGAGTTCTATATTTCCACTGACTCCTATGGCCCCATTGATCCCTATGGCCCTACTGAGTTCTATGGCCCCTTTGAGTTCTATGGCCACACTAAGTTCTATGGCCCCACTGATCCTTGTGGCCCCATTGATTCCTATGGTCCCCTTGATTCCTATGGCTTCATCGATTCCTATGGCCCCATTGATCCCTATGGCCCCAATGATCCCTATTGCCCCATTGATCCCTATGGCCCCATTGATCCCTATGGCCCCATAGATTTTTATGGCCCCATTGAGTTCTATGGTCGCCTTCATTCCTATGGTCCCATTGATCCCTATGGCCCCATTGATTCCTATGGCCCCACTGATCCCTATAGTCCCATTGATCCCTATGGCCCCATTAAGTTCTATGGCCCCATGGATCCCTATGGCCCCATCGATCCCTATGGCCCCAATGAGTTTAATGGCTCGAATGTTTCCTATGGCTCCTTTGATCCCTATGGCCCCACTGAATACTATGGCCCCACTGATTCCTATGGCCCCATTGATGACTATGGCCCCATTGATTCCTATGGCCCCATTGATCCCTATGGTCCCATTGAGTTCTATGGCCCCATTGATCCCAATGGCCCCTTTGAGTCCTATGGTACCTCTGATTCCTATGGCCTCATTGATCCCTATGGCCCCTTTGATCTTTATGGCCCCATTGATTCCTATGGCCCCGTTGATCCCTATGGCTTCATTGATCCCTATTGCCTTATTGAGTTCTATGGCCGCATGGATTCCTATGGCCTTATTGATCCCTATGGCCCCATTGATTCCTATGGCCCCATTGATTCCTATGGCCCCATTGATCCCTATGGCCCCATTGAGTTCTATGGCCCCATTGAGTTCTATGGCCCCATTGATTCCGATGGCCCTATTGATTTTTATGGCCACGTTGATTCCTATGGCCCCATTGATTCCTATGGCCCCATTAAGTTCTATGGCCCAATTGATCCCTATGGCCGCATTGAGTTCCATGGCTCCTTTGACTTCTATGTCTCAATTGATCACTATGGCCCCATTGATCACTATGGCCCCATTGATCCCTATGGCCACATTGATTCCTATGGCCACATTGATTCCTATGGTCCCATTGATCCCTACAGCCCTTTTGAGTTCTATGGCCCCATTCAGATCTATGGCTCTATTAATTCCTATGGCCCCATTGATTCCTAAGTCATCATTGATTCCTATGTCCCCATTGAGTTCTATGGCCCCTTTGATTCCTATGGTCCGATTGATCGCTGTTGTCCCATTGATCCCTAAGGCCCCATTGATCCCTATGGCCACATTGATTCCTATGGCCCCACTGATTCCTATGGCCCCACTGATCCCTATGTTCACATTGATCCCTATGGCCCCAATGCGTTTTATGGCCCCATTGATTCCTACAGCCCCATTGATCCCTATGGCCACATCGATCCCTATGGCCCCATAGATTCCTATGGAACCAGCGATTCCTATGGCCCAATGGATTCCTATGACCACATCGATCCCTATGGCCCCAATGAGTTCTTTGGCTCCATTGATTCCTATGGCCCCAGTGATCCCTATGGCCCCATTGATCCCTATGGCCCCATAGATTCCTATGGCCCCATCGATTCCTATGGCCCCATTGATCCCTATGGCCCCACTGAGTTCTATGGCCACACTGATTCCTATGGCCCCATTGATCCCTATGGCTCTATTGTGTTCTATGGCCCCTTGAGTTCTAAGGCCCCTTTGATTCCTTAGTTCCCATTGATCCCTACGGCCCCATTGAGTTCTATGGCCCCATTGAGTTCTATGGCCACATTGATCCCTATGGCCCCATTGATTCCTTATGCCCCACTGATACCTATGGCCCCACTGATCCCTATGGCCACATTGATTCATATGGCCCCACTGATTCCTATGGCCACACTGATTCCTATGGCCCCACTGATTCCTGTGGTCCCATTGATCCTTATGGCCCTATTGAATTCTATGGCCCCACTGATTCCTATGGCCCCACTTATTCCTATGGTTTCATTGATCCCTATGGCCCCATTGATCCCTATGGCCCCTTTGATCTTTATGGCCCCATTGATTCCTACAGCCCCGTTGATCCCTATGGCCCCATTGATCCCTATGGCTCCATTGTTCCCTATTACACCATTGAGTTCTATGGCCGCATGGATTCCTATGGCCTTATTGATCCCTATGGCACCATTGATCCCTATGGCCCCATTGAGTTTTATGGACCCATTGAGTTCTATGGCTCCATTGATTCCTATGGCCACATTGAGTTCTATGGCCCCATTGAGTTCTATGGCCCCATTGTGTTCTATGGCCGTATTGATTTTTAAGGCCCATTTGATTCCTAAGGCCCCATTGATCCCTATGGCCCCATTGAGTTCTATGGCTCCTTTGAGTTCTATGGCTCAATTGATCCTTATGGCCCCATTGATCCCTATGGCCACACTGATTCCTATGGCCCCATGGATTCCTCTGCTCCCATTGATCCCTACGGCCCCATTGAGTTCTATGGCCCCATTGTGTTCTATGGCCCTATTGATCCCTATGGCCCCATTGATTCCTAAGGCCCCATTGATTCCTATGGCCCCATTGATTCCTATGGCCCCATTGAGTTCTAAGGCCCCATCGATCCCCATGGCCACTTTGAGTTCTATGGCCACATTGATCCCTATGGCCCCATTGATTCCTATGGCCCCATTGATTCCTATGGGCCCATTGATCCCTATGACAACATTGAGCTCTATGGCCCCATTGATGACTATGGCCCCATTGATCCCTGTGCCCCATTGAGTTCTATGGCCCCACTGATTCCTATGGCCCCATTGAAACCTATGGTCCCATTGATCCCAATGGCCGCATTGATCCCTATGGCCTCACTGATTCCTATGGCCCCATTGATCCCTATGGCCCCACTGATTCCTATGGCCCCATTGATTTATATGGCCCCATTGATCCCTATGGCCGCATTGATTCCTATGGCCCCATTGATTCCTATGGCCCCATTGAACCCTATGGCCCCATTGAGTTCTATGGCCCCATTGATGACTATGACCCCATTGATTCCTATGGCCCCATTGATTCCTTTGGCCCCATTGATTCCTATGGTCCCATTGAGTTCTAAGGCCCCATTGAGTTCTATGGCCCCTTTGATCCTTATGGCCCCATTGATTCCTATGGCCCCATTGATTCCTATGGCCCCATTGATTCCTATGGCCCCATCGATCCCTATGGCCACATTGAGTTCTATGGCCCCATTGATTCCTATGGCCCCATTGATTCCTATGGCCCCATTGGTTTCTATGGCCACATTGATTCCTACGGCCCCATTGATTCCTATGGCCCCATTGATTCCTGTGGCCCCATTGATCCCTATGGTTCCATTCATCCCTATGGCCCCGCTGATCTTTATGGCCACATTGATTCCTGTGGCCACATTCATCCCTATGGTCCCATTGTGTTCTATGGCCCCATTGAGTTCTATGGCCCCATCGATCCCTATGGCCCCATTGATCCTTATGGCCCCATTGTTTCCTAAGTCCCCACTGATCCCTATGGTCCCACTGATTCCTATGGTCCCATTGATTCCTATGGTCCCATTGATCCCTATGGCCCCATTGATCCCTATGGCCCCTTGATTTTCTATGGCTCCATTGATTCCTATGGCCCCATTGAGTTCTATGGCCCATTTGATCCCTATGGCCCCACTGATCCCTATGGCCCCATTGATTCCTATGGTCCCATTGATCCCTATGGCCCCATTGATCCCTATGGCTCCATTGATTTTCTATGGTTCCATTGATTCCTATGGCTCCTTGGAGTTCTATGGCCCCATTGATTCCTATGGCCCCATAGATTTTTATGGCCCCATTGAGTTCTATGGCCACATTGATTCCTATGGCCACGTTGTGTTCTATGGCCCATTTGATCCCCATGGCCTCATTGAGTTCTATGGCTCCTTTGATCCCTATTGCCCCTTTGATCCCTATGGCCCCATTGATCCCTATAGCCCCATTGATTCCTATGGCCCCATTGAGTTCTAAGGCCCCATTGAGTTCTATGGCCCCATTGATCCCTATGGTCCCATTGAGTTCTATGGCCCCATTGATTCCTATGGCCCCATTGATTCCTATGGCCCCATTGATTCCTATGGCCCCGTCGATCCCTATGGCCACATTGAGTTCTATGGCCCCATTGATTCCTATGGCCACTTTGATTCCTATGGCCCCACTGATTTCTATGGCCACATTGATTCCTACGGCCCCACTGATTCCTATGGCCCCATTGATTCCTGTGGCCCCATTGATCCCTATGGTTCCATTCATCCCTATGGCCCCACTGATCTTTATGGCCACATTGATTCCTGTGGCCCCTTTGATTCCTATGGCCCCACTGATTTCTATGGCCACATTGATTCCTACGGCCCCACTGATTCCTATGGCCCCATTGATTCCTGTGGCCCCATTGATCCCTATGGTTCCATTCATCCCTATGGCCCCACTGATCTTTATGGCCACATTGATTCCTGTGGCCCCATTGATCCCTATGGTCACATTGTGTTCTATGGCCCCATTGAGTTCTATGGCCCCATCGATCCCTATGGCCCCATTGATCCTTATGGCCCCATTGTTTCCTAAGTCCCCACTGATCCCTATGGTCCGACTAATTCCTATGGCCCCACTGATCCCTATGGTCCCACTGATTCCTATGGCCCCCCTGATTCCTATGGCCTTACTGATCCCTACAGCGCCATTGCTTCCTATGGCCATATTGATTCCAATGGCCCCATTGATACCTATGCCCCATTGATTCCTGTGGCCCCATTGATTCCTGTGGCCCCATTGATCCCTATGGCCCCACTGATTCCTATGGTCCCATTGATTCCTATGGTCCCATTGATCCCTATGGCCCCATTGATCCATATGGCCCCTTGATTTTCTATGGCTCCATTGATTCCTATGGCCCCATTGAGTTCTATGGCCCATTTGATCCCTATGGCCCCATTGATCTCTATGGCCCCATTGATTTCTATGTGTTGTGGTTTTGTGATTTGTTGGTACTGGTATTCCACATCATGGCATCATGTAGTGCATTGGGAGTCAGGGAGAACTACATTCCCCAGAGGACTTTGCAATGCTTTGTTTTTTTTTTTTTTCACGTGTTTTCCGCTCAGAGGGAACAGATAAAAACTCTCTGCGGTCACGGGACGTTCTCTCTCTTTCCTCTAGGATCACTTAGGAGTGGGTGCTCGTCTGCCGTCCGCCTTCAGCGTTAGCGTAAGGCCTTCGGTTTATCGGGCACTCACTCTCTCTCTCTCTCTCTCTCTCTCACTCGTTTTGTTTGACTAATTAGGCTTATTTCCAAATTGTATTGCTTTATGTTGTGTTATTTACTTCCTGATGTCCTATTTAGTAAATTAGCATTTCCCCCTCAGATCGTTGCCGCTGTTTTGTTTTGGGGCTTATTTCCTTTTTTTTTTTTTTTCCCCTTTCCCCCTTCCCCCTGTCCGGGGTGTGGGCCTGTGGGTCTCCTTCCTCGGTTGTTGCGGGGCCGGGCCGAACCGGCCCACAAACCCCTGACACTATGGCCCCATTGATTCCTATGGCCCCATTGAGTTCTAAGGCCCCATTGAGTTCTATGGCACCTTTGATCCCTAAGGCCCCATTGATTCCTATGGCCCCATTGATTCCTATGGCCCCATTGATCCCTATGGCCACATTGAGTTCTATGGCCCCACTGATGACTACGGCCCCATTGATTCCTATGGCCCCATTGATTCCTTTGGACATATTGATTCCTTTGGCCCCATTGATCTCTATGGCCACATTGCGTTCTATGGCCCCATTGATTCCTATTGTCACATTGATTCCTATGGTCCCATTGATCGTTGTGTCCCCACTGATTCCTATGGCCCCATTGATTCCTATGGCCCCATTGATCCCTATGGCCCCATTGCTCCCTATATTAAATTTAATTCTTATGGCCCCATTGATTTTTGTGGCCCCATTGATCGCTGTGGCCCCATTGATCCCTATGGCCCCATTGATTCCTATTGCCCCATTGTTCCCTAAGGCCCCATTGATCCCTATGGCCCCAATGATCCCTATTGCCCCATTGATCCCTATGGCCCCATTTATCCCTATGGCCCCATTGAGTTCTATGGCCACCTTCATTCCTATGGTCCCATTGATCCCTATGGCCCCATTGATTCCTACGGCCCCACTGATCCCTTTGGTCCCATTGATCCCTATGGCCCCATTGATCCCTATGGCCCCATTGATCCCTATGGCCCCACTGAGTTCTATGACCCCACTGATTCCTATGGCCCCATTGATCCCTATGGCTCTATTGTGTTCTATGGCCCCTTTGAGTTCTATGGCTCCATTGATGACTATGGCCCAATTGATTCCTATGACCCCATTGATCCCTATTGTCCCATTGATTCCTGTGGCCCCATTGATCCCTATGGCCCCACTGAGTTCTATGGCCCCACTGATTCCTATGGGCCCTTTGATTCCTATGGTCCCAGCGATCCCTATGGCCCCATTGATTCCTATGGCCCCATTGATCCCTATGGCCCCTTTGATTCCTATGGCCCCAATGATCCCTATGGCCCCATTTATCCCTATGGCCCCATTGATCCATATGGCCCCATTGATCCTTATGGCCCCATAGAGTTCTATGGCCGCAATGATTCCTATGGTCCAATTGATCCCTATGGCCCCATTGATCCCTATGGCCCCATTGATTCCTTTGGTCCCATATACCTATGGCCCCATTGAGTTCTACGGCCGCATTACTCCCTATAGCCCCATTGATCCCTATGGTCCCATTGATTCCTATGGCCCCACTGATTCAAAATATCCCATTGATCCCGATGGCCCCATTGAGTTCTATGGCCCCATTGAGTTCTATGGCTCCATTGATTCCAAAGGCCTCATAGAGTTCTGAGGACCCATTGTTTCCTATGGCCCCATTGAGTTCTATGGCCCCATTGAGTTTTATGGTCCAATTGTTCCCTATGGCCCCATTGATCCCTATGGCCCCATTGATCCCTATGGCCCCATTGATTCCTATGTCCCCATTGATTCCTAAAGTCCCATTGATCCCTACGGCACCATTGAGTTCTATGGCCCCATTGAGTTCTAAGGCCCCTTTGATTCCTTAGTTCCCATTGATCCCTACGGCCCCATTGAGTTCTATGGCCCCATTGAGTTCTATGGCCACATTGATCCCTATGGCCCCATTGATTCCTTATGCCCCACTGATCCCTATGGCACCACTGATCCCTATGGCCACTTTGATTCATATGGACCCTCTGATTCCTATGGCCACACTGATTCCTATGGCCCCACTGATTCCTGTGGTCCCATTGATCCTTATGGCCCTATTGAATTCTATGGCCCCACTGATTCCTATGGCCCCACTTATTCCTATGGTTTCATTGATCCCTATGGCCCCATTGATCCCTATGGCCCCTTTGATCTTTATGGCCCCATTGATTCCTACAGCCCCGTTGATCCCTATGGCCCCATTGATCCCTATGGCTCCATTGTTCCCTATTACACCATTGAGTTCTATGGCCGCATGGATTCCTATGGCCTTATTGATCCCTATGGCACCATTGATCCCTATGGCCCTTTGAGTTTTATGGACCCATTGAGTTCTATGGCTCCATTGATTCCTATGGCCACATTGAGTTCTATGGCCCCATTGAGTTCTATGGCCCCATTGTGTTCTATGGCCCTATTGATTTTTAAGGCCCCATTGATTCCTAAGGCCCCATTGATACCTATGGCCCCATTGATCCCTATGGCCCCATTGAGTTCTATGGCTCCTATGAGTTCTATGGCTCAATTGATCCCTATGGCCCCATTGATCCCTATGGCCACACTGATTCCTATGGCCCCATGGATTCCTCTGCTCCCATTGATCCCTACGGCCCCATTGAGTTCTATGGCCCCATTGTGTTCTATGGCCCTATTGATTCCTCAGGCCCATTTGATTCCTAAGGCCCCATTGATACCTATGGCCCCATTGATCCCTATGGTCCCATGGATTGCTGTGGCCCCATTGATCCCTATGGCCCCATTGATTCCTATGGTCCCATTGATCCCTGCGGCCCCATTGATTCCTAAGGCCCCATTGATTCCTGTGGCCCTATTGATCCCTATGGCCACACTGAGTTCTATGGCCCCACTGATCCCTATGGTCACGTTGATTCCTATGTTCCCCTCGATCCCTATGGCCCCATTGATTCATATGGCCTCATCGATTCCTATGGCCCCATTGATTCCTATGGCCCCATTGATTCCTATGGCCTCATTGATCCCTATGTTCCCATTGATTCTTATGGCCCCATTGATCCCTATGGCTCCATTGATTCCTATGGCCCTATTGATTCCTATGGTCCCATTGATTCCTGTGGCCCCATTGATCCCTATGGTTCCATTCATCCCTATGGCCCCATTGATCTTTATGGCCACATTGATTCCTATGGCCCCAATGATCCCTATGGCCCCATTGATCCCTAAGGCTTCCTTGATCCCTATTGCCCCATTGAGTTCTATGTCCGAATGAATTCCTATGGCCTTATTGATCCCTATGGCCCCATTGAGTTCCATGGCCCCATTGATCCCTATGGCCCCATTGATTCCTATGGCCCCATTGAGTTCTAAGGCCCCATCGATCCCCATGGCCACTTTGAGTTCTATGGCCACATTGATCCCTATGGCCCCATTGATTCCTATGGCCCCATTGATTCCTATGGGCCCATTGATCCCTATGACAACATTGAGCTCTATGGCCCCATTGATGACTATGGCCCCATTGATCCCTGTGCCCCATTGAGTTCTATGGCCCCACTGATTCCTATGGCCCCATTGAAACCTATGGTCCCATTGATCCCAATGGCCCCATTGATCCCTATGGCCTCACTGATTCCTATGGCCCCATTGATCCCTATGGCCCCACTGATTCCTATGGCCCCATTGATTTATATGGCCCCATTGATCCCTATGGCCGCATTGATTCCTATGGCCCCATTGATTCCTATGGCCCCATTGAACCCTATGGCCCCATTGAGTTCTATGGCCCCATTGATGACTATGACCCCATTGATTCCTATGGCCCCATTGATTCCTTTGGCCCCATTGATTCCTATGGTCCCATTGAGTTCTAAGGCCCCATTGAGTTCTATGGCCCCTTTGATCCTTATGGCCCCATTGATTCCTATGGCCCCATTGATTCCTATGGCCCCATTGATTCCTATGGCCCCATCGATCCCTATGGCCACATTGAGTTCTATGGCCCCATTGATTCCTATGGCCCCATTGATTCCTATGGCCCCATTGGTTTCTATGGCCACATTGATTCCTACGGCCCCATTGATTCCTATGGCCCCATTGATTCCTGTGGCCCCATTGATCCCTATGGTTCCATTCATCCCTATGGCCCCGCTGATCTTTATGGCCACATTGATTCCTGTGGCCACATTCATCCCTATGGTCCCATTGTGTTCTATGGCCCCATTGAGTTCTATGGCCCCATCGATCCCTATGGCCCCATTGATCCTTATGGCCCCATTGTTTCCTAAGTCCCCACTGATCCCTATGGTCCCACTGATTCCTATGGTCCCATTGATTCCTATGGTCCCATTGATCCCTATGGCCCCATTGATCCCTATGGCCCCTTGATTTTCTATGGCTCCATTGATTCCTATGGCCCCATTGAGTTCTATGGCCCATTTGATCCCTATGGCCCCACTGATCCCTATGGCCCCATTGATTCCTATGGTCCCATTGATCCCTATGGCCCCATTGATCCCTATGGCTCCATTGATTTTCTATGGTTCCATTGATTCCTATGGCTCCTTGGAGTTCTATGGCCCCATTGATTCCTATGGCCCCATAGATTTTTATGGCCCCATTGAGTTCTATGGCCACATTGATTCCTATGGCCACGTTGTGTTCTATGGCCCATTTGATCCCCATGGCCTCATTGAGTTCTATGGCTCCTTTGATCCCTATTGCCCCTTTGATCCCTATGGCCCCATTGATCCCTATAGCCCCATTGATTCCTATGGCCCCATTGAGTTCTAAGGCCCCATTGAGTTCTATGGCCCCATTGATCCCTATGGTCCCATTGAGTTCTATGGCCCCATTGATTCCTATGGCCCCATTGATTCCTATGGCCCCATTGATTCCTATGGCCCCGTCGATCCCTATGGCCACATTGAGTTCTATGGCCCCATTGATTCCTATGGCCACTTTGATTCCTATGGCCCCACTGATTTCTATGGCCACATTGATTCCTACGGCCCCACTGATTCCTATGGCCCCATTGATTCCTGTGGCCCCATTGATCCCTATGGTTCCATTCATCCCTATGGCCCCACTGATCTTTATGGCCACATTGATTCCTGTGGCCCCTTTGATTCCTATGGCCCCACTGATTTCTATGGCCACATTGATTCCTACGGCCCCACTGATTCCTATGGCCCCATTGATTCCTGTGGCCCCATTGATCCCTATGGTTCCATTCATCCCTATGGCCCCACTGATCTTTATGGCCACATTGATTCCTGTGGCCCCATTGATCCCTATGGTCACATTGTGTTCTATGGCCCCATTGAGTTCTATGGCCCCATCGATCCCTATGGCCCCATTGATCCTTATGGCCCCATTGTTTCCTAAGTCCCCACTGATCCCTATGGTCCGACTAATTCCTATGGCCCCACTGATCCCTATGGTCCCACTGATTCCTATGGCCCCCCTGATTCCTATGGCCTTACTGATCCCTACAGCGCCATTGCTTCCTATGGCCATATTGATTCCAATGGCCCCATTGATACCTATGCCCCATTGATTCCTGTGGCCCCATTGATTCCTGTGGCCCCATTGATCCCTATGGCCCCACTGATTCCTATGGTCCCATTGATTCCTATGGTCCCATTGATCCCTATGGCCCCATTGATCCATATGGCCCCTTGATTTTCTATGGCTCCATTGATTCCTATGGCCCCATTGAGTTCTATGGCCCATTTGATCCCTATGGCCCCATTGATCTCTATGGCCCCATTGATTTCTATGTGTTGTGGTTTTGTGATTTGTTGGTACTGGTATTCCACATCATGGCATCATGTAGTGCATTGGGAGTCAGGGAGAACTACATTCCCCAGAGGACTTTGCAATGCTTTGTTTTTTTTTTTTTTCACGTGTTTTCCGCTCAGAGGGAACAGATAAAAACTCTCTGCGGTCACGGGACGTTCTCTCTCTTTCCTCTAGGATCACTTAGGAGTGGGTGCTCGTCTGCCGTCCGCCTTCAGCGTTAGCGTAAGGCCTTCGGTTTATCGGGCACTCACTCTCTCTCTCTCTCTCTCTCTCTCACTCGTTTTGTTTGACTAATTAGGCTTATTTCCAAATTGTATTGCTTTATGTTGTGTTATTTACTTCCTGATGTCCTATTTAGTAAATTAGCATTTCCCCCTCAGATCGTTGCCGCTGTTTTGTTTTGGGGCTTATTTCCTTTTTTTTTTTTTTTTCCCCTTTCCCCCTTCCCCCTGTCCGGGGTGTGGGCCTGTGGGTCTCCTTCCTCGGTTGTTGCGGGGCCGGGCCGAACCGGCCCACAAACCCCTGACACTATGGCCCCATTGATTCCTATGGCCCCATTGAGTTCTAAGGCCCCATTGAGTTCTATGGCACCTTTGATCCCTAAGGCCCCATTGATTCCTATGGCCCCATTGATTCCTATGGCCCCATTGATCCCTATGGCCACATTGAGTTCTATGGCCCCACTGATGACTACGGCCCCATTGATTCCTATGGCCCCATTGATTCCTTTGGACATATTGATTCCTTTGGCCCCATTGATCTCTATGGCCACATTGCGTTCTATGGCCCCATTGATTCCTATTGTCACATTGATTCCTATGGTCCCATTGATCGTTGTGTCCCCACTGATTCCTATGGCCCCATTGATTCCTATGGCCCCATTGATCCCTATGGCCCCATTGCTCCCTATATTAAATTTAATTCTTATGGCCCCATTGATTTTTGTGGCCCCATTGATCGCTGTGGCCCCATTGATCCCTATGGCCCCATTGATTCCTATTGCCCCATTGTTCCCTAAGGCCCCATTGATCCCTATGGCCCCAATGATCCCTATTGCCCCATTGATCCCTATGGCCCCATTTATCCCTATGGCCCCATTGAGTTCTATGGCCACCTTCATTCCTATGGTCCCATTGATCCCTATGGCCCCATTGATTCCTACGGCCCCACTGATCCCTTTGGTCCCATTGATCCCTATGGCCCCATTGATCCCTATGGCCCCATTGATCCCTATGGCCCCACTGAGTTCTATGACCCCACTGATTCCTATGGCCCCATTGATCCCTATGGCTCTATTGTGTTCTATGGCCCCTTTGAGTTCTATGGCTCCATTGATGACTATGGCCCAATTGATTCCTATGACCCCATTGATCCCTATTGTCCCATTGATTCCTGTGGCCCCATTGATCCCTATGGCCCCACTGAGTTCTATGGCCCCACTGATTCCTATGGGCCCTTTGATTCCTATGGTCCCAGCGATCCCTATGGCCCCATTGATTCCTATGGCCCCATTGATCCCTATGGCCCCTTTGATTCCTATGGCCCCAATGATCCCTATGGCCCCATTTATCCCTATGGCCCCATTGATCCATATGGCCCCATTGATCCTTATGGCCCCATAGAGTTCTATGGCCGCAATGATTCCTATGGTCCAATTGATCCCTATGGCCCCATTGATCCCTATGGCCCCATTGATTCCTTTGGTCCCATATACCTATGGCCCCATTGAGTTCTACGGCCGCATTACTCCCTATAGCCCCATTGATCCCTATGGTCCCATTGATTCCTATGGCCCCACTGATTCAAAATATCCCATTGATCCCGATGGCCCCATTGAGTTCTATGGCCCCATTGAGTTCTATGGCTCCATTGATTCCAAAGGCCTCATAGAGTTCTGAGGACCCATTGTTTCCTATGGCCCCATTGAGTTCTATGGCCCCATTGAGTTTTATGGTCCAATTGTTCCCTATGGCCCCATTGATCCCTATGGCCCCATTGATCCCTATGGCCCCATTGATTCCTATGTCCCCATTGATTCCTAAAGTCCCATTGATCCCTACGGCACCATTGAGTTCTATGGCCCCATTGAGTTCTAAGGCCCCTTTGATTCCTTAGTTCCCATTGATCCCTACGGCCCCATTGAGTTCTATGGCCCCATTGAGTTCTATGGCCACATTGATCCCTATGGCCCCATTGATTCCTTATGCCCCACTGATCCCTATGGCACCACTGATCCCTATGGCCACTTTGATTCATATGGACCCTCTGATTCCTATGGCCACACTGATTCCTATGGCCCCACTGATTCCTGTGGTCCCATTGATCCTTATGGCCCTATTGAATTCTATGGCCCCACTGATTCCTATGGCCCCACTTATTCCTATGGTTTCATTGATCCCTATGGCCCCATTGATCCCTATGGCCCCTTTGATCTTTATGGCCCCATTGATTCCTACAGCCCCGTTGATCCCTATGGCCCCATTGATCCCTATGGCTCCATTGTTCCCTATTACACCATTGAGTTCTATGGCCGCATGGATTCCTATGGCCTTATTGATCCCTATGGCACCATTGATCCCTATGGCCCTTTGAGTTTTATGGACCCATTGAGTTCTATGGCTCCATTGATTCCTATGGCCACATTGAGTTCTATGGCCCCATTGAGTTCTATGGCCCCATTGTGTTCTATGGCCCTATTGATTTTTAAGGCCCCATTGATTCCTAAGGCCCCATTGATACCTATGGCCCCATTGATCCCTATGGCCCCATTGAGTTCTATGGCTCCTATGAGTTCTATGGCTCAATTGATCCCTATGGCCCCATTGATCCCTATGGCCACACTGATTCCTATGGCCCCATGGATTCCTCTGCTCCCATTGATCCCTACGGCCCCATTGAGTTCTATGGCCCCATTGTGTTCTATGGCCCTATTGATTCCTCAGGCCCATTTGATTCCTAAGGCCCCATTGATACCTATGGCCCCATTGATCCCTATGGTCCCATGGATTGCTGTGGCCCCATTGATCCCTATGGCCCCATTGATTCCTATGGTCCCATTGATCCCTGCGGCCCCATTGATTCCTAAGGCCCCATTGATTCCTGTGGCCCTATTGATCCCTATGGCCACACTGAGTTCTATGGCCCCACTGATCCCTATGGCCACGTTGATTCCTATGTTCCCCTCGATCCCTATGGCCCCATTGATTCATATGGCCTCATCGATTCCTATGGCCCCATTGATTCCTATGGCCCCATTGATTCCTATGGCCTCATTGATCCCTATGTTCCCATTGATTCTTATGGCCCCATTGATCCCTATGGCTCCATTGATTCCTATGGCCCTATTGATTCCTATGGCCCCATTGATTCCTGTGGCCCCATTGATCCCTATGGTTCCATTCATCCCTATGGCCCCATTGATCTTTATGGCCACATTGATTCCTATGGCCCCAATGATCCCTATGGCCCCATTGATCCCTAAGGCTTCCTTGATCCCTATTGCCCCATTGAGTTCTATGTCCGAATGAATTCCTATGGCCTTATTGATCCCTATGGCCCCATTGAGTTCCATGGCCCCATTGATCCCTATGGCCCCATTGATTCGTATGGCCTTATTGATCCCTATGGCCCCATTGAGTTCTATGGCCCCATTGATGTCTATGGCCCCATTGATTCCTATGGCCCCATTGATTTCTATGGCCCCATTGATTCCTATGGCCCCATTGATTCCTAGGGCCCCATCGATCCCTATGGCCACTTTGAGGTCTATGGCCCCATTGATCCCTATGGCCCCATTGATCCCTATGGCCCCTTGTAGTTCTAAGGCCACATTGATTCCGTTGGCCCCATTGATTCCTATGGCCCCATTGATTCCTATGACCCCATTAATTCCTCTGGTCCCATTGATCCCTATGGCCCCATTGAGTTCTATGGCCCCATTGATCCCAATGGCCTTATTGATCCCTAAGGCCCCATTGATTCCTATTCCACCATTGTTCCCTATGGCTCCACTGAGTTCTATGGCCCCATTGATTCCTAGGGTGAAATTGATCCCTATGGCCCCTTTGAGTGCTATGGCCCCATTGATTCCTTTGGTCACATTGATCCCTATGGCCCCATTGATTCCTAAGGCCCCTTTGATTCCTATGGCCCCATTGATTCCTATGGCCCCATTGAGTTCTAAGGCCACATCGATCCCCATGGCCACTTTGAGTTCTATGGCCACATTGATCCCTATGGCCCCATTGATTCCTATGGCCCCATTGATTCCTATGGCCCCATTGATCCCTATGGCACCATTGAGCTCTATGGCCCCATTGATGACTATGGCCGAATTGATCCCTGTGCCCCATTGAGTTCTATGGCCACACTGATTCTTATGGCCCCATTGAAACCTATGGTCCCATTGATCCCAATGGCCCCATTGATCCCTATGGCCTCACTGATTCCTATGGCCCCATTGATTCCTATGGCCCCATTGATTCCTATGGCCCCATTGAGTTCTAAGGCCCCATCGATCCCCATGGCCACTTTGAGTTCTATGGCCCCATTGATCCCTATGGCCCCATTGATTCCTATGGCCCCATTGATTCCTATGGCCCCATTGATCCCTATGGCACCATTGAGCTCTATGGCCCCATTGATGACTAAGGCCCCATTGATCCCTGTGCCCCATTGAGTTCTATGGCCCCACTGATTCCTATAGCCCCATTGAAACCTATGGTCCCATTGATCCCAATGGCCCCATTGATCCCTATGGCCTCACTGATTCCTATGGCCCCATTGATTCCTATGGTCCCATTGATCCCTAAGGCCCGATTGAGTTCTATGGCCCCACTGATTCCTATGGCCCCATTGATTTATATGGCCCCATTGATCCCTATGGCCCCATTGATTCCTATGGCCCCATTGATTCCTATGGCCCCATTGATTCCTTTGGCCCCATTGATTCCTATGGTCCCTTTGAGTTCTAAGGCCCCATTGAGTTCTATGGCCCCTTTCATCCTTATGGCCCCATTGATTCCTATGGCCCCATTGATTCCTATGGCCCCATTGATTCCTATGGCCCCATTGAGTTCTATGGCCCCATTGATGACTATGGCCCCATTGATTCCTATGGCCCCATTGATTCTTATGGCCCCATTGATTCCTATGGTCCCATTGATCCCTATGGCCCCATTGATTTTCTATGGTTCCATTGATTCCTATGGCTCCTTGGAGTTCTATGGACCCATTGATTCCTATGGCCCCATAGATTTTTATGGCCCCTTTGATTTCTATGGCCACATTGATTCCTATGGCCCCATTGATTCGTATGGCCCCATTGATCCCTATGGCCCCATTGAGTTCTATGGCCCCATTGATGTCTATGGCCCCATTGATTCCTATGGCCCCATTGATTCCTATGGCCCCATTGATTCCTTTGGCCCCATTGATTCCTATGGCCCCATTGATTCCTAGGGCCCCATCGATCCCTATGTCCACTTTGAGGTCTATGGCCCCATTGATCCCTATGGCCCCATTGATCCCTATGGCCCCTTGTAGTTCTAAGGCCACATTGATTCCGTTGGCCCCATTGATTCCTATGGCCCCATTGATTCCTATGGCCCCATTGAGTCCTATGGTCCCATTGATTCCTATGGCCCCATTAATTCCTCTGGTCCCATTGATCCCTATGGCCCCATTGAGTTCTATGGCCCCGTTGATCCCAATGGCCTTATTGATCCCTAAGGCCCCATTGATTCCTATTCCACCATTGTTCCCTATGGCTCCACTGAGTTCTAAGGCCCCATTGATTCCTAGGGTCAAATTGATCCCTATGGCCCCTTTGAGTTCTATGGCCCCAATGATTCCTATGGTCACATTGATCCCTATGGCCCCATTGATTCCTATGGCCCCATGGAGTTCTAAGGCCCCATCGATCCCCATGGCCACTTTGAGTTCTATGGCCACATTGATCTCTAAGGCCCCATTGATTCCTATGGCCCCTTTGATTCCTATGGCCCCATTGATTCCTATGGCCCCATTGAGTTCTAAGGCCCCATCGATCCCCATGGCCACTTTGAGTTCTATGGCCACATTGATCCCTATGGCCCCATTGATTCCTATGGCCCCATTGATTCCTATGGCCCCATTGATCCCTATGGCACCATTGAGCTCTATGGCCCCATTGATGACTATGGCCGAATTGATCCCTGTGCCCCATTGAGTTCTATGGCCACACTGATTCTTATGGCCCCATTGAAACCTATGGTCCCATTGATCCCAATGGCCCCATTGATCCCTATGGCCTCACTGATTCCTATGGCCCCATTGATTCCTATGGCCCCATTGATTCCTATGGCCCCATTGAGTTCTAAGGCCCCATCGATCCCCATGGCCACTTTGAGTTCTATGGCCCCATTGATCCCTATGGCCCCATTGATTCCTATGGCCCCATTGATTCCTATGGCCCCATTGATCCCTATGGCACCATTGAGCTCTATGGCCCCATTGATGACTATGGCCCCATTGATCCCTGTGCCCCATTGAGTTCTATGGCCCCACTGATTCCTATAGCCCCATTGAAACCTATGGTCCCATTGATCCCAATGGCCCCATTGATCCCTATGGCCTCACTGATTCCTATGGCCCCATTGATTCCTATGGTCCCATTGATCCCTAAGGCCCGATTGAGTTCTATGGCCCCACTGATTCCTATGGCCCCATTGATTTATATGGCCCCATTGATCCCTATGGCCCCATTGATTCCTATGGCCCCATTGATTCCTATGGCCCCATTGATTCCTTTGGCCCCATTGATTCCTATGGTCCCTTTGAGTTCTAAGGCCCCATTGAGTTCTATGGCCCCTTTCATCCTTATGGCCCCATTGATTCCTATGGCCCCATTGATTCCTATGGCCCCATTGATTCCTATGGCCCCATTGAGTTCTATGGCCCCATTGATGACTATGGCCCCATTGATTCCTATGGCCCCATTGATTCTTATGGCCCCATTGATTCCTATGGTCCCATTGATCCCTATGGCCCCATTGATTTTCTATGGTTCCATTGATTCCTATGGCTCCTTGGAGTTCTATGGACCCATTGATTCCTATGGCCCCATAGATTTTTATGGCCCCTTTGATTTCTATGGCCACATTGATTCCTATGGCCCCATTGATTCGTATGGCCCCATTGATCCCTATGGCCCCATTGAGTTCTATGGCCCCATTGATGTCTATGGCCCCATTGATTCCTATGGCCCCATTGATTCCTATGGCCCCATTGATTCCTTTGGCCCCATTGATTCCTATGGCCCCATTGATTCCTAGGGCCCCATCGATCCCTATGTCCACTTTGAGGTCTATGGCCCCATTGATCCCTATGGCCCCATTGATCCCTATGGCCCCTTGTAGTTCTAAGGCCACATTGATTCCGTTGGCCCCATTGATTCCTATGGCCCCATTGATTCCTATGGCCCCATTGAGTCCTATGGTCCCATTGATTCCTATGGCCCCATTAATTCCTCTGGTCCCATTGATCCCTATGGCCCCATTGAGTTCTATGGCCCCGTTGATCCCAATGGCCTTATTGATCCCTAAGGCCCCATTGATTCCTATTCCACCATTGTTCCCTATGGCTCCACTGAGTTCTATGGCCCCATTGATTCCTAGGGTCAAATTGATCCCTATGGCCCCTTTGAGTTCTATGGCCCCAATGATTCCTATGGTCACATTGATCCCTATGGCCCCATTGATTCCTATGGCCCCATGGAGTTCTAAGGCCCCATCGATCCCCATGGCCACTTTGAGTTCTATGGCCACATTGATCTCTATGGCCCCATTGATTCCTATGGCCCCATTGATTCCTATGGCCCCATTGATCCCTATGGCACCATTGAGCTCTATGGCCCCATTGATGACTATGGCCCCATTGATCCCTGTGCCCCATTGAGTTCTATGGCCCCACTGATTCCTATGGCTCCATTGAAACCTATGGTCCCATTGATCCCAATGGCCCCATTGATCCCTATGGCCTCACTGATTCCTATGGCCCCATTGATTCCTATGGTCCCATTGATCCCTAAGGCCCGATTGAGTTCTATGGCCCCACTGATTCCTATGGCCCCACTGATTCCTATGGCCCCATTGATCCCTATGGCCCCATTGATTCCTATGGCCCCATTGATCCCTACGGCCCCATTGAGTTCTATGGCCCCATTGATGACTATGACCCCATTGATTCCTATGGCCGCATTGATTCCTTTGGCCCCATTGATTCCTATGGTCCCATTGAGTTCTATGGCCCCATTGATTTATATGGCCCCATTGATCCCTATGGCCCCATTGATTCCTATGGCCCCATTGATTCCTATGGCCCCATCGATCCCTATGGCCACATTGAGTTCTATGGCCCCATTGATTCCTATGGCCCCATTGATTCCTATGGCCCCATTGATTTCTATGGCCACATTGATTCCTACGGCCCCATTGATTCCTATGGCTCCATTGATTCCTGTGGCCCCATTGATCCCTATGGTTCCATTCATCCCTATGGCCCCGTTGATCTTTATGGCCACATTGATTCCTGTGGCCACATTCATCCCTATGGTCCCATTGTGTTCTATGGCCCCATTGAGTTCTATGGCCCCATCGATCCCTATGGCCCCATTGATCCCCATGGCCCCATTGTTTCCTAAGTCCCCACTGATCCCTATGGTCCCACTGATTCCTATGTTCCCATTGATTCCTATGGTCCCATTGATCCATTTGGCCCCATTGATCCCAATGGCCCCTTGATTTTCTATGGCTCCATTGATTCCTATGGCCCCATTGAGTTCTATGGCCCATTTGATCCCTATGGCCCCACTGATCCCTATGGCTCCATTGATTTTCTATGGTTCCATTGATTCCTATGGCTCCTTGGAGTTCTATTGCCCCATTGATTCCTACGGTCCCATAAATTTTTTTGGCCCCATTGAGTTCTATGGCCACATTGATTCCTATGGCCCCATTGTGTTCTATGGCCCATTTGATCCCCATGGCCCCATTGAGTTCTATGGCTCCTTTGATCCCTATTGCCCCATTGATCCCTATGGCCCCATTGATCCCTATAGCCCCATTGATTCCTATGGCCCCATTGAGTTCTAAGGCCCCATTGAGTTCTATGGCCCCATTGATCCCTATGGTCCCATTGAGTTCTATGGCCCCATTGATGACTATAGCCCCATTGATTCCTATGGCCCCACTGATTTCTATGGCCACATTGATTCCTACGGCCCCACTGATTCCTATGGCCCCATTGATTCCTGTGGCCCCATTGATCCCTATGGTTCCATTCATCCCTATGGCCCCATTGATCTTTATGGCCACATTGATTCCTGTGGCCCCATTGATCCCTATGGCCCCATTGAGTTCTATGGCCCCATCGATCCCTATGGCCCCATTGATCCTTATGGCCCCATTGTTTCCTAAGTCCCCACTGATCCCTATGGTCCCACTGATTCCTATGGCCCCACTGATCCCTATGGTCCCACTGATTCCTATGGCCCCCCTGATTCCTATGGCCCCCCTGATTCCTATGGCCTTACTGATCCCTACAGCGCCATTGCTTCCTATGGCCATATTGATTCCAATGGCCCCATTGATACCTATGCCCCATTGATTCCTGTGGCCCCATTGATTCCTGTGGCCCCATTGATCCCTATGGCCCCACTGATTCCTATGGTCCCATTGATTCCTATGGTCCCATTGATCCCTATGGCCCCATTGATCCATATGGCCCCTTGATTTTCTATGGCTCCATTGATTCCTATGGCCCCATTGAGTTCTATGGCCCATTTGATCCCTATGGCCCCATTGATCTCTATGGCCCCATTGATTTCTATGTGTTGTGGTTTTGTGATTTGTTGGTACTGGTATTGCACATCATGGCATCATGTAGTGCATTGGGAGTCAGGGAGAACTACATTCCCCAGAGGACTTTGCAATGCTTTGTTTTTTTTTTTTTTCACGTGTTTTCCGCTCAGAGGGAACAGATAAAAACTCTCTGCGGTCACGGGACGTTCTCTCTCTTTCCTCTAGGATCACTTAGGAGTGGGTGCTCGTCTGCCGTCCGCCTTCAGCGTTAGCGTAAGGCCTTCGGTTTATCGGGCACTCACTCTCTCTCTCTCTCTCTCTCTCTCACTCGTTTTGTTTGACTAATTAGGCTTAATTCCAAATTGTATTGCTTTATGTTGTGTTATTTACTTCCTGATGTCCTATTTAGTAAATTAGCATTTCCCCCTCAGATCGTTGCCGCTGTTTTGTTTTGGGGCTTATTTCCTTTTTTTTTTTTTTTCCCTTTCCCCCTTCCCCCTGTCCGGGGTGTGGGCCTGTGGGTCTCCTTCCTCGGTTGTTGCGGGGCCGGGCCGAACCGGCCCACAAACCCCTGACACTATGGCCCCATTGATTCCTATGGCCCCATTGAGTTCTAAGGCCCCATTGAGTTCTATGGCACCTTTGATCCCTAAGGCCCCATTGATTCCTATGGCCCCATTGATTCCTATGGCCCCATTGATCCCTATGGCCACATTGCGTTCTATGGCCCCATTGATTCCTATGGTCACATTGATTCCTATGGTCCCATTGATCGTTGTGTCCCCACTGATTCCTATGGCCCCATTGATTCCTATGGCCCCATTGATCCCTATGGCCCCATTGATCCCTATATTAAATTTAGTTCCTATGGCCCCATTGATTTTTGTGGCCCCATTGATCGCTGTGGCACCATTGATCCCTATGGCTCCATTGATTCCTATTGCCCCATTGTTCCCTATGACCCTATTGATCCCTATGGCCCCAATGATCCCTATTGCCCCATTGATCCCTATGGCCCCATTTATCCCTATGGCCCCATTGAGTTCTATGGCCGCCTTCATTCCTATGGTCCCATTGATCCCTATGGCCCCATTGATCCCTATGGCCCCATTGATTCCTACGGCCCCACTGATCCCTATGGCCCCATTGATCCCTATGGCCCCACTGCGATCTATGGCCCCACTGATTCCTATGGCCCCATTGATCCCTATGGCTCTATTGTGTTCTATGGCCCCTTTGAGTTCTATGGCTCCATTGATGACTATGGCCCAATTGATTCCTATGACCCCATTGATCCCTATTGTCCCATTGATTCCTGTGGCCCCATTGATTCCTGTGGCCCCATTGATCCCTATGGCCCCACTGAGTTCTATGGCCCCACTGATTCCTATCGGCCCTTTGATTCCTATGGTCCCATCGATCCCTAAGGCCCCATTGATTCCTATGGCCCCATTGATCCCTATGGCCCCTTTGATTCCTATGGCCCCAATGATCCCTATGGCCGCATTTATCCCTATGGCCCCATTGACCCATATGGCCCCATTGATCCTTATGACCCCATAGAGTTCTATGGCCGCAATGATTCCTATGGTCCAATTGATCCCTATGGCCCCATTGATCCCTATGGCCCCATTGATTCCTTTGGTCCCATATACCTATGGCCCCATTGAGTTCTACGGCCGCATTACTCCATGTAGCCCCATTGATCTCTATGGTCCCATTGATTCCTATGGCCCCACTGATTCAAAATATCCCCTTGATCCCGATGGCCCTGTTGAGTTCTATGGCCCCGTTGAGTTCTATGGCCCCATTGATTCCAAAGGCCTCATAGAGTTCTGAGGACCCATTGTTTCCTATGGCCCCATTGAGTTCTATGGCCCCATTGAGTTTTATGGTCCAATTGTTCCCTATGGCCCCATTGATCCCTATGGCCCCATTGATCCCTATGGCCCCATTGATTCCTATGTCCCCATTGATTCCTATGTCCCCATTGATCCCTACGGCACCATTGAGTTCTATGGCCCCATTGAGTTCTAAGGCCCCTTTGATTCCTTAGTTCCCATTGATCCCTACGGCCCCATTGAGTTCTATGGCCACATTGATCCCTATGGCCCCATTGATTCCTTATGCCCCACTGATCCCTATGGCCCCACTGATCCCTATGGCCACTTTGATTCATATGGCCCCACTGATTCCTATGGCCACACTGATTCCTATGGCCCCACTGATTCCTGTGGTCCCATTGATCCTTATGGCCCTATTGAATTCTATGGCCCCACTGATTCCTATGGCCCCACTTATTCCTATGGTTTCATTGATCCCTATGGCCCCATTGATCCCTATGGCCCCTTTGATCTTTATGGCCCCATTGATTCCTACAGCCCCGTTGATCCCTATGGCCCCATTGATCCCTATGGCTCCATTGTTCCCTATTACACCATTGAGTTCTATGGCCGCATGGATTCCTATGGCCTTATTGATCCCTATGGCACCATTGATCCCTATGGCCCTTCGAGTTTTATGGACCCATTGAGTTCTATGGCTCCATTGATTCCTATGGCCACATTGAGTTCTATGGCCCCATTGAGTTCTATGGCCCCATTGTGTTCTATGGCCCTATTGATTTTTAAGGCCCCTTTGATTCCTAAGGCCCCATTGATACCTATGGCCCCATTGATCCCTATGGCCCCATTGAGTTCTATGGCTCCTTTGAGTTCTATGGCTCAATTGATCCCTATGGCCCCTTTGATCCCTATGGCCACACTGATTCCTATGGCCCCATGGATTCCTCTGCTCCCATTGATCCCTACGGCCCCATTGAGTTCTATGGCCCCATTGTGTTCTATGGCCCTATTGATTCCTAAGGCCCCTTTGATTCCTAAGGCCCCATTGATACCTATGGCCCCATTGATCCCTATGGTCCCATGGATTGCTGTGGCCCCATTGATCCCTATGGCCCCATTGATTCCTATGGTCCCATTGATCCCTGCGGCCCCATTGATTCCTAAGGCCCCATTGATTCCTGTGGCCCTATTGATCCCTATGGCCACACTGAGTTCTATGGCCCCACTGATCCCTATGGCCCCATTGATTCCTATGGTCCCCTCGATCCCTATGGCCCCATTGATTCATATGGCCTCATCGATTCCTATGGCCCCATTGATTCCTATGGCCCCGTTGATTCCTATGGCCTCATTGATCCCTATGTTCCCATTGATTCTTATGGCCCCATTGATCCCTATGGCTCCATTGATTCCTATGGCCCTATTGATTCCTATGGCCCCATTGATTCCTGTGGCCCCATTGATCCCTATGGTTCCATTCATCCCTATGGCCCCGTTGATCTTTATGGCCACATTGATTCCTATGGCCCCAATGATCCCTATGGCCCCATTGATCCCTAAGGCTTCTTTGATCCCTATTGCCACATTGAGTTCTATGTCCGAATGAATTCCTATGGCCTTATTGATCGCTATGGCCCCATTGAGTTCCATGGCCCCATTGATCCATATGGCCCCATTGATTCGTATGGCCCGATTGATCCCTATGGCCCCATTGAGTTCTATGGCCCCATTGATGTCTATGGCCCCATTGATTCCTATGGCCCCATTGATTCCTTTGGCCCCATTGATTCCTATGGCCCCATTGATTCCTAGGGCCCCATCGATCCCTATGGCCAGTTTGAGGTCTATGGCTCCATTGATCCCTATGGCCCCATTGATCCCTATGGCCCCTTGTAGTTCTAAGGCCACATTGATTCCGTTGGCCCCATTGATTCCTATGGCCCCATTGATTCCTATGGTCCCATTAATTCCTCTGGTCCCATTGATTTCTATGGCCCCATTGAGTTCTATGGCCCCATTGATCCCAATGGCCTTATTGATCCCTAAGGCCCCATTGATTCCTATTCCACCATTGTTCCCTATGGCTCCACTGAGTTCTATGGCCCCATTAATTCCTAGGGTCAAATTGATCCCTATGGCCCCTTTGAGTTCTATGGCCCCATTGATTCCTATGGTCACATTGATCCCTATAGCCCCATTGATTCCTAAGGCCCCATTGATTCTTATGGCCCCATTGATTCCTATGGCCCCATTGAGTTCTAAGGCCCCATCGATCCCCATGGCCACTTTGAGTTCTATGGCCCCATTGATCCCTATGGCCCCATTGATCCCTATGGCCCCTTGTAGTTCTAAGGCCTCATTGATTCCGTTGGCCCCATTGATTCCTATGGCCCCATTGATTCCTATGGCCCCATTGATTCCTATTTCCCCATTGAGTTCTAAGGCCCCATCGATCCCCATGGCCACTGTTGTGGTTTTGTGGTTTTGATGCCGGTATTCCACATCAGAACATCATGCAGGCCGTTAAGGAGTTAATGATGTGGGAGCAGGGGAGGGGCGGAGCTCCGCACCGGACACGAGGCCCGCGTTTTTTTGGGTGGCGCGCGCGCTCCGGGCGGCTGTGAGGAGTTCAGCACGTGCAACGTAAGCTCCCAGTTTTCTGGTTTGGAAATTTTGTCTCTCTCTCTCAATTCTTCATTTTTATTAGATTTAGTAAAGTTACCGTTCCTTCTCAGATCGTGCCGTTGTGTTTTTCTTTACAGACCCTCAATCCCCTCTGTTTCCCCTCCCCCTGGAGCGCGCGGCTCTGCAGAGGCGGCCGCGCGGCAGTTTTTTCTTCCCTCTCCCTTTCTTTTTCCCTTCTCGGTTCCCCCTTGGGTTACTGTCACGGATAACACCGTGACAGCCACTTTGAGTTCTATGGCCACATTGATCCCTATGGCCCCATTGATTCCTATGGCCGCATTGATTCCTATGGCCCCATTGATCCCTATGGCACCATTGAGCTCTATGGCCCCATTGATGACTATGGCCCCATTGATCCCTGTGCCCCATTGAGTTCTATGGCCCCACTGATTCCTATGGCCCCATTGAAACCTATGGTCCCATTGATCCCAATGGCCCCATTGATCCCTATGGCCTCACTGATTCCTATGGCCCCATTGATTCCTATGGCCCCATTGATTCCTATGGCCCCATTGAGTTCTAAGGCCCCATCGATCCCCATGGCCACTTTGAGTTCTATGGCCCCATTGATCCCTATGGCCCCATTGATTCCTATGGCCCCATTGATTCTTATGGCCCCATTGATCCCTATGGCACCATTGAGCTCTATGGCCCCATTGATGACTATGGCCCCATTGATCCCTGTGCCCCATTGAGTTCTATGGCCCCACTGATTCCTATGGCCCCATTGAAACCAATGGTCCCATTGATCCCAATGGCCCCATTGATCCCTATGGCCTCTCTGATTCCTATGGCCCCATTGATTCCTATGGCCCCATTGAACCCTATGGCCCCATTGAGTTCTATGGCCCCATTGATGACTATGACCCCATTGATTCCTATGGCCCCATTGATTCCTTTGGCCCCATTGATTCCTATGGTCCCATTGAGTTCTAAGGCCCCATTGAGTTCTATGGCCCCTTTGATCCTTATGGCCCCATTGATTCCTATGGCCCCATTGATTCCTATGGCCCCACTGATTCCTATGGCCCCATTGAAACCAATGGTCCCATTGATCCCAATGGCCCCATTGATCCCTATGGCCTCTCTGATTCCTATGGCCCCATTGATTCCTATGGTCCCATTGATCCCTAAGGCCCGATTGAGTTCTATGGCCCCACTGATTCCTATGGCCCCATTGATTCCTATGGCCCCATTGAACCCTATGGCCCCATTGAGTTCTATGGCCCCATTGATGACTATGACCCCATTGATTCCTATGGCCCCATTGATTCCTTTGGCCCCATTGATTCCTATGGTCCCATTGAGTTCTAAGGCCCCATTGAGTTCTATGGCCCCTTTGATCCTTATGGCCCCATTGATTCCTATGGCCCCATTGATTCCTATGGCCCCATTGATTCCTATGGCCCCATTGAGTTCTATGGCCCCATTGATGACTATGGCCCCATTGATTCCTATGGCCCCATTGATTCCTATGGTCCCATTGATCCCTATGGCCCCCTTGATTTTCTATGGTTCCATTGATTCCTATGGCTCCTTGGAGTTCTATGGCCCCATTGATTCCTATGGCCCCATAGATTTTTATGGCCCCATTGATTTCTATGGCCACATTGATCCCTATGGCCCCATTGATTCGTATGGCCCCATTGATCCCTATGGCCACATTGAGTTCTATGGCCCCATTGATGTCTATGGCCCCATTGATTCCTATGGCCCCATTGATTCCTATGGCCCCATTGATTCCTTTGGCCCCATTGATGTCTATGGCCCCATTGATTCCTATGGCCCCATCGATCCCTATGACCACTTTGAGGTCTATGGCCCTATTGATCCCTATGGCCCCATTGATCCCTTTGGCCCCTTGTAGTTCTAAGGCCACATTGATTCCGTTGGCCCCATTGATTCCTATGGCCCCATTGATTCCTAAGGCCCCATTGATTCCTATGGTCCCATTGATTCCTATGGCCCCATTAATTCCTCTGGTCCCATTGATCCCTATGGCCCCATTGAGTTCTGTGGCCCCATTGATCCCAATGGCCTTTTTGTTCCCTAAGGCCCCATTGATTCCTATTCCACCATTGTTCCCTATGACTCCACTGAGTTCTATGGCCCCATTGATTCCTAGGGTCAAATTGATCCCTATGGCCCCTTTGAGTTCTATGGCCCCATTGATTCCTATGGTCACATTGATCCCTATGGCCCCATTGATTCCTGTGGCCCCATTGATCCCTATGGTTCCATTCATCCCTATGGCCCCGCTGATCTTTATGGCCACATTGATTCCTGTGGCCACATTCATCCCTATGGTCCCATTGTGTTCTATGGCCCCATTGAGTTCTATGGCCCCATCGATCCCTATGGCCCCATTGATCCCCATGGCCCCATTGTTTCCTAAGTCCCCACTGATCCCTATGGTCCCACTGATTCCTATGGTCCCATTGATTCCTATGGTCCCATTGATCCCTATGGCCCCATTGATCCCTATGGCCCCTTGATTTTCTATGGCTCCATTGATTCCTATGGCCCCACTGATTTCTATGGCCACATTGATTCCTACGGCCCCACTGATTCCTATGGCCCCATTGATTCCTGTGGCCCCATTGATCCCTATGGTTCCATTCATCCCTATGGCCCCATTGATCTTTATGGCCACATTGATTCCTGTGGCCCCATTGATCCCTATGGTCACATTGTGTTCTATGGCCCCATTGAGTTCTATGGCCCCATCGTTCCCTATGGCCCCATTGATCCTTATGGCCCCATTGTTTCCTAAGTCCCCACTGATCCCTATGGTCCCACTGATTCCTATGGCCCCACTGATCCCTATGGTCCCACTGATTCCTATGGCCCCCCTGATTCCTATGGCCTTACTGATCCCTACAGCGCCATTGCTTCCTATGGCCATATTGATTCCAATGGCCCCATTGATACCTATGCCCCATTTATTCCTGTGGCCCCATTGATTCCTGTGGCCCCATTGATCCCTATGGCCCCACTGATTCCTATGGTCCCATTGATTCCTATGGTCCCATTGATCCCTATGGCCCCATTGATCCATATGGCCCCTTGATTTTCTATGGCTCCATTTATTCCTATGGCACCATTGAGTTCTATGGCCCATTTGATCCCTATGGCCCCATTGATCTCTATGGCCCCATTGAGTTCTATGGCTCCATTGATCCCTATAGCCCCATTGATCCCTATGGCCCCATTGAGTTCTTAGGCCCCATTGAGTTCTATGGCCCCTTTGATACCTATGGCCCCATTGATTTCTATGTGTTGTGGTTTTGTGATTTGTTGGTACTGGTGTTCCACATCATGGCATCATGTAGTGCATTGGGAGTCCGGGAGAACTACATTCCCCAGAGGACTTTGCAATGCTTTGTTTTTTTTTTCACGTGTTTTCCGCTCAGAGGGAACATATAAAAACCCTCTGCGGTCACGGGACGCTCTCTCTCTTTCCTCTAGGATCACTTAGGAGTGGGTGCTCGCTGCCGTCCGCCTTCAGCGTTAGCGTAAGGCCTTCGGTTTATCGGGCACTCACTCACTCTCTCTCTCTCTCTCTCTCTCTCTCTCACTCGTTTTGTTTGATTAATTAGGCGTAATTCCAAATTGTATTGCATTATATTGTGTTATTTACTTCCTGATGTCTTATTTAGTAAATTAGCTTTTCCCCCTCAGATCGTTGCCGCTGTTTTGTTTTGGGGCTTATTTCCTTTTTTTTTTTTCTTTTCCCCCTTTCCCCTGTCCGGGGTGTGGGCCTGTGGGTCTCCTTCCTCGGTTGTTGCGGGGCCGGGCCGAACCGGCCCACAAACCCCTGACATTTTTTTTGGCGCCCAACGTGGGCCACGACCAGCTGCCTTAGCCGGGCAGAGACAAACTTTTAGAGTGAATCTCTGTCTGTTGTTAACAAGCTTATCTGTACTGCAAGTGCTGTACAGCAAAACACGACCTTGAAGTCCGGGCGTACTGCCAGTTGTTTTGGGATATCTGTAAACTTCTTTTGGGTACTGCCAGATTGTTTTAGTACAAGAAAAAAAAATAATAATAAAAATGTCTTTTCTGTTTCTGTTAAAACTGCCCTTACAGGGATTGTACTTCACTGCTTTTTCCCTCTTAATGCTCAAAGCGTACTGGAACTTGGTCAAGTTTGCCATTCTGTTCCATTGGTTCTGGTCCCTATATGATAAATTAAAAGCAATGATAGAGGCACCTGCCAGATACCAGGGCACCCCAGCTAATGGAACAAACGATAGCATGTTAACGAACCATGTGATGTTTGAATGGGTATCCAGATTCCCCTCTCAGTTTTTTATGAATTTTCAAGATCACAGCTTAGGGATTTTGTTAATAATTGGGATATTAGTCCTCCTGCATGTAGTAGCACTTTACATCATGTGCAGGAAGCTTCTCCCAGAAACAGAGAATGTTGAATGGCAGGGAGAGTGGAGAGTTTTAGGAAAGAAATTAGAAGCATGGGGACACCCGGTGTCATGGGATTTTTCTCCTGAACAATTGCAGGATCCTGAGGAGCTAGGCCTGTATCTGAGTAAAGGGTGTTGCGGCTCAGAAAGATCTGAGGTGGAACAGCTTATTTGGGGCTTGGCTTATGCTTACCGAGGTTTATATACTATTATGAAGAGAGAGAGTGTCCAAACTGAGGCCCAAACCAAAGAGGAAAACCTCCCGGTCACACTTGACCAGCCAAAGGAAGCACCAGTATCAAAGTCAGTTGCCCCTGTGGAAGGCAAGAAATGGAAACGTGTGTCCTCGCGCCTAGAACGCAAAGAAGAGGTGCTGAAAGAAGAGGAAGATATAGGTGAGGGGGTGGCCACAACCCCACCACCATCGAGAAAGGCAACAAAGAAAAGTGAGAGACATGTAGAAGAAAGTGATGATGAAGGTGAAGAGAAGTTAAAGTTACGACGTTTCGTCGGCCCATGAAAATGTCTGAGATCCAAGGCTCAAGAAAGGAGTTTGTTCGACGTCCGGATGAGAGTATTGTCACTTGGTTGCTTCGGTGTTGGGACAACGGGGCCAACAGTGTGTCCCTTGATAGTAACGAAGCTCGCCAACTAGGAAACATTGCCCGAGATCCAGCTGTCGACAGAGGAATCAGCAGGTATATGGATGGAATCGCCAGCCTCTGGCAACGAATGCTAGTAGCTGTGAGGGAAAGATATCCCTACAAGAGTGACCTGGCACCTAAAGTGAAAAGATGGAAAACTATTGAGGAAGGCATCCAGTATTTGAGAGAAACAGCTGTGGCGGAAATGTTGTATGATCCCACGTTTGATCCTGACGATCGGGACCATGATCCGGAGAAAGTAAGGAGTACACCCGAAATATGTCAGAAGCTTTCAAAGTCAGCACCAGAAAGGTACGCCGGTACACTAGTGACAACGTTCAACAGATATGAGGACCAAGACAGAAAACCCCCAGTTTTTGAACTAATTCTTACACTTCAAAACTTCGAACAAAAATTTCCGCCGCCATACACATCCATTTCAGCCATATCAAAGTTAGAAGGTCAAATGGAAGATATACTGGGAAAATTATCCCAACTGATTGATAGGGTTGAATCGGTCGCAACTATCAGAAGCAAACGCCGTCCTGCTCGAGCAAATGACAACACTAACTTTACTAACTTCATGTCGCGCGCGGCTTTGTGGAGTTACTTACGTGCAAATGGAGAAGATATGAAGGAATGGCATCAAAAACCCACCCCTGCACTGCGAGCACGGGTGAGAGAATTACAGCACAGACCAACTACCAGCGAAGTTGTTCCTGTCACTACAGTTAATGAATAGAGGGGCCCTGCCCTCAGCCAGAGGAGGGAGAGGGATAATAGAGTGTATTGGACTGTGTGGATTCGGTGGCCTGGCACATCAAACCCACAGAAATATGAGGCACTGGTGGATACTGGTGCACAATGTACTCTAATGCCTTCAAGTTATATAGGGGCAGAATAGATTCATATCTCTGAAGTGACTGGGGGCTTTCAGGAATTGTCTGTGCTGGAGGCAGAAATAAGCCTCACGGGTAAAGACTGGCAGAAGCATCCTATAGTGACCGGACAGGGGGCCCCATGCATACTTGGTATAGACTATCTCAGAAGGGGGCACTTTAAGGATCCCAAGGGGTATCGATGGGCTTTTGGAATAGCTACTGTGGACACAGATAGCATTAAGCAACTATCTGTTTTACCTGGCCTGTCAGAAGATCTGTCTGTTGTGGGGTTGCTACAAGTGGAGGAGCAACAGGTACCAATTGCTACAAAAACAGTGCACAGACGGCAGCACCACACCAACAGGGATTCCTTGCTCCCCATTCATAAACTGATTCGTCAGCTAAAGAGCCAGGGAGTGATCATCAAAACCCACTCACCGTTTAGCAGCCATATATGGCCAGTGCGTAATGCCAATGGAGAATGGAGGCTGACGGTAGATGACCGTGGCCTGAATGAAGTCACACCCCCACTGAGTGCTGCTGTGCCGGACATGCTTCAACTCCAGTATGAACTGGAGTCAAAAGCAGCCAAGTGGTATTCCACCACTGACATTGCTAATGCCTTCTTTTCAATTCCCTTAGCCACAGAATGCAGGCCGCAGTTTGCCTTCACCTGGAGAGGCGTTCAGTACACCTGGAACCGTTTGCCCCAGGGGTGGAAGCACAGCCCAACCATTTGCCATGGGTTGATCCAAATTGCATTGGAACAGGGCGGTGCTCCTGAGCATCTGCAGTACATCGATGATATTGTTGTATGGGGCAATACAGCAGAGGAAGTTTTTAAGAAAAAGAGACAATAATACAGATCCTCCTGCGAGCTGGCTTCGCTATTAAGCGAAGCAAAGTGAAAGGACCTGCATAAGAAATTCAGTTCCTAGGCATAAAGTGGCAAGATGGACGTCGTCACATCCCAACAGATGTGATTGACAAAATTACTGCCATGTCTCCACCCACCAGTAAGACAGAGACCCAAGCTTTTTTGGGTGTACTGGGATTTTGGAGACTACATGTTCCAAACTACAGCCTCATTGTGAGCCCCCTTTATCAGGTGACCTGGAAGAAGAATGATTTTTTGTGGGGCCCTGAGCAGCAGCAGGCTTTTGAGCAAATTAAGCAGGAGATGGCCTGTGCTGTGGCCCTGGGGCCAGTGCGGACGGGACAGGATGTAAAGAACATCCTCTACACTGCTGCTGGAAAGGAAGGTCCCACTTGGAGTTTGTGGCAAAGAGCTTCTGGAGAGACCCGAGGCCGACCCCTTGGATTCTGGAGTCGAGCATACAGGGGGTCTGAGGAGCGCTACACTCCAACTGAGAAGGAGATCTTAGCCGCGTATGAGGGGGTTCGAGCTGCTTCCGAAGTAATCGGTACCGAAACGCAGCTCCTTCTGGCACCTCGACTGCCAGTACTGAACTGGATGTTTAAAGGAACAGTTCCCTCTACCCATCATGCTACTGATGCCACTTGGAGTACGTGGATTGCGCTGATTACACAGCGAGCTCGGATGGGGAACCTCAACCGTCCAGGAATCCTGGAGGTGATCATGGACTGGCCTGAAGGTAAAAAGTTTGGAACAACACCAGCAGAGGAGGTGTCACGTGCCAAAGAAGCCCCACCATATAATGAACTAACAGAAGATGAAAAGAGATACGCCCTGTTCACAGATGGATCGTGTCGCTTTGTGGGAAAGCACCGCAAATGGAAATCTGCTGTGTGGAGTCCCATGCGACAAGTTGCAGAGGCCACTGAAGGAGAAGGAGAATCAAGTCAATTTGCAGAGGTAAAGGCTGTCCAATTAGCCTTAAATATTGCTGAACGTGAGAGGTGGCCAGTGCTTTATCTTTACACTGACTCATGGATGGTGGCGAATGCTTTATGGGGGTGGTTACAGCAGTGGGAACAAAATGGTTGGCAACGGAAGGGTAAACCTATTTGGGCCGCTGAACTGTGGAAAGATATTGCTGCCCAAATGAAGAACATGGTTGTAAAGGTGCGCCATGTAGATGCTCATGTTCCTAAGAGCCGGGCAACTGAAGAACAGCAAAACAACCACCAGGTAGATCAAGCTGCCAAAGTTAAGGTGACTCAAGTAGACTTGGACTGGCAACATAAGAGTGAATTATTTCTAGCTCGGTGGGCCCATGAGACCTCGGGCCATCAAGGAAGAGACGCGACCTATAAGTGGGCTAGAGACCGAGTGGTGGACTTAACTATGGATGCCATCGCACAGGTGATCCATGACTGTGATACATGCGCCGCAATTAAACAAGCCAAGAGGATGAAACCTCTTTGGGAGGAAGGGCGATGGCAAAAATATAAATATGGGGAGGCGTGGCAGGTTGATTATATCACCTTGCCACGGTCTCGCAGTGGTAAGCGTTATGTGCTCACCATGGTGGAGGCGACCACTGGGTGGCTTGAAACATACGCAGTACCCCATGCTACCGCCCGAAACACCATTCTAGGTCTGGAGAAACAAGTCCTGTGGCGACATGGTACTCCAGAAAGAATTGAGTCTGATAATGGAAGTCATTTTAAAAATTCTCTTGTAGATACTTGGGCCAAAGATCATGGCATTGAGTGGATTTATCATATCCCCTATCACGCACCAGCTTCTGGTAAAATTGAAAGGTACAATGGATTGTTAAAAACAATGTTGAAAGCAATGGGTGGTGGAACATTTAAGCACTGGGAGAAAAATTTGTCAGAAGCCACCTGGTTGGTCAACACCCGAGGATCCATCAATCGCAATGGTCCTGCCCAATCCAGCTCTCTGCCTACTGTAGAGGGAGATAAGGTCCCTGTAGTACATGTAAAGAACATGTTGGGCAAAGCAGTTTGGGTCCTTCCAGCTTCTGGAAAGGGCAAACCTCTCCGTGGAACTGTCTTTGCTCAGGGACCTGGGTCTACCTGGTGGGTGATGCAAAAGAATGGGGATGTTCAATGTATACCACAAGGGAATTTGATGTCTGGAGACCGCCCTCAGTAATTCTATGTATATACTTGTATATATATTGTGTGTGTTTATCTAATGCATGTTAATCATTGTTCTTCTGTATGTATCAAGCATGATAGAGTGATGTGGAATAAGGGGTGGAATGTCGTGGTTTTGTGATTTTTTGGTACTGGTATTCCACATCATGGCATCATGTAGTGCATTGGGAGTCAGGGAGAACTACATTCCCCAGAGGACTTTGCAATGCTTTGTATTTTTTTTCACGTGTTTTCTGCTCAGAGGGAACAGATAAAAACCCTCTGCGGTCACGGGACGCTCTCTCTCTTTCCTCTAGGATCACTTAGGAGTGGGTGCTCGCTGCCGTCCGCCTTCAGCGTTAGCGTAAGGCCTTCGGTTTATCGGGCACTCACTCACTCTCTCTCTCTCTCTCTCTCTCTCTCTCACTCGTTTTGTTTGATTAATTAGGCGTAATTCCAAATTGTATTGCATTATATTGTGTTATTTACTTCCTGATGTCTTATTTAGTAAATTAGCTTTTCCCCCTCAGATCGTTGCCGCTGTTTTGTTTTGGGGCTTATTTCCTTTTTTTTTTTCTTTTCCCCCTTTCCCCTGTCCGGGGTGTGGGCCTGTGGGTCTCCTTCCTCGGTTGTTGCGGGGCCGGGCCGAACCGGCCCACAAACCCCTGACATTTTTTTTGGCGCCTAACGTGGGCCACGACCAGCTGCCTTAGCCGGGCAGAGACAAACTTTTAGAGTGAATCTCTGTCTGTTGTTAACAAGCTTATCTGTACTGCAAGTGCTGTACAGCAAAACACGACCTTGAAGTCCGGGCGTACTGCCAGTTGTTTTGGGATATCTGTAAACTTCTTTTGGGTACTGCCAGATTGTTTTAGTACAAGAAAAAAAAATAATAATAAAAATGTCTTTTCTGTTTCTGTTAAAACTGCCCTTACAGGGATTGTACTTCACTGCTTTTTCCCTCTTAATGCTCAAAGCGTACTGGAACTTGGTCAAGTTTGCCATTCTGTTCCATTGGTTCTGGTCCCTATATGATAAATTAAAAGCAATGATAGAGGCACCTGCCAGATACCAGGGCACCCCAGCTAATGGAACAAACGATAGCATGTTAACGAACCATGTGATGTTTGAATGGGTATCCAGATTCCCCTCTCAGTTTTTTATGAATTTTCAAGATCACAGCTTAGGGATTTTGTTAATAATTGGGATATTAGTCCTCCTGCATGTAGTAGCACTTTACATCATGTGCAGGAAGCTTCTCCCAGAAACAGAGAATGTTGAATGGCAGGGAGAGTGGAGAGTTTTAGGAAAGAAATTAGAAGCATGGGGACACCCGGTGTCATGGGATTTTTCTCCTGAACAATTGCAGGATCCTGAGGAGCTAGGCCTGTATCTGAGTAAAGGGTGTTGCGGCTCAGAAAGATCTGAGGTGGAACAGCTTATTTGGGGCTTGGCTTATGCTTACCGAGGTTTATATACTATTATGAAGAGAGAGAGTGTCCAAACTGAGGCCCAAACCAAAGAGGAAAACCTCCCGGTCACACTTGACCAGCCAAAGGAAGCACCAGTATCAAAGTCAGTTGCCCCTGTGGAAGGCAAGAAATGGAAACGTGTGTCCTCGCGCCTAGAACGCAAAGAAGAGGTGCCGAAAGAAGAGGAAGATATAGGTGAGGGGGTGGCCACAACCCCACCACCATCGAGAAAGGCAACAAAGAAAAGTGAGAGACATGTAGAAGAAAGTGATGATGAAGGTGAAGAGAAGTTAAAGTTACGACGTTTCGTCGGCCCATGAAAATGTCTGAGATCCAAGGCTCAAGAAAGGAGTTTGTTCGACGTCCGGATGAGAGTATTGTCACTTGGTTGCTTCGGTGTTGGGACAACGGGGCCAACAGTGTGTCCCTTGATAGTAACGAAGCTCGCCAACTAGGAAACATTGCCCGAGATCCAGCTGTCGACAGAGGAATCAGCAGGTATATGGATGGAATCGCCAGCCTCTGGCAACGAATGCTAGTAGCTGTGAGGGAAAGATATCCCTACAAGAGTGACCTGGCACCTAAAGTGAAAAGATGGAAAACTATTGAGGAAGGCATCCAGTATTTGAGAGAAACAGCTGTGGCGGAAATGTTGTATGATCCCACGTTTGATCCTGACGATCGGGACCATGATCCGGAGAAAGTAAGGAGTACACCCGAAATATGTCAGAAGCTTTCAAAGTCAGCACCAGAAAGGTACGCCGGTACACTAGTGACAACGTTCAACAGATATGAGGACCAAGACAGAAAACCCCCAGTTTTTGAACTAATTCTTACACTTCAAAACTTCGAACAAAAATTTCCGCCGCCATACACATCCATTTCAGCCATATCAAAGTTAGAAGGTCAAATGGAAGATATACTGGGAAAATTATCCCAACTGATTGATAGGGTTGAATCGGTCGCAACTATCAGAAGCAAACGCCGTCCTGCTCGAGCAAATGACAACACTAACTTTACTAACTTCATGTCGCGCGCGGCTTTGTGGAGTTACTTACGTGCAAATGGAGAAGATATGAAGGAATGGCATCAAAAACCCACCCCTGCACTGCGAGCACGGGTGAGAGAATTACAGCACAGACCAACTACCAGCGAAGTTGTTCCTGTCACTACAGTTAATGAATAGAGGGGCCCTGCCCTCAGCCAGAGGAGGGAGAGGGATAATAGAGTGTATTGGACTGTGTGGATTCGGTGGCCTGGCACATCAAACCCACAGAAATATGAGGCACTGGTGGATACTGGTGCACAATGTACTCTAATGCCTTCAAGTTATATAGGGGCAGAATAGATTCATATCTCTGAAGTGACTGGGGGCTTTCAGGAATTGTCTGTGCTGGAGGCAGAAATAAGCCTCACGGGTAAAGACTGGCAGAAGCATCCTATAGTGACCGGACAGGGGGCCCCATGCATACTTGGTATAGACTATCTCAGAAGGGGGCACTTTAAGGATCCCAAGGGGTATCGATGGGCTTTTGGAATAGCTACTGTGGACACAGATAGCATTAAGCAACTATCTGTTTTACCTGGCCTGTCAGAAGATCTGTCTGTTGTGGGGTTGCTACAAGTGGAGGAGCAACAGGTACCAATTGCTACAAAAACAGTGCACAGACGGCAGCACCACACCAACAGGGATTCCTTGCTCCCCATTCATAAACTGATTCGTCAGCTAAAGAGCCAGGGAGTGATCATCAAAACCCACTCACCGTTTAGCAGCCATATATGGCCAGTGCGTAATGCCAATGGAGAATGGAGGCTGACGGTAGATGACCGTGGCCTGAATGAAGTCACACCCCCACTGAGTGCTGCTGTGCCGGACATGCTTCAACTCCAGTATGAACTGGAGTCAAAAGCAGCCAAGTGGTATTCCACCACTGACATTGCTAATGCCTTCTTTTCAATTCCCTTAGCCACAGAATGCAGGCCGCAGTTTGCCTTCACCTGGAGAGGCGTTCAGTACACCTGGAACCGTTTGCCCCAGGGGTGGAAGCACAGCCCAACCATTTGCCATGGGTTGATCCAAATTGCATTGGAACAGGGCGGTGCTCCTGAGCATCTGCAGTACATCGATGATATTGTTGTATGGGGCAATACAGCAGAGGAAGTTTTTAAGAAAAAGAGACAATAATACAGATCCTCCTGCGAGCTGGCTTCGCTATTAAGCGAAGCAAAGTGAAAGGACCTGCATAAGAAATTCAGTTCCTAGGCATAAAGTGGCAAGATGGACGTCGTCACATCCCAACAGATGTGATTGACAAAATTACTGCCATGTCTCCACCCACCAGTAAGACAGAGACCCAAGCTTTTTTGGGTGTACTGGGATTTTGGAGACTACATGTTCCAAACTACAGCCTCATTGTGAGCCCCCTTTATCAGGTGACCTGGAAGAAGAATGATTTTTTGTGGGGCCCTGAGCAGCAGCAGGCTTTTGAGCAAATTAAGCAGGAGATGGCCTGTGCTGTGGCCCTGGGGCCAGTGCGGACGGGACAGGATGTAAAGAACATCCTCTACACTGCTGCTGGAAAGGAAGGTCCCACTTGGAGTTTGTGGCAAAGAGCTTCTGGAGAGACCCGAGGCCGACCCCTTGGATTCTGGAGTCGAGCATACAGGGGGTCTGAGGAGCGCTACACTCCAACTGAGAAGGAGATCTTAGCCGCGTATGAGGGGGTTCGAGCTGCTTCCGAAGTAATCGGTACCGAAACGCAGCTCCTTCTGGCACCTCGACTGCCAGTACTGAACTGGATGTTTAAAGGAACAGTTCCCTCTACCCATCATGCTACTGATGCCACTTGGAGTACGTGGATTGCGCTGATTACACAGCGAGCTCGGATGGGGAACCTCAACCGTCCAGGAATCCTGGAGGTGATCATGGACTGGCCTGAAGGTAAAAAGTTTGGAACAACACCAGCAGAGGAGGTGTCACGTGCCAAAGAAGCCCCACCATATAATGAACTAACAGAAGATGAAAAGAGATACGCCCTGTTCACAGATGGATCGTGTCGCTTTGTGGGAAAGCACCGCAAATGGAAATCTGCTGTGTGGAGTCCCATGCGACAAGTTGCAGAGGCCACTGAAGGAGAAGGAGAATCAAGTCAATTTGCAGAGGTAAAGGCTGTCCAATTAGCCTTAAATATTGCTGAACGTGAGAGGTGGCCAGTGCTTTATCTTTACACTGACTCATGGATGGTGGCGAATGCTTTATGGGGGTGGTTACAGCAGTGGGAACAAAATGGTTGGCAACGGAAGGGTAAACCTATTTGGGCCGCTGAACTGTGGAAAGATATTGCTGCCCAAATGAAGAACATGGTTGTAAAGGTGCGCCATGTAGATGCTCATGTTCCTAAGAGCCGGGCAACTGAAGAACAGCAAAACAAGCACCAGGTAGATCAAGCTGCCAAAGTTAAGGTGACTCAAGTAGACTTGGACTGGCAACATAAGAGTGAATTATTTCTAGCTCGGTGGGCCCATGAGACCTCGGGCCATCAAGGAAGAGACGCGACCTATAAGTGGGCTAGAGACCGAGTGGTGGACTTAACTATGGATGCCATCGCACAGGTGATCCATGACTGTGATACATGCGCCGCAATTAAACAAGCCAAGAGGATGAAACCTCTTTGGGAGGAAGGGCGATGGCAAAAATATAAATATGGGGAGGCGTGGCAGGTTGATTATATCACCTTGCCACGGTCTCGCAGTGGTAAGCGTTATGTGCTCACCATGGTGGAGGCGACCACTGGGTGGCTTGAAACATACGCAGTACCCCATGCTACCGCCCGAAACACCATTCTAGGTCTGGAGAAACAAGTCCTGTGGCGACATGGTACTCCAGAAAGAATTGAGTCTGATAATGGAAGTCATTTTAAAAATTCTCTTGTAGATACTTGGGCCAAAGATCATGGCATTGAGTGGATTTATCATATCCCCTATCACGCACCAGCTTCTGGTAAAATTGAAAGGTACAATGGATTGTTAAAAACAATGTTGAAAGCAATGGGTGGTGGAACATTTAAGCACTGGGAGAAAAATTTGTCAGAAGCCACCTGGTTGGTCAACACCCGAGGATCCATCAATCGCAATGGTCCTGCCCAATCCAGCTCTCTGCCTACTGTAGAGGGAGATAAGGTCCCTGTAGTACATGTAAAGAACATGTTGGGCAAAGCAGTTTGGGTCCTTCCAGCTTCTGGAGAGGGCAAACCTCTCCGTGGAACTGTCTTTGCTCAGGGACCTGGGTCTACCTGGTGGGTGATGCAAAAGAATGGGGATGTTCAATGTATACCACAAGGGAATTTGATGTCTGGAGACCGCCCTCAGTAATTCTATGTATATACTTGTATATATATTGTGTGTGTTTATCTAATGCATGTTAATCATTGTTCTTCTGTATGTATCAAGCATGATAGAGTGATGTGGAATAAGGGGTGGAATGTCGTGGTTTTGTGATTTTTTGGTACTGGTATTCCACATCATGGCATCATGTAGTGCATTGGGAGTCAGGGAGAACTACATTCCCCAGAGGACTTTGCAATGCTTTGTATTTTTTTTCACGTGTTTTCTGCTCAGAGGGAACAGATAAAAACCCTCTGCGGTCACGGGACGCTCTCTCTCTTTCCTCTAGGATCACTTAGGAGTGGGTGCTCGCTGCCGTCCGCCTTCAGCGTTAGCGTAAGGCCTTCGGTTTATCGGGCACTCACTCACTCTCTCTCTCTCTCTCTCTCTCTCTCTCACTCGTTTTGTTTGATTAATTAGGCGTAATTCCAAATTGTATTGCATTATATTGTGTTATTTACTTCCTGATGTCTTATTTAGTAAATTAGCTTTTCCCCCTCAGATCGTTGCCGCTGTTTTGTTTTGGGGCTTATTTCCTTTTTTTTTTTTCTTTTCCCCCTTTCCCCTGTCCGGGGTGTGGGCCTGTGGGTCTCCTTCCTCGGTTGTTGCGGGGCCGGGCCGAACCGGCCCACAAACCCCTGACATTTTTTTTGGCGCCCAACGTGGGCCACGACCAGCTGCCTTAGCCGGGCAGAGACAAACTTTTAGAGTGAATCTCTGTCTGTTGTTAACAAGCTTATCTGTACTGCAAGTGCTGTACAGCAAAACACGACCTTGAAGTCCGGGCGTACTGCCAGTTGTTTTGGGATATCTGTAAACTTCTTTTGGGTACTGCCAGATTGTTTTAGTACAAGAAAAAAAAAGTAATAATAAAAATGTCTTTTCTGTTTCTGTTAAAACTGCCCTTACAGGGATTGTACTTCACTGCTTTTTCCCTCTTAATGCTCAAAGCGTACTGGAACTTGGTCAAGTTTGCCATTCTGTTCCATTGGTTCTGGTCCCTATATGATAAATTAAAAGCAATGATAGAGGCACCTGCCAGATACCAGGGCACCCCAGCTAATGGAACAAACGATAGCATGTTAACGAACCATGTGATGTTTGAATGGGTATCCAGATTCCCCTCTCAGTTTTTTATGAATTTTCAAGATCACAGCTTAGGGATTTTGTTAATAATTGGGATATTAGTCCTCCTGCATGTAGTAGCACTTTACATCATGTGCAGGAAGCTTCTCCCAGAAACAGAGAATGTTGAATGGCAGGGAGAGTGGAGAGTTTTAGGAAAGAAATTAGAAGCATGGGGACACCCGGTGTCATGGGATTTTTCTCCTGAACAATTGCAGGATCCTGAGGAGCTAGGCCTGTATCTGAGTAAAGGGTGTTGCGGCTCAGAAAGATCTGAGGTGGAACAGCTTATTTGGGGCTTGGCTTATGCTTACCGAGGTTTATATACTATTATGAAGAGAGAGAGTGTCCAAACTGAGGCCCAAACCAAAGAGGAAAACCTCCCGGTCACACTTGACCAGCCAAAGGAAGCACCAGTATCAAAGTCAGTTGCCCCTGTGGAAGGCAAGAAATGGAAACGTGTGTCCTCGCGCCTAGAACGCAAAGAAGAGGTGCCGAAAGAAGAGGAAGATATAGGTGAGGGGGTGGCCACAACCCCACCACCATCGAGAAAGGCAACAAAGAAAAGTGAGAGACATGTAGAAGAAAGTGATGATGAAGGTGAAGAGAAGTTAAAGTTACGACGTTTCGTCGGCCCATGAAAATGTCTGAGATCCAAGGCTCAAGAAAGGAGTTTGTTCGACGTCCGGATGAGAGTATTGTCACTTGGTTGCTTCGGTGTTGGGACAACGGGGCCAACAGTGTGTCCCTTGATAGTAACGAAGCTCGCCAACTAGGAAACATTGCCCGAGATCCAGCTGTCGACAGAGGAATCAGCAGGTATATGGATGGAATCGCCAGCCTCTGGCAACGAATGCTAGTAGCTGTGAGGGAAAGATATCCCTACAAGAGTGACCTGGCACCTAAAGTGAAAAGATGGAAAACTATTGAGGAAGGCATCCAGTATTTGAGAGAAACAGCTGTGGCGGAAATGTTGTATGATCCCACGTTTGATCCTGACGATCGGGACCATGATCCGGAGAAAGTAAGGAGTACACCCGAAATATGTCAGAAGCTTTCAAAGTCAGCACCAGAAAGGTACGCCGGTACACTAGTGACAACGTTCAACAGATATGAGGACCAAGACAGAAAACCCCCAGTTTTTGAACTAATTCTTACACTTCAAAACTTCGAACAAAAATTTCCGCCGCCATACACATCCATTTCAGCCATATCAAAGTTAGAAGGTCAAATGGAAGATATACTGGGAAAATTATCCCAACTGATTGATAGGGTTGAATCGGTCGCAACTATCAGAAGCAAACGCCGTCCTGCTCGAGCAAATGACAACACTAACTTTACTAACTTCATGTCGCGCGCGGCTTTGTGGAGTTACTTACGTGCAAATGGAGAAGATATGAAGGAATGGCATCAAAAACCCACCCCTGCACTGCGAGCACGGGTGAGAGAATTACAGCACAGACCAACTACCAGCGAAGTTGTTCCTGTCACTACAGTTAATGAATAGAGGGGCCCTGCCCTCAGCCAGAGGAGGGAGAGGGATAATAGAGTGTATTGGACTGTGTGGATTCGGTGGCCTGGCACATCAAACCCACAGAAATATGAGGCACTGGTGGATACTGGTGCACAATGTACTCTAATGCCTTCAAGTTATATAGGGGCAGAATAGATTCATATCTCTGAAGTGACTGGGGGCTTTCAGGAATTGTCTGTGCTGGAGGCAGAAATAAGCCTCACGGGTAAAGACTGGCAGAAGCATCCTATAGTGACCGGACAGGGGGCCCCATGCATACTTGGTATAGACTATCTCAGAAGGGGGCACTTTAAGGATCCCAAGGGGTATCGATGGGCTTTTGGAATAGCTACTGTGGACACAGATAGCATTAAGCAACTATCTGTTTTACCTGGCCTGTCAGAAGATCTGTCTGTTGTGGGGTTGCTACAAGTGGAGGAGCAACAGGTACCAATTGCTACAAAAACAGTGCACAGACGGCAGCACCACACCAACAGGGATTCCTTGCTCCCCATTCATAAACTGATTCGTCAGCTAAAGAGCCAGGGAGTGATCATCAAAACCCACTCACCGTTTAGCAGCCATATATGGCCAGTGCGTAATGCCAATGGAGAATGGAGGCTGACGGTAGATGACCGTGGCCTGAATGAAGTCACACCCCCACTGAGTGCTGCTGTGCCGGACATGCTTCAACTCCAGTATGAACTGGAGTCAAAAGCAGCCAAGTGGTATTCCACCACTGACATTGCTAATGCCTTCTTTTCAATTCCCTTAGCCACAGAATGCAGGCCGCAGTTTGCCTTCACCTGGAGAGGCGTTCAGTACACCTGGAACCGTTTGCCCCAGGGGTGGAAGCACAGCCCAACCATTTGCCATGGGTTGATCCAAATTGCATTGGAACAGGGCGGTGCTCCTGAGCATCTGCAGTACATCGATGATATTGTTGTATGGGGCAATACAGCAGAGGAAGTTTTTAAGAAAAAGAGACAATAATACAGATCCTCCTGCGAGCTGGCTTCGCTATTAAGCGAAGCAAAGTGAAAGGACCTGCATAAGAAATTCAGTTCCTAGGCATAAAGTGGCAAGATGGACGTCGTCACATCCCAACAGATGTGATTGACAAAATTACTGCCATGTCTCCACCCACCAGTAAGACAGAGACCCAAGCTTTTTTGGGTGTACTGGGATTTTGGAGACTACATGTTCCAAACTACAGCCTCATTGTGAGCCCCCTTTATCAGGTGACCTGGAAGAAGAATGATTTTTTGTGGGGCCCTGAGCAGCAGCAGGCTTTTGAGCAAATTAAGCAGGAGATGGCCTGTGCTGTGGCCCTGGGGCCAGTGCGGACGGGACAGGATGTAAAGAACATCCTCTACACTGCTGCTGGAAAGGAAGGTCCCACTTGGAGTTTGTGGCAAAGAGCTTCTGGAGAGACCCGAGGCCGACCCCTTGGATTCTGGAGTCGAGCATACAGGGGGTCTGAGGAGCGCTACACTCCAACTGAGAAGGAGATCTTAGCCGCGTATGAGGGGGTTCGAGCTGCTTCCGAAGTAATCGGTACCGAAACGCAGCTCCTTCTGGCACCTCGACTGCCAGTACTGAACTGGATGTTTAAAGGAACAGTTCCCTCTACCCATCATGCTACTGATGCCACTTGGAGTACGTGGATTGCGCTGATTACACAGCGAGCTCGGATGGGGAACCTCAACCGTCCAGGAATCCTGGAGGTGATCATGGACTGGCCTGAAGGTAAAAAGTTTGGAACAACACCAGCAGAGGAGGTGTCACGTGCCAAAGAAGCCCCACCATATAATGAACTAACAGAAGATGAAAAGAGATACGCCCTGTTCACAGATGGATCGTGTCGCTTTGTGGGAAAGCACCGCAAATGGAAATCTGCTGTGTGGAGTCCCATGCGACAAGTTGCAGAGGCCACTGAAGGAGAAGGAGAATCAAGTCAATTTGCAGAGGTAAAGGCTGTCCAATTAGCCTTAAATATTGCTGAACGTGAGAGGTGGCCAGTGCTTTATCTTTACACTGACTCATGGATGGTGGCGAATGCTTTATGGGGGTGGTTACAGCAGTGGGAACAAAATGGTTGGCAACGGAAGGGTAAACCTATTTGGGCCGCTGAACTGTGGAAAGATATTGCTGCCCAAATGAAGAACATGGTTGTAAAGGTGCGCCATGTAGATGCTCATGTTCCTAAGAGCCGGGCAACTGAAGAACAGCAAAACAAGCACCAGGTAGATCAAGCTGCCAAAGTTAAGGTGACTCAAGTAGACTTGGACTGGCAACATAAGAGTGAATTATTTCTAGCTCGGTGGGCCCATGAGACCTCGGGCCATCAAGGAAGAGACGCGACCTATAAGTGGGCTAGAGACCGAGTGGTGGACTTAACTATGGATGCCATCGCACAGGTGATCCATGACTGTGATACATGCGCCGCAATTAAACAAGCCAAGAGGATGAAACCTCTTTGGGAGGAAGGGCGATGGCAAAAATATAAATATGGGGAGGCGTGGCAGGTTGATTATATCACCTTGCCACGGTCTCGCAGTGGTAAGCGTTATGTGCTCACCATGGTGGAGGCGACCACTGGGTGGCTTGAAACATACGCAGTACCCCATGCTACCGCCCGAAACACCATTCTAGGTCTGGAGAAACAAGTCCTGTGGCGACATGGTACTCCAGAAAGAATTGAGTCTGATAATGGAAGTCATTTTAAAAATTCTCTTGTAGATACTTGGGCCAAAGATCATGGCATTGAGTGGATTTATCATATCCCCTATCACGCACCAGCTTCTGGTAAAATTGAAAGGTACAATGGATTGTTAAAAACAATGTTGAAAGCAATGGGTGGTGGAACATTTAAGCACTGGGAGAAAAATTTGTCAGAAGCCACCTGGTTGGTCAACACCCGAGGATCCATCAATCGCAATGGTCCTGCCCAATCCAGCTCTCTGCCTACTGTAGAGGGAGATAAGGTCCCTGTAGTACATGTAAAGAACATGTTGGGCAAAGCAGTTTGGGTCCTTCCAGCTTCTGGAAAGGGCAAACCTCTCCGTGGAACTGTCTTTGCTCAGGGACCTGGGTCTACCTGGTGGGTGATGCAAAAGAATGGGGATGTTCAATGTATACCACAAGGGAATTTGATGTCTGGAGACCGCCCTCAGTAATTCTATGTATATACTTGTATATATATTGTGTGTGTTTATCTAATGCATGTTAATCATTGTTCTTCTGTATGTATCAAGCATGATAGAGTGATGTGGAATAAGGGGTGGAATGTCGTGGTTTTGTGATTTTTTGGTACTGGTATTCCACATCATGGCATCATGTAGTGCATTGGGAGTCAGGGAGAACTACATTCCCCAGAGGACTTTGCAATGCTTTGTATTTTTTTTCACGTGTTTTCTGCTCAGAGGGAACAGATAAAAACCCTCTGCGGTCACGGGACGCTCTCTCTCTTTCCTCTAGGATCACTTAGGAGTGGGTGCTCGCTGCCGTCCGCCTTCAGCGTTAGCGTAAGGCCTTCGGTTTATCGGGCACTCACTCACTCTCTCTCTCTCTCTCTCTCTCTCTCTCACTCGTTTTGTTTGATTAATTAGGCGTAATTCCAAATTGTATTGCATTATATTGTGTTATTTACTTCCTGATGTCTTATTTAGTAAATTAGCTTTTCCCCCTCAGATCGTTGCCGCTGTTTTGTTTTGGGGCTTATTTCCTTTTTTTTTTTTCTTTTCCCCCTTTCCCCTGTCCGGGGTGTGGGCCTGTGGGTCTCCTTCCTCGGTTGTTGCGGGGCCGGGCCGAACCGGCCCACAAACCCCTGACATTTTTTTTGGCGCCCAACGTGGGCCACGACCAGCTGCCTTAGCCGGGCAGAGACAAACTTTTAGAGTGAATCTCTGTCTGTTGTTAACAAGCTTATCTGTACTGCAAGTGCTGTACAGCAAAACACGACCTTGAAGTCCGGGCGTACTGCCAGTTGTTTTGGGATATCTGTAAACTTCTTTTGGGTACTGCCAGATTGTTTTAGTACAAGAAAAAAAAAATAATAATAAAAATGTCTTTTCTGTTTCTGTTAAAACTGCCCTTACAGGGATTGTACTTCACTGCTTTTTCCCTCTTAATGCTCAAAGCGTACTGGAACTTGGTCAAGTTTGCCATTCTGTTCCATTGGTTCTGGTCCCTATATGATAAATTAAAAGCAATGATAGAGGCACCTGCCAGATACCAGGGCACCCCAGCTAATGGAACAAACGATAGCATGTTAACGAACCATGTGATGTTTGAATGGGTATCCAGATTCCCCTCTCAGTTTTTTATGAATTTTCAAGATCACAGCTTAGGGATTTTGTTAATAATTGGGATATTAGTCCTCCTGCATGTAGTAGCACTTTACATCATGTGCAGGAAGCTTCTCCCAGAAACAGAGAATGTTGAATGGCAGGGAGAGTGGAGAGTTTTAGGAAAGAAATTAGAAGCATGGGGACACCCGGTGTCATGGGATTTTTCTCCTGAACAATTGCAGGATCCTGAGGAGCTAGGCCTGTATCTGAGTAAAGGGTGTTGCGGCTCAGAAAGATCTGAGGTGGAACAGCTTATTTGGGGCTTGGCTTATGCTTACCGAGGTTTATATACTATTATGAAGAGAGAGAGTGTCCAAACTGAGGCCCAAACCAAAGAGGAAAACCTCCCGGTCACACTTGACCAGCCAAAGGAAGCACCAGTATCAAAGTCAGTTGCCCCTGTGGAAGGCAAGAAATGGAAACGTGTGTCCTCGCGCCTAGAACGCAAAGAAGAGGTGCCGAAAGAAGAGGAAGATATAGGTGAGGGGGTGGCCACAACCCCACCACCATCGAGAAAGGCAACAAAGAAAAGTGAGAGACATGTAGAAGAAAGTGATGATGAAGGTGAAGAGAAGTTAAAGTTACGACGTTTCGTCGGCCCATGAAAATGTCTGAGATCCAAGGCTCAAGAAAGGAGTTTGTTCGACGTCCGGATGAGAGTATTGTCACTTGGTTGCTTCGGTGTTGGGACAACGGGGCCAACAGTGTGTCCCTTGATAGTAACGAAGCTCGCCAACTAGGAAACATTGCCCGAGATCCAGCTGTCGACAGAGGAATCAGCAGGTATATGGATGGAATCGCCAGCCTCTGGCAACGAATGCTAGTAGCTGTGAGGGAAAGATATCCCTACAAGAGTGACCTGGCACCTAAAGTGAAAAGATGGAAAACTATTGAGGAAGGCATCCAGTATTTGAGAGAAACAGCTGTGGCGGAAATGTTGTATGATCCCACGTTTGATCCTGACGATCGGGACCATGATCCGGAGAAAGTAAGGAGTACACCCGAAATATGTCAGAAGCTTTCAAAGTCAGCACCAGAAAGGTACGCCGGTACACTAGTGACAACGTTCAACAGATATGAGGACCAAGACAGAAAACCCCCAGTTTTTGAACTAATTCTTACACTTCAAAACTTCGAACAAAAATTTCCGCCGCCATACACATCCATTTCAGCCATATCAAAGTTAGAAGGTCAAATGGAAGATATACTGGGAAAATTATCCCAACTGATTGATAGGGTTGAATCGGTCGCAACTATCAGAAGCAAACGCCGTCCTGCTCGAGCAAATGACAACACTAACTTTACTAACTTCATGTCGCGCGCGGCTTTGTGGAGTTACTTACGTGCAAATGGAGAAGATATGAAGGAATGGCATCAAAAACCCACCCCTGCACTGCGAGCACGGGTGAGAGAATTACAGCACAGACCAACTACCAGCGAAGTTGTTCCTGTCACTACAGTTAATGAATAGAGGGGCCCTGCCCTCAGCCAGAGGAGGGAGAGGGATAATAGAGTGTATTGGACTGTGTGGATTCGGTGGCCTGGCACATCAAACCCACAGAAATATGAGGCACTGGTGGATACTGGTGCACAATGTACTCTAATGCCTTCAAGTTATATAGGGGCAGAATAGATTCATATCTCTGAAGTGACTGGGGGCTTTCAGGAATTGTCTGTGCTGGAGGCAGAAATAAGCCTCACGGGTAAAGACTGGCAGAAGCATCCTATAGTGACCGGACAGGGGGCCCCATGCATACTTGGTATAGACTATCTCAGAAGGGGGCACTTTAAGGATCCCAAGGGGTATCGATGGGCTTTTGGAATAGCTACTGTGGACACAGATAGCATTAAGCAACTATCTGTTTTACCTGGCCTGTCAGAAGATCTGTCTGTTGTGGGGTTGCTACAAGTGGAGGAGCAACAGGTACCAATTGCTACAAAAACAGTGCACAGACGGCAGCACCACACCAACAGGGATTCCTTGCTCCCCATTCATAAACTGATTCGTCAGCTAAAGAGCCAGGGAGTGATCATCAAAACCCACTCACTGTTTAGCAGCCATATATGGCCAGTGCGTAATGCCAATGGAGAATGGAGGCTGACGGTAGATGACCGTGGCCTGAATGAAGTCACACCCCCACTGAGTGCTGCTGTGCCGGACATGCTTCAACTCCAGTATGAACTGGAGTCAAAAGCAGCCAAGTGGTATTCCACCACTGACATTGCTAATGCCTTCTTTTCAATTCCCTTAGCCACAGAATGCAGGCCGCAGTTTGTCTTCACCTGGAGAGGCGTTCAGTACACCTGGAACCGTTTGCCCCAGGGGTGGAAGCACAGCCCAACCATTTGCCATGGGTTGATCCAAATTGCATTGGAACAGGGCGGTGCTCCTGAGCATCTGCAGTACATCGATGATATTGTTGTATGGGGCAATACAGCAGAGGAAGTTTTTAAGAAAAAGAGACAATAATACAGATCCTCCTGCGAGCTGGCTTCGCTATTAAGCGAAGCAAAGTGAAAGGACCTGCATAAGAAATTCAGTTCCTAGGCATAAAGTGGCAAGATGGACGTCGTCACATCCCAACAGATGTGATTGACAAAATTACTGCCATGTCTCCACCCACCAGTAAGACAGAGACCCAAGCTTTTTTGGGTGTACTGGGATTTTGGAGACTACATGTTCCAAACTACAGCCTCATTGTGAGCCCCCTTTATCAGGTGACCTGGAAGAAGAATGATTTTTTGTGGGGCCCTGAGCAGCAGCAGGCTTTTGAGCAAATTAAGCAGGAGATGGCCTGTGCTGTGGCCCTGGGGCCAGTGCGGACGGGACAGGATGTAAAGAACATCCTCTACACTGCTGCTGGAAAGGAAGGTCCCACTTGGAGTTTGTGGCAAAGAGCTTCTGGAGAGACCCGAGGCCGACCCCTTGGATTCTGGAGTCGAGCATACAGGGGGTCTGAGGAGCGCTACACTCCAACTGAGAAGGAGATCTTAGCCGCGTATGAGGGGGTTCGAGCTGCTTCCGAAGTAATCGGTACCGAAACGCAGCTCCTTCTGGCACCTCGACTGCCAGTACTGAACTGGATGTTTAAAGGAACAGTTCCCTCTACCCATCATGCTACTGATGCCACTTGGAGTACGTGGATTGCACTGATTACACAGCGAGCTCGGATGGGGAACCTCAACCGTCCAGGAATCCTGGAGGTGATCATGGACTGGCCTGAAGGTAAAAAGTTTGGAACAACACCAGCAGAGGAGGTGTCACGTGCCAAAGAAGCCCCACCATATAATGAACTAACAGAAGATGAAAAGAGATACGCCCTGTTCACAGATGGATCGTGTCGCTTTGTGGGAAAGCACCGCAAATGGAAATCTGCTGTGTGGAGTCCCATGCGACAAGTTGCAGAGGCCACTGAAGGAGAAGGAGAATCAAGTCAATTTGCAGAGGTAAAGGCTGTCCAATTAGCCTTAAATATTGCTGAACGTGAGAGGTGGCCAGTGCTTTATCTTTACACTGACTCATGGATGGTGGCGAATGCTTTATGGGGGTGGTTACAGCAGTGGGAACAAAATGGTTGGCAACGGAAGGGTAAACCTATTTGGGCCGCTGAACTGTGGAAAGATATTGCTGCCCAAATGAAGAACATGGTTGTAAAGGTGCGCCATGTAGATGCTCATGTTCCTAAGAGCCGGGCAACTGAAGAACAGCAAAACAACCACCAGGTAGATCAAGCTGCCAAAGTTAAGGTGACTCAAGTAGACTTGGACTGGCAACATAAGAGTGAATTATTTCTAGCTCGGTGGGCCCATGAGACCTCGGGCCATCAAGGAAGAGACGCGACCTATAAGTGGGCTAGAGACCGAGTGGTGGACTTAACTATGGATGCCATCGCACAGGTGATCCATGACTGTGATACATGCGCCGCAATTAAACAAGCCAAGAGGATGAAACCTCTTTGGGAGGAAGGGCGATGGCAAAAATATAAATATGGGGAGGCGTGGCAGGTTGATTATATCACCTTGCCACGGTCTCGCAGTGGTAAGCGTTATGTGCTCACCATGGTGGAGGCGACCACTGGGTGGCTTGAAACATACGCAGTACCCCATGCTACCGCCCGAAACACCATTCTAGGTCTGGAGAAACAAGTCCTGTGGCGACATGGTACTCCAGAAAGAATTGAGTCTGATAATGGAAGTCATTTTAAAAATTCTCTTGTAGATACTTGGGCCAAAGATCATGGCATTGAGTGGATTTATCATATCCCCTATCACGCACCAGCTTCTGGTAAAATTGAAAGGTACAATGGATTGTTAAAAACAATGTTGAAAGCAATGGGTGGTGGAACATGGGAAAAAAATTTGTCAGAAGCCACCTGGTTGGTCAACACCCGAGGATCCATCAATCGCAAAGGTCCTGCCCAATCCAGCTCTCTGCCTACAGCAGAGGGAGATAAGGTCCCTGTAGTACATGTAAAGAACATGTCGGGCAAAGCAGTTTGGGTACTTCCAGCTTCTGGAAAGGGCAAACCTCTCTGTGGAACTGTCTTTGCTCAGGGACCTGGGTCTACCTGGTGGGTGATGCAAAAGAATGGGGATGTTCAATGTATACCACAAGGGAATTTGATGTCTGGAGAACGCCCTCAGTAATTCTATGCATATACTTGTATATATGTTGTGTGTGTGTATCTAATGCATGTTAATCATTGTTCTTCTGTATGTATCAAGCATGATAGAGTGATGTGGAATAAGGGGTGGAATGTCGTGGTTTTGTGATTTTTTGGTACTGGTATTCCACATCATGGCATCATGTAGTGCATTGGGAGTCAGGGAGAACTACATTCCCCAGAGGACTTTGCAATGCTTTGTTTTTTTTTTCACGTGTTTTCCGCTCAGAGGGAACAGACAAAAACCCTCTGCGGTCACGGGACGTTCTCTCTCTTTCCTCTAGGATCACTTAGGAGTGGGTGCTCGCTGTCTTCCGCCTTCAGTGTTAGCGTAAGGCCTTCGGTTTATCGGGCACTCACTCTCTCTCTCTCTCTCTCTCTCTCACTCGTTTTGTTTGACTAATTAGGCTTAATTCCAAATTGTATTGCTTTATGTTGTGTTATTTACTTCCTGATGTCCTATTTAGTAAATTAGCATTTCCCCCTCAGATCGTTGCCGCTGTTTTGTTTTGGGGCTTATTTCCTTTTTTTTTTTTTTCCCTTTCCCCCTTCCCCCTGTCCGGGGTGTGGGCCTGTGGGTCTCCTTCCTCGGTTGTTGCGGGGCCGGGCCAAACCGGCCCACAAACCCCTGACATTTTTGGCGCCCAACGTGGGGCTCGAACCCACGACCCTGAGATTAAGAGTCTCATGCTCTACTGACTGAGCTAGCCGGGCAGAGATAAACTTTTAGAGTGAATCTCTGTCTGTTGTTAACAAGCTTATCTGTACTGCAAGTGCTGTACAGCAAAACACGACCTTGAAGTCCGGGCGTACTGCCAGTTGTTTTGGGATATCTGTAAACTTCTTTTGGGTACTGCCAGATTGTTTTAGTACAAGAAAAAAAATAATAATAATAAAAATGTTTTCTGTTTCTGTTAAAACTGCCCTTACAGGGATTGTACTTCACCGCTTTTTCCCTCTTAATGCTCAAAACTTACTGGAATTGGTTAAGTTTGCCATTCTGTTCCATTGGTTCTGGTCCCTATATGATAAATTAAAAGCAATGATAGAGGCACCTACCAGATACCAGGGCACCCCAGCTAATGGAACAAACGATAGCATGTTAACGAACCATGTGATGTTTGAATGGGTATCCAGGTTCCCCTCTCAGTTTTTTATGAATTTTCAAGATCACAGCTTAGGGATGGTGTTAATAATTGGGATATTAGTCCTCCTGCATGTAGTAGCACTTTATATCGTGTGCAGGAAGCTTCTCCCAGAAACAGAGAATGTTGAATGGCAGGGAGAGTGGAGAGTTTTAGGAAAGAAATTAGAAGCATGGGGACACCCGGTGTCATGGGATTTTTCTCCTGAACAATTGCAGGATCCTGAGGAGCTAGGCCTGTATCTGAGTAAAGGGTGTTGTGGCTCAGAAAGATCTGAGGTGGAACAGCTCATTTGGGGCTTGGCTTATGCTTACCGAGTTTTATATACTATTATGAAAAGAGAGAGTGTCCAAACTGAGGCCCAAACCAAAGAGGAAAACCTCCCAGTCACACTTGACCAGCCAAAGGAAGCACCAGTATCAAAGTCAGTTGCCCCTGTGGAAGGCAAGAAATGGAAACGTGTGTCCTCGCGCCTAGAACGCAAAGAAGAGGTGCCGAAAGAAGAGGAAGATATAGGTGAGGGGGTGGCCACAACCCCCCCACCATCGAGAAAGGCAACAAAGAAAAGTGAGAGACATGTAGAAGAAAGTGATGATGAAGGTGAAGAGAAAGTTAAAGTTACGACGTTTCGTCGGCCCATGAAAATGTCTGAGATCCAAGGCTCAAGAAAGGAGTTTGTTCGACGTCCGGATGAGAGTATTGTCACTTGGTTGCTTCGGTGTTGGGACAACGGGGCCAACAGTGTGTCCCTTGATAGTAACGAAGCTCGCCAACTAGGAAACATTGCCCGAGATCCGGCTGTCGACAGAGGAATCAGCAGGTATATGGATGGAATCGCCAGCCTCTGGCAACGAATGCTAGTAGCTGTGAGGGAAAGATATCCCTACAAGAGTGACCTGGCACATCAAACCCACAGAAATATGAGGCACTGGTGGATACTGGTGCACAATGTACTCTAATGCCTTCAAGTTATAAAGGGGCAGAATTGATTCATATCTCTGGAGTGACTGGGGGCTTTCAGGAATTGTCTGTGCTGGAGGCAGAAATAAGCCTCACGGGTAAAGACTGGCAGAAGCATCCTATAGTGACCGGACAGGGGGCCCCATGCATACTTGGTATAGACTATCTCAGAAGGGGGCACTTTAAGGATCCCAAGGGGTATCGATGGGCTTTTGGAATAGCTACTGTGGACACAGATAGCATTAAGCAACTATCTGTTTTACCTGGCCTGTCAGAAGATCCATCTGTTGTGGGGTTGCTACAAGTGGAGGAGCAACAAGTACCAATTGCTACGAAAACCGTGCACAGACGGCAGTACCGTACCAACAGGGATTCCTTGCTCCCTATTCATAATCTGATTCGTCAGCTAGAGAGCCAGGGAGTGATCAGCAAAACTCACTCCCCGTTTAACAGCCCCATATGGCCGGTGCGTAAAGCCAATGAAGAATGGAGGTTGACGGTAGATTACCGTGGCCTGAATGAAGTCACACCTCCACTGAGTGCTGCTGTGCCGGATATGCTTCAACTCCAGTATGAACTGGAGTCAAAAGCAGCCAAGTGGTATGCCACGATTGACATTGCTAACGCCTTCTTTTCAATTCCCTTGGCCACAGAATGCAGGCCACAGTTTGCCTTCACCTGGAGAGGCGTTCAGTACACCTGGAACCGTTTGCCCCAGGGGTGGAAGCACAGCCCAACCATTTGCCATGGGTTGATCCAAACTGCATTGGAACAGGGCGGCGCTCCTGAGCATCTGCAGTACATCGATGATATTGTTGTATGGGGCAATACAGCAGAGGAAGTTTTTAAGAAAGGAGAGACAATAATACAGATCCTCCTGCGAGCTGGCTTCGCTATTAAGCGAAGCAAAGTGAAAGGACCTGCACAAGAAATTCAGTTCCTAGGCATAAAGTGGCAAGATGGATGTCGTCACATCCCAACAGATGTGACTGACAAAATTACTGCCATGTCTCCACCCACCAGAAAGACAGAGACCCAAGCTTTTTTGGGTGTAGTGGGATTTTGGAGACTGCATGTTCCAAACTACAGCCTCATTGTGAGCCCCCTTTATCAGGTGACCCGGAAGAAGACTGATTTTGTGCGGGGCCCTGAGCAGCAGCAGGCTTTTGAGCAAATTAAGCACGAGATAGCCCGTGCCGTGGCCCTGGGGCCAGTGCGGACGGGACAAGATGTAAAGAACATCCTCTACACTGCTGCTGGAAAGGAAGGTCCCACTTGGAGTTTGTGGCAAAGAGCTTCTGGAGAGACCCGAGGCCGACCCCTTGGTTTCTGGAGTCGAGCATACAGGGGGTCTGAGGAGCGCTACACTCCAACTGAGAAGGAGATCTTAGCCGCGTACGAGGGGGTTCGAGCTGCTTCCGAAGTAATCGGTACTGAAGCGCAGCTCCTTCTGGCACCTCGACTACCAGTGCTGAACTGGATGTTCAAAGGAAAGGTTCCCTCTACCCGTCATGCTACTGATGCCACTTGGAGTAAGTGGATTGCGCTGATTACACAGCGAGCTCGGATGGGGAACCTCAGTCATCCAGGAATCCTAGAAGTGATCATGGACTGGCCTGAAGGTAAAAAGTTTGGAACAACACCCGCAGAGGAGGTATCACGTGCTAAAGAGGCCCCACCATACAATGAACTACCAGACAATGAAAAGAGATACGCCCTGTTCACAGATGGATCGTGTTGTATTGTGGGAAAGCATCGCAGATGGAAATCTGCTGTGTGGAGCCCCACACGACAAGTTGCAGAGGCCACTGAAGGAAAAGGAGAATCAAGCCAATTTGCAGAGGTAAAGGCTGTCCAGCTGGCCTTAGATGTTTCTGAACGCGAGAGGTGGCCAGTGCTTTATCTTTAAACTGACTCATGGATGGTGGCAAATGCCTTATGGGGGTGGTTACAGCAATGGGAACAAAATGGCTGGCAACGGAGGGGTAAACCTATCTGGGCTGCTGAACTGTGGAAAGATATTGCTGCCCGAGTAAAGAATATGGTTGTAAAGGTGCGCCGTGTAGATGCTCATGTTCCTAAAAGCCGAGCAACTGAAGAACAACAGAATAACCATCAGGTAGATCGAGCTGCCAAAGTTAAGATGGCTCAAGTAGACTTGGACTGGCAACACAAAAGTGAATTCTTTTTAGCTCGATGGGCCCATGAGACCTCGGGCCATCAAGGAAGGGATGCAACATATAAGTGGGCTAGAGACCGAGGGGTGGACTTAACTATGGACGCTATTGCACAGGTGATCCATGACTGTGATACTTGCGCCACAATTAAACAAGCCAAGAGGATGAAACCACTCTGGCAGGAAGGGCGATGGCAAAAGTATAAATATGGGGAGGCGTGGCAGGCAGATTATATCACCTTGCCACGAACTCGCAATGGTAAGCGTTATGTGCTCACCATGGTGGAAGCAACCACTGGGTGGCTTGAAACATATGCAGTACCCCATGCTACCGCCCGAAACACCATTCTAGGTCTCGAGAAGCAAGTCCTATGGCGACATGGCACTCCAGAAAGAATTGAGTCAGATAATGGGACTCATTTCAAAAATTCTCTTGTAAGTAATTGGGCCAAAGATCATGGCATTGAATGGATTTATCATATCCCCTATCACGCACCAGCTTCTGGTAAGATTGAAAGATACAATGGGTTGCTGAAAACCATGTTGAAAGCAATGGGTGGCGGAACATTTAAGCATTGGGAGAAGCATTTGGCAGAAGCCACCTGGTTGGTCAACACTCGAGGATCCATCAATCGTGATGGTCCTGCCCAATCCAGCTCCCTACCTACTGTAGAGGGAGATAAGGTCCCTGTAGTACATGTAAAGAACATGTTGGGCAAGGCGGTTTGGGTACTTCCAGCTTCTGGAAAGGGCAAACCTCTCCGTGGAACTGTCTTTGCTCAGGGACCTGGGTCCACTTGGTGGGTGATGCAGAAGAATGGGGATGTTCAGTGTGTACCACAAGGGAATTTGATGTTGGGGGAGTGCAGTCAGTAATTCCATGTATATACTCGTATATATGTTGTGTGTGTGCGTATCTAATGCATTTTAATCATTGTTTTTCTGTATGTATCAAGAATGATGTAGTGATGTGGAATAAGGGGTGGAATGTCATGGTTTTATGATTTTTTGGTACTGGTATTCCACATCATAACATCATGTATTGCATTGGGAGTTAAAGAGCTAATACTCCAGCTCCATAGATCATTGATAATTCCAGGTATACCTGTCTCAGAAGAGAAGAAGCACTACATTCCCCAGAGGACTTTGCGATGCTTTATATTTTTACGTGTTTTCCGCTCAGAGGGAACAGATAAAAACCCTCAGCGGTCACGGGACACTCTCTTTCCTTCGGGATCGACTCAGCAGTGGGTGCTCGCTGCCGTATCGCCTTCAGCGTTAGCGTAAGGCCTTCGGTTTATCGGACACTCTCTCTTGCTCATTTTATTTGATTCATTAGCCTCAATTCCAATTATATTGTATTATATTCTGTTATTTTGCTTTCTGATATCTTATTTAGTAAATTAGCTTTCCTCCTCAGATCGTTGCCGCTGTTTTGTTTCTAGGCCCATCTCCTTTTTCCCTTCCCTTTTCCTGGGGTGTGGGTCCGTGGGGCCCCCGCACCGATCGTCACGGAACCGGGCCGATCCAGCCCGGTAAACCGTTGACAACACCTATAGTAAATACATTTGGGCAACAGCACAAGCTGGGGAAAAAACAATTCATGTTATACGTCATTTGTTGAGTTGTTTTGCAGTACTCGGGGTACCCAGAGAAATAAAAACAGACAATGGACCAGCCTATATTAGTAATAAGGTACAAAAGTTTATGGAAGAATGGAACATCAAACATATTACAGGGATTCCCCATTCACCAACAGGTCAAGCAGTTATAGAAAGAGCCAATGGCATTCTGAAGCGATACTTACAGAAACACACTAGCACTCTAGATCCCCAGTCTAGATTAACTAAAGTATTGTATGTTATCAATCATTTATGTGTTTTTGGGCAGGAACAGGAGCCAGCTGCTATGCAACATTATTGTGAAAGTGACAAAGAATCAGTGTCAGCTCAAAGGGTGCAAGTAATGTATAAGGACCCAAGAACAGGTATTTGGCAGGGTCCAGCTGAATTGTTATATTGGGGTTGTGGTTATTTATGTGTTTCTACCCCAGCAGGATCACAATGGGTTCCAGCTAAATGGACTAGGCCTGCTCTTGATGCAGCGAATAATCAGACGCCTCACCGAGGACAACAAGATTCGAATACATCAGAAGTTGACACTGCGCTTGAAGCCTTATCTCTGTTACCTTGCTCAACATAGTGAAGAAGCTCTAAAGGCACTGTCAACTCCCCCAGGTGATTGGGTGGAGTGGATACAGAACTTTTATATTGACTTACAAGGGCCTTCCTCTTTGCCATGTTATGGCTGTAATCAATCTGATTGCGCCGCTTGGATAGCCTTAAGGTGTGGGGGTTGTTGTAATACATATTGGATTGTACAGTCAGAAGTGCATCAGACTTGGTGCTTTGCATGCCTATACGACTGGGACTCTCACAATTATTGGCGTAGGGCATTAAAAGAGTTCACAGGTCAAGACGTAAGAGAATCTTTACAACTGTTTGAAACCCCAGAACAAATTGTAATTGGATTCTGTGTTTGGAATATCCAACAAGAGGAAAAACGAGTTAGAATTATTACTAATTCACTAATAGTAGCTTCTAGGTGTAAGAAAAAGGTGCCACTGCCTTCGATTTCTATTGTGGGACCTTTTAGGGACGATACTGACCCAGAAAAGGCACTAGATGATAATATTCAACAGCGTATAACTCATATGATAAAATGAAGTTGATAGTTGTAACATTTTTTATTAATGTTGTCAATGCTATATGGGCTCCACCTCAGCCCAAAACTAACATTTGGGTTACTCTAGCAAATTTAACCAAACAAGAAGCTATTTGCTTGTCACTGTCTTCTCCTGGTAATCCATTCACAACCTGTCTGGTTGGATTGCCAGCAGATCCTTGGCCGTGCCCCTCGGCTGTACCCATCTGTACTGTTAATGATCCCAAAACTAATGTAGACAATTGGGATCAATGGGCTCCTTATTTTCCCACAGCACCACAGGAGCCCCAAGAGTTGGAATTGTTGGGTTCAGTCAAGGCTGATGCATGTCTGTATTTTAAGCATACTAGCCGAATAGTAGCTGCAAATCATTTCAATGTCGTAAATTCTAGCATGGCTGTTTACCTTAATGCATCGGTTTGGTGTAACTACACTACTACGAATGTGTCAGTTTCATCAGATAATCCCATTCAACTGCCAGCAGGATACTTTCTGATTTGTGGGGATCGTGCTTGGCCCGGCATCCCATCAAAATTGCGTGGAGGACCTCGTACAATTGGGCGATTGTCTTTACTCACGCCTAACACATCCATGATACTAAAAATGAGCCGACATCATCATCGAACCAAACGAATGGCTCATGCCTTTACCCCAGAGTGTAAAGATGATGTCAAGCTTTGGTCTAAGGACGCCGTGATTGCCGCATCTTTTTTTACCCCAGGAATATCAGCGGCAGGTGCTCATGCTATTCTAAATAAGTTGGCATGCTGGCTTGCCAAACAAACAAATGCAACCTCCTTAGCACTCTCCAGCCTTTTGCTTGATGTTGATTCTATTCGTCATGCAACTCTTCAAAATCGAGCTGCAATTGATTTCCTTTTACTTGCACAAGGCCACGGTTGTGAAGAGTTTGATGGCATGTGTTGTATGAATCTCTCTGATCATTCACAATCAATTCACTCTCAAATTTCTGAATTACGCAGGTTGACTGGAAATTTACAGGTGGAATCAGGCCTTGGCCTTGATGGCTGGCTGAAAGGATTAGGGATTGGAGCATGGCTAAGGACGATTATTATGTATGCCGTAGGGATTGTTATAGTATTGCTTTGTTTAATGTTATTTTTGCCTTGTTTAATAACTTGCATACAGAAAATGTTGCAGAACATGATGACAAAAATGTGGAATAACACCCTTGTTGTCCAAAAAGAAAACGGGGGAGATGTGGAGGATTTGATGCAAGACTGGCTAAAGAGCAAGGGGCATAGCAAGGAAAACCTCTTGCAGATGTCCGAGATAGGCCAAGAGTGGGGCTAGATGCAGCTGTCTAAGCAGAAAGAGGGATGATAAAACTGTTGCAACTCAAGTGAAGATGTAATGCTGTACTGACCAATCACAAAACTAGGCCACAGTAACAGTGCTGCAACATGAGGGTGTAGGACTTAGGATTAAGGAAGTAGTGACCAATGGAAATTCAGTTTAACTGTAAGAATTAACAATGAAACTTTCACCTCACTGACATCACTAACCAATTAGGAGCTCGGGTTTTGCAGTATGTATGAGCTTCATTACTACCAATATAAATGTACGCAGCTTTCTGATTAAAGGCGGGACTTGCTGATGACCACCTGGTGTCCTTGTCTCCCTTCGCCGCGACAAATGGTGCTCACCGCATAGGATTACAACACTCCTGTATGCATGTGTCTGTGTACTTTTAAATCACAACTCCATCTGAAGCACCTCCCACACTCAGAGCATTTATATGGTCTCTTTCCTGTGTGGCTGCGCTGGTGCAACTTCAACTGAGAACTGGTTTTGAAGCACTTCCCACACTCAGAGCAATTATATGATCTTTCTTCTGTGTGGCTGCGCTGGTGCTGCTTCAAAGAAATACTCCATTTGAAGCTCTTCCCACACTCTGAGCACTTATATGGTCTGTCTCCTGTGTGGCTGCGCTGGTGCCGCTTCAATTCATAACAGCTTTTGAAGCTCTTCCCACACTCAGAGCACTTATATGGTCTCTCTCCTGTATGGATGCGTCCGTGCACCTTTAAATCAGATTTCCATTTGAAGCTCTTCCCACACTCAGAGCACTTATAAGGTCTCTCTCCTGTGTGGATGCGCTGGTGCGAGAAGAGACGGGATCTCCATTTGAAGCTCTTCCCACACTCAGAGCACTTGTACAGGCTATTTATTGAGTGCGTGCACTCGTGCTTAATGACTCTGGAATCTATTTGAAAGCTGTTCTCACCCTCAGGGCATGGATTCTGGTTTTCCCTCTGGCACACATCCTTACTCCTGGGCTCTTCATGCTGCCTTTGACCTGTATTGCAGTCCTGTGTGTGCCCTGATGACTTTAACAGATGATTTCCCTGTTGTGTCTTGATGTGCTCGCCTTGACCTTGCTCCTGATCCACATGCACATCTCTTCTGATTTCTGCCATGAAGATGCTATCACACTGTCTGTTGACCACACCACCTTCCTGCAGACCCGTCCTTGCGTTTCTTATCCCAGCACCTGCTGGATGACAAAGGAAAAACAGAAATAGCACACGGTGCCCCAAATACTCCTCCCCCAGAGATGTCTTATATGGCCTCAATTTCCTCCTTCCGTCCATCACCTCACCTGGTCTGACATCTCCTGCCATGGTCTCAGGACTACCCAGATCTGGGATCCAGGGCTCTTCACCTTCTTCAAGCAGGGAGATCACCATGGGCTTAGGGGCTGGAAGTGGAGCTGCAGCAATAGAAAGAGGAGAAATGAGAGCTTTTCCATTGTTCTGGCACAGCTGCTTATCCAGCAACTTTGCACAATGTCCCTCCCCACAGTGAAATAACAATTAGGGCCTGAATGACACTGGGACAAAACACCGCAGCTTCCTTTGGAGCAAAGATTGCTTTTTCATCTCTGAAAACATGCAGATATTTTCTTTAAAAGAAAAAGAGCTGACTGCAGGGAGTTTGTCCTTCCCCTCCTGGCTGATGCCTGCTTGCCAGCACTCAATCCAGGACATTAATAAATGTGCTGATCTCAATGAGCCCTTTATGCTTCTCTGTCTTTCTGTTGTTGCTGCTACTGTGGAGTTTGTCCAGATGGAACTTTATGAGGTTTATTCTGGGGTTCTCTTGCAGAGGCACATTCTGCACAACCAAATGTGCCCAAAAGAGGAGGAAAGGCAGCAAAGCCCTCACCCAGTGAGGCCACGCACTCGTACGTCTCCAGCATCACGTCCCGGTAGAGTGCTCGCTGTGCAGGGTCCAGCAGCGCCCACTCCTCCCTGCTGAAATACACGGCCACCTCCTCAAAGCTCACGGGCTCCTGCAAGCACAGAGAGGATTCTTGCTGGGAACAGAGAAGGCCCAGGGAAGCAGCTCGCAGAGGAGTGAAACTCCAGTCCCAGCCACTTCTCTGTCCCCAGCACACACATGCTGCCTGAGAGCACCTCCCTCTCCCCCTGCATTCACATCCCTCACCCCTTGGCCTCTCCTGCCCGCTTTTCCCAGCCCCTACCTGAGATGGATGTGCTGAGGCCATTGCTGCTCTCCTGCAGGCTGGGATGATCACGGGTGGAAGGCAGAAGTTGAACGGGAGCCTGCCAGGAGAAGGGAAATGTCAGCAGAGTTGTGACTGAATGCAGCAGTCCCTGTCCAACCCTTGCCCACACCAAACCATCTGCACGGAGCTGCCTGGGGGATGGCACAGCACACCCTCATAGTAAGGCAATGAGCAACAGCACTCATAACACTCTGGCTATATGACAGTAATCATCACAAAGCTATAACAATCTGGGGAGCTGAAAGAGCTGACAGCTGAGAGTTGAACAGTGGGGGACTAAAGAGAAAACATGACAAGGAGACAGTCATCCCAAAACAGAGAGCAGGTCGAGGTCACACCTTAGCAGAGATCCTTCATCCCCTTTTGTCCAGACACCTTGCAGATACTGATCTGCTGTAAGAGACTCACGCTTAGTTTGGAGATTTGTGACCTTCCCAAAGGGTATGTCTCAGACTGTGCTCATATGGTTCTTTACACACAAAGCCGTGAACAAGTCTGGGATCAGAACTGCATCCAGGTCCACATGGGCTCCATATTTCTGTGGGTTCAGGAGTTGACATAGACAGGGGGACCACTCTGAGCCTCATGACTCAATGGGAGAGGCTCCTGTAGTTACGTGTGTAATCCAATCTTGTTAAGACACTCTTTATGCACTACAGCATATCTGTTGTATATCAGTATATTCCTGCTTCTCTGTCACTTTGGATCGCATGTTCTATTTGGATCCATCTGTGATAAATTGGCAAAGTCATGAGGGGCCACACAAGGATGTAAGGAGAGAGGTGTTACGTGCAAAATGCCAGGTTTGGAAGCTGCATATGAAGGAAAGGAGAACAGAAATAGACAGGAACAGGGAACAGAAGCTAAATTTGCAATAAAAACTCTGAACGTGGATTAATAAATCTTGCTCAAATAAAATAAATAAAGAAATAAGGATTAGTTATGGGCATTCCCAGAGACACCGTTCATCATCAGGCCCCTGCTGTTACCTTCCATCAGAATGTAGCATTCCAGAAAGAAAATAAAATCATGGGAAATATTTCAGCTCCTGTACAGTCAAGATCATTATGGAAAGGAAAACGGCTTCCCTTACCATTCCCTGAGGAATGGTAAGGCCTGAAGTCAGAACAAAGAGCGCCCAGAAGGCATCAGCCCCACCACTCCCAGGAAAAAGCTGATCCGTGAATGAATAATGCCAGCCTGTCTGTGTACATTAATTCCAACTGGTCCTTAGGATATCTGGCAAAGTCTTTGTCATAAATACAGCAGCACAAATGTCAGTGGTAGCCCAGCTAGCATCTGGAAAGCTGAAAAGCATAAACAGATAAAACCCAGAAGAATCTGGAGCAGTATCGCCAACTGCAGTGAGGTGAGAAGTGCACAGAGAGGAATACCTACGGCCTTCATCTTCAGGACCCCCACCCATGACCACGAGGAGGCACAGTGCATGCCCACCCCACAAAATTCAAGGCAGGCCTTCCAGAAGTAACTTCTTGGTGTTAATTGTAATAATCAGTCCCAGTTCTCAGAAATATAATGACTATGAATACTTTATGCTCTTAAATTTGCAGTCGCTTCTCCCTTCAGTATGCAAGTCAGGTGGGGCTGTCCCCCTTGCACCCGGCATGTGAGCGCAGTGCTGAATAACCTTACCTGCCTTATCACCTCACTCTGGGTTATAGAGTTTGTTTCCACAAGTCACTACGGCACGAGGTGGAAGATCTGAAATGAAAGCGTGCTCCACTGACAACATGCTTGGGGCCCACTGCTGTGTGCTAAAGGCATCTGCAGCTGCCTGGACAGCCAGAACAAAACCCTTGGGACACGATAGCACAAGAAAGAACACCCAGTCCCCAGTACTTCAGGGGTTGACACAGTGGCAATTCCCCGCTTATTAGAGGCTTTCCATTAAGACCCACAAGAGAAAGCACCTGTTATTTTAAAGCTTACAGGAATCCACATGTGTTGACCTGCGCATCAAGGTCCTCTCGTGCTGTCCGCAGAGGGAGCTGTATCATGGAGGTAGAACGGGACAGCAGAGTACGCTGACCTCCTGTGCTCACAGCAAAGCTGCCGTGCCGGGCAGCACATGGAGCCGGGACCAGGGTCCCACCCGGTGCTGCTGGCAGCGTGTGCTCCTCTGCACGAACCACGAAGGGCACCTACCTTGGGTGCAGAGCAGGCTGCTCCCAGCTCTGTTGCAGGCAACCGGGCTCCTTGGAGTCGCGCAGAGCACAGGATGCTGAGTGCCCTCAGCCCGGAGCTGGCCGCAGGACGGCCTTGGTGCACCTCCTGCCACCGCGGTGCTGCCCGGATGGCTTCCAGCCAGGCTCTGGCTGCTTCAGCACAGGCTCAGGAGCCACAGCGAGCACGCCCCGAGCCGGCTGCCAGGCCTCGGGCACTTTCACTGCTCATTCTCAGCTCACATCTGCTCCCAGGGGACAGGAGGAGGGGAGGGAGGGAGGGAGGGGACAGTTAATGAAGGGTGTGGGCTGAGTTTTGTTATGCTAATGAAGCATTGCTTTCTGTGGTGTCTTTGCTTCTTTGCTGGGGACATTTGCACAACCATGTCCTCAGGCATCTCTACTTACTGTTTCTTTCTTTCCTTTTACTCCTCTCAGCCGTGACCATGTCTCAGCAAGAGGCCATCACTGTCTGCCCTGGTCCAGAGGACAGCATCTCCCTGCAGCTGGCTGAGTTCTTGTCCTAACCACTTCTCCTGGTTTCTCTGTTAGGTCTTCTTTTGAAGGCGTGAGCATGCTTAAGCACACTGCTGTTAGACGGCCTGCTCTGATGTTCACTGGTGTATATCTACAGAATTTAGGGCCACCCAGAAGGAACTGCTATCAGGGTACTTGGGAGTTTGTGTAGAGGTGACATAGGTTGGTTTTCTTAGCCATAGGGATTAATACATTAGTTTAAGAACCGATATATTAGTATTGCAAAAAGAATGCATATGTGCTACTTGTAAAGCTTTCCATTTCAGCTTTTGCGGGTGAACAGTCTTGTTTTCCCTCAATAATTCTGTACTGGGAACAAAATTGAATGTTATTTTCTGACTCCAATGGTTTTGCCTCAGAAGAATCACTGGAGTGATAATAGAATACTTTTTGCCTCAAAAGATGCAAGCACATTTTTGTCATATTCCACATACATTGTTTTTAAAAGTGGCACACTGTGGTCTCATAATTAATGGAATCTTCCAAACTGGGAAAAAGTGGATGTAAGTGAGTCAGAGGTTTCAGGGATGAAGCTGATTGTGAAATAAAAGAAGTCAGTGGTCACTCGACGCAGATAACAACGTGGTGAGGGCATGTTTAGAGAAGCCCACCAAGAGAAATGGGGTTTGAGTAGTACTTGAGAGATTCAGGACCCCCGGGAGAAACTGAAGAGTTAGGGTTATTGGGAACTGTGTTGTGTTATGGTTGCCGGCATTGTGATGTTGTCTGTGAACATGGCTGTGAGTAGTACTGTGAGGGTGCCAAGCGTGTCATTTTTTTCCTCTCTCTGTGGTGTGTGTATGTGGCAGGTCTGCAGAGTGTGTTAAGCTTTGCTTTTTACTTTTGTAGCTGCAGCAGTGTGTGCGTTACAGTGTGAAGGCAGTTTGTACATTCTAGACATTCCAGACATGGAGGAGTTGGCTGTGGGAAATTGCAGAGGAAACCTGTTGAAAATTGTAATCATTGGTAGATTGGACAAATGGTTAAAGTAACTTGTGGAAACCTGGGGTCTGTGGAAAAACAACAAGTAATGTTCCCATTTTGCTGGGAGAAATTGGTTATGACTTTCCCTGGAGGAATTTGGTGTACAACCATGCCTTGAGGGAGTTGGCAGTCTCCATTACCGAACAGTGTGAGGAGGGGCAATTGTCCATCAAAAAGTGTATTTAGATGAAAGTGTATTCAGACTGTTGTGATGGTTGCAGTTTGCACCAGCCAAGATAGATGAAGACTGGAATGAGAAACAATTGTGTCTCCACCCCCTCCCTCCCTGTGCGGTTCCCAGAGCGCTCAGAGAAAGACCATGGGGCAGAGTCACTGCAAACTCCTGTTGTGAAATGCTGTGTTACCTGGCGGTTGGGCAGGAACACATTGGAAGCAAGAATGTCTTATCTGCAGAGATCTAGGAAACCCAATATCCCAGTGTTAGCATTGGAAGCCTCTGGAGCTGGAGAGGAGACTGAAATTTGGTTTTTGTATTTACCAGGGGCACCAGAGTCCATAATTATTCGAGACTGGTTGGAGGATTTAGAGCGAAAAATGAAATTTTAGAATGGGGTCTTTCGTAGACAGGACAGGTGTGGAAGACCAAAGAGTGCTGAGCCAGTTTTAATGATGAAACTTTGGGGAAAAAAATAAAGAGAGGGAGGCTAGGGAAAGGCAAAAGCCAAGGAAGGCACAGGAGGGAACAGAGAGGAAATGGAGAAAGCAAAGGCAAGAAAGGACAAGGAGTAGAGACAGGAAATAATTGGTGTTGATCATAGTGCAGCGAACTGATAGAGGGATGATGAAAAAATAAGAGCGGCTCAGGGAGGGAGGGGTTGGTGACACAATTGTTTCTCATTCCAGTCTTCATCTATCTTGGCTGGTGCAAACTGCAACCATCACAGCAGTCTGAATACACTTTCATCTAAATACACTTTATGATGGACAATTGTCCCTCCTCACATCGCTAGGTAATGGTGTCTGCCAAATCACTCAAGGCATGGTTGTATACCAAATTCCTCCAGGAAAAGTCATAACCATTTTCTCCAAACAAAGTGGGGGAACATTTGTTGCTTCATGTGAGGCAAAACCATTGAGGCAGAAAATACAATTCAGTTATGTTCCCTTTGCAGAATTCCTGAGGGAAAACAAGACTGTTCACCCACAAAAGCTGAAATGGAAAGCTTTGGATGTATCTTATATACATTCTTTTTGCTAAACTAACATATCGGTTCTTGAACTAATGTATTAATCCCAATTGCTAAGAAAACACAGCCCCTGTCCTTTCCTCCCTCCCTGCCCCCTCCCTCCCCTCCTCCTGTCCCCCGGGAGCAGATGTGAGCTGAGAATGAGCAGTGAAAGTGCCCGAGGCCTGGCAGCCGGCTCGGGGCGTGCTCGCTGTGGCACCTGAGCCTGTGCTGAAGCAGCCAGAGCCTGGCTGGAAGCCATCCGGGCAGCACCGCGGTGGCAGGAGGTGCACCAAGGCCGTCCTGCGGCCAGCTCCGGGCTGAGGGCACTCGGCATCCTGTGCTCTGCGTGACTCCAAGGAGCCTGGTTGCCTGCAACAGAGCTGGGAGCAGCCTGCTCTGCACCCAAGGTAGGTGCCCTTTGTGGTTCGTGCAGAGGAGCACACGCTGCCAGCAGCACCGGGTGGGACCCTGGTCCCGGCTCCATGTGCTGCCCGGCACGGCAGCTTTGCTGGGCCAGGTGGGCTGCAACGACAGCAGAAACACTTTGCAGGCGTGTTGCAGCCCGGGTTGGGCAGAGAGGGGCACACGAAGGGCTTGGAGCTGGGACAGGGAGGAAGTGAGCACAGGAGGTCAGCGTGCTCTGCTGCCCGCTTGTACCTCTGCGATACAGCGCAGCTGGGACTGCAGTTCTCCCTCTGGACCGCATGAGAGGACCTTCCTGCGCAGCTCTGCACGCGTGGATTCCTGTAAGCTTCAAAATCCCCGGTGCCTCACTTTTTGGGTCTGGAAATCCTCTAATTAGCGGGGAATTGCCACTGTGTCAGCCCCCCCCCTGAAGTACAGGGGACTGGGCGGTCATTGCTGTGCAAACATGTCCCAAGGGTTTTGTTCCGGCTGTCCCGGCAGCTGCAGATGCCTTTAGCACACAGCAGTGGGCCCCAAGCACGTTGTCAGTGGAGCACGCTTTCATTTCAGATCTTCCACCTCGTGCCGTAGTGACTTGCGGAAACAAACTCTATAACCCAGAGTGAGGTGATAAAGCAGGTAAGGTTATTCAGCACTGCGCTCACATGCCGGGTGCAAGGGGGATACCCTGTTAGAGACTATTATTTTATGCCACTGCCTCAAAGTCTGCTGATGAACATGTCCAATCTTGTCCAAGCTAGTCCTGGGGAAGGGTTGTGAAAGCCTTTGTCTAAGGGACAAGCAGATGGGCATGTCCTGGGGCAACGAAAGAGAGACAAGCTGCCAATTAACACCCTTTTGTGTGGTACTCATCTCCGTGAGGAGATAGACATCTAAGGAGACTCTTGCATGGCACGCTAGGATGGGAGCTTTCACACAGGGAAGAGAAATGGAGGATAAAAAGAGGGATCGACCATGATAAGAATGTTCCTGGTCAGTACAGGAGCTGAAATATTTCCTGTGACTTTTACCTTCTTTCTGGAATGCTACAGTCAGATAGAAGGTAACACCAGGAGGCTGATGATGAACGGTGTCCGATGGAATGTCTATGGTTAATGCTTAGTTATTTTTTTATTTTATTTGGCCATGATTAATTACTTCAGTGTTAGAGATTTGATTTCAAATTTAGCTTCTGTAACCTGTTCCTGTCTATTTCTGTTCTCCTTTCCTTCATATGCAGCTTCCAAACCTGGCATTTTGCATGTAACACCTCTCCCCTTACTTCCTTGTATGGCCCTCGTGACTTTGTCAGAGATGGATCCAAACAATATGCGATACAACATGACAGAGCAGCAGGACTATATTCACTGATATAAAATACATATGCTGTAGTGCTTTAACAGTGTCTTAACGAGATTATATTACACACTAAACTACAGGAGCCCCTCCCATTGAGTCTTGAGGCTCAGAGTGGTCCCATTATCTGTCTCAACTTTTGAACCCACAGAAATAAGGAGCCTTGGAGGACATGGATCCACTCTATTGCCAGACTTGTTCACACATTTGTGGGTAAAGAATCGTAAGAGTCTCTTACAGCAGATCAGTATCTGCAAAGTGTCTGGACGAAAGGAGTTGAAGGATCTCTGCTAAGGTGTGACCTCGACCTGCTCTCTGTTTTGGGATGACTGTCTCCTTGTCATGCTTTGTCTTTAGTCCCCCGCTGTTCAACTCTCGGCTGTCAGTTCTTTCAGCCCCCCAAACTGTGATAGCTTTGTGATGATTAACTGTCATTTAGCCGGAGTGTTATGAGTGCTGTTGCTCATTGCCTTACTGTGCAGGGTATGGTGTGCCATCCCCCAGGCACTGCTGTGCAGATGGTTTGGTGTGGGCAGGGGTTGGACAGGGAATGCTGCATTCCCTCACGGCTCTGCTGACATTTCCCTTGTCCTTGCAGGCTCCAGTTCAACTTCTGCCTTCCTCCCGTGATCATCCCAGCCTGCAGGAGAGCAGCAATGGCCTCAGCACATCCATCTCAGGTAGGGGCTGGGAAAAGCGTGTACGAGAGACATATGGGTGGGGGATGTGAATTCAGGGGGAGAGGGAGGTGCTTTCATGCAGCATGTGTGTGCTGGGGACAGAGAAGTGGCTGGGACTGGAGTTTTACTCTTCTGCGAGCTGCTTCCCTGGGCCTTGGCTGTTCCCAGCAAGGAGCCTCTTTGTGCTTGCAGCAGCCCGTGAGATTTGAGGAGCTGGCCGTGTATTTCAGCAGGGAGGAGTGGGCGCTGCTGGACCCTGCACAGCGAGCACTCTACCGGGACGTGATGCTGGAGACGTACGAGTGCGTGGCCTCACTGGGTGAGGGCTTTGCTGCCTTTCCTCCTCTTTTAAGCACATCTGGTTGTGCAGAATGTGCCTCTGCAAGAGGAACCCAGAGTAAACCTCATGCAGTTCCCTCTTTACAAACTCCACAGTAGCAGCAACAAAATAAACACAGAGAAGCATGAGTTTCATAAGGGCTCATCGTGTTCAGCACTTTGATACCATCCTGCAGTCAGTGCTGTCCATCAGGTATCAGCGAGGAGGGGAAGGACCATCTCCCTGCAGTCAGCTCTTTTTCTTTTAAAGAAAATATCTTTGCATGTTTTCAGAGATGGAAAAGCAATCTTTGCTCCAAAGGAAGCTGCTGTGTTTAGACCCAGTGTCATTCAGGCCCTTATGTTTACTTCACTGTGGGGAGGGACATTATACCAGAATGATGGAAAAGCTCCCATTTCTCCTCTTTCTATTGTTGCAGCTCCACTTCCAGCCCCGAGACCCATGGTGATCTCCCTGCTTGAAGAAGGTGAAGAGCCCTGGATCCCAGATGTGGGTAGCCCTGAGGCCGTGGCAGGAGATGTCAGCCCAGGTGAGGTGGTGGAGGGAAGGAGGAAATTGAAGCCATAAAAGCTATCACAGGGAGAGTAGTATTTGGGGCACTGTGTGCTATTTCTGGTTTTCCTTTGTCATCCAGCAGGTGCTGGGATAAGAAGTCCAGGGAAGGGTCTGCAGGAAGGTGGTATGGTCAACAGACAGTGTGGTAGCATCTCCATAGAAGAAATCAGAAGGGATGTGCATGTGGATCAGGCGCAAGTTCAGGGTAAGCAGAACAAGACGCAACAGGGAAAGCATCTGTTAAAGGCATCAAGGAACGCACTGGACATCAATACAGGTCAAAACCAACATGAAAACCCCAGGAGTAAGGATGTGTGCCAGAGGGAAAAGCAGAATCCATGCCCTGAGGGTGAAAAAAGCTTTAAAATTAATTCCAGAGTCGTTAAGCACCAGTGCACGCACTCAACAAAGAGCCTGTAAAAGTGCTCTGAGTGTGGGAAGATGTTCAAATGGAGATCCCATCTCTTCTTGCACCAGCGCAGCCACACAGGAGAGAGACCCTATAAGTGCTCAAAATGTGGGAAGAGCTTCAAAAGCAGTTCTGATTTGAAGGTGCATGTCCGTATCCATACAGGAGAGAAACCATATAAGTGCTCTGAGTGTGACAAGAGCTTTAGTAGCCGTTCTCATCTCAAATCCCACAAGCACATACACACTACTGAAAGACTGTAGAAGCACCTTCAGAATATGAGAACCCCCAGAAGCAGTTCAAGCCACGTTTCCTACCAGCACATGCACACTGCCGACAGAGCCTGCAATGCCCCAGACATGGAATAGCTTCAACCCGAGCCACAGCCTGGTTACCTACTGTGGCTGTGTGCGATGATGAACAACACAATTCCATTGCCCCAAGGGCGAGATGAGCTCCAACCACTGCACCAACCTGATCGAGTAGAAAGGGATCCACTCAGGGCAGGGACTACAGAAATGCCAGCACCGCAGGTAGAGCTTCATCCAGAGCTCTGTCCACATTGAATATTGCCCTGTGCTCGTGAGGGGAATGCCGTGCAAGCGTCTGTGCTGCAGGAAGAATTTCTCTCTGGTCTGACTTCTCATTTCTCATGGGAAAGCCCCCTTTGCAGGAAGAGTTTACAAGGGAGATGGCTTTGCTGAAACCCTCTACAGAAGGGAATTATCCCAGGAGTTTCAGATCGCCTTTCCTTGCTAACGAAATATATTCTCTCACCATGTCTCCTTCTCTCCTCTCCTCTTCCTGTAATCAGAATTTTGATACCATCATCAAAGGAACATCAGCTGTGTCTGGTTTCTCTGTGTGTCTGTGTGCATGTTCTGCTCTTAAAAGTTTCTGAGTGCACTGAGGAATGAAATACAAGGGTCAGGAAAGCAGTAACGTGGCTCGTGGAAGTTTTCTGAAAATAACCTGTATTTGAAGGGGAAGGGGGTGAATAAAGTAGGAGAGTTGTTCTGGAGCTTTTGTCACTGTAGTCTTGCTTTTTGTTCTGAAAATAAAAGACCGCATGTGGATTGAGGAATGATACAAGGAAGTTTGATTTTGCTGATCTCTCCAGTCCACTGCTTTCATCACAGGGAGGCATTTCTTTCACACAAATAATGTCATTCTTTTTCACAGTGCTGCACACTGCTTCTACTCCTCTTCGAAAAAAGTTTATTCAGGAGCTTAAAGCAGTTGTGAGTCACCAAGCTGTGCTAGGCTCCACTAGATCTAATAAAAGTGGAGCTTGTTTCTCCTAAGTGCAGCATCCCATGTCCCACAGGGTGCATAAGCAGCACAGAGGTTTCAGAGTGCTCTCCAGTGCATGCTTGCCTCTTTTCTGAGCTTGAAGGTCTTGTCTTTGACCTTGGGAAAGTGTCCGCAAGACCTCCTGAAGAACGGCCACCACATATGCCTGGCTCAGCTCAAGCTCCTCAGGTCAGTTTTTAGGAAGTGGGGGTTGATTTTGGTGAGCTAGTGAAGCCAGCAGGAGCCTGCCCATGTCCTCTGGAGCTGTGAGTTTCTCTGTAGGATCCCTGAGTCCCCCCAGCAAGCTGCAAGGAGATGATTCTTGCAGTACTGCAAAGCGCTGTTTCCTCCATCTCAGGGAGCAGAGGCCTGGTGTGGTGTAGGAGAGGAAGAGCAGGGCCCTGGGGGTTGGAGGAACACAAAGCAGCAAGGGAAATTTGTTGGGAAGAAGCAAGCAGCTTGGAGGCTTAAGAATCCCCTGCAAGAGGAGACAGTTGCTGAGGCAAGAGGTGGGATGATTTACCTTTCAGCTGCGTTCAATTAATTCCTGACCTACAGCATTGCTCATGCATTTCCCCATTCCTTTCAGGTTTCCCCAAGAAGTGTTCTGACTATTTTGTGTTTTCATCATTTTGTGCCGTTATTTCTTCCCAGGTGCAGGACTCTACACTTGCTCTTGTTGAACCTCACCACATTCCACTCTGCCCAACTCCGCACTCTGTCTAAGCCTTACAGAATGGTGGCACAGCTTTCTGCTATGGCAGCCACTCCTCCCAGCTTTGTACTTTCTGACGGTGCCCTCTGTGCCTATATGCAGGTCACTGATGAAGATGCTGAATAAGAGCAGACGCAGCACCAACCTCTAAGGAACACCACCAGCTACACGCCTCCAACTAGACTCTGCCCCGCTGATGACAACCGTCTGAGCTCTGCCACTCAGCCAGTTGTCAATCCACCTCACTCTCCATTCATCTATCCCATACTTCCTGGGGCCTCATTACAAGGATGCTGTGGGAGACCGTGTGAAAAGCCTTTGCTAAAGTCCAGATAAGCAATGTCCACTGCTCTCCCCCCATCTGCTCAAACCACTGAAAACTTGGTAGAAATCCACCACGATGGTCAAGCATGATTTCCACTTTTGGATACCGTGCTGATCACTCCTGATGACCTTCTTCTCTTCTAATTGCTTGGAGATGACATCCAGAACAAGTTCTTACATAACATTTCCAGGGACGGAGGTGAGGCTGAGCAGCCTGTTTTTTCATGGCTTGTAGTTCTTGCCCGTTTTAAAGACTGGTGTTACACTGGCTATCCTCCAGTCTCCAAGCACCTCTCCCATTCTCCAAAATCTTTCAAACATAAGACAGCATGGTTTTATAGTCACTCCTGCCAGCTCCCCCGGCACTCTTGAGTGAATCCTGTAGGGGCCCACTGATCCATGTGTATTGATTTTTTCCCTTTCAATCTCTGACCAACTGTAAAGCAAGCAAAGGCGGTGACAGAGCTTTTATTTGAGGTAGAGGTGCTACAGAAATTGATGTTACAGATAAGGGGGAATGAACTCACCCCTCCCGCGACCATTTAGGCTGAGGAACACAGCCGCCTCTCGTTGGAACGCTGGCGCGCCGGAAGGAAGAGAGCCAGAGAGAGGGGGGGCAACCCGCGCAGGCTCTGAGCGGATCTGTGCTCCCGGAAGCACCTCCGGAAGCACCACCGAGAGGGAGAGAGTGAGAGGTCCGGTGGACCTGGGCTCCTCTGCTCCGATCACTCAGATGCTCATTCACTGGTTCAGGCTGTGACCCGACAATCCCACTACACTCCACCCCTTCACAGCATGAACCAGCAACTGAGCAGGTTGGGCATAATCTCCTGCTGTTCCAATGGCTCAAAATACCAAGTACATGGCGACGCATGTACAATACCCGCCGCAATATAGAATGTTAATGCACTGAAGGCCATTATTTGTAGTCCCTTCTTGTGGTTTTCTTGGGCCAGTACTTGATGTTCCTTCTGGAGTTGTTTCTTCTTTAAGGACCAGCAGGTTCACACTCGACAGTTGCCGAAAGTTCAGCAGTCCACCACCGGATGTCATGATGTTTCCTCATGGTCACTGGAGCATGCTGGAGTGGTGTTGCTCCTGCTGGCTGTCCTCTGAACTTCATAACCTCAAGGGGAGTAATAAAGATGTTTAACAGGTACAAGGAGGGGTAAGTTTGCCCTCCATGGTAAGATACAGGCCGTATTTTGGTCTTGAGTCAATACCTCTGCCTGTACTGGAGCATGGCCTGGCCTTCGATACCATACCCTTTGGCCTGATATCTGTGGTTGGATCTCTACATCAGGTACCAAGGGGGGAGTTCTAATTTGCCATAAGGACATGATTAACGTCCCCTCTGCAATGAAAATCGGAGTGTCAACTACAACCTCTGTTGGCCATGCACCGACCACAGGAGGGTTTACTGATCCCCCAACCTCTAACAATCTCCCCCAATGTGCAAAGAGACCACACAATTTTGGTCCTACTTGCACCTTCCAAGGCCATTTTACCTTGTGTTTCCCAGGCTCCAGGTCATCAGGGGCAGGGAGCAGAAGATTATTCATGGTGCTAACTTGTGGCTTAAGTGAGGTGTCTTTCCTAGTGATTTGTATCCTAAGTGGAGAGGCCCAAGTTGTCTGCAACATTCTTAAAGCGCTGGGTCTGCCATCCGTCTCTCATTCAAGTCCCACAGGGTTGCATAAAGCCTCTTGGTCCACCCCTGCAAGGACTGTGAATCTGCCTTCAGAGCAGCCTTCAGGATTCCATTATACCTTTCTATTAAGCCTGCTCCCATTGGATTATAGGGCAGGTGAAACCGCCATTCGATGTTGTTTTCTTCAGCCCACTTTTGTACAGTTGTACCTGTGAAATGTGTACCTTGGTCACTCTCGATGACCTCAGGAGTCCCATATGATGCCATCAACCTAGTTAGAGCTTTAATGGTATAGGCTTGGTTTGCCTTCGCTACAGGATAGGCTTGCATCAGTCCACTTGCTGTGTCAACACAGGTTAGGGCATATCTGGCCCCCTCAGATCGAGGAAGGGGACCTATGTAATTGATATGCCATCGTTGTAAAGGGTTGTGTCCTCTAGCAAGATGGGCCGTTGTTTCTGGCAGAGGTCTTGGTTTCATTCGTGAGCAAGCGTCACAGTCCTGACATGCCTGGACAATATCCGGTAACTGTATGGGCAGCCCCCATGCTTTAGCTGCTGCCCACATGGTTTTCTGTCCTGCATGCCATAATTTCCAATGCAATCAATGGCAATATCTTTGGCTGATGTATTTCCTAGCCATCGAACTCGAGCCAGAGTGTCAGCTTCATCATTACCTGGCGACTACAAGGGTTGATGTCTGGAAACGTGGTATGTTCGTACAGTCCTGTGCCTAACCACGTTCTATATATCAACCCACATATCTTTGCCCCAGATAGGTCGAGCGTGGATCGCCCAGTCCTGAGTGGCCCACTGTGCTATCCAGAGCGTGAGCCCTCGGTAGACTGCCCAGCTATCCGTGCAGACATTCAATGCGCCATCGCCCGGTTCTTGAGTTATCACCATCCACACAGCTCGTAGCTCAGCCCACTGGCTACTTTGTCCATCCCCTTCATCGAACCATATTGTTTCAGTTGAGGGATGGTATGCGACAGCTCGCCACCTACTTGGGTTCCCTCTGCTGGATCCATCTGTGTACCAGGCATCTTCTAGAACAGGGTATTTCCCCTCCCGTACAGGACTCTTCTCTGGACGAGTGACAATTATTTCCTCAGGTGTTTCACTGTGATATGTTACTGGGCCAAGTATCTTCTGCAGTTCTTCCTTCAGTGGAGATGATGACAGGCGGCTTCTCTGACTGAGGTAGGCAACCCAGCGTGCCACTGTTTGTGATTGGGCCACCCCCCTCTTAGGGATGTGGATTAGATCTTTTAACCACCCCTGAATTGGCAAAGTTGTTTTAGCAATAACTTCTGCAGTTTGAGTTATCGGTTCTACTGCCTGCAGTGCAGAATTGGTAGCCAATAACTGCTTTTCAACCATGCTGTATCTTTCTTCTGCTCCGTGCCAAACCTGTGACCAGAACCCAATGGGGGTCCGAACAGAACTCTGGCACTGCCACAGACCCCAGCCAAACCCTTCTTGAGTTACGTGCACATCTAGTTCGGCTGGAAGGGTTGGATCGAATACACCCAGTGCCTGGGCCTGTTTAACAGCTATTTTTGCCTGCTGGAAGGCATCTTGCTCCATTTTACCCCAATCCCATACTTGGCCTTTTTTTGTTAATCAATATAGAGGTTTTAGGAGTTGTGCTAAGTGGGTTATAAAGGATCGCCAGTATCCTAATATACCCAAGAACTCCTGCAACTGTTTTGGTGTTGTGGGAACTGGGAACGCTTGAATCTTATCTATGATCACACTGGGTAAGACCTTAGTCTTACCTGACCAGATAACGCCCAGGAATTTAACTGATAACACTGGTCCTTGTACTTTCTGTGGGTTTATAGCCCATCCTTTTTCCTGTAAATAAGTGGTTAATGATGGTAATGCCTTCTCTAATGCCTCAATTGAGTTGGATGTCAGCATCAGATCATCAATGCAATGGTACATTTTGACGGTAGATGGTTTGTTCCAATTTGCCAAGTCACGTGCTATCAGGTTATGGCAGAATGTAGGTGAATGCACGTATCCCTGAGGTAGGACTTGAAAAGTCCACTGCCTGCCCTCCCATGTAAATGCAAACTGGTCTTGAGATTCCTCAGCAATTGGAATGCTAAAAATGCATTTGCTAAATCCAAAACACAATGATATGTTTCTATTTCTCTACTTAACGTATCCATGAGGGAGGCAATGTTGGGTACGGCTGCGTGTATCGGCGGAGTGACTTTATTTAGTTCTCTGTAGTCTACTGTCATTCGCTGTGTACCATCTGACTTCCTGACTGGCCATATGGGGGAGTTGTATGGGCTGTGCAGGTCTAATAATCCCTACTCTCTCCAACTCCTGCACAGTCTTGGTAATTTCTTCTTGCCCACCAGGGAGTCTTTATTGTTTCGTATTTGTTATCCGGCGGGGTTGTGGCAAACAAATAGGCTCCATTTTTGCATGGCCCCTTAAAATTGCCTGCACTGCCTGGATACTAATACATCTTTCCCTTAGTCTGAACTCTCCCACAGTGATCTGGAGAGTCAGACCCCACAAGATGTCTTTCCCCAAGATGTACTCTGGAACTGGGGCGATAGATACCTTGTACTCCCGAGGTGGAAGACACCCAACCCCCAGTTTCAACCACGTTTGGGTTACGGGGATCATCTGCCCCCGAACCCACCTATCATAGCCTTAGTGCCCAGGAATTTATTTGGGTCCCCATAGATGATGGATGTTTCTGCCCCAGTACCTACCAGCGCCATCACTCGTTGTACATTCTTCCTTGACCAATGAGTAGTTAATTCAACATAGGGTCTCTGGTCTCCTGTAGAGACCCTAGTCCTGGGGAATTTTGGCTCCTCTGTCATGCCATCAGCTCTGCAATCCCCAAGTCTTTTTCCTCTGACGGCTCGACTGTGGCTGCCCGGGCCGCCTGAGGAGGTTTACGTTTTTTCGATGGCACCATGAAATCTTCCAGATTCCATGCGTCTTGTGGAATGTGTTCTATGAATCAAATTCCTTCCCTTTTGGGGGGAGGACTGGAATCTTTGGCTATTGGGCAACTCTTTCCATAGTTGTAGTAATACCTGATTAGGCTGCCCATCAATCTTTTCAAATCGAACTCCTGCTCTCAGCAGGTCATTAAACATCTGTCTTCTCGATACCCTGATGGGTCCAGATTGGATTACCTTAGAGGCTGGTCTCCTAGGTCGTGGTGGTGGATGGATCTCCGACCTTTCCACCACCATTCGGACATTGCGCCTAGCCTGCAGGCGCTCTGTCTCCCCCAGATGTGCCACCAATTGGGCAGCCTGTTGTATGATGGCCTCTGAGGCCACTAGGGGGTTCAGTATGGATACCAAGGTACCATACTGATGAGGTGGAGCTTGCTGCAGGATAAGATCTCTCATTCCTGCTGAGAATTTCATCAGGTCTGGGCTCTCAAAATCTTCCTCATAGATTGCCTCTCTCATACCCAGTTCCTGAATATAATTTGGCAGATGTTCCATAGAAGACCATAGACCTGTATTTAATGGGATGTCAGTTTTGTTTGGCCATGTTATACAGCACGCAGCTGCTAACCATTTAATTAATGAATGATTTTCATCATTATGTTGGATGGTGGCATACAGCCTCTGTCTGAGGGCAGGGTGAGTGGTAATGGATGCCAGTTTTGAAATTTCTGGCCCATTTACCATAACACCGTCTGCCCCCATGTCCCATAAGTGGAGCAGCCATGCTGGTACACTCTCTCTCGGTTTTTGTCTAAACCGCTGTAATAAATCCATCAATTCAGCTGTGGTATATGGGCGAGCTGTTACATGTAAAGTGCTGTGGACAGGGGGCCACTGGTTAGGGGGCAGCCCCACTGGTCTCTCCTCTGTTTTGTTTTGTTTTGTTTTTTTGTGAGTTACAACTGGTCAGATCTCAAAGGGATCGAGTGGAACCTCAAGATCTGACCTTTGAGCGCCTCCATTTACAGAACCTAATTTCTGTGGGTTCCCTTGGACAGGGTCCCTGGTAACTTCTAGAGAGACATTCTGGATCATCCATAATGGAGTGACTGGATGAGGTATTTTTCATGTCAAAATTATGACTTGTCTTTCCATTTTTTCAATATGGTCACGCAATAGTTGATTTTCATCAGCCAGACCCTCTTCAGTTAGGTTCATCCAGTTCAAGGAGTGGCCACGCCACCGTAGATGCATCTAACTGTTGTTCCCAAGTAGTCAGTATGTTTTTGCTAAGAGAAATTCGCATCTAGGTGGGCCAGGTGCTCCTGGACGTTTCCTCCATCCCACAGGGGGCCCCATTTTTCATTGCTAGAAGCAATCCCATGGTATGGGAATCCTAGGGATCCCGGGATGTACCCTGGCAGAAGGTCAATTAAAGGGGTAGTCTTTTCCTGTGCAAACCACCCCAGGATATTCTTCAGAAATGTCACAGTGAATGTTTTAGGAGGCGTATATGAGAATATCTTTCCAGGTGTTTGGCTGACTGGCTCCCCAAATGTAAAGCAAACAAAGGTGATGACAGAGCCTTTATTTGATTTACAGGCGCTACAGAACAGATAGCAAAGGAAGATGAATTATCTCACCCCACCAAGCAACCAATTGGGTTCAGGAACGCAGCCGCCTCTAATTCAAAATCTCATGTGCCGAAAGGGAGAGCAAGAGAGGGGAGTGGGGGACAAACCACGCAGGTTATGAGCATATATGCACTCCTGGAAGCACAGCTGGAAGCACCACCGAGAGGGAGAGAGAGAGGGTGAGTGGATCCGGGCTCTCCCACTCCAGTCACTCAGGTGCTCATTTACTGGTTCAGCATGTCACCAGGCAATCCCACGGCACTCGTGTCCAGCTCATGGTCCATCAAGAGCCCCAGATGAATTCACTTTCCAAAATGAAGACCCACTGAGCAGTAGAAAATAGCTTCTTTTGCATCAAACATGGATTTCAAGACCACCAAAAACACTCATCGCCCCCATACTCTCTTTGCTGTTATTTCATCTTTCACAGAGCGAGCCATATGCAGAAATCTCAAGCTCTGTAGAATTTAGGATGGAAAAGAAATGTCAAAGTGAAAGTATTGGAGGGGAACAGAAGAAGCACAAGCAGTGCAAATATATTCAACATGTAACAAAGAAAAAAATACATATTCTAAGGGAAATCAACAAAGCACAAGCTGAGAAAGGGAGACATTGGAAGTCACCTGGAGAGAGAGCTGGAGTCTTTATGATGACTGAAAAACATCCACAATAACAGTTTCCAAATGGCATCCTTCAGTGCCCGGTTCCTCATGCCGTAGATGAGGGGGTTCACTGCTGGAGGCACCACCGAGTACAGAACTGCCACCAACAGATCCATGGCTGGGGAGGAGATGGAAGGGGGCTTCAGGTAGGTAAACAAGCCAGTGCTGATACAGATGGAGACCACGGCCAGGTGAGGGAGGTACGTGGAAAAGGCTTTGTGCTGACCCTGAGCAGAGGGCATCCTCAGCACAGCTCTGAAGATCTGCGTGTACGACAGCACAATGAAAACAAAACACCCCACAAAGAAGAAAACACTAAATGTCATAACACTGAGATTCCCGAGGTAGGAGTATGAACAAGAGAGCTTGAGAATGTGAGGAATTTCACAGAAGAACTGTTCCACGGTGTTGCCTCGGCAGAGCGGCAGTGAAAATGTATTGGCAGTGTGCAGCACAGCATTGAGAACCCCAGTGCCCCAGGCAGCTGCTGCCACAGTGGCACAAGCTCTGCTGCCCAGGAGGGTCCCGTAGTGCAGGGGCTTGCAGATGGCAGCGTAGCAGTCATAGGACATGACAGTGAGAAGGTAAAACTCGGTTGACAGCAAGAATGTAAACAGAAAGACCTGGACAACACAGGCGGTGTAGGAGATGGTCCTGGTGTCCCAGAGGGCATTGGCCATGGCTTTGGGGACAGTGGTGGAGATGGAGCCCAGGTCGAGGAGGGCGAGGTTGAGGAGGAAGAAGTACATGGGGGTGTGAAGGTGCTGGTCGCAGGCTATGGCTGTGCTGCTGAGGCCATTGCCCACGAGGGCAGTCAGATAGATGCCCAGGAAGAGCCAGAAGTGCAGGAGCTGCAGATGCCGTGTGCCTGTAAACGTCAGGAGGAGGAACTCACTGATGGAGCTGCTGTTGGACATCTGCTGCTCCTGGGCACGGGCAATCATCAAAGGAGAAAAAAGGCAAGTTAGACATAAGCCTGTACCATTCCTTGGTGACCATCCTCCTGCTGTATGATTGTATACTCTTTCTTTCCCTACGGGAAAATTTTGTTCAGCTGCATGACTTGAGCTTTTTTTCATGAGTTTGAGTATAGAAGGAAGAGGTGAGGCCTCTGCCCGGGGGGTCTTGATAAAGCAATCCTAACCCCTCGAGGTGGATACAGCATCAAGTAGTAGGAATGCTTGGTTCTAGTTTTGGAATTTGGCATCTCTTAGCATCTCTCCACTTTGTCTCCCTGGGATTTCAGGAACACAGAGTCAATGTGGGAGAGATTTGCATCTTGCAGGGCAGCTCACAGCTTGGAATAACATCTCTCTTAGAGAGCCCAGTCTCATTATGACGGCATCTCATTAAAGGAAAATGAACGTGACCCCAGCCTCACTGTGTTGTCTACAGCCCCAGGAATCTCCTTTCTGCCCCTGTGCACTGCAGAAGGAAATGATTTCATGCCTGTAGAGACGCACCTCTGCTCTGCTGGAGCTCTGGCTGCAGAGGAGATATTTCTTGCCTTAGACTCTGCCCTGAAGGCAAAGGCATTTCTGGGTGGAAGAGGATGCAAGGGGGTGTGCACAGAGGAAGGGGCTTGCATGGAAAAGAATACTGTGTGGTTTTTCCCTTGAGTTGTCGCTCAGGACAACATTTTTTGTTTTCACTTTCCTCTCATTTGCTCATCTCATTACAGCTGCCTGCGGTTTCCATGTCTCATCTCTTTCCCTTCTTTTTCTCTCTGCACTCATACTCACCACCTTAATGTCAGTGCAGTCATCATTGCCCTTTAAGAAATTGCCTGTTTGCAGGGCAGTAGCCGTGTGCTTGCTCATCTCTGCAGGTACAAAGGGACATGTCAGTAAGGGTGAATGGGATCAGGAATGCTAGTTCTGTCCATCGAGCGAGGAAAGGCTGATGAAACATGAGGATGCTGCTCGCAAACCTACTCATCACCAAAGCTCGGAAGTCTCAGTGACATGTTCAAAATAGACAGCTCCTCTCCCATTTCTCCAGTCATCCCTACCTCCTAGGAGGAGGAAAATGAACATGGGGCAGAAAGTCCCAAGTTTGGTCCTCCTTCCTGAAAAGGCCCCTATGCAATGCCCTAGAGAGCAGTGCAGCTGTGAGACCCCAGCCCCACGCATCATCTCTGGCAGTGGAAGGTCCCTGCACTGCCGAGGGCTCCTTCCCCCACACGTCTCCCACAGCACCCAGGGCAGCTCCCTGGGCAGGCTGAGTGCTGAGCCTGGCAGACTCTGGGATGCAGGGACCTTGCTCTGCAGCACGGCCCTTCACACTTCCATGGACAAGGGGTTCAGCTGGCTCAGTCGAGGCTTCTTATCCTGAGGTTGTAGTCCTTGGTTCTGGATGGGAGTCAGCTCGCTCCCATGCCTCCCACACACCCAGCTGGCCAGCACTGACCAGACATTTGGCCGCAAGCAACTGGCCCCCTGCATCCCTTCTCTTCCACACGCCTCTTTCTGCTCGATCTGCATTAATTCCCATCTTTGTCTGTTGCAGTCACTATCCATTTTTATCAGCTCTCACTGACTAGATTCCCTCTTGGATCCCTATAATGCTATCCCCATGCTCGCTGTACCATCCTCTCTCTGACGGAGCTGCCACATGTGTCACACGGGTTGAGCCGCACTCGGTGACATCTCTGTGTCTGCTGTAATAGAAAAATGCACTCAAATATGAAAACACATTATTTTGGACGATGCCCCTTGAAAATTTCCTCTTTATCTTCAACAGAGAAACCTCCCAAATGAATAGTTCATGCCTTGAAGACTTGAGGGAAATGCCTTGTTAGGTCTTTCTGCACTGTAATGAGCCCCACAGCATATCTGGTGTTCATATGCACTTCAGGTACTGAGAGAAGACTGCTGCAACCAAACGATGAAGGTGCAGGCAAATTGCTGTAGTGTGTTGGAGCATAAATTGGTCCCTGTGGGGCCATTATCAACAGAGCATCCCCACAGTCATGTTAGAGAAGATACTTGAAGGACAGCTATTACAAGTAGGTAAAGACCCTGGGCAGGTGATTAGATGTTAAGGAAAGCCCTTGGCTTTTCTCATGGAACAGAAGGGTTAAGTCATGACTGCAGCCTCTGGAAGTGTGGTCCTGTCCCTCACAGTCTGCCCAAGGCTCTCTCACACTCAGTGGGATGTGGGTGTGTAGAGTTCTGTGAGGGACAATGATACTACACCTTCTGGCCTCCCTACAGGGCTACAAGGAGGCCTCAGTGTCACAAGGACAACGTGTGCCTTCCTGAGCCTCTGGAGTACACACAACTGCCGTAGCCTAGAGGACAAAGACCTTCCTTTATGGACAGGAACTTCCAGCCATGGCAGTGCTAAGGAAAAAGAAATAGAGAAATTAAAGTGGGTGGTTGAATCAGCAGTCCTGGATCCAAAAAGATCGGCTCCTGGCACACCAACCTAAAGAACCCAGACTCTGGGACAACAGCAGAAACGTATTCAGAGACCCTGAAGGCAGCATTTCCATTTGCATGTCCTGCGTGGTGATGTAAAAGAGAACAGAGAATCACCTTGGAGGGGAACTGAACAGCTTACCCCATTGAATTGAAGGACACAACCACAAGGCCTTAATTTCTACGTTCAGCACAACTACTCTGGGTAAATGGGCTACAAACTTTGGGTAAAGATCATAAGCACAGCGTTAAGAGATGGAAATTTGACAATCACACCTGGTTTGACTGGAATGTTGTCAGGTGTTCTCTCTTCTCAGCTGGTGAAGCACGAAGGTGAGTTTGTTACAGTCAACTTTGTGCTCTCTCTACTGCCACATTTGATCAAGCATAGTAAGGGACATCAAATGCCCACTGAATTCCTTCTCATTACGCTCAGTTTTGCATTTCCTCACTCAAATAATTTGAGCCACCGTCACTGTAGACAACGTCAGTGGTTGGTAGATTTGAGAAGTAAAATGATTGCCCTCACACTGGGTTTTGCCTAATGGCCGAAACTTAGTTCCCTAAGCAAGCTGAAGAGTTCTTCCACTTCTGTGTGCGTATGTGAGCACCTCCCAGATGACTTAAATTGTCATACATAATCAGTTGGCCGTGAAGAGCAGAGATCTACACGGATGTGTAGATGTGCTGCTTTAGAAGGATTGCCTGCTTGAAATTTCAATCTGCGCTGGGGATGTTGGTGTACCCTCAGTGTGAGGTGTTGAGGGCTCACTCCCAGTAGAACAAAAAGAGGGATCTCCTTGTCTGTGTATAAAACCCTGACCCAGAATCAGGACATGTACAAACATTTAGCAGTGGATTCCCCACCAACATGAGGTACACAGCCTTCAGTATCATTCATTGAACATCACATCATGGCCACGGTAGCCAAGAAGGTCACCAAGTGCCACTTCACCCACAAGGCCCTTTCAGGTTGCAAACAACACATCAAGGGGGGAACCATTCCTTCCTGGATCCCCTACTGCACATGCCAAGAAGTAATCCATGAGCTTTCGGTATTTTCTGGGCCTGATATTTAGATGTGTGCTATGCCCTTTGATTTCTGGGAGGCTGGTGACCCATTAGGGCAAGTGAGGCTGCTCTTGTGACACTCCTTTGAGGAATTAAGAATACCTGGTTAGCATCATCGTTCAGGCTGAGTGACTTATAGCAGACTCCCACAGTGACATCCACTTTAGTTCCTTGTCCCTTAATTCATACCCAGAGGCTTTCAACCACGTCACTGCTAACTGTAAGCTCCATTCCATCCAGCCCACCAGTACATACAGCAACCCCATCCCATCTCACCCGCCCTGCATCTCCAGCGTGGAGAGCCCCGAGCCATCCATCACACACAGCACGCCTGTCACTGGACTCTTCCCACCACGTCTCACTCAGGCTGATGAGGCTGAAGCACACGGTGCCTCCAACTTTCCATGCCAACATGAAAGACCAGTAGCGCACAGCAGCCTTGGACATGCACACCTGGAGGGCTGGTGGTACCCCAGGGAGCTGTGTTGGTGTCTGCGTTGATTGCAGTGAGCTCAGAGGTGGCACGTGACACGGAGGGCACAGCTCTCTGCTGCATGGATACAGCTACTGGTTGAATTCACTGAGACAAAGCCTTCCAAGTGAACATCCACCCTGAGAATGGAAGTCCCTCTTCTCCATGCCCACCATCCCACCGCCACAATTATGTCATTAGAAATGCTCCTGTTCCTGCATATTGGACACTGCAGTCACAACTCTGCAGGGTCACATGTCTGCAACAGGACTTCCCCAAAGCAGAAGGAAAAGGGTAAGTTTGCTGGAGCTGGTGGCACCGTGCAACGCAGGAGTACAAGAGCTGATTGCAAGGAGATGGTCTTTGTGTTTCTTTTGTTGCTGCTACTGTGGAGTTAGTCAAGAAGGAACTGCGTGGAGATTACTCTGGAGTCTTCTTGCAGAAGCACATTCTGCACAGCCAAAGGTGCCCTAATGAGGAGGAAAGGCAGCAAAGCCCTCACCCAGAGAGGCCACGCACTCGTACGTCTCCAGCATCACGTCCCGGTAGAGTGCTCGCTGTGCAGGGTCCAGCAGCGCCAACTCCTCCCTGCTGAAATACACGGCCACCTCCTCAAAGCTCACGGGCTCCTGCAAGCACAAACAGGCTCCTTGCTGTGAACAGCCAAGGCCCAGGGAAGCAGCTTGCAGAGGAGTGAAACTCCAGTCCTAGCTGCTTCTCTGTCCCCAGCACACACATGCTAGCTGAGGGCATCTCCCTCTCCCCCTGCATTCACATCCCTTGGCCTCTCCCAGCTAATTCACCAAAACCCTACGTGACATAGATGAGGTGCGGCCATTTGCTGCTCTTCTGTTGGGATGATCACAGGTGGAAGGCAGAAGTTGAACTGGAGCCTGGAGGGACAAGACAAATGGCAGTGGAGCTGTGAGGGAACGCAGCAGTCCCTGTCCAAGCCCATCCCTCCCCAGTCCTGGACCCCCAAGCCCTTGTCATCATGATTGCTCCCAAGGACTTCCTCCCCCTGTCTGTAAAAACACCTGGGATTGCCCCAGTACAAGTGTAACACCATGTACTGATTATTTGGATTACAAAAAATTTCCTCTCATTGTCAGCCATAATCATTTATGCCACACATGCCGAACTTTTATAGTTTGACTCCAGAAAGGAATTTCACCAAGGACACTGTTATTAAAGGCACTTCCACCAATCAGCTGAGACAAGCAGCGGCAGCAGAATGACTGCTTTTGTCTGACTCAGCTGCAGTTAAAGAAACTGAGCAGCGATACATGAGGAATGGGAAAAGGGACTTTTATCGTAAGACCTAGTAGTGAAGCAAGTTGAGAAATTCATCATGGACAGCCTGTGCCAACTGGGCGATCTGGTATTTGACTGGAAGCACACCTGAAAGGGACCGCTCCCCGAGAAAGAGTTGCAGAAAAACTGTTAGAAAGCGGTACAGCCATTCAACAGGAGGCACAGCAAAATAACCGGTTCATTGAAGAACACTCTCAATGCAGCCCCCAGCACACAAACACACCGAGCCTCAGTGCAGATTGCAACTGCCAGCACAGCAGCATGCTGAAGCACCACCTCCATTGATCTCTGAGGGAACACCTGATGGTTTACATGGCAAATTTTTTAGATTGCACTACTTACATCCTCTGGGAGATATTCATACATGCTCTCAGAAGTGCAAGTAGCCATGGGCTTTTTTAAGGGGACTAAGCATCAAAAAGCCAAGTGGAAAGGTACTTTGTGAAGGCAACTGTTTTGTTCTCAAATTCACCTACTGCTGATGTCACCTAAAAGAGATAATGTCTCACATTCCTCAGGTAAGGAGGTGCAAAACTAGAAGGAGTTAACTAGATGGTACTACACCTCAAATACTTGAGATGGTAAAAAGAACAAGCAGCTTTCTTAATAATAAATAAAAATCTTATAAAACAATTATTAAAAAAAAATACAAAAGTAACAAAAACCACTTTAATTATTTCCTCATCTGCCGAGAAAACACCGAAGCCAAACAACCCTGAGACAGTCAGATCACCACAGACCAATGCGCTTGTAATTTCAACTGAACCATGTAAGCTACTTCATGCCCTGAATAATGCTCAGGGTAGTAAATATCCAAATGGATACTCCAGTCACATTGAGCCATTGTTAAAATTCACTATTTTTTTACCTAAGTCTCTCAATACGTGCATTCCTCCTTCTCTCTTAGCAGCCAAGTGCCCATCATAACTGTTTCCACCCCAACTGCCAGCCAGCCAGGGACAGAAACACCTTGCAACCATTCCTACTGTTCCTCTCCTCCCCTCCCCTCCCCTCCGGTCTCCTCCCCTCCCATTATCTCCTGTCCCCTACCCTCCCCTGAGGGAGGGACTGGACTGAGTTCCAGTTGCTGAAAAAATCAATTCAGGTATTTCTCACACTGCTTCCAGCATGTCTGCTGTATCACTGTATCCTTTTTTTTTTTTTTCCATCATCCCTCCTTCAGTTTCCTGCACTATGATCAAAGCCAATTGTTTCCTGTCTCTACCCCGTGTCCTTTCTTGCCTTTTTATCAACCTTTTACTGGGCTGGATCGGCCCGGTTCCATGAAAACTGGTGCGGGGGACCCATGGACCCATAACCCAGGAAAGGGGAAAGGGAAAAGGGAAAAGGGAGGTGGGCCTAGAAACAGCACACTGGCAATGATCTGAGGAGGAAAGCTAATTTACTAAATAAGATACCAGAAAGCAAAATAACAGAATATAACATAATGTAATAGGAATTGAATCTAATAAAACAAATAAAATTAGCAACAGAGAGTGTCCATCGTGGAGTCTCTTTGTCCACCCCTGCAGAGACTGAGAGTCTGTCTTCAGGGCAGCCTTTAGAACGCCATTATAATGCTCAATAAGGCCTGCCCCCTTTGGATTGTCTGGCAGGTGGAATCGCCACTCAATATTGTTCTCTTCTGCCCAGCGTTGCATCATTGCACCCGTGCAATGAGTCCCTTGGTCGCTCTCAATGACTTGTGGTGTCCCATAGGCAGCCATCAATCTCGTGAGCACCTTGATGGTATATGCCTGGTTGGCTTTTGGTACTGGATAGGCCTGCATTAGCCCACTCGCAGCGTCAACACAGGTTACGGCATATCTCGCTCCGTCAGATCGAGGGAGGGGCCCAGTATAATCAACCTGCCATCGCTGTAGAGGATTGTGTCCTCTAGCAAGATGGGCTGTAGTTTCAGGCAACGACCTCGGTCACATTCTGGAGCAGGCATCACAGTCTCTGCATGCTTGAGCTACATCCGATAATTGTACGGGCAGTCCCCATGCTTTGGCAGCTGCCCACGTGGTCTTCTGTCCAGCATGCCGCAGCTTTTGATGTAACCAGTAGGCGATGTTCTCAGATGGTGAGTTCTCAACCCATCTAACTCGGGCCAGCGTGTCAGCTTCATCATTTCCTGGTGACTGTAGGGGTCAGTGACCAGAAACATGGTAGACACGTACAGTTCTGTGTTTGACTGTATTCCATATGTGTGACCGCATATCTTTGCCCCAGATCGGTCGGGAGTGGATAGTCCAGTCCTGGGTAGCCCACTGTGCGATCCAAAGAGTGAGCCCCCGGTACACAGCCCAACTATCTGTGCAAATATTCAGGATACCGTCACCAGGTTCTTTGGTTATAACCATCCACACGGCCCGCAGCTCTGCCCACAGGCTGCTTTGACCATCCCCCTCTTCAAACCATATTGTGTCTGTAGCAGGATGGTATGCTTCTGCTCTCCACTTACTTGGGTTGCCCTTGCTGGACCCATCCGTGTACCAGGCATCTTCAGGAATGGGATATTCTCCTTCCTGGACGGGACTCTTCTCTGGCGGAGCAACCAAGATTTGTTTTTGTGCATCACTGTGATACGTCACTGGGCCTAGAATCTTTTGGAGCTCTTTTTACAGTGGTGAGGAAGACAGACTACTCCTCAGGCTGAGATAGGCGACCCATCGTGCCACCGTCAGTGCCTGGGCCACCCCTGTCTTAGGGAGGTGGGTCAGATCTCTTACCCACCCCTGAGTTGGAAGAGTGGTCTTAACTACGACTTCAGCCGTCTGGGTTATTGGCTCTACCGCTTGCAATGCAGTATAGGCAGCCAACAACTGTTTTTCAATCATACTATATCTTTCTTCTGCTCCATGCCAGACCTGAGACCAAAATCCAATGGGAGTCCGAACAGAACTCTGATGTTGCCACAGGCCCCAGCCAAAGCCATCCTGAGTAACATGAACATCTAATTCAGCTGGGAGGGTAGGATCAAATATACCCAATGCCTGGGCTTGTTTCATCGCCTGTTTTGCTTGCTGGAAAGCAACCTGTTCTGTTTTCCCCCAGTCCCATTTGAAAATGCTCCAAATGAAAGACATGGTAAGTTACTGTATATGTGTATATATATGTATATATTTTTTAAAGCCTGCCTGGCTCACCAATTGTAAGGCAAATAACCCCAAGGAAAGCACTCAAGGAAATAGTGCGAAAGATGGTATATTTTTGGTAGGCTTTGAATAGATGGTATACAAATAAACAGCAAAAGAGATTGGCTCACCTCGATGATGGTTGAGACTCGCCAATAACTCCACCAGGGAGGGATCTCCAACAAGAGATCCTTCCCTGCTGGTGGTCAGCCCTTAAATGGGGTCTTGGGAGAGGTGGAGTCAAACTCCACCCCTTCCAATCACACTCAGTTGTGCCCCTGCAGCTGACTCAGGGCTTGCCTCAGGTGATCAATCAGTGGTTCAGGCCGTGATTCAACACTTCCCATACAGGCACCAAAGGGCGTGTCCTGATCTGACACAGGGACATGATAAGGACCCCTTTAGCAATAAGGACTGGAATGTTGACCACAATATCAGCAGGCAATGTACCAGTAACCAGAGGGACTACCGAACCTCCCACCTCCAGTAATCTCCCCCGAGGTGCAAGTAGGCCACACCAGCAAGGTCCTACCTGCACCTTCCGAGACCATTTAATTCTATTGATGCCTGGCTTTAGGTTCTCAGGGGCAGGGAGCAGAAGATTGTTCTCATGGCTGCTCTGAGGTCTTACCTGGTTATCGGTGTCCATAATCTGAATCCTAAGCATGGAGGCCCATACTGTTTGTAACGTTTTCAGGGCACTGGTTCTGGCATTGTAGCCTGCGACACCTGTGGATGTTTCTTCCTTCTGTTAGGCACTATAAAGTCAGCCAGATTCCAGGTTGTTGTCGGTGCTGCCTGTATTATTCATACTCACAATTTTCTGGGAGTACTATGAAATTTTTGATCATTCCTAAGCTGTTTCCAGAGCTGTAACAAAACATGGTTTGGTTGCCCATCGATTTTAGCAAAGGCAACCCCAGCCCATATAAGATCACTGAACATGGTCTTCCGGGATACCTGTATGGGGCCCGATCGGGGTATCCGTGGGACAGGCTTCCTAGTTTTAATCGGGAATGCCTCAGCTTCTTCTACCATACGGACATGGCACCTAGTTCTTATGCGCACTGTTTCCCCAAGGTCTGCCACCAACTGGGCTGCCTGTTGGACGATAGCCTCCGAAGCCACCTAGGGGTTTAGTATGGAGACCAAAGTCCCATAAAGGTGAGAGGGGGCTTGCTGCAGTATTAGGTCTCGCATACCTGCTGTAAATTTTTCTGTATCAGGGCTTTCAAAGGTTTCTGAATACACGGCCTCCCTCATACCCTGGTCCCGGATATATGTTTGGAGGTCCTCCATAGAGAACCATAAACCGGTACTGAGTGGAATGTCAGATTTATTAGGCCACGATAGGCGGCATGCTGCCATCAACCAATCTATAATAGAATGATTCTCATTAGTAGAGTGGATGGCGGCATATAATTTTTGCTTCAAGGTTGGGCGCATTGTTATAGATGCTAGTTTTGACATCTGTGTCCCACTAACTAATACGCTTTCAGCTCCCGCATCCCATAACCTCAGGAGCCATGATGGTACGCTTTCTCTTGGTTTTTGATGGAACCACTGTACTAGGTCCATCAACTCACTTGCTGTATACGGGCGAGCTGTCACATGCAAGCATGTTTCAGCAAAGGGCCATTGGTCAGGAGGCACTCCCGCTGGTCTATCTTGCACTTTTTTTGTTTTTTGAGTTATGATTGTTCAGATCAATTGGATCCTCCAGAGACACAGCTTCAAGATCCAATTTACAACTCTTTTTTTTCTGAAACATCCAGGTCCGCTACTTCAGGGACCTGGGTGTCTTCCACTGATACACTACATATTTGTCTTGTTGGCACATCTAGTCTGGGTTTTTTGATTACTAACGTGCCCAGTTGTTGTTCCAACATTTCAATTCTATCTCTTAACAACTGATTTTCAGATTCTGTTCTTGTATTTGTTATTTCCATTTAATGTAAACCCATTATTAGAGGCCAAGCCACAGCACAAGCGGCTAGCTGACGTTCTTTTGGAACTAGTATGTTCACATCTAGACCCTGAAAATTATCTGTCAGCCGGGCTGGAGAAGGAGAAACACTCCCTGTAACCCGCAGGGGTCCCCATTTTTCAATAACAGTGGAAAGACCATAATAGGATGATCCCATAAATCCTGGAATTTGACCAGGAATTGTTTGGTCAAGGGGAGTAATGTTCTCACCCCTGCCCCATTTGAAAACGTTCCAAATGAAAGACATGGTTATTTATTGTATATGTATGTATACATATTTATTAAGCCTGCCTGGCTTGCCAATTGTAGGGCAAATAAGCAAACTCCACCCCTTCCAATCACACTCACTTGTGAACCATCAGCTGACTCAGGGCTTGCCTCAGGTGGTTCAGGCTATGATTCAACAGTTCCCATACAGATAGACAATGGTCCCTCCTCACATTGCTAGGTGATTGTGTCTGCCAGCTCCCTCAAGGCATGGTTGTACACCAAATTCCTCCAGGGAGAGTCATAACCAATTTCTCCCATCAAAATGGAAAATTTACTTTTCCACAGACCCCAGGTTTCCACAAGTTATTTTAATCATTTCTCCAATCTACCAATCATTGCAATTTTCAACAAGTTTCCTCTGCAGTTTCCCACAGCCAACTCCTTCATGTCTGGAATGTCTGGAATGTACAAACTGCCTTCACACACTGTAACGCACACACTGCTGCAGCTACAAAAGTAAAAAGCAAAGCTTAACACACTGCAGACTTGCCACATACACACACCACAGAGACACGCTTGGCACCCTCACAGTACTTCTCACAGCCATGTTCACAGACAACATCACAGTGCCGGCAACCATAACACAACACAGTTCCCAATAACCCTAGCTCTTCAGTTTCTCCTGGGGGTCTGGAATCTCTCAAGCACACCCTCACCACCTTACTTTCAGGAAGATGTGTTGCCCGGGGGTCCTGCATCTCTCAACTACTACTCAAACCCCATTTCTCTTGGTTGCCTTCTCTCCATGTTATTATTGGGAAAAAGAACCCGTTGCACACATGGGTCATCTCCATAACTGCATGTGGGGTACTACTTGGGGATCCCCTCACCCTTACTCTTCGTACGTGACAAGCTTCTGTCACGCTTTCGCAGGGGCAGTAAAAAGGAATGCATTGCTGCAATGCAGGGAACATGCAGCTGGTCCCGATGGAGCCTGGATTGGGGGGAGCTCCCTGAGAATCACTCAGTGTGATGTTAGAAAGCAGCACTCCTTTATTCCTCACGGTGCGCACTGGGCGTCTTGACAAGCAAGCGCACCCTCTCAGAGTTCAGGTTCTGCATCTGAACAGTTCAGACAGACATCTGCTGTACGCTGGCATACATAGCCCTTCTTTTTCAAGGTCTCACAGGTATGTGCTAATGTCCCTTTGGGCATGCTCAGTGGTATTCAGGGTCGAGTGCCCACCAACTTCTTCCCTTTTTCCACCATCAGCTTCATTCCTGAAACCTCTGACTCACTTGCATCCACTTTTTCCCAGTTTGGAAGATTCCCATTGATTATGAGACCACAGTGCATCACTTTTAAAACCAAAGGATGTGGAACCTAAGCAAAATGTGCTTGCACGTTTTGAGGCAAAAAAGTATTCTATTGTGACTCCAGTGCTTCTTGTGTGGCAAAACCATTGAGGCAGAAAATAAAATTAAATTACGTTCCCAGTGCAGAATTACTGGGACTGCTCACCCACAAAAGCTGAAATGGAAACCTTTAGAAGCAGCACATATGCATTATTTTTGCTAAGGTAGTATACCAGTTCTTAAACTAATGTAGTAATACCTATGGCTAAGAAAACCAACCTATATCACCTGTACACAAACTCACAAGTACCCTGAGAGCAGTTCCTTCTGGGTGTCCTTACACACTTGAGATATACACCAGTGAACATCAGAGCAGGCCATCTAACAGCAGTGTGCTTAAGCATGCTCACGCCTTCAAAAGAAGACCTAACAGAGAAACCAGAAGTGCTTAGGACAAGAACTCAGCCAGCTGCAGGGAGATGCTGTCCTCTGGACCAGGGCAGACGGCGACTGCTTCTTGCTGAGTCATTGTCACGGCTGAGAGGAGTTAATGGAAAGCAATAAACAGTAAGTAGGGATGCCTGAGCACATGTATGTGCAAATGTCCCCAGCAAAGAATCAAAGACACTGCAGAAAGCAATGCTTCATTAGCATAACAAAACTCAGCCCCCACCCTTCTTCGCTCCCCCATTTCTCCCTCCCTTCCCTCCTCCTGTCCCCCGGGAGCAGATGTGAGCTGAGAATGAGCAGTGAAAGTGCCCGAGGCCTGGCAGCCGGCTCGGGGCGTGCTCGCTGTGGCACCTGAGCCTGTGCTGAAGCAGCCAGAGCCTGGCTGGAAGCCATCCGGGCAGCACCGCGGTGGCAGGAGGTGCACCAAGGCCGTCCTGCGGCCAGCTCCGGGCTGAGGGCACTCGGCATCCTATGCTCTGCGCGACTCCAAGGAGCCCGGTTGCCTGCAACAGAGCTGGGAGCAGCCTGCTCTGCACCCAAGGTAGGTGCCCTTCGTGGTTCGTGCAGAGGAGCACACGCTGCCAGCAGCACCGGGTGGGACCCTGGTCCCAGCTCCATGTGCTGCCCGCCATGGCAGATTGCTGTACTTCAGTCTGTTTTGTTTCAGGGAGGACAGCAGATGCACCAAGCACATGCTCTGCAGCCTCCCTGTTTCTGCAGGGGGTGGGAACAATGTTTCCTGACAATTTGTAAGTGCAGAGTGAGCTTCTGACAGAAGTTTCTCACCCGGGAGCCAGTCAGACAGTGACTTTTGCAGTCTGGCACACAATGAGTTGTACCATTACTGCTCGAAATCTCCACTCTTTGCTGCCTGAACTGCACGCTCAGCTTCCCAGATCCAAGCTGGACTGGCAGTGACATTCGTGCTGCAGTATTTGTGACAAAGACTTTGCCAGATACCCTAAGGACCAGTTGGAATTAATGTACACAGACGGGCTGGCATTATTCATTCACGGATCAGCTTTTTCCTGGGAGTGGTGGGGCTGATGCCTTCTGGGCACTCTTTGTTCTGACTTCAGGCCTTACCATTCCTCAGGAGGTAGACGTGGGAACTGGGAAGCTGTTTTCCTCTCCGTGCTGATCTTGACAGTACAGGAGCTGAAAAATTTCCCATGATTTTATTTTCTTTCTGGAATGCTACATTCTGATGGAAGGTAACAGCAGGGGGCTGATGATGAACGATGTCTCTGGGAATGCCCATGACTAATCCTTATTTCTTTATTTATTTTATTTGACCAAGATTTATTAATCCACATTCAGAGTTTTCATTGCAAATATAGCTTCTGTTCCCTGTTCCTGTCTATTTTTGTTCTCCTTTCCTTCATATGCAGCTTCCAAACCTGGCATTTTGCACGTAACACCTCTATCCTTACATCCCTGTGTAGCTTCTCGTGACATTGACAGTTTGTCACAGATGGATCCAAACTCAGTATGTGATTTGAATCGACAGAGCAGCAAGACTATAATCATTGATATACAACAGATACGCTGTAGTGCTTTAACAGCGTGTTAACAAGATTGGATTATACACACAACTACCGGAGACCCTCCCATTGAGTCATGAGGCACAGAGTGGTCCCCCTGTCTATGTCAACTCCTGAACCTACAGAAATAAGGAGCCTTTATGGACCTGGATCCAGTTCTGGTCCCAGACTTCTTCACGGCTTTGTGTGTAAAAAATCATATGAGCACAGTCTGAGACATAACCTTAGGGAAGGTCACAAAGCTCCAAACTAAGCGTGAGTCTCTTACAGCAGATCAGTATCTGCAAGGTGTCTGGACAAAAGGGGGTGAAGGATCTCTGCTAAGCTGTGACCTCGACCTGCTCTCTGCTTTGGGGTAAGATGCCTGTCTCCTTGTCATGCTTTGTCTTTAGTCCCATGGTCAGTCAGCCCTCAGGAGTTGAACTGTCAGCTGTCAGTTTTTTCTGCCGCACCATTTGAGGCAGCTGTGTGATGATTACTGTCTTTAAGCCAGAGTGTTATGAGTATAGTTGCTCAATGATTTTCAGTGCAAGGTGTGGTGTGCCATCCCCCAGGCAGTGCCGTGCAGATGGTCTGGGGTGGGCAGGGGTTGGACAGGGACTGCTGCATTCCCTCACAGCTCTGCTGACATTTCCCTTGCCCGTGCAGGCTCCCGTTCAACTTCTGCCTTCTACCCGTGATCATCCCAGCCTGAAGGAGAGCAGCAATGGCCTCAGCATATCCAACTCAAGTAGGGGCTGGGAAAAGCGGGCAGGAGAGGCCAAGGGGTGAGGGATGTGAATGCAGGGGTAGAGGGAGGTGTTCTCAGGCAGCATGTGTGTGCTGGGGACAGAGAAGTGGCTGGGACCGGAGTTTCACTCCTCTGCGAGCTGCTTCCCTAGGCCTTGTCTGTTCCCACCAAGGAGCCTCTCTGTGCTTGCAGGAGCCCATGAGCTTTGAGGAGGTGGCCGTGTATTTCAGCAGGGAGGAGTGGGCGCTGCTGGACCCTGCACAGCAAGCACTCTACCGGGACGTGATGCTGGAGACGTACGAGTGCGTGGCCTCACTGGGTGAGGGCTGTGCTGCCTTTCCTCCTCTTTTGGGCCCATTTGGTTCTGCAGAATGTGCCTCTGCAAGAGGACCCCAGAGTAAGCCTTATGCAGTTCCATCTGGACAAACTCCACAGTAGCAGCAACAAAAGAAAGACAGAGAAGCATGAAGGGCTCATGGAGATCAGCACTTTTATTAATGTCCTGGATTGAGCGCTGGCCAGCAGGCATCAGCCAGGAGGGGAAGGACAAACTCCCTGCAGTCAGACCTTTATCTTTTAAAGAAAATATCTGCATGTTTTCAGAGATGGAAAAGCAATTTTTGCTCCAAAGGAAGCTGCTGTGTTTATTCCCAGTGTCATTCAGTCCCTAAACGTTATTTCACTGTGGGGAGGGACATTGTGCAAATTTGCTGGATAAGCAGCTGTACCAGAATGATGGAAAAGCTTTCCTTTCTCCTACTTCTATTGCTGCGGCTCCACTTCCAGCCCCCAAACCCATGGTGATCTCCCTGCTTGAAGAAGGAGAAGAGCCCTGGATCCCAGATGTGGGTAGCCCTGAGGCCGTGGCAGGAGATGTCAGCCCAGGTGAGGTGGTGGAGGGATGGAGGAAGTTGAAGCCATAACAGCTATCACTGGGAGAGTAGTATTTGGGCCACTGTGTGCAATTTCTGGTTTTCCTTTGTCATCCAGCAGGTGCTGGGATAAGAAGTCCAGGGAAGGGTCTGCAGGAAGGTGGTGTGGTCAACAGACAGTGTGGTAGCATCTCTATAGAAGAAATCAGAAGGGATGTGCATGTGGATCTGGAGCAAGTTCAGGGGGAGCAGAAGAAGATGCAAAAGGGAAAGCATCTGTTAAAGGCATCAAGGAACACACTGGACATCAGTACAGGTCAAAGGCAGCATGAAGAGCCCAGGAGTAAGGATGTGTGCCAGAGGGAAAAGCAGAATCCATGCCCTGAGGGTGAGAAAAGCTTTAAAATAGATTCCAGAGTCGTTAAGCACCAGTGCGTACACTCAACAAAGAGCCTGTACAAGTGCTCTGAGTGTGGGAAGATGTTCAAATGGAGATCCAAACTCTTCTTGCACCAGCGCATCCACACAGCAGAGAGACCATATAAGTGCTCTGAGTGTGAGAAGAGCTTCAAATGGAGTTCTGATTTAAAGGTGCACGGCCGCATCCATACAGGAGAGAGACCATATAAGTGCTCTGAGTGTGGGAAGAGCTTCAAAAGCTGTTATGAATTGAAGTGGCACCAGCGCAGCCACACTGGAGAGAGACCCTATAAGTGCTCTGAGTGTGGGAAGAGCTTCAAATGCAGTTATGAATTGAAGCGGCACGAGCGCAGCCACACAGGAGAGAGACCCTATAAGTGCTCTGAGTGTGGGAAGAGCTTCAAAACCGGTTATGAACTGAAGCTGCACCAGCGCAGCCACACAGACGAGAGACCATATAAGTGCTCAAAGTGTGGGAAGAGCTTCAAAAGCAGTTCTGAATTGAAGGTGCACCAGCAGAGGCACACAGAAGAGAGACCATTTAAATGCTCTGAGTGTGGGAAGAGCTTCAAAAGCAGTCATGAACTGAAGCAGCAACAGCGCAGCCACACAGACGAGAGACCATATAAGTGCTCAGAGTGTGACAAGAGTTTCAAAAGCAGTTCAAAACTGAAGCAGCACCAGCGCAGCCACACAGGAGAGAGACCATATAAGTGCTCTGAGTGTGACAAGAGCTTTAGTAGCAGTTCTGATCTCAAATCCCACAAGCAAATACACACTACTGAAAGACTGCAGAAGCACCTCCAGAATATGAGAACCTTCAGAAGCAGTTCCAGCCACGTTTCCTACCAGCACATGCACACTGCAGACAGAGCCTGCAATGCCCCAGACATGGAATAGCTTCAACCAGAGCCACAGCCTGGTTACCCACTGTGGCTGTGTGTGGTGATGAACCACACAGTTCCCTTGCACAAAATGCAGGAAGAGCTCCAACCACTGCACCAACCTGATCGAGTAGAAAGGGATCCACTCAGGGCAGGGGCCACAGAAATGCCAGCACCGCAGGAAGAGCTTCATCCAGAGCTCTGTCCACACTGAATGTTGCCCAGTGCTCGTGAGGGGAATGCCCTGCAAGCGTCTGTGCTGCAGGAAGAATTTCTCTCAGGGCTGACTTCTCATTTCTCATGGGAATGCCCCATTTGCAGGAAGAGTTTACAAGGGAGATGGCTTTGCTGAAACCCTCTACAGAAGGGAATTATCCCAGGAGTTTCAGATCACCTTTCCTTGCTAAGGAAATATATTCTCTCACCATATCTGCTTCTCTCCTCTCCTCTTCCTGCAATCAGAATTTTGAAACCATCTTCAAAGGAACATCAGCTGTGTCTGGTTTCTCTGTGTGTCTGTGTGCATGTGCTGCTCTTAAAAGTTTCTGAGTGCACTGAGGAATGAAATACAAGGGTCAGGAGAGCAGTAACGTGGCTTGTGGAAGTTTTCTGAAAATAACCTGTAGTTGAAGGGGAAGGGGGTGAATAAAGTAGGAGAGTTGTTCTGGAGCTTTTGTCACTGTAGTCTTGCTTATTGTTCTAAAAATAAAAGACCACTTGTGGATTGAGGAATGGTACAAGGAAGTTTGATTTTGCTGATGTCTCCAGTCCACTGCTCTCATCACAGGGAAGCATTTCTTTCACGCAAGCAATGTCATCCTTTCTCACAGTGCTGCACACTGCTTCTACTCCTCTTCCAAAAAGTTTATTCAGGAGCTCAGAGCAGCTGTGAGACACCAAGCTTTTCATGGCGCCGCTAAATCTAATAATAGCTGAGCTTGTTTCTCCTAAGTGCAGCATCCCATGTCTCAGGAGGTGGTGGGAGCAGAAGGCAGTGCAAACCCACAGGGTGCACAAGCAGCTTATCCCCGCAGCATAGAGGTTTCAGAGTGCTCTCCAGTGCATGCTTGCCTCTTTTCTGAGCTTGAAGGTCTTTGCTTTGACCTTGGGAAAGTGTCCACAAGACCTCCTGAAGAACGGCCACCACATATGCCTGGCTCAGCTCAAGCTCCTGAGGTCTGCAGTTTGCAGGAAGCGGAGGTTGATTTTGCTGAGCTGGTGAAGCCAGCAGGAGCCTGCCCATATCCTCTGGAGCTGAGTTTCTCTGTAGGATCCCTGAGTCCCCCCAGCAAGCTGCAAGGAGATGTTTCTTGCAGTACTGCAAAGCGCTGTTTCCTCCATCTCAGGGAGCAGAGGCCTGGTGTGGTATAGGAGAGGTAAAACAGGGCCCTGAGGGTTGGAGGAACACACAGCTCCAAGGAAAATGCGTGGGGAAGAAGCAAGCAGCTGGGAGGCTTAATAATCCCCAGCAACAGGAAACAGTTGCTGATGCAAGAGGTGGGATGATTTACATTTCAGCTGCATTCAATTAATTCCTGACCTACAGCATTGCTCATGTGTTTCCCCATTCCTTTCAGGATTCCCCAAGAAGTGTTCTGACCATTTTGTGTTTTCAACATTTTGTGCCATTATTTCTTCCCAGGTGCAGGACTCTACGCTTGCTCTTGTTGAACCTCACCACGTTCCACTCTGCCCAACTCCGCACTCTGTCCAAGCCTTACAGAATGGTGGCACAGCTTTCTGCTATGGCAGCCACTCCTCCCAGCTTTGTACTTTCTGACGGTGCCCTCTGTGCCTATATGCACGTCACTGATGAAGATGCTGAAGAAGAGCAGACGCAGCACCAACCTCTAAGGAACACCACCAGCTACACGCCTCCAACTAGACTCTGCCCCGCTGATGACAACCGTCTGAGCTCTGCCACTCAGCCAGTTCTCAATCCACCTCACTCTCCATTCATCTATCCCATGCTTCCTGGGGCCTCATTACAAGGATGCTGTGGGAGACAGTGTCAAAAGCCTTTCTGAAGTCCAGGAGCACAACATCCACCAATCTCTACTCATATGCCCAGCCACTGATAACTAGGTAGAAGTTCACCACGATGGTCAAGCATGATTTCCCCTTGGGGATGCCGTGCTGACCACTCCCAATGATCTTCTTCTCTTCCAATTGCTTGGAGACGGCATCCAAAACAAGTTGTTCCGTCACCTTTCCAGGGACGGAGGCGAGGCTGATCATCGTGTATTTTCATGGCTTGTCCTTCCTGCCCATTTTGAAGACTGGTGTTACACTGGCTATCCTCCAGTCTCCAAGCACCTCTCCCATTCTCCAAGATCTTTCAAAGATGAGAGAGCGTGGTTTGGTAGTCACTTCTGCCTGTTCCCCCAGCACTTCTCTTTCATCTTCCAACACACTGCTATAATGTAGATACTGGAAAATCTTCCTTGAGAGGCTGCTGTGCCATGACATCTGGAGTTTAAGAGACATTTGGATATTGCCTTTATGTCCTTTGACTTTTGGTTAGTCCTGAAATAGTCAGGATGTTGGTCTAGATGATCTCTGAGACTCACTTCCAACTGTAACATATACAAATATATTTAATATGGTTGTGAAAATCCGCATTTATACCAAACGTAAATGTCATTATTTTGCGGCTATGTGAATATGTCTAGTGGAAAATTAATCATGAGGACTCAGAGACAACCTCCAAAACTGCCATAAAGGAAGAGTTATTTATTACAAAACTTTTACACGGAGATTTTCTTCTACATCTGTTTTGATTATTGCCTATCATCTTGACCCAGGAGTTGATTCAGTTACCAACAAAGAGGTGGCTGCTGCCTTCACTATGCTCTGGTGTATCTCATGCCCCTGTGTGGGATTGGGCACTATGACCCAGGACGTATGGGAGCCCACCTGTAGCAAGACACTGTTGACAGACAAAGCAGGCCAAGGCAACTGAGCGTAGATAAATGATTTCTCTCTGTTGACGAGAAAAGATATTTGGGCAAGCACACAGTAGGTGCCCAATGTCAGATGAGATCACCGAGAAGACTTTTGGTTATGAAGATAAGTAAAACTTTAAATTCTTTATTGTCTGATCAGTTATCCTAGAGAAGGGTTTCAATTTCCTGCATACAATCAAGTAAAAATATAGATATATAGTTTTTCCGTCATTCATCATAATTGTAGTGACAGAAGTCATATAAAAGCTACAATTACCTCAGACACACCAAAAGTCATTCCTTGGGACAAATAAGAGTACAACAAACCCCTGTCATTCTTCTGTATATCAATCAAACTGTTCATGAAGTGTCATGCCAAACTCAACACCCCGAGGTTCAGCTGTGTAAGAGTGCTGACAGAACATTCTGAAGTCCCTGAAAAAGCTTTTGCAGGTTGAATGCCCAGCAGCACGCTCATCTTCAAAGTTAACAACCATATAACAAATTCTGAATTTAACAGGAAGGTACAAAAAGAGAGCAAACATTACAGAAGAGGGACTTTTTTTGTGAACTGCATCCAACTTCTGAATTCTGTTTAGACAGGTCTGGAACACCAGGAAAAACCAATGTCTTGGTGTCTCTGTAAAACTTCTCCAGTGAAAAAAACAAACAGAAGATAAAAAACAAATTTCTGGTGAGAACTTTTCCAGAAGAAATCTCCCACATACAGTTTCATGGAGGAAAGCAAGTACGAGTGTGTTCAATGTTGGGCCCTTCACTGCAAGAAAGACATCAAGGCGCTGGAATGTCAAGGGCAACAAAGCTGGTGAGGGGTCTTGAGCACAGGCCTTACGAGGAGTAGTTGAGGGAGCTGGGATTGTTAAGTCTGGAGAAGAGGAGGCTCAGGGGAGACCTTACTGCTCTCTATAACTACCTGAAGGGAGGCTGTGGTGAGCTGGGGTTCAGCCTTCTGTCATGTAACTAGTGATAGGATGAAAGCGAATGGCTTCAAATTACACCAGGGGCGACTCAGACCAGACATAGGAAACAGTTCTCCAAAAGAGTGCTCAGGCACTGGAATGGGCTGCCCAGGGAGGTGGAGGAGTCGCTGACCCTGGAGGTGTTCAAGGAACATTTAGATCCTGTCTTGAGGGACATGGTTTAGTGAGAACTACTGGTGATAGGTGGAACTGAACGGCCACGTTCCTGAACTGCAGATCCTGAACATTTGAGCAAGCCTTTAAAAACCTGAAGTCAGAAGCACAGCCCAAGTATGTGAGGGCCCTGCCAAGAGCCGTCACTGAAGAGATCATAGAGGGCATGAAGTGAGGTGTTTGTTTGTGAGGGCTGGTGAAGCAGGAAATGGCATGCATTAGACAGAGGTGAAAAATCAAATGTGGAGGTGGCTCTGAAAGCTCTTGATGCATTTCATTCAGCAGGATGGCCACGCACTGGCCCTGCACTCCTGCATGTCTCACAAACCCTTCCTTCTTCCATTGTAGTGATTAATTTGAGGTGGCATTGTTGGACGTAGAAGGATGGGATTCATCTCACTGAAAGAGAGCTGCCTAATATGCAATAGACCGAGTCTGCTCACAAGGAGCTAATGGCAGAGTGGCAACATATTTTTAGCAACCTTGAGTTGGTTTAGATGCCTCCAAGGAACTTGCCTCAGCATCATCAGGATCTGAGGAAGACAGAAAGTGTTTTCCTTTCTTTTGTCTCAAAGCTGGATTCGTAAGGCCTTTTCTGGTGACAAGGCTCTGACTGATAACTGCTGGTTATCCAGATGGGTGTTATGGTGCCTCATTGTCTCTGTTTATGCTTGTAAAGATAAGCAGAAATAGGGGCACATTGTCTTTTCGGGGGGTACGGCTTGGAGAAGCTGACCACCACAAAAAGACAACAATGCTCCTGCATGGCAATGAAGGCAACATCCGCTGCTGGCTTATCTGTTAGGCCAGACATGTCACACAAACCAAGAGAAAAGGAAAAAACTCCTGAGAAATGGGGATAAAATGCCTTCACTGAACCAAGGGTTTGAGGAGAAGAGAAGAATTCCTGGAGAAGAACTCCCAAAGAAAAATCTTTGAGGAGAACTCCTGAAGACGGCCCCTGAGGCCTGCTTGCTGCCATCTCCCATCCTCCGTGGTGACCAGACGAGTTCCTGAGACTATGAACCTTGTTGGGCTTGTTTCTCCTAAGTGCAGCATCCCATGTCTTAGGAGGTGGTGGGAGCAGAAGGCAGTGCAAAGCCACAGGGTGCACAAGCAGCTTATCCCCGCAGCACAGAGGTTTCAGAGTGCTCTCCAGTGCATGCTTGCCTCTTTTCTGAGCTTGAAGGTCTTTGCTGTGACCTTGGATATCGTCTGGAAGAACTCGCGCAGAAGGGCCATCACATTTGCTGGGCTCTTCTCAAGCTGCAGTGCTTGGTCTGCAGTTTGCAGGAAGTGGAGTTTGACTTTGGTGAGCTTGGGAAGCCAGCAGGAGCCTGCCCATGTCCTCAGGAGCTGTGAGTTTCTTTGTAGGATCCCTGAGCACTCCCTGTGAACCACAAGGAGATGATGCTTGCAGTATGGAGAAGCGCTGCTTCCTCCATCTCAGGGAGCAGGGGCCTGGTGTGGTGCAGGAGAGGTAGAGCAGGGCCCTGGGGGTTGAAGGAACACACAGCTCCAAGGAAAATGCGTGGGGAAGAAGCAAGCAGCTGGGAGGCTTGGGAATCCCCAGCAACATGAGATAGCAGCCCAACCAAGAGCTGGGATGATTTATTTTTCAGCTGCATCCAATCAATTCCTATCCTATGGCACTGCTCATGTGTTTCCCTTCTCCTTTCAGATTTCCCCAAGAAGCGTTCTCACTATTGTCTATTTTCATCTTATATCACTGTGTTCTCAGAAATGCTGATTTTGCTTTCCTAGATAAAGCAAACAAACAAAGAAACACAGTGAGGTCTGTTTTCCATTATGCTCACTGAATTATTATTAAAAATTAACTGATGATTTCACCCCCCCATATTTTGTCACACACCATGTCTAGCTGCATTAGGGGATGGAAAAATCACTTTCTTTCCTCTCTCCCTGTACCTTCTTTCCCTGTGCTTTGGGGAAGGAAATCCTTCTGTAGTGGATATGAGTACCTACAGAGCTATGACTGCAGTGCGCAGTCAGAAGGAACAGGAGCGTTTCCAATGCCAAAATAGGTTGTTTTCCTTGTGGTGGTGGCATGGTGGTTTAAACAGTTTACCAGGCTGGTTTGGCCCGGTTCTGTGACGATTGGTGCAGGGGACCCACGGACCCACTCCCCAGGAAAGCGGAAGGAGGAGAGGGAAAAGGGAGAAGGGAGATGGGTTTAAAAACAAAACAGCAGCAACAACCTGAGGAGGAAAGCTAATTTACAAAATGAATTATCAGGAAGCAAAATAATAAAATATAATACAATATGATTGGAATAGAGGTTCATGAATCAGATCAAATGAGCAAGAGAAAGAATGTCCGATAAACCGAAGGCCTTGCGCTAATGCTGAAGGCGGACGGCTGCAACAAACACCCACTGCTACAGCAGTTGTGTGTACTGCCAAGGCTCAGAAGGGCACACGTTGTCCTTGTGTCGATAGGGCCTCCTTGTAACCCTGTAGGGAGGCCAGAAGGTGTAGTATCATTGTCCCTCACCGAACAGTACACACCCACATCCCACTGACCGTGAGAGAGCCTTGGGCAGTCTACAGCACCACACCTCCAGAGGCTGCAGCTATGGCTTAACCCTTCTGTTCCAAGAGACAAACCAAGGGCTTTCCTTAACATTACAATCACCTGTTGCAATGGGATTGCCAGTAAATGAGCACCTGAGTGACCGCAGTGGAGGAGCCCAGATCCACCCATTCTCTCTCTCTCTCCCTATCAGTGCTGCTTCCAGGAGGTCCTATATGCTCAGAGCCTGCACAGGTTAACCCCCTCCCCTCCCTTGCTCTCTTACTACCAGCTCACCAGAGTTTGAATGAGAGGTGGCGGCATTCCTTAACTCAAGCGGTTACTAGGAGGGATGAGTTAATTCCCCTTTCCTCTAGTATCTTGTTTTATAGCACCTGTATCTCAAATGAGGGCTTAGTCACTGCCTTTATTTCCTCTACACTGCTCATCATGGGAGACTTCAACCATGCCAATATTGCTTGGAAGAACAAGGCAGGGCACCAGCAATCCAAGAGTTTCCTGGAATGAGTTGATGATAAGTTCTTCTTCCAAGTTGTGCAGGATCCCAAGAGACATTGTGCTATGCTGGAACTCATCAATGTCTTCCCAGCAAGGAGAGGCTGATGAGTAATGTGGAGCTCCAGGGCCAAAAAATGATGGAGTTCAAGATCTTTACTGCATCAAAGTGGGTATGCAGCAAGCTCACTACTCTGCACTTCAGGAGAGCAGACATTGACCTCTTCAGAGAACTACTTGGCAGGGTGATATGGTATAAAGCCCTGGAGGGAAGAGCAGACCAAGAAAAATTGTCAGTATTCAAGGACCGTCTCCTCCAAGCCCAGGAGCAGTGCATGCCACAATTGAGGAGGGCAAACAAGGATGCCAGAAGGCCTCTGTGAATAAATAGGGAGCTCCTGCACCTACTTATCTGTCATAGTTGAAAGGCTATAGGAGTGTGGTGAAGTTCCCACTGTCTGTAGAAAGGGAAACATAACCCCCATTTTCAAGAAGGGGAAAAAAGAAAATCCAGGGAACTACAGGCCAGTCAGTCTCATCCCTAGCTTGGCAAGATCATGGAGCAGATTCTCCTGAAGGCCCATCTAAGGCACATGGAAAATAAAGACCGGGTGATTGGTGGTAACCACCACGGCTTCACCAAGATCACGTCATGCCTGACAAACACGGTGGCCTTTTATAATGGAGTTATGGCCTTAGTGGAGAAAGGAAGAGCAGCTCATGTCATCTACATGGACTTGTCCAAAGCATTGGACACACTGCCACGTGACATCTTGGTCACCAAATTGGAGAGAAATTGATTTGAAGGACAGAACACCTATTGGGTATGAACTTGGCTGAATGGTTGCACTCAGAGAGTTGTGGTCAATGGCTCAGTGTGCAAATGGAGTCCGGTGATGTGTGGTGTCCCTCAGGGATCAGTGCTGGGACCAGTGTTACTTAACATCTTTGTAGGAGACATAGGAAGTGGGATAGAGTGCACCCTCAGCAAGTTCATGAATGACACCAGAAGGAGTGGTGCAGTTGACATGCTAGAGGGAAGAGGGTACCATCCAAAGGCACCTGGACAGCCTTGAGAGATGGGCCTATGCCAGCCTCATGAAATTCAGCAAAGTCAATTGCAAGGTCCTGCAACCTGGGTTGGCACAAATGTGAACACAGAAGGGATTGAGAGCAGCCCTGAGAAGGACCCCACCTGGAGTACTGCATCCCGTTCTGGAGCCCCCAACACAAGAAGGACGTGCAGCTGTTGGAGCAGGTCCAGAGAAGGGCTACAAAGATGATCAGAGGGCTGGAGCACCTCCCCTACGAGGACAGGCTGAGAGATCTGGGGCTTTTCAGCCTGGAGAAGAGAAGGCTCCAGGGAGGCCTTAGGGAGGCCTTCCAGTACCTGGAGGGGACCTAAAGAAAGCTGGGAAAGAACGTTGTATAAGGGAATATAGCAGCAGAACAAGGGAAATTGGCTTAGAACTGGAAGGGGATGCAGTTGGACTAGTCTCCTAGATACTAAGAGAAATTCCACCTGTGAGGGTGTCATGGTTATCTGATTTTTGGCATTGGTATTCCACATCATAACATCATGTAGTGCATTAAGAGTTAAGGAGTTAATAGTCCAGCTCTATGGATCATTGATAATTCCAGGTATACCTGTCTCAGAAGAGAAGAACTACATTCCCCAGAGGACTTTGCAATGCTTTGCATTTTTACGTATTTCCGCTCAGAGGGAAAAGATAAAAACTGTCTGCGGTCACGGGACACTCTCTTTCCTTTGGGATCGACTCAGCAGTGGGTGCTCGCTGCTGTCTCGACTTTAGCGTTAGTGTAAGGGTCTGGCTTATGCCAATCAGAACTTATTCACTACTATCCCAGAGAGGCATAGTTTTTGAAATATAGCAATAGAGTCTCAGAGCTGAAAAAGATGTTGTCCATATCCAGAGAGTCTTTTAGCTGACAATCAGACTCTCCTGTCCAATTTAGACAGCCTTCAGTCTGATCAAGACACCCTCCAGACCAAGCAAGTCACATTTCCGATCGAGAAAAATGCCCTCCAGACCTAAAAAGATGCTCTCCAACCTGAGCAAGATGCCCTCCAGTCCAAACTCAACAACCCTCAGTGTCAACAAGATGGTCTCCAACCTGAGCACAATGTCCTCCAACCCGATAGAGACACCCTCCAGTCCGAGTTAGACATCCTCCTGTCTGAACGGTACTCCTTCAGAACTGAGCGAGGTGCCTACCAGCCACAATAGCCCGTACCCCCCAGCCAGGTGTGGGGAAAGGAATAACAGAGTGTATTGGACTGTGTGGATTCGATGGCCATGGACCATCAGAAACACAAAAATATAAGGCATTAGTGGACACTGGTGCACAATGCACTCTAATGCCCTCGAGTCACCAAGGGACAGATTTCATTTCTGGGGTGACTGGCTGTTCCCAAGAGTTGACCAAGCTGGAGGCTGAAATAAGTCTCACTGGTAAAGATTGGCAAAATCATCTTATTGTGACTGGCCCAGGGGCTCCATGTAAACTTTATTACCTCAGAAGGGGATATTTTAAGGATCTCAAGGGGTATCGATGAGCTGCTGTGGACATAGATAACACTGAGCAGCTGTCTGTTTAGCCTGGCCTGTCAGAAGATCCGTCTGTTGTGGGGTTGCTATAAGTGGAGGAGCAACAGGTCCCGATTGCTATAAAAACGGTGCACAGACGGCAGCACCGCACCAACAGGGATTCCTTGCTCCCCATTCATAATCTGATTCGTCAGCTAAAGAGCCAGGGAGTGATCATCAAAACCCACTCACCGTTTAGCAGCCATAGGTGGCCAGTGCGTAAAGCCGGTGGAGAATGGAGGCTGACGGTAGATGACCGTGGCCTGAATGAAGTCACACCCCCACTGAGTGCTGCTGTGCCGGACATGCTTCAACTCCAGTATGAACTGGAGTCAAAAGCAGCCAAGTGGTATGCCACCCTTGACATTGCTAACGCCTTCTTTTCAATTCCTCTGGCCACAGAATGCAGGCCGCAGTTTGCCTTCACCTGCAGGGGCGTTCAGTACACCTGGAACCGTTTGCCCCAGGGGTGGAGTCACAGCCCAACCATTTGCCATGGGTTGATCCAAACTGCATTGGAACAGGGCGGTGCTCCTGAGCACTTACAAGACATTGATGATATCAGTGTGTGGGGTTCTACAGCAGAGGAATTTTTCAAGAAAGAAGAGAGAATAATCCAGATCCTCCTGCGAGCTGGCTTTGCTATTAAGCGAGGCAAAGTGAAAGGGCCTGCACAGGAAATTCAGTTCCTTGGTATAAAGTGGCAACATGGACGTCGTCACATCCCAGCAGTTGTGATTGACAAAATTACTGCAATGTCTCCACCCACTAGTAAGACAGAGACCCAAGCTTTTATGGGTGTAGTGGGCTTTTGGAGAATGCATGTTCCAAACTACAGCCTCATGGTGAGTCCCACTTTATCAGGTGATGCAGAAGAAGAATGATTTTGTATGGGGTCCTGAGCAGCAGTAGGCTTTTGAGCAAATTAAGCAGGATATAGCCCGTGCCGTGGCCCTGGGGCTAGTGCGGATGGGACATGATGTAAAGAACATCCTCTACACTGCTGCTGGAAAGGAAGGTCCCACTTGGAGTCTGTGGCAAAGAGCCTCTAGAGAGACCCGAGGCCGACCCCTGGGATTTTGGAGCAGAGCGTACAGGGGGTCTGAAGAGTGCTACACTCCAACTGAAAAGGAGATCTTAGCCACGTACGAGGGGGTTCGAGCTGCTTCCGAAGTAATCGGTACTGAAACGCAGCTCCTTCTGGCACCTCGAATACCAGTGCTGAACTGGATGTTCAAAGGAAAGGTTCCCTCCACCCATCATGCTACTGATGCCACTTGGAGTAAGTGGATTGCGCTGATTACACAGCGAGCTCGGATGGGGAACCTCAGTCATCCAGGAATCCTAGAAGTGATCATGGACTGGCCTGAAGGTAAAAAGTTTGGAACAACACCAGCAGAGGAGGTATCACGTGCTAAAGAGGCCCCACCATATAATGAACTACCAGACAATGAAAAGAGATATGCCCTGTTCACAGATGGATCATGTCACACTGTGTTAAAGCATGGCAGATGGAAATCTGCTGCGTGAAGCCCCACATGATGAGTTGCAGAGGCCACAGAAGGAAAAGGAGAGTCAAGCCAATTTGCAGAGGTAAAGGCTGTCCAACTGGCCATAGATATTGCTGAACGTGAGAGGTGGCCAGTGCTTTATCTTTACACTGACTCATGGATGGTGGCGAATGCTTTATGGGGGTGGTTACAGCAGTGGGAACAAAATGGCTGGCAACGGAAGGGTAAACGTATTTGGGCCGCTGAACTGTGGAAAGATATTGCTGCCCGAGTAAAGAATATGGTTGTAAAGGTGTGCCATGTAGATGCTCATGTTCCTAAGAGCCGGGCAACTGAAGAACAGCAAAACAACCACCAGGTAGATCGAGCTGCCAAAGTTAAGTTGACTCAAGTAGACTTGGACTGGCAACATAAGAGTGAGTTATTTCTAGTTCGGTGGGCCCATGAGACCTCGGGCCATCAAGGAAGGGATGCAACATATAAGTGGGGTAGAGACCGAGGGGTGGACTTAACTATGGATGCCATCGCACAGGTGATCCATGACTGTGATACGTGTGCCGCAATTAAACAAGCCAAGAGGATGAAACCTCTTTGGGAGGAAGGGCGATGGCAAAAATATAAATATGGGGAGGCGTGGCAGGTTGATTATATCACCTTGCCACGATCTCGCAGTGGTAAGCGTAATGTGCTCACCATGGTGGTGGCGAGCACTGGCTGGCTTGAAATATATGCAGTACCCCATGCTACCGCCCGAAACACCATTCTAGGTCTCGAGAAACAAGTCCTGTGGCGACATGGTACTCCAGAAAGAATTGAGTCTGATAATGGAACTCATTTTAAAAATTCTCTTGTAAATACTTGGGCCAAAGATCATGGCATTGAGTGGATTTATCATATCCCCTATCATGCACCAGCTTCTGGTAAAATTGAAAGGTACAATGGGTTGTTAAAAACCATGTTGAAAGCAATGGGTGGTGGAACATTTAAGCGCTGGGAGTAAAATTTGTCAGAAGCCACCTGGTTGGTCAACACCCGAGGATCCATCAATCGCAATGGTCCTGCCCAGTCCAGCTCTCTGCCTACTGTAGAGGGAGATAAGGTCCCTGTAGTACATGTAAAGAACATGTTGGGCAAAGCAGTTTGGGTCCTTCCAGCTTCTGGAAAGGGCAAACCTCTCCGTGGAACTGTCTTTGCTCAGGGACCTGGGTCTACCTGGTGGGTGATGCAGAAGAATGGGGATGTTCAATGTGTACCACAAGGGAATTTGATGTCTGGAGACCGCCCTCAGTAATTCTATGTATATACTTGTATATATAATGTGTGCGTGTATCTAATGCACGTTAATCATTGTTCTTCTGTATGTATCAGGCATAATATAGTGATGTGGAATAAGGGGTGGAATGTCGTGGTTTTATGATTTTTTGGTACTGGTATTCCACATCATGGCATCATGTGGTGCATTGGGAGTCAGGGAGAACTACATTCCCTAGAGGACTTTGCAATGCTTTGTATTTTTTCACGTGTTTTCTGCCCAGAGGGAACAGATAAAAACTCTCTGCGGTCACGGGACGTTCTCTCTCTTTCCTCTAGGATCACTTAGGAGTGGGTGCTCGCTGCCGTCCGCCTTCAGCGTTAGCATAAGGCCTTCGGTTTATCGGGCACTCACTCACTCTCTCTCTCTCTTTCTCTCTCTCTCTCTCTCTCACTCGTTTTGTTTGATTCATTGGGCTTAATTCCAAACTGTATTGCATTATATTGTGTTATTTACTTCCTGATGTCTTATTTAGTAAATTAGCTTTTCCCCCTCAGATCGTTGCCGCTGTTTTGCTTTGGGGCTTATTTCCTTTTTTCCCTTTCCCCCTTCCCCCTGCCCGGGGTGGGGGCCTGTGGGTCTCCTTCCTCGGTTGTTGCGGGGCCGGGCCGAACCGGCTCACAAACCCCTGACAACTGGCCTGAAGGTAAAAAGTTTGGAACAACACCAGCAGAGGAGGTATCACGTGCTAAAGAAGCCCCACCATATAATGAACTAACAGAAGATGAAAAGAGATACGCTCTGTTCACAGATGGATTGTGTCGCTATGTGGGAAAGCAAGTTGCACGTGCCACTGAAGGAGAAGGAGAATCAAGCCAATTTGCAGAGGTGAAGGCTGTCCAACTGGCCTTAGATATTACTGAATGTGAGAGGTGGCCAGTAATTATCTTTACACTGACTCATGGATGGTGGCAAAAACCTTAGGGGGTGGTTACAGCAATGGGGACAAAATGGCTGTCAACAGAAGGGTAAACCTATTTGGGCTGCTGAACTGTGGAAAGATATTGCTGCCCGAGTAAAGAATATGGTTGTAAAGGTGCGCTATGTAGATGCTCATGTTCCTAAGAGCCAGGCAACTGAAGAACAACAAAACAAGCGCCAGGTAGATCGAGCTGCCAAAGTTAAGGTGACTCAAGTAGACTTGGACTGGCAACATAAGAGTGAGTTATTTCTAGTTCGGTGGGCCCATGAGACCTCGGGCCATCAAGGAAGGGATGCAACATATAAGTGGGGTAGAGACCGAGGGGTGGACTTAACTATGGATGCCATTGCACAGGTGATCCATGACTGTGATACATGCGCCGCAATTAAACAAGCCAAGAGGATGAAACCTCTCTGGGAGGAAGGGCGATGGCAAAAGTATAAATATGGGGAGGCGTGACAGGTTGATTATATCACCTTGCCGCGATCTCGCAATGGTAAGCGTTATGTGCTCACCATGGTGGAGGCGACCACTGGGTGGCTTGAAACATACGCAGTACCCCATGCTACCGCCCGAAACACCATTCTAGGTCTCGAGAAACAAGTCCTGTGGCGACATGGTACTCCAGAAAGAATTGAGTCTGATAATGGAACTCATTTTAAAAATTCTCTTGTAAATACTTGGGCCAAAGATCATGGCATTGAGTGGATTTATCATATCCCCTATCACGCACCAGCTTCTGGTAAGACTGAAAGATACAATGGGTTGTTAAAAACCATGTTGAAAGCAATGGGTGGTGGAACATTTAAGCATTGGGAGAAGCATTTGGCTTCAGAAGCCACCTGGTTGGTCAACACTCGAGGATCCATCAATCACAACAGTCCTAACTAATTTAGTAAATAAGATATTGGAAAGCCAAGTAACACAATATAATACATAAAATACAATATATGCAATACAGTTGTAATTAAAAATCATAAATGATATATAATGAGCACGAGTGTGTGTCTAATATTCCAAAGGCCTTATGATAAATGCTGAGCGTGAGATGGCAGCGAGCACCCGAAGATGGGTCGATCCCCAAAGGAATGAGAGCATCTCGTGACACGCAGTCTCTGAGCAGAAAACCATAGAAATAAAAAACAATGCTAAGTCTTCTATTTAAAGTAGTTCTTCCTCTCTTCTGAGAGAGCTATACCCAGAACTATCGGTGATCCATGGTGCAGGAGCATGAACACTTTAATTCTCAATGCACTACATGATGTTATAATGTGAAATACCAATACCAAAAATCATAAAACCATGACATATTTCATAAGAGAAGGTCATAATTATGACCTTGATCTTCTCCTCTCTTTTACCTCCCACACTTCAGTGGACTTCCAGTAGCAGTCACAATCAGGGAAGAACCCTAATTCTCCTGGAGTGGGGGTTCATCACCACAATGGAAGAAGGAAGGGTTTGTGAGACATGCAGGAGTGCAGGGCCAGTGCGTGGCCATCCTGCTGAATGAAATGCATCAGGGGCTTTCAGAGCCACCTCCACATTTGATTTTTCGCCTCTGTCTAATGCATGCAATTTCCTGCTTCACCAGCCCTCTCAAACAAACACCTCACTTCATGCCCTCTATGATCTCTTCAGTGATGGCTCTTGGCAGGGCCCGCTAACACCCTCACATACTTGGGCTGTGCTTCTGACTTCAGGTTTTTAAAGGCTTGCTCAAATGTTCAGGATCTGCAGTTCAGGAACGTGGCCGTTCAGTTCTACCTATCACCAGTAATTCTCACTAAACCATGTCCCTCAAGACAGCATCTAAATATTCCTTGAACACCTCCAGGGTCAGCGACTCCTCCACCTCCCCGGGCAGCCCATTCCAGTGCCTGAGCACTCTTTTGGAGAACTGTTTCCTATGTCTGGTCTGAGTCGCCCCTGGTCTAATTTGAAGCCATTCGCTTTCATCCTATCACTAGTTACATGACAGAAGGCTGAACCCCAGCTCACCACAGCCTCCCTTCAGGTAGTTATAGAGAGCAATAAGGTCTCCCCTGAGCCTCCTCTTCTCCAGACTTAACAATCCCAGCTCCCTCAACTACTCCTCGTAAGGCCTGTGCTCAAGACCCCTCACCAGCTTTGTTGCCCTTGACATTCCAGCGCCTTGATGTCTTTCTTGCAGTGAAGGGCCCAATGTTGAACACACTCGTACTTGCTTTCCTCCATGAAACTGTATGTGGGAGATTTCTTCTGGAAAAGTTCTCACCACAAATTTGTTTTTTGTCTTCTGTTTGTTTTTTTCACTGGATAAGTTTTACAGAGACACAAAGACATTGTTTTTTCCTGATGTTCCAGACCTGTCTAAACAGAATTCAGAAGTTGGGTGCAGTTCACAAAAAAAGTCCCTCTTCTGTAATGTTTGCTCTCTTTTTGTAACTTCCTGTTAAATTCAGAATTTGTTTCTATGGTTGTTAACTTTGAAGATGAGTGTGCTGCTGGGCATTCAACCTGCAAAAGCTCCTCCAGGGACTTCAAAATGTTCTGTCAGCACTCTTACACAGCTGAACCTTGGGGTGTTGAGTTTGGCATGACACTTCATGAACAGTTTGATTGATATACAGAATAATGACAGGGGTGTGTTGTACTCTTATTTCTCCCAATGAATGTCTTTTGGTGTGTCTGAGGTAATTGTAGCTTTTATATGACTTCTGTCACTACAATTATGATGAATGATAGAAAAAATATATATCTATATTTTTACTTGATTGTATGCAGGAAATTGAAATTTCAAAGCTGATTTAGTCTCTTAATCTTTAGGGAAGCAATGTGAAATTACCTTAAGGAGCGAGGCGATCAAACAGTACTAATACTCCATGCAAAAGTTGCGCGGAAATCATATGGAAATGAAAAAAGGTGAGTCCGTCTCTGACTTCCAACCATTCCAAGCTACGGAAACAGAACAGAACTCATCAGTATGAATAAGGGCCCAACAACCTAATTACATTGCTAATTACAAAGACTTTCTGCATGGTAGCCAAAAGGAAAGGGTGTAAATAAGAAAGAAGAAGAAACAAAAGTGTTTCCACTCGCCTCCCCTCTAACCCCAGTACATTCAGACCCACTCATTGTTCATTCTCTGTGGAACAAATTAATTTTTACTGCATTGTAGTATATGGTTGTCCATCGTGGTGGACTTCTACCAACTATACCCAACCTACTTCTACAGTGGTTGGGCATATGGGCAGAGATTATTGGATGTTGTGTACCTGGACTTTAGCAAAGGCTTTTCACATGGTCTCCCACAGCATCCTTGTAATGAGGCCACAGGAAGCATGGGATAGATGAATGGAGAGTGAGGTGGATTGAGAACTGGCTAAGTGGCAGAGCTCAGATGGTTGTCATCAGCAGGGCAGAGTCTAGTTGGAGGCGTGTAGCTGGTGGTGTTCCTTAGAGGTTGGTGCTGTGCCTGCTCTTATTCAGCATCTTCATCAGTGACCTGCATATAGGCACAGAGGGCACCGTCAGAAAGTACAAAGCTGGGAGGAGTGGCTGCCATAGCAGAAAGCTGTGCCACCATTCTGTAAGGCTTGGACAGAGTGCGGAGTTGGGCAGAGTGGAATGTGGTGAGGTTCAACAAGAGCAAGTGTAGAGTCCTGCACCTGGGAAGAAATAATGGCACAAAATGATGAAAACACCAAGTAGTCAGAACACTTCTTGGGGAATCCCGAAAGGAATGGGGAAACACATGAGCAATGCTGTAGGTCAGGAATTAACTGAATGCAGCTGAAATGTAAATCATCCCACCTCTTGCCTCAACAACTCTCTCCTCTTGCTGCGGATTCTTAAGCCTCCCAGCTGCTTGCCTCTTCCACAGGCATTTCCCTTGCTGCTTTGTATTCCAACAACCCCCAGGGCTCTGCTTTACCTCTCCTACACCACACCAGGCCTCTGCTCCCTGGGATGGAGGAAACAGCGCTTTGCAGTACTGCAAGAATCATCTCATTGATGTTTACAGGGAGTGCTCAGGGATCCTACAGAGAAACTCACAGCTCCAGAGGACATGGGCAGGCTCCTGCTGGCTTCACCAGCTCACCAAAATCAACCTGCGCTTCCTGCAAACTGACCTCAGGAGCTTGAGCTGAGCCAGGCATATGTGGTGGCCGTTCTTCAGGAGGTCTTGTGGACACTTTCCCAAGGCCGAAGCAAAGACCTTCAAGCTCAGAAAAGAGGCAAGCATGCACTGGAGAGCACTCTGAAACCTCTGTACTGCGGGGATAAGCTGCTTGTGCACCCTGTGGGTTTGCACTGCCTTCTGCTCCCACCACCTCCTGAGACATGGGATGCTGCACTTAGGAGAAACAAGCTCAGTTTTTTGTAGATCCAGTGGAGCCAAGCAAAGCTTGGTGTCTCACAGCTGCTCTGAGCTCCTGATTAAACCTTTTGGGAAGGGGCGTAGAAGCAGTGTGCAGCACTGTGAAAAGGAATGACATTGCTTGTGTGAAAGAAATGCCTCCCTGTGATGAAAGCAGTGGACTGGAGTCAGCATGAAAATCAAACTTCCTTTTACCATTCCTCAATCCAGAAGTGGTCTTTTATTTTCAGAACAAAAAGCAAGACTACAGTGACAAAAGGTCCAGAACAACTCTCCTACTTTATTCACCCCCTTCCCCATCAACTACAGCTTATTTTCAGAAAACTTCCACGAGCCACGTTACTTCATTCCTGACCCTTGTATATCATTCCACAGTGCACTTAGAAACTTCTGAGAGCAGCACATGCACACAGACACACAGAGCAACCAGACACAGCTGATTTTCCTTAGGAGATGGCATCCAAAAGCTGCTTGCAGGAAGAGCAGAGGAGAGAAGTAGACATGGTGAGAGAATATTTTTGTTAGCAAGGAAAGGTGATCTGAAACTCCTGGGATAATTCCCTTCTGCAGAGGGTTCCAACAAAGCCATCTCCTTTGCAAACACTTCCTGTGGGGGGAGAAGCATCTGGGTCTCTCTCATGCTGAGTTCTCCAGAATTCTCAAGGTCTCAGTACTGGGGGTTTTCCGATGAGAAATGAGAAGTCAGCCCTGAGAGAAATTCTTCCTGCAGCACAGACGCTTGCAGGGCATTTCCCTCACGAGCACTGGGCAATATTCAATGTGGACAAAGCTCTGGAAGGAGCTCTTCCTGCGGTGCTGGCATTTCTGTGGTCCCTGACCTGAGTGGATCCCTTTCTACTTGATGAGGTTGGAGCCATTGCTGGATCTCAACCTGCATTTGGGACAAGGGAACTGTGTGGTTCAACACCAAACACAGCCACAGTGGGTAACCAGGCTGTGGCTCTGGTTGAAGCTATTCCATGTCTGGGGCATTGCAGGCTCTGTCTGCAGTGTGCATGTGCTGGTAGGAAACGTGGCTGGAACTGTTTCTGAGGGTTCTCATATTCTGAAGGTGCTTCTACAGTCTGTCAGTGGTGTGTCTGTGCTTGTGGGATTTGAGATGAGAACTGCTACTAAAGCTCTTGTCACACTCAGAGCACTTACAAGGTTTCTCTCCTGTATGGATATGGACATGCACCTTCAAATTAGAACTGCTTTTGAAGCTTTTCCCAAACTCAGAGCAATTATATGGTCTCTCTCCTGTGTGGCTGTGTCATAGTTTTATGATTTTTGGTGCTGGTATTCCACATCATGGCATCATGTATTGCATTAAGAGTTAAAGAGCTAATACTCCAGCTCCATAGATCATTGATAATTCCAGGTATACCTGCCTCAGAAGAGAAGAAGAACTACATTCCCCAGAGGACTTTGCGATGCTTTGTATTTTTTACGTGTTTTCCGCTCAGAGGGAACAGATAAAAACCCTCAGCGGTCACGGGACACTCTCTTTCCTTCGGGATCGCCTCAGCAGTGGGTGCTCGCTGCCGTATCGCCTTCAGCGTTAGCGTAAGGCCTTCGGTTTATCGGACACTCTCTCTTGCTCATTTTATTTGATTCATTAGCCTCAATTCCAATTACATTGTATTATATTGTGTTATTTTGCTTTCTAATATCTTATTTAGTAAATTAGCTTTCCTCCTCAGATCGTTGCCGCTGTTTTGTTTCTAGGCCCATCTCCCTTTTCCCTTTTCCCTTTTTCCTTGCCCTTTCCTGGGGCGTGGGTCCGTGGGTCCCCCGCACCAATCGTCACGGAACCGGGCCGATCCAGCCCGGTAAACCGTTGACATTTTTTGGCGCCCAACGTGGGGCAAGACGAGCTGCCTTAGCCGGGCAGAGACATACTTTTAGAGTGAATCTCTGTCTCTTGCTAGCAAGCTAATCTGTACTGCAGGTACTGTACGGCATAACACGACCTTGAAGTCTGGGCGTACTGCCAGTTGTTCTGGGATATTTGTAAACTTTTATGGGTGCTGCTAACTTGTTATAGTAAAGAAAAAAAAATGCTCTCTCGTTTTAAACTGTTCTTAAAGGGGCTGCATTTCATTGTTTTTTCCCTCTTAATGCTCAAAACGTACTGGAACTTGGTTAGGTTTGCCATTCTGTTCCATTGGTTCTGGTCCCTATATGACAAATTAAAAGCAATGATAGAGGCACCTGTCAGATACCTGGGCACCCCAGCTAACGGAACAAACGATAGCATATTAACGAACCATGTGATGTTTGAATGGGTACCCAGGTTCCCCTCTCAGTTTTTTATGAATTTTCAAGATCACAGCTTAGGGATGGTGTTAATAATTGGGATATTAGTCCTCTTGCATGTAGTAGCATTTTACATCATGTGCAGGAAGCTTCTCCCAGAAACAGAGAATGTTGAATGGCAGGGAGAATGGAGAGTTTTAGGAAAGAAATTAGAAGCATGGGGGCACCCGGTGTCATGGGATTTTTCTCCTGAACAATTGCAGGATCCTGAGGAGCTAGGCCTGTATCTGAGTAAAGGGTGTTGCGGCTCAGAAAGATCTGAGGTGGAACAGCTTATTTGGGGCTTGGCTTATGCTTACCGAGGTTTATATACTATTGTGAAGGGAGAGAGTGTCCAAACTGAGGCCCAAACCAAAGAGGAAAACCTCCCGGTCACACCTGACCAGCGAAAGAAAGCACTAGTATCAAAGTCAGTTGCCCCTGTGGAAGGCAAGAAATGGAAACGTGTGTCCTCGCGCCTAGAACGCAAAGAAGAGGTGCCGAAAGAAGAGGAAGATATAGGTGAGGGGGTGGCCACAACCCCACCACCACCGAGAAAGGCAACAAAGAAAAGTGAGAGACATGGAGAAGAAAGTGATGATGAAGGTGAAGAGAAAGTCGAAGTTATGACGTTTCGTCGGCCCATGAAAATGTCTGAGATCCAAGGCTCAAGAAAGGAGTTTGTTCGACGTCCGGATGAGAGTATTGTCACTTGGTTGCTTCGGTGCTGGGACAACGGGGCCAACAGTGTGTCCCTTGATAGTAACGAAGCTCGCCAACTAGGAAACATTGCCCGAGATCCGGCTGTCGACAGAGGAATCAGCAGGTATATGGATGGAATCGCCAGCCTCTGGCAACGAATGCTAGTAGCTGTGAGGGAAAGATATCCCTACAAGAGTGACCTGGCACCTAAAGTGAAAAGATGGAAAACTATTGAGGAAGGCATCCAGTATTTGAGAGAAACAGCTGTGGCGGAAATGCTGTATGATCCCACCTTTGATCCTGACGATCGGGACCATGATCCAGAGAAAGTAAGGAGTACACCCGAAATATGTCAGAAGCTTTCAAAGTCAGCACCAGAAAGGTACGCCGGTACACTAGTGACAACGTTCAACAGATATGAGGACCAAGACAGAAAACCCCCAGTTTTTGAACTAATTCTTACACTTCAAAACATCGAACAAAAATTTCCACCACCATACGCGTCCATTTCAGCCATATCAAAGTTAGAAGGACAAATGGTAGATATATTGGGAAAATTATCCCAACTGATTGATAGGGTTGAATCAATTGTAGCTATCAGTAGCAGACGCCGTCCTGCTCGAGCAAATGACAGCACTAACTTGATGTCGCGCGCAGCTTTGTGGAGTTACTTACGTGCAAATGGAGAAGATATGAAGGAATGGCATCAAAAACCCACCCCTGCACTGCGAGCACGGGTGAGAGAATTACAACACAGACCAACTACCAGCGAAGTTGTTCCTGTCACTACAGGTAATGAATAGAGGGGCCCTGCCCTCAGCCAGAGGAGGGAGAGGGATAATAGAGTGTATTGGACTGTGTGGATTCGGTGGCCTGGCACATCAAACCCACAGAAATATGAGGCACTGGTGGATACTGGTGCACAATGTACTCTAATGCCTTCAAGTTATAAAGGGGCAGAATTGATTCATATCTCTGGAGTGACTGGGGGCTTTCAGGAATTGTCTGTGCTGGAGGCAGAAATAAGCCTCACGGGTAAAGACTGGCAGAAGCATCCTATAGTGACCGGACAGGGGGCCCCATGCATACTTGGTATTGATTACCTCAAAAGGGGATATTTTAAGGATCCCAAAGGGTATCGATGGGCTTTTGGAATAGCCGATGTGGATGCAGATAATATTAAGCAGCTGTCTGCTTTGCCTGGCCTGTCAGAAGATCCGTCCGTTGTAGGGTTACTACAAGTGGAGGAGCAACAGGTACCAATTGCTACAAAAATGGTGCACAGATGGCAGTACCGCACTAATAGGGATTCCTTGCTCCCCATTCATAACCTGATTCGTCAGCTAGAGAGCCAGGGAGTGATCAGCAAAACTCACTCCCCGTTTAATAGCCCCATATGGCCAGTGCGTAAAGCCAGTGGAGAATGGAGGCTGACGGTAGATTACCGTGGCCTGAATGAAGTCACACCCCCACTGAGTGCTGCTGTGCCAGACATGCTTCAGCTCCAGTATGAACTGGAGTCAAAAGCAGCCAAGTGGTATGCCACCCTTGACATTGCTAACGCCTTCTTTTCAATTCCCTTGGCCACAGAATGCAGGCCACAGTTTGCCTTCACCTGGAGAGGCGTTCAGTACACCTGGAATCGTTTGCCCCAGGGGTGGAAGCACAGCCCAACCATTTGCCATGGGTTGATCCAAACTGCACTGGAACAGGGCGGTGCTCCTGAGCACTTACAATACACTGATGACATCATTGTGTGGGGCAATACAGCAGGGGAAGTTTTCGAGAAAGGAGAGAGAATAATTCAGATCCTCCTGCAAGCTGGCTTCGCTATTAAACGAAGCAAAGTAAAAGGGCCTGCACAGGAAATTCAATTCCTAGGAATAAAGTGGCAAGATGGACGTCGTCACATCCCAACAGATGTGATTGACAAAATTATTACTATGTCTCCACCCACTAGTAAGACAGAGACCCAAGCTTTTCTGGGTGCAGTGGGCTTTTGGAGAATGCATGTTCCAAACTACAGTCTCATTGTGAGCCCTCTCTTTCGGGTGACGCGGAAGAAGAATGATTTTGTATGGGGTCCTGAGCAGCAGCAGGCTTTTGAGCAAATTAAGCAGGAGATAGCCCGTGCCGTGGCCCTGGGGCCAGTGCGGACGGGACAGGATGTAAAGAACATCCTCTACACTGCTGCTGGAAAGGAAGGTCCCACTTGGAGTTTGTGGCAAAGAGCTTCTGGAGAGACCCGAGACCGACCCCTTGGTTTCTGGAGTCGTGCATACAGGGGGTCTGAGGAGCGCTACACTCCAACTGAGAAGGAGATCTTAGCCGCATACGAGGGGGTTCGAGCTGCTTCTGAAGTAATTGGTACTGAAGCGCAGCTCCTTCTGGCACCTCGACTGCCAGTGCTGAACTGGATGTACAAAGGAAAGGTTCCCTCCACCCATCATGCTACTGATGCCACTTGGAGTAAGTGGATTGCGCTGATTACACAGCGAGCTCGGATGGGGAACCTCAGTCATCCAGGAATCCTAGAAGTGATCATGGACTGGCCTGAAGTTTGGAACAACCCCAGCAGAGGAGGTATCACGTGCTAAAGAGGCCCCGCCATACAATGAACTACCGGAAGATGAGAAGATATACGCCCTGTTCACAGATGGATCGTGTCGCATTGTGGGAAAGCACCGCAGATGGAAATCTGCTGTGTGGAGCCCCACGCGACAAGTTGCAGAGGCCACTGAAGGAAAAGGAGAGTCAAGCCAATTTGCAGAGGTAAAGGCTGTCCAATTAGCCTTAAATATTGCTGAACGAGAGAGGTGGCCAGTGCTTTATCTTTACACTGACTCATGGATGGTGGCAAATGCTTTATGGGGGTGGTTGCAGCAATGGGAACAAAATGGCTGGCAACGGAGGGGTAAACCTATTTGGGCTGCTGAACTGTGGAAACATATTGCTGCCCGAGTAAAGAATATGGTTGTAAGGGTGCGCCATGTAGATGCTCATGTTCCTAAGAGCCGGGCAACTGAAGAACAACAGAATAACCATCAGGTAGATCGAGCTGCTAAAGTTAAGATGGCTCAAGTAGACTTGGATTGGCAACACAAAGGTGAATTATTTTTAGCTCGATGGGCCCATGAGACCTCGGGCCATCAAGGAAGGGATGCAACATATAAGTGGGCTAGAGACCGAGGGGTGGACTTAACTATGGATGCTATTGCACAGGTGATCCATGACTGTGATACATGTGCCGCAATTAAACAAGCCAAGAGGATGAAACCTCTCTGGGGGGGAAGGACGATGGCAAAAGTATAAATATGGGGAGGCGTGGCAAGTTGATTATATCACCTTGCCACGATCTCGCAATGGTAAACATTATGTGCTCACCATGGTGGAAGCAACTACTGGGTGGCTTGAAACATATGCAGTACCCCTGCTACCACCCGAAACACCATTCTAGGTCTCGAGAAGCAAGTCCTATGGCGACATGGCACTCCAGAAAGAATTGAGTCAGATAATGGGACTCATTTCAAAAATTCTCTTGTAAGTAATTGGGCCAAAGATCATGGCATTGAGTGGATTTATCATATCCCCTATCACGCACCAGCTTCCGGTAAGATTGAAAGATACAATGGGTTGCTAAAAACCACGTTGAAAGCAATGGGTGGCGGAACATTTAAGCACTGGGAGAAGCATTTGGCCGAAGCCACCTGGTTGGTCAACACTCGAGGATCCATCAATCGTGATGGTCCTGCCCAATCCAGCTCCCTACCTACTGTAGAGGGAGATAAGGTCCCTGTAGTACATGTAAAGAACATGTTGGGCAAAGCAGTTTGGGTACTTCCAGCTTCTGGAAAGGGCAAACCTCTCCGTGGAACTGTCTTTGCTCAGGGACCTGGGTCCACTTGGTGGGTGATGCAGAAGAATGGGGATGTTCAGTGTGTACCACAAGGGAATTTGATGTTGGGGGAGTGCAGTCAGTAATTGCATGTATATACTTGAATATATGTTGTGTGTGTGTATATCTAATGCATGTTAATCATTGTTTTTCAATATGTATCAAGCATGATGTAGCGATGTGGAATAAGGGGTGGAATGTCATGGTTTTATGATTTTTGGTACTGGTATTCCACATCATAACATCATGTATTGCATTAAGAGTTGAGGAGCTGATACTCCAGCTCCATAGATCATTGATAATTCCAGGTATACCTACCTCAGAAGAGAAGAAGAACTACATTCCCCAGAGGACTTTGCGATGCTTTGTATTTTTACGTGTTTTCCGCTCAGAGGGAACAGATAAAAACCCTCAGCGGTCACGGGACACTCTCTTTCCTTTGGGATCGTCTCAGCAGTGGGTGCTCGCTGCCGTATCGCCTTCAGCGTTAGCGTAAGGCCTTCGGTTTATCGGACACTCTCTCTCTCTTGCTCATTTTATTAGATTCATTAGCCTCAATTCCAATTATATTGTATTATATTCTGTTATTTTGCTTTCTGATATCTTATTTAGTAAATTAGCTTTCCTCCTCAGATCGTTGCCGCTGTTTTGTTTCTAGGCCCATCTCCCTTTTCCCTTTCCTTTTTTTTTTCCCTTCCCCTTTCCCGGGGCGTGGGTCCGTGGGTCCCCCACACCAATCGTCCCGGAACTGGGCCGATCCAGCCCGGTAAACCGTTGTCATAAAACCATGACAAGGTCCCACTTGGAGTTTGTGGCAAAGAGCTTTTGGAGAGACCCGAGGCCGACCCCTTGGATTCTGGAGTCGTGCATACAGGGGGTCTGAGGAGCGCTACACTCCAACTGAGAAGGAGATCTTAGCCGCATACGAGGGGGTTCGAGCTGCTTCCGAAGTAATCGGTACTGAAGCGCAGCTCCTTCTGGCACCTCGACTGCCAATACTGAACTGGATGTTTAAAGGAACAGTTCCCTCCACCCATCATGCTACTGACGCCACTTGGAGTAAGTGGATTGCGCTGATTACACAGCGAGCTCGGATGGGGAACCTCAACCGTCCAGGAATCCTGGAGGTGATCATGGACTGGCCTGAAGGTAAAAAGTTTGGAATAACCCCAGCAGAGGAGGTATCACGTGCTAAAGAGGCCCCGCCATATAATGAACTACCGGAAGATGAAAAGAGATACGCCCTGTTCACAGATGGATCATGTCGCTTTGTGGGAAAGCACCGCAAATGGAAATCTGCTGTGTGGAGTCACATGCAACAAGTTGCAGAGGCCACTGAAGGAGAAGGAGAATCAAGTCAATTTGCAGAGGTAAAGGCTGTCCAATTAGCCTTAAATATTGCTGAACGTGAGAGGTGGCCAGTGCTTTATCTTTACACTGACTCATGGATGGTGGCGAATGCTTTATGGGGGTGGTTACTGCAGTGGGAACAAAATGGTTGGCAACGGAAGGGTAAACCTATTTGGGCCGCTGAACTGTGGAAGGATATTGCTGCCCAAATAAAGAACATGGTTGTAAAGGTGCGCCATGTAGATGCTCATGTTCCTAAGAGCCGGGCAACTGAAGAACAGCAAAACAACCACCAGGTAGATCGAGCTGCCAAAGTTAAGGTGACTCAAGTAGACTTGGACTGGCAACATAAGAGTGAATTATTTCTAGCTCGGTGGGCCCATGAGACCTCGGGCCATCAAGGAAGAGACGCGACCTATAAGTGGGCTAGAGACCGAGGGGTGGACTTAACTATGGATGCCATCGCACAGGTGATCCATGACTGTGATACGTGCGCCGCAATTAAACAAGCCAAGAGGATGAAACCTCTTTGGGAGGAAGGGCGATGGCAAAAATATAAATATGGGGAGGCGTGGCAGGTTGATTATATCACCTTGCCACGGTCTCGCAGTGGTAAGCGTTATGTGCTCACCATGGTGGAGGCGACCACTGGGTGGCTTGAAACATATGCAGTACCCCTGCTACCACCCGAAACACCATTCTAGGTCTCGAGAAACAAGTCCTGTGGCGACATGGTACTCCAGAAAGAATTGAGTCTGATAATGGAACTCATTTTAAAAATTCTCTTGTAGATACTTGGGCCAAAGATCATGGCATTGAGTGGATTTATCATATCCCCTATCACGCACCAGCTTCTGGTAAAATTGAAAGGTACAATGGATTGTTAAAAACCATGTTGAAAGCAATGGTGGTGGAACATTTAAGCACTGGGAAAAAAATTTGTCAGAAGCCACCTGGTTGGTCAACACCCGAGGATCCATCAATCGCAATGGTCCTGCCCAATCCAGCTCTCTGCCTACTGTAGAGGGAGATAAGGTCCCTGAAGTACATGTAAAGAACATGTTGGGCAAAGCAGTTTGGGTACTTCCAGCTTCTGGAAAGGGCAAACCTCTCCGTGGAACTGTCTTTGCTCAGGGACCTGGGTCTACCTGGTGGGTGATGCAAAAGAATGGGGATGTTCAATGTATACCACAAGGGAATTTGATGTCTGGAGACCGCCCTCAATAATTCTATGTATATACTTGTATATATAATGTGTGCGTGTATCTAATGCACGTTAATTATTGTTCTTCTGTATGTATCAAGCATGATACAGTGATGTGGAATAAGGGGTGGAATGTCGTGGTTTTATGATTTTTTGGTACTGGTATTCCACATCATGGCATCATGTAGTGCATTGGGAGTCAGGGAGAACTACATTCCCCAGAGGACTTTGCAATGCTTTGTTTTTTTTTTCACGTGTTTTCCGCTCAGAGGGAACAGATAAAAACCCTCTGCGGTCACGGGACGCTCTCTCTCTTTCCTCTAGGATCACTTAGGAGTGGGTGCTCGCTGCCGTCCGCCTTCAGCGTTAGCATAAGGCCTTCGGTTTATCGGGCACTCACTCTCTCTCTCTCTCTCTCTCTCTCTCTCTCTCTCACTCGTTTTGTTTGATTAACTAGGCTTAATTCCAAATAGTATTGCATTATATTGTGTTATTTACTTCCTGATGTCTTATTTAGTAAATTAGCTTTTCCCCCTCAGATCGTTGCCGCTGTTTTGTTTTGGGGCTTATTTCCTTTTTTTTTCCTTTTCCCCCTTCCCCCTGTCCGGGGTGTGGGCCTGTGGGTCTCCTTCCTCAGTTGTTGCGGGGCCGGGACGAACAGGCCCACAAACCCCTGACATCCCTATGGCCCCATTGGTCCTTATGGACAAATTGATCTTTATGGCCCCATTGATTCCTAAGGCCCCATTGATTCCTATGGTCCCATTGATCCCTATGGCCCCATTGATCCCTATGGCCCCATTGATTTTCTATGGCTCCATTGATTCCTATGGCCACATTGATCCCTATGGCCCCATTGATCCCTATGGTCCCATTGATTCCTATGGCCCCATTGATTCCTGTGGCCCCATTGATCCCTGTGGCCCCATTGATTTTCTATGGTTCCATTGATTCCTATGGCTCCTTGGAGTTCTATGGCCCGATTGTTTCCTATGGCCCCATAGATTTTTATGGCCCCAATGACTTCTATGTCTACATTGATTCCTATGGCCCCATTGAGTTCTATGGCCCATTTGATCCCTATGGCCCCATTGATCCCTAAGGCCCCATTGAGTTCTATGGCTCCATTGATCCCTATTGCCCAATTGATCCCTATGGCCCCATTGAGTTCTAAAGCCCCATTGAGTTCTATGGCCCCAATGATCCCTATGGCCCCATTGAGTTCTATGGCCCCATTGATTCCTATGGCCCCATTGATTCCTATGGCCCCATTGATTCCTTTGGCCCCATTGATTCCTATGGCCCCATTGATTCCTAGGGCCCCATCGATCCTTATGTCCACATTGAGTTCTATGGCCTCATTGATCCCTATGGCCCCATTGATCCCTAAGGCCCCATGTAGTTCTATGGCCACATTGCTTCCTATGGCCCCATTGATTCCTATGCCCCCATTGATTCCTATGGACCCATTGATTCCTATGGTCCCTTTGATCCCTATGATCCCTTTGATTCCTATGGCAACATTGATTCCTGTGACCCCATTCATTCCTATGGCCCCAGTGAGTTCTATGGCCCCATTCATCCCTATGGCCCCATTCATCCCTATGGCCCCATTGATTCCTATGGCCCCATTGATTCCTATGGCCCCATTGAATTTTATGTTCCCATTGATCCCTATGGCCCCATTGATTCCTGTGGCCCCATTGATCCCCATGGTCACATTGTGTTCTATGGCCCCATTGAGTTCTATGGCCCCATTGATCCCTATGGCCCCATTGATCCTTATGGCCCCATTGATTCCTATGGCCCCACTGATCCCTATGGTCCCACTGATCCCTATGGCCCCACTGATTCCTATGGCCCCACTGATCCCTACATCGCCATTGATTCCTATGGCCATATTGATTCCTATGTCCCATTGATACCTATGCCCCATTGATCCTATGTCCCATTGATCCCTATGGCCCCATTGATCCTCATGGCCCCATTAATTCGTATGACCCCATTGATTCCTGTGGCCCCATTGTTTCCTGTGACCCCATTGATCCCTATGGCCCCACTGATTCCTATGGCCCCATTGATCCCTACGGCCCCATTGATTCCTATGGCCCCATTGATCCCTATGGCCCCATTGATCCCTATGGCCACATTGATTTTCTATGGCTCCATTGATTCATATGGCCCCATTGATCCCTCTGGTCCCATTGATTCCTGTGGCCCCATTGATTTTTATGGCCCCAAAGAGTTCTATGGCCACACTGATTCCTATGGCCCCATTGAGTTCTATGGCCCATTTGATCCCTATGGCCCCATTAGTCCCTAAGGCCCCTTTGAGTTCTATGGCTCCATTGATTCCTATTGCCCCATTGATCCTTATGGCCCCATAGAGTTCGAAGGCCCCATTGAGTTCTATGGCCCCATTCATCCCTAAGGCCCCATTGATTCCTATGGCCCCATTGATCCCTATTGTCACATTGATCTCTATGTCCACATTGAGTGCTATGTCCCCACTGATTCCTATGGCCACATTGATTCCTATGGTCCCATTGATCGTTGTGTCCCCAGTGATCCTTAAGGCCTCATTGATCCTTATGGCCCCATTAATTCCTATGACCCCATTGATTCCTATGGCCCCGTTGATCCCTAAGGCCCCTTTGATCCCTATAGTCCCTTTAATTCCTATGGCCCCATTGATTTTTCTGGCCCCATTGATCGCTGTGGCCCCATTGATCCCTATGGCCCCATTGATTCCTATTGCCACATTGTTCCCTATGGTCCCATTGATCCCTATGGCCCCTTTGAGTTCTATGGCCCCATTGATCCCTATGGCCCCATTGAGTTCTTTGGCCCAACTGATTCCTATGGCCCCATTGATCCCTATGACCCCATTGAGTTCTATGGCCCCACTGATTCCTATGGCCCCATTGATTCCTCTGGACCCATTGATGCCTATGGCCCCATTGATCCCAATGGCCCCATTGAGTTCTATGGCCCCACTGATTCCTATGACTCCATTGATTCCTATGGCCCCATTGATCCCTATGGTTCCTTTGATCCCTATGGCCCCATTGAGTTCTATGGCTGAATGAATTCCTATGGCCTTATTGATCCCTATTGCCCCATTGATCCCTATGGCCCCATCGAGTTCTAAGGCCCCATTGAGTTCTATGGACCCACTGATTCCTATGGCCCCATTGATCCATATGGCCCCATTGATACCTATGGTTTCATTGATCCCTATTGCCCCATTGACTTCTATGGCCGAATAAATTCTTATGGCCTTATTGATCCCTATTGCCCCATTGATCCCTATGGCCCCATTGAGTTCTATGGCCCCATTGATCCCTATGGCCCCATTGATCCCTATGGCCCAATTGATTCCTATGGCCCCATTGATCCCTATGGCCCCATTGATTCCTTTGGCCCCATTGATTCCTATGGCCCCATTGATTCCTAGGGCCCCATCGATCCCCATGGCCGCTTTGAGTTCTATGGCCCCATTGATTCCTATGGCCCCAGTGATCCCTATGGCCCCTTGTAGTTCTATGGCCATATTGATTCCTATGGCCCCATTGATTCCTATCGCCCCATTGATTCCTAAGGCCACATTGATTCCTATGGTCCCATTGATTCCTGTGGCCCCATTGATTCCTATGGCCCCATTGATCCATATGGCCCCTTTTATCCCTATGGCCCCTTTTATCCCTATGGCCCCATTGATTCCCATGGCCCCATTGATTCCTATGGTCCCATTGTGTTCTATGGCCCCATTGATCCCTAAGCCCCCATTGATTCCTATTGCCCCATTGTTCCCTATGGCCCAATTGTTCCCTATGGCTCCACTGAGTTCTATGGCCCCATTGATTCCTAGGGTCAAAGTGATCCCTATGGCCCCTTTGAGTTCTATGGCCCCATTGATTCCTATGGTCACATTGATTCCTATGGCCCCATTGATTCCTATGGCCACATTGATTCCTAAGGCCCCATTGATTCCTATGGTCCCATTGATCCCTATGGACACTTGGAGTTCTATGGCCCCATCGATCCCTATGGCCCCATTGATCCCTATGTCCCCATTGATCCCTATGGCTCCATTGATTCCTATGGCCCCTTTGATCCCTATGGCCCCTTTGAGTTCCATGGCCCCATTGATTCCTAAGGTCACATTGATCCCTATGGCCCCATTGATTCCTATGGTGCCATTGATCCCAATGGCCCCTTTGATCCCTATGATCCCTTTGATTCCTATGGCCACATTGATTCCTGTGACCCCTTTCATTCCTATGGCCCCATTGAATTTTATGTTCCCATTGATCCCTATGGCCCCATTGATTCCTGTGGCCCCATTGATCCCTATGGTCACATTGTGTTCTATGGCCCCATTGAGTTCTATGGCCCCATTGATCCCTATGGCCCCATTGATCCTTGTGGCCCCATTGATTCCTAAGGCCCCACTGATCCCTATGGTCCCACTGATTCCTATGGCCCCACTGATTCCTATGGCCGCACTGATCCCTACAGCGCCATTGATTGCTATGTCCATATCGATTCCTATGGCCCCGTTGATACCTATGCCCCATTGATCCCTACGGTTCCATTGATCCCTAGGGCCCCATTGATCCTTATGGCCCCATTGATTCGTATGACCCCATTGATTCCTGTGGCCCCATTGATCCCTATGGCTCCACTGATTCCTATGGTCACATTGATCCCTTTGGCCCCATTGATTCCTATGGTCCCATTGATCGTTGTGGCCCCATAGATCCCTATGTCCCCATTGATTCTTATGGCCCCATTGATTCCTATGGCCCCTTTGATCCCTATGATGCCATTGATTCCTATGGCCACATTGATTCCTGTGACCCCATTCATTCCTATGGCCCCAGTGAGTTCTATGGCCCCATTGATCCCGATGGCCCCATTCAACCCTATGGCCCCATTGATCCCTATGGTCCCATTGAGTTCTATGGCCCCTTTGAGTTCTATGGCCCCATTGATTCCTCTGGCCCCATTGATTCCTATGGCCACATTGATTCCTATGGCCTCATTGAGTTCCATGGCCCCATTGAATTTTATGTTCCCATTGATTCCTGTGGTCCCATTGTTTCCTAAGGCCCCACTGATCCCTATGGTCCCACTGATTCCTATGGCCCCACTGATTCCTATGGCCCCACTGATCCCTACAGCGCCATTGATTCCTATGGACATATTGATTCCTATGGCTCCATTGATACCTATGCCACATTGATCCCTATGGCCCCATTGATCCTTATGGCCCCATTGATTCGTATGACCCCATTGATTCCTGTGGCCCCATTGATCCCTATGGCCCCACTGATTCCTATGCCCGATTGATTCCTATGGTCCCATTGATCCCTATGGCCCCATTGATTCCTATGGTCCCATTGATTCATATGGCCCCATTGATCCCTATGGCCCCTTGATTTTCTATGGCACCATTGATTCCTATGGCCCCTTTGAGTTCTATGGCCCATTTTATCCCTAAGGCCCCATTGATCTCTAAGGCCCCATTGAGTTCTATGGCTCCTTTGATCCCTATAGCCCCATTGATTCCTGTGGCCCTATTGATCCCTATGGCCCCACTGATTCCTACGGTCCCATTGATTCCTGTGGCCCCATTGATCCCTATGGTCCCATTGATCCCTATGGCCCTATTGATCTTTATGGCCCAGTTGATTCCTATGGCTACATTGATCCCTAGGCCCCATTGATCCCTATGGCTTCATTGATCCCTATTGCCCCATTGAGTTCTAAGGCCGCATGAATTCCTATGGCATTATTGATCCCTAAGGCCCCATTGATCCCTGTGGCCCCATTGATTTCTATGGCCCCATTGATTCCTGTGGCCCCATTGATTCCTGTGGCCACATTGACCACTATGGCCCCATTGATTCCTATGACCCCATTGATTTCAATGGTGCCATTGATCCCTATGGCCCCATTGATTCCTATGGCCCCATTGATTCCTTTGGCCCCATTGATTCCTATGGCCCCTTGATTTTCTATGGCTCCATTGATTGCTATGGCCCCATTGAGTTCTATGGCCCCATTGATTCCTATGGCCCCATTGATTCCTATGGCCCCATTGAGTTCTATGGCCACATTGATTCCTATGGCCCCGTTGAGTTCTATGTCCCCTTTGATCCCTAAGGCCCCATTGATTCCTATGGCCCCATTGATTCCTATGGCCCCATTGATCCCTACGGCCCCGTTGAGTTCTATGGACCCATTGATGACTATGGCTCCATTGATTCCTATGGCCCCATTGATTCCAATGGCCCCATTGATTCATTTGGCCCCATTGATTCCTATGGCCCCATTGATCCCTATGGCCCCTCTGATTCCTATGGCCCCATTGATTCCTATGGTCCCATTGATCCCTATGACCCCATTGATTACTATGGTCCCATTGATCCCTATGGCCCCATTTATCCCTAGGGTCACACTGATTTTCTATGGCTCCATTGATTCCTATGGCCACATTGATCCCTTTGGTCCCATTGATTCTTGTGGCCGCATTGATTTTTATGGCCACAATGAGTTCTATGGCCACATTGATCCCTATGGCCCCTTTGATTCCTATGGCCCATTTGATCCCTATGGTCCCATTGATCCTTATGGCCTCATTGATCCTTATGGCCCCATTGATTCCTATGACCCCATTGATTCCTATGGCCCCGCTGATCCCTATGGCCACATTGATCCCTATAGTCCCTTTAATTCCTATGGCCCCATTGATTTTTCTATCCCCATTAATCGCTGTGGCCCCATTGATCCCTATGGCCCCATTGATTCCTATAGCCCCATTATTCCCTATGGCCCCATTGATCCCTATGGCCACTCTTAGTTCTATGGCCCCTTTAATTCCTATGGTCCCATTGATTCCTATGGCCCCTTTGAGTTCTATGGCCCCATTGATTCCTATGGACTTATTGATTCCTATGGCCCCTTTGATACCTATGCCCCATTGATCCCTATGGCCCCATTGATCCCTATGGCCCCATTGATCCTTATGGCCCAATTGATTCGTATGACCCCATTGATTCCTGTGGCCCCATTAATCCCAATGGCACCACTGATTCCTATGCCCCATTGAATCCTATGGTCCCATTGATCCCTATGGCCCCATTGAGTTCTATGGCCCAACTGATTCCTATGGCCCCATTGATTCCTAAGGCCCCATTGATCCCTATGGTTCCTTTGATCCATATGGCCCCATTGATCTTTATGGCCCCATTAATTGCTATGGCCCCATTGATCCCTATGGCCCCATTGATCCCTATTGCTTCATTGATCTCTATTGCCCCTTTGAGTTCTATGGCCGCATGAATTCTTATTGTCTTATTGATCCCTATGGCCCCATTGATCCCTATGGCCCCATTGATTCCTATGGCCCCATTGATTCCTCTGGCCCCATTGATTCCTGTGGCCCCATTGATCCCTATGGCCCCACTGATTCCTATGGCCCCAATGATTCCTATGGTGCCATTGATCCCTAAGGCCCCATTGATTCCTATGGTACCATTGATCCCTATGGCCCCATTGATTCCTAAGGTCCCTTTGAACCCTATGTCCCCTTGATTTTCTATGGCTCCATTGATTCCTATGGCCCCACTGAGTTCTATGGCCCCATTGATCTCTAAGGCCCCTTTGAGTTCTATGACTCCAGTGATCCCTATATCCCCATTGATCCCTATGGCCCCATTGAGTTCTAAGGCCACATTGAGTTCTATGGCACCTTTGATCCCTATGGCCCCATTGATTCCTTTGCCCCATTGATTCCTATGGCCCCAGTGATACCTATGGCACCATTGAGCTCTATGGCCCCATTAATGACTATGGCCCCATTGATTCCTATGGCCCCATTGATTCCTTTGGCCCCATTGAGTTCTATGGCCCCTTTGACCCCTAAGGCCCCATTGATTCCTATGGCCCCATTGATCCCTATGGCACCATTGAGCTCTATGGCCCCATTGATGACTATGGCCCCATTGAGCCCTATGGCCCCATTGATACCTATGGTCCCATTGATCCCTATCGTCCGATTGAGTTCTATGGCCCCACTGATTCCTATGGCCACATGGATTCCTATGGCCCCATTTATCCCTATGGTTCCATTGATCCCTATGGCCCCATTGATTCCTACGGCCCCATTGATCGCTGTGGCCGCATTGATCCCAATGGCCTTATTGAGTTCTATGGCCCCACTGATTCCTATGGCCCCATTGAGCTCTTAGGCCCAATTGATGCCTATGGCCCCATTGATACCTAAGGCCCCATTGAGTTCTTTGGCCCAATTGATCCCTATGGCCCAATTGATTCCTATGGCCCCATTGAATCCTATGGCCCCCTTGATCCCTATGGCCCCATTGAAATCTATGTCCCCACTGATTCCTATGGCCCCATTGATTCCTATGGCCCCATTGATCCCTATGTCCCCATTGATCTCTAAGGCCCCTTTGATTTCTATGGCTCCATTGATCCCTATAGCCCTATTGATCCCTATGACCCCATTGAGTTCTAAGGCCCCATTGAGTTCTATGGCCCCTTTGATCCCTATGGCCCCCTTGATTCATATGGCCCCATTGATCCCTATGTCCCCATTGATCTCTAAGGCCCCTTTGATTTCTATGGCTCCATTGATCCCTATAGCCCTATTGATCCCTATGACCCCATTGAGTTCTAAGGCCCCATTGAGTTCTATGGCCCCTTTGATCCCTATGGCCCCCTTGATTCATATGGCCCCATTTATTCCTAAGGCCCCATTGATCCCTATGGCCCCATTGAGTTCTATGGCCCCATTGATGACTATGGCCCGTTTGATTCCTATGGCCCCATTGATTCCTAAGGCCCCTTTGATTCCTTAGGCCCCAATGATTCCTGTAACCCCATTGATCCCTATGGCCCCACTGATTCCTATGGCCGGATTGATTCCTATGGTGCCATTGATCCCAATGGCCCCATTGAGTTCTATGGCCCCGTTGATCCCTATGGCCCCATTGATCCCTATGGCCCCATTGATTCCTTTGACCCCATTCATTCCTATGGCTCCAGTGAGTTCTATGGCTCCATTGATCCCTATGGCCCCATTGAGTTCTATGGCCCCTTTGAGTTCTATGGCCCCATTGATTCCTATGGCCCAATTGATCCCTATAGCCCTATTGATCCCTATGACCCCATTGAGTTCTAAGGCTCCATTGAGTTCTATGGCCCCTTTGATCCCTATGGCCCCATTGATTCATATGGCCCCATTTATTCCTCAGGTTCCATTGATCCCTATGGCCCCATTGAGTTCTATGGCCCCATTGATGACTATGGCCCGTTTGATTCCTATGGCCCCATTGATTCCTATGGCCCCTTTGATTCCTTAGGCCCCATTGATTCCTATAGCCCCATTGATCCCTATGGCCCCACTGATTCCTATGGCCCCATTGATTCCTATGGTCCCATTGATCCCTATGGCCCCATTGATTCCTATGGTCCCATTGAACCCCATGGCCCCATTGATCCCTATGGCCCCATTGGTTTTCTATGGCTCCATTGATTCCTATGGCCCCATTGATCCCTATGGCTTCATTGATCCCAATTGCCCCATTGAGTTCTATGGCCGCATGAATTCCTATGGCCTTATTGATCCCTATGGCCCCATTGATCCCTATGGCCCAATTGATTCCTATGGCCCCATTGATTCCTCTGGCCCCATTGATTCTTGTGGCCCCATTGATCCCTATGGCCCCACTGATTCCAATGGCCCCATTGATTCCTATGGTGCCATTGATCCCTATGGCCCCATTGATTCCCATGGTCCCATTGATTCCTATGGCCCCATTGAGTTCTATGGCCCCATTGATCCCTATGGCACCATTGAGTTCTATGGCCCCACTGATTCCTATGGCCCCTTTGAAACCTATGGTCCCATTGATCCCAGTGGCCCCATTGATCCCAGTGGCCCCACTGATTCCTATGGCCCCATTGATTCCTATGGTCCCATTGATCCCTATGGTTCCATTGATCCCTATGGCCCCATTGATTCCTACGGCCCCATTGATAGCTGTGGCCCCATTGATCCCAATGGCCCCATTGAGTTCTATGGCCCCATTGATTCCTATGGCCCCATTGAGCTCTTAGGCCCAATTGATCCCTATGGCCCCATTGATACCTAAGGCCCCATTGAGTTCTTTGACCCAATTGTTCCTTATGGCCCAATTGATTCCTATGGCCCCATTGAATCCTATGGCCGCCTTGATCCCTATGGCCCCATTGAGTTCTATGGCTCCACTGATTCCTATGGCCCCATTGATTCCTATGGCCCCATTGATCCCTATGTCCCCATTGATCTCTAAGGCCCCATTGAGTTCTATGGCTTCATTGATCCCTATAGCCCTATTGATCCCTATGACCCCATTGAGTTCTAAGGCCCCATTGAGTTCTATGGCCCCTTTGATCCCTATGGCCCCATTGATTCCTATGGCCCCATTTATTCCTAAGGCCTAATTGATCCCTATGGCCCCTTTGAGTTCTATGGCCCCATTGATGACTATGGCCCGTTTGATTCCTATGGCCCCATTGATTCCTATGGCCCCTTTGATTCCTCTGGCCCCATTGATTCCTGTGGCCCCATTGATCCCTATGGCCCCACTGATTCCTATGGCCCCATTGATTCCTATGGTGCCATTGATCCCTAAGGCCCCATTGATTCCTATGGTACCATTGATCCCTATGGCCCCATTGATTCCTAAGGTCCCATTGATCCCTATGTCCCCTTGACTTTCTATGGTTCCATTGATTCCTATGGCCCCACTGAGTTCTGTGGCCCCATTGATCTCTAAGGCCCCTTTGAGTTCTATGACTCCATTGATCCCTATATCCCCATTGATCCCTATGACCCCATTGAGTTCTAAGGCCCCATTGAGTTCTATGGCCCCTTTGATCCCTATGGCCCCATTGATTCCTATGCCCCATTGATTCCTATGGCCCCAGTGATACCTATGGCACCATTGAGCTCTATGGCCCCATTAATGACTATGGCCCCATTGATTCCTATGGCCCCATTGATTCCTTTGGCCCCATTGAGTTCTATGGCCCCTTTGACCCCTAAGGCCCCATTGATTCCTATGGCCCCATTGATTCCTATGGCCCCATTGATCCCTATTTCCCCATTGAGCTCTATGGCCCCATTGATGACTATGGCCCCATTGATTCCTATGGCCCCATTGATACCTATGGTCCCATTGATCCCAATGGCCCCACTGATCCCTATGGCCCCACTGATTCCTATGGCTCCATTGATTCCTATGTTCCCATTGATCCCTATCGTCCGATTGAGTTCTATGGCCCCACTGATTCCTATGGCCACATGGATTCCTATGGCCCCATTTATCCCTATGGTTCCATTGATCCCAATGGCCCCATTGAGTTCTATGGCCCCACTGATTCCTATGGCCCCATTGAGCTCTTCGGCCAAATTGATCCCTATGGCCCCATTGATACCTAAGGCCCCATTGAGTTCTTTGGCCCAATTGATCTCTATGGCCCAATTGATTCCTATGGCCCCATTGAATCCTATGGCCCCCTTGATCCCTATGGCCCCTTTGAGATCTATGGCCCCACTGATTCCTATGGCCCCATTGATTCCTATGGCCCCATTGATCCCTATGTCCCCATTGATCTCTAAGGCCCCATTGAGTTCTATGGCTCCATTGATCCCTATAGCCCTATTGATCCCTATGACCCCATTGAGTTCTAAGGCCCCATTGAGTTCTATGGCCCCTTTAATCCCAATGGCCCCATTGATTCCTATGGCCCCTTTTATTCCTAAGGCCCCATTGATCCCTATGGCCCCGTTGAGTTCTATGGCCCCATTGATGACTATGGCCCGTTTGATTCCTATGGCCCCATTGATTCCTATGGCCCCTTTGATTCCTTAGGCCCCATTGATTACTATAACCCCATTGATCCCTATGGCCCCACTGATTCCTATGGCCCCATTGATTCCTATGGTCCCATTGATCCCTATGGCCCCATTGATTCCTATGGTCCCTTTGAACCCTATTGCCCCATTGATCCCTAAGGCCCCATTGATTTTCTATGGCTCCATTGATTCCTATGGCCCCATTGATCCCTATGGCTTCATTGATCCCTATTGCCCCATTGAGTTCTATGGCCGCATGAATTCCTATGGCCTTATTGATCCCTATGGCCCCATTGATCCCTTTGGCCCAATTGATTCCTATGGCCCCATTGATTCCTCTGGCCCCATTGATTCTTGTGGCCCCATTGATCCCTATGTCCCCACTGATTCCTATGGCCCCATTGATTCCTATGGTGCCATTAATCCCTATGGCCCCATTGATTCCTATGGTCCCATGGATTCCTATGGCCCCATTCAGTTCTATGGCCCCTTTGACCCCTAAGACCCCATTGATTCCTATGGCCCCTTTGATTCCTATGGCCCCATTGATCCCTATGGCCCCATTGAGCTCTATGGCCCCATTGATGTCTATGGCCCCATTGATCCCTATGGCCCCATTGAGTTCTATGGCCCCACTGATTCCTATGGCCACTTTGAAACCTATGGTCCCTTTGATCCCAGTGGCCCAATTGATCCCTATGGCCCCACTGATTCCTATGGCCCCATTGATTCCTATGGTCCCATTGATCCCTATGGCGCGATTGTGTTCTATGGCCCCACTGATTCCTATGTCCACATTGATTCCTATGGCCCCATTGATCCCTATGGTTCCATTGATCCCTATGGCCCCATTGATTCCTACGGCCCCATTGATCGCTGTGGCCCCATTGATCCCAATGGCCCCATTGAGTTCTATTGCCCCATTGATTCCTATGGCCCCATTGATTCCTGAGGCCCCATTGATTCCTGTAACCCCATTGATCCCTATGGCCCCACTGATTCCTATGGCCCCATTGATTCCTATGTTGCCATTGATCCCAATGGCCCCATTGAGTTCTATGGCCCCGTTGATCCCTATGGCCCCATTGATCCCTATGGCCCCATTGATTCCTTTGACCCCATTCATTCCGATGGCTCCAGTGAGTTCTATGGCTCCATTGATCCCTATGGCCCCATTGAGTTCTATGGCCCCTTTGAGTTCTATGGCCCCATTGATTCCTATGGCCCCATTGATCCCTATAGCCCTATTGATCCCTATGACCCCATTGAGTTCTAAGGCCCCATTGAGTTCTATGGCCCCTTTGATCCCTATGGCCCCATTGATTCCTATGGCCCCATTTATTCCTAAGGCCTATTTGATCCCTATGGCCCCTTTGAGTTCTATGGCCCCATTGATGACTATGGCCCGTTTGATTCCTATGGCCCCATTGATTCCTATGGCCCCTTTCATTCCTTAGGCCCCATTGATTCCTATAGCCCCATTGATCCCTATGGCCCCACTGATTCCTATGGCCCCATTGATTCCTATGGTCCCATTGATCCCTATGGCCCCTTTGATTCCTATGGTCCCATTGAACCCCATGGCCCCATTGATCCCTATGGCCCCATTGATTTTCTATGGCTCCATTGATTCCTATGGCCCCATTGATCCCTATGGCTTCATTGATCCCTATTGCCCCATTGAGTTCTATGGCCGCATGAATTCCTATGGCCGCATGAATTCCTATGGCCTTATTGATCCCTATGGCCCAATTGATTCCTATGGCCCCATTGATTCCTCTGGCCCCATTGATTCTTCTGGCCCCATTGATCCCTATGGCCCCACTGATTCCAATGGCCCCATTGATTCCTATGGTGCCATTGATCCCTATGGCCCCATTGATTCCTATGGTCCCATTGATTCCTATGGCCCCATTGAGTTCTATGGCCCCATTGATCCCTAAGGCACCATTGAGTTCTATGGCCCCACTGATTCCTATGGCCCCTTTGAAACCTATGGTCCCATTGATCCCAGTGGCCCCATTGATCCCAGTGGCCCCACTGATTCCTATGGCCCCATTGATTCCTATGGTCCCATTGATCCCTATGGTTCCATTGATCCCTATGGCCCCATTGATTCCTATGGCCCCATTGATCGCTGTGGCCCCATTGATCCCAATGGCCCCATTGAGTTCTATGGCCCCATTGATTCCTATGGCCCCATTGAGCTCTTAGGCCCAATTGATCCCTATGGCCCCATTGATACCTAAGGCCCCATTGAGTTCTTTGACCCAATTGTTCCTTATGGCCCAATTGATTCCTATGGCCCCATTGAATCCTATGGCCGCCTTGATCCCTATGGCCCCATTGAGTTCTATGGCTCCACTGATTCCTATGGCCCCATTGATTCCTATGGCCCCATTGATCCCTATGTCCCCATTGATCTCTAAGGCCCCATTGAGTTCTATGGCTTCATTGATCCCTATAGCCCTATTGATCCCTATGACCCCATTGAGTTCTAAGGCCCCATTGAGTTCTATGGCCCCTTTGATCCCTATGGCCCCATTGATTCCTATGGCCCCATTTATTCCTAAGGCCTAATTGATCCCTATGGCCCCTTTGAGTTCTAAGGCCCCATTGATGACTATGGCCCGTTTGATTCCTATGGCCCCATTGATTCCTATGGCCCCTTTGATTCTTCTGGCTCCATTGATTCCTGTGGCCCCATTGATCCCTATGGCCCCACTGATTCCTATGGCCCCATTGATTCCTATGGTGCCATTGATCCCTAAGGCCCCATTGATTCCTATGGTACCATTGATCCCTATGGCCCCATTGATTCCTAAGGTCCCATTGATCCCTATGTCCCCTTGATTTTCTATGGTTCCATTGATTCCTATGGCCCCACTGAGTTCTGTGGCCCCATTGATCTCTAAGGCCCCTTTGAGTTCTATGACTCCATTGATCCCTATATCCCCATTGATCCCTATGACCCCATTGAGTTCTAAGGCCCCATTGAGTTCTATGGCCCCTTTGATCCCTATGGCCCCATTGAGATCTATGGCCCCACTGATTCCTATGGCCCCATTGATTCCTATGGCCCCATTGATCCCTATGTCCCCATTGATCTCTAATGCCCCATTGAGTTCTATGGCTCCAGTGATCCCTATAGCCCGATTGATCCCTATGACCCCATTGAGTTCTAAGGCCCCATTGAGTTCTATGGCCCCTTTGATCCCAATGGCCCCATTGATTCCTATGGCCCCATTTATTCCTAAGGCCCCATTGATCCCTATGGCCCCTTTGAGTTCTATGGCCCCATTGATTCCTATGGTCCCTTTGAACCCTATTGCCCCATTGATCCCTAAGGCCCCATTGATTTTCTATGGCTCCATTGATTCCTATGGCCCCATTGATCCCTATGGCTTCATTGATCCCTATTGCCCCATTGAGTTCTATGGCCGCATGAATTCCTATGGCCTTATTGATCCCTATGGCCCCATTGATCCCTTTGGCCCAATTGATTCCTATGGCCCCATTGATTCCTCTGGCCCCATTGATTCTTGTGGCCCCATTGATCCCTATGTCCCCACTGATTCCTATGGCCCCATTGATTCCTATGGTGCCATTGATCCCTATGGCCCCATTGATTCCTATGGTCCCATGGAATCCTATGGCCCCATTCAGTTCTATGGCCCCTTTGACCCCTAAGGCCCCATTGATTCCTATGGCCCCTTTGATTCCTATGGCCCCATTGATCCCTATGGCCCCATTGAGCTCTATGGCCCCATTGATGTCTATGGCCCCATTGATCCCTATGGCCACATTGAGTTCTATGGCCCCACTGATTCCTATGGCCACTTTGAAACCTATGGTCCCATTGATCCCAGTGGCCCAATTGATCCCTATGGCCCCACTGATTCCTATGGCCCCATTGATTCCTATGGTCCCATTGATCCCTATGGCGCGATTGTGTTCTATGGCCCCACTGATTCCTATGGCCACATTGATTCCTATGGCCCCATTGATCCCTATGGTTCCATTGATCCCTAAAACCCCATTGATCCCTATGGTTCCATTGATCCCTATGGCCCCATTGATTCCTACGGCCCCATTGATCGCTGTGGCCCCATTGATCCCAATGGCCCCATTGAGTTCTATGGCCCCATTGATTCCTATGGCCCCATTGATTCCTGAGGCCCCAATGATTCCTGTAACCCCATTGATCCCTATGGCCCCACTGATTCCTATGGCCGGATTGATTCCTATGGTGCCATTGATCCCAATGGCCCCATTGAGTTCTATGGCCCCGTTGATCCCTATGGCCCCATTGATCCCTATGGCCCCATTGATTCCTTTGACCCCATTCATTCCTATGGCTCCAGTGAGTTCTATGGCTCCATTGATCCCTATGGCCCCATTGAGTTCTATGGCCCCTTTGAGTTCTATGGCCCCATTGATTCCTATGGCCCCATTGATCCCTATAGCCCTATTGATCCCTATGACCCCATTGAGTTCTAAGGCCCCATTGAGTTCTATGGCCCCTTTGATCCCTATGGCCCCATTGATTCATATGGCCCCATTTATTCCTAAGGTTCCATTGATCCCTATGGCCCCATTGAGTTCTATGGCCCCATTGATGACTATGGCCCGTTTGATTCCTATGGCCCCATTGATTCCTATGGCCCCTTTGATTCCTTAGGCCCCATTGATTCCTATAGCCCCATTGATACCTATGGCCCCACTGATTCCTATGGCCCCATTGATTCCTATGGTCCCATTGATCCCTATGGCCCCATTGATTCCTATGGTCCCATTGAACCAAATGGCCCCATTGATCCCTATGGCCCCATTGATTTTCTATGGCTCCATTGATTCCTATGGCCCCATTGATCCCTATGGCTTCATTGATCCCAATTGCCCCATTGAGTTCTATGGCCGCATGAATTCCTATGGCCTTATTGATCCCTATGGCCCCATTGATCCCTATGGCCCAATTGATTCCTACGGCCCCATTGATTCCTCTGGCCCCATTGATTCTTGTGGCCCCATTGATCCCTATGGCCCCACTGATTCCAATGGCCCCATTGATTCCTATGGTGCCATTGATCCCTATGGCCCCATTGATTCCCATGGTCCCATTGATTCCTATGGCCCCATTGAGTTCTATGGCCCCACTGATTCCTATGGCCCCTTTGAAACCTATGGTCCCATTGATCCCAGTGGCCCCATTGATCCCAGTGGCCCCACTGATTCCTATGGCCCCATTGATTCCTATGGTCCCATTGATCCCTATGGTTCCATTGATCCCTATGGCCCCATTGATTCCTACGGCCCCATTGATAGCTGTGACCCCATTGATCCCAATGGCCCCATTGAGTTCTATGGCCCCATTGATTCCTATGGCCCCATTGAGCTCTTAGGCCCAATTGATCCCTATGGCCCCATTGATACCTAAGGCCCCATTGAGTTCTTTGACCCAATTGTTCCTTATGGCCCAATTGATTCCTATGGCCCCATTGAATCCTATGGCCGCCTTGATCCCTATGGCCCCATTGAGTTCTATGGCTCCACTGATTCCTATGGCCCCATTGATTCCTATGGCCCCATTGATCCCTATGTCCCCATTGATCTCTAAGGCCCCATTGAGTTCTATGGCTTCATTGATCCCTATAGCCCTATTGATCCCTATGACCCCATTGAGTTCTAAGGCCCCATTGAGTTCTATGGCCCCTTTCATCCCTATGGCCCCTTTGATTCCTATGGCCCCATTTATTCCTAAGGCCTAATTGATCCCTATGGCCCCTTTGAGTTCTATGGCCCCATTGATGACTATGGCCCGTTTGATTCCTATGGCCCCATTGATTCCTATGGCCCCTTTGATTCTTCTGGCTCCATTGATTCCTGTGGCCCCATTGATCCCTATGGCCCCACTGATTCCTATGGCCCCATTGATTCCTATGGTGCCATTGATCCCTAAGGCCCCATTGATTCCTATGGTACCATTGATCCCTATGGCCCCATTGATTCCTAAGGTCCCATTGATCCCTATGTCCCCTTGACTTTCTATGGTTCCATTGATTCCTAAGGCCCCACTGAGTTCTGTGGCCCCATTGATCTCTAAGGCCCCTTTGAGTTCTATGACTCCATTGATCCCTATATCCCCATTGATCCCTATGACCCCATTGAGTTCTAAGGCCCCATTGAGTTCTATGGCCCCTTTGATCCCTATGGCCCCATTGATTACTATGCCCCATTGATTCCTATGGCCCCAGTGATACCTATGGCACCATTGAGCTCTATGGCCCCATTAATGACTATGGCCCCATTGATTCCTATGGCCCCATTGATTCCTTTGGCCCCATTGAGTTCTATGGCCCCTTTGACCCCTAAGGCCCCATTGATTCCTATGGCCCCATTGATTCCTATGGCCCCATTGATCCCTATTTCCCCATTGAGCTCTATGGCCCCATTGATGACTATGGCCCCATTGATCCCTATGGCCCCATTGATACCTATGGTCCCATTGATCCCAATGGCCCCACTGATCCCTATGGCCCCACTGATTCCTATGGCTCCATTGATTCCTATGGTCCCATTGATCCCTATCGTCCGATTGAGTTCTATGGCCCCACTGATTCCTATGGCCACATGGATTCCTATGGCCCCATTTATCCCTATGGTTCCATTGATCCCAATGGCCCCATTGAGTTCTATGGCCCCACTGATTCCTATGGCCCCATTGAGCTCTTCGGCCACATTGATCCCTATGGCCCCATTGATACCTAAGGCCCCATTGAGTTCTTTGGCCCAATTGATCTCTATGGCCCAATTGATTCCTATGGCCCCATTGAATCCTATGGCCCCCTTGATCCCTATGGCCCCTTTGAGATCTATGGCCCCACTGATTCCTATGGCCCCATTGATTCCTATGGCCCCATTGATCCCTATGTCCCCATTGATCTCTAAGGCCCCATTGAGTTCTATGGCTCCATTGATCCCTATAGCCCTATTGATCCCTATGACCCCATTGAGTTCTAAGGCCCCATTGAGTTCTATGGCCCCTTTAATCCCAATGGCCCCATTGATTCCTATGGCCCCTTTTATTCCTAAGGCCCCATTGATCCCTATGGCCCCTTTGAGTTCTATGGCCCCATTGATGACTATGGCCCGTTTGATTCCTATGGCCCCATTGATTCCTATGGCCCCTTTGATTCCTTAGGCCCCATTGATTACTATAACCCCATTGATCCCTATGGCCCCACTGATTCCTATGGCCCCATTGATTCCTATGGTCCCATTGATCCCTATGGCCCCATTGATTCCTATGGTCCCTTTGAACCCTATTGCCCCATTGATCCCTAAGGCCCCATTGATTTTCTATGGCTCCATTGATTCCTATGGCCCCATTGATCCCTATGGCTTCATTGATCCCTATTGCCCCATTGAGTTCTATGGCCGCATGAATTCCTATGGCCTTATTGATCCCTATGGCCCCATTGATCCCTTTGGCCCAATTGATTCCTATGGCCCCATTGATTCCTCTGGCCCCATTGATTCTTGTGGCCCCATTGATCCCTATGTCCCCACTGATTCCTATGGCCCCATTGATTCCTATGGTGCCATTAATCCCTATGGCCCCATTGATTCCTATGGTCCCATGGATTCCTATGGCCCCATTCAGTTCTATGGCCCCTTTGACCCCTAAGACCCCATTGATTCCTATGGCCCCTTTGATTCCTATGGCCCCATTGATCCCTATGGCCCCATTGAGCTCTATGGCCCCATTGATGTCTATGGCCCCATTGATCCCTATGGCCCCATTGAGTTCTATGGCCCCACTGATTCCTATGGCCACTTTGAAACCTATGGTCCCTTTGATCCCAGTGGCCCAATTGATCCCTATGGCCCCACTGATTCCTATGGCCCCATTGATTCCTATGGTCCCATTGATCCCTATGGCGCGATTGTGTTCTATGGCCCCACTGATTCCTATGTCCACATTGATTCCTATGGCCCCATTGATCCCTATGGTTCCATTGATCCCTATGGCCCCATTGATTCCTACGGCCCCATTGATCGCTGTGGCCCCATTGATCCCAATGGCCCCATTGAGTTCTATTGCCCCATTGATTCCTATGGCCCCATTGATTCCTGAGGCCCCATTGATTCCTGTAACCCCATTGATCCCTATGGCCCCACTGATTCCTATGGCCCCATTGATTACTATGTTGCCATTGATCCCAATGGCCCCATTGAGTTCTATGGCCCCGTTGATCCCTATGGCCCCATTGATCCCTATGGCCCCATTGATTCCTTTGACCCCATTCATTCCGATGGCTCCAGTGAGTTCTATGGCTCCATTGATCCCTATGGCCCCATTGAGTTCTATGGCCCCATTGATTCCTATGGCCCCATTGATCCCTATAGCCCTATTGATCCCTATGACCCCATTGAGTTCTAAGGCCCCATTGAGTTCTATGGCCCCTTTGATCCCTATGGCCCCATTGATTCCTATGGCCCCATTTATTCCTAAGGCCTATTTGATCCCTATGGCCCCTTTGAGTTCTATGGCCCCATTGATGACTATGGCCCGTTTGATTCCTATGGCCCCATTGATTCCTATGGCCCCTTTCATTCCTTAGGCCCCATTGATTCCTATAGCCCCATTGATCCCTATGGCCCCACTGATTCCTATGGCCCCATTGATTCCTATGGTCCCATTGATCCCTATGGCCCCTTTGATTCCTATGGTCCCATTGAACCCCATGGCCCCATTGATCCCTATGGCCCCATTGATTTTCTATGGCTCCATTGATTCCTATGGCCCCATTGATCCCTATGGCTTCATTGATCCCTATTGCCCCATTGAGTTCTATGGCCGCATGAATTCCTATGGCCGCATGAATTCCTATGGCCTTATTGATCCCTATGGCCCAATTGATTCCTATGGCCCCATTGATTCCTCTGGCCCCATTGATTCTTCTGGCCCCATTGATCCCTATGGCCCCACTGATTCCAATGGCCCCATTGATTCCTATGGTGCCATTGATCCCTATGGCCCCATTGATTCCTATGGTCCCATTGATTCCTATGGCCCCATTGAGTTCTATGGCCCCATTGATCCCTAAGGCACCATTGAGTTCTATGGCCCCACTGATTCCTATGGCCCCTTTGAAACCTATGGTCCCATTGATCCCAGTGGCCCCATTGATCCCAGTGGCCCCACTGATTCCTATGGCCCCATTGATTCCTATGGTCCCATTGATCCCTATGGTTCCATTGATCCCTATGGCCCCATTGATTCCTATGGCCCCATTGATCGCTGTGGCCCCTTTGATCCCAATGGCCCCATTGAGTTCTATGGCCCCATTGATTCCTATGGCCCCATTGAGCTCTTAGGCCCAATTGATCCCTATGGCCCCATTGATACCTAAGGCCCCATTGAGTTCTTTGACCCAATTGTTCCTTATGGCCCAATTGATTCCTATGGCCCCATTGAATCCTATGGCCGCCTTGATCCCTATGGCCCCATTGAGTTCTATGGCTCCACTGATTCCTATGGCCCCATTGATTCCTATGGCCCCATTGATCCCTATGTCCCCATTGATCTCTAAGGCCCCATTGAGTTCTATGGCTTCATTGATCCCTATAGCCCTATTGATCCCTATGACCCCATTGAGTTCTAAGGCCCCATTGAGTTCTATGGCCCCTTTGATCCCTATGGCCCCATTGATTCCTATGGCCCCATTTATTCCTAAGGCCTAATTGATCCCTATGGCCCCTTTGAGTTCTAAGGCCCCATTGATGACTATGGCCCGTTTGATTCCTATGGCCCCATTGATTCCTATGGCCCCTTTGATTCTTCTGGCTCCATTGATTCCTGTGGCCCCATTGATCCCTATGGCCCCACTGATTCCTATGGCCCCATTGATTCCTATGGTGCCATTGATCCCTAAGGCCCCATTGATTCCTATGGTACCATTGATCCCTATGGCCCCATTGATTCCTAAGGTCCCATTGATCCCTATGTCCCCTTGATTTTCTATGGTTCCATTGATTCCTATGGCCCCACTGAGTTCTGTGGCCCCATTGATCTCTAAGGCCCCTTTGAGTTCTATGACTCCATTGATCCCTATATCCCCATTGATCCCTATGACCCCATTGAGTTCTAAGGCCCCATTGAGTTCTATGGCCCCTTTGATCCCTATGGCCCCATTGAGATCTATGGCCCCACTGATTCCTATGGCCCCATTGATTCCTATGGCCCCATTGATCCCTATGTCCCCATTGATCTCTAATGCCCCATTGAGTTCTATGGCTCCAGTGATCCCTATAGCCCTATTGATCCCTATGACCCCATTGAGTTCTAAGGCCCCATTGAGTTCTATGGCCCCTTTGATCCCAATGGCCCCATTGATTCCTATGGCCCCATTTATTCCTAAGGCCCCATTGATCCCTATGGCCCCTTTGAGTTCTATGGCCCCATTGATGACTATGGCCCGTTTGATTCCTATGGCCCCATTGATTCCTATGGCCCCTTTGATTCCTTAGGCCCCATTGATTACTATAACCCCATTGATCCCTATGGCCCCACTGATTCCTATGGCCCCATTGATTCCTATGGTGCCCTTGAACCCTATGGCCCCATTGATTCCTATGGTCCCTTTGAACCCTATTGCCCCATTGATCCCTAAGGCCCCATTGATTTTCTATGGCTCCATTGATTCCTATGGCCCCATTGATCCCTATGGCTTCATTGATCCCTATTGCCCCATTGAGTTCTATGGCCGCATGAATTCCTATGGCCTTATTGATCCCTATGGCCCCATTGATCCCTTTGGCCCAATTGATTCCTATGGCCCCATTGATTCCTCTGGCCCCATTGATTCTTGTGGCCCCATTGATCCCTATGTCCCCACTGATTCCTATGGCCCCATTGATTCCTATGGTGCCATTGATCCCTATGGCCCCATTGATTCCTATGGTCCCATGGAATCCTATGGCCCCATTCAGTTCTATGGCCCCTTTGACCCCTAAGGCCCCATTGATTCCTATGGCCCCTTTGATTCCTATGGCCCCATTGATCCCTATGGCCCCATTGAGCTCTATGGCCCCATTGATGTCTATGGCCCCATTGATCCCTATGGCCCCATTGAGTTCTATGGCCCCACTGATTCCTATGGCCACTTTGAAACCTATGGTCCCATTGATCCCAGTGGCCCAATTGATCCCTATGGCCCCACTGATTCCTATGGCCCCATTGATTCCTATGGTCCCATTGATCCCTATGGCGCGATTGTGTTCTATGGCCCCACTGATTCCTATGGCCACATTGATTCCTATGGCCCCATTGATCCCTATGGTTCCATTGATCCCTATGGCCCCATTGATTCCTACGGCCCCATTGATCGCTGTGGCCCCATTGATCCCAATGGCCCCATTGAGTTCTATGGCCCCATTGATTCCTATGGCCCCATTGATTCCTGAGGCCCCAATGATTCCTGTAACCCCATTGATCCCTATGGCCCCACTGATTCCTATGGCCGGATTGATTCCTATGGTGCCATTGATCCCAATGGCCCCATTGAGTTCTATGGCCCCGTTGATCCCTATGGCCCCATTGATCCCTATGGCCCCATTGATTCCTTTGACCCCATTCATTCCTATGGCTCCAGTGAGTTCTATGGCTCCATTGATCCCTATGGCCCCATTGAGTTCTATGGCCCCTTTGAGTTCTATGGCCCCATTGATTCCTATGGCCCCATTGATCCCTATAGCCCTATTGATCCCTATGACCCCATTGAGTTCTAAGGCCCCATTGAGTTCTATGGCCCCTTTGATCCCTATGGCCCCATTGATTCATATGGCCCCATTTATTCCTAAGGTTCCATTGATCCCTATGGCCCCATTGAGTTCTATGGCCCCATTGATGACTATGGCCCGTTTGATTCCTATGGCCCCATTGATTCCTATGGCCCCTTTGATTCCTTAGGCCCCATTGATTCCTATAGCCCCATTGATACCTATGGCCCCACTGATTCCTATGGCCCCATTGATTCCTATGGTCCCATTGATCCCTATGGCCCCATTGATTCCTATGGTCCCATTGAACCAAATGGCCCCATTGATCCCTATGGCCCCATTGATTTTCTATGGCTCCATTGATTCCTATGGCCCCATTGATCCCTATGGCTTCATTGATCCCAATTGCCCCATTGAGTTCTATGGCCGCATGAATTCCTATGGCCTTATTGATCCCTATGGCCCCATTGATCCCTATGGCCCAATTGATTCCTATGGCCCCATTGATTCCTCTGGCCCCATTGATTCTTGTGGCCCCATTGATCCCTATGGCCCCACTGATTCCAATGGCCCCATTGATTCCTATGGTGCCATTGATCCCTATGGCCCCATTGATTCCCATGGTCCCATTGATTCCTATGGCCCCATTGAGTTCTATGGCCCCACTGATTCCTATGGCCCCTTTGAAACCTATGGTCCCATTGATCCCAGTGGCCCCATTGATCCCAGTGGCCCCACTGATTCCTATGGCCCCATTGATTCCTATGGTCCCATTGATCCCTATGGTTCCATTGATCCCTATGGCCCCATTGATTCCTACGGCCCCATTGATAGCTGTGGCCCCATTGATCCCAATGGCCCCATTGAGTTCTATGGCCCCATTGATTCCTATGGCCCCATTGAGCTCTTAGGCCCAATTGATCCCTATGGCCCCATTGATACCTAAGGCCCCATTGAGTTCTTTGACCCAATTGTTCCTTATGGCCCAATTGATTCCTATGGCCCCATTGAATCCTATGGCCGCCTTGATCCCTATGGCCCCATTGAGTTCTATGGCTCCACTGATTCCTATGGCCCCATTGATTCCTATGGCCCCATTGATCCCTATGTCCCCATTGATCTCTAAGGCCCCATTGAGTTCTATGGCTTCATTGATCCCTATAGCCCTATTGATCCCTATGACCCCATTGAGTTCTAAGGCCCCATTGAGTTCTATGGCCCCTTTGATCCCTATGGCCCCTTTGATTCCTATGGCCCCATTTATTCCTAAGGCCTAATTGATTCCTATGGCCCCTTTGAGTTCTATGGCCCCATTGATGACTATGGCCCGTTTGATTCTTATGGCCCCATTGATTCCTATGGCCCCTTTGATTCCTCTGGCCCCATTGATTCCTGTGGCCCCATTGATCCCTATGGCCCCACTGATTCCTATGGCCCCATTGATTCCTATGGTGCCATTGATCCCTAAGGCCCCATTGATTCCTATGGTACCATTGATCCCTATGGCCCCATTGATTCCTAAGGTCCCATTGATCCCTATGTCCCCTTGATTTTCTATGGTTCCATTGATTCCTATGGCCCCACTGAGTTCTGTGGCCCCATTGATCTCTAAGGCCCCTTTGAGTTCTATGACTCCATTGATCCCTATATCCCCATTGATCCCTATGACCCCATTGAGTTCTAAGGCCCCATTGAGTTCTATGGCCCCTTTGATCCCTATGGCCCCATTGAGATCTATGGCCCCACTGATTCCTATGGCCCCATTGATTCCTATGGCCCCATTGATCCCTATGTCCCCATTGATCTCTAATGCCCCATTGAGTTCTATGGCTCCAGTGATCCCTATAGCCCTATTGATCCCTATGACCCCATTGAGTTCTAAGGCCCCATTGAGTTCTATGGCCCCTTTGATCCCAATGGCCCCATTGATTCCTATGGCCCCATTTATTCCTAAGGCCCCATTGATCCCTATGGCCCCTTTGAGTTCTATGGCCCCATTGATGACTATGGCCCGTTTGATTCCTATGGCCCCATTGATTCCTATGGCCCCTTTGATTCCTTAGGCCCCATTGATTACTATAACCCCATTGATCCCTATGGCCCCACTGATTCCTATGGCCCCATTGATTCCTATGGTCCCATTGATCCCTATGGCCCCATTGATTCCTATGGTCCCTTTGAACCCTATTGCCCCATTGATCCCTAAGGCCCCATTGATTTTCTATGGCTCCATTGATTCCTATGGCTTCATTGATCCCTATTGCCCCATTGAGTTCTATGGCCGCATGAATTCCTATGGCCTTATTGATCCCTATGGCCCCATTGATCCCTTTGGCCCAATTGATTCCTATGGCCCCATTGATTCCTCTGGCCCCATTGATTCTTGTGGCCCCATTGATCCCTATGTCCCCACTGATTCCTATGGCCCCATTGATTCCTATGGTGCCATTGATCCCTATGGCCCCATTGATTCCTATGGTCCCATGGAATCCTATGGCCCCATTCAGTTCTATGGCCCCTTTGACCCCTAAGGCCCCATTGATTCCTATGGCCCCTTTGATTCCTATGGCCCCATTGATCCCTATGGCCCCATTGAGCTCTATGGCCCCATTGATGTCTATGGCCCCATTGATCCCTATGGCCCCATTGAGTTCTATGGCCCCACTGATTCCTATGGCCACTTTGAAACCTATGGTCCCTTTGATCCCAGTGGCCCAATTGATCCCTATGGCCCCATTGATTCCTCTGGCCCCATTGATTCTTGTGGCCCCATTGATCCCTATGTCCCCACTGATTCCTATGGCCCCATTGATTCCTATGGTGCCATTGATCCCTATGGCCCCATTGATTCCTATGGTCCCATGGAATCCTATGGCCCCATTCAGTTCTATGGCCCCTTTGACCCCTAAGGCCCCATTGATTCCTATGGCCCCTTTGATTCCTATGGCCCCATTGATCCCTATGGCCCCATTGAGCTCTATGGCCCCATTGATGTCTATGGCCCCTTTTTCCCTATGGCCCCATTGAGTTCTATGGCCCCACTGATTCCTATGGCCACTTTGAAACCTATGGTCCCTTTGATCCCAGTGGCCCAATTGATCCCTATGGCCCCACTGATTCCTATGGCCCCATTGATTCATATGGTCCCATTGATCCCTATGGCGCGATTGTGTTCTATGGCCCCACTGATTCCTATGGCCACATTGATTCCTATGGCCCCATTGATCCCTATGGTTCCATTGATCCATATGGCCCCATTGATTCCTACGGCCCCATTGATCGCTGTGGCCCCTTTGATCCCAATGGCCCCATTGAGTTCTATGGCCCCATTGATTCCTATGGCCCCATTGATTCCTGAGGCCCCATTGATTCCTGTAACCCCATTGATCCCTATGGCCCCACTGATTCCTATGGCCCCATTGATTCCTATGGTGCCATTGATCCCAAAGGCCCCATTGAGTTCTATGGCCCCATTGATCCCTATGGCCCCATTGGTCCCTATGGCCCCGTTGATTCCTTTGACCCCATTCATTCCTATGGCTCCAGTGAGTTCTATGGCTCCATTGATCCCTATGGCCCCATTGAGTTCTATGGCCCCTTTGAGTTCTATGGCCCCATTGATTCCTATGGCCCCATTGATCCCTATAACCCTATTGATCCCTATGACCCCATTGAGTTCTAAGGCCCCATTGAGTTCTATGGCCCCTTTGATCCCTATGGCCCCATTGATTCCTATGGCCCCATTTATTCCTAAGGCCCCTTTGATCCCTATGGCCCCATTGAGTTCTATGGCCCCATTGATGACTATGGCCCGTTTGATTCCTATGGCCCCATTGATTCCTATGGCCCCTTAGATTCCTTAGGCCCCATTGATTCCTATAGCCCCATTGATCCCTTTGGCCCCACTGATTCCTATGGCCCCATTGATTCCTATGGTCCCATTGATCCCTATGGCCCCATTGATTCCTATGGTCCCATTGAACCCCATGACCCCATTGATCCCTATGGCCCCATTGATTTTCTATGGCTCCATTGATTCCTATGGCCCCATTGATCCCTATGGCTTCATTGATCCCTATTGCCCCATTGAGTTCTATGGCCGCATGAATTCCTATGGCCTTATTGATCCCTATGGCCCCATTGATCCCTATGGCCCAATTGATTCCTATGGCCCCATTGATTCCTCTGGCCCCATTGATTCTTGTGGCCCCATTGATCCCTATGGCCCCATTGATCCCTATGGCCCAATTGATTCCTATGGCCCCATTGATTCCTCTGGCCCCATTGATTCTTGTGGCCCCATTGATCCCTATGGCCCCACTGATTCCAATGGCCCCATTGATTCTTATGGTGCCATTGATCCCTATGGCCCCATTGATTCCTATGGTCCCATTGATTCCTATGGCCCCATTGAGTTCTATGACCCCATTGATCCCTATGGCACCATTGAGCTCTATGGCCCCTTTGATGACTATGGCCCCATTGATCCATATGGCCCCATTTAGTTCTATGGCCCCACTGATTCCTATGGCCCCTTTGAAACCTATGGTCCCATTGATCCCAGTGGCCCCATTGATCCCAGTGGCCCCATTGATCCCTATGGCCCCACTGATTCCTATGGTCCCATTGATCCCTATGGTTCCATTGATCCCTATGGCCCCATTGATTCCTATGTTCCCTTTGAACCGATGGCCCCATTGATCCCTAAGGCCCCATTGATTTTCTATGGCTCCATTGATTCCTATGGCCCCATTGATCCCTATGGCTTCATTGATCCCTATTTCCCCATTGAGTTCTATGGCCGCATGAATTCCTATGGCCTTATTGATCCCTATGGCCCCATTGATCCCTTTGGCCCAATTGATTCCTATGGCCCCATTGATTCCTCTGGCCCCATTGATTCTTGTGGCCCCATTGATCCCTATGTCCCCACTGATTCCTATGGCCCCATTGATTCCTATGGTGCCATTGATCCCTATGGCCCCATTGATTCCTACGGTCCCATTGATTCCTATGGTGCCATTGATCCCTATGGCCCCATTGATTCCTATGGTCCCATTGATTCCTATGGCCCCATTGAGTTCTATGGCCCCATTGATCCCTATGGCACCATTGAGCTCTATGGCCCCTTTGATGACTATGGCCCCATTGATCCCTATGGCCCCATTGAGTTCTATGGCCCCACTGATTCCTATGGCCCCTTTGAAACCTATGGTCCCATTGATCCCAGTGGCCCCATTGATCCCTATGGCCCCACTGATTCCTATGGCCCCATTGATTCCTATGGTCCCATTGATCCCTATGGCGCGATTGTGTTCTATGGCCCCACTGATTCCTATGGCCCCATTGATTCCTATGGCCCCATTGATCCCTATGGTTCCATTGATCCCTTTGGCCCCATTGATTCCTACGGCCCCATTGATCGCTGTGGCCCCATTGATCCCAATGGACCCATTGAGTTCTATGGCCTTATTGATTCCTATGGCCCCATTGATTCCTGAGGCCCCATTGATTCCTGTAACCCCATTGATCCCTATGGCCCCACTGATTCCTATGGCCCCTTTGATTCCTATGGCGCCATTGATCCCAATGGCCCAATTGAGTTCTATGGCTACATTGATCCCTATGGCCCCATTGAGTTCTATGGCCCCTTTGAGTTCTATGGCCCCATTGATTCCTATGGCCCCATTGATTCATATGGCCCCATTGATTCCTATGGCCACATTGAGTTCTATGGCCCCATTGAATTTTATGCTCCCATTGATCCATATGGCCCCATTGATTCCTGTGGCCACATTGATCCCCATGGTCCCATTGTGTTCTATGGTCCCATTGATCCCTATGGCCCCATTGAGTTCTTTGGTTCAATTGATCCCTATGGCCCCTTTGATTCCTATGGCCACATTGACTCCTATGGCTCCATTAATCCCTATGTTGCCACTGAGTTCTATGGCCCCACTGGTTCCTAAGGCCCCATTGATTCCTATGGCCCTATTGATCCCTATGGCCCCATTTATTCCTATGGCCGCTTTGAGTTCTATGGCCCCACTGATTCCTATGGCCCCTCTGATCCCTATAGCAACATTACTTGCTATGTCCATATTGATTCCTATGGCCCCATTGATTCCTGTGGCCCCATTGATCCCTATGGCCTCACTGATTCCTATGGCCCCATTGATCCCTATGGCCCAACTGATCCCTATGGCCCCATTGATTCCTATGGTCCCATCGATCTCTATGGACCAATTGATCCCTATGGCCCAATTGATTTTCTATGGCTCCATTGATTCCTATGGCCCCATTGATCCCTATGGTCCCATTGATTCCTGTGGCCCCATTGATTTTTATGCCCCCAATGAGTTCTATGGTCACATTGATTGCAATGGCCCCATTGAGTTCTATGGCCCACTCGATCCCTATGGCCCCATTAGTCCCTAAGGCCCCATTGAGTTCTATGGCCCCATTGATCCCTAATGCCCCATTGGTTCCTATGGCCCCATTGATCCCTATGGTCCCATTGATCTCTATGGCCACATTGAGATCTATGGCCCCACTGATTCCTATGGCCATATTGATTTCTATGGTCCCATTGATCGCTGTGTCCCCATTGATCCTTTTGGCCTCATTGATCCTTATGGCCCCATTGATTCCTATGACCCCATTGATTCCTATGGCCCCATTGATTCCTATAGCCCCATCGATCCCTATGTCCACATTGAGTTCTATGGCCCCATTGATCCCTATGGCCCCATTGAGTTCTTTGGTTCAATTGATCCCTATGGCCCCTTTGATTCCTATGGCCACATTGACTCCTATGGCTCCATTGATCCCTATGTTCCCACTGAGTTCTATGGCCCCACTGGTTCCTAAGGCCCCATTGATTCCTATGGCCCTATTGATCCCTATGGCCCCATTTATCCCTATGGCCGCTTTGAGTTCTATGGCCCCACTGATTCCTATGGCCCCATTGATTCCTATGGCCCCATTGATCCCTATGGTTCCATTGATCCCTATGGCCCCATTGATTTTTATGGCCCCATTGATTCCTATGGCCACATTGTTCCCTATGGCCCCATTGATCCCTATGGCTTCATTGATTATTATTGCCCCATTGAGTTCTAAGGCCGCATTAATTCCTATGGCCACATTGAGATCTACGGCTCCGTTGATCCCTATTGCCCCATTGATCCCTATGGCCCCATTGAGTTCTAAGGCCCCATTGAGTTCTATGGCCCCATTGATCCCTATGGCCCCATTGATTCCTCTGGCCCCATTGATCCCTATGGCCCCATTGAGTTCTATGGCCCCATTGATGACTATGGCCCCATTGATTCCTATGGCCCCTTTGATTCCTATGGCCCCATTGATTCCTTTGGATCCTTTGATTCCTATGGCCCCATTGATTCCTAGGGCCCCATCGATCCCTATTGCCACTTTGAAGTCTATGGCCCCATTGATCCCTATGGCCAAATTGATCCCTATGGCCCCTTGTAGTTCTATGGCCACATTGATTCCTATGGCCCCATTGATTCCTATGGCCCCATTCATCCCTATGGCCCCATTGATCCCTATGGCCCCATTGAGTTCTAGGGCCCCTTTGAGTTCTATGACCCCATCGATCCCTATGGCCGCATTGATCCTTATGGCCCCATTGTTTCCTAAGGCCCCACTGATCCCTACAGCGCCATTGATTCCAAAGGCCTTGTTGATTTCAATGGCCCCATTGATACCTATGCCCCATTGATCCCTACGGCCCCATTGATCCCTATGGCCCCATTGATCCTTATGGCCCCATTGATTCCTATGGCCCCATTGATTCCTGTGGCCCCATAGATCCCGATGGCCCCACTGATTCCTATGGTCCCATTGATTCCTATGGTGCCATTGATTCCTATGGCCACATTGATTCCTATGGCCCCGTTGATCCCTATGGCCCTATTGATTCCAATGGCCCCGTTGATCCCTATGGCCCCATTGATCCCTATAGTCCCTTTAATTCCTACGGCCCCATTGATTTTTGTGGCCCCATTGATCGCTGTGGCCCCATTGATCCCTACGGCCCCATTGATTCCTATTTCCCCATTGTTCCCTATGGCCCCATTGATCCCAATGGCCCCACTGAGTTCTATGGCCCCATTGATTCCTATGGTCCCATTGATTCCTAAGGCCCCTTTGAGTTCTATGGCCCCATTGATTCCTATGGTCGCATTGATCCCTATGGCCCCATTGATTCCTATGGCTCCTTTGATTCCTATGGCCCCATTGATTCCTATAGCCCCATCGATCCCTATGTCCACATTGAGTTCTATGGCCCCATTGATCCCTATGGCCCCATTGAGTTCTTTGGTTCAATTGATCCCTATGGCCCCATTGATTCCTATGGCCACATTGACTCCTATGGCCCCATTGATCCCTATGGCCCCACTGAGTTCTGTGGCCCCTCTGGTTCCTAAGGCCCCATTGATTACTATGGCCCTATTGGTCCCTATGGCCCCATTGATCCCTATGGCCCCATTGAGTTCTATGGCCCCACTGATTCCTATGGCCCCATTGATTCCTATTGCCCCATTGATCCCTATGGTTCCATTGATCCCTATGGCCCCTTTGATCTTTATGGCCCCATTGATTCCTATGGCCCCATTGATCCCTATGGCCCCATTGATCCCTATGGTTTCATTGATCGCTATTGCCCCATTGAGTTCTATGGCCGCATGAATTCCTATGGCCTTATTGATCCCTATGGCCCCATTGATCCCTATGGCCCCATTGATTCCTATGGCCCCATTGATTCGTAGGGCCCCATCAATCCCTATGGCCACTTTGAGGTCTATGGCCCCATTGATCCCTATGGCCCAAATGATCCCTATGGACTTTTTTAGTTCTATGGCCACATTGATTCCTATGGCCCCATTGATTCCCGTGGCCCCATTGATCCCTATGGCCCCATTGATCCCTATGGCCCCATTGATCCATATGGCCCCTTTTATCCCTATGGCCCCATTGATTCCTATGGCCTCGTTGATTCCTATGGTCCCATTGTGTTCTATGGCCCCATTGATTCCTATGGCCCCTTTGTTCCCTATGGCCCCATTGTTCCCTATGGCTCCTCTGAGTTCTATGGCCCCATTGATTCCTAGGGTCAAATTGATCCCTATGTCCCCTTTGTGTTCTATGGCCCCATTGATTCCTATGGCCACATTGATCGTTGTGGCTCCATAGATCCCTATGTCCCCATTGATTCCTATGGCCCCATTGATTCCTATGGCCCCTTTGATCACTATGATCCCTTTGATTCCTATGGCCACATTGATTCCTCTGACCCCATTCATTCCTATGGCCCCAGTGAGTTCCTTGGCCCCATTGATCCCTATGGCCCCATTCATCCCTATGGCCCCATTGATCCCTATGGCCCCATTGAGTTCTAGGGCCCCTTTGAGTTCTATGGCCCCATTGATTCCTATGGCCACATTGATTCCTATGGCCCCATTGATTCCTATGGCCACATTGATTCCTATGGCCCCATTGATTCCTATGGCCTCATTGAGTTCTATGGCCCCACTGATTCCTATGTTCCCATTGATCCCTATGGCCCCATTGATTTCTTGTGGCCCCATTGATCCCTATGGTCCCATTCTGTTCTATGGCCCCATTGAGTTCTATGGCCCAATCGATCCCTATGGCCCCATTGATCCTTATGGCCCCATTGTTTCCTAAGTCCCCACTGGTCCCTATGGTCCCACTTTTTCCTATGGCCCCACTGATCCCTATGGTCCCACTGATTCCTATGGCCCCACTGATTCCTATGGCCCCACTGATCCCTACAGCGCCATTGATTCCTATGGCCATATTGATTCCAATGGCCCCATTGATACCTATGCCCCATTGATCCCTGTTGCCCCATTGATCCCTATGGCCCCATTGATCCTTATGGCCACATTGATTCCTATGGTTCCATTGATTCCTGTGACCCCATTGATTCCTGTGGCCCCATTGAACCCTATGGCCCCACTGATTCCTATGGTCCCATTGATTCCTATGGTGCCATTGATCCCTATGGCCCCATTGATTCCTATGGTCCCATTGATCCCTTTGGCCCCATTGATCCCTATGGCCCCTTGATTTTCTATGGTTCCATTGATTCCTATGGCCTTATTGAGTTCTATGGCCCCATTGATTCCTATGGCCCCATTGATTCCTAAGGCCCCTTTGAGTTCTATGGCTCCATTGATCCCTATAGCCCCATTGATCCCTATGGCCCCATTGAGTTCTAAGGCCCCATTGAGTTCTATGGCCCCTTTGATACCTATGGCCCCATTGATTCCTATGTGTCGTGGTTTTGTGATTTTTTGGTACTGGTATTCCACATCATGGCATCATGTAGTGCATTGGGAGTCAGGGAGAACTACATTCCCCAGAGGACTTTGCAATGCTTTGGTTTTTTTTTCACGTGTTTTCCGCTCAGAGGGAACAGATAAAAACCCTCTGCGGTCACGGGACGTTCTCTCTCTTTCCTCTAGGTTCACTTAGGAGTGGGTGCTCGCTGCCGTCCGCCTTCAGCGATAGCGTAAGGCCTTCGGTTTATCGGGCACTCACTCTCTCTCTCTCTCTCTCTCTCTCTCACTCGTTTTGTTTGATTAATTAGGCTTAATTCCAAATTGTATTGCATTATATTGTGTTATTTACTTCCTGATGTCTTATTTAGTAAATTAGCTTTTCCCCCTCAGATCGTTGCCGCTGTTTTGTTTTGGGGCTTATTTCCTTTTTTTTTTTTCTTTTCCCCCTTTCCCCTGTCCGGGGTGTGGGCCTGTGGGTCTCCTTCCTCGGTTGTTGCGGGGCCGGGCCGAACCGGCCCACAAACCCCTGACATTTTTTTTGGCGCCCAACATGGGCCACGACCAGCTGCCTTAGCCGGGCAGAGACAAACTTTTAGAGTGAATCTCTGTCTGTTGTTAACAAGCTTATCTGTACTGCAAGTGCTGTACAGCAAAACACGACCTTGAAGTCCGGGCGTACTGCCAGTTGTTTTGGGATATCTGTAAACTTCTTTTGGGTACTGCCAGATTGTTTTAGTACAAGAAAAAAAAAATAATAATAAAAATGTCTTTTCTGTTTCTGTTAAAACTGCCCTTACAGGGATTGTACTTCACCGCTTTTTCCCTCTTAATGCTCAAAACGTACTGGAACTTGGTCAAGTTTGCCATTCTGTTCCATTGGTTCTGGTCCCTATATGATAAATTAAAGGCAATGATAGAGGCACCTGCCAGATACCAGGGCACCCCAGCTAATGGAACAAACGATAACATGTTAACGAACCATGTGATGTTTGAATGGGTATCCAGATTCCCCTCTCAGTTTTTTATGAATTTTCAAGATCACAGCTTAGGGATAGTGTTAATAATTGGGATATTAGTCCTCCTGCATGTAGTAGCACTTTACATCATGTGCAGGAAGCTTCTCCCAGAAACAGAGAATGTTGAATGGCAGGGAGAGTGGAGAGTTTTAGGAAAGAAATTAGAAGCATGGGGACACCCGGTGTCATGGGATTTTTCTCCTGAACAATTGCAGGATCCTGAGGAGCTAGGCCTGTATCTGAGTAAAGGGTGTTGCGGCTCAGAAAGATCTGAGGTGGAACAGCTTATTTGGGGCTTGGCTTATGCTTACCGAGGTTTATATACTATTATGAAGAGAGAGAGTGTCCAAACTGAGGCCCAAACCAAAGAGGAAAACCTCCCGGTCACACTTGACCAGCGAAAGAAAGCACCAGTATCAAAGTCAGTTGCCCCTGTGGAAGGCAAGAAATGGAAACGTGTGTCCTCGCGCCTAGAACGCAAAGAAGAGGTGCCGAAAGAAGAGGAAGATATAGGTGAGGGGGTGGCCACAACCCCACCACCACCGAGAAAGGCAACAAAGAAAAGTGAGAGACATGTAGAAGAAAGTGATGATGAAGGTGAAGAGAAAGTTAAAGTTACGACGTTTCGTCGGCCCATGAAAATGTCTGAGATCCAAGGCTCAAGAAAGGAGTTTGTTCGACGTCCGGATGAGAGTATTGTCACTTGGTTGCTTCGGTGTTGGGACAACGGGGCCAACAGTGTGTCCCTTGATAGTAACGAAGCTCGCCAACTAGGAAACATTGCCCGAGATCCGGCTGTCGACAGAGGAATCAGCAGGTATATGGATGGAATCGCCAGCCTCTGGCAACGAATGCTAGTAGCTGTGAGGGAAAGATATCCCTACAAGAGTGACCTGGCACCTAAAGTGAAAAGATGGAAAACTATTGAGGAAGGCATCCAGTATTTGAGAGAAACAGCTGTGGCGGAAATGCTGTATGATCCCACCTTTGATCCTGACGATCGGGACCATGATCCGGAGAAAGTAAGGAGTACACCCGAAATATGTCAGAAGCTTTCAAAGTCAGCACCAGAAAGGTACGCCGGTACACTAGTGACAACGTTCAACAGATACGAGGACCAAGACAGGAAACCCCCAGTTTTTGAACTAATTCTTACACTTCAAAACTTCGAACAAAAATTTCCACCGCCATACGCGTCCATTTCAGCCATATCAAAGTTAGAAGGACAAATGGTAGATATATTGGGAAAATTATCCCAACTGATTGATAGGGTTGAATCGGTTGCAACTATCAGAAGCAAACGCCGTCCTGCTCGAGCAAATGACAACACTAACTTTACTAACTTCATGTCGCGCGTGGCTTTGTGGAGTTACTTACGTGCAAATGGAGAAGATATGAAGGAATGGCATCAAAAACCCACCCCTGCACTGCGAGCACGGGTGAGAGAATTACAACACAGACCAACTACCAGCGAAGTTGTTCCTGTCACTACAGGTAATGAATAGAGGGGCCCTGCCCTCAGCCAGAGGAGGGAGAGGGATAATAGAGTGTATTGGACTGTGTGGATTCGGTGGCCTGGCACATCAAACCCACAGAAATATGAGGCACTGGTGGATACTGGTGCACAATGTACTCTAATGCCTTCAAGTTATAAAGGGGCAGAATTGATTCATATCTCTGGAGTGACTGGGGGCTTTCAGGAATTGTCTGTGCTGGAGGCAGAAATAAGCCTCACGGGTAAAGACTGGCAGAAGCATCCTATAGTGACCGGACAGGGGGCCCCATGCATACTTGGTATAGACTATCTCAGAAGGGGGCACTTTAAGGATCCCAAGGGGTATCGATGGGCTTTTGGAATAGCTACTGTGGACACAGATAGCATTAAGCAACTATCTGTTTTACCTGGCCTGTCAGAAGATCCATCTGTTGTGGGGTTGCTACAAGTGGAGGAGCAACAAGTACCAATTTCTACGAAAACCGTGCACAGACGGCAGTACCGCACCAACAGGGATTCCTTGCTCCCTATTCATAATCTGATTCGTCAGCTAGAGAGCCAGGGAGTGATCAGCAAAACTCACTCCCCGTTTAACAGCCCCATATGGCCGGTGCGTAAATCCAATGGAGAATGGAGGTTGACGGTAGATTACCGTGGCCTGAATGAAGTCACACCTCCACTGAGTGCTGCTGTGCCGGACATGCTTCAACTCCAGTATGAACTGGAGTCAAAAGCAGCCAAGTGGTATGCCACCCTTGACATTGCTAACGCCTTCTTTTCAATTCCCTTGGCCACAGAATGCAGGCCACAGTTTGCCTTCACCTGGAGAGGCGTTCAGTACACCTGGAACCGTTTGCCCCAGGGGTGGAAGCACAGCCCAACCATTTGCCATGGGTTGATCCAAACTGCATTGGAACAGGGCGGCGCTCCTGAGCATCTGCAGTACATCGATGATATTGTTGTATGGGGCAATACAGCAGAGGAAGTTTTTAAGAAAGGAGAGACAATAATACAGATCCTCCTGCGAGCTGGCTTTGCTGTTAAGCGAAGCAAAGTAAAAGGGCCTGCACAAGAAATTCAGTTCCTAGGCATAAAGTGGCAAGATGGACGTCGTCACATCCCAACAGATGTGATTGACAAAATTACTGCCATGTCTCCACCCACCAATAAGACAGAGACCCAAGCTTTTCTGGGTGTAGTGGGATTTTGGAGACTGCATGTTCCAAACTACAGCCTCATTGTGAGCCCCCTTTATCAGGTGACGCTTAAGAAGAATGATTTTGTATGGGGCCCTGAGCAGCAGCAGGCTTTTGAGCAAATTAAGCAGGAGATAGCCCGTGCCGTGGCCCTGGGGCCAGTGCGGACGGGACAGGATATAAAGAACATCCTCTACACTGCTGCTGGAAAGGAAGGTCCCACTTGGAGTTTATGGCAAAGAGCTTTTGGAGAGACCCGAGGCCGACCCCTTGGATTCTGGAGTCAAACATACAGGGGGTCTGAGGAGCGCTACACTCCAACTGAGAAGGAGATCTTAGCCGCGTACGAGGGGGTTCGAGCTGCTTCCGAAGTAATCGGTACTGAAGCGCAGCTCCTTCTGGCACCTCGACTGCCAGTGCTGAACTGGATGTTTAAAGGAACAGTTCCCTCCACCCATCATGCTACTGATGCCACTTGGAGTAAGTGGATTGCGCTGATTACACAGCGAGCTCGGATGGGGAACCTCAGTCATCCAGGAATCCTAGAAGTGATCATGGACTGGCCTGAAGGTAAAAAGTTTGGAACAACACCAGCAGAGGAGGTATCACGTGCTAAAGAGGCCCCACCATATAATGAACTACCAGACAATGAAAAGAGATATGCCCTGTTCACAGATGGATCATGTCGTATTGTGGGAAAGCACCGCAGATGGAAATCTGCTGTGTGGAGCCCCACACGACGAGTTGCGGAGGCCACTGAAGGAAGAGGAGAATCAAGCCAATTTGCAGAGCTAAAGGCTGTCCAACTGGCCTTAGATATTGCTGAACGTGAGAGGTGGCCAGTGCTTTATCTTTACACTGACTCATGGATGGTGGCAAATGCTTTATGGGGGTGGTTACAGCAATGGGAACAAAATGGTTGGCAACGGAAGGGTAAACCTATTTGGGCCACTGAACTGTGGAAAGATATTGCTGCCCGAGTAAAGAATATGGTTGTAAAGGTGCGCCGTGTAGATGCTCATGTTCCTAAAAGCCGAGCAACTGAAGAACAACAGAATAACCATCAGGTAGATCGAGCTGCCAAAGTTAAGATGGCTCAAGTAGACTTGGACTGGCAACATAAGAGTGAATTATTTTTACCTCGATGGGCCCATGAGACCTCGGGCCATCAAGGAAGGGATGCAACATATAAGTGGCCTAGAGACCGAGGGGTGGACTTAACTATGGATGCTATTGCACAGGTTATCCATGACTGTGATACCTGCACCAAAATTAAACAAGCCAAGAGGATGAAACCTCTTTGGGAGGAAGGGCGATGGCAAAAGTATAAATATGGGGAGGCGTGGCAGGTAGATTATATCACCTTGCCGCGATCTCGCAATGGTAAGCGTTATGTGCTCACCATGGTGGAAGCAACCACTGGGTGGCTTGAAACATATGCAGTACCCCATGCTACCGCCCGAAACACCATTCTAGGTCTCGAGAAACAAGTCCTGTGGCGACATGGCACTCCAGAAACAATTCAGTCTGATAATGGAACTCATTTTAAAAATTCTCTTGTAAATACTTGGGCCAAAGATCATGGCATTGAGTGGATTTATCATATCCCCTATCATGCACCAGCTTCTGTTAAAATTGAAAGGTACAATGGATTGTTGAAAACAATGTTGAAAGCAATGGGTGGTGGAACATTTAAGCACTGGGAGAAAAATCTGTCAGAAGCCACCTGGTTGGTCAACACTAGAGGATCCATCAGTCACGATGGTCCTGCCCAATCCAGCTCTCTGCCTACTGTAGAGGGAGATAAGGTCCCTGAAGTACATGTAAAGAACATGTTTGGAAAAGCAGTTTGGGTCCTTCCAGCTTCTGGAGAGGGCAAACCTCTCCGTGGAACTGTCTTTGCTCAGGGACCTGGGTCTACCTGGTGGGTGATGCAGAAGAATGGGGATGTTCAGTGTGTACCACAAGGGAATTTGATGTCTGGAGACCGCCCTCAGTAATTCTATGTATATACTTGTATATATGTTGTGTGTGTGTATCTAATGCACGTTAATCATTGTTCTTCTGTATGTATCAAGCATGATATAGTGATGTGGAATAAAGGGTGTAATGTCATGGTTTTATGATTTTTTGGTACTGGTATTCCACATCATAACATCATGTGGTGCATTGGGAGTCAAAGAAAACTACATTCCCCAGAGGACTTTGTAATGCTTTGTATTTTTTACGTGTTTTCCGCTCAGAGGGAACAGATAAAAACCCTCTGCGGTCACAGGATGTACTCTCTTTCCTCTAGGATCACTTAGGTGTGGGTGCTCGCTGCCGTCCGCCTTCAGCGTTAGCGTAAGGTTTTCGGTTTATCGGGCACTCACTCTCTCTCTCTCTCTCTCTCTCTCTCTCTCTCTCTCACTCGCTTTGCTTGATTCATTGGACTTAATTCCAAATTGTTTTGCATTATATTGTGTTATTTACTTCCTGATGTCTTATTTAGTAAATTAGAATTTCCCCCTCAGATCGTTGCCGCTGTTTTGTTTTGGGGCTTATTTCCTTTTTTTTTTTTTTCCCTTTCCCCCTTCCCCCTGTCCGGGGTGTGGGCCTGTGGGTCTCCTTCCTCGGTTGTTGCGGGGCCGGGCCGAACCGGCCCACAAACCCCTGACACTATGGCCCCATTGATTCGTAAGGCCCCATTGATTCCTATGGCCCCTTTGATTCATATAGCCCCATCGATCCATATGTCTCCATTGATTCCTTTGGCCCCATTGATTCCTATGGCCCCATTGATACCTAGGGCCCCATCGATCCCCATGGCCACTTTGAGTTCTATGGCCCCATTGATCCCAACGGCCCCATTGATCCCTATGGCCCCATGTAGTTCTATGGCCACATTGATTTCTATGGCCCCATTGATTACTATGGTCCCATTGATCCCTATGGCCCCATTGAGTTCTCTGGCCCCACTGATTCCTATGGCCCCATTGATACCTACGGTCCCATTGATCCCTATGGCCACATTGATCCCTATGGCCCCACTGAGTTCTATGGCCCCATTGATTCCTATGGCCCCATTGATTTTTATGGCACCTTTGAGTTCTATGGCCACATTGATTCCTATGGTCCCATTGAGTTCTTTGGCCCAATTGATCCCTATGGCCCCATTGATGTCTAAGGCCCCATTGAATTCTTTGGCCCAATCGATCCATATGGCCCCATTGATTCCTATGGCCCCATTGATTCCTATGGTCACATTGATCCCTATGGCCCCATTGATTCCTATGGCCCCATTGATTCCTATGGCCCCTTTGATTCATATAGCCCCATCGATCCCTATGTCCACATTGAGTTCTATGGCCCCATTGATCCCAACGGCCCCATTGATCCCTATGGCCCCATGTAGTTCTATGGCCACATTGATTTCTATGGCCCCATTGATTACTATGGTCCCATTGATCCCTATGGCCCCATTGAGTTCTCTGGCCCCACTGATTCCTATGGCCCCATTGATACCTACGGTCCCATTGATCCCTATGGCCCCATTGATCCCTATGGCCCCACTGAGTTCTATGGCCCCATTGATTCCTATGGCCCCATTGATTTTTATGGCACCTTTGAGTTCTATGGCCACATTGATTCCTATGGCCCCATTGAGTTCTTTGGCCCAATTGATCCCTATGGCCCCATTGATGTCTAAGGCCCCATTGAATTCTTTGGCCCAATCGATCCCTATGGCCCCATTGATTCCTATGGCCCCATTGATTCCTATGGCCCCATTGATCCCTATGGCCCCATTGATCCCTATGGCCCCATTAGTCCCCAAGGCCCCATTGATCTCTATGGCCAGATTGATTCCTATTGTCCCATTGATCGTTGTCTCCCCATTGATACTTAAGGCCTCATTGATCCTTATGGCCCCATTAATTCCTATGACCCCATTCATTCCTATGGCCCCGTTGATCCCTATGGCCCCATTGATCCCTATAGTCCCTTTAATTCCTACGGCCCCATTGATTTTTGTGGCCCCATTGATCTCTCTGGCCCCATTGATCCCTATGGCCCCATTGATACCTAGGGCCCCATCGATCCCCATGGCCACTTTGAGTTCTATGGCCCCATTGATCCCTATGGCCCCAGTGATCCCTATGGCCCCTTGTAGTTCTTTGGCCACATTGATTCCAATGGCCCCATTGATTCCTGTGGCCCCGTTGATCCCTATGGCCCCATTGATCCTTATGGCCCCTTTTATCCCAATGGCCGCATTGATTCCTATTGCCCCGTTGATTCCTATGGTCCCATTGTGTTCTGAGGCCCTATTGATCCCTAAGGCCCCATTGATTCCTATTGCCCCATTGTTCCCTATGGCCCTTTGTTCCCTATGGCTCCACTGAGTTCTACGGCCCCACTGATTCCTAGGGTCAAATTGATCCCTATGGCCCCTTTGAGTTCTATGGCCCCATTGATTCCTGTGGTCACATTGATCCCTATGGCCCCATTGATTCCTATGGCCACATTGATTCCTAAGGCCCCATTGATCCCTATGGTCCCATTGATCCCTATGGACACTTGGAGTTCTATGGCCCCATCGATCCCTATGGCCCCATTGATCCCTATGGCCACATTGATCCCTAAGGCCCCATTGATTCCTATGGCCCCATTGATTCCTATGGCCCCATCTATCCCTATGGCCACATTGAGTTCTATGGCCCCATTGATCCCTATGGCCCCACTGATTCCTATGGCACCTTTGAGTTCTATGGCCCTATTGATCCCTAAGGCCTCTTTGAGTTCTATGGCCCCATTGATTCCTATGGTCACATTGATCCCTATGGCCCCATTGATTCCTAAGGCCCCATTGATTCCTATGGCCCCTTGATTCATATAGCCCCATCGATCCCTATGTCCACATTGTGTTCTATGGCCCCATGTAGTTCTGTGGCCACATTGATTCCTATGGTCCCATTGATTCCTATGGTCCCATTGATCCCAATGGCCCCATTGAGTTCTATGACCCCACTGATTCCTATGGCCCCATTGATACCTATGGTCCCATTGATCCCTGAGGCCCAATTGATCCCTAAGGCCCCACTGATTCCTATGGCCTCAATGATTCCTATGGCCCCATTGATCCCTATGGCCCCATTGAGTTCTATGGCCCCACTGATTCCTATGGCCGCATTGATTCCTACGGCCCCATTGATTGCTGAGGCCCCATTGATCCCAATGGCCCCATCGAGTTCTATGGCGCCATTGATTCCTATGTCCCCTTTGATTTTTATGGCCCCTTTGAGTTCTATGGCCACATTGATTCCTATGGCCCCATTGAGTTCTTTGGCCCAATTGATCCCTATGGCCCCATTGATACCTAAGGCCCCATTGAGTTCATTGGCCCAATTGATCCCTATGGCCCCATTTATTCCTATTGCTTCATTGATTCCTGTGGCCCCCTTGATCCCTATGTCCCCTTTGAGTTCTATGGCCCCACTGATTCCTATGGCCCCATTGATTCCTATGGCCCCATTGATCCCTATGGCCCCATTGATCCCTATGGCCCCTTTGAGTTCTATGGCTCCATTGATCCCTATTGCCCCATTGATCCCTATGGCCCCATAGAGTTCGAAGGCCCCATTGAGTTCTATGGCCCCATTGATCCCTAAGGCCCCTTTGATTCCTATGGCAACATTGATCCCTATGGTCCCATTGATCTCAATGCCCACATTGAGTTCTATGGCCCCACTGATTCCTATGGCCACTTTGATTCCTATGGTCCCATTGATAGTTGTGTCACAATTGATCCTTGTGCCTCATTGATCCTTATGGCCACATTGATTCCTATGACCACATTGATTCCTATGGCCCCGTCGACCCCTATGGCCCCATTGATCTCTACAGTCCCTTTAATTCCTGTGGCCCCATTGATTTTTGTGGCCCCATTGATCGCTGTGGCCCCATTGATTCCTATTGCCACATTTTTCCCTATGGCCCCATTGATCCCTATGGCCCATCTGAGTTCTATGGCCCCATTGATTCCTATGGTCCCATTGATCCCTATGGCTCCTTTGAGTTCTATGGCCCCATTGATTCCTATAGTCACATTGATCCCTACGGCCCCATTGATTCCTATTGCCCCATTGATTCCTATGGCCCCATTGATTCCTATGGCCCCATTGATTCCTATAGTCCCTTCGATCCCTATGTCCACATTGAGTTCTTTGGCCCCATTGATCCCTATGGCCCCATTGAGTTCTTCAGCCCAATTGATCCCTATGGCCACATTGATTCCTATGGCCCCATTGATTCCTATGGCACAATTGATCCCTGTGGCCCCATTGAGTTCTATGGCCCCACTGACTCCTATGGCCCTTCTTGATTCCTCTGGACCCATTGATCTTTATGGCCCCATTGATCCCTGAGGCCCAATTGATCCCTAAGGCCCCACTGATTCCTATGGCCTCAATGATTCCTATGGCCCCATTGATCCCTATGGCCCCATTGAGTTCTATGGCCCCACTGATTCCTATGGCCGCATTGATTCCTACGGCCCCATTGATTGCTGAGGCCCCATTGATCCCAATGGCCCCATCGAGTTCTATGGCGCCATTGATTCCTATGTCCCCTTTGATTTTTATGGCCCCTTTGAGTTCTATGGCCACATTGATCCCTCTGGCCACATTGAGTTCCATGGCCCCACTGATTCCTATGGCCCCACTGATTTTTATGGACCCATTGATCCCTATGGCCCAATTGATCTTTATGGCCTCATTTATTCCTATGGCCCCATTGATCCCTATGGCCCCATTGATCCCTATGGCTTCATTGATCCCTATGTCCCCTTTGAGTTCTATGGCCAAATGAATTCCTAAGGCATTATTGATCCCTATGGCCCCATTGATCCCTATGGCCCCATTGATTCCTATGGCAGCATTGATCCCTATGGTCCCATTGAGTTCTATGGCCCCACTGATTCCTATGGCCCTTATTGATTCCTATGGCCCCATTGATTCCTATGGCACCATTGATCCCTATGGCCCCACTGATTCCTATGGCCCCATTGATTTTTATGGCCCCATTGATCCCTATGGCCCCATTGATCTTTATGGCCACATTGATTCCTATGGCCCCATTGATCCCTATGGCCCCCTTGATCCCTACGGCCCCATTGATTCCTATGGCCCCATTGATTCCTATGGCACCATTGATCCCTTGGCCCCATTGAGTTCTATGGCCCCACTGACTCGTATGGCCCTTATTGATTCCTCTGGACCCATTGATTTTTATGGCTCAATTGATCCCTATGGCCACATTGAGTTCTATGGCCCCACTGATTCCTATGGCCCCATTGATTTTTATGGTCCCATTGATTCCTATGGTCCCATTGATCCCAATGGCCCCATTGAGTTCTATGACCCCACTGATTCCTATGGCCCCATTGATACCTATGGTCCCATTGATCCCTGAGGCCCAATTGATCCCTAAGGCCCCACTGATTCCTATGGCCCCAATGATTCCTATTGCCCCATTGATCCCTATGGCCCCATTGAGGTCTATGGCCCCACTGATTCCTATGGCCGCATTGATTCCTACGGCCCCATTGATTGCTGAGGCCCCATTGATCCCAATGGCCCCATCGAGTTCTATGGCGCCATTGATTCCTATGTCCCCTTTGATTTTTATGGCCCCTTTGAGTTCTATGGCCACATTGATTCCTATGGCCCCATTGAGTTCTTTGGCCCAATTGATCCGTATGGCCCCATTGATACTTAAGGCCCCATTGAGTTCACTGGCCCAATTGATCCCTATGGCCCCATTTATTCCTATTGCTTCATTGATTCCTGTGGCCCCCTTGATCCCTATGTCCCCATTGAGTTCTATGGCCCCACTGATTCCTATGGCCCCATTGATTCCTATGGCCCCATTGATCCCTATGGCCCCATTGATCCCTATGGCCCCTTTGAGTTCTATGGCTCCATTGATCCCTATTGCCCCATTGATCCCTATGGCCCCATAGAGTTCGAAGGCCCCATTGATCCCTATGGCGCCATTGATCCCTATGTCCCCATTGATTCATATGGCCCCATTGATCCCTATGGCCTCATTGAGTTCTATGGCCCCACTGATTCCTATTGCCCCATTGATTTTTATGGCCCCATTGATCCCTATGGCCCCATTGATCTTTATGGCCCCATTGATTCCTATGGCCCCATTGATCCCTATGGCCCCATTGATCCCTATGGATTCATTGATCCCTATTGACCCATTGAGTTCTATGTCCAAATGAATTCCTATGGCATTATTGACCCCTAAGGCCCCACTGACTCCTATGGCCCCATTAATTCCTATGGCAGCATTGATTTTTATGGCCCCATTGATCCCTATGGCTCCACTGATCTTTATGGCCCCATTGATTCCTATGGCCCCATTGATCCCTATGGCCCCATTGATCCCTATGGATTCATTGATCCCTATTGACCCATTGAGTTCTATGTCCAAATGAATTCCTATGGCATTATTGACCCATAAGGCCCCACTGACTCCTATGGCCCCATTGATTCCTATGGCCCCATTGATTTTTATGGCCCCATTGATCCCTATGGTTCCATTGATCCCTATGGCTTCATTGATCCCTATTGCCCCTTTCAGTTCTATGGCCGAATGAATTCCTATGGCATTATTGATCCCTATGGCCCCATTGATCCCTATGGCCCCATTGATCCCTAAGGCCCCATTGATTCCTATGTCCCCATTGATCCCTATGGCCCCATTGAGTTCTATGGCCCCATTGATGACTATGGCCCCATTGATCCCTATGGACCCACTGATCCGTACAGCACCATTGATTCCTATGGACATATTGATTCGTATGACCCCTTTGAATCCTGAGGCCCCATTGATCCCTATGGCCCCACTGATTCCTATGCCCCATTGATTCCTATGGTCCCATTGATCCCTATGGCCCCATTGATTCCTCTGGCCCCATTGATTCCTGTGGCCCCATTGATCCTTATGGGCCCACTGATTCCTATGGCCCCATTGATTCCTATGGTGCCATTGATCCCTATGGCCCCATTGATTCCTATGGTCCCATTGATCCCTAAGGCCCCATTGAGTTCTATGGCCCCATTGATTCCTATGGCCCCATTGATTCCTATGGCCCCATTGAGTTCTATGGCCACATTGATTCCTATGGCTCCATTGAGTTCTATGGCCCATTTGATCCCTATGGCCCCATTGATCTCTAAGGCCCCATTGAGTTCTATGGCACCATTGTCCCTATAGCCCCATTGATCCCTATGGCCCCATTGATCCCTATGGCACCATTGAGTTCTATGGCCCCATTGATTCCTATGGCCCCATTGATTCCTTTGGCCCCATTGATTCCTATGGTCCCATTGATCCCTATGGCCTCTTTGAGTTCTATGGCCCCATTGTTTCCTACGGTCACATTGATTCCTATGGTCCCATTGATTTCTATGGCCACATTGCGTTCTATGGCCCCATTGTTTCCTACGGTCACATTGATTCCTATGGTCCCATTGATCGTTGTGCCCCCTTTGATTCCTATGGCCCCATTGATCCCTATGGCCCCACTGATTGCTATGGCACCATTGATTCCTATGGTCCCATTGATCCCTATGGCCTCTTTGAGTTCTATGGCCCCATTGATTCCTATGGTCACATTGATTCCTATGGCCCCACTGATTCCTATGGCCCCATTGATCCCTATGGCCCCATTGAGTTCTATGGCCCCATTGATGACTATGGCCCCATTGATTCCCATGGCCCCATTGATTCCTATGGCCACATTGATTCCTTTGGCCCCATTGATTCCTATGGCCCCATTGATTCTTAGGGCCCCATCGATCCCTATGGCCACATTGAGTTCTATGGCCCCATTGATCCCTACGGCCCCATTGATCCCTATGGCCCCTTGTAGTTCTATGGCCACATTGATTCCTATGGCACCATTGATTCCTATGGCCCCATTGATTCCTATGGCCCCATTGATTCCTATTGTCCCATTGATTCCTGTGGCCCCATTGATCCCAATGGCCCCAATGATCCATAAGGCCCCTTTTATACCTATGGCCCCATTGATTCCTATGGCCCCGTTGATTCCTATGCTCCCATTGTGTTCTATGTCCCCATTGATCCCTAAGTGCCCATTGATTCTTATTGCCCCATTGTTCCCTATGGCCCCATTGTTCCCTATGGCTCCACAGAGTTCTATGGCCTCATTGATTCCTGGGGTCAAATTGATCCCCATGGCCCCTTTGAGTTCTATGGCCCCATTGATTCCTATGGTTACATTGATCCCTATGGCCCCATTGTTTCCTGTGGCCACATTGATTCCTAAGTCCCCATTGATTCCTATGGTCCCATTGATCCCTATGGACACTTGGAGTTCTATGGCCCCATTGATCCCTATGGCCCCATTGATCCCTAAGGCCCCATTGATTCCTATGGCCCCATTGATTCCTATGGCCCCATCTATCCCTATGGACACTTGGAGTTCTATGGCCTCATCGATCCCTATGGCCCCAGTGATCCCTATGGCCCCATTGATCCCTAAGGCCCCATTGATTCCTATGGCCCCATTGATTCCTATGGCCCCATCTATCCCTATGGCCACATTGAGTTCTATGGCCCCATTGAGCCCTACGGCCCCATTGATCCCTATGGCCCCATGTAGTTCTATGGCCACATTGATTCCTATGGCCCCATTGATTCCTATGGCCCCACTGATCCCTACGGCCCCATTGAGTTCTATGGCCCCACTGATTCTAATGGTCCCATTGATTCCTGTGGCCCCATTGATTCCTATGGCCCCTTTGATCCCTATGGCCCCATTTATCCCTATGGACCCAATGATCCCTAAGGCCCCATTGAACCCTATGGCCCCATTAATTCCTATGGCCCCATTGATTCCTATGGCCCCACTGATCCCTACAGCGCCATTGATTCCTATGGACATATTGATTCGTATGACCCCATTGAATCCTGTGGCCCCATTGATCCCTATGGCCCCACTGATTCCTATGCCCAATGATTCCTATGGTCCCATTCATCCCTATGGCCCCATTGATTCCTCTGGCCTCATTGATTCCTGTGGCCCCATTAATCCCTATGGGCCCACTGATTCCTATGGCCACATTGATCCCTATGGCCCATCTGAGTTCTATGGCCCCATTGATTCCTATGGTCCCATTGATCCCTATGGCTCCTTTGAGTTCTATGGCCCCATTGATTCCTATAGTCACATTGATCCCTAAGGCCCCATTGATTCCTATTGCCCCATTGATTCCTATGGCGCCATTGATTCCTATGGCCCCACTGATTCCTATAGTCCCTTCGATCCCTATGTCCACATTGAGTTCTTTGGCCCCATTGATCCCCAAGCCCCATTGATCTTTATGGCCCCATGTAGTTATATGGCCACATTGATTCCTATGGCCCCTTTGATTCCTATGGTCCCATTGATCCCTATGGCCCCATTGAGTTCTATGGCCCCACTGATTCCTATGGCCCCATTGATACCTATGGTCCCATTGATCCCTATGGCCCCATTGATCCCTAAGGCCCCACTGATTCCTATGGCCCCATTGATTCCTATGGTCCCATTGATCCCTATGGCCCCATTGAGTTCTATGGCCCCACTGATTCCTAAGGCCCCATTGATTCCTACGGAGCCATTGATCGCTGAGGCCCCATTGATCCCAATGGCCCCATTGAGTTCTATGGCGCCATTGATTCCTATGTCCCCATTGATTTTTATGACCCCTTTGAGTTCTAGGTCCACATAGATTCCTATGGCCCAATTGAGGTCTTTGGCCCAATTGATCCCTACGGCCCCATTGATACCTAAGGCCCCATTGAGTTCATTGGCCCAATTAATCCCTATGGCCACATTGATTCCTATTGCTTCATTGATTCCTATGGCCCCCTTGATCCCTGTGTCCCCATTGAGTTCTATGGCCCCACTGATTCCTATGGCCCCATTGATTCCTATGGCCCCAATGATCCCTATTGCCCCATTGATCCCTATTGCCCCATTGATCCCTATGGCCCCATAGAGTTCGAAGGCCCCATTGAGTTCTATGGCCCCATTGATCCCTAAGTCCCCATTGATTCCTATGGCACCATTGATCCCTATGGTCCCATTGATCTCAATGGCCACATTGAGTTCTATGGCCCCACTGATTCCTATGGCCACATTGATTCCTATGGTCCCATTGATCGTTGTGTCCCCATTGATTCCTATGGTCCCATTGATCCCTAAGGCCCCATTGAGTTCTATGGCCCCATTGATTCCTATGGCCCCATTGATTCCTATGGCCCCATTGAGTTCTATGGCCACATTGATTCCTATGGCTCCATTGAGTTCTATGGCCCATTTGATCCCTATGGCCCCATTGATCTCTAAGGCCCCATTGAGTTCTATGGCACCATTGTCCCTATAGCCCCATTGATCCCTATGGCCCCATTGATCCCTATGGCACCATTGAGTTCTATGGCCCCATTGATTCCTATGGCCCCATTGATTCCTTTGGCCCCATTGATTCCTATGGTCCCATTGATCCCTATGGCCTCTTTGAGTTCTATGGCCCCATTGTTTCCTACGGTCACATTGATTCCTATGGTCCCATTGATTTCTATGGCCACATTGCGTTCTATGGCCCCATTGTTTCCTACGGTCACATTGATTCCTATGGTCCCATTGATCGTTGTGCCCCCTTTGATTCCTATGGCCCCATTGATCCCTATGGCCCCACTGATTGCTATGGCACCATTGATTCCTATGGTCCCATTGATCCCTATGGCCTCTTTGAGTTCTATGGCCCCATTGATTCCTATGGTCACATTGATTCCTATGGCCCCACTGATTCCTATGGCCCCATTGATCCCTATGGCCCCATTGAGTTCTATGGCCCCATTGATGACTATGGCCCCATTGATTCCCATGGCCCCATTGATTCCTATGGCCACATTGATTCCTTTGGCCCCATTGATTCCTATGGCCCCATTGATTCTTAGGGCCCCATCGATCCCTATGGCCACATTGAGTTCTATGGCCCCATTGATCCCTACGGCCCCATTGATCCCTATGGCCCCTTGTAGTTCTATGGCCACATTGATTCCTATGGCACCATTGATTCCTATGGCCCCATTGATTCCTATGGCCCCATTGATTCCTATTGTCCCATTGATTCCTGTGGCCCCATTGATCCCAATGGCCCCAATGATCCATAAGGCCCCTTTTATACCTATGGCCCCATTGATTCCTATGGCCCCGTTGATTCCTATGCTCCCATTGTGTTCTATGTCCCCATTGATCCCTAAGTGCCCATTGATTCTTATTGCCCCATTGTTCCCTATGGCCCCATTGTTCCCTATGGCTCCACAGAGTTCTATGGCCTCATTGATTCCTGGGGTCAAATTGATCCCCATGGCCCCTTTGAGTTCTATGGCCCCATTGATTCCTATGGTTACATTGATCCCTATGGCCCCATTGTTTCCTGTGGCCACATTGATTCCTAAGTCCCCATTGATTCCTATGGTCCCATTGATCCCTATGGACACTTGGAGTTCTATGGCCCCATTGATCCCTATGGCCCCATTGATCCCTAAGGCCCCATTGATTCCTATGGCCCCATTGATTCCTATGGCCCCATCTATCCCTATGGACACTTGGAGTTCTATGGCCTCATCGATCCCTATGGCCCCAGTGATCCCTATGGCCCCATTGATCCCTAAGGCCCCATTGATTCCTATGGCCCCATTGATTCCTATGGCCCCATCTATCCCTATGGCCACATTGAGTTCTATGGCCCCATTGAGCCCTACGGCCCCATTGATCCCTATGGCCCCATGTAGTTCTATGGCCACATTGATTCCTATGGCCCCATTGATTCCTATGGCCCCACTGATCCCTACGGCCCCATTGAGTTCTATGGCCCCACTGATTCTAATGGTCCCATTGATTCCTGTGGCCCCATTGATTCCTATGGCCCCTTTGATCCCTATGGCCCCATTTATCCCTATGGACCCAATGATCCCTAAGGCCCCATTGAACCCTATGGCCCCATTAATTCCTATGGCCCCATTGATTCCTATGGCCCCACTGATCCCTACAGCGCCATTGATTCCTATGGACATATTGATTCGTATGACCCCATTGAATCCTGTGGCCCCATTGATCCCTATGGCCCCACTGATTCCTATGCCCAATGATTCCTATGGTCCCATTCATCCCTATGGCCCCATTGATTCCTCTGGCCTCATTGATTCCTGTGGCCCCATTAATCCCTATGGGCCCACTGATTCCTATGGCCACATTGATCCCTATGGCCCATCTGAGTTCTATGGCCCCATTGATTCCTATGGTCCCATTGATCCCTATGGCTCCTTTGAGTTCTATGGCCCCATTGATTCCTATAGTCACATTGATCCCTAAGGCCCCATTGATTCCTATTGCCCCATTGATTCCTATGGCGCCATTGATTCCTATGGCCCCACTGATTCCTATAGTCCCTTCGATCCCTATGTCCACATTGAGTTCTTTGGCCCCATTGATCCCCAAGCCCCATTGATCTTTATGGCCCCATGTAGTTATATGGCCACATTGATTCCTATGGCCCCTTTGATTCCTATGGTCCCATTGATCCCTATGGCCCCATTGAGTTCTATGGCCCCACTGATTCCTATGGCCCCATTGATACCTATGGTCCCATTGATCCCTATGGCCCCATTGATCCCTAAGGCCCCACTGATTCCTATGGCCCCATTGATTCCTATGGTCCCATTGATCCCTATGGCCCCATTGAGTTCTATGGCCCCACTGATTCCTAAGGCCCCATTGATTCCTACGGAGCCATTGATCGCTGAGGCCCCATTGATCCCAATGGCCCCATTGAGTTCTATGGCGCCATTGATTCCTATGTCCCCATTGATTTTTATGACCCCTTTGAGTTCTAGGTCCACATAGATTCCTATGGCCCAATTGAGGTCTTTGGCCCAATTGATCCCTACGGCCCCATTGATACCTAAGGCCCCATTGAGTTCATTGGCCCAATTAATCCCTATGGCCACATTGATTCCTATTGCTTCATTGATTCCTATGGCCCCCTTGATCCCTGTGTCCCCATTGAGTTCTATGGCCCCACTGATTCCTATGGCCCCATTGATTCCTATGGCCCCAATGATCCCTATTGCCCCATTGATCCCTATTGCCCCATTGATCCCTATGGCCCCATAGAGTTCGAAGGCCCCATTGAGTTCTATGGCCCCATTGATCCCTAAGTCCCCATTGATTCCTATGGCACCATTGATCCCTATGGTCCCATTGATCTCAATGGCCACATTGAGTTCTATGGCCCCACTGATTCCTATGGCCACATTGATTCCTATGGTCCCATTGATCGTTGTGTCCCCATTGATCCTTATGGCCTCATTGATCCTTATGGCCACATTGATTCCTATGACCCCATTGATTCCTATGGCCCCGTCGACCCCTATGGCCCCATTGATCTCTATAGTCCCTTTAATTCCTGTGGCCCCATTGATTTTTGTGGCCCCATTGATCGCTGTGGCCAAATTGATCCCTATGACCCCATTGATTCCTATTGCCACCTTTTTCCCTATGGCCCCATTGATCCCTATGGCCCATCTGAGTTCTATGGCCCCATTGATTCCTATGGTGCCATTGATCCCTATGGCTCCTTTGAGTTCTATGGCCCAATTGATTCCTATATTCACATTGATCCCTAAGGCCCCATTGATTCCTATTGCCCCATTGATTCCTATGTCCCCATTGATTCCTATGGCCCCATTGATTCCTATAGTCCCTTCGATCCCTATATCCACATTGAGTTCTTTGGCCACATTGATCCCTATGGCCCCATTGAGATCTTCGGCCCAATTGATCCCTATGGCCCCATTGATTCCTATGGCCCCATTGATTCCTATGGCACCATTGAACCCTATGGCCCCATTGAGTTCTATGGCCCCACTGACTCCTATGGCCCTTATTGATTCCTCTGGACCCATTGATCTTTATGGCCCCATTGATCCCTCTGGCCACATTGAGTTCTATGGCCCCACTGATTCCTACGGCCCCATTGATTTTTATGGCCCCATTGATCCCTATGGCCCCATTGATCTTTATGGCCACATTGATTCCTATGGCCCCATTGATCCCTATGGCCCCATTGATCCCTATGGCCCCATTGATCCCTATGGCTTCATTGGTCCCTATTGCCCCATTGAGTTCTATGTCCAAATGAATTCCTATGGCATTATTGATCCCTATGGCCCCATTGATCCCTATGGCCCCATTGATTCCTATGGCAGCATTGATCCCTATGGCCCCATTGAGTTCTATGGCCCCACTGATTCCTATGGCCCTTATTGATTCCTCTGGACCCATTGATCCCGATGGCCCCATTGATCCCTATGGCCCCATTGAGTTCTATGGCCCCACTGATTCCTATGGCCCCATTGATTTTTATGGCCCCATTGATCCCTATGGCCCCATTGATCTTTATGGCCACATTGATTCCTATGGCCCCATTGATCCCTATGGCCCAATTGATCCCTACGGCCCCATTGATCCCTGTGGCCAAATTGAGTTCTAAGGCCCCATTGCGTTCTATGAACACTTTGATCCCTATGGCCCCATTGATTCCTATGGCCCCATTGATTCCTATGGCCCCAATGATCCCTATGATCCCTTTGATTTCTATGGCCACATTGACTCCTATGACCCCATTCATTCCTATGGCCCCAGTGAGTTCCTTGGCCCCTTTGATCCCTATGGTCACACTGATCCCTATGGCCCCATTGATTCCTAAGGTCCCATTGATTCCTATGGCCCCTTTGATTCCTATAGCCCCATCGATCCCTATGTCCACATTGAGTTCTATGGCCCCATTGATCCCTATGGCCGCATTGATCTTTATGGCCCCATGTAGTTCTATGGCCACATTGATTCCTATGGCCCCATTGATTCCTATGGTCCCATTGATCCCAATGGCCCCATTGAGTTCTATGGCCCCACTGATTCCTATGGCCCAATTGATACCTATGGTCCCATTGATCCCTATGGCTCCATTGATCCCTATAGCCCCACTGATTCCTATGGTGCCATTGATCCCTATGGCCCCGTTGATTCCTATGGCCCCTTTGATTCCTATGGCCCCTTTGATCCCTATGATCCCTTTGATTCCTAAGGCCACATTGACTCCTAAGACCCCATTCATTCCTATGGCCCCAGTGAGTTCTATGGCCTCATTGATCCCTATGGCCCCATTGATCCCTATGGCCCCATTGATCCCTATGGCCCCATTGAGTTCTATGGCCCCTTTGAGTTCTATGGCCTTTTTGAGTTCTATGGCCCCATTGATTCCTATGGCCCCATTGATCCCTATAGCCTTATTGATCCCTATGACCCCATTGAGTTCTTAGGCCCCATTGAGTTCTATGGCCCTTTTGATTCCTATGGCCCCATTGATCCCTATGGCCCCACTGATTGCTATGGCCCCATTGATTCCTATGGCCCCACTGATCCCAATGGTCCCATTGATCCCTATGGCCCCATTGATCCCTATGGCCCCACTGATTCCTATGGCCCCATTGATTCCTACGGCCCCATTGATCCCTATGGCCCGATTGAGTTCTATTGACCCACTGATTCCTATGGCCCCATTGATCCCTATGGTTCCATTGATCCCTATGGCCCCATTGATTCCTACGGCCCCATTGTTCGCTGTGGCCCCATTGATCCCAGTGGCCCCATTGAGTTCTATGGCCCCATTGATTCCTATGTCCCCATTGATTTTTATGGCCTTTTTGAGTTCTATGGCCACATTGATTCCAATGGCACCATTGAGTTCTTTGGCCCATTTGATCCCTATGGCCCCATTGATACCTAAGGCCCCATTGAGCTCTTTGGCCCAATTGATCCCTATGGCCTTATTGATTCCTAATACCCCATTGATTCCTATGGCCCCATTGATCCCTATGTCCCCATTGAGTTCTATGTCCCCACTGATTCCTAATACCCCATTGATTCCTATGGCCCCATTGATCCCTATGTCCCCATTGAGTTCTATGTCCCCACTGATTCCTATGGCCCCATTGAATCCTTTGGCCCCATTGATCCCTATGGCCTCATTAATCCCTATGGCCCCATTGAGTTCTATGGCCCCACTGATTCCTATGGCCCCATTGATTCCTACGGCCCTTTGATCCCTATGGTTCCTTTGATCCCTATGGCCCCATTGATGTTTATGGCCCCATTGATTCCTATGTCCCCATTGAGTCTATGGCCGCATGAATTCCTATGGCCTTATTGATCCCAATGGCCCCATTGATTCATATGGCCCCATTGATTCCTCAGGCCCCATTGATTCCTATGGCCCCCTTGATCCCTATGGCCCCATTGAGTTCTATGGCCCAACTTATTCTTATGGCCCCTTTATTCCTATGGCCCCATTGATCCCTATGGCCCCATTGATCTCTAAGGCCCCATTGAGTTCTATCGCTCCATTGATCCCTATAGACCCATTGATCCCTACGACCCCATTGAGTTCTAAGGCCCCATTGAGTTCTATGGCCCCTTTGATCCCTATGGCCCCATTGATTCCTATGGCCCCATTGATTTCTATGGCCCCATTGATCCCTATGTCCCCATTGAGTTCTATGGCCACATTGATGTCTATGGCCCCATTGATACCTATGGCCCCACTGATTCCTATGGCCCCATTGATTCCTTACGCCCCATTGATTCCTATGGCCACATTGATCCTTATGGCCCCACTGCTTTCTATGGCCCCATTGATTCCTATGGCCCCATTGAGTTCTTTGGCAACATTGATTCCTATGGCTCCATTGAGTTCTATGGCCCATTTGATCCCTATGACTCCATTGATCTCTAGGCCCCATTGAGTTCTATGGCACCATTGATCCCTATAGCCCCTTTGATCCCTATGGCCTCATTGACTTCTAAGGCCCCATTGAGTTCTATGGCCCCTTTGATCCCTATGGCCCCTTTGATTTCTATGGCCCCATTGATTCCTATGGCCCCATTGATCCCTATGGCACCATTGAGCTCTAAGTCCCCTTTGATTACTATGGCCCCATTGATCCCTATGGCCCCATTGATTCCTATGGCTCCATTGATTCCTATGGTCCCATTGATCCTTAATGCCCCTTTGATCCCTATGGCTCCATTGATTTTCTATGTCTCCATTGATTCATATGGCCCCATTCATCCCTATCGCTTCATTGATCCCTATTGCCTCACTGAGTTCTATGGTCCCATGAATTCCTATGGCCCTATTGATCCCTATGGCCCCATTGATCCCTAAGGCCCCATTGATTCCTATGGCCCCGTTGATTCCTCTGGCCCCACTGATTCCTGTGGCCCCATTGATCCCTATGGCCCCACTGATTCCTATGGCCCCATTGAATCCTATGGTGCCATTGATCCATATGGCCCCATTGATTCCTATGGTCCCATTGATCCCTATGGCCCCATTGATTCCTATGGTCCCATTGAGTTCTATGGCCCCATTGATTCCTAAGGCCCCATTGATTCCTATGGCCCCATTGAGTTCTCTTGCATCATTGATTCCTATGGCTCCATTGAGTTCTATGGCCCATTTGATCCCTATGACTCCATTGATCTCTAGGCCCCATTGAGTTCTATGGCACCATTGATCCCTATAGCCCCTTTGATCCCTATGGCCTCATTGACTTCTAAGGCCCCATTGAGTTCTATGGCCCCTTTGATCCCTATGGCCCCTTTGATTTCTATGGCCCCATTGATTCCTATGGCCCCATTGATCCCTATGGCACCATTGAGCTCTAAGTCCCCTTTGATGACTATGGCCCCATTGATCCCTATGGCCCCATTGATTCCTATGGCCCCATTGATTCCTATGGTCCCATTGATCCCTATGGCCCGATTCAGTTCTATGGCCCCACTGATTTCTATGGCCCCATTGATTTTTATGGCCCCATTGATCCCTATGGTTCCATTGATCCCTATGGCCCCATTGATTCCTATGGCCACATTGATCGCTGTGGCCCCATTGATCCCAATGGCCCCTTTGAGTTCTATGGCCCCTTTGATTCCTATGTCCCCATTGATTCCTATGGCCCCATTGAGCTCTTTGGCCCATTTGATCCCTATGACCCCATTGATACCCTAGGCCACATTGAGTTCTTTGGCCCCATTGATCCCTAAGTCCCCATTGATTCCTATGGCCCCATTGATTGCTATGGCCCCACTGATCTCTTAGGCCCCAGTGAGTTCTATGGCTACATTGAACCCTATAGCCCCATTGATCCCTATGTCCCCATTGAGTTCTTGGGCCCCATTGAGTTCTATGGCCCCTTTGATCCCTATGGCCCCAATGATTCCTATGGCCCCATTGATTCCTATTGCCCCATTGAGTTCTATGGCCCCATTGATGACTATGGCCCCATTGATTCCCTTGGCCCCATTGATTCCTATGGCCCCATTGGTTCCCTAGGCCCCATTGGTTCCAAAGGCCCCATTGATGCCTTTGGCCCCACTGATTCCTATGGCCCCATTGATTCCTAAGGTCCCATTGATCCCTATGTCCCCATTGATTCCTATGGTCCCATTGATCCCTAAGGCCCCATTGATCCCTATGGCCCCATTGATTTTCTATGGCTCCATTGATTCCTATGGCCCCATTGATCCCTCTGGTCCCATTGATTCCTGTGGCCCCATTGATTTTTATGGCCCCAATGAGTTCTATGGCCACATTAATTCCAATGGCCCCATTGAGTTCTATTGCCCATTTGATCCCTATGGCCCCATTAGTCCCTAAGTCCCCATTGAGTTCTATGGCTCCATTGATCCCTATTGCCCGATTGATCCCTATGGCCCCATAGAGTTCGAAGGACCCATTGAGTTCTAAGGCCCCATTGATTCCTAAGGCCCCATTGATTCCTATGGCCCCATTGATCCCTATGGTCCCATTGAGTACTAAGGCCCCATTGAGTTCTATGGCCGTTTTGATCCCTATAGCCCCATTGATTTCTATAGCCTCATTGATTCCTATGGCCACATTGATCCCGATGGCCCCATTGAGTTCTATGGCCCCATTGATTCGTAAGGCACCGTCGATCCCTATGGCACCATTGATCCCTATAGTCCCTTTAATTCCTATGGCCCCATTGATTTTTGTGGCCCCATTGATCGCTGTGGCCCCATTGATCCCTATGGCCCCATTGATTCCTATGGCCCCATTGTTCCCTATGGCCCCATTGTTCCCTATGGCCCATCTGAGTTCTATGGCCCCATTGATTCCAATGTCCCATTGATCCCTATGGCCCCTTTGAATTCTATGGCCCCATTGATTCCTATGGCCCCTTTGATTCCTATGGCCCCATTGATCCCTATGTCCACATTGAGTTCTATGGCCCCATTGATCCCTATGTCCCCATTGAGTTCTTTGGCCCAATTGATCCCTATGGCCCCATTGATTCCTAAGCCCCCATTGATCCCTATGTCCCCATTGAGTTCTTTGGCCCAATTGATCCCTATGGCCCCATTGATTCCTAAGCCCCCATTGATTTCTATGGCCCCATTGATTCCTAAGCCCCCATTGATTCCTATGGCCCCATTGATCCCTATGTCCCCATTGAGTTCTATGGCCCCACTGATTGCTATGGCCCCGTTAATTCCTCTGGCCCCACTGATTCCTGTGGCCCCATTGATCCCTATGGCCCCACTGATTCCTATGGCCCCATTGAATCCTATGGTGCCATTGATCCATATGGCCCCATTGATTCCTATGGTCCCATTGATCCCTATGGCCCCATTGATTCCTATGGTCCCATTGAGTTCTATGGCCCCATTGATTCCTAAGGCCCCATTGATTCCTATGGCCCCATCGATGACTATAGCCTTATTGATTCCTATGGCCCCATTGATTCCTATGTCCCCATTGATTCCTTTGGCCCCATTGATTCCTATGGCCCCATTGATCCCTATGGCCCCATTGATTCCTATGGCCCCATTGATTCCTCTGGCCCCATTGATCCCTATGGCTTCACTGAGTTCTGTGGCCCCATTGATGACTATGGCCTTATTGATTCCTATGGCCCCATTGATTCCTATGTCCCCATTGATTTCTTTGGCCCCATTGATTCCTATGGCCCCATTGATCCCTTTGGTCCCATGGATTCCTGTGGCCCCATTGATTTTTATGGCCCCAATGTGTTCTATGGCCACATTGATTCTTTTGGCCCCATTGATTCCTATGGCCCCATTGAGTTCTATGGCCCATTTGATCCCTATGGCCCCATTAGTCCCTAAGGCCCCATTGAGTTCTATGCCTCCATTGATCCCTATTGCCCCATTGATCCATATGTTTCCATAGTGTTCGAAGGCCCCATTGAGTTCTATGGCCCCATTGATCCCTATGGCCCCTTTGATTCCTATGGCCCCATTGATCCCTAAGGCTTCCTTGATCCCTATTGAACCATTGAGTTCTATGGCCGAATGAATTCCTCTGGCCTTATTGATCCCTATGGCCCCATTGAGTTCTATGGCCGCATTGATCCCTATGGCCCCATTGATTCGTATGGCCCCATTGATCCCTATGGCCCTGTTGAGTTCTATGGCCCCTTTGATGACTATGGCCCCATTGATCCCTATGGCCCCATTGATTCCTATGGCCCCGCTGATTCCTTTGGCCCCATTGATTCCTATGGCCCCATTGATTCCTAGGGCCCCATCGATCCCTATGGCCCCATTGATTCCTATGGCCCCATTGATCCCTATGGCCCCATTGATCCCTATGGCCCCTTGTAGTTCTATGGCCACATTGACTCCTATGGCCCCATTGATTCCTATGGCCCCATTGATTCCTATGGCCCCATTGATTCCTATGGTCCCATTGATTCCCGTGGCCCCATTGATCCCTATGTCCCCATTGATCCATATGGCCCCTTTTATCCCTATGGCCCCATTGATTCCTATGGCCCCCTTGATTCCTATGGTCCCATTGTGTTCTATGGCCCCATTGATCCCTAAGGCCCCATTGATTCCTATTGCCCCATTGTTCCCTATGGCTCCACTGAGTTCTATGGCCCCTTTGATTCCTATGGTCACATTGATCCCTGTGGCCCCATTGATTCCTATGGCCACATTGTTAGTTGTGGCCCCATAGATCCCTATGTCCCCATTGATTCCCGTGTCCCCATTGATTCCTATGGCCCCTTTGATCAATATGATCGCTTTGATTCCTATGGCCATATTGATTCCTGTGACCCCATTCATTCCTATGGCCCCAGTGAGTTCCTTGGCCCCATTGATCCCTATGGCCCCATTCATCCCTATGGCCCCATTGATCTCTATGGCCCCATTGAGTTCTAGGGCCCCTTTGAGTTCTATGGCCCCATTGATTCCTATGGCCACATTGATTTCTATGGCCCCATTGAATTTTATGTTCCCATTGATTCCTATGGCCCCATTGATTCCTGTGGCCCCATTGATCCCTATGGTCCCATTGTGTTCTATGGCCCCATTGAGTTCTATTGCCCCCATCGATCCCTATGGCTCCATTGATCCTTATGGCCCCATTGTTTCCTAAGTCCCCACTGATCCCTATGGCCCCATTGATTCCTGTGGCCCCATTGATTCCTGTGGCCCCATTGATCCCTATGGCCCCTCTGATTCCTATTGTCCCATTGATTCCTATGGTCCCATTGATCCCTATGGCCCCATTGATCCCTAGGGCCCCTTGATTTTCTATGGCTCCATTGATTCCTATGGCCCCATTGAGTTCTATGGCCCATTTGATCCCTATGGTCCCATTGATCTCTATGGCCCCATTGAGTTCTATGGCTCCATTGATCCCTATAGCCCCATTGATCCTTATGGCCCTATTGAGTTCTAAGGCCCCATTGAGTTCTATGGCCCCTTTGATACCTATGGCCACATTGATTCCTATGGTCCCATTGATCGTTGTGTCCCTGTCACGGTGTTATCCGTGACAGTAACCCAAGGGGGAACCGAGAAGGGAAGAAGAAAGGGAGAGGGAAAACAAACTGCTGCGCGGCCGTCTCAGCAGAGCCGCGCGATCCAGGGGGAGGGGAAACAGAGGGGATTGAGGGTCTGTAACGAAAAACACAACGGCACGATCTGAGAAGGAACGGTAACTTTACTAAATCTAATAAAAATGAACAATTGAGAGAGAGAGACAAATTTTCCAAACCAGAAAACTGGGAGCTTACTTTACACGTGCTGAACTCCTCACGGCAGCCCCGACAGCGCGCCACAAAAAGCGCGGGCCTCGCGTCTGGTACGGAGCTCTACCCCTCCCCTGCTCCCCACAGCATTAACTCCTTAACGGCCTGCATGATGTTCTGATGTGGAATACCGGCATCAAAACCACAAAACCACAACATTCCACCCCTTATTCCACATCATCACATCATGCTTAACATGTATCTATATAAAACCAAGAACAGCAATAACACAGATTACATACAAATAGATCTATACATATACATATACACATGGAATCACAGACTGCACTCCCCCAGCATCAGATTCCCTTGTGGTACACACTGGACATCCCCATTTTTATCCATTACCCACCAGGTGCACCCAGGTCCCTGTGCAAAAACAGTTCCTCGGAGGGGTCTGCCCTTTCCAGAGGCTGGAAGGACCCACACCGCTTTTCCCAACATGCTCTCCACATGTACTACAGGGACCTTATCTCCCCCTGTAGGGAGCTGGATTGTGTAGGACCATCTCGGTTGACTGATCCCCTAGTGCTGACCAACCAGGTGGCTTCTGACAGATTTTTCTCCCAATGCTTAAATGTCCCGCCACCCAGTGGTCGCCTCCACCATGGTGAGCACATAACGCTTACCATTGCGAGATCGCGGCAAGGTGATATAATCAACCTGCCACGCCTCCCCATATTTATACTTCTGCCATTTCCATCCTGCCAGAGAGGTTTCATCCTCTTGGCTTGTTTAATTATGGCACATGTATCACAGTCATTGGGTAACCTGTGCGATGACATCCATAGTTAAGTCCACCCCTCGGTCTCTAGCCCACTTGTAGGTCGCATCCCTTCCTTGATGGCCTGAGGTCTCATGGGCCCACCGAGCTAAAAATAACTCTCCTTTGTTCTGCCAGTTCAAGTCTATTTGAGACACTTCAATTTTAGCAGCTTGATCTCTGCTGTAATTCTCTCACACGTGCTCGTAGTGCAGGGGTGGGTTTTTTATGCCACTTCTTCATGTCCTCTCCATTCTCTCGTAAGAAGCTCCACATGGACACACGCGACATGAAGTTACTGCTGTCATTTGCTCAAGCAGAGAGGCGGTTGCCTTTGATGGCTGAGACTTTTATCAGTTTGATCAGTTTCTCCATCAGATTCTTTGGATCATCCCCGTCTTCATCCGGTGTTTCAGACACTGACACAGGTCCATCCCGGTTCATCAGTAAGGACAATTCCTCCAGTATCATTTTCAGTATCTTCTTTATGTCACTGACTTCTCCTGCTACCGATGATACAGCTGCAATGGAAACGTGTGATGGTGGAAGTTGTTGTTCAAAATTTTGAAGTGTAGTAACCACTTCATGAAATGGGAGTCTTCTGTTTCGGCCCTCGAGTATATTGAATGTTGCTACCAGTGTACTTGCGTACCTTTCTGGTGCTGTTTTTGAGAGCTTCCGATATACATCAGCTTTACACCATGCTTTCTCAGGATCGCGGTCCTGGTGTGGATTGTTAGGGACGAAAGTAGGATCATACAGCATCTCTACTACAGCCATTTCTCTCAGAAATTGGACGCCCTTCTCCACAGTATTCCATCTTTCCACCTTAGGCTCCAGATCGTCTTTGTAAGGAAATCTCTCCTTTACAGCTACTAGTACTCGTTCCCAGAGGGTAGCAACTCCACTCAGACATCTACTAATCCCTCTGTCAATAGCTGGGTCTCGAGCAATGCTTCCCAGTTGGCGGGCTTCGTTGCCATCTAGGGACACGCTGCAGGCACCGTTGTCCCAACACCGCAGCAACCAGGTGACAATAGGTTCATCTGAGCGCCGTACAAACTCCTTTCTTGAACCCTGGATTTCAGTCATCTTTAGGGGCCGACGAATAGTAGTAATGGTGATTTCTTCATTATCACTGTCCTCTCCATGCCTCACACTTTTCTTAGTGGCCTTTCTAGGTGGTGGTGGTGGTGGTACTGAGGAGGGCCCCTCACCTGGATCTTCCTCTTCTCTCTCATCTCTGTCGTCTCCACGTTTCTCACCTTCCTTAGTGGCCTTTTTAGGTGGTGGTGGTGGTGGAGTTGGTGCTGAAGAAGGCCCCTCACCTGGATCTTCCTTTTTTTTCTCTGCTTCTTCTTCTTTCCGTTCTAGCCGCGAGGACACTCGTTTCCATTTCTGACCTTCCACAGGGGCAACCGACACGGATGCCGGTGCTTCCTGTGACTGGTCAGGTTTAACCTCAAGGTTTTCATTTTTGCTCTGAACCTCGGTTTGGAAACCATTTCTCTCAAGAATATCAATTATAGCTCGATAAGCACAAGCCAAGCCTCAAACAATCCGTTCCTTCTCAGATCTGCCTGAGTCACATGACTCCTGACCTAAACACTCACTGAATTTCTCAGGATCCCGCAGGTGCTCAAGATCAAAATCACATTGCACCGGGGGTCCCCACGCTTCTAATTTCTTTCCTAATTTTTCCCACCTTCCCTGCCATTCAACACTCTCTGGTTCTGAGGAAGGCTTCCTCCACTGGATGTAAATTACTGTTACAGAGAGTACATGCAGAAAAATGGATAACACAGTTGCCAGGATGACATCTTGAACATAGGTAAAAACCTGGAAAGAGTACCTGGAAACCAATCCAAATGCCGTATAATCTGTCATATTAACCAGGGCGTTTAGGCAGGAGGGGGGTAACCCCATCAGCACACTAAAGCAGCTGTATGCATATATGACTCCTGTGCTGAACATGAGGAGCTTAAAAAGACGCCAACATGCTCTAAGGTACATGAAAACAGTTAATCCACTCAGCACCAGTTTTACAGGGGAGTACAAATACTGGATTGCCCGCATCCTCAACCAATAATGTGTCACGGTGTTATCCGTGACAGTAACCCAAGGGGGAACCGAGAAGGGAAAAAGAAAGGGAGAGGGAAAACAAACTGCCGCGCGGCCGTCTCAGCAGAGACGCACGCTCCAGGGGGAGGGGAAACAGAGGGGATTGAGGGTCTGTAAAGAAAAACACAACGGCACGATCTGAGAAGGAACGGTAACTTTACTAAATCTAATAGAATTGAACAATTGAGAGAGAGAGACAAAATTTCCAAACCAGAAAACTGGGAGCTTACGTTGCACGTGCTGAACTCCTCCCGGCAGCCCCGACAGCGCCTCACAAAAAGCGCGGGCTTCGCGTCTGGTGCCGAGCTCCGCCCCTCCCCTGCTCCCACAGCATTAACTCCTTAACGGCCTGCATGATGTTCTGATGTGGAATACCGGCATCAAAACCACAAAACCACAACAGTCCCCATTGATCCTTATGGCCTCATTGATCCTTATGGCCCCATTGATTCCTATGACCCCATAGATTCCTATGGCCCCGTTGATCGCTATGGCCCCATTGATCCCTATAGTTCCTTTAATTCCTACGGCCCCATTGATTTTTGTGGCCCCATTGATCGCTGTGGCCCCATTGATCCTTATGGCCCCATTGATTCCTATTGCCCCATTGTTCCCTATGGTCCCATTGATCCCTATGGCCACATTGAGTTCTATGGCCCCATTGATTCCTATGGTCCCATTGATCCCTATGGCCCCTTTGAGTTCTAAGGCCCCATTGATTCCTATGGTCACATTGATCCCTATGGCCCCATTGATCCCTATGTCCCCATTGAGTTCTTTGGCCCAATTGATCCCTATGGCCCCATTGATTCCTATGGCCACAATGATTCCTATGGCCCCGTTGATCCCTATGGCCCCATTGAGTTCTATGGCCCCACTGATTCCTATGGCCCCATTGATTCCTATGGCCCCATTGATCCCTATGGTTCCATTGATCCCTATGGCCCCATTGATCTTTATGGCCCCATTGATTCCTAAGGCCCCATTAATTCCTAAGGCCCCATTGATCCCTATGGCTTCATTGATCCCTATTGCCCCATTGAGTTCTATGGCCCCATTGATACCTATGGCCCCATTGATTTTTATGGCCCCTTTGAGCTCTATGGCCACATTGATTCCTATGGCCCCATTGAGTTCTTTGGCCCAACTGATCCCTATGGCCCCATTGAGTTCTAAGGCCCCATTGAGTTCTTTGGCCCAATTGATCCCTATGGCCCAATCGATTCCTATGGCGCCATTGATTCCTATGGCACCATTGATCCTTATGGCCCCATTGAGTTCTATGGCCCCACTGATTTTTATTGCCCCATTGATTCCTATGGCCCCATTGATCCCTATGGCCCCGTTGATCCCTATGTCCCCATTGAGAATAATAGCCTTACTGATTCCTATGGCCCCATTGATTCCTAAGGCCCCATTGATCCCTATGGTTCCATTGATCCCTAAGGCCCCATAGATCTTAATGGCACCATTGATTCCTATGGCCCCATTGATCCCTATGGCTTCATTGATCCCCATGGCTTCATTGATCCCTATTGCCCCACTGAGTTCTATGGCCGCATGAATTCCTATGGCCTTATTGATCCCTATGGCCCCATTGATCCCTATGGCCCCATTGATTCCTATGGCCCCATTGATTCTTGTGGCACCATTGATTCCTGTGGCCCCATTGATCCTTATGGCCCCAGTGATTCCTATGGCCCCATTGATTCCTACGGTGCCATTGATCTTTATGGCCCCTTGATTTTTTATGGCTCCAGTGATTCCTATGTCCCCATTGAGTTCTATGGCCCCATTGATTCCTATGGCCCCATTGATTTTTATGGCCCCATTGATTTTTATGGCCCCATTGAGTTCTATGGCCACATTGATTCCTAAGGCCCCATTGAGTTCTTTGGCCCCATTGATTCCTATGGCCCCATTGATTCCTATGGCCCCATTGATCCCTAGGGCCCCATTGATCCCTAGGGCCCCATTGACCCCTATATTCCATTTAATTCCTATGGCCCCATTGATTTTTGTGGCCCTATTGATCGCTGTGGCCCCATTGATTCCTATGGCCCCATTGATTCCTATAACCCCATTGATCCCAATGGCCCCATTGATTCCTATATTCCATTTAATTCCTATTGCCCCATTGATTTTTGTGGCCCCATTGATCGCTGTGGCCCCATTGATCCCTATGGACCCATTGATTCCTATTGCCCCATTGTTCCCTATGGCCCCATTGATCCCTATGGCCCCACTGAATTCTATGGCCCCATTGATTCCTATGGTCCCATTGATCCCTATGGCCCCTTTGAGTTCCATGGCCCCATTGATTCCTATGGTCACATTGATCCCTATGGCACCATTGATTCTTATGGCCCCATTGATTCCTATGGCCCCATCGATCCCTATGGCCCCATTGATCTTTATGGCCGCATTGATCCCTATGGCTTCATTGATCCCTATGGCCCCATGTAGTTCTATGGCCACAGTAATTCCTATGGCCCCATTGATACCTATGGCCCCATTGATCCCTAAGGCCCCTTTGAGTTCTATGGCCCCACTGATTCCTACGGCCCCATTGATTCCTATGGCCCCATTGATCCCTATGGTTCCATTGATCCCTATGGCCCCATTGATCTTTATGGCCCCATTGATTCCTATGGCTGTCACGGTGTTATCCGTGACAGTAACCCAAGGGGGAACCGATAAGGGGAAAAAAAAACTGTCCGTCAGTGGCCGCGCGCCGCCTCAGCACAGCCGCACGCTCCGGGGGAGGGGAAGACAGAGGGAATAGAGGGTCTGTAAAGAAAAACACAACGGCACGATCTGAGAAGGAACGGTAACTTTACTAAATCTAATAGAATTGAACAATTGAGAGAGAGAGACAAAATTTCCAAACCAGAAAACTGGGAGCTTACGTTGCACGTGCTGAACTCCTCCCGGCAGCCCCGACAGCGCCTCACAAAAAGCACGGGCTTCGCGTCTGGTGCCGAGCTCCGCCCCTCCCCTGCTCCCACAGCATTAACTCCTTAACGGCCTGCATGATGTTCTGATGTGGAATACCGGCATCAAAACCACAAAACCACAACATTCCACCCCTTATTCCACATCATCACATCATGCTTAACACACATCTATATAGAACCAAAAACAGTAATAACACAGATTACATACAAACATATCTATACATATATATACACACATGGAATCACAGACTGCACTCCCCCAGCATCAGATTCCCTTGTGGTACACACTGGACATCCCCATTTTTATCCATTACCCACCAGGTGCACCCAGGTCCCTGTGCAAAAACTGTTCCACGGAGGGGTCTGCCCTTTCCAGAGGCTGGAAGGACCCACACCGCTTTTCCCAACATGCTCTTCACATGTACTACAGGGACCTTATCTCCCTCTATGGTCTGTAGGGAGCTGGACTGTGTAGCACCATCTCGGTTTACTGATCCCCTAGTGTTGACCAACCAGGTGGCTTCTGACAGATTTTTCTCCCAATGCTTAAATGTCCCGCCACCCAGTGCTTTCAGTGTGGTTTTTAACAACCCGTTATAGCGCTCGATCTTACCAGCAGCTGGTGCATGGTAGGGAATATGATAGACCCATTCAATGCCATGTTCCTTGGCCCAAGTATCCACAAGTGAATTTTTGAAATGAGTCCCATTATCGGACTCAATTCTTTCTGGGGTTCCATGTCGCCATAGGATTTGCTTCTCTAAGCCTAAGATGGTGTTATGGGCAGTAGCATGGGGTACTGCATATGTTTCAAGCCACCCAGTGGTCGCCTCCACCATGGTGAGCACATAACGCTTACCACTGTGAGATCGCGGCAAGGTGATATAATCAACCTGCCATGCCTCCCCATATTTATACTTCTGCCATCGCCCTTCCTGCCAGAGGTTTCATCCTCTTGGCCTGTTTAATTATGGCACATGTATCACAGTCATGGATCACCTGTGCGATGGCATCCATAGTTAAGTCCACCCCTCGGTCTCTAGCCCACTTATAGGTTGCGTCCCTTCCTTGATGGCCTGAGGTCTCATGGGCCCACCGAGCTAAGAATAACTCTCCTTTGTTCTGCCAATCCAAGTCTATTTGAGACACCTCAATTTTGGCAGCTTGATCTACCTGATGGTTATTTTTCTGTTCCTCAGTAGCTCGATTCTTGGGCACATGAGCATCTACGTGGCGCACCTTTACACCCAACCTTTTTGTTCGGACAGCAATGTCTTTCCACAGTTCCGCAGCCCAGATAGGTTTACCCTTTCTTTGCCAGTTGTTTTGTTCCCACTGCTGCAACCACCTCCATAAAGCATTTGCCACCATCCAAGAGTCAGTATAGAGATACAGCATTGGCCACCTCTCACGTTCAGCCACATCTAAGGCTAGCTGGACAGCCTTTACCTCTGCAAATTGGCTTGACTCTCCTTCTCCTTCGGTGGCCTCTGCTACTCGTCGTGTGGGGCTCCACACAGCAGCCTTCCATCTGCGATGTTTCCCAACAATACAACACGATCCGTCAGTGAAGAGGGCATATGTCTTTTCATTTTCTGATAGTTCATTATATGGCGGGGCCTCTTTTGCACGTGGTACCTCCTCTGCTGGTGATGTTCCAAATTTCTTGCCTTCGGGCCAGTCCATGATCACCTCTAACATCCCTGGACGGCTGAGGTTTCCCATCCGAGCTCGCTGTGTAATCAGCGCAATCCACTTACTCCAGGTGGCATCGGTAGCGTGATGGGTGGAGGGAACCTTTCCTCTGAACATCCAGTTCAACACTGGCAATCGAGGTGCCAGGAGCAGCTGCGTCTCAGTGCCAATTACTTCAGAGGCAGCCCGAACTCCCTCGTATGCTGCCAAAATCTCCTTCTCAGTTGGAGTGTAGCACTCTTCCGAACCCCTGTACGCTCTGCTCCAAAATCCCAGGGGTCGGCCTCGGGTCTCCCCAGAGGCTCTTTGCCACAGACTCCAAGTGGGACCTTTCTCTCCAGCAGCAGTGTATAGGATGTTCTTTACATCCTGTCCCATCCGTACTGGCCCCAGGGCAACAGCACGGGCTATCTCCTGTTTAATCTGCTCAAAGGCCTGCTGCTGTTCAGGACCCCATGCAAAATTATTCTTCTTTCGGGTCACCTGATAGAGGGGGCTTACTATGAGACTGTAATTTGGGACATGCATTCTCCAAAGGCCTACTACACCAAGAAAAGACTGTGTCTCCTTTTTGCTAGTGGGTGGTGACATGCTGGTGATTTTGTCAACCACATCTCCTGGGATGTGACGACGCCCATCTTGCCATTTTACTCCTAGAAACTGAATTTCTTGGGCAGGTCCCTTCACTTTGTTTCGTTTGATAGCAAAACCAGCACCCAGAAGAATTTGGATTATTTGCTCTCCTTTTTTAAAAACTTCTTCTGCTGTATCACCCCACACAACAATGTCATCAATATATTGGAGGTGCTCAGGTGCCCCACCCTGTTCCAGTGTGGTCTGGATCAACCCATGGCAAATGGTTGGGCTGTGTTTCCACCCCTGGGGCAAACGGTTCCAAGTGTACTGAATGCCCCTCCACATGAAAGCAAACTGTGGTCTGCACTCTGTGGCCAAAGGAATAGAGAAGAATGCATTGGCAATGTCAATGGTAGCATACCACTTGGCTGCTTTTGACTCCAGCTCATATTGCAGCTCCAACATATCTGGCACAGCAGCGCTCAGTGGGGGTGTGACTTCATTCAGACCACGGTAATCTACCGTCAGCCTCCATTCTCCATTGGATTTACGTACCGGCCATATGGGGCTGTTAAACGGTGAGTGGGTTTTGCTGATCACTCCCTGGCCCTCTAACTGACGGATCAAATCATGAATGGGGAGCAAGGAATCCCTGTTGGTACGGTATTGCCGTCTGTGTACTGTTTTTGTCGCAATTGGTACCTGCTGCTCTTTTACTTTCAGTACCCCCACAACAGACGGATCTTCTGACAGGCCAGGTAAAACGGACAGCTGCTGAATGTTGTCAGCATCTACAGCAGCTATTCCAAAAGCCCATCGGTATCCTTTGGGATCCTTGAAATGTCCCCTTCTAAGATAATCAATACCGAGTATGCATGGAGCCCCCTGTCCAGTCACTATACGATGTTTCTGCCAGTCTTTACCGGTGAGGCTTATTTCTGCCTCCAACACAGACAATTCCTGAGAGCCCCCAGTCACTCCAGAAATATAAATCAATTCTGTCCCTTTATAACTCGAAGGCATTAGAGTGCACTGTGCACCAGTGTCCACCAGTGCCTTATATTTTTGTGGCTCTGATGTGCCAGGCCATCGAATCCACACAGTCCAATACACTCTATTATCCCTTTCCCTCCCCTGGCTGAGGGCAGGGCCCCTCTATTGGTTACCTGTGGTGACCGGAGCAATTTCATTGGTGGCTGATCTCTGCTGTAATTCTCTCACACGTGCTCGTAGTGCAGTGTTGGGTTTTTTATGCCACTTCTTCATGTCCTCTCCATTCTCTCGTAAGAAGCTCCACATGGACACACGCGACATGAAGTTACTGCTGTCATTTGCTTGAGCAGAGAGGCGGTTGCCTTTGATGGCTGAGACTTTTATCAGTTTGATCAGTTTCTCCATCAGATTCTTTGGATCATCCCCATCTTCATCCGGTGTTTCTGATACTGCCACAGGTCCATCCCGGTTCATCAGTAAGGACAATTCCTCCAGTATCATTTTCAGTATCTTCTTTATGTCACTGACTTCTCCTGCTACCGATGATACAGCTGCAATGGAAACGTGTGATGGTGGAAGTTGTTGTTCAAAATTTTGAAGTGTAGTAACCACTTCATGAAATGGGAGTCTTCTGTTTCGGCCCTCGAGTATATTGAATGTTGCTACCAGTGTACTTGCGTACCTTTCTGGTGCTGTTTTTGAGAGCTTCCGATATACATCAGCTTTACACCATGCTTTCTCAGGATCGCGGTCCTGGTGTGGATTGTTAGGGACGAAAGTAGGATCATACAGCATCTCTACTACAGCCATTTCTCTCAGAAATTGGACGCCCTTCTCCACAGTATTCCATCTTTCCACCTTAGGCTCCAGATCGTCTTTGTAAGGAAATCTCTCCTTTACAGCTACTAGTACTCGTTCCCAGAGGGTAGCAACTCCACTCAGACATCTACTAATCCCTCTGTCAATAGCTGGGTCTCGAGCAATGCTTCCCAGTTGGCGGGCTTCGTTGCCATCTAGGGACACGCTGCAGGCACCGTTGTCCCAACACCGCAGCAACCAGGTGACAATAGGTTCATCTGAGCGCCGTACAAACTCCTTTCTTGAACCCTGGATTTCAGTCATCTTTAGGGGCCGACGAATAGTAGTAATGGTGATTTCTTCATTATCACTGTCCTCTCCATGCCTCACACTTTTCTTAGTGGCCTTTCTAGGTGGTGGTGGTGGTGGTACTGAGGAGGGCCCCTCACCTGGATCTTCCTCTTCTCTCTCATCTCTGTCGTCTCCACGTTTCTCACCTTCCTTAGTGGCCTTTTTAGGTGGTGGTGGTGGTGGAGTTGGTGCTGAAGAAGGCCCCTCACCTGGATCTTCCTTTTTTTTCCCTGCTTCTTCTTCTTTCCGTTCTAGCCGCGAGGACACTCGTTTCCATTTCTGACCTTCCACAGGGGCAACCGACACGGATGCCGGTGCTTCCTGTGACTGGTCAGGTTTAACCTCAAGGTTTTCATTTTTGCTCTGAACCTCGGTTTGGAAACCATTTCTCTCAAGAATATCAATTATAGCTCGATAAGCACAAGCCAAGCCTCAAACAATCCGTTCCTTCTCAGATCTGCCTGAGTCACATGACTCCTGACCTAAACACTCACTGAATTTCTCAGGATCCCGCAGGTGCTCAAGATCAAAATCACATTGCACCGGGGGTCCCCACGCTTCTAATTTCTTTCCTAATTTTTCCCACCTTCCCTGCCATTCAACACTCTCTGGTTCTGAGGAAGGCTTCCTCCACTGGATGTAAATTACTGTTACAGAGAGTACATGCAGAAAAATGGATAACACAGTTGCCAGGATGACATCTTGAACATAGGTAAAAACCTGGAAAGAGTACCTGGAAACCAATCCAAATGCCGTATAATCTGTCATATTAACCAGGGCGTTTAGGCAGGAGGGGGGTAACCCCATCAGCACACTAAAGCAGCTGTATGCATATATGACTCCTGTGCTGAACATGAGGAGCTTAAAAAGACGCCAACATGCTCTAAGGTACATGAAAACAGTTAATCCACTCAGCACCAGTTTTACAGGGGAGTACAAATACTGGATTGCCCGCATCCTCAACCAATAATGTGTCACGGTGTTATCCGTGACAGTAACCCAAGGGGGAACCGAGAAGGGAAAAAGAAAGGGAGAGGGAAAACAAACTGCCGCGCGGCCGTCTCAGCAGAGACGCACGCTCCAGGGGGAGGGGAAACAGAGGGGATTGAGGGTCTGTAAAGAAAAACACAACGGCACGATCTGAGAAGGAACGGTAACTTTACTAAATCTAATAGAATTGAACAATTGAGAGAGAGAGACAAAATTTCCAAACCAGAAAACTGGGAGCTTACGTTGCACGTGCTGAACTCCTCCCGGCAGCCCCGACAGCGCCTCACAAAAAGCGCGGGCTTCGCGTCTGGTGCCGAGCTCCGCCCCTCCCCTGCTCCCACAGCATTAACTCCTTAACGGCCTGCATGATGTTCTGATGTGGAATACCGGCATCAAAACCACAAAACCACAACAGTCCCCATTGATCCTTATGGCCTCATTGATCCTTATGGCCCCATTGATTCCTATGACCCCATAGATTCCTATGGCCCCGTTGATCGCTATGGCCCCATTGATCCCTATAGTTCCTTTAATTCCTACGGCCCCATTGATTTTTGTGGCCCCATTGATCGCTGTGGCCCCATTGATCCTTATGGCCCCATTGATTCCTATTGCCCCATTGTTCCCTATGGTCCCATTGATCCCTATGGCCACATTGAGTTCTATGGCCCCATTGATTCCTATGGTCCCATTGATCCCTATGGCCCCTTTGAGTTCTAAGGCCCCATTGATTCCTATGGTCACATTGATCCCTATGGCCCCATTGATCCCTATGTCCCCATTGAGTTCTTTGGCCCAATTGATCCCTATGGCCCCATTGATTCCTATGGCCACAATGATTCCTATGGCCCCGTTGATCCCTATGGCCCCATTGAGTTCTATGGCCCCACTGATTCCTATGGCCCCATTGATTCCTATGGCCCCATTGATCCCTATGGTTCCATTGATCCCTATGGCCCCATTGATCTTTATGGCCCCATTGATTCCTAAGGCCCCATTAATTCCTAAGGCCCCATTGATCCCTATGGCTTCATTGATCCCTATTGCCCCATTGAGTTCTATGGCCCCATTGATACCTATGGCCCCATTGATTTTTATGGCCCCTTTGAGCTCTATGGCCACATTGATTCCTATGGCCCCATTGAGTTCTTTGGCCCAACTGATCCCTATGGCCCCATTGAGTTCTAAGGCCCCATTGAGTTCTTTGGCCCAATTGATCCCTATGGCCCAATCGATTCCTATGGCGCCATTGATTCCTATGGCACCATTGATCCTTATGGCCCCATTGAGTTCTATGGCCCCACTGATTTTTATTGCCCCATTGATTCCTATGGCCCCATTGATCCCTATGGCCCCGTTGATCCCTATGTCCCCATTGAGAATAATAGCCTTACTGATTCCTATGGCCCCATTGATTCCTAAGGCCCCATTGATCCCTATGGTTCCATTGATCCCTAAGGCCCCATAGATCTTAATGGCACCATTGATTCCTATGGCCCCATTGATCCCTATGGCTTCATTGATCCCCATGGCTTCATTGATCCCTATTGCCCCACTGAGTTCTATGGCCGCATGAATTCCTATGGCCTTATTGATCCCTATGGCCCCATTGATCCCTATGGCCCCATTGATTCCTATGGCCCCATTGATTCTTGTGGCACCATTGATTCCTGTGGCCCCATTGATCCTTATGGCCCCAGTGATTCCTATGGCCCCATTGATTCCTACGGTGCCATTGATCTTTATGGCCCCTTGATTTTTTATGGCTCCAGTGATTCCTATGTCCCCATTGAGTTCTATGGCCCCATTGATTCCTATGGCCCCATTGATTTTTATGGCCCCATTGATTTTTATGGCCCCATTGAGTTCTATGGCCACATTGATTCCTAAGGCCCCATTGAGTTCTTTGGCCCCATTGATTCCTATGGCCCCATTGATTCCTATGGCCCCATTGATCCCTAGGGCCCCATTGATCCCTAGGGCCCCATTGACCCCTATATTCCATTTAATTCCTATGGCCCCATTGATTTTTGTGGCCCTATTGATCGCTGTGGCCCCATTGATTCCTATGGCCCCATTGATTCCTATAACCCCATTGATCCCAATGGCCCCATTGATTCCTATATTCCATTTAATTCCTATTGCCCCATTGATTTTTGTGGCCCCATTGATCGCTGTGGCCCCATTGATCCCTATGGACCCATTGATTCCTATTGCCCCATTGTTCCCTATGGCCCCATTGATCCCTATGGCCCCACTGAATTCTATGGCCCCATTGATTCCTATGGTCCCATTGATCCCTATGGCCCCTTTGAGTTCCATGGCCCCATTGATTCCTATGGTCACATTGATCCCTATGGCACCATTGATTCTTATGGCCCCATTGATTCCTATGGCCCCATCGATCCCTATGGCCCCATTGATCTTTATGGCCGCATTGATCCCTATGGCTTCATTGATCCCTATGGCCCCATGTAGTTCTATGGCCACAGTAATTCCTATGGCCCCATTGATACCTATGGCCCCATTGATCCCTAAGGCCCCTTTGAGTTCTATGGCCCCACTGATTCCTACGGCCCCATTGATTCCTATGGCCCCATTGATCCCTATGGTTCCATTGATCCCTATGGCCCCATTGATCTTTATGGCCCCATTGATTCCTATGGCTGTCACGGTGTTATCCGTGACAGTAACCCAAGGGGGAACCGATAAGGGGAAAAAAAAACTGTCCGTCAGTGGCCGCGCGCCGCCTCAGCACAGCCGCACGCTCCGGGGGAGGGGAAGACAGAGGGAATAGAGGGTCTGTAAAGAAAAACACAACGGCACGATCTGAGAAGGAACGGTAACTTTACTAAATCTAATAGAATTGAACAATTGAGAGAGAGAGACAAAATTTCCAAACCAGAAAACTGGGAGCTTACGTTGCACGTGCTGAACTCCTCCCGGCAGCCCCGACAGCGCCTCACAAAAAGCACGGGCTTCGCGTCTGGTGCCGAGCTCCGCCCCTCCCCTGCTCCCACAGCATTAACTCCTTAACGGCCTGCATGATGTTCTGATGTGGAATACCGGCATCAAAACCACAAAACCACAACATTCCACCCCTTATTCCACATCATCACATCATGCTTAACACACATCTATATAGAACCAAAAACAGTAATAACACAGATTACATACAAACATATCTATACATATATATACACACATGGAATCACAGACTGCACTCCCCCAGCATCAGATTCCCTTGTGGTACACACTGGACATCCCCATTTTTATCCATTACCCACCAGGTGCACCCAGGTCCCTGTGCAAAAACTGTTCCACGGAGGGGTCTGCCCTTTCCAGAGGCTGGAAGGACCCACACCGCTTTTCCCAACATGCTCTTCACATGTACTACAGGGACCTTATCTCCCTCTATGGTCTGTAGGGAGCTGGACTGTGTAGCACCATCTCGGTTTACTGATCCCCTAGTGTTGACCAACCAGGTGGCTTCTGACAGATTTTTCTCCCAATGCTTAAATGTCCCGCCACCCAGTGCTTTCAGTGTGGTTTTTAACAACCCGTTATAGCGCTCGATCTTACCAGCAGCTGGTGCATGGTAGGGAATATGATAGACCCATTCAATGCCATGTTCCTTGGCCCAAGTATCCACAAGTGAATTTTTGAAATGAGTCCCATTATCGGACTCAATTCTTTCTGGGGTTCCATGTCGCCATAGGATTTGCTTCTCTAAGCCTAAGATGGTGTTATGGGCAGTAGCATGGGGTACTGCATATGTTTCAAGCCACCCAGTGGTCGCCTCCACCATGGTGAGCACATAACGCTTACCACTGTGAGATCGCGGCAAGGTGATATAATCAACCTGCCATGCCTCCCCATATTTATACTTCTGCCATCGCCCTTCCTGCCAGAGGTTTCATCCTCTTGGCCTGTTTAATTATGGCACATGTATCACAGTCATGGATCACCTGTGCGATGGCATCCATAGTTAAGTCCACCCCTCGGTCTCTAGCCCACTTATAGGTTGCGTCCCTTCCTTGATGGCCTGAGGTCTCATGGGCCCACCGAGCTAAGAATAACTCTCCTTTGTTCTGCCAATCCAAGTCTATTTGAGACACCTCAATTTTGGCAGCTTGATCTACCTGATGGTTATTTTTCTGTTCCTCAGTAGCTCGATTCTTGGGCACATGAGCATCTACGTGGCGCACCTTTACACCCAACCTTTTTGTTCGGACAGCAATGTCTTTCCACAGTTCCGCAGCCCAGATAGGTTTACCCTTTCTTTGCCAGTTGTTTTGTTCCCACTGCTGCAACCACCTCCATAAAGCATTTGCCACCATCCAAGAGTCAGTATAGAGATACAGCATTGGCCACCTCTCACGTTCAGCCACATCTAAGGCTAGCTGGACAGCCTTTACCTCTGCAAATTGGCTTGACTCTCCTTCTCCTTCGGTGGCCTCTGCTACTCGTCGTGTGGGGCTCCACACAGCAGCCTTCCATCTGCGATGTTTCCCAACAATACAACACGATCCGTCAGTGAAGAGGGCATATGTCTTTTCATTTTCTGATAGTTCATTATATGGCGGGGCCTCTTTTGCACGTGGTACCTCCTCTGCTGGTGATGTTCCAAATTTCTTGCCTTCGGGCCAGTCCATGATCACCTCTAACATCCCTGGACGGCTGAGGTTTCCCATCCGAGCTCGCTGTGTAATCAGCGCAATCCACTTACTCCAGGTGGCATCGGTAGCGTGATGGGTGGAGGGAACCTTTCCTCTGAACATCCAGTTCAACACTGGCAATCGAGGTGCCAGGAGCAGCTGCGTCTCAGTGCCAATTACTTCAGAGGCAGCCCGAACTCCCTCGTATGCTGCCAAAATCTCCTTCTCAGTTGGAGTGTAGCACTCTTCCGAACCCCTGTACGCTCTGCTCCAAAATCCCAGGGGTCGGCCTCGGGTCTCCCCAGAGGCTCTTTGCCACAGACTCCAAGTGGGACCTTTCTCTCCAGCAGCAGTGTATAGGATGTTCTTTACATCCTGTCCCATCCGTACTGGCCCCAGGGCAACAGCACGGGCTATCTCCTGTTTAATCTGCTCAAAGGCCTGCTGCTGTTCAGGACCCCATGCAAAATTATTCTTCTTTCGGGTCACCTGATAGAGGGGGCTTACTATGAGACTGTAATTTGGGACATGCATTCTCCAAAGGCCTACTACACCAAGAAAAGACTGTGTCTCCTTTTTGCTAGTGGGTGGTGACATGCTGGTGATTTTGTCAACCACATCTCCTGGGATGTGACGACGCCCATCTTGCCATTTTACTCCTAGAAACTGAATTTCTTGGGCAGGTCCCTTCACTTTGTTTCGTTTGATAGCAAAACCAGCACCCAGAAGAATTTGGATTATTTGCTCTCCTTTTTTAAAAACTTCTTCTGCTGTATCACCCCACACAACAATGTCATCAATATATTGGAGGTGCTCAGGTGCCCCACCCTGTTCCAGTGTGGTCTGGATCAACCCATGGCAAATGGTTGGGCTGTGTTTCCACCCCTGGGGCAAACGGTTCCAAGTGTACTGAATGCCCCTCCACATGAAAGCAAACTGTGGTCTGCACTCTGTGGCCAAAGGAATAGAGAAGAATGCATTGGCAATGTCAATGGTAGCATACCACTTGGCTGCTTTTGACTCCAGCTCATATTGCAGCTCCAACATATCTGGCACAGCAGCGCTCAGTGGGGGTGTGACTTCATTCAGACCACGGTAATCTACCGTCAGCCTCCATTCTCCATTGGATTTACGTACCGGCCATATGGGGCTGTTAAACGGTGAGTGGGTTTTGCTGATCACTCCCTGGCCCTCTAACTGACGGATCAAATCATGAATGGGGAGCAAGGAATCCCTGTTGGTACGGTATTGCCGTCTGTGTACTGTTTTTGTCGCAATTGGTACCTGCTGCTCTTTTACTTTCAGTACCCCCACAACAGACGGATCTTCTGACAGGCCAGGTAAAACGGACAGCTGCTGAATGTTGTCAGCATCTACAGCAGCTATTCCAAAAGCCCATCGGTATCCTTTGGGATCCTTGAAATGTCCCCTTCTAAGATAATCAATACCGAGTATGCATGGAGCCCCCTGTCCAGTCACTATACGATGTTTCTGCCAGTCTTTACCGGTGAGGCTTATTTCTGCCTCCAACACAGACAATTCCTGAGAGCCCCCAGTCACTCCAGAAATATAAATCAATTCTGTCCCTTTATAACTCGAAGGCATTAGAGTGCACTGTGCACCAGTGTCCACCAGTGCCTTATATTTTTGTGGCTCTGATGTGCCAGGCCATCGAATCCACACAGTCCAATACACTCTATTATCCCTTTCCCTCCCCTGGCTGAGGGCAGGGCCCCTCTATTGGTTACCTGTGGTGACCGGAGCAATTTCATTGGTGGCTGATCTCTGCTGTAATTCTCTCACACGTGCTCGTAGTGCAGTGTTGGGTTTTTTATGCCACTTCTTCATGTCCTCTCCATTCTCTCGTAAGAAGCTCCACATGGACACACGCGACATGAAGTTACTGCTGTCATTTGCTTGAGCAGAGAGGCGGTTGCCTTTGATGGCTGAGACTTTTATCAGTTTGATCAGTTTCTCCATCAGATTCTTTGGATCATCCCCATCTTCATCCGGTGTTTCTGATACTGCCACAGGTCCATCCCGGTTCATCAGTAAGGACAATTCCTCCAGTATCATTTTCAGTATCTTCTTTATGTCACTGACTTCTCCTGCTACCGATGATACAGCTGCAATGGAAACGTGTGATGGTGGAAGTTGTTGTTCAAAATTTTGAAGTGTAGTAACCACTTCATGAAATGGGAGTCTTCTGTTTCGGCCCTCGAGTATATTGAATGTTGCTACCAGTGTACTTGCGTACCTTTCTGGTGCTGTTTTTGAGAGCTTCCGATATCCATCAGCTTTACACCATGCTTTCTCAGGATCGCGGTCCTGGTGTGGATTGTTAGGGACGAAAGTAGGATCATACAGCATCTCTACCACAGCCATTTCTCTCAGAAATTGGACGCCCTTCTCCACAGTATTCCATCTTTCCACCTTAGGCTCCAGATCGTCTTTGTAAGGAAATCTCTCTTTTACAGCTACTAGTACTCGTTCCCAAAGGGTAGCAACTCCACTCAGACATCTACTAATCCCTCTGTCAATAGCTGGGTCTCGAGCAATGCTTCCCAGTTGGCGGGCTTCGTTGCCATCAAGGGACACGCTGCTGGCACCGTTGTCCCAACACCGCAGCAACCAGGTGACAATAGGTTCATCTGAGCGCCGTACAAACTCCTTTCTTGAACCCTGGATTTCAGTCATCTTTAGGGGCCGACGAATAGTAGTAATGGTGATTTCTTCATTATCACTGTCCTCTCCATGCCTCACACTTTTCTTAGTGGCCTTTCTAGGTGGTGGTGGTGGTGGTGGTGCTGAGGAGGGCCCCTCACCTGGATCTTCCTCTTCTTTCTCATCTCTGTCGTCTCCACGTTTCTCACCTTCCTTAGTGGCCTTTTTAGGTGGTGGTGGTGGTGGAGTTGGTGCTGAAGAGGGCCCCTCACCTGGATCTTCCTTCTTTTTCTCTGCTTCTTCTTCTTTCCGTTCTAGCCGAGAGGACACTCGTTTCCATTTCTGGCTTTCCACAGGGGCAACCAACACAGATGCCGGTGCTTCCTGTGACTGGTCAGGTTTAACCTCAAGGTTTTCATTTTTGCTCTGAACCTCGGTTTGGAAACCATTTCTCTCAAGAATATCAATTATAGCTCGATAAGCACAAGCCAATCCCCAAACAATCCGTTCCTTCTCAGATCTGCCTGAGTCACATGACTCCTGACCTAAACACTCACTGAATTTCTCAGGATCCCGCAGGTGCTCGAGATCAAAATCACATTGCACCGGGGGTCCCCACGCTTCTAATTTCTTTCCTAATTTTTCCCACCTTCCCTGCCATTCAACACTCTCTGGTTCTGAGGAAGGCTTGCTCCACTGGATGTAAATTACTGTTACAGTGAGTACATTCAGAAAAACGGATAACACAATTGCCAGGCTGACATCTTGAACATAGGAAAAAACCTGAAAAGAGTACCTGGAAACCAATTCAAATGCCGTATAATCTGTCATATTAACCAGGGCGTTTAGGCAGGAGGGGGGTAACCCCATCAGCACACTAAAGCAGCTGTATGCATATATGACTCCGGTGCTGAACATGAGGGGCTTAAAAAGACGCCAACATGCTCTAAGGTACATGAAAACAGTTAGTCCACTCAGCACCAGTTTTACAGGGGAGTACAAATACTGGACTGCCCGCATTCTCCACCAATAATGTGTCACGGTGTTATCCGTGACAGTAACCCAAGGGGGAACCGAGAAGGGGAAAAAAAAACTGTCCGTCAGTGGCCGCGCGCCGCCTCAGCACAGCCGCACGCTCCGGGGGAGGGGAAAACAGAGGGAATAGAGGGTCTGTAAAGAAAAACACAACGGCACGATCTGAGAAGGAACGGTAACTTTACTAAATCTAATAGAATTGAACAATTGAGAGAGAGAGACAAAATTTCCAAACCAGAAAACTGGGAGCTTACGTTGCACGTGCTGAACTCCTCCCGGCAGCCCCGACAGCGCCTCACAAAAAGCGCGGGCTTCGCGTCTGGTGCCGAGCTCCGCCCCTCCCCTGCTCCCACAGCATTAACTCCTTAACGGCCTGCATGATGTTCTGATGTGGAATACCGGCATCAAAACCACAAAACCACAACAATGGCCCCATTAATCCCTATGGCCCCATTGATCCCTATGGCTTCATTGATCCCTATTGCCACATTGAGTTCTATGGCCGCATGAATTCCTATGGACTTATTGACCCCTATGGCCACATTGATCCCTATGGCCCCATTGATTCCTATGGCCCCATTGATTCCTGAGGCCCCATTGATTTCTGTGGCCACATTGATCCCTATGGCCCCACTGATTCCTATGGCCCGATTGATTCCTATGGTGCCATTGATCCCTATGGCACCATTGATTCCTATGGTCCCATTGATCCCTATGGCCCCATTGATCCCTATGGCCCATTGATTTTCTATGGCTCCATTGATTCCTATGGCCACATTGATTCCTATGGCCCCATTGATTCCTATTGCCCCATTGAGTGCTATGGCCCCATTGATCCCTATGGCCCCATTCATCCCTATGGCCCCATTGATTCTTATGGCCCCTTTTAGTTCTAGGGCCCATTGATTCCTATGGTCACATTGATCCCTATGGCCCCATTGATTCCTAAGGCCCCATTGATTACTATGGCCCCATTGATTCCTAGGGCCCCATTGATCCCTATGGCCCCATTTTTTCCTATGACCCAATGATGACTATGGCCACATTCATTCCTATGGCCCCATTGATTCCTATGGCCCCATTGATTCCTATGGCCCCATTGATTCCTCTGGACACATTGATCCCTATGGCCCCATTGATCCCTATGGACCCATTGAGTTCTATGGCCCCACTGATTCCTATGGCCCCATTGATTCCTCTGGACCCATTGATCCCAATGGTTCCATTCATCCTTATGGCCCCATTGATCTTTATGGCCACATTGATTCCTATGGCCCCATTGATCCCTATGGCCCCATTGATCCCTACGGCTTCCTTGATCCCTATTGCCCCATTGAGTTCTATGTCCGAATGAATTCCTTTGGCCTTACTGATCCCTATGGCCCCATTGAGTTCTATGGCCCCACTGATTCCTAAGGCCCCATTGATTCCTATGGCCCCATTGATCCCTATGGCCCCATTGATCCATATGGCCCCATTGAGTTCTATGGCCCCACTGATTCCTATGGCCCCATTGATTCCTATGGCCCCATTGATCCCTATGGTTCCATTGATCCCTATGGCCCCATTGATCTTTATGGCCCCATTGATTCCTAAGGCCCCATTAATCCCTAAGGCCCCATTGATCCCTATGGCTTCATTGATCCCTATTGCCCCATTGATACCTATGGCCCCATTGATACCTATGGCCCCATTGATTTTTATGGCCCCTTTGAGTTCTATGGCCACATTGATTCCTATGGCCCCATTGAGTTCTTTGGCCCAACTGATCCCTATGGCACCATTGAGTTCTAAGGCCCCATTGAGTTCTTTGGCCCAATTGATCCCTATGGCCCAATCGATTCCGATGGCGCCATTGATTCCTATGGCACCATTGATCCTTATGGCCCCATTGAGTTCTATGGCCCCACTGATTTTTATTGCCCCATTGATTCCTATGACCCCATTGATCCCTATGGCCCCGTTGATCCCTATGTCCCCATTGAGAATAATGGACCCACTGATTCCTATGGCCCCATTGATTCCTAAGGCCCCATTCATCCCTATGGTTCCATTGATCCCTAAGGCCTCATAGATCTTAATGGCACCATTGATTCCTATGGCCCCATTGATCCCTATGGCTTCATTGATCCCCATGGCTTCATTGATCCCTATTGCCCCATTGAGTTCTATGGCCGCATGAATTCCTATGGCCTTATTAATCCCTATGGCCCCATTGATCCCTATGGCCCCATTGATTCCTGTGGCACCATTGATTCCTGAGGCCCCATTGATCCCTATGGCCCCATTGATCCCTATGGCCCCATTGATTCCTATTGTGCCATTGATCCCTATGGTTCCATTGATCCCTAAGCCCCCATTGATCTTTATGGCACCATTGATTCCTATGGCTTCATTGATCCCTATTGCCCCACTGAGTTCTATGGCCGCATGAATTCCTATGGCCTTATAGATCCCTATGGCCCCATTGATCCCTATGGCCCCATTGATTCCTATGGCCCCATTGATTCTTGTGGCACCATTGATTCCTGTGGCCCCATTGATCCCTATGGCCCCACTGATTCCTATGGCCCCATTGATTCCTATGGTGCCATTGATCCCTATGGCCCCTTGATTTTTTATGGCTCCAGTGATTCCTATGGCCCCATTGAGTTCTATGGCCCCATTGATTCCTATGGCCCCATTGATTTTTATGGCCCCATTGATTTTTATGGCCCCATTGAGTTCTATGGCCCCATTGATTCCTATGGCCCCATTGATTCCTTTGGCCCCATTGATTCCTATGGTCCCATTGATCCCTAGGGCCCCATTGATCCCTAGGGCCCCATTGACCCCTATATTCCATTTAATTCCTATGGCCCCATTGATTTTTTTAGCCCTATTGATCGCTGTGGCCCCATTGATCCCTATGGCCCCATTGATTCCTATAACCCCATTGATCCCAATGGCCCCATTGATTCCTATATTCCATTTAATTCCTATTGCCCCATTGATTTTAGTGGCCCCATTGATCGCTGTGGCCCCATTGATCCCTATGGACCCATTGATTCCTATTGCCACATTGTTCCCTATGGCCACATTGATCCCTATGGCCCCACTGAGTTCTATGGCCCCATTGATTCCTATGGTCCCATTGATCCCTATGGCCCCTTTGAGTTCCATGGCCCCACTGATTCCTATGGTCACACTGATCCCTATGGCACCATTGATTCTTATGGCCCCATTGATTCCTATGGCCCCATCGATCCCTATGGCCCCATTGATCTTTATGGCCGCATTGATCCCTATGGCTTCATTGATCCCTATGGCCCCATGTAGTTCTAGGGCCACATTAATTCCTATGGCCCCATTGATTCCTATGGCCCCATTGATCCCTAAGGCCCCTTTGAGTTCTATGGCCCCACTGATTCCTATGGCCCCATTGATACCTATGGCCCCATTGATCCCTATGGCCCCTTTGATCCTTATGTCCCCACTGAGTTTTATGGCCCCTCTGATTCCAATGGCCCCATTGATTCCTGTGGCCCCATTGATCGCTGTGGCCCCATTGATCCCTATGGCTCCATTGATTCCTATTGCCCCATTGTTCCCTAAGGCCCCATTGATCCCTATGGCCCCACTGAGTTCTACGGCCCCATTGATTCCTATGGTCAAATTGATCCCTATGGCCCCTTTGAGTTCTATGGCCCCATTGATTCCTATGGTCACATAGATCGCTATGGCCCCATTGATTCCTATGGCCCCATTGATTCCTATGGCCCCATTGATTCCTAAGGCCCCATCGATCCCTATGGCCACATTGAGTTCTATGGTCCCATTGATCCCTATGGCCCCATTGATTCCTATGGCCCCATTTAGTTCTATGGCCACAATGATTCCTACGGCCCCGTTAATTCCTATGGCCACACTTATCCCTATGGCCTTATTGAGTTCTATGGCCCCACTGATTCCTATGGTCCCATTGATTCCTGTGGCCCCATTGATCCCTATGGCCCCATTGATCCCTATGGCTCCTTTTATCCCTATGGCCCCATTGATTCCAATGCCCCGTTGATTCCTATGTTCCCATTGTGTTCTATGGCCCCATTGAGTTCTATGGCCCCATCGATTCCTACGGTCCCATTGATCGTTGTGGCCCCATAGATCCCTATGTCCACATTGATCCCTATGGCCCCATTGATTCCTATGGCCCCTTTGATCCCTATGATCCCTTTGATTCCTATGGCCAAGTTGATTCCTGTGGCCACATTCATTCCTATGGCCCCAGTGAGTTCTATGGCCACATTGATTCCTATGGCCCCATTGATTGCTATGGCCCCATTGATTACTTTCGCCTCATTGAGTTCTACGTCCTCGTTAAATTTTATGTTCCCATTAATCCTTATGGCCCCATTGATTCCTGCCTGTGTCCCCATTGATTCCTCTGGCCACATTGATCCTTATGGCCCCACTGATTCCTATGGTCCCATTCATCCCTATGGCCCCATTGATCCCTATGGCCCCTTGATTTCTATGGCTCCATTGATTCCTATGGCCTCACTGAGTTCTATAGACCCATTGATTCCTATGGCCCCATTGATTCCTATGGCCCCATTTAGTTCTATGGCCACAATGATTCCTACGGCCCCGTTAATTCCTATGGCCCCACTGAGTTCTATGGCCCCACTGATTCCTATGGTCCCATTGATTCCTGTGGCCCCATTGATCCCTATGGCCCCATTGATCCCTATGGCACCATTTATGCCTATGGCCCCTTTGATTCCAATGCCCCGTTGATTCCTATGGTCCCATTGTGTTCTAAGACTCCATTGAGTTATATGGCCCCATCGATTCCTATTGTCCCATTGATACCTATGGCCCCATTGATTCCTATGGTCCCATTGATCCCTATGGCCCCTTGATTTTTTATGGCTCCATCAATTCCTATGGCCCCACTGAGTTCTATGGCCCCATTGATTCCTATGGCCCCATTGATTCCTAAGGCCCCATTGATTCCTAGGGCCCCATTGATCCCTATGGCACCTTTGAGCTCTATGGCCACATTGATGACTATGTCCCCTTTGATTCCTATGGCCCCATTGATTCCTTTGGCCCCATTGATTCCTATGGTCCCATTGATCTATATTGTTACATTGCATTCTATGGCCCCATTGATTTCTATGCTCACATTGATTCCTATGGTCCCGTTGATCGTTGTGGCCCCATAGATCCCTATGTCCCCATTGATACCTATGGCCCCATTGATTCCTATGGCCCCTTTGATCCCTATGATCCCTTTGATTCCAATGCCCCGTTGATTCCTATGGTCCCATTGTGTTCTATGACTCCGTTGAGTTCTATGGCCCCATCGATTCCTATGGTCCCGTTGATCGTTGTGGCCCCATAGATCCCTATGTCCCCATTGATCCCTATGGCCCCATTGATTCCTATGGCCCCTTTGATCCCTTTGATCCCTTTGATTCCTATGGCCCCATTGATTCCTGTGGCCACATTGATCCCTATGTCCCCATTGATTCCTATTGTCCCATTGATACCTATGGCCCCATTGATTCCTATGGTCCCATTGATCCCTATGGCCCCTTGATTTTTTATGGCTCCATCAATTCCTATGGCCCCACTGAGTTCTATGGCCCCATTGATTCCTATGGCCCCATTGATTCCTAAGGCCCCATTGATTCCTAGGGCCCCATTGATCCCTATGGCACCTTTGAGCTCTATGGCCACATTGATGACTATGTCCCCTTTGATTCCTATGGCCCCATTGATTCCTTTGGCCCCATTGATTCCTATGGTCCCATTGATCTATATTGTTACATTGCATTCTATGGCCCCATTGATTTCTATGCTCACATTGATTCCTATGGTCCCATTGATCGTTGTGTCCCCATTGATTCCTATGGCCCCATTGATTCCTATGGCCCCATTGATCCCTAAGGCCCCATTGATCCCTATATTAAATTTAATTCCTATGGCCCCATTGATTTTTGTGGCCCCATTGATCGCTGTGGCCCCATTGATCCCTATGGCCCCATTGATTCCTATTGCCCCATTGTTCCCTATGGCCCCATTGATCTCTATGGCCCCACTGAGTTCTGTGGCGTCATTGATTCGTATGGTCCCATTGATCCCTATGGCCTCCTTGAGTTCTAAGGCCCCATTGATTCCTATGGTCACATTGATCCCTAAAGCCCCATTGATTCCTAAGTCCCCATTGATTCCTACGGCCCCTTTGATTCCTACGGCCCCTTTGATTCCTATTTCCCCATCGATCCCTATGTCCACTTTGAGTTCTATGGCCCCATTGATCCCTATGGCCCCATTGATCTTTATGGCCCCATGTTTTTCTATGGCCACATTGATTCCTATGGCCCCATTGTTTCCTAAGGTCCCATTGATCCCTATGGCCTTATTGAGTTCTATGGCCCAACATATTCGTATGGCCCCATTGATCCCTATGGCCCCATTGATCCCTATGGCCCCACTAATTCCTAAGGCCCCATTGATTCCTAAGGTCCCATTGATCCCTATGGCCCGATTGAGTTCTATTGCCCCACTGATTCCTATGGCCCCATTGATCCCTATGGTTCCATTGATCCCTATGGCCCCATTGATTCCTATGGCCCCATTGATCGCTGTGGCCCCATTGATCCCAATGGCCCCATTGAGTTCTATGGCCCCATTGATTCCTATGTCCCCTTTGATTTTTATGGCCTTTTTGAGTTCTATGGCCACATTGATTCCTATGGCACCATTGAGTTCTTTGGCCCAATTGATCCCTATGGCCCCATTGATACCTAAGGCCCCATTGAGTTCTTTGGCCCAATTAATCCTTTTGGCCCCATTGATTCCTAATACCCCATTGATTCCTATGGCCCCCTTGATCCCTATGTCCCCATTGAGTTCTATGGCCCCACTGATTCCTATGGCCCCATTGATTCCTATGGCCCCGTTGATACCTAAGGCCCCATTGAGTTCTTTGGCCCAATTAATCCTTTTGGCCCCATTGATTCCTAATACCCCATTGATTCCTATGGCCCCCTTGATCCCTATGTCCCCATTGAGTTCTATGGCCCCAATGATTCCTATGGCCCCATTGATTCCTATGGCCCCATTGATCCCTATGGCCCCATTAATCCCTATGGCCCCATTGAGTTCTATGGCCCCACTGAATCCTATGGCCCCATTGATTCCTAAGGCCCCATTGATCCCTTTGGTTCCATTGATCCCTATGGCCCCATTGATGTTTATGGCCCCATTGATTCTTATGTCCCCATTGATTTCTATGGCCCCATTGATCCCTATGGCCCCTTTGAGTTCTATGGCCGGATGAATTCCTATGTCCTTATTGATCCCAATGGCCCCATTGATTCCTATGGCCCCATTGATTCCTATGGCCCGTTGTTCCCTATGGCCCCATTGAGTTCTATGGCCCAACTTATTCCTATGGCCCCTTTATTCCTATGGCCCCATTGATCCCTATGGCCCCATTGATCTCTAAGGCCCCATTGAGTTCTATGGCTCCATTGATCCCTATAGCCCCATTGATCCCTACGACCCCATTGAGTTCAAAGGCCCCATTGAGTTCTATGGCCCCTTTGATCCCTATGGCCCCATTGATTCCTATGGCCCCATTGATTTCTATGGCCCCATTGATCCCTATGGCCCCTTTGAGTTCTATGGCCACATTGATGACTCTGGCCCCATTGATACCTATGGCCCCATTGATTCCTATGGCCCCATTGATTCCTTACGCCCCATTGATTCCTATGGTCACATTGATCCCTATGGCCCCACTGATTTCTATGGCCCCATTGATTCCTATGGTCCCATTGATCCCTATGGCCCCATTGATTCCTATGGTCCCATTGATCCCTAAGGCCCCATTGATCCCTATGGCTCCATTGATTTTCTATGGCTCCATTGATTCCTATGGCCCCATTCATCCCTATGGCTTCATTGATCCCTATTGCCTCATTGACTTCTATGGTCGCATGAATTCCTATGGCCTTATTGATTCCTATGGCCCCATTGATCCCTATGGCCCCATTGATTCCTATGGCCCCGTTGATTCCTCTGGCCCCACTGATTCCTGTGGCCCCATTGATCCCTATGGCCCCACTGATTCCTATGGCCCCATTGAATCCTATGGTGCCATTGATCCATAAGGCCCCATTGATTCCTATGGTCCCATTGATCCCTATGGCCCCATTGATTCCTATGTTCCCATTGAGTTCTATGGCCCCATTGATTCCTAAGGCCCCATTGATTCCTATGGCCCCATTGAGTTCTATGGCAGCATTGATTCCTATGGCTCCATTGAGTTCTATGGCCCATTTGATCCCTATTGCCCCATTGATCTCTAAGGCCCCATTGAGTTCTATGGCTCCATTGATCCCTATAGCCCCTTTGATCTTTATGGCCTCATTGAGTTCTAAGGCCCCATTGAGTTCTATGGCCCCTTTGATCCTTATGGCCCCTTTGATCCCTATGGCCCCTTTGATTTCTATGGCCCCATTGATTCCTAGGCCCCATTGATCCCTATGTCACCATTGAGCTCTAAGTCCCCATTGATGACTATGGCCCCATTGAGTTCTACGGCCTTACTGATTCCTATGGCCCCACTGAAACCTATGGCCCCATTGATTCCTGTGGCCCCATTGATCCCTATGGCCCCATTGATCCCTAGGGCCCCTTGATTTTCTATGGCTCCATTGATTCCTATGGCCCCATTGAGTTCTATGGCCCATTTGATCCCTATGGTCCCATTGATCTCTATGGCCCCATTGAGTTCTATGGCTCCATTGATCCCTATAGCCCCATTGATCCTTATGGCCCTATTGAGTTCTAAGGCCCCATTGAGTTCTATGGCCCCTTTGATACCTATGGCCACATTGATTCCTATGGTCCCATTGATCGTTGTGTCCCTGTCACGGTGTTATCCGTGACAGTAACCCAAGGGGGAACCCAGAAGGGAAAAAGAAATGGAGAGGGAAAACAAACTGCTGCGCGGCCGTCTCAGCAGAGCCGCGCAATCCAGGGGGAGGGGAAACAGAGGGGATTGAGGGTCTGTAAAGAAAAACACAACGGCACGATCTGAGAAGGAACGGTAACTTTACTAAATCTAATAAAAATGAACAATTGAGAGAGAGAGACAAAATTTCCAAACCAGAAAACTGGGAGCTTACTTTACACGTGCTGAACTCCTCACGGCAGCCCCGACAGCGCGCCACAAAAAGCGCGGGCCTCGCGTCTGGTACGGAGCTCCACCCCTCCCCTGCTCCCCACAGCATTAACACCTTAACGGCCTGCATGATGTTCTGATGTGGAATACCGGCATCAAAACCACAAAACCACAACATTCCACCCCTTATTCCACATCATCACATCATGCTTAACATGTATCTATATAAAACCAAGAACAGCAATAACACAGATTACATACAAATAGATCTATACATATACATATACACATGGAATCACAGACTGCACTCCCCCAGCATCAAATTCCCTTGTGGTACACACTGGACATCCCCATTTTTATCCATTACCCACCAGGTGCACCCAGGTCCCTGTGCAAAAACTGTTCCTCGGAGGGGTCTGCCCTTTCCAGAGGCTGGAAGGACCCACACCGCTTTTCCCAACATGCTCTCCACATGTACTACAGGGACCTTATCTCCCCCTGTAGGGAGCTGGATTGTGTAGGACTATCTCGGTTGACTGATCCCCTAGTGCTGACCAACCAGGTGGCTTCTGACAGATTTTTCTCCCAATGCTTAAATGTCCCGCCACCCAGTGGTCGCCTCCACCATGGTGAGCACATAACGCTTACCATTGCGAGATCGCGGCAAGGTGATATAATCAACCTGCCACGCCTCCCCATATTTATACTTCTGCCATCTCCCTTCCTGCCAGAGAGGTTTCATCCTCTTGGCTTGTTTAATTATGGCACATGTATCACAGTCATTGGGTAACCTGTGCGATGACATCCATAGTTAAGTCCACCCCTTGGTCTCTAGCCCACTTGTAGGTCGCATCCCTTCCTTGATGGCCTGAGGTCTCATGGGCCCACCGAGCTAAAAATAACTCTCCTTTGTTCTGCCAGTTCAAGTCTATTTGAGACACTTCAATTTTAGCAGCTTGATCTCTGCTGTAATTCTCTCACACGTGCTCGTAGTGCAGGGGTGGGTTTTTTATGCCACTTCTTCATGTCCTCTCCATTCTCTCGTAAGAAGCTCCACATGGACACACGCAACATGAAGTTACTGCTGTCATTTGCTCAAGCAGAGAGGCGGTTGCCTTTGATGGCTGAGACTTTTATCAGTTTGATCAGTTTCTCCATCAGATTCTTTGGATCATCCCCGTCTTCATCCGGTGTTTCAGACACTGACACAGGTCCATCCCGGTTCATCAGTAAGGACAATTCCTCCAGTATCATTTTCAGTATCTTCTTTATGTCACTGACTTCTCCTGCTACCGATGATACAGCTGCAATGGAAACGTGTGATGGTGGAAGTTGTTGTTCAAAATTTTGAAGTGTAGTAACCACTTCATGAAATGGGAGTCTTCTGTTTCGGCCCTCGAGTATATTGAATGTTGCTACCAGTGTACTTGCGTACCTTTCTGGTGCTGTTTTTGAGAGCTTCCGATATACATCAGCTTTACACCATGCTTTCTCAGGATCGCGGTCCTGGTGTGGATTGTTAGGGACGAAAGTAGGATCATACAGCATCTCTACTACAGCCATTTCTCTCAGAAATTGGACGCCCTTCTCCACAGTATTCCATCTTTCCACCTTAGGCTCCAGATCGTCTTTGTAAGGAAATCTCTCCTTTACAGCTACTAGTACTCGTTCCCAGAGGGTAGCAACTCCACTCAGACATCTACTAATCCCTCTGTCAATAGCTGGGTCTCGAGCAATGCTTCCCAGTTGGCGGGCTTCGTTGCCATCTAGGGACACGCTGCAGGCACCGTTGTCCCAACACCGCAGCAACCAGGTGACAATAGGTTCATCTGAGCGCCGTACAAACTCCTTTCTTGAACCCTGGATTTCAGTCATCTTTAGGGGCCGACGAATAGTAGTAATGGTGATTTCTTCATTATCACTGTCCTCTCCATGCCTCACACTTTTCTTAGTGGCCTTTCTAGGTGGTGGTGGTGGTGGTACTGAGGAGGGCCCCTCACCTGGATCTTCCTCTTCTCTCTCATCTCTGTCGTCTCCACGTTTCTCACCTTCCTTAGTGGCCTTTTTAGGTGGTGGTGGTGGTGGAGTTGGTGCTGAAGAAGGCCCCTCACCTGGATCTTCCTTTTTTTTCCCTGCTTCTTCTTCTTTCTGTTCTAGCCGCGAGGACACTCGTTTCCATTTCTGACCTTCCACAGGGGCAACCGACACGGATGCCGGTGCTTCCTGTGACTGGTCAGGTTTAACCTCAAGGTTTTCATTTTTGCTCTGAACCTCGGTTTGGAAACCATTTCTCTCAAGAATATCAATTATAGCTCGATAAGCACAAGCCAAGCCTCAAACAATCCGTTCCTTCTCAGATCTGCCTGAGTCACATGACTCCTGACCTAAACACTCACTGAATTTCTCAGGATCCCGCAGGTGCTCAAGATCAAAATCACATTGCACCGGGGGTCCCCACGCTTCTAATTTCTTTCCTAATTTTTCCCACCTTCCCTGCCATTCAACACTCTCTGGTTCTGAGGAAGGCTTCCTCCACTGGATGTAAATTACTGTTACAGAGAGTACATGCAGAAAAATGGATAACACAGTTGCCAGGATGACATCTTGAACATAGGTAAAAACCTGGAAAGAGTACCTGGAAACCAATCCAAATGCCGTATAATCTGTCATATTAACCAGGGCGTTTAGGCAGGAGGGGGGTAACCCCATCAGCACACTAAAGCAGCTGTATGCATATATGACTCCTGTGCTGAACATGAGGAGCTTAAAAAGACGCCAACATGCTCTAAGGTACATGAAAACACTTAGTCCACTCAGCACCAGTTTTACAGTGGGGTACAAATACTGCATTGCCCGCATCCTCCACCAATAATGTGTCACGGTGTTATCCGTGACAGTAACCCAAGGGGGAACCGAGAAGGGAAAAAGAAAGGGAGAGGGAAAACACACTGCCGCGCGGCCGTCTCAGCAGAGCCGCGCGCTCCAGGGGGAGGGGAAACAGAGGGGATTGAGGGTCTGTAAAGAAAAACACAACGGCACGATCTGAGAAGGAACGGTAACTTTACTAAATCTAATAGAATTGAACAATTGAGAGAGAGAGACAAAATTTCCAAACCAGAAAACTGGGAGCTTACGTTGCACGTGCTGAACTCCTCCCGGCAGCCCCGACAGCGCCTCACAAAAAGCGCGGGCTTCGCGTCTGGTGCCGAGCTCCGCCCCTCCCCTGCTCCCACAGCATTAACTCCTTAACGGCCTGCATGATGTTCTGATGTGGAATACCGGCATCAAAACCACAAAACCACAACAGTCCCCATTGATCCTTATGGCCTCATTGATCCTTATGGCCCCATTGATTCCTATGACCCCATAGATTCCTATGGCCCCGTTGATCGCTATGGCCCCATTGATCCCTATAGTTCCTTTAATTCCTACGGCACCATTGATTTTTGTGGCCCCATTGATCGCTGTGGCCCCATTGATCCTTATGGCCCCATTGATTCCTATTGCCCCATTGTTCCCTATGGTCCCATTGATCCCTATGGCCACATTGAGTTCTATGGCCCCATTGATTCCTATGGTCCCATTGATCCCTATGGCCCCTTTGAGTTATATGGCCCCATTGATTCCTATGGTCACATTGATCCCTATGGCCCCATTGATCCCTATGTCCCCATTGAGTTCTTTGGCCCAATTGATCCCTATGGCCCCATTGATTCCTATGGCCACAATGAGTTCTATGGCCCCACTGATTCCTAAGACCCCATTGATTCCTACGGCCCCATTGATTCCTATGGCCCCATTGATCCCTATGGTTCCATTGATCCCTATGGCCTCATTGATCTTTATGGACCCATTGATTCCTATGGCCCCATTAATCCCTAAGGCCCCATTGATCCCTATGGCTTCATTGATCCCTATTGCCCCATTGAGTTCTATGGCCGCATGAATTCCTATGGACTTATTGACCCCTATGGCCACATTGATCCCTATGGCCCCATTGATTCCTATGGCCCCATTGATTCCTGTGGCCCCATTGATTCCTGTGGCCACATTGATCCCTATGGCCCCTCTGATTCCTATGGCCCGATTGATTCCTATGGTGCCATTGATCCCTATGGCCCCATTGATTCCTATGGTCACATTGATCCCTATGGCCCCATTGATCCCTATGGCCCATCGATTTTCTATGGCTCCATTGATTCCTATGGCCCCATTGATTCCTATGGCCCCATTGATTCCTATTGCCCCATTGAGTGCTATGGCCCCATTGATCCCTAAGGACCCATTCATCCCTATGGCCCCATTGATCCTTATGGCCCCTTTGAGTTCTAGGGCCCATTGATTCCTATGGTCACATTGATCCCTATGGCCCCATTGATCCCTAAGGCCCCATTCATCCCTATGGCCCCATTGATCCTTATGGCCCCTTTGAGTTCTAGGGCCCATTGATTCCTATGGTCACATTGATCCCTATGGCCCCATTGATCCCTAAGGCCCCATTCATCCCTATGGCCCCATTGATCCTTATGGCCCCTTTGAGTTCTAGGGCCCATTGATCCCTATGGCCCCGTTGATCCCTAGGTCCCCATTGAGAATAATGGCTCCACTGATTCCTATGGCCCCATTGATTCCTAAGGCCCCATTGATCCCTATGGTTCTATTGATCCCTAAGGCCCCATAGATCTTAATGGCACCATTGATTCCTATGGCCCCATTGATCCCTATGGCTTCATTGATCCCCATGGCTTCATTGATCCCTATTGCCCCATTGAGTTCTGTGGCCGCATGAATTCCTATGGCCTTATTAATCCCTATGGCCCCATTGATCCCTATGGCCCCATTGATTCCTGTGGCACCATTGATTCCTGAGGCCCCATTGATCCCTATGGCCCCATTGATCCCTATGGCCCCATTGATTCCTATGCCCCCTTTGATTCTTGTGGCACCATTGATTCCTGTGGCCCCATTGATCCCTAAGGCCCCACTGATTCCTATGGCCCCGTTAGTTCCTATGGCCACACTGATCCCTATTGCCCCATTGAGTTCTATGGCCCCACTGATTCCTATAGCCCCATTGATTCCTATGGCCCCATTGATCCCTATGGTTCCATTGATCCCTATGTCCCCATTGATTCCTACGTCCCCATTGATTGCTGTGGCCCCATTGATCCCAATGGCCCCATTGAGTTCTATGGCCCCATTGATTCCTATGGCCTCATAGATTTTTATGGCCTTTTTGAGTTCTATGGCCACATTGATTCCTATGGCCCCATTGAGTCTTTGGCCCAACTGATCCCTATGGCCCCATTGAGTTCTAAGGCCCCATTGAGTTCTATGGCCCTATTGATCCCTATGGCACAATTGATTCCTATGGCGCCATTGATTCCTATGGCCCCATTGATCCTTATGGCCTCATTGAGTTCTATGGCCCCACTGATTTTTATGGCCCCATTGATTCCTATGGTCCCATTGATCCATATGGCCCCGTTGATCCCTATGTCCCCATTGAGTACTATGGCCCCACTGATTCCTATGGCCCCATTGATTCCTATGGCCCCATTGATCCCTATGGTTCCATTGATCCCTAAGGCCCCATTGATCTTAATGGCACCATTGATTCCTATGGCCCCATTGATCCCTATGGCCCCATTGATCCCTATGGCTTCATTGATCCCTATTGCCCCATTGAGTTCTATGGCCGCATGAATTCCTATGGCCTTATTAATCCCTATGGCCCCTTTAATCCTTATGGCCCTATTGATTCCTATGGCACCATTGATTCCTGAGGCCCCATTGATCCCTATGGCCCCACTGATTCCAATGGCCCCATTGATTCCTATGGTGCCATTGATCCCTATGGTTCCATTGATCCCTAAGGCCCCATTGATCTTTATGGCACCATTGATCCCTATGGCCCCATTGATCCCTAAGGCCCCATTGATTCCTATGGTCCCATTGATCCCTAAGGCCCCTTTGAGTTCTATGGCCCCACTGATTCCTATAGCCCCATTGATTCCTATGGCCCCATTGATCCCTATGGTTCCATTGATCCCTATGTCCCCATTGATTCCTACGTCCCCATTGATTGCTGTGGCCCCATTGATCCCAATGGCCCCATTGATTCCTATGGCCCCATTGATTCCTATGGCCCCATTGATTTTTATGGCCTTTTTGAGTTCTATGGCCACATTGATTCCTATGGCCCCATTGAGTCTTTGGCCCAACTGATCCCTATGGCCCCATTGAGTTCTAAGGCCCCATTGAGTTCTTTGGCCTAATTGATCCCTATGGCACAATTGATTCCTATGGCGCCATTGATTCCTATGGCCCCATTGATCCTTATGGCCTCATTGAGTTCTATGGCCCCACTGATTTTTATGGCCCCATTGATTCCTATGGCCCCATTGATCCCTAGGGCCCCATTGACCCCTATATTCCATTTAATTCCTATGGCCCCATTGATTTTTGAGGCCCTATTGATCGCTGTGGCCCCATTGATCACTATGGCCCCATTGATTCCTATTGCCCCATTGATTCCTATGGTCCCATTGATCCCTAAGGCCCCTTTGAGTTCTATGGCCCCACTGATTCCTATAGCCCCATTGATTCCTATGGCCCCATTGATCCCTATGGTTCCATTGATCCCTATGTCCCCATTGATTCCTACGTCCCCATTGATTGCTGTGGCCCCATTGATCCCAATGGCCCCATTGATTCCTATGGCCCCATTGATTCCTATGGCCCCATTGATTTTTATGGCCTTTTTGAGTTCTATGGCCACATTGATTCCTATGGCCCCATTGAGTCTTTGGCCCAACTGATCCCTATGGCCCCATTGAGTTCTAAGGCCACATTGAGTTCTTTGGCCTAATTGATCCCTATGGCACAATTGATTCCTATGGCGCCATTGATTCCTATGGCCCCATTGATACTTAGGCCTCATTGAGTTCTATGGCCCCACTGATTTTTATGGCCCCATTGATTCCTATGGCCCCATTGATCCCTATGGCCCCGTTGATCCCTATGTCCCCATTGAGTACTATGGCCCCACAGATTCCTATGGCCCCATTGATTCCTATGGCCCCATTGATCCCTATGGTTCCATTGATCCCTAAGGCCCCATTGATCTTAATGGCACCATTGATCCCTATGGCCCCATTGATCCCTATGGCTTCATTGATCCCTATTGCCCCATTGAGTTCTATGGCCGCATGAATTCCTATGGCCTTATTAATCCATATGGCCCCTTTAATCCTTATGGCCCTATTGATTCCTATGGCACCATTGATTCCTGAGGCCCCATTGATCCCTATGGCCCCACTGATTCCAATGGCCCCATTGTTTCCTATGGTGCCATTGATCCCTATGGTTCCATTGATCCCTAAGGCCCCATTGATCTTTATGGCACCATTGATCCCTATGGCCCCATTGATCCCTATGGCCCCATTGATTCCTATGGCCCCATTGATTCTTGTGGCACCATTGATTCCTGTGGCCCCATTGATCCCTATGGCCCCATTGATTCCTATGGCCCCATTGATTCTTGTGGCACCTTTGATTCCTGTGGCCCCATTGATCCCTATGGCCCCATTGATTCCTATGGCCCCATTGATTCCTATGGCCCCATTGATTCCTATGGCCCCATTGATCCCTAGGGCCCCATTGACCCCTATATTCCATTTAATTCCTATGGCCCCATTGATTTTTGTGGCCCTATTGATCGCTTTGGCCCCATTGATTCCTGTGGCCCCATTGATCCCTATGGCCCCTTTGAGTTCTATGGCCCCATTGATTCTTATGGCCCCATCGATCCCTATGTCCACATTGAGTTCTATGGCCCCATTGATTCCTATGGCCCCATTGATCCCTATCCCCATTGAGTTCTATGACCCCATTGATTCCTAAGGCCCCTTTGAGTTCTATGGCCCCACTGATTTTTATGGCCCCATTGATACCTATGGCCTCATTGATCCCTATGGCCCCTTTGATTCCTATGGCCCCACTGAGTTCTATGGCCCCTCTGATTCCAATGGCCCCATTGATTCCTATGGACCCATTGATCGCTGTGGCCCCATTGATCCCTATGGCTCCATTGATTCCTATGGCCCCATTGATTCCTACGGCCCCATTGATCCCTATGGCCCCACTGAGTTCTATGGCCCCATTGATTCCTATGGTCACATAGATCGCTATGGCCCCATTGATTCCTATGGCCCCATTGATTCCTATGGCCCCATTGATTCCTATGGCCCCATCGATCCCTATGGCCACATTGAGTTCTATGGCCCCATTGATCCCTATGGCCCCATTGATTCCTATGGCCCCATTTAGTTCTATGGCCACAATGATTCCTACGGCCCCGTTAATTCCTATGGCCACACTTATCCCTATGGCCCCATTGAGTTCTATGCCCCCACTGATTCCTATGGCCCCATTGATTCCTATGGTCAAATTGATCCCTATGGCCCCTTTGAGTTCTATGGCCCCATTGATTCCTATGGCCCCATTGTGTTCTATGGCCCCATTGAGTTCTACGGCCCCATCGATTCCTACGGTCCCATTGATCGTTGTGGCCCCATAGATCCCTATGTCCCCATTAATCCCTATGGCCCCATTGATTCCTATGGCCCCTTTGATCCCTATGATCCCTTTGATTCCTATGGCCAAGTTGATTCCTGTGGCCACATTCATTCCTAAGACCCCAGTGAGTTCTATGGCCCCATTGATTCCTATGGCCCCATTGATTGCTATGGCCCCATTGATTCCTTTCGCCTCATTGAGTTCTACATCCCCATTGAATTTTATTTTCCCATTGATTCCTATGGCCCCATTGATTCCTGTGGCCCCATTGATCCTTATGGCCCCTTTGATTCCTGTGGCCCCATTGATTCCTCTGGCCACATTGATCCCTATGGCCCCACTGATTCCTATGGCCTCATTGATTCCTATGGTGCCATTGATCTTTATGGCCCCACTGATTCCTATGGTCCCATTCATCCCTATGGCCCCATTGATCCCTATGGCACCTTGATTTCTATGGCTCCATTGATTCCTATGGCCCCATTGAGTTCTATGTCCCCACTGATTCCTATGGCCCCATTGAGTTTTATGGCCCCATTGAGTTCTATGGCCACATTGATTCCTAAGGCCCCATTGAGTTCTATGGCCTCATTGATTCCTTTGGCCCCAATGATTCTCATGGCCCCCTTGATTCCTATGGCCGCATTGATCCCTATGGCCCCATTGGTCCCTATATTCCATTTAATTCCCTTGGCCCCATTGATTTTTGTTGCCCCATTGATCGCTGTGGCCCCATTGATCCCTATGGCGCCATTGATTCCTATTTCCCCATTGTTCCCTATGGCACAATTGATCCCTATGGCCCCACTGAGTTCTATGGCCCCATTGATTCCTAGGGTCCCATTGATCCCTATGGTTCCATTGATCCCTATGGCCCCATTAATTCCTATGGACCCATTGATCGCTGTGGCCCCATTGATCCCTATGGCCCCATTGATTCCTATTGCCCCATTGTTCCCTATGGCCCCATTGATCCCTATGGCCCCACTGAGTTCTATGGCCCCATTGATTCCCTTGGTCAAATAGATCGCTATGGCCCCATTGATTCCTATGGCCCCATTGATTCCTAAGGCCCCATTGATTCCTATTGCCCCATCGATCCCTATGGCCACATTGAGTTCTATGGCCCCATTGATCCCTATGGCCCCATTGATTCCTATGGCCCCATTTAGTTCTATGGCCACAATGATTCCTACGGCCCCGTTAATTCCTATGGCCCCATTGAGTTCTATGGCCCCACTGATTCCTATGGTCCCATTGATTCCTGTGGCCCCATTGATCCCTATGTCCCCATTGATCCCTATGGCCCCATTTATGCCTATGGCCCCATTGATTCCAATGCCCCGTTGATTCCTATGGTCCCATTGTGTTCTATGACTCCATTGAGTTCTATGGCCCCATCGATTCCTATGGTCCCGTTGATCGTTGTGGCCCCATAGATCCCTATGTCCCCATTGATCCCTATGGCCCCATTGATTCCTATGGCCCCTTTGATCCCTATGATCCCTTTGATTCCTATGGCCAAGTTGATTCCTGTGGCCACATTAATTCCTATGGCCCCAGTGAGTTCTATGGACCCGTTGATTCCTATGGCCCCTTGATTCCTATGGCCCCATTGATTCCTTTGGCCTCATTGAGTTCTACGGCCCCATTGAATTTTATGTTCCCATTAATCCCTATGGCCCCATTGATTCCTGTGGCCCCATTGATCCCTATCGTCCCATTGTGTTCTATGACCCCACTGAGTTCTATGGCCACATCGATCCATATGGCCCCATTGATCCTTATGGCCCCATTGATTCCTATATCGCCACTGATCCCTATGGCCCCACTGATTCCTATGGCTCCACTGATTCCTATGGCCCTACTGATCCCTATAGACCCATTGATTCCTATGGCCCTATTGATTACTAAGGCCCCATTGATACCTATGCCTCCATTGATCCCTATTGCCCCATTGATCCATATGGCCCCATTGATTCCTGTGGCCCCACTGATTCCTGTGTCCCCATTGATTCCTATGGCCCCTTTGATCAATATGATCCCTTTGATTCCTATGGCCATATTGATTCCTGTGACCCCATTCATTCCTATGGCCCCAGTGAGTTCCTTGGCCCCATTGATCCCTATGGCCCCATTCATCCCTATGGCCCCATTGATCTCTATGGCCCCATTGAGTTCTAGGGCCCCTTTGAGTTCTATGGCCCCATTGATTCCTATGGCCACATTGATTTCTATGGCCCCATTGAATTTTATGTTCCCATTGATTCCTATGGCCCCATTGATTCCTGTGGCCCCATTGATCCCTATGGTCCCATTGTGTTCTATGGCCCCATTGAGTTCTATTGCCCCCATCGATCCCTATGGCTCCATTGATCCCTAGGGCCCCATTGATTCCTGTGGCCCCATTGATTCCTGTGGCCCCATTGATCCCTATGGCCCCACTGATTCCTATGGTCCCATTGATTCCTATGGTCCCATTGATCCCTATGGCCCCATTGATCCCTAGGGCCCCTTGATTTTCTATGGCTCCATTGATTCCTATGGCCCCATTGAGTTCTATGGCCCATTTGATCCCTATGGTCCCATTGATCTCTATGGCCCCATTGAGTTCTATGGCTCCATTGATCCCTATAGCCCCATTGATCCTTATGGCCCTATTGAGTTCTAAGGCCCCATTGAGTTCTATGGCCCCTTTGATACCTATGGCCACATTGATTCCTATGGTCCCATTGATCGTTGTGTCCTTGTCACGGTGTTATCCGTGACAGTAACCCAAGGGGGAACCGAGAAGGGAAAAAGAAAGGGAGAGGGAAAACAAACTGCCGTGCGGCCGTCTCAGCAGAGCCGCGCGCTCCAGGGGGAGGGGAAACAGAGGGGATTGAGGGTCTGTAAAGAAAAACACAACGGCACGATCTGAGAAGGAACGGTAACTTTACTAAATCAAATAGAATTGAACAATTGAGAGAGAGAGACAAAATTTCCAAACCAGAAAACTGGGAGCTTACGTTGCACGTGCTGAACTCCTCCCGGCAGCCCCGACAGCGCCTCACAAAAAGCGCGGGCTTCGCGTCTGGTGCCGAGCTCCGCCCCTCCCCTGCTCCCACAGCATTAACTCCTTAACGGCCTGCATGATGTTCTGATGTGGAATACCGGCATCAAAACCACAAAACCACAACATTCCACCCCTTATTCCACATCATCACATCATGCTTAACACACATCTATATAGAACCAAAAACAGTAATAACACAGATTACATACAAACATATCTATACATATATATACACACATGGAATCACAGACTGCACTCCCCCAGCATCAGATTCCCTTGTGGTACACACTGGACATCCCCATTTTTATCCATTACCCACCAGGTGCACCCAGGTCCCTGTGCAAAAACTGTTCCACGGAGGGATCTGCCCTTTCCAGAGGCTGGAAGGACCCACACTGCTTTTCCCAACATGCTCTTCACATGTACTACAGGGACCTTATCTCCCTCTATGGTCTGTAGGGAGCTGGACTGTGTAGCACCATCTCGGTTTACTGATCCCCTAGTGTTGACCAACCAGGTGGCTTCTGACAGATTTTTCTCCCAATGCTTAAATGTCCCGCCACCCAGTGCTTTCAGTGTGGTTTTTAACAACCCGTTATAGCGCTCGATCTTACCAGCAGCTGGTGCATGGTAGGGAATATGATAGACCCATTCAATGCCATGTTCCTTGGCCCAAGTATCCACAAGTGAATTTTTGAAATGAGTCCCATTATCGGACTCAATTCTTTCTGGGGTTCCATGTCGCCATAGGATTTGCTTCTCTAAGCCTAAGATGGTGTTACGGGCAGTAGCATGGGGTACTGCATATGTTTCAAGCCACCCAGTGGTCGCCTCCACCATGGTGAGCACATAACGCTTACCACTGTGAGATCGCGGCAAGGTGATATAATCAACCTGCCATGCCTCCCCATATTTATACTTCTGCCATCGCCCTTCCTGCCAGAGAGGTTTCATCCTCTTGGCCTGTTTAATTATGGCACATGTATCACAGTCATGGATCACCTGTGCGATGGCATCCATAGTTAAGTCCACCCCTCGGTCTCTAGCCCACTTATAGGTTGCGTCCCTTCCTTGATGGCCTGAGGTCTCATGGGCCCACCGAGCTAAGAATAACTCTCCTTTGTTCTGCCAATCCAAGTCTATTTGAGACACCTCAATTTTGGCAGCTTGATCTACCTGATGGTTATTTTTCTGTTCCTCAGTAGCTCGATTCTTGGGCACATGAGCATCTACGTGGCGCACCTTTACACCCAACCTTTTTGTTCGGACAGCAATGTCTTTCCACAGTTCCACAGCCCAGATAGGTTTACCCTTTCTTTGCCAGTTTTTTTGTTCCCACTGCTGCAACCACCTCCATAAAGCATTTGCCACCATCCAAGAGTCAGTATAGAGATACAGCATTGGCCACCTCTCACGTTCAGCCACATCTAAGGCTAGCTGGACAGCCTTTACCTCTGCAAATTGGCTTGACTCTCCTTCTCCTTCGGTGGCCTCTGCTACTCGTCGTGTGGGGCTCCACACAGCAGCTTTCCATCTGCGATGTTTCCCAACAATACAACACGATCCGTCAGTGAAGAGGGCATATGTCTTTTCATTTTCTGATAGTTCATTATATGGTGGGGCCTCTTTTGCACGTGGTACCTCCTCTGCTGGTGATGTTCCAAATTTCTTGCCTTCGGGCCAGTCCATGATCACCTCTAACATCCCTGGACGGCTGAGGTTTCCCATCCGAGCTCGCTGTGTAATCAGCGCAATCCACTTACTCCAGGTGGCATCGGTAGCGTGATGGGTGGAGGGAACCTTTCCTCTGAACATCCAGTTCAACACTGGCAATCGAGGTGCCAGGAGCAGCTGCGTCTCAGTGCCAATTACTTCAGAGGCAGCCCGAACTCCCTCGTATGCTGCCAAAATCTCCTTCTCAGTTGGAGTGTAGCACTCTTCCGAACCCCTGTACGCTCTGCTCCAAAATCCCAGGGGTCGGCCTCGGGTCTCCCCAGGGGCTCTTTGCCACAGACTCCAAGTGGGACCTTTCTCTCCAGCAGCAGTGTATAGGATGTTCTTTACATCCTGTCCCATCCGTACTGGCCCCAGGGCAACAGCACGGGCTATCTCCTGTTTAATCTGCTCAAAGGCCTGCTGCTGTTCAGGACCCCATGCAAAATTATTCTTCTTTCGGGTCACCTGATAGAGGGGGCTTACTATGAGACTGTAATTTGGGACATGCATCCTCCAAAAGCCTACTACACCGAGAAAAGACTGTGTCTCCTTTTTGCTAGTGGGTGGTGACATGCTGGTGATTTTGTCAACCACATCTCCTGGGATGTGACGACGCCCATCTTGCCATTTTACTCCTAGAAACTGAATTTCTTGGGCAGGTCCCTTCACTTTGTTTCGTTTGATAGCAAAACCAGCACCCAGAAGAATTTGGATTATTTGCTCTCCTTTTTTAAAAACTTCTTCTGCTGTATCACCCCACACAACAATGTCATCAATATATTGGAGGTGCTCAGGTGCCCCACCCTGTTCCAGTGTGGTCTGGATCAACCCATGGCAAATGGTTGGGCTGTGTTTCCACCCCTGGGGCAAACAGTTCCAAGTGTACTGAATGCCCCTCCACATGAAAGCAAACTGTGGTCTGCACTCTGTGGCCAAAGGAATAGAGAAGAATGCATTGGCAATGTCAATGGTAGCATACCACTTGGCTGCTTTTGACTCCAGCTCATATTGCAGCTCCAACATATCTGGCACAGCAGCGCTCAGTGGGGGTGTGACTTCATTCAGACCACGGTAATCTACCGTCAGCCTCCATTCTCCATTGGATTTACGTACCGGCCATATGGGGCTGTTAAACGGTGAGTGGGTTTTGCTGATCACTCCCTGGCCCTCTAACTGACGGATCAAAGCATGAATGGGGAGCAAGGAATCCCTGTTGGTACGGTATTGCCGTCTGTGTACTGTTTTTGTCGCAATTGGTACCTGCTGCTCTTTTACTTTCAGTACCCCCACAACAAACGGATCCTCTGACAGGCCAGGTAAAACAGACAGCTGCTGAATGTTGTCAGCATCTACAGCAGCTATTCCAAAAGCCCATCGGTATCCTTTGGGATCCTTGAAATGTCCCCTTCTAAGATAATCAATACCGAGTATGCATGGAGCCCCCTGTCCAGTCACTATACGATGTTTCTGCCAGTCTTTACCGGTGAGGCTTATTTCTGCCTCCAGCACAGACAATTCCTGAGAGCCCCCAGTCACTCCAGAAATATAAATCAATTCTGTCCCTTTATAACTCGAAGGCATTAGAGTGCACTGTGCACCAGTGTCCACCAGTGCCTTATATTTTTGTGGCTCTGATGTGCCAGGCCATCGAATCCACACAGTCCAATACACTCTATTATCCCTTTCCCTCCCCTGGCTGAGGGCAGGGCCCCTCTATTGGTTACCTGTGGTGACCGGAGCAATTCCATTGGTGGCTGATCTCTGCTGTAATTCTCTCACACGTGCTCGTAGTGCAGGGGTGGGTTTTTTATGCCACTTCTTCATGTCCTCTCCATTTTCTCGTAAGAAGCTCCACATGGACACACGCGACATGAAGTTACTGCTGTCATCTGCTCGAGCAGAGAGGCGGTTGCCTTTGATGGCTGAGACTTTTATCAGTTTGATCAGTTTCTCCATCAGATTCTTTGGATCATCCCCGTCTTCATCCGGTGTTTCTGATACTGCCACAGGTCCATCCCGGTTCATCAGTAAGGACAATTCCTCCAGTATCATTTTCAGTATCTTCTTTATGTCACTGACTTCTCCTGCTACCGATGATACAGCTGCAATGGAAACGTGTGATGGTGGAAGTTGTTGTTCAAAATTTTGAAGTGTAGTAACCACTTCATGAAATGGGAGTCTTCTGTTTCGGCCCTCGAGTATATTGAATGTTGCTACCAGTGTACTTGCGTACCTTTCTGGTGCTGTTTTTGAGAGCTTCCGATATCCATCAGCTTTACACCATGCTTTCTCAGGATCGCGGTCCTGGTGTGGATTGTTAGGGACGAAAGTAGGATCATACAGCATCTCTACCACAGCCATTTCTCTCAGAAATTGGACGCCCTTCTCCACAGTATTCCATCTTTCCACCTTAGGCTCCAGATCGTCTTTGTAAGGAAATCTCTCCTTTACAGCTACTAGTACTCGTTCCCAAAGGGTAGCAACTCCACTCAGACATCTACTAATCCCTCTGTCAATAGCTGGGTCTCGAGCAATGCTTCCCAGTTGGCGGGCTTCGTTGCCATCAAGGGACACGCTGCTGGCACCGTTGTCCCAACACCGCAGCAACCAGGTGACAATAGGTTCATCTGAGCGCCGTACAAACTCCTTTCTTGAACCCTGGATTTCAGTCATCTTTAGGGGCCGACGAATAGTAGTAATGGTGATTTCTTCATTATCACTGTCCTCTCCATGCCTCACACTTTTCTTAGTGGCCTTTCTAGGTGGTGGTGGTGGTGGTGGTGCTGAGGAGGGCCCCTCACCTGGATCTTCCTCTTCTTTCTCATCTCTGTCGTCTCCACGTTTCTCACCTTCCTTAGTGGCCTTTTTAGGTGGTGGTGGTGGTGGAGTTGGTGCTGAAGAGGGCCCCTCACCTGGATCTTCCTTTTTTTTCTCTGCTTCTTCTTCTTTCCGTTCTAGCCGAGAGGACACAAGTTTCCATTTCTGGCTTTCCACAGGGGCAACCGACACGGATGCCGGTGCTTCCTGTGACTGGTCAGGTTTAACCTCAAGGTTTTCATTTTTGTTCTGAACCTCGGTTTGGAAACCATTTCTCTCAAGAATATCAATTATAGCTCGATAAGCACAAGCCAATCCCCAAACAATCCGTTCCTTCTCAGATCTGCCTGAGTCACATGACTCCTGACCTAAACACTCACTGAATTTCTCAGGATCCCGCAGGTGCTCGAGATCAAAATCACATTGCACCGGGGGTCCCCATGCTTCTAATTTCTTTCCTAATTTTTCCCACCTTCCCTGCCATTCAACACTCTCTGGTTCTGAGGAAGGCTTCCTCCACTGGATGTAAATTACTGTTGCAAGGAGTACATTCAGAAAAACAGATAACACAATTGCCAGGCTGACATCTTGAACATAGGAAAAAACCTGAAAAGAGTACCTGGAAACCAATTCAAATGCCGTATAATCTGTCATATTAACCAGGGCGTTTAGGCAGGAGGGGGGTAACCCCATCAGCACACTAAAGCAGCTGTATGCATATATGACTCCGGTGCTGAACATGAGGGGCTTAAAAAGACGCCAACATGCTCTAAGGTACATGAAAACAGTTAGTCCACTCAGCACCAGTTTTACAGGGGAGTACAAATACTGGACTGCCCGCATTCTCCACCAATAATGTGTCACGGTGTTATCCGTGACAGTAACCCAAGGGGGAACCGAGAAGGGGAAAAAAAAACTGTCCGTCAGTGGCCGCGCGCCGCCTCAGCACAGCCGCACGCTCCGGGGGAGGGGAAAACAGAGGGAATAGAGGGTCTGTAAAGAAAAACACAACGGCACGATCTGAGAAGGAACGGTAACTTTACTAAATCTAATAGAATTGAACAATTGAGAGAGAGAGACAAAATTTCCAAACCAGAAAACTGGGAGCTTACGTTGCACGTGCTGAACTCCTCCCGGCAGCCCCGACAGCGCCTCACAAAAAGCGCGGGCTTCGCGTCTGGTGCCGAGCTCCGCCCCTCCCCTGCTCCCACAGCATTAACTCCTTAACGGCCTGCATGATGTTCTGATGTGGAATACCGGCATCAAAACCACAAAACCACAACAATGGCCCCATTAATCCCTATGGCCCCATTGATCCCTATGGCTTCATTGATCCCTATTGCCCCATTGAGTTCTACGGCCGCAAGAATTCCTATGGACTTATTGACCCCTATGGCCACATTGATCCCTATGGCCCCATTGATTCCTATGGCCCCATTGATTCCTGTGGCCCCATTGATTTCTGTGGCCACATAGATCCCTATGGCCCCACTGATTCCTATGGCCCGATTGATTCCTATGGTGCCATTGATCCCTATGGCCCCATTGATTCCTATGGTCCCATTGATCCCTATGGCCCCACTGATCCCTATGACCCATTGATTTTCTATGGCTCCATTGATTCCTATTGCCCCATTGAGTGCTATGGCCCCATTGATCCCTATGGCCCCATTCATCCCTATGGCCCCATTGATCCTTATGGCCCCTTTGAGTTCTAGGGCCCATTGATTCCTATGGCCACATTGATCCCTATGGCCCCATTGATTCCTAAGGCCCCTTTGATTACTATAGCCCCATTGATTCCTAGGGCCCCATTGATCCCTATGGCCCCATTTTTTCCTATGACCCAATGATGACTATGTCCCCATTCATTCCTATGGCCCCATTGATTCCTATGGCCCCATTGATTCCTCTGGACACATTGATCCCTATGGCCCCATTGATCCCTATAGACCCATTGAGTTCTATGGCCCCACTGATTCCTATGGCCCCATTGATTCCTCTGGACACATTGATCCCAATTGTTCTATTCATCCCTATGGCCCCATTGATCTTTACGGCCACATTGATTCCTATGGCCCCATTGATCCCTATGGCCCCATTGATCCCTAAGTCTTCCTTGATCCCTATTGCCCCATTGAGTTCTATGTCCGAATGAATTCCTTTGGCCTTACTGATCCCTATGGCCCCATTGAGTTCTATGGCCCCACTGATTCCTAAGGCCCCATTGATTCCTATGGCCCTATTGATCCCTATGGCCCCATTGATCCATATGGCCCCATTGAGTTCTATGGCCCCACTGATTCCTATGGCCCCATTGATTCCTATGGCCCCATTGATCCCTATGGTTCCATTGATCCCTATGGCCCTATTGATCTTTATGGCCCCATTGATTCCTAAGGCCCCATTAATCCCTAAGGCCCCATTGATCCCTATGGCTTCATTGATCCCTATTGCCCCATTGAGTTCTATGGCCCCATTGATACCTATGGCTCCATTGATTTTTATGGCCCCTTTGAGTTCTATGGCCACATTGATTCCTATGGCCCCATTGAGTTCTTTGGCCCAACTGATCCCTATGGCACCATTGAGTTCTAAGGCCCCATTGAGTTCTTTGGCCCAATTGATCCCTATGGCCCAATCGATTCCGATGGCGCCATTGATTCCTATGGCACCATTGATCCTTATGGCCCCATTGAGTTCTATGGCCCCACTGATTTTTATTGCCCCATTGATTCCTATGGCCCCATTGATCCCTATGGCCCCGTTGATCCCTATGTCCCCATTGAGAATAATGGCCCCACTGATTCCTATGGCCCCACTGATTCCTAAGGCCCCATTGATCCCTATGGTTCCATTGATCCCTAAGGCCCCATAGATCTTAATGGCACCATTGATTCCTATGGCCCCATTGATCCCTATGGCTTCATTGATCCCCATGGCTTCATTGATCCCTATTGCCCCATTGAGTTCTATGGCCGCATGAATTCCTATGGCCTTATTAATCCCTATGGCCCCATTGATCCCTATGGCCCCATTGATTCCTGTGGCACCATTGATTCCTGAGGACCCATTGATCCCTATGGCCCCATTGATCCCTATGGCCCCATTGATTCCCATAGTGCCATTGATCCCTATGGTTCCATTGATCCCTAAGGCCCCATTGATCTTTATGGCACCATTGATTCCTATGGCTTCATTGATCCCTATTGCCCCACTGAGTTCTATGGCCGCATGAATTCCTATGGCCTTATTGATCCCTATGGCCCCATTGATCCCTATGGCCCCATTGATTCCTATGGCCCCATTGATTCTTGTGGCACCATTGATTCCTGTGGCCCCATTGATCCCTATGGCCCCACTGATTCCTATGGCCCCATTGACTCCTATGGTGCCATTGATCCCTATGGCCCCTTGATTTTTTATGGCTCCAGTGATTCCTATGGCCCCATTGAGTTCTATGGCCCCATTGATTCCTATGGCCCCATTGATTTTTATGGCCCCATTGATTTTTATGGCCCCATTGAGTTCTATGGCCACATTGATTCCTAAGGCCCCATTGAGTTCTATGGCCCCATTGATTCCTATGGCCCCATTGATTCCTTTGGCCTCATTGATTCCTATGGTCCCATTGATCTCTGTGACCACATTGCGTTCTATGGCCCCATTGATACCTATGGCCCCATTGATCCCTAGGGCCCCATTGATACCTAGGGCCCCATTGACCCCTATATTCCATTTAATTCCTCTGGCCCCATCGATTTTTGTGGCCCTATTGATCGCTGTGGCCCCATTGATCCCTATGGCCCCATTGATTCCTATAACCCCATTGATCCCAATGGCCCCATTGATTCCTATATTCCATTTAATTCCTATTGCCCCATTGATTTTTGTGGCCCCATTGATCGCTGTGGCCCCATTGATCCCTATGGACCCATTGATTCCTATTCCACATTGTTCCCTATGGCCCCATTGATCCCTATGGCCCCACTGAGTTCTATGGCCCCATTGATTCCTATGGTCCCATTGATCCCTATGGCCCCTTTGAGTTCCATGGCCCCATTGATTCCTATGGTCACATTGATCCCTATGGCACCATTGATTCTTATGGCCCCATTGATTCCTATGGCCCCATCGATCCCTATGGCCCCATTGATCTTTATGGCCGCATTGATCCCTATGGCTTCATTGATCCCTATGGCCCCATGTAGTTCTATGGCAACATTAATTCCTATGGCCCCATTGATTCCTATGGCCCCATTGATCCCTAAGGCCCCTTTGATCCCTATGTCCCCACTGAGTTTTATGGCCCCTCTGATTCCAATGGCCCCATTGATTCCTATGGACCCATTGATCGCTGTGGCCCCATTGATCCCTATGGCTCCATTGATTCCTATTGCCCCATTGTTCCCTAAGGCTCCATTGATCCCTATGGCCCCACTGAGTTCTACGGCCCCATTGATTCCTATGGTCAAATTGATCCCTATGGCCCCTTTGAGTTCTATGGCCCCATTGATTCCTATGGTCACATAGATCGCTATGGCCCCATTGATTCCTATGGCCCCATTGATTCCTATGGCCCCATTGATTCCTAAGGCCTTATCGATCCCTATGGCCACATTGAGTTCTATGGCCACATTGATCCCTATGGCCCCATTGATTCCTATGGCCCCATTTAGTTCTATGGCCACAATGATTCCTACGGCCCCGTTAATTCCTATGGCCACACTTATCCCTATGGCCTTATTGAGTTCTATGGCCCCACTGATTCCTATGGTCCCATTGATTCCTGTGGCCCCATTGATCCCTATGGCCCCATTGATCCCTATGTCTCCTTTTATCCCTATGGCCCCATTGATTCCAATGCCCCGTTGATTCCTATGGTCCCATTGTGCTCTATGGCCCCATTGAGTTCTATGGCCCCATCGATTCCTACGGTCCCATTGATCGTTGTGGCCCCATAGATCCCTATGTCCCCATTGATCCCTATGGCCCCATTGATTCCTATGGCACCTTTGATCCCTATGATCCCTTTGATTCCTATGGCCAAGTTGATCCCTGTGGCCACATTCATTCCTATGGCCCCAGTGAGTTCTATGGCCACATTGATTCCTATGGCCCCATTGATTGCTATGGCCCCATTGATTCCTTTCGCCTCATTGAGTTCTACGTCCACATTAAATTTTATGTTCCCATTAATCCTTATGGCCCCATTGATTCCTGCCTGTGTCCCCATTGATTCCTCTGGCCACATTGATCCTTATGGCCCCACTGATTCCTATGGTCCCATTCATCCCTATGGCCCCATTGATCCCTATGGCCCCTTGATTTCTATTGCTCCATTGATTCCTATGGCCCCATTGAGTTCTATAGCCCCATTGATTCCTATGGCCCCATTGAGTTTTATGGCCCCATTGAGTTCTATGGCCACATTGATTCCTAAGGCCCCATTGAGTTCTATGGCCTCATTGATTCCTATGGCCCCAATGATTCCTTTGGCCCCATTGATTCCTATTGTCCCATTGATCTCTATGGCCACATTGCGTTCTATGGCCCCATTGATTCCTACGGCCCCATTGATTCCTATGGCCCCATTGATCCCTATGGCCACATTGGTCCCTATATTCCATTTAATTCCTTTGGCCCCATTGATTTTTGTTGCCCCATTGATCGCTGTGGCCCCATTGATCCCTATGGCGCCATTGATTCCTATTTCCCCATTGTTCCCTATGGCACAATTGATCCCTATGGCCCTACTGAGTTCTATGGCCCCATTGATTCCTAGGGTCCCATTGATCCCTATGGTTCCATTGATCCCTATGGCCCCATTAATTCCTATGGACCCATTGATCGCTGTGGCCCCATTGATCCCTATGGTTCCATTGATCCCTAAGGCCCCATTGATCTTAATGGCACCATTGATTCCTATGGCCCCATTGATCCCTATGGCCCCATTGATCCCTATGGCGTCATTGATCCCTATTGCCCCATTGAGTTCTATGGCCGCATAAATTCCTATGGCCTTATTAATCCCTATGGCCCCATTGATCCCTATGGCCCCATTGATTCCTGTGGCACCATTGATTCCTGAGGCCCTATTGATCCCTATGGCCCCATTGATCCCTATGGCCCCATTGATTCCTATGGTGCCATTGATCCCTATGGTTCCATTGATCCCTAAGGCCCCATTGATCTTTATGGCACCATTGATTCCTATGGCTTCATTGATCCCTATTGCCCCATTGAGTTCTATGGCTGCATGAATTCCTATGGCCCCATTGATTCCTATGGCCCCATTGATCCCTATGGCCCCATTGATTCCTATGGCCACATTGATTCTTGTGGCACCATTGATTCCTGTGGCCCCATTGATCCCTATGGCCCCACTGATTCCTATGGCCCCATTGATTCCTATGGTGCCATTGATCCCTATGGCTCTTTGATTTTTTATGGCTCCAATGATTCCTATGGCCCCATTGAGTTCTATGGCCCCATTGATTCCTATGGCCCCATTGATTTTTATGGCCCCATTGATTTTTATGGCCCCATTGAGTTCTATGGCCACATTGATTCCTAAGGCCCCATTGAGTTCTATGGCCCCATTGATTCCTATGGCCCCATTGATTCCTTTGGCCCCATTGATTCCTATGGTCCCATTGATCTCTAAGACCACATTGCGTTCTATGGCCCCATTGATTCCTATGGCCCTATTGATCCCTAGGGCCCCATTGATCCCTAGGGCCCCATTGACCCCTATATTCCATTTAATTCCTATGTCCCCATTGATTCCTTTGGCCCCATTTATTCCTATGGTCCCATTGATCTCTATGACCACATTGCGTTCTATGTCCCCCTTGATTCCTATGGCCCCATTGATCCCTAGGGCCCCATTGATCCCTAGGGCCCCATTGACCCCTATATTCCATTTAATTCCTATGTCCCCATTGATTTTTGTGGCCCTATTGATCGCTGTGGCCCCATTGATTCCTATGGCCCCATTGATTCCTATTGCCCCATTGATTCCTATTGTCCCATTGATCCCTATGGCCACTTTCAGTTCTATAGCCCCATTGATTCCTATGGTCCCATTGATCCCTATGGCCCCATTGATTCCTATGGCCCCATTGATTCCTATGGCCCCATTGATCCCTATCCCCATTGAGTTCTATGGCCCCATTGATTCCTATGGCCCCATTGATTCCCATAACCCCATTGATCCCAATGGCCCCATTGATTCCTATATTCCATTTAATTCCTATTGCCCCACTGATTTTTGTGGCCCCATTGATCGCTGTGGCCCCATTGATCCCTATGGACCCATTGATCCCTATGGCCCCACTGAGTTCTATGGCCCCATTGATTCCTATGGTCCCATTGATCCCTATGGCCCCTTTGAGTTCCATGGCCTGTTGATTCCTATGGTCACATTGATCCCTATGGCCCCATTGATTCCTATGGCCCCATCGATCCCTATGGCCCCATTGATCTTTATGGCCCCATTGATACCTATGGCCCCATTGATCCCTATGGCCCCATGTAGTTCTATGGCCACATTAATTCCTATGGCACCATTGATTCCTATAGCCCCGTTGATCCCTAAGGCCCCTTTGAGTTCTATGGCCCCACTTATTTCTATGGCCCCATTGATACCTATGGCCCCATTGATCCCTATGGCCCCTTTGATCCCTATGGCCCCACTGAGTTCTATGGCCCCTCTGATTCCAATGGCCCCATTGATTCCTATGGACCCATTGATCGCTGTGGCCCCATTGATCCCTATGGCTCCATTGATTCCTATTGCCCCATTGTTCCCTATGGCCCCATTGATCCCTATGGCCCCACTGAGTTCTATGGCCCCATTGATTCCTTTGGTCAAATTGATCCCTATGGCCCCTTTGAGTTCTATGGCCCCATTGATTCCTATGGCCCCATTGAGTTTTATGGCCCCATTGAGTTCTATGGCCACATTGATTCCTAAGGCCCCATTGAGTTCTATGGCCTCATTGATTCCTATGGCCCCAATGATTCCTTTGGCCTCATTGATTCCTTTGGCCCCAATGATTCTCATGGCCCCATTGATTCCTATGGCCCCATTGATCCCTATGGCCCCATTGGTCACTATATTCCATTTAATTCCTTTGGCCCCATTGATTTTTGTTGCTCCATTGATCGCTGGGGCCCCATTGATCCCTATGGCGCCATTGATTCCTATTTCCCCATTGTTCCCTATGGCACTATTGATCCCTATGGCCCCACTGAGTTCTATGGCACCATTGATTCCTAGGGTCCCATTGATCCCTATGGTTCCATTGATCCCTAAGGCCCCATTAATTCCTATGGACCCATTGATCGCTGTGGCCCCATTGATCCCTATGGCCCCATTGATTCCTATGGCCCCATTGTTCCCTATGTCCCCATTGATCCCTATGGCCCCACTGAGTTCTATGGCCCCATTGATTCCTATGGTCAAATTGATCCCTATGGCCCCTTTGAGTTCTATGGCCCCATTGATTACTATGGTCAAATAGATCGCTATGGCCCCATTGATTCCTATGGCCCCATTGATTCCTAAGGCCCCATTGATTCCTATGGCCCCATCGATCCCTATGGCCACATTGTGTTCTATGGCCCCATTGATCCCTATGGCCCCATTGGTTCCTATGGCCCCATTTAGTTCTATGGCCACAATGATTCCTACGGCCCCGTTAATTCCTATGGCCCCATTGAGTTCTATGGCCCCACTGATTCCTATGGTCCCATTGATTCCTGTGGCCCCATTGATCCCTATGTCCCCATTGATCCCTAGGGCCGCATTTATGCCTTTGGCCCCATTGATTCCAATGCCCCGTTGATTCCTATGGTCCCATTGTCTTCTATGACTCCATTGAGTTCTATGGCCCCATCGATTCCTATGGTCCCGTTGATCGTTGTGGCCCCATAGATCCCTATGTCCCCATTGATCCCTATGGCCCCATTGATTCCTATGGCCCCTTTGATCCCTATGATCCCTTTGATTCCAATGCCCCGTTGATTCCTTTGGTCCCATTGTGTTCTATGACTCCATTGAGTTCTATGGCCCCATCGATTCCTATGGTCCCGTTGATCGTTGTGGCCCCATAGATCCCTATGTCCCCATTGATCCCTATGGCCCCATTGATTCCTATGGCCCCTTTGATCCCTATGATCCCTTTGATTTTTATGGCCAAGTTGATTCCTGTGGCCACATTAATTCCTATGGCCCCAGTGAGTTCTATGGACCCGTTGATTCCTATGGCCCCTTGATTCCTATGGCCCCATTGATTCCTTTGGCCTCATTGAGTTCTACGGCCCCATTGAATTTTATGTTCCCATTAATCCCTATGGCCCCATTGATTCCTGTGGCCCCATTGATCCCTATCGTCCCATTGTGTTCTATGACCACACTGAGTTCTATGGCCACATCGACCCCTATGGCCCCATTGATCCTTATGGCCCCATTGATTCCTATATCGCCACTGATCCCTATGGCCCCACTGATTCCTATGGCTCCACTGATTCCTATGGCCCTACTGATCCCTATAGACCCATTGATTCCTATGGCCCTATTGATAACTAAGCCCCCATTGATACCTATGCCTCCATTGATCCCTATGGCCCCATTGATCCATATGGCCCCATTGATTCCTGTGGCCCCACTGATTCCTGTGGCCCTATTGATTCCTATGGTTCCATTGATCCCTATGGCCCCATTGATTCCTACGGCCGCATTGATCGCTGTGGCCCCATTGATCCAAATGGCCCCATTGAGTTCTATGGCCCCATTGATTCCTATGGCCCCATTGATTCCTATGGCCCCATTGATTCCTGTGGCCCCATTGATTCCTGTGGCCCCATTGATCCCTATGGCCCCACTGATTCCTATGGTCCCATTGTGTTCTATGGCCCCATTGATCCCTATGGCCCCATTGATTCCTATGGCCCCATTGTTCCCTATGGCCTCATTGTTCCCTATGGCCTTACAGAGTTCTATGGCCCCATTGATTCCTAGGGTCAAATTGATCCCTATGGCCCCTTTGAGTTCTATAGCCCCATTGATTCCTATGGTCACATTGATCCCTATGGCCCCATTGATTCCTATGGCCACATTGATTTCTATGGTCCCATTGACCCCTATGGCCCCATTAAGTTCTCTGACCCAATTGATCCCTATGGTCCCACTGATTCCTATGGCCCCATTGATACCTATGGCCCCATTGATCCCTATGGCCCCATTGATCCCTATGGCCCCATTGAGTTCTATGGCTCCACTGATTCCTATGGCCCCATTGATTCCTATGGCCCCATTGATCACTATGGTTCCATTGATCCCTATGGCCCCATTGATCTTTATGGCCCCATTGATTCCTACGGCCCCATTGATCCCTATGGATTCATTGATCCCTATTGCCCCATTGAGTTCTATGGCCGCATGAATTCCTAGGGCCATCTTGATCCCTATGGCCCCATTGATCCCTATGGCCGCATTGATTCCTATGGCCCCATTGATTCCTGTAGCCCCATTGATTCCTCTGGCCACATTGATCACTTTGGCCCCACTGATTCGTATGGCCTCATTGATTCCTATGGTGCCATTGATCCCTATGGCCCCATTGATTCCTATGGTCCCATTGATCTCTATGGCCCCATTGATCCCAAAGTCCCCTTGATTTCTATAGCTCCATTGATTCCTATGGCCCCATTGAGTTCTATGGCCCCATTGATTCCTATGGCCCCATTGAGTATTATGGCCAATTGAGTTCTATGGCCACTATGATTCCTAAGGCCCCATTGAGTTCTATGGCCCCATTGATTCCTATGGCCCCAATGATTCCTTTGGCCACATTGATTCCTATGGTCCCATTGGTCTCTATGGCCACATTGCGTTCTATGGCCCCATTGATTCCTATGGTCCCATTGATTCCTATGGCCGCATTGATCCCTATGGCCCCACTGATCCCTATATTCCATTTAATTCCTATGGCCCCATTGATTTTTGTGGCCAAATTGATCGCTGTGGCCCCATTGATCCCTATGGCGCCGTAACTCCTATTGCCCCATTGTTCCCTATGGCACAATTGATCCCTATGGCCCCACTGAGTTCAATGGCCCCATTGATTCCTATGGTCACATTGATCCCTATGGCCCCTCTGAGTTCATAGGCCCCATTGATTCTTATGGTCACATCGATCCCTATGGCCCCATTGATTCCCATGGCCCCATTGATTCCTATGGCCCCTTTGATTCCTATAGCCCCATCGATCTCTATGCCCATATTGAGTTCTATGGCCCCATTGATCCCTATGGCCCCATTGATTCCTATGGCCACATTGATACCTATGCTCCCATTGATCCGTATGGAAACATTGATCCCTATGGCCCAACTGAGTTCTATGGCCCCACTGATTCCTATGGCCCCATTGATTTTTATGGTCCCATTGATCCCTATTGCCCCATTGAGTTCTATGGCCCCACTGATTCCTATAGCCCCATTGCTTCGTATGGCCCCATTGATCCCTATGGTTCCATTGATCCCTATGGCACCATTGATTCCTACGTCGCCATTGATCGCTGTGGCCCCATTGATCCCAATGGACTCATTGAGTTCTATGGCACCATTGATTACTACGGCCCCATTGTTCCCTATGGTTTCATTGATCCCTATGGCCCCATTGATCCCTATGGCCTTATTGATTCCTATTGCCCCATCGATCCCTATGGCCCAACTGAGTTCTATGGCCCCACTGATTCCTATGGCCCCGTTAGTTCCTATGGCCACACTGATCCCTATTGCCCCATTGAGTTCTATGGCCCCACTGATTCCTATAGCCCCATTGATTCCTATGGCCCCATTGATCCCTATGGTTCCATTGATCCCTATGTCCCCATTGATTCCTACGTCCCCATTGATTGCTGTGGCCCCATTGATCCCAATGGCCCCATTGAGTTCTATGGCCCCATTGATTCCTATGGCCCCATTGATTTTTATGGCCTTTTTGAGTTCTATGGCCACATTGATTCCTATGGCCCCATTGAGTTCTTTGGCCCAACTGATCCCTATGGCCCCATTGAGTTCTAAGGCGCAATTGAGTTCTTTGGCCCAATTGATCCCTATGGCACAATTGATTCCTATGGCCCCATTGATCCTTATGGCCTCGTTGAGTTCTATGGCCCTACTGATTTTTATGGCCCTTTGATTCCTATGGCCCCATTGATCCCTATGGCCCCGATGATCCCTATGTCCCCATTGAGTACTATGGCCCCACTGATTCCTATGGCCCCATTGATTCCTATGGCCCCATTGATCCCTATGGTTCCATTGATCCCTAAGGCCCCATTGATCTTAATGGCACCATTGATTCCTATGGCCCCATTGATTCTTCTGGCACCATTGATTCCTGTGGCCCCATTGATCCCTATGGCCCCATTGATTCCTATGGTCCCATTGATCTCTATGACCACATTGAGTTCTATGGCCCCATTGATTCCTATGGCCCCATTGATTCCTATGGCCCCATTGATTCCTATGGCCCCATTGATCCCTAGGGCCCCATTTATGCCTTTGGCCCCATTGATACCAATGCCCCGTTGATTCCTATGGTCCCATTGTGTTCTTTGACTCCATTGAGTTCTATGGCCCCATCGATTCCTATGGTCGCGTTGATCGTTGTGGCCCCATAGATCCCTATGTCCCCATTGATCCCTATGGCCCCATTGATTCCTATGGCCCCTTTGATCCCTATGATCCCTTTGATTCCTATGGCCAAGTTGATTCCTGTGGCCACATTCATTCCAAAGGCCCCTGTGAGTTCTATGGCCCCATTGATTCCTATGGCCCCATTGATTGCTATGGCCCCATTGATTCCTTTCGCCTCATTGAGTTCTACGTCCCCATTGAATTTTATTTTCCCATTAATCCCTATGGCCCCATTGATTCCTGTGGCCCCATTGATCCTTATGGCCCCATTGATTCCTGTGGCCCCATTGATTCCTCTGGCCACATTGATCCCTATGGCCCCACTGATTCCTATGGCCTCATTGATTCCTATGGTGCCATCGATCCTTATGGCCCCACTGATTCCTATGGTCCCATTCATCCCTATGGCCCCATTGATCCCTAAGGCCCCTTGATTTCTATGGCTCCATTGATTCCTGTGGCCCCATTGAGTTCTATGGCCCCATTGATTCCTATGGCCCCATTGAGTTTTATGGCCCCATTGAGTTCTATGGCCTCATTGATTCCTTTGGCCCCAATGATTCTCATGGCCCCATTGATTCCTATGGCCCCATTGATCCCTATGGCCCCATTGGTCCCTATATTCCATTTAATTCCTTTGGCCCCTTTGATTTTTGTTGCCCCATTGATCACTGTGGCCCCATTGATCCCTATGGCGCCATTGATTCCTATTTCCCCATTGTTCCCTATGGCACTATTGATCCCTATGGCCCCACTGAGTTCTATGGCCCCATTGATTCCTAGGGTCCCATTGATCCCTAAGGTTCCATTGATCCCTAAGGCCCCATTAATTTTTATGGACCCATTGATCGCTGTGGCCCCATTGATCCCTATGGCCCCATTGATTCCTATTGCCCCATTGTTCCTTATGGCCCCATTGATCCCTATGGCCCCACTTAGTTCTATGGCCCCATTGATTCCTACGGTCAAATTGATCCCTATGGCCCCTTTGAGTTCTATGGCCCCATTGATTCCTATGGTCAAATAGATCGCTATGGCCCCATTGATTCCTATGGCCCCATTGATTCCTAAGGCCCCATTGATTCCTATGGCCCCATCGATCCCTATGGCCACATTGTGTTCTATGGCCCCATTGATCCCTATGGCCCCATTGATTCCTATGGCCCCATTTAGTTCTATGGCCACAATGATTCCTACGGCCCCGTTAATTCCTATGGCCCCATTGAGTTCTATGGCCCCACTGATTCCTATGGTCCCGTTGATTCCTGTGGCCCCATTGATCCCTATGTCCCCATTGATCCCTATGGCCCCATTTATGCCTATGGCCCCACTGATTCCAATGCCCCGTTGATTCCTATGGTCCCATTGTGTTCTATGACTCCATTGAGTTCTATGGCCCCATCGATTCCTATGGTCCCATTGATCGTTGTGGCCCCATAGATCCCTATATCCCCATTGATCCCTATGGCCCCATTGATTCCTATGGCCCCTTTGATCCCTATGATCCCTTTGATTCCAATGCCCCGTTGATTCCTATGGTCCCATTGTGTTCTATGACTCCATTGAGTTCTATGGCCCCATCGATTCCTATGGTCCCGTTGATCGTTGTGGCCCCATAGATCCCTATGTCCCCATTGATCCCTATGGCCCCATTGATTCCTATGGCCCCTTTGATCCCTATGATCCCTTTGATTCCTATGGCCAAGTTGATTCCTGTGGCCACATTCATTCCTATGGCCCCAGTGAGTTCTATGGACCCGTTGATTCCTATGGCCCCTTGATTCCTATGGCCCCATTGATTCCTTTGGCCTCATTGAGTTCTACGGCCCCATTGAATTTTATGTTCCCATTAATCCCTAAGGCCCCATTGATTCCTGTGGCCCCATTGATCCCTATCGTCCCACTGTGTTCTATGACCCCACTGAGTTCTATGGCCACATCGATCCCTACGGCCCCATTGATCCTTATGGCCACATTGATTCCTATATCGCCACTGATCCCGATGGCCCCACTGATTCCTATGGCTCCACTGATTCCTATGGCCCTACTGATCCCTATAGACCCATTGATTCCTATGGCCCTATTGATTACTAAGGCCCCATTGATACCTATGCCTCCATTGATCCCTATGGCCCCATTGATCCATATGGCCCCATTGATTCCTGTGGCCCCACTGATTCCTGTGGCCCCATTGATTCCTATGGTTCCATTGATCCCTATGGCCCCATTGATCCCTAGGGCCCCATTGATCGCTGTGGCCCCATTGATCCCAATGGCCCCATTGAGTTCTATGGCCCCATTGATTCCTATGGCCCCATTGATTCCTATGGCCCCATTGATTCCTGTGGCCCCATTGATTCCTGTGGCCCCATTGATCCCTATGGCCCCATTGTTCCCTATGGCCTTACTGAGTTCTATGGCCCCATTGATTCCTAGGGTCAAATTGATCCCTATGGCCCCTTTGAGTTCTATAGCCCCATTGATTCCTATGGTCACATTGATCCCTATGGCCCCATTGATTCCTATGGCCACATTGATTCCTATGGTCCCATTTACCCCTATGGCCCCATTAAGTTCTTTGGCCCAATTGATCCCTATGGCCCCATTGATTCCTAAGGCCCCATTGAGTTCTCTGACCCAATTGATCCCTATGGTCCCACTGATTCCTATGGCCCCATTGATACCTATGGCCCCATTGATCCCTATGGCCCCATTGATCCCTATGGCCCCATTGAGTTCTATGGCTCCACTGATTCCTATGGCCCCATTGATTCCTATGGCCCCATTGATCACTATGGTTCCATTGATCCCTATGGCCCCATTGATCTTTATGGCCCCATTGATTCCTACGGCCCCATTGATCCCTATGGATTCATTGATCCCTATTGCCCCATTGAGTTCTATGGCCGCATGAATTCCTATGGCCTTCTTGATCCCTATGGCCCCATTGATCCCTATGGCCGCATTGATTCCTATGGCCCCATTGATTCCTGTAGCTCCATTGATTCCTGTGGCCCCATTGATTCCTCTGGCCACATTGATCCCTATGGCCCCACTGATTCCTATGGCCTCATTGATTCCTATGGTGCCATCGATCCTTATGGCCCCACTGATTCCTATGGTCCCATTCATCCCTATGGCCCCATTGATCCCTAAGGCCCCTTGATTTCTATGGCTCCATTGATTCCTATGGCCCCATTGAGTTCTATGGCCCCATTGATTCCTATGGCCCCATTGAGTTTTATGGCCGCGTTGAGTTCTATGGCCACATTGATTCCTAAGGCCCCATTGAGTTCTATGGCCTCATTGATTCCTATGGCCCCAATGATTCCTTTGGCCTCATTGATTCCTTTGGCCCCAATGATTCTCATGGCCCCATTGATTCCTATGGCCCCATTGATCCCTATGGCGCCATTGATTCCTATTTCCCCATTGTTCCCTATGGCACAATTGATCCCTATGGCCCCACTGAGTTCTATGGCCCCATTGATTCCTAGGGTCCCATTGATCCCTAAGGTTCCATTGATCCCTAAGGCCCCATTAATTTTTATGGACCCATTGATCGCTGTGGCCCCATTGATCCCTATGGCCCCATTGATTCCTATTGCCCCATTGTTCCTTATGGCCCCATTGATCCCTACGGCCCCACTTAGTTCTATGGCCCCATTGATTCCTACGGTCAAATTGATCCCTATGGCCCCTTTGAGTTCTATGGCCCCATTGATTCCTATGGTCAAATAGATCGCTATGGCCCCATTGATTCCTATGGCCCCATTGATTCCTAAGGCCCCATTGATTCCTATGGCCCCATCGATCCCTATGGCCACATTGTGTTCTATGGCCCCATTGATCCCTATGGCCCCATTGATTCCTATGGCCCCATTTAGTTCTATGGCCACAATGATTCCTACGGCCCCGTTAATTCCTATGGCCCCATTGAGTTCTATGGCCCCACTGATTAATATGGTCCCGTTGATTCCTGTGGCCCCATTGATCCCTATGTCCCCATTGATCCCTATGGCCCCATTTATGCCTATGGCCCCACTGATTCCAATGCCCCGTTGATTCCTATGGTCCCATTGTGTTCTATGACTCCATTGAGTTCTATGGCCCCATCGATTCCTATGGTCCCGTTGATCGTTGTGGCCCCATAGATCCCTATGTCCCCATTGATCCCTATGGCCCCATTGATTCCTATGGCCCCTTTGATCCCTATGATCCCTTTGATTCCAATGCCCCGTTGATTCCTATGGTCCCATTGTGTTCTATGACTCCATTGAGTTCTATGGCCCCATCGATTCCTATGGTCCCGTTGATCGTTGTGGCCCCATAGATCCCTATGTCCCCATTGATCCCTATGGCCCCATTGATTCCTATGGCCCCTTTGATCCCTATGATCCCTTTGATTCCTATGGCCAAGTTGATTCCTGTGGCCACATTCATTCCTACGGCCCCAGTGAGTTCTATGGACCCGTTGATTCCTATGGCCCCTTGATCCCTATGGCCCCATTGATCCCTAGGGCCCCATTGATCGCTGTGGCCCCATTGATCCCAATGGCCCCATTGAGTTCTATGGCCCCATTGATTCCTATGGCCCCATTGATTCCTATGGCCCCATTGATTCCTGTGGCCCCATTGATTCCTGTGGCCCCATTGATCCCTATGGCCCCATTGTTCCCTATGGCCTTACTGAGTTCTATGGCCCCATTGATTCCTAGGGTCAAATTGATCCCTATGGCCCCTTTGAGTTCTATAGCCCCATTGATTCCTATGGTCACATTGATCCCTATGGCCCCATTGATTCCTATGGCCACATTGATTCCTATGGTCCCATTGACCCCTATGGCCCCATTAAGTTCTTTGGCCCAATTGATCCCTATGGCCCCATTGATTCCTAAGGCCCCATTGAGTTCTCTGACCCAATTGATCCCTATGGTCCCACTGATTCCTATGGCCCCATTGATACCTATGGCCCCATTGATCCCTATGGCCCCATTGATCCCTATGGCCCCATTGAGTTCTATGGCTCCACTGATTCCTATGGCCCCATTGATTCCTATGGCCCCATTGATCACTATGGTTCCATTGATCCCTATGGCCCCATTGATCTTTATGGCCCCATTGATTCCTACGGCCCCATTGATCACTATGGATTCATTGATCCCTATTGCCCCATTGAGTTCTATGGCCGCATGAATTCCTATGGCCTTCTTGATCCCTATGGCCCCATTGATCCCTATGGCCGCATTGATTCCTATGGCCCCATTGATTCCTGTAGCTCCATTGATTCCTATGGCCCCATTGATTCCTGTAGCCCCATTGATTCCTCTGGCCACATTGATACCTTTGGCCCCACTGATTCCTATGGCCTCATTGATTCCTATGGTGCCATTGATCCCTATGGCCCCATTGATTCCTATGGTCCCATTGATCTCTATGGCCCCATTGATCCCTAAGTCCCCTTGATTTCTATGGCTCCATTGATTCCTATGGCCCCATTGAGTTCTATGGCCCCATTGATTCCTATGGCCCCATTGAGTATTATGGCCAATTGAGTTCTATGGCCACTATGATTCCTAAGGCCCCATTGAGTTCTATGGCCCCATTGATTCCTATGGCCCCAATGATTCCTTTGGCCACATTGATCCCTATGGTCCCTTTGGTCTCTATGGCCACATTGCGTTCTATGACCCCATTGATTCCTATGGCCCCATTGATTCCTATGGCCCCATTGATCCCTATGGCCCCACTGATCCCTATATTCCATTTAATTCCTATGGCCCCATTGATTTTTGTGGCCAAATTGATCGCTGTGGCCCCATTGATCCCTATGGCGCCGTTGATTCCTATTGCCCCATTGTTCCCTATGGCACAAGTGATCCCTATGGCCCCACTGAGTTCTATGGCCCCATTGATTCCTATGGTCCCATTGATCCCTATGGCCCCGTTGATCCCTATGTCCCCATTGATTTTTATGGTCACATCGATCCCTATGGCCCCATTGATTCCCATGGCCCCATTGATTCCTATGGCCCCTTTGATTCCTATAGCCCCATCGATCTCTATGCCCACATTGAGTTCTATGGCCCCATTGATCCCTATGGCCCCATTGATTCCTAAGTCCACATTGACACATACGCTCCCATTGATCCCTATGGAAACATTGATCCCTATGGCCCAACTGAGTTCTATGGCCCCACTGATTCCTATGGCCCCATTGAGTTCTATGGCCCCACTGATTCCTATAGCCCCATTGATTCCTATGGCCCCATTGATCCCTATGGTTCCATTGATCCCTATGTCCATATTGATTCCTATGTCCCCATTGATTGCTGTGGCCCCATTGATCCCAATGGCCCCATTGAGTTCTATGGCCCCATTGATTCCTATGGCCCCATTGATTTTTATGGCCTTTTTGAGTTCTATGGCCACATTGATTCCTATGGCCCCATTGAGTTCTTTGGCCCAACTGATCCCTATGGCCCCATTGAGTTCTAAGGCCCCATTGAGTTCTTTGGCCCAATTGATCCCTATGGCCCCATTGATTCCTATGGCGCCATTGATTCCTATGGCCCCATTGATCCTCATGTCCTCATTGAGTTCTATGGCCCCACTGATTTTTATGGCCCTTTGATTCCTATGGCCCCATTGATCCCTATGGCCCCGTTGATCCCTATGTCCCCATTGAGTACTATGGCCCCACTGATTCCTATGGCCCCATTGATTCCTATGGCCCCATTGATCCCTATGGTTCCATTGATCCCTAAGGCCCCATTGATCTTAATGGCACCATTGATTCCTATGGCCCCATTGATCCCTATGGCCCCTTTGATCCCTATGGCTTCATTGATCCCTATTGCCCCATTGAGTTCTATGGCCGCATGAATTCCTATGGCCTTATTAATCCCTATGGCCCCTTTGATCCTTATGGCCCTATTGATTCCTATGGAACCATTGATTCCTGAGGCCCCATTGATCCCTATGGCCCCACTGATTCCAATGGCCCCATTGATTCCTATGGTGCCATTGATCCCTATGGTTCCATTGATCCCTAAGGCCCCGTTGATCTTTATGGCACCATTGATCCCTATGGCCCCATTGATCCCTATGGCCCCATTGATTCCTATGGCCCCATTGATTCTTGTGGCACCATTGAATCCTGTGGCCCCATTGATCCCTATGGCCCCATTGATTCCTATGGTCCCATTGATCTCTATGACCACATTGAGTTCTATGGCTTCATTGATTCCTATGGCCCCATTGATTCCTATGGCCCCATTGATTCCTATGGCCCAATTGATCCCTAGGGCCCCATTGACCCCTATATTGCATTTAATTCCTATGGCCCCATTGATTTTTGTGGCCCTATTGATCGCTGTGGCCCCATTGATCCCTATGGTCCCATTGATTCCTATTGCCCCATTGATTCCTATGGTCCCATTGATCCCTATGGCCCCTTTGAGTTCTATGGCCCCATTGATTACTATGGCCCCATTGATTCCTATGGCCCCATAGATCCCTATGGCCCAACTGAGTTCTATGTCCCCACTGATTCCTATGGCCCCGTTAGTTCCTATGGCCACACTGATCACTATTGCCCCATTGAGTTCTATGGCCCCACTGATTCCTATAGCCCCATTGATTCCTATGGCCCCATTGATCCCTATGGTTCCATTGATCCCTAATTCCCCATTGATTCCTACGTCCCCATTGATTGCTGTGGCCCCATAGATCCCAAAGGCCCCATTGAGTTCTATGGCCCCATTGATTCCTATGGCCCCATTGATTTTTATTGCCTTTTTGAGTTCTATGGCCACATTGATTCCTATGGCCCCATTGAGTTCTTTGGCCCAACTGATCCCTATGGCACAATTGATTCCAATGGCGCCATTGATTCCTATGGCCCCATTGATCCTTATGGACTCATTGAGTTCTATGGCCCCACAGATTTTTATGGCTCTTTGATTCCTATGGCCCCATTGATCCCTATGGCCCCGTTGATCCCTATGTCCCAATTGAGTACTATGGCCCCACTGATTCCTATGGCCCCATTGATTCCTATGGCCCCATTGATCCCTATGGTTCCATTGATCCCTAAGGCCCTATTGATCTTAATGGCACCATTGATTCCTATGGCCCCATTGATCCCTATGGCCCCATTGATCCCTATGGCTTCATTGATCCCTATTGCCCCATTGAGTTCTATGGCCGCATGAATTCCTATGGCCTTATTAATCCCTATGGCCCCTTTGATCCTTATGGCCCTATTGATTCCTATGGCACCATTGAATCCTGAGGCCCCATTGATCCCTATGGCCCCACTGATTCCAATGGCCCCATTGATTCCTATGGTGCCATTGATCCCTACGGTTACATTGATCCCCATGGCCCCGTTGATCTTTATGGCACCATTGATCCCTATGGCCCCATTGATCCCTATGTCCCCATTGATTCCTATGGCCCCATTGATTCTTGTGGCTCCATTGATTCCTGTGGTCCCATTGATCCCTATGGCCCCATTGATTCCTATTGTCCCATTGATCTCTATGACCACATTGCGTTCTATGGCCCCATTGATTCCTATGGCCCCATTGATTCCTATGGCCCCATTGATTCCTATGGCCCCATTGATCCCTAGGGCCACATTGACCCCTATATTCCATTTAATTCCTATGGCCCCATTGATTTTCGTGGCCCTATTGATCGCTGTGGCCCCATTGATCCCTATGGCCCCATTGATTCCTATGGCCCCATCGATGCCTATGGCCCAACTGAGTTCTATGGCCCCACTGATTCCTATGGCCCCGATAGTTCCTATGGGCACACTGATCCCTATTGCCCCATTGAGTTCTATGGCCCCACTGATTCCTATAGCCCCATTGATTCCTATGGCCCCATTGACCCCTATGGTTCCATTGATCCCTATGTCCCCATTGATTCCTACGTCCCCATTGATTGCTGTGGCCCCATTGATCCCAATGGCCCCATTGAGTTCTATGGCCCCATTGATTCCTATGGCCCCATTGATCCCTATGGCCCCATTGAGTTTTATGGCTCCACTGATTCCTATGGCCCCATTGATTCCTATGGCCCCATTGATCACTATGGTTCCATTGATCCCTATGGCCCCATTGATCTTTATGGCCCCATTGATTCCTACGGCCCCATTGATCCCTATGGATTCATTGATCCCTATGGCCCCATTGAGTTCTATGGCCGCATGAATTCCTATGGCCTTCTTGATCCCTATGGCCCCATTGATCCCTATGGCCGCATTGATTCCTATGGCCCCATTGATTCCTGTAGCCCCATTGATTCCTATGGCCCCATTGATTCCTGTAGCCCCATTGATTCCTCTGGCCACATTGATCCCTTTGGCCCCACTGATTCCTACGGCCTCATTGATTCCTATGGTGCCATTGATCCCTATGGCCCCATTGATTCCTATGGTCCCATTGATCTCTATGACCCCATTGATCCCTAAGTCCTCTTGATTTCTATGGCTCCATTGATTCCTATGGCCCCATTGAGTTCTATGGCCCCATTGATTCCTATGGCCCCATTGAGTATTATGGCCAATTGAGTTCTATGGCCACTATGATTCCTAAGGCCCCATTGAGTTCTATGGCCCCATTGATTCCTATGGCCCCAATGATTCCTTTGGCCACATTGATTCCTATGGTCCCATTGGTCTATATGAACACATTGCGTTCTATGGCCCCATTGATTCTTATGGCCCCATTGATTCCTATGGCCCCATTGATCCCTATGGCCCCACTGATCCCTATATTCCATTTAATTCCTATGGCCCCATTGATTTTTCTGGCCAAATTGATCGCTGTGGCCACATTGATCCCTATGGCGCCGTTGATTCCTATTGCCCCATTGTTCCCTATGGCACAATTGATCCCTATGGCCCCACTGAGTTCTATGGCCCCATTGATTCCTATGGTCACATTGATCCCTATGGCCCCTCTGAGTTCTATGGCCCCATTGATTCTTATGGTCACATCGATCCCTATGGCCCCATTGATTCCCAAGGCCCAATTGATTCCTATGGCCCCTTTGATTCCTATAGCCCCATCGATCTCTATGCCCACATTGAGTTCTATGGCCCCATTGATCCCTATGGCCCCATTGATCCCTATGGTTCCATTGATCCCTAAGGCACCATTGATTCCTACGTCGCCATTGATCGCTGTGGCCCCATTGATCCCAATGGACTCATTGAGTTCTATGGCACCATTGATTACTACGGCCCCATTGATCCCTATGGTTTCATTGATCCCTATGGCCCCATTGATCCCTATGGCCCCATTGATTCCTATTGCCCCATCGATCCCTATGGCCCAACTGAGTTCTATGGCCCCACTGATTCCTATGGCCCCGTTAGTTCCTATGGCCACACTGATCCCTATTGCCCCATTGAGTTCTATGGCCCCACTGATTCCTATAGCCCCATTGATTCCTATGGCCCCATTGATCCCTATGGTTCCATTGATCCCTATGTCCCCATTGATTCCTACGTCCACATTGATTGCTGTGGCCCCATTGATCCCAATGGCCCCATTGAGTTCTATGGCCCCATTGATTCCTATGGCCCCATTGATTTTTATGGCCTTTTTGAGTTCTATGGCCACATTGATTCCTATGGCCCTATTGAGTTCTTTGGCCCAACTGATCCCTATGGCCCCATTGAGTTCTAAGGCCCCATTGAGTTCTTTGGCCCAATTGATCCCTATGGCACAATTGATTCCTATGGCGCCATTGATTCCTATGGCCCCATTGATCCTCATGGCCTCATTGAGTTCTATGGCCCCACTGATTTTTATGGCCCTTTGATTCCTATGGCCCCATTGATCCCTATGGCCCCGTTGATCCCTATGTCCCCATTGAGTACTATGGCCCCACTGATTCCTATGGCCCCATTGATTCCTATGGCCCCATTGATCCCTATGGTTCCATTGATCCCTAAGGCCCCATTGATCTTAATGGCACCATTGATTCCTATGGCCCCATTGATCCCTATGGCCCCATTGATCCCTATGGCTTCATTGATCCCTATTGCCCCATTGAGTTCTATGGCCGCATGAATTCCTATGGCCTTATTAATCCCTAAGGCCCCTTTGATCCTTATGGCCCTATTGATTCCTATGGCGCCATTGATTCCGGAGGCCCCATTGATCCCTATGGCCCCACTGATTCCAATGGCCCCATTGATTCCTATGGTGCCATTGATCCCTATGGTTCCATTGATCCCTAAGGCCCCGTTGATCTTTATGGCACCATTGATCCCTATGGCCCCATTGATCCCTATGGCCCCATTGATTCTTATGGCCCCATTGATTCTTGTGGCACCATTGATTCCTGTGGCCCCATTGATCCCTATGTCCCCATTGATTCCTATGTTCCCATTGATCTCTACGACCACATTGAGTTCTATGGCTTCATTGATTCCTATGGCCCCATTGATTCCTATGGCCCCATTGATTCCTATGGCCGAATTGATCCCTAGGGCCCCATTGACCCCTATGTTCCATTTAATTCCGATGGCCCCATTGATTTTTGTGGCCCTATTGATCGCTGTGGCCCCATTGATCCCTATGGCCCCATTGATTCCTATGGCCCCATTGATTCCTATGGCCCCATTGATTTTTATTGCCTTTTTGAGTTCTATGGCCACATTGATTCCTATGGCCCCATTGAGTTCTTTGGCCCAACTGATCCCTATGGCACAATTGATTCCTATGGCGCCATTGATTCCTATGGCCCCATTGATCCTTATGGCCTCATTGAGTTCTATGGCCCCACTGATTTTTATGGCTCTTTGATTCCTATGGCCCCATTGATCCCTATGGCCCCGTTGATCCTTATGTCCCAATTGAGTACTATGGCCCCATTGATTCCTATGGCCCCATTGATCCCTATGGTTCCATTGATCCCTAAGGCCCCATTGATCTTAATGGCACCATTGATTCCTATGGCCCCATTGATCCCTATGGCCCCATTGATCCCTATGGCTTCATTGATCCCTATTGCCCCATTGAGTTCTATGGCCGCATGAATTCCTATGGCCTTATTAATCCCTATGGCCCCTTTGATCCTTATGGCCCTATTGATTCCTATGGCACCATTGAATCCTGAGGCCCCATTGATCCCTATGGCCTTACTGATTCCAATGGCCCCATTGATTTCTATGGTGCCATTGATCCCTATGGTTCCATTGATCCCTAAGGCCCCGTTGATCTTTATGGCACCATTGATCCCTTTGGCCCCATTGATCCCTATGGCCCCATTGATTCCTAAGGCCCCATTGATTCTTGTGGCACCATTGATTCCTGTGGTCCCATTGATCTCTATGACCACATTGCGTTCTATGGCCCCATTGATTCCTATGGCCCCATTGATTCCTATGGCCCCATTGATTCCTATGGCCCCATTGATCCCTAGGGCCACATTGACCCCTATATTGCATTTAATTCCTATGGCCCCATTGATTTTTGTGGCCCTATTGATCGCTGTGGCCCCATTGATCCCTATGGCCCCTTTGAGTTCTATAACGCATTGATTCCTATGGCCCCATTGATTCCTATGGTCCCATTGATCCCTATGGCCCCTTTGAGTTCTATAACCCATTGATTCCTATGGCCCCATTGATTCCTATTGCCCCATCGATCCCTATGACCCAACTGAGTTCTATGGCCCCACTGATTCCTATGGCCCCGTTAGTTCCTATGGCCACACTGATCCCTATTGCCCCATTGAGTTCTATGGCCCCACTGATTCCTATAGCCCCATTGATTCCTATGGCCCCATTGATCCCTAGGGTTCCATTGATCCCTATGTCCCCATTGATTCCTACGTCCCCATTGATTGCTGTGGCCCCATTGATCCCAATGGCCCCATTGAGTTCTATGGCCCCATTGATTCCTATGGCCCCATTGACTTTTATGGCCTTTTTGAGTTCTATGGCCACATTGATTCCTATGGCCCCATTGAGTTCTTTGGCCCAACTGATCCCTATGGCCCCATTGAGTTCTAAGGCCCCATTTAGTTCTTTGGCCCAATTGATCCCTATGGCACAATTGATTCCTATGGCGCCATTGATTCCTATGGCCCCATTGATCCTCATGGCCTCATTGAGTTCTATGGCCCCACTGATTTTTATGGCCCTTTGATTCCTATGGCCCCATTGATCCCTATGGCCCCGTTGATCCCTATGTCCCCATTGAGTACTATGGCCCCACTGATTCCTATGGCCCCATTGATTCCTATGGCCCCATTGATCCCTATGGTTCCATTGATCCCTAAGGCCCCATTGATCTTAATGGCACCATTGATTCCTAAGGCCCCATTGATCCCTATGGCCCCATTGATCCCTATGGCTTCATTGATCCCTATTGCCCCATTGAGTTCTATGGCCGCATGAATTCCTATGGCCTTATTAATCCCTATGGCCCCTTTGATCCTTGTGGCCCTATTGATTCCTATGGCGCCATTGATTCCTGAGGCCCCATTCATCCCTATGGCCCCACTGATTCCAATGGCCCCATTGATTCCTATGGTGCCATTGATCCCTATGGTTCCATTGATCCCTAAGGCCCCGTTGATCTTTATGGCACCATTGATCCCTATGGCCCCATTGATCCCTATGGCCCCATTGATTCCTATGGCCCCATTGATTCTTGTGGCACCATTGATTCCTGTGGCCCCATTGATCCCTATGGCCCCATTGATTCCTATGGTCCCATTGATCTCTATGACCACATTGAGTTCTATGGCTTCATTGATTCCTATGGCCCCATTGATTCCTATGGCCCCATTGATTCCTATGGCCCAATTGATCCCTAGGGCCCCATTGACCCCTATATTGCATTTAATTCCTATGGCCCCATTGATTTTTGTGGCCCTATTGATCGCTGTGGCCCCATTGATCTCTATGGCCCCATTGATTCCTATTGCCCCATTGATTCCTATGGTCCCATTGATCCCTATGGCCCCTTTGAGTTCTATGGCCCCATTGATTACTATGGTCCCATTGATTCCTAAGGCCCCATCGATCCCTATGGCCCAACTGAGTTCTATGGCCCCACTGATTCCTATGGCCCCGTTAGTTCCTATGGCCACACTGATCACTATTGCCCCATTTAGTTCTATGGCCCCACTGATTCCTATAGCCCCATTGATTCCTATGGCCCCATTGATCCCTATGGTTCCATTGATCCCTAAGTCCCCATTGATTCCTACGACCCCATTGATTGCTGTGGCCCCATTGATCCCAATGGCCCCATTGAGTTCTATGGCCCCATTGATTCCTATGGCCCCATTGATTTTTATTGCCTTTTTGAGTTCTATTGCCACATTGATTCCTATGGCCCCATTGAGTTCTTTGGCCCAACTGATCCCTATGGCCCCTTTGAGTTCTATAACCCATTGATTCCTTTGGCCCCATTGATTCCTATGGCCCCATCGATCCCTATGGCCCAACTGAGTTCTATGGCCCCAATGATTCCTATGGCCCCGTTAGTTCCTATGGCTACACTGATCCCTATTGCCCCATTGAGTTCTTTGGCCCCACTGATTCCTATAGCCCCATTGATTTCTATGGCCCCATTGATCCCTATGGTTCCATTGATCCCTATGTCCCCATTGATTCCTACGTCCCCATTGATTGCTGTGGCCCCATTGATCCCAATGGCCCAATTGATCCCTATGGCCCCATTGATTCCTATGGCCCCATTGATTTTTATGGCCTTTTTGAGTTCTATGGCCACATTGATTCCTATGGCCCCATTGAGTTCTTTGACCCAACTGATCCCTATGGCCCCATTGAGTTCTAAGGCCCCATTGAGTTCTTTGGCCCAATTGATCCCTATGGCACAATTGATTCCTATGGCGCCATTGATTCCTATGGCCCCATTGATCCTTAAGGCCTCATTGAGTTCTATGGCCCCACTGATTTTTATGGCCCCAGTGATTCCTATGGTCCCATTGATCCATATGGCCCCGTTGATCCCTATGTCCCCATTGAGTACTATGGCCCCACTGATTCCTATGGCCACATTGATTCCTATGGCCCCATTGATCCCTATGGTTCCATTGATCCCTAAGGCCCCATTGATCTTAATGGCACCATTGATTCCTATGGCCCCATTGATCCCTATGGCCCCATTGATCCCTATGGATTCATTGATCCCTGTTGCCCCATTGAGTTCTATGGCCGCATGAATTCCTATGGCCTTATTAATCCCTATGGCCCCTTTAATCCTTATGGCCCTATTGATTCCTATGGCACCATTGATTCCTGAGGCCCCATTGATCCCTATGGCCCCACTGATTCCAATGGCCCCATTGATTCCTATGGTGCCATTGATCCCTATGGTTCCATTGATCCCTAAGGCCCCATTGATCTTTATGGCACCATTGATCCCTATGGCCCCATTGATCCCTATGGCCCCATTGACTCCTATGGCCCCATTGATTCTTGTGGCACCATTGATTCCTGTGGCCCCATTGATCCCTATGGCCCCATTGATTCCTATGGTCCCATTGATCTCTATGACCACATTGCGTTCTATGGCCCCATTGATTCCTATGGCCCCATTGATTCCTATGGCCCCATTGATTCCTATGGCCCCATTGATCCCAAGGGCCCCATTGACCCCTATATTCCATTTAATTCCTATGGCCCCATTGATTTTTGTAGCCCTATTGATCGCTGTGACCCCATTGATCCCTATGGCCCCATTGATTCCTATTGCCCCATTGATTCCTATGGTCCCATTGATCCCTATGGCCCCTTTGAGTTCTATGGCCCCACTGATTCCTATAGCCCCATTGATTCCTATGGCCCCATTGATCCCTATGGTTCCATTGATCCCTATGTCCCCATTGATTCCTACGTCCCCATTGATTGCTGTGGCCCCATTGATCCCAATGGCCCCATTGATTCCTATGGCCCCATTTATTCCTATGGCCCCATTGATTTTTATGGCCTTTTTGAGTTCTATGGCCACAGTGATTCCTATGGCCCCATTGAGTCTTTGGCCCAACTGATCCCTATGGCCCCATTGAGTTCTAAGGCCCCATTGAGTTCTTTGGCCCAATTGATCCCTATGGCACAATTGATTCCTATGGCGCCATTGATTCCTATGGCCCCATTGATCCTTATGGCCTCATTGAGTTCTATGGCCCCACTGATTTTTATGGCCCCATTGATTCCTATGGCCCCATTGATCCCTATGGCCCCGTTGATCCCTATGTCCCCATTGAGTACTATGGCCCCACAGATTCCTATGGCCCCATTGATTCCTAAGGCCCCATTGATCCCTATGGTTCCATTGATCCCTAAGGCCCCATTGATCTTAATAGCACCATTGATCCCTATGGCCCCATTGATCCCTATGGCTTCATTGATCCCTATTGCCCCATTGAGTTCTATGGCCGCATGAATTCCTATGGCCTTATTAATCCCTATGGCCCCTTTAATCCTTATGGCCCTATTGATTCCTATGGCACCATTGATTCCTGAGGCCCCATTGATCCCTATGGCCCCACTGATTTCAATGGCCCCATTGATTACTATGGTGCCATTGATCCCTATGGTTCCATTGATCCCTAAGGCCCCATTGATCTTTATGGCACCATTGATCCCTATGGCCCCATTGATCCCTATGGCCCCATTGATTCCTATGGCCCCATTGATTCTTGTGGCACCATTGATTCCTGTGGCCCCATTGATCCCTATGGCCCCATTGATTCCTATGGCCTTATTGATTCTTGTGGCACCATTGATTCCTGTGGCCCCATTGATCCCTATGGCCCCATTGATTCCTATGGCCCCATTGATTCCTATGGCCCCATTGATTCCTATGGCCCCATTGATCCCTAGGGCCCCATTGACCCCTATATTCCATTTAATTCCAATGGCCCCATTGATTTTTGTGGCCTTATTGATCGCTTTGGCCCCATTGATCCCTATGGCCCCATTGATTCCTCTTGCCCCATTGATTCCTACGGTCCCATTGATCCCTATGGCCCCTTTGAGTTCTATGGCCCCATTGATTCTTATGGCCCCATCGATCCCTATGTCCACATTGAGTTCTATGGCCCCATTGATTCCTAAGGCCCCATTGATCCCTATCCCCATTGAGTTCTATGGCCCCATTGATTCCTAAGGCCCCTTTGAGTTCTATGGCCCCACTGATTCCTATGGCCCCATTGATACCTATGGCCCCATTGATCCCTATGGCCCCTTTGATCCCTAAGGCCCCACTGAGTTCTATGGCCCCTCTGATTCCAATGGCCCCATTGATTCCTATGGACCCATTGATCGCTGTGGCCCCATTGATCCCTATGGCTCCATTGATTCCTGTTGCCCCATTGTTCCCTATGGCCCCATTGATCCCTATGGCCCCACTGAGTTCTATGGCCCCATTGATTCCTATGGTCAAATTGATCCCTATGGCCCCTTGGAGTTCTATGGCCCCATTGATTCCTATGGTCACATAGATCGCTATGGCCCCATTGATTCCTATGGCCCCATTGATTCCTATGGCCCCATTGATTCCAATGGCCCCACTGAGTTCTATGGCCCCTCTGATTCCAATGGCCCCATTGATTCCTATGGACCCATTGATCGCTGTGGCCCCATTGATCCCTATGGCTCCATTGATTCCTATGGCCCCATCGATCCCTATGGCCACATTGAGTTCTATGGCCCCATTGATTCCTATGGCCCCATTGATTCCTATGGCCCCATCGATCCCTATGGCCACATTGAGTTCTATGGCCCCATTGATCCCTATGGCCCCATTGATTCCTATGGCCCCATTTAGTTCTATGGCCACAATGATTCCTACGGCCCCGTTAATTCCTATGGCCACACTTATCCCTATGGCCCCATTGAGTTCTATGCCCCCACTGATTCCTATGGCCCCATTGATTCCTATGGTCAAATTGATCCCTATGGCCCCTTTGAGTTCTATGGAGCCTTTGATTCCTATGGCCCCATTGTGTTCTATGGCCCCATTGAGTTCTACGGCCCCATCGATTCCTACGGTCCCATTGATCGTTGTGGCCCCATAGAACCCTATGTCCCCATTAATCCCTATGGCCCCATTGATTCCTATGGCCCCTTTGATCCCTGTGATCCCTTTGATTCCTATGGCCAAGTTGATTCCTGTGGCCACATTCATTCCGAAGGCCCAAGTGAGTTTTATGGCCCCATTGATTCCTAAGGCCCCATTGATTGCTATGGCCCCATTGATTCCTTTCGCCTCATTGAGTTCTACATCCCCATTGAATTTTATTTTCCCATTGATTCCTATGGCCCCATTGATTCCTGTGGCCCCATTGATCCTTATGGCCCCTTTGATTCCTGTGGCCCCATTGATTCCTCTGGCCACATTGATCCCTATGGCCCCACTGATTCCTATGGCCTCATTGATTCCTATGGTGCCATTGATCTTTATGGCCCCACTGATTCCTATGGTCCCATTCATCCCTATGGCCCCATTGATCCCTATGGCCCCTTGATTTCTATGGCTCCATTGATTCCTATGGCCCCATTGAGTTCTATGGCCCCACTGATTCCTATGGCCCCATTGAGTTTTATGGAGCCATTGAGTTCTATGGCCACATTGATTCCTAAGGCCCCATTGAGTTCTATGGCCTCATTGATTCCTATGGCCCTATTGATTCCTTTGGCCTCATTGATTCCTTTGGCCCCAATGATTCTCATGGCCCCATTGATTCCTATGGCCCCATTGATCCCTAGGGCCCCATTGAGCCCTATATTCCATTTAATTCCTATGGCCCATTGATTTTTGTGGCCCTATTGATCGCTGTGGCCCCATTGATCCCTATTGCCCCATTGATTCCTATTGCCCCATTGATTCCTATGGCCCCATCGATCCCTATGGCCCAACTGAGTTCTATGGCCTCACTGATTCCTATGGCCCCGTTAGTTCCTATGGCCACACTGATCACTATTGCCCCATTGAGTTCTATGGCCCCACTGATTCCTATAGCCCCATTGATTCCTATGGCCCCATTGATCCCTATGGCCCCATTGATTCCTATGGCCACATTGATTCCTATGGTCCCATTGACCCCTATGGCCCCATTAAGTTCTTTGGCCCAATTGATCCCTATGGCCCCATTGATCCCTATGGCCCCATTGATACCTATGGCCCCATTGATCCCTATGGCCCCATTGATCCCTATGGCCCCATTGAGTTCTATGGCTCCACTGATTCCTATGGCCCCTTTGATTCCTATGGCCCCATTGATCACTATGGTTCCATTGATCCCTATGGCCCCATTGATCTTTATGGCCCCATTGATTCCTACGGCCCCATTGATCCCTATGGATTCATTGATCCCTATTGCCCCATTGAGTTCTATGGCCGCATGAATTCCTATGGCCCCACTGATTCCTATGGCCCCATTGATCCCTATGGCCGCATTGATTCCTATGGCCCCATTGATTCCTGTAGCCCCATTGATTCCTATGGCCCCATTGATTCCTGTAGCCCCATTGATTCCTCTGGCCACATTGATCCCTTTGGCCCCACTGATTCCTATGGCCTCATTGATTCCTATGGTGCCATTGATCCCTATGGCCCCATTGATTCCTATGGTCCCATTGATCTCTATGGCCCCATTGATCCCTAAGTCCCCTTGATTTCTATGGCTCCATTGATTCCTATGGCCCCATTGAGTACTATGGCCCCTTTGATTCCTATGGCCCCATTGAGTATTATGGCCAATTGAGTTCTATGGCCACTATGATTCCTAAGGCCCCATTGAGTTCTATGGCCCCATTGATTCCTATGGCCCCAATGATTCCTTTGGCCACATTGATTCCTATGGTCCCATTGGTCTCTATGGCCACATTGCGTTCTATGGCCCCATTGATTCCTATGGCTCCATTGATTCCTATGGCCCCATTGATCCCTATGGCCCCACTGATCCCTATATTCCATTTAATTCCTATGGCCCCATTGATTTTTGTGGCCAAATTGATCGCTGTGACCCCATTGATCCCTATGGCGCCATTGATTCCTATTGCCCCATTGTTCCCTATGGCACAATTGATCCCTATGTCCCCACTGAGTTCAATGGCCCCATTGATTCCTATGGTCACATTGATCCCTATGGCCCCTCTGAGTTCTATGGCCCCATTGATTCCTATGGCCCCATTGATTTTTATGGCCTTTTTGAGTTCTATGGCCACATTGATTCCTATGGCCCCATTGAGTCTTTGGCCCAACTGATCCCTATGGCCCCATTGAGTTCTAAGGCCCCATTGAGTTCTTTGGCCCAATTGATCCCTATGGCACAATTGATTCCTATCGCGCCATTGATTCCTATGGCCCCATTGATCCTTATGGCCTCATTGTGTTCTAAGGCCCCACTGATTTTTATGGTCCCATTGATTCCTATGGCCCCATTGATCCCTATGGCCCCGTTGATCCCTATGTCCCCATTGAGTACTATGGCCCCACTGATTCCTATGGCCCCATTGATTCCTATGGCCCCATTGATCCCTATGGTTCCATTGATCCCTAAGGCCCCATTGATCTTAATGGCACCATTGATTCCTATAGCCCCATTGATCCCTATGGCCCCATTGATCCCTATGGCTTCATTGATCCCTATTGCCCCATTGAGTTCTAAGGCCGCATGAATTCCTATGGCCTTATTAATCCCTATGGCCCCTTTGATCCTTATGGCCCTATTGATTCCTATGGCACCATTGATTCCTGAGGCCCCATTGATCCCTATGGCCCCACTGATACCAATGGCCCCATTGATTCCTATGGTGCCATTGATCCCTATGGTTCCATTGATCCCTAAGGCCCCGTTGATCTTTATGGCACCATTGACCCCTATGGCCCCATTGATCCCTATGGCCCCATTGATTCCTATGGCCCCATTGATTCTTGTGGCACCATTGATTCCTGTGGTCCCATTGATCCCAATGGCCCCATTGATTCCTATGGTCCCATTGATCTCTATGACCACATTGCGTTCTATGGCCCCATTGATTCCTATGGCCCCATTGATTCCTATGGCCCCATTGATTCCTATGGCCCCATTGATCCCTAGGGCCCCATTGACCCCTATATTCCATTTAATTCCTATGGCCCCATTGATTTTTGTGGCACTATTGATCGCTGTGGCCCCATTGATCCTTATGGCCCCATTGATTCTTATTGCCCCATTGATTCCTATGGTCCCATTGATCCCTATGGCCCCTTTGAGTTCTATGGCCCCACTGATTCCTATAGCCCCATTGATTCCTATGGCCCCATTGATCCCTATGGTTCCATTGATCCCTATGTCCCCATTGATTCCTACGTCCCCATTGATTGCTGTGGCCCCATTGATCCCAATGGCCCCATTGATCCCTATGGCCCCATTGATCCCTATGGCCCCATTGATTCCTATGGCCCCATTGATTCTTGTGACACCATTGATTCCTGTGGCCCCATTGATCCCTATGGCCCCATTGATTCCTATGGCCTTATTGATTCTTGTGGCACCATTGATTCCTGTGGCCCCATTGATCCCTATGGCCCCATTGATTCCTATGGCCCCATTGATTCCTATGGCCCCATTGATTCCTATGGCCCCATTGATACCTAAGGCCTCATTGACCCCTATATTCCATTTAATTCCTATGGCCCCATTGATTTTTGTGGCCTTATTGATCGCTTTGGCCCCATTGATCCCTATGGCCCCATTGATTCCTATTGCCCCATTGATTCCTATGGTCCCATTGATCCCTATGGCCCCTTTGAGTTCTATGGCCCCATTGATTCTTATGGCCCCATCGATCCCTATGTCCACATTGAGTTCTATGGCCCCATTGATTCCTATGGCCCCATTGATCCCTATCCCCATTGAGTTCTATGGCCCCATTGATTCCTAAGGCCCCTTTGAGTTCTATGGCCCCACTGATTCCTATGGCCTCATTGATACCTATGGCCCCATTGATCCCTATGGCCCCGTTGATCCCTATGTCCCCATTGAGTACTATGGCCCCACAGATTCCTATGGCCCCATTGATTCCTATGGCCCCATTGATCCCTATGGTTCCATTGATCCCTAAGGCCCCATTGATCTTAATGGCACCATTGATCCCTATGGCCCCATTGATCCCTATGGCTTCATTGATCCCTATTGCCCCATTGAGTTCTATGGCCGCATGAATTCCTATGGCCTTATTAATCCCTATGGCCCCTTTAATCCTTATGGCCCTATTGATTCCTATGGCACCATTGATTCCTGAGGCCCCATTGATCCCTATGGCCCCACTGATTCCAATGGCCCCATTGATTACTATGGTGCCATTGATCCCTATGGTTCCATTGATCCCTAAGGCCCCATTGATCTTTATGGCACCATTGATCCCTATGGCCCCATTGATCCCTATGGCCCCATTGATTCCTATGGCCCCATTGATTCTTGTGGCACCATTGATTCCTGTGGCCCCATTGATCCCTATGGCCCCATTGATTCCTATGGCCTTATTGATTCTTGTGGCACCATTGATTCCTGTGGCCCCATTGATCCCTATGGCCCCATTGATTCCTATGGCCCCATTGATTCCTATGGCCCCACTGATTCCTATGGCCCCATTGATCCCTAGGGCCACATTGACCCCTATATTCCATTTAATTCCAATGGCCCCATTGATTTTTGTGGCCTTATTGATCACTTTGGCCCCATTGATCCCTATGGCCCCATTGACTTCTATGGCCCCATTGATTCTTATGGCCCCATCGATCCCTATGTCCACATTGAGTTCTATGGCACCATTGATTCCTAAGGCCCCATTGATCCCTATCCCCATTGAGTTCTATGGCCCCATTGATTCCTAAGGCCCCTTTGAGTTCTATGGCCCCACTGATTCCTATGGCCCCATTGATACCTATGGCCCCATTGATCCCTATGGCCCCTTTGATCCCTAAGGCCCCACTGAGTTCTATGGCCCCTCTGATTCCAATGGCCCCATTGATTCCTATGGACCCATTGATCGCTGTGGCCCCATTGATCCCTATGGCTCCATTGATTCCTATTGCCCCATTGTTCCCTATGGCCCCATTGATCCCTATGGCCCCACTGAGTTCTATGGCCCCATTGATTCCTATGGTCAAATTGATCCCTATGGCCCCTTTGAGTTCTATGGCCCCATTGATTCCTATGGTCACATAGATCGCTATGGCCCCATTGATTCCTATGGCCCCATTGATTCCTATGGCCCCATTGATTCCAATGGCCCCACTGAGTTCTATGGCCCCTCTGATTCCAATGGCCCCATTGATTCCTATGGACCCATTGATCGCTGTGGCCCCATTGATCCCTATGGCTCCATTGATTCCTATGGCCCCATCGATCCCTATGGCCACATTGAGTTCTATGGCCCCATTGATTCCTATGGCCCCATTGATTCCTATGGCCCCATCGATCCCTATGGCCACATTGAGTTCTATGGCCCCATTGATCCCTATGGCCCCATTGATTCCTATGGCCCCATTTAGTTCTATGGCCACAATGATTCCTACGGCCCCGTTAATTCCTATGGCCACACTTATCCCTATGGCCCCATTGAGTTCTATGCCCCCACTGATTCCTATGGCCCCATTGATTCCTATGGTCAAATTGATCCCTATGGCCCCTTTGAGTTCTATGGCCCCATTGATTCCTATGGCCCCATTGTGTTCTATGGCCCCATTGAGTTCTACGGCCCCATCGATTCCTACGGTCCCATTGATCGTTGTGGCCCCATAGAACCCTATGTCCCCATTAATCCCTATGGCCCCATTGATTCCTATGGCCCCTTTGATCCCTATGATCACTTTGATTCCTATGGCCAAGTTGATTCCTGTGGCCACATTCATTCCGAAGGCCCAAGTGAGTTCTATGGCCCCATTGATTCCTATGGCCCCATTGATTGCTATGGCCCCATTGATTCCTTTCGCCTCATTGAGTTCTACATCCCCATTGAATTTTATTTTCCCATTGATTCCTATGGCCCCATTGATTCCTGTGGCCCCATTGATCCTTATGGCCCCTTTGATTCCTGTGGCCCCATTGATTCCTCTGGCCACATTGATCCCTATGGCCCCACTGATTCCTATGGCCTCATTGATTCCTATGGTGCCATTGATCTTTATGGCCCCACTGATTCCTATGGTCCCATTCATCCCTATGGCCCCATTGATCCCTATGGCCCCTTGATTTCTATGGCTCCATTGATTCCTATGGCCCCATTGAGTTCTATGGCCCCACTGATTCCTATGGCCCCATTGAGTTTTATGGAGCCATTGAGTTCTATGGCCACATTGATTCCTAAGGCCCCATTGAGTTCTATGGCCTCATTGATTCCTATGGCCCCAATGATTCCTTTGGCCTCATTGATTCCTTTGGCCCCAATGATTCTCATGGCCCCATTGATTCCTATGGCCCCATTGATCCCTAGGGCCCCATTGACCCCTATATTCCATTTAATTCCTATGGCCCATTGATTTTTGTGGCCCTATTGATCGCTGTGGCCCCATTGATCCCTATGGCCCCATCGATCCCTATGGCCCAACTGAGTTCTATGGCCTCACTGATTCCTATGGCCCCGTTAGTTCCTATGGCCACACTGATCACTATTGCCCCATTGAGTTCTATGGGCCCACTGATTCCTATAGCCCCATTGATTCCTATGGCCCCATTGATCCCTATGGCCCCATTGATTCCTATGGCCCCATTGATTCCTATGGCCCCATCGATCCCTATGGCCACATTGAGTTCTATGGCCCCATTGATCCCTATGGCCCCATTGATTCCTATGGCCCCATTTAGTTCTATGGCCACAATGATTCCTACGGCCCCGTTAATTCCTATGGCCACACTTATCCCTATGGCCCCATTGAGTTCTATGCCCCCACTGATTCCTATGGCCCCATTGATTCCTATGGTCAAATTGATCCCTATGGCCCCTTTGAGTTCTATGGCCCCATTGATTCCTATGGCCCCATTGTGTTCTATGGCCCCATTGAGTTCTACGGCCCCATCGATTCCTACGGTCCCATTGATCGTTGTGGCCCCATAGAACCCTATGTCCCCATTAATCCCTATGGCCCCATTGATTCCTATGGCCCCTTTGATCCCTATGATCACTTTGATTCCTATGGCCAAGTTGATTCCTGTGGCCACATTCATTCCGAAGGCCCAAGTGAGTTCTATGGCCCCATTGATTCCTATGGCCCCATTGATTGCTATGGCCCCATTGATTCCTTTCGCCTCATTGAGTTCTACATCCCCATTGAATTTTATTTTCCCATTGATTCCTATGGCCCCATTGATTCCTGTGGCCCCATTGATCCTTATGGCCCCTTTGATTCCTGTGGCCCCATTGATTCCTCTGGCCACATTGATCCCTATGGCCCCACTGATTCCTATGGCCTCATTGATTCCTATGGTGCCATTGATCTTTATGGCCCCACTGATTCCTATGGTCCCATTCATCCCTATGGCCCCATTGATCCCTATGGCCCCTTGATTTCTATGGCTCCATTGATTCCTATGGCCCCATTGAGTTCTATGGCCCCACTGATTCCTATGGCCCCATTGAGTTTTATGGAGCCATTGAGTTCTATGGCCACATTGATTCCTAAGGCCCCATTGAGTTCTATGGCCTCATTGATTCCTATGGCCCCAATGATTCCTTTGGCCTCATTGATTCCTTTGGCCCCAATGATTCTCATGGCCCCATTGATTCCTATGGCCCCATTGATCCCTAGGGCCCCATTGACCCCTATATTCCATTTAATTCCTATGGCCCATTGATTTTTGTGGCCCTATTGATCGCTGTGGCCCCATTGATCCCTATGGCCCCATCGATCCCTATGGCCCAACTGAGTTCTATGGCCTCACTGATTCCTATGGCCCCGTTAGTTCCTATGGCCACACTGATCACTATTGCCCCATTGAGTTCTATGGCCCCACTGATTCCTATAGCCCCATTGATTCCTATGGCCCCATTGATCCCTATGGCCCCATTGATTCCTATGGCCACATTGATTCCTATGGTCCCATTGACCCCTATGGCCCCATTAAGTTCTTTGGCCCAATTGATCCCTATGGCCCCATTGATCCCTATGGCCCCATTGATACCTATGGCCCCATTGATCCCTATGGCCCCATTGATCCCTATGGCCCCATTGAGTTCTATGGCTCCACTGATTCCTATGGCCCCTTTGATTCCTATGGCCCCATTGATCACTATGGTTCCATTGATCCCTATGGCCCCATTGATCTTTATGGCCCCATTGATTCCTACGGCCCCATTGATCCCTATGGATTCATTGATCCCTATTGCCCCATTGAGTTCTATGGCCGCATGAATTCCTATGGCCCCACTGATTCCTATGGCCCCATTGATCCCTATGGCCGCATTGATTCCTATGGCCCCATTGATTCCTGTAGCCCCATTGATTCCTATGGCCCCATTGATTCCTGTAGCCCCATTGATTCCTCTGGCCACATTGATCCCTTTGGCCCCACTGATTCCTATGGCCTCATTGATTCCTATGGTGCCATTGATCCCTATGGCCCCATTGATTCCTATGGTCCCATTGATCTCTATGGCCCCATTGATCCCTAAGTCCCCTTGATTTCTATGGCTCCATTGATTCCTATGGCCCCATTGAGTACTATGGCCCCATTGATTCCTATGGCCCCATTGAGTATTATGGCCAATTGAGTTCTATGGCCACTATGATTCCTAAGGCCCCATTGAGTTCTATGGCCCCATTGATTCCTATGGCCCCAATGATTCCTTTGGCCACATTGATTCCTATGGTCCCATTGGTCTCTATGGCCACATTGCGTTCTATGGCCCCATTGATTCCTATGGCTCCATTGATTCCTATGGCCCCATTGATCCCTATGGCCCCACTGATCCCTATATTCCATTTAATTCCTATGGCCCCATTGATTTTTGTGGCCAAATTGATCGCTGTGGCCCCATTGATCCCTATGGCGCCGTTGATTCCTATTGCCCCATTGTTCCCTAAGGCACAATTGATCCCTATGTCCCCACTGAGTTCAATGGCCCCATTGATTCCTATGGTCACATTGATCCCTATGGCCCCTCTGAGTTCTATGGCCCCATTGATTCCTATGGCCCCATTGATTTTTATGGCCTTTTTGAGTTCTATGGCCACATTGATTCCTATGGCCCCATTGAGTCTTTGGCCCAACTGATCCCTATGGCCCCATAGAGTTCTAAGGCCCCATTGAGTTCTTTGGCCCAATTGATCCCTATGGCACAATTGATTCCTATGGCGCCATTGACTCCTATGGCCCCATTGATCCTTATGGCCTCATTGAGTTCTAAGGCCCCACTGATTTTTATGGTCCCATTGATTCCTATGGCCCCATTGATCCCTATGGCCCCGTTGATCCCTATGTCCCCATTGAGTACTATGGCCCCACTGATTCCTATGGCCCCATTGATTCCTATGGCCCCATTGATCCCTATGGTTCCATTCATCCCTAAGGCCCCATTGATCTTAATGGCACCATTGATTCCTATGGCCCCATTGATCCCTATGGCCCCATTGATCCCTATGGCTTCATTGATCCCTATTGCCCCATTGAGTTCTATGGCCGCATGAATTCCTATGGCCTTATTAATCCCTATGGCCCCTTTGATCCTTATGGCCCTATTGATTCCTATGGCACCATTGATTCCTGAGGCCCCATTGATCCCTATGGCCCCACTGATTCCAATGGCCCCATTGATTCCTATGGTGCCATTGATCCCTATGGTTCCATTGATCCCTAAGGCCCCGTTGATCTTTATGGCACCATTGATCCCTATGGCCCCATTGATCCCTATGGCCCCATTGATTCCTGAGGCCCCATTGATCCCTATGGCCCCACTGATTCCAATGGCCCCATTGATTCCTATGGTGCCATTGATCCCTATGGTTCCATTGATCCCTAAGGCCCCGTTGATCTTTATGGCACCATTGATCCCTATTGCCCCATTGATCCCTATGGCCCCATTGATTCCTATGGCCCCATTGATTCTTGTGGCACCATTGATTCCTGTGGTCCCATTGATCCCTATGGCCCCATTGATTCCTATGGTCCCATTGATCTCTATGACCACATTGCGTTCTATGGCCCCACTGATTCCTATGGCCCCATTGATTCCTATGGCCCCATTGATTCCTATGGCCCCATTGATTCTTGTGGCACCATTGATTCCTGTGGTCCCATTGATCCCTATGGCCCCATTGATTCCTATGGTCCCATTGATCTCTATGACCACATTGCGTTCTATGGCCCCATTGATTCCTAAGGCCCCATTGATTCCTATGGCCCCATTGATTCCTATGGCCCCATTGATCCCTAGGGCCCCATTGACCCCTATATTCCATTTAATTCCTATGGCCCCATTGATTTTTGTGGCCCTATTGATCGCTGTGGCCCCATTGATCCTTATGGCCCCATTGATTCCTATTGCCCCATTGATTCCTATGGTCCCATTGATCCCTATGGCCCCTTTGAGTTCTATGGCCCCATTGATTCTTATAGCCCCATTGATTCCTATGGCCCCATTGATCCCTATGGTTCCATTGATCCCTATGTCCCCATTGATTCCTACGTCCCCATTGATTGCTGTGGCCCCATTGATCCCAATGGCCCCATTGATTCCTATGGCCCCATTGATTCCTATGGCCCCATTGATTTTTATGGCCTTTTTGAGTTCTATGGCCACATTGATTCCTATGGCCCCATTGAGTCTTTGGCCCAACTGATCCCTATGGCCCCATTGAGTTCTAAGGCCCCATTGAGTTCTTTGGCCCAATTGATCCCTATGGCACAATTGATTCTTATGGCGCCATTGATTCCTATGGCCCCATTGATCCTTATGGCCTCATTGAGTTCTATGGCCCCACTGATTTTTATGGCCCCATTGATTCCTATGGCCCCATTGATCCCTATGGCCTAGTTGATCCCTATGTCCCCATTGAGTACTATGGCCCCACAGATTCCTATGACCCCATTGATTCCTATGGCCCCATTGATCCCTATGGTTCCATTGATCCCTAAGGCCCCATTGATCTTAATGGCACCATTGATCCCTATGGCCCCATTGATCCCTATGGCTTCATTGATCCCTATTGCCCCATTGAGTTCTATGGCCGCATGAATTCCTATGGCCTTATTAATCCCTATGGCCCCTTTAATCCTTATGGCCCTATTGATTCCTATGGCACCATTGATTCCTGAGGCCCCATTGATCCCTATGGCCCCACTGATTCCAATGGCCCCATTGATTACTATGGTGCCATTGATCCCTATGGTTCCATTGATCCCTAAGGCCCCATTGATCTTTATGGCACCATTGATCCCTATGGCCCCATTGATCCCTATGGCCCCATTGATTCCTATGGCCCCATTGATTCTTGTGACACCATTGATTCCTGGGGCCCCATTGATCCCTATGGCCCCATTGATTCCTATGGCCTTATTGATTCTTGTGGCACCATTGATTCCTGTGGCCCCATTGATCCCTATGGCCCCATTGATTCCTATGGCCCCATTGATTCCTATGGCCCCATTGATTCCTATGGCCCCATTGATACCTAAGGCCTCATTGACCCCTATATTCCATTTAATTCCTATGGCCCCATTGATTTTTGTGGCCTTATTGATCGCTTTGGCCCCATTGATCCCTATGGCCCCATTGATTCCTATTGCCCCATTGATTCCTATGGTCCCATTGATCCCTATGGCCCCTTTGAGTTCTATGGCCCCATTGATTCTTATGGCCCCATCGATCCCTATGTCCACATTGAGTTCTATGGCCCCATTGATTCCTATGGCCCCATTGATCCCTATCCCCATTGAGTTCTATGGCCCCATTGATTCCTAAGGCCCCTTTGAGTTCTATGGCCCCACTGATTCCTATGGCCCCATTGATACCTATGGCCCCATTGATCCCTATGGCCCCGTTGATCCCTATGTCCCCATTGAGTACTATGGCCCCACTGATTCCTATGGCCCCATTGATTCCTATGGCCCCATTGATCCCTATGGTTCCATTGATCCCTAAGGCCCCATTGATCTTAATGGCACCATTGATCCCTATGGCCCCATTGATCCCTATGGCTTCATTGATCCCTATTGCCCCATTGAGTTCTATGGCCGCATGAATTCCTATGGCCTTATTAATCCCTATGGCCCCTTTAATCCTTATGGCCCTATTGATTCCTATGGCACCACTGATTCCTGAGGCCCCATTGATCCCTATGTCCCCACTGATTCCAATGGCCCCATTGATTACTATGGTGCCATTGATCCCTATGGTTCCATTGATCCCTAAGGCCCCATTGATCTTTATGGCACCATTGATCCCTATGGCCCCATTGATCCCTATGGCCCCATTGATCCCTATGGCCCCATTGATTCTTGTGGCACCATTGATTCCTGTGGCCCCATTGATCCCTAAGGCCCCATTGATTCCTATTGCCCCATTGTTCCCTATGGCCCCATTGATCCCTATGGCCCCACTGAGTTCTATGGCCCCATTGATTCCTATGGTCAAATTGATCCCTATGGCCCCATTGATTCCTATGGCCTTATTGATTCTTGTGGCACCATTGATTCCTGTGGCCCCATTGATCCCTATGGCCCCATTGATTCCTATGGCCCCATTGATTCCTATGGCCCCATTGATTCCTATGGCCCCATTGATACCTAAGGCCTCATTGACCCCTATATTCCATTTAATTCCTATGGCCCCATTGATTTTTGTGGCCTTATTGATCGCTTTGGCCCCATTGATCCCTATGGCCCCATTGATTCCTATTGCCCCATTGATTCCTATGGTCCCATTGATCCCTATGGCCCCTTTGAGTTCTATGGCCCCATTGATTCTTATGGCCCCATCGATCCCTATGTCCACATTGAGTTCTATGGCCCCATTGATTCCTATGGCCCCATTGATCCCTATCCCCATTGAGTTCTATGGCCCCATTGATTCCTAAGGCCCCTTTGAGTTCTATGGCCCCACTGATTCCTATGGCCCCATTGATACCTATGGCCCCATTGATCCCTATGGCCCCGTTGATCCCTATGTCCCCATTGAGTACTATGGCCCCACTGATTCCTATGGCCCCATTGATTCCTATGGCCCCATTGATCCCTATGGTTCCATTGATCCCTAAGGCCCCATTGATCTTAATGGCACCATTGATCCCTATGGCCCCATTGATCCCTATGGCTTCATTGATCCCTATTGCCCCATTGAGTTCTATGGCCGCATGAATTCCTATGGCCTTATTAATCCCTATGGCCCCTTTAATCCTTATGGCCCTATTGATTCCTATGGCACCACTGATTCCTGAGGCCCCATTGATCCCTATGTCCCCACTGATTCCAATGGCCCCATTGATTACTATGGTGCCATTGATCCCTATGGTTCCATTGATCCCTAAGGCCCCATTGATCTTTATGGCACCATTGATCCCTATGGCCCCATTGATCCCTATGGCCCCATTGATCCCTATGGCCCCATTGATTCTTGTGGCACCATTTATTCCTGTGGCCCCATTGATCCCTAAGGCCCCATTGATTCCTATTGCCCCATTGTTCCCTATGGCCCCATTGATCCCTATGGCCCCACTGAGTTCTATGGCCCCATTGATTCCTATGGTCAAATTGATCCCTATGGCCCCTTTGAGTTCTATGGCCCCATTGATTCCTATGGTCACATAGATCGCTATGGCCCCATTGATTCCTATGGCCCCATTGATTCCTATGGCCCCATTGATTCCTATGGCCCCATCGATCCCTATGGCCACATTTAGTTCTATGGCCCCATTGATCCCTATGGCCCCATTGATTCCTATGGCCCCATTTAGTTCTATGGCCACAATGATTCCTACGGCCCCGTTAATTCCTATGGCCACACTTATCCCTATGGCCCCATTGAGTTCTATGGCCCCACTGATTCCTATGGCCCCATTGATTCCTATGGTCAAATTGATCCCTATGGCCCCTTTGAGTTCTATGGCCCCATTGATTCCTATGGCCCCATTGATTCCTATGGCCCCATTGTGTTCTATGGCCCCATTGAGTTCTACGGACCCATCGATTCCTACGGTCCCATTGATCGTTGTGGCCCCATAGATCCCTATGTCCCCATTAATCCCTATGGCCCCATTGATTCCTATGGCCCCTTTGATCCCTATGATCCCTTTGATTCCTATGGCCAAGTTGATTCCTGTGGCCACATTCATTCCTAAGGCCCCAGTGAGTTCTATGGCCCCATTGATTCCTATGGCCCCATTGATTGCTATGGCCCCATTGATTCCTTTCGCCTCATTGAGTTCTACATCCCCATTGAATTTTATTTTCCCATTGATTCCTATGGCCCCATTGATTCCTGTGGCCCCATTGATCCTTATGGCCCCTTTGATTCCTGTGGCCCCATTGATTCCTCTGGCCACATTGATCCCTATGGCCCCACTGATTCCTATGGCCTCATTGATTCCTATGGTGCCATTGATCTTTATGTCCCCACTGATTCCTATGGTCCCATTCATCCCTATGGCCCCATTGATCCCTATGGCCCCTTGATTTCTATGGCTCCATTGATTCCTATGGCCCCATTGAGTTCTATGGCCCCACTGATTCCTATGGCCCCATTGAGTTTTATGGAGCCATTGAGTTCTATGGCCACATTGATTCCTAAGGCCCCATTGAGTTCTATGGCCTCATTGATTCCTATGGCCCCAATGATTCCTTTGGCCTCATTGATTCCTTTGGCCCCAATGATTCTCATGGCCCCATTGATTCCTATGGCCCCATTGATCCCTAGGGCCCCATTGACCCCTATATTCCATTTAATTCCTATGGCCCATTGATTTTTGTGGCCCTATTGATCGCTGTGGCCCCATTGATCCCTATGGCCCCATTGATTCCTATTGCCCCATTGATTCCTATGGCCCCATCGATCCCTATGGCCCAACTGAGTTCTATGGCCTCACTGATTCCTATGGCCCCGTTAGTTCCTATGGCCACACTGATCACTATTGCCCCATTGAGTTCTATGGCCCCACTGATTCCTATAGCCCCATTGATTCCTATGGCCCCATTGATCCCTATGGCCCCATTGATTCCTATGGCCACATTGATTCCTATGGTCCCATTGACCCCTATGGCCCCATTAAGTTCTTTGGCCCAATTGATCCCTATGGCCCCATTGATCCCTATGGCCCCATTGATACCTATGGCCCCATTGATCCCTATGGCCCCATTGATCCCTATGGCACCATTGAGTTCTATGGCTCCACTGATTCCTATGGCCCCTTTGATTCCTATGGCCCCATTGATCACTATGGTTCCATTGATCCCTATGGCCCCATTGATCTTTATGGCCCCATTGATTCCTACGGCCCCATTGATCCCTATGGATTCATTGATCCCTATTGCCCCATTGAGTTCTATGGCCGCATGAATTCCTATGGCCCCACTGATTCCTATGGCACCATTGATCCCTATGGCCGCATTGATTCCTATGGCCCCATTGATTCCTGTAGCCCCATTGATTCCTATGGCCCCATTGATTCCTGTAGCCCCATTGATTCCTCTGGCCACATTGATCCCTTTGGCCCCACTGATTCCTATGGCCTCATTGATTCCTATGGTGCCATTGATCCCTATGGCCCCATTGATTCCTATGGTCCCATTGATCTCTATGGCCCCATTGATCCCTAAGTCCCCTTGATTTCTATGGCTCCATTGATTCCTATGGCCCCATTGAGTACTATGGCCCCATTGATTCCTATGGCCCCATTGAGTATTATGGCCAATTGAGTTCTATGGCCACTATGATTCCTAAGGCCCCATTGAGTTCTATGGCCCCATTGATTCCTATGGCCCCAATGATTCCTTTGGCCACATTGATTCCTATGGTCCCATTGGTCTCTATGGCCACATTGCGTTCTATGGCCCCATTGATTCCTATGGCTCCATTGATTCCTATGGCCCCATTGATCCCTATGGCCCCACTGATCCCTATATTCCATTTAATTCCTATGGCCCCATTGATTTTTGTGGCCAAATTGATCGCTGTGGCCCCATTGATCCCTATGGCGCCGTTGATTCCTATTGCCCCATTGTTCCCTATGGCACAATTGATCCCTATGTCCCCACTGAGTTCAATGGCCCCATTGATTCCTATGGTCACATTGATCCCTATGGCCCCTCTGAGTTCTATGGCCCCATTGATTCCTATGGCCCCATTGATTTTTATGGCCTTTTTGAGTTCTATGGCCACATTGATTCCTATGGCCCCATTGAATCTTTGGCCCAACTGATCCCTATGGCCCCATTGAGTTCTAAGGCCCCATTGAGTTCTTTGGCCCAATTGATCCCTATGGCACAATTGATTCCTATGGCGCCATGGATTCCTATGGCCCCATTGATCCTTATGGCCTCATTGAGTTCTAAGGCCCCACTGATTTTTATGGTCCCATTGATTCCTATGGCCCCATTGATCACTATGGCCCCGTTGATCCCTATGTCCCCATTGAGTACTATGGCCCCACTGATTCCTATGGCCCCATTGATTCCTATGGCCCCATTGATCCCTATGGTTCCATTGATCCCTAAGGCCCCATTGATCTTAATGGCACCATTGATTCCTATGGCCCCATTGATCCCTATGGCCCCATTGATCCCTATGGCTTCATTGATCCCTATTGCCCCATTGAGTTCTATGGCCGCATGAATTCCTATGGCCTTATTAATCCCTATGGCCCCTTTGATCCTTATGGCCCTATTGATTCCTATGGCACCATTGATTCCTGAGGCCCCATTGATCCCTATGGCCCCACTGATTCCAATGGCCCCATTGATTCCTATGGTGCCATTGATCCCTATGGTTCCATTGATCCCTAAGGCCCCGTTGATCTTTATGGCACCATTGATCCCTATGGCCCCATTGATCCCTACGGCCCCATTGATTCCTATGGCCCCATTGATTCTTGTGGCACCATTGATTCCTGTGGTCCCATTGATCCCTATGGCCCCATTGATTCCTATGGTCCCATTGATCTCTATGACCACATTGCGTTCTATGGCCCCATTGATTCCTATGGCCCCATTGATTCCTATGGCCCCATTGATCCCTAGGGCCCCATTGACCCCTATATTCCATTTAATTCCTATGGCCCCATTGATTTTTGTGGCCCTATTGATCGCTGTGGCCCCATTGATCCTTATGGCCCTATTGATTCCTATTGCCCCATTGATTCCTATGGTCCCATTGATCCCTATGGCCCCTTTGAGTTCTATGGCCCCACTGATTCCTATAGCCCCATTGATTCCTATGGCCCCATTGATCCCTATGGTTCCATTGATCCCTATGTCCCCATTGATTCCTACGTCCCCATTGATTGCTGTGGCCCCATTGATCCCAATGGCCCCATTGATTCCTATGGTCCCATTGATTCCTATGGCCCCATTGATTTTTATGGCCTTTTGAGTTCTATGGCCACATTGATTCCTATGGCCCCATTGAGTCTTTGGCCCAACTGATCCCTATGGCCCCATTGAGTTCTAAGGCCCCATTGAGTTCTTTGGCCCAATTGATCCCTATGGCACAATTGATTCTTATGGCGCCATTGATTCCTATGGCCCCATTGATCCTTATGGCCTCATTGAGTTCTATGGCCCCACTGATTTTTATGGCCCCATTGATTCCTATGGCCCCATTGATCCCTATGGCCCCGTTGATCCCTATGTCCCCATTGAGTACTATGGCCCCACAGATTCCTATGACCCCATTGATTCCTATGGCCCCATTGATCCCTATGGTTCCATTGATCCCTAAGGCCCCATTGATCTTAATGGCACCATTGATTCCTATGGCCCCATTGATCCCTATGGCTTCATTGATCCCTATTGCCCCATTGAGTTCTATGGCCGCATGAATTCCTATGGCCTTATTAATCCCTATGGCCCCTTTAATCCTTATGGCCCTATTGATTCCTATGGCACCATTGATTCCTGAGGCCCCATTGATCCCTATGGCCCCACTGATTCCAATGGCCCCATTGATTACTATGGTGCCATTGATCCCTATGGTTCCATTGATCCCTAAGGCCCCATTGATCTTTATGGCACCATTGATCCCTATGGCCCCATTGATCCCTATGGCCCCATTGATTCCTATGGCCCCATTGATTCTTGTGACACCATTGATTCCTGTGGCCCCATTGATCCCTATGGCCCCATTGATTCCTATGGCCTTATTGATTCTTGTGGCACCATTGATTCCTGTGGCCCCATTGATCCCTATGGCCCCATTGATTCCTATGGCCCCATTGATTCCTATGGCCCCATTGATACCTAAGGCCTCATTGACCCCTATATTCCATTTAATTCCTATGGCCCCATTGATTTTTGTGGCCTTATTGATCGCTTTGGCCCCATTGATCCCTATGGCCCCATTGATTTCTATTGCCCCATTGATTCCTATGGTCCCATTGATCCCTATGGCCCCTTTGAGTTCTATGGCCCCATTGATTCTTATGGCCCCATCGATCCCTATGCCCACATTGAGTTCTATGGCCCCATTGATTCCTATGGCCCCATTGATCCCTATCCCCATTGAGTTCTATGGCCCCATTGATTCCTAAGGCCCCTTTGAGTTCTATGGCCCCACTGATTCCTATGGCCCCATTGATACCTATGGCCCCATTGATCCCTATGGCCTTGTTGATCCCTATGTCCCCATTGAGTACTATGGCCCCACAGATTCCTATGGCCCCATTGATTCCTATGGCCCCATTGATCCCTATGGTTCCATTGATCCCTAAGGCCCCATTGATCTTAATGGCACCATTGATCCCTATGGCCCCATTGATCCCTATGGCTTCATTGATCCCTATTGCCCCATTGAGTTCTATGGCCGCATGAATTCCTATGGCCTTATTAATCCCTATGGCCCCTTTAATCCTTATGGCCCTATTGATTCCTATGGCACCACTGATTCCTGAGGCCCCATTGATCCCTATGTCCCCACTGATTCCAATGGCCCCATTGATTACTATGGTGCCATTGATCCCTATGGTTCCATTGATCCCTAAGGCCCCATTGATCTTTATGGCACCATTGATCCCTATGGCCCCATTGATCCCTATGGCCCCATTGATTCCTATGGCCCCATTGATTCTTGTGGCACCATTGATTCCTGTGGCCCCATTGATCCCTAAGTCCCCATTGATTCCTATTGCCCCATTGTTCCCTATGGCCCCATTGATCCCTATGGCCCCACTGAGTTCTATGGCCCCATTGATTCCTATGGTCAAATTGATCCCTATGGCCCCTTTGAGTTCTATGGCCCCATTGATTCCTATGGTCACATAGATCGGTATGGCCCCATTGATTCCTATGGCCCCATTGATTCCTATGGCCCCATTGATTCCTATGGCCCCATCGATCCCTATGGCCACATTTAGTTCTATGGCCCCATTGATCCCTATGGCCCCATTGATTCCTATGGCCCCATTTAGTTCTATGGCCACAATGATTCCTACGGCCCCGTTAATTCCTATGGCCACACTTATCCCTATGGCCCCATTGAGTTCTATGCCCCCACTGATTCCTATGGCCCCATTGATTCCTATGGTCAAATTGATCCCTATGGCCCCTTTGAGTTCTATGGCCCCATTGATTCCTATGGCCCCATTGTGTTCTATGGCCCCATTGAGTTCTACGGACCCATCGATTCCTACGGTCCCATTGATCGTTGTGGCCCCATAGATCCCTATGTCCCCATTAATCCCTATGGCCCCATTGATTCCTATGGCCCCTTTGATCCCTATGATCCCTTTGATTCCTATGGCCAAGTTGATTCCTGTGGCCACATTCATTCCTAAGGCCCCAGTGAGTTCTATGGCCCCATTGATTCCTATGGCCCCATTGATTGCTATGGCCCCATTGATTCCTTTCGCCTCATTGAGTTCTACATCCCCATTGAATTTTATTTTCCCATTGATTCCTATGGCCCCATTGATTCCTGTGGCCCCATTGATCCTTATGGCCCCTTTGATTCCTGTGGCCCCATTGATTCCTCTGGCCACATTGATCCCAATGGCCCCACTGATTCCTATGGCCTCATTGATTCCTATGGTGCCATTGATCTTTATGGCCCCACTGATTCCTATGGTCCCATTCATCCCTATGGCCCCATTGATCCCTATGGCCCCTTGATTTCTATGGCTCCATTGATTCCTATGGCCCCATTGAGTTCTATGGCCCCACTGATTCCTATGGCCCCATTGAGTTTTATGGCCCCATTGAGTTCTATGGCCACATTGATTCCTAAGGTCCCATTGAGTTCTATGGCCTCATTGATTCCTATGGCCCCAATGATTCCTTTGGCCTCATTGATTCCTTTGGCCCCAATGATTCTCATGGCCCCATTGATTCCTATGGCCCCATTGATCCCTATGGCCCCATTGGTCCCTATATTCCATTTAATTCCTTTGGCCCCATTGATTTTTGTTGCCCCATTGATCGCTGTGGCCCCATTGATCCCTATGGCGCCATTGATTCCTATTTCCCCATTGTTCCCTATGGCACAATTGATCCCTATGGCCCCACTGAGTTCTATGGCCCCATTGATTCCTAGGGTCCCATTGATCCCTATGGTTCCAGTGATCCCTATGGCCCCATTAATTCCTATGGACCCATTGATCGCTGTGGCCCCATTGATCCCTATGGCCCCATTGATTCCTATTGCCCCATTGTTCCCTATGGCCCCATTGATCCCTATGGCCCCACTGAGTTCTATGGCCCCATTGATTCCTATGGTCAAATAGATCGCTATGGCCCCATTGATTCCTATGGCCCCATTGATTCCTAATGCCCCATTGATTCCTATGGCCCCATCGATCCCTATGGCCACATTGAGTTCTATGGCCCCATTGATCCCTATGGCCCCATTGATTCCTATGGCCCCATTTAGTTCTATGGCCACAATGATTCCTACGGCCCCGTTAATTCCTATGGCCCCATTGAGTTCTATGGCCCCACTGATTCCTATGGTCCCATTGATTCCTGTGGCCCCATTGATCCCTATGTCCCCATTGATCCCTATGGCCCCATTTATGCCTATGGCCCCCTTGATTCCAATTCCCCGTTGATTCCTATGGTCCCATTGTGTTCTATGACTCCATTGAGTTCTATGGCCCCATAGATCCCTATGTCCCCATTGATCCCTATGGCCCCATTGATTCCTATGGCCCCTTTGATCCCTATGATCCCTTTGATTCCTATGGCCAAGTCGATTCCTGTGGCCACATTAATTCCTATGGCCCCAGTGAGTTCTATGGACCCGTTGATTCCTATGGCCCCTTGATTCCTATGGCCCCATTGATTCCTTTGGCCTCATTGAGTTCTACGGCCCCATTGAATTTTATGTTCCCATTAATCCCTATGGCCCCATTGATTCCTGTGGCCCCATTGATCTCTATCGTCCCATTGTGTTCTATGACCCCACTGAGTTCTATGGCCACATCGATCCATATGGCCCCATTGATCCTTATGGCCCCATTGATTCCTATATCGCCACTGATCCCGATGGCCCCACTGATTCCTATGGCTCCACTGATTCCTATGGCCCTACTGATCCCTATAGACCCATTGATTCCTATGGCCCTTTTGATTACTAAGGCCCCATTGATACCTATGCCTCCATTGATCCCTATTGCCCCATTGATCCATATGGCCCCATTGATTCCTGTGGCCCCACTGATTCCTGTGGCCCCATTGATTCCTATGGCCCCTTTGATCAGTATGATCCCTTTGATTCCTATGGCCATATTGATTCCTGTGACCCCATTCATTCCTATGGCCCCAGTGAGTTCCTTGGCCCCATTGATCCCTATGGCCCCATTCATCCCTATGGCCCCATTGATCTCTATGGCCCCATTGAGTTCTAGGGCCCCTTTGAGTTCTATGGCCCCATTGATTCCTATGGCCACATTGATTTCTATGGCCCCATTGATTTTTATGTTCCCATTGATTCCTATGGCCCCATTGATTCCTGTGGCCCCATTGATCCCTATGGTCCCATTGTGTTCTATGGCCCCATTGAGTTCTATTGCCCCCATCGATCCCTATGGCTCCATTGATCCTTATGGCCCCATTGTTTCCTAAGTCCCCACTGATCCCTATGGCCCCATTGATTCCTGTGGCCCCATTGATTCCTGTGGCCCCATTGATCCCTATGGCCCCACTGATTCCTATGGTCCCATTGATTCCTATGGTCCCATTGATCCCTATGGCCCCATTGATCCCTAGGGCCCCTTGATTTTCTATGGCTCCATTGATTCCTATGGCCCCATTGAGTTCTATGGCCCATTTGATCCCTATGGTCCCATTGATCTCTATGGCCCCATTGAGTTCTATGGCTCCATTGATCCCTATAGCCCCATTGATCCTTATGGCCCTATTGAGTTCTAAGGCCCCATTGAGTTCTATGGCCCCTTTGATACCTATGGCCACATTGATTCCTATGGTCCCATTGATCGTTGTGTCCTTGTCACGGTGTTATCCGTGACAGTAACCCAAGGGGGAACCGAGAAGGGAAGAAGAAAGGGAGAGGGAAAACAAACTGCTGCGCGGCCGTCTCAGCAGAGCCGCGCGCTCCAGGGGGAGGGGAAACAGAGGGGATTGAGGGTCTGTAAAGATAAACACAACGGCACGATCTGAGAAGGAACGGTAACTTTACTAAATCTAATAAAAATGAACAATTGAGAGAGAGAGACAAATTTTCCAAACCAGAAAACTGGGAGCTTACTTTACACGTGCTGAACTCCTCACGGCAGCCCCGACAGCGCGCCACAAAAAGCGCGGGCCTCGCGTCTGGTACGGAGCTCCACCCCTCCCCTGCTCCCCACAGCATTAACTCCTTAACGGCCTGCATGATGTTCTGATGTGGAATACCGGCATCAAAACCACAAAACCACAACATTCCACCCCTTATTCCACATCATCACATCATGCTTAACATGTATCTATATAAAACCAAGAACAGCAATAACACAGATTACATACAAATAGATCTATACATATACATATACACATGGAATCACAGACTGCACTCCCCCAGCATCAAATTCCCTTGTGGTACACACTGGACATCCCCATTTTTATCCATTACCCACCAGGTGCACCCAGGTCCCTGTGCAAAAACTGTTCCTCGGAGGGGTCTGCCCTTTCCAGAGGCTGGAAGGACCCACACCGCTTTTCCCAACATGCTCTCCACATGTACTACAGGGACCTTATCTCCTTTTGTAGGGAGCTGGATTGTGTAGGACCATCTCGGTTGACTGATCCCCTAGTGCTGACCAACCAGGTGGCTTCTGACAGATTTTTCTCCCAATGCTTAAATGTCCCGCCACCCAGTGGTCGCCTCCACCATGGTGAGCACATAACGCTTACCATTGCGAGATCGCGGCAAGGTGATATAATCAACCTGCCACGCCTCCCCATATTTATACTTCTGCCATCTCCCTTCCTGCCAGAGAGGTTTCATCCTCTTGGCTTGTTTAATTATGGCACATGTATCACAGTCATTGGGTAACCTGTGCGATGACATCCATAGTTAAGTCCACCCCTCGGTCTCTAGCCCACTTGTAGGTCGCATCCCTTCCTTGACGGCCTGAGGTCTCATGGGCCCACCGAGCTAAAAATAACTCTCCTTTGTTCTGCCAGTTCAAGTCTATTTGAGACACTTCAATTTTAGCAGCTTGATCTCTGCTGTAATTCTCTCACACGTGCTCATAGTGCAGGGGTGGGTTTTTTATGCCACTTCTTCATGTCCTCTCCATTCTCTCGTAAGAAGCTCCACATGGACACACGTGACATGAAGTTACTGCTGTCATTTGCTCGAGCAGAGAGGCGGTTGCCTTTGATGGCTGAGACTTTTATCAGTTCGATCAGTTTCTCCATCAGATTCTTTGGATCATCCCCGTCTTCATCCGGTGTTTCAGACACTGACACAGGTCCATCCCGGTTCATCAGTAAGGACAATTCCTCCAGTATCATTTTCAGTATCTTCTTTATGTCACTGACTTCTCCTGCTACCGATGATACAGCTGCAATGGAAATGTGTGATGGTGGAAGTTGTTCAAAATTTTGAAGTGTAGTAACCACTTCATGAAATGGGAGTCTTCTGTTTCGGCCCTCGAGTACATTGAATGTTGCTACCAGTGTACTTGCGTACCTTTCTGGTGCTGTTTTTGAGAGCTTCCGATATACATCAGCTTTACACCATGCTTTCTCAGGATCGCGGTCCTGGTGTGGATTGTTAGGGACGAAAGTAGGATCATACAGCATCTCTACTACAGCCATTTCTCTCAGAAATTGGACGCCCTTCTCCACAGTATTCCATCTTTCCACCTTAGGCTCCAGATCGTCTTTGTAAGGAAATCTCTCCTTTACAGCTACTAGTACTCGTTCCCAGAGGGTAGCAACTCCACTCAGACATCTACTAATCCCTCTGTCAATAGCTGGGTCTCGAGCAATGCTTCCCAGTTGGCGGGCTTCGTTGCCATCTAGGGACACGCTGCAGGCACCGTTGTCCCAACACCGCAGCAACCAGGTGACAATAGGTTCATCTGAGCGCCGTACAAACTCCTTTCTTGAACCCTGGATTTCAGTCATCTTTAGGGGCCGACGAATAGTAGTAATGGTGATTTCTTCATTATCACTGTCCTCTCCATGCCTCACACTTTTCTTAGTGGCCTTTCTAGGTGGTGGTGGTGGTGGTACTGAGGAGGGCCCCTCACCTGGATCTTCCTCTTCTCTCTCATCTCTGTCGTCTCCACGTTTCTCACCTTCCTTAGTGGCCTTTTTAGGTGGTGGTGGTGGTGGAGTTGGTGCTGAAGAAGGCCCCTCACCTGGATCTTCCTTTTTTTTCTCTGCTTCTTCTTCTTTCCGTTCTAGCCGCGAGGACACTCGTTTCCATTTCTGACCTTCCACAGGGGCAACCGACACGGATGCCGGTGCTTCCTGTGACTGGTCAGGTTTAACCTCAAGGTTTTCATTTTTGCTCTGAACCTCGGTTTGGAAACCATTTCTCTCAAGAATATCAATTATAGCTCGATAAGCACAAGCCAAGCCTCAAACAATCCGTTCCTTCTCAGATCTGCCTGAGTCACATGACTCCTGACCTAAACACTCACTGAATTTCTCAGGATCCCGCAGGTGCTCAAGATCAAAATCACATTGCACCGGGGGTCCCCACGCTTCTAATTTCTTTCCTAATTTTTCCCACCTTCCCTGCCATTCAACACTCTCTGGTTCTGAGGAAGGCTTCCTCCACTGGATGTAAATTACTGTTACAGAGAGTACATGCAGAAAAATGGATAACACAGTTGCCAGGATGACATCTTGAACATAGGTAAAAACCTGGAAAGAGTACCTGGAAACCAATCCAAATGCCGTATAATCTGTCATATTAACCAGGGCGTTTAGGCAGGAGGGGGGTAACCCCATCAGCACACTAAAGCAGCTGTATGCATATATGACTCCTGTGCTGAACATGAGGAGATTAAAAAGACGCCAACATGCTCTAAGGTACATGAAAACAGTTAGTCCACTCAGCACCAGTTTTACAGGGGAGTACAAATACTGGATTGCCCGCATCCTCCACCAATAATGTGTCACGGTGTTATCCGTGACAGTAACCCAAGGGGGAACCGAGAAGGGAAAAAGAAAGGGAGAGGGAAAACAAACTGCCGCGCGGCCGTCTCAGCAGAGCCGCGCGCTCCAGGGGGAGGGGAAACAGAGGGGATTGAGGGTCTGTAAAGAAAAACACAACGGCACGATCTGAGAAGGAACGGTAACTTTACTAAATCTAATAGAATTGAACAATTGAGAGAGAGAGACAAAATTTCCAAACCAGAAAACTGGGAGCTTACGTTGCACGTGCTGAACTCCTCCCGGCAGCCCCGACAGCGCCTCACAAAAAGCGCGGGCTTCGCGTCTGGTGCCGAGCTCCGCCCCTCCCCTGCTCCCACAGCATTAACTCCTTAACGGCCTGCATGATGTTCTGATGTGGAATACCGGCATCAAAACCACAAAACCACAACATTCCACCCCTTATTCCACATCATCACATCATGCTTAACACACATCTATATAGAACCAAAAACAGTAATAACACAGATTACATACAAACATATCTATACATATATATACACACATGGAATCACAGACTGCACTCCCCCAGCATCAGATTCCCTTGTGGTACACACTGGACATCCCCATTTTTATCCATTACCCACCAGGTGCACCCAGGTCCCTGTGCAAAAACTGTTCCACGGAGGGGTCTGCCCTTTCCAGAGGCTGGAAGGACCCACACCGCTTTTCCCAACATGCTCTTCACATGTACTACAGGGACCTTATCTCCCTCTATGGTCTGTAGGGAGCTGGACTGTGTAGCACCATCTCGGTTTACTGATCCCCTAGTGTTGACCAACCAGGTGGCTTCTGACAGATTTTTCTCCCAATGCTTAAATGTCCCGCCACCCAGTGCTTTCAGTGTGGTTTTTAACAACCCGTTATAGCGCTCGATCTTACCAGCAGCTGGTGCATGGTAGGGAATATGATAGACCCATTCAATGCCATGTTCCTTGGCCCAAGTATCCACAAGTGAATTTTTGAAATGAGTCCCATTATCGGACTCAATTCTTTCTGGGGTTCCATGTCGCCATAGGATTTGCTTCTCTAAGCCTAAGATGGTGTTACGGGCAGTAGCACGGGGTACTGCGTATGTTTCAAGCCACCCAGTGGTCGCCTCCACCATGGTGAGCACATAACGCTTACCACTGCGAGACCGTGGCAAGGTGATATAATCAACCTGCCATGCCTCCCCATATTTATACTTCTGCCATCGCCCTTCCTGCCAGAGAGGTTTCATCCTCTTGGCCTGTTTAATTATGGCACATGTATCACAGTCATGGATCACCTGTGCGATGGCATCCATAGTTAAGTCCACCCCTCGGTCTCTAGCCCACTTATAGGTTGCGTCCCTTCCTTGATGGCCTGAGGTCTCATGGGCCCACCGAGCTAAGAATAACTCTCCTTTGTTCTGCCAATCCAAGTCTATTTGAGACACCTCAATTTTGGCAGCTTGATCTACCTGATGGTTATTTTTCTGTTCCTCAGTAGCTCGATTCTTGGGCACATGAGCATCTACATGGCGCACCTTTACACCCAACCTTTTTGTTCGGACAGCAATGTCTTTCCACAGTTCCGCAGCCCAGATAGGTTTACCCTTTCTTTGCCAGTTGTTTTGTTCCCACTGCTGCAACCACCTCCATAAAGCATTTGCCACCATCCAAGAGTCAGTATAGAGATACAGCATTGGCCACCTCTCACGTTCAGCCACATCTAAGGCTAGCTGGACAGCCTTTACCTCTGCAAATTGGCTTGACTCTCCTTCTCCTTCGGTGGCCTCTGCTACTCGTCGTGTGGGGCTCCACACAGCAGCTTTCCATCTGCGATGTTTCCCAACAATACAACACGATCCGTCAGTGAAGAGGGCATATGTCTTTTCATTTTCTGATAGTTCATTATATGGCGGGGCCTCTTTTGCACGTGGTACCTCCTCTGCTGGTGATGTTCCAAATTTCTTGCCTTCGGGCCAGTCCATGATCACCTCTAACATCCCTGGACGGCTGAGGTTTCCCATCCGAGCTCGCTGTGTAATCAGCGCAATCCACTTACTCCAGGTGGCATCGGTAGCGTGATGGGTGGAGGGAACCTTTCCTCTGAACATCCAGTTCAACACTGGCAATCGAGGTGCCAGGAGCAGCTGCGTCTCAGTGCCAATTACTTCAGAGGCAGCCCGAACTCCCTGGTATGCTGCCAAAATCTCCTTCTCAGTTGGAGTGTAGCACTCTTCCGAACCCCTGTACGCTCTGCTCCAAAATCCCAGGGGTCGGCCTCGGGTCTCCCCAGGGGCTCTTTGCCACAGACTCCAAGTGGGACCTTTCTCTCCAGCAGCAGTGTATAGGATGTTCTTTACATCCTGTCCCATCCGTACTGGCCCCAGGGCAACAGCACGGGCTATCTCCTGTTTAATCTGCTCAAAGGCCTGCTGCTGTTCAGGACCCCATGCAAAATTATTCTTCTTTCGGGTCACCTGATAGAGGGGGCTTACTATGAGACTGTAATTTGGGACATGCATCCTCCAAAAGCCTACTACACCGAGAAAAGACCGTGTCTCCTTTTTGCTAGTGGGTGGTGACATGCTGGTGATTTTGTCAACCACATCTCCTGGGATGTGACGACGCCCATCTTGCCATTTTACTCCTAGGAACTGAATTTCTTGGGCAGGTCCCTTCACTTTGTTTCGTTTGATAGCAAAACCAGCACCCAGAAGAATTTGGATTATTTGCTCTCCTTTTTTAAAAACTTCTTCTGCTGTATCACCCCACACAACAATGTCATCAATATATTGGAGGTGCTCAGGTGCCCCACCCTGTTCCAGTGTGGTCTGGATCAACCCATGGCAAATGGTTGGGCTGTGTTTCCACCCCTGGGGCAAACGGTTCCAAGTGTACTGAATGCCCCTCCACATGAAAGCAAACTGTGGTCTGCATTCTGTGGCCAAAGGAATAGAGAAGAATGCATTGGCAATGTCAATGGTAGCATACCACTTGGCTGCTTTTGACTCCAGCTCATATTGCAGCTCCAACATATCTGGCACAGCAGCGCTCAGTGGGGGTGTGACTTCATTCAGACCACGGTAATCTACCGTCAGCCTCCATTCTCCATTGGATTTACGTACTGGCCATATGGGGCTGTTAAACGGTGAGTGGGTTTTGCTGATCACTCCCTGGCCCTCTAACTGACGGATCAAAGCATGAATGGGGAGCAAGGAATCCCTGTTGGTACGGTATTGCCGTCTGTGTACTGTTTTTGTCGCAATTGGTACCTGCTGCTCTTTTACTTTCAGTACCCCCACAACAAACGGATCCTCTGACAGGCCAGGTAAAACAGACAGCTGCTGAATGTTGTCAGCATCTACAGCAGCTATTCCAAAAGCCCATCGGTATCCTTTGGGATCCTTGAAATGTCCCCTTCTAAGATAATCAATACCGAGTATGCATGGAGCCCCCTGTCCAGTCACTATACGATGTTTCTGCCAGTCTTTACCGGTGAGGCTTATTTCTGCCTCCAACACAGACAATTCCTGAGAGCCCCCAGTCACTCCAGAAATATAAATCAATTCTGTCCCTTTATAACTCGAAGGCGTTAGAGTGCACTGTGCACCAGTGTCCACCAGTGCCTTATATTTTTGTGGCTCTGATGTGCCAGGCCATCGAATCCACACAGTCCAATACACTCTATTATCCCTTTCCCTCCCCTGGCTGAGGGCAGGGCCCCTCTATTGGTTACCTGTGGTGACCGGAGCAATTTCATTGGTGGCTGATCTCTGCTGTAATTCTCTCACACGTGCTCGTAGTGCAGGGGTGGGTTTTTTATGCCACTTCTTCTTGTCCTCTCCATTTTCTCGTAAGAAGCTCCACATGGACACACGCGACATGAAGTTACTGCTGTCATCTACTCGAGCAGAGAGGCGGTTGCCTTTGATGGCTGAGACTTTTATCAGTTTGATCAGTTTCTCCATCAGATTCTTTGGATCATCCCCGTCTTCATCCGGTGTTTCAGACACTGACACAGGTCCATCCCGGTTCATCAGTAAGGACAATTCCTCCAGTATCATTTTCAGTATCTTCTTTATGTCACTGACTTCTCCTGCTACCGATGATACAGCTGCAATGGAAACGTGTGATGGTGGAAGTTGTTGTTCAAAATTTTGAAGTGTAGTAACCACTTCATGAAATGGGAGTCTTCTGTTTCGGCCCTCGAGTATATTGAATGTTGCTACCAGTGTACTTGCGTACCTTTCTGGTGCTGTTTTTGAGAGCTTCCGATATCCATCAGCTTTACACCATGCTTTCTCAGGATCGCGGTCCTGGTGTGGATTGTTAGGGACGAAAGTAGGATCATACAGCATCTCTACCACAGCCATTTCTCTCAGAAATTGGACGCCCTTCTCCACAGTATTCCATCTTTCCACCTTAGGCTCCAGATCGTCTTTGTAAGGAAATCTCTCTTTTACAGCTACTAGTACTCGTTCCCAAAGGGTAGCAACTCCACTCAGACATCTACTAATCCCTCTGTCAATAGCTGGGTCTCGAGCAATGCTTCCCAGTTGGCGGGCTTCGTTGCCATCAAGGGACACGCTGCTGGCACCGTTGTCCCAACACCGCAGCAACCAGGTGACAATAGGTTCATCTGAGCGCCGTACAAACTCCTTTCTTGAACCCTGGATTTCAGTCATCTTTAGGGGCCGACGAATAGTAGTAATGGTGATTTCTTCATTATCACTGTCCTCTCCATGCCTCACACTTTTCTTAGTGGCCTTTCTAGGTGGTGGTGGTGGTGGTGGTGCTGAGGAGGGCCCCTCACCTGGATCTTCCTCTTCTTTCTCATCTCTGTCGTCTCCACGTTTCTCACCTTCCTTAGTGGCCTTTTTAGGTGGTGGTGGTGGTGGAGTTGGTGCTGAAGAGGGCCCCTCACCTGGATCTTCCTTCTTTTTCTCTGCTTCTTCTTCTTTCCGTTCTAGCCGAGAGGACACAAGTTTCCATTTCTGGCTTTCCACAGGGGCAACCGACACGGATGCCGGTGCTTCCTGTGACTGGTCAGGTTTAACCTCAAGGTTTTCATTTTTGTTCTGAACCTCGGTTTGGAAACCATTTCTCTCAAGAATATCAATTATAGCTCGATAAGCACAAGCCAATCCCCAAACAATCCGTTCCTTCTCAGATCTGCCTGAGTCACATGACTCCTGACCTAAACACTCACTGAATTTCTCAGGATCCCGCAGGTGCTCGAGATCAAAATCACATTGCACCGGGGGTCCCCACGCTTCTAATTTCTTTCCTAATTTTTCCCACCTTCCCTGCCATTCAACACTCTCTGGTTCTGAGGAAGGCTTCCTCCACTGGATGTAAATTACTGTTGCAAGGAGTACATTCAGAAAAACAGATAACACAATTGCCAGGCTGACATCTTGAACATAGGAAAAAACCTGAAAAGAGTACCTGGAAACCAATTCAAATGCCGTATAATCTGTCATATTAACCAGGGCGTTTAGGCAGGAGGGGGGTAACCCCATCAGCACACTAAAGCAGCTGTATGCATATATGACTCCGGTGCTGAACATGAGGGGCTTAAAAAGACGCCAACATGCTCTAAGGTACATGAAAACAGTTAGTCCACTCAGCACCAGTTTTACAGGGGAGTACAAATACTGGACTGCCCGCATTCTCCACCAATAATGTGTCACGGTGTTATCCGTGACAGTAACCCAAGGGGGAACCGAGAAGGGGAAAAAAAAAACTGTCCGTCAGTGGCCGCGCGCCGCCTCAGCACAGCCGCAGGCTCCGGGGGAGGGGAAAACAGAGGGAATAGAGGGTCTGTAAAGAAAAACACAACGGCACGATCTGAGAAGGAACGGTAACTTTACTAAATCTAGTAGAATTGAACAATTGAGAGAGAGAGACAAAATTTCCAAACCAGAAAACTGGGAGCTTACGTTGCACGTGCTGAACTCCTCCCGGCAGCCCCGACAGCGCCTCACAAAAAGCGCGGGCTTCGCGTCTGGTGCCGAGCTCCGCCCCTCCCCTGCTCCCACAGCATTAACTCCTTAACGGCCTGCATGATGTTCTGATGTGGAATACCGGCATCAAAACCACAAAACCACAACAATGGCCCCATTAATCCCTATGGCCCCATTGATCCCTATGGCTTCATTGATCCCTATTGCCACATTGAGTTCTATGGCCGCATGAATTCCTATGGACTTATTGACCCCTATGGCCACATTGATCCCTATGGCCCCATTGATTCCTATGGCCCCATTGATTCCTGTGGCCCCATTGATTTCTGTGGCCACATTGATCCCTATGGCCCCACTGATTCCTATGGCCCGATTGATTCCTATGGTGCCATTGATCCCTATGGCACCATTGATTCCTATGGTCCCATTGATCCCTATGGCCCCATTGATCCCTATGGCCCATTGATTTTCTACGGCTCCATTGATTCCTATGGCCCCATTGATTCCTATGGCCCCATTGATTCCTATTGCCCCATTGAGTGCTATGGCCCCATTGATCCCTATGGCCCCATTCATCCCTATGGCCCCATTGATCCCTATGGCCCCTTTTAGTTCTAGGGCCCATTGATTCCTATGGTCACATTGATCCCTATGGCCCCATTGATTCCTAAGGCCCCATTGATTACTACGGCCCCATTGATTCCTAGGGCCCCATTGATCCCTATGGCCCCATTTTTTCCTATGACCCAATGATGACTATGGCCCCATTCATTCCTATGGCCCCATTGATTCCTATGGCCCCATTGATTCCTCTGGACACATTGATCCCTATGGCCCATTGATTTTCTATGGCTCCATTGAGTTCTATGGCCCCACTGATTCCTATGGCCCCATTGATTCCTCTGGACCCATTGATCCCAATGGTTCCATTCATCCCTATGGCCCCATTGATCTTTATGGCCACATTGATTCCTATGGCCCCATTGATCCCTATGGCCCCATTGATCCCTAAGGCTTCCTTGATCCCTATTGCCCCATTGAGTTCTATGTCCGAATGAATTCCTTTGGCCTTACTGATCCCTATGGCCCCATTGAGTTCTATGGCCCCACTGATTCCTAAGGCCCCATTGATTCCTATGGCCCTATTGATCCCTATGGCCCCATTGATCCATATGGCCCCATTGAGTTCTATGGCCCCACTGATTCCTATGGCCCCATTGATTCCTATGGCCCCATTGATCCCTATGGTTCCATTGATCCCTATGGCCCCATTGATCTTTATGGCCCCATTGATTCCTAAGGCCCCATTAATCCCTAAGGCCCCATTGATCCCTATGGCTTCATTGATCCCTATTGCCCCATTGAGTTCTATGGCCCCATTGATACCTATGGCCCCATTGATTTTTATGGCCCCCTTGAGTTCTATGGCCACATTGATTCCTATGGCCCCATTGAGTTCTTTGGCCCAACTGATCCCTATGGCACCATTGAGTTCTAAGGCCCCATTGAGTTCTTTGGCCCAATTGATCCCTATGGCCCCATTGATACCTAAGGCCCCATTGAGTTCTTTGGCCCAATTGATCCCTATGGCCCAATCGATTCCGATGGCGCCATTGATTCCTATGGCACCATTGATCCTTATGGCCACATTGAGTTCTATGGCCCCACTGATTTTTATTGCCCCATTGATTCCTATGGCCCAATTGATCCCTATGGCCCCGTTGATCCCTATGTCCCCTTTGAGAATAATGGCCCCACTGATTCCTATGGCCCCACTGATTCCTAAGGCCCCATTGATCCCAATGGTTCCATTGATCCCTAAGGCCCCATAGATCTTAATGGCACCATTGATTCCTATGGCCCCATTGATCCCTATGGCTTCATTGATCCCCATGGCTTCATTGATCCCTATTGCCCTGTTGAGTTCTATGGCCGCATGAATTCCTATGGCCTTATTAATCCCTACGGCCCCATTGATCCCTATGGCCCCATTGATTCCTGTGGCACCATTGATTCCTGAGGCCCCATTGATCCCTATGGCCCCATTGATCCCTATGGCCCCATTGATTCCTATAGTGCCATTGATCCCTATGGTTCCATTGATCCCTAAGGCCCCATTGATCTTTATGGCACCATTGATTCCTATGGCTTCATTGATCCCTATTGCCCCACTGAGTTCTATGGCCGCATGAATTCCTATGGCCTTATTGATCCCTATGGCCCCATTGATCCCTATGGCCCCATTGATTCCTATGGCCCCATTGATTCTTGTGGCACCATTGATTCCTGTGGCCCCATTGATCCCTATGGCCCCACTGATTCCTATGGCCCCATTGATTCCTATGGTGCCATTGATCCCTATGGCCCCTTGATTTTTTATGGCTCCAGTGATTTTTATGGCCCCATTGAGTTCTATGGCCACATTGATTCCTAAGGCCCCATTGAGTTCTATGGCCCCATTGATTTCGATGGCCCCATTGATTCCTTTGGCCTCATTGATTCCTATGGTCCCATTGATCTCTATGACCACACTGCGTTCTATGGCCCCATTGATACCTATGGCCCCATTGATCCCTAGGGCCCCATTGATCCCTAGGGCCCCATTGACCCCTATATTCCATTTAATTCCTATGGCCCCATTGATTTTTGTGGCCCTATTGATCGCTGTGGCCCCATTGATCCCTATGGCCCCATTGATTCCTATAACCCCATTGATCCCAATGGCCCCATTGATTCCTATATTCCATTTAATCCCTATTGCCCCATTGATTTTAGTGGCCCCATTAATCGCTGTGGCCCCATTGATCCCTATGGACACATTGATTCCTATTGCCACATTGTTCCCTATGGCCCCATTGATCCCTATGGCCCCACTGAGTTCTATGGCCCCATTGATTCCTATGGTCCCATTGATCCCTATGGCCCCTTTGAGTTCCATGGCCCCATTGATTCCTATGGTCACATTGATCCCTATGGCACCATTGATTCTTATGGCCCCATCGATTCCTATGGCCCCATCGATCCCTATGGCCCCATTGATCTTTATGGCCGCATTGATCCCTATGGCTTCATTGATACCTATGGCCCCATGTAGTTCTATGGCCACATTAATTCCTATAGCCCCATTGATTCCTATGGCCCCATTGATCCCTAAGGCCCCTTTGATCCCTATGTCCCCACTGAGTTTTATGGCCCCTCTGATTCCAATGGCCCCATTGATTCCTATGGACCCATTGATCGCTGTGGCCCCATTGATCCCTATGGCTCCATTGATTCCTATTGCCCCATTGTTCCCTAAGGCCCCATTGATCCCTATGGCCCCACTGAGTTCTACGGCCCCATTGATTCCTATGGTCAAATTGATCCCTATGGCCCCTTTGAGTTCTATGGCCCCATTGATTCCTATGGTCACATAGATCGCTATGGCCCCATTGATTCCGATGGCCCCATTGATTCCTAAGGCCCCATCGATCCCTATGGCCACATTGAGTTCTATGGCCCCATTGATCCCAATGGCCCCATTGATTCCTATGGCCCCATTTAGTTCTATGGCCCCATTTAGTTCTATGGCCACAATGATTCCTACGGCCCCGTTAATTCCTATGGCCACACTTATCCCTATGGCCCCATTGAGTTCTATGCCCCCACTGATTCCTATGGTCTCATTGATTCCTGTGGCCCCATTGATCCCTATGGCCCCATTGATCCCTATGGCTCCTTTTATCCCTATGGCCCCATTGATTCCAATGCCCCGTTGATTCCTATGGTCCCACTGTGCTCTATGGCCCCATTGAGTTCTATGGCCCCATCGATTCCTACGGTCCCATTGATCGTTGTGGCCCCATAGATCCCTATGTCCCTATTAATCCCTATGGCCCCATTGATTCCTATGGCCCCTTTGATCCCTATGATCCCTTTGATTACTATGGCCAAGTTGATTCCTGTGGCCACATTCATTCCTATGGCCCCAGCGAGTTCTATGGCCACATTGATTCCTATGGCCCCATTGATTGCTATGGCCCCATTGATTCCTTTCGCCTCATTGAGTTCTACGTCCACATTAAATTTTATGTTCCCATTAATCCTTATGGCCCCATTGATTCCTGCCTGTGTCCCCATTGATTCCTCTGGCCACACTGATCCTTATGGCCCCACTGATTCCTATGGTCCCATTCATCCCTATGGCCCCATTGATCCCTATGGCCCCTTGATTTCTATGGCTCCATTGATTCCAATGGTCCCATTGAGTTCTATAGCCCCATTGATTCCTATGGCCCCATTGAGTTTTATGGCCCCATTGAGTTCTATGGCCCCATTGATTCCTATGGCCCCATTGATTTTTATGGCCTTTTTGAGTTCTATGGCCACATTGATTCCTATGGCCCCATTGAGTTCTTTGGCCCAACTGATCCCTATGGCCCCATTGAGTTCTAAGGCCCCATTGAGTTCTTTGGCCCAATTGTTCCCTATGGCACAATTGATTCCTATGGCGCCATTGATTCCTATGGCCACATTGATCCTTATGGCCTCATTGAGTTCTATGGCCCCACTGATTTTTATGGCCCTTTGATTCCTATGGCCCCATTGATCCCTATGGCCCCGTTGATCCCTATGTCCCCATTGAGTACTATGGCCCCACTGATTCCTATGGCCCCATTGATTCCTATGGCCCCATTGATCCCTATGGTTCCATTGATCCCTAAGGCCCCATTGATCTTAATGGCAACATTGATTCCTATGGCCCCATTGATCCCTATGGCCCCATTGATCCCTATGGCTTCATTGATCCCTATTGCCCCATTGAGTTCTATGGCCGCATGAATTCCTATGGCCTTATTAATCCCTATGGCCCCTTTGATCCTTATGGCCCTATTGATTCCTATGGCACCATTGATTCCTGTGGCCCCTTTGATCCCTATGGCCCCACTGAGTTCTATGGCCCCTCTGATTCCAATGGCCCCATTGATTCCTATGGTCCCGTTGATCTCTATGGCCACGTTGCGTTCTATGTCTCCATTGATTCCTATGGTCACATTGATTCCGATGGTCCCATTGATCGTTGCGTCCCCATTGATTCCTATGGTCCCATTGATTCCTATGGTCCCATTGATCGTTGCGTCCCCATTGATTCCTATGGTCCCATTGATTCCTATGGTCCCATTGATTCCTATGGCCCCATTGATCCCTATGGCCCCATAGATCCCTATATTCCATTTAATTCCTACGCCCCCATTGATTTTTGCGGCCCCATTGATCGCTGTGGCCACTTTGATCCCTATGGCGCCATTGATTCCTATTGCCCCATTGTTCCCTATGGCCCCATTGATCCCTATGGCCCCACTGAGTTCTATGGCCCCATTGATTCCTATGGTCCCATTGATCCCCATGGCCGAATTGATTCCTATGGCCCCAGTGATTCCTATGGCCCCTTTGATTCATATAGCCCCATCGATCCCTATGTCCACATTGAGTTCTATGGCCCCATTGATCCCTATGGCCCCATTGATCCCTATGGCCCCATTGATTCCTATGGCCCCACTGATCCCTATAGCCCCATTGAGTTCTAAGGCCCCATAGAGTTCTATGGCCCCATTAATCCCTTTGGCCCCATTGATTCCTATGGCCCCATTGATCCCTATGGCACCATTGAGTTCTATGGCCCCTTTGATGACTATGGCCCCATTGATTCCTATGGCCCCATTGATTCCTATGGCCCCATCGATCCCTATGGCCCCATTGATCCCCATGGCCCCATTGAGTTCTATGGCCCCAATGAATCCTATGGCCCCATTGATTCCTATGGCCCCATTGATCCCTATTGTTCCATTGATCCCTATGGCCCCATTGATCTTTATGGCCCAATTGATTCCTATGGCCCCAATGATCCCTATGGATCCATTGATCCCTATGGCACCATTGATCCCTACGGCTTCATTGATCCCTATTGCCACATTGTGTTCTATTGCCGCATCAATTCCTATGGCCTTATTGATCCTTATGGCCCCATTGATCCCTATGGCCCCATTGATTCCTATGGCCCCATTGATTCCAGTGGCCCCATTGATTCCTGTGGCTCCATTGATCCCTATGGCCCCACAGATTCGTATGGCCCCATTGATTCCCATGGTGCCATTGATCCCTATGGCCCCATTGATTCCTACGGTGCCATTGATCCCTATGGCCCCATTGATCCCTATGGCCCCTTGATTTTCCATGGCTCCATAAATTCCTAAGGCCCCATTGAGTTCTATGGCCCTTTGATTCCTATGGCCCCATTGATTCCTATGGCCCCATTGTGTTCTATGGCCCATTTGATCCCTATGGCCCCATTGATCTCTAAGGCTCCATTGAGTTCTTTGGCTCCATTGATCCCTATTGCCCCATTGATCCCTATGGTCCCATTGAGTTCTAAGGCCCCATTGAGTTCTATGGCCCCATTGATTCCTATGGCCCCATTAATTACTTTGGCCCCATTGATTCCTATGGTCCCATTGATCTCTATGGCCACATTGCGTTATATGGCCCATTGATTCCAATGGTCACATTGATTCCTAAGTTCCCATTGATCGTTGTGACCCCATTGATTCCTATGGTCCCATTGATTCCTATGGCCCCATTGATTCCTTTGGCCCCATTGATTCCTTTGGCCTCATTGAGTTTTACGGCCCCATTGAATTTTATGTTCCCATTAATCCCTATGGCCCCATTGATTCCTGTGGCCCCATTGATCCCTATGGTCCCATTGTGTTCTATGACCCCACTGCGTTCTATGGCCCCATTGATCCCTATGGCCCCATTGAACCCTATGGCCCCATTGATTCCTGTGGCCCCTCTGATTCCTGTGGCCCCATTGATTCCTATGGCCCTATTGATTACTATGGCCCCATAGATCCCTATGTCCACATTGAGTTCTATGGCCCCATTGATCCTTATGGCCGCATTGATCCCTATGGCCCCATGTAGTTCTATGGCCACTTTAATTCCTATGGCCCCATTGATTCCTACGGCCCCATTGATCCCTATGGCCCCTTTGACTTCTATGTCCCCACTGATTCCTATGGCGCTATTGATACCTATGATCCCATTGATCCCTACGGCACCATTGATCCCTAAGGCCCCACTGATCCCTATGGCCCCACTGATTCCTATGTCCCCATTGATTCCTATGGTATCATTGATCCCTATGGCCCCATTTAGTTCTATGGCCCCACTGATACCTGTGGCCCCATTGATTCCTATGGCCCCATTGATCCCTATGGTTCCATTGATCCCCATGTCCCCATTGATTCCTATGTACTCATTGATTGCTGTGGCCCCACTGATCCCTATGGCCCCATTGATTCCTACTACCCCATTGTTCCCTATGGCCCCATTGATCCCTATGGCGCCACTGAGTTCTATGGCCCCATTGATTCCTATGGTCAAATTGATCCCTATAGCCCCTTTGAGTTCTATGGCCCCATTGATTCCTATGGTCACATAGATCGCTATGGCCCCATTGATTCCTAAGGCCCCATTGATTCCTATGGCCCCACTGAGTTCCCTGGCCCCATCGATCCTTATGGCCACATTGAGTTCTATGGCCCCATTAATCCCTATGGCCCCATTGATCCCTATGGCTTCATTGATCCCTATTTCCCCACTGAGTTCTATGGCCGCATGAATTCCTATGGCCTTATTGATCCCTATGCCCCCATTGATCCCTATGGTTCCATTGATTCTTATGGCCGCACTGATTCCTGTGGCCCCATTGATCCCTATTGCCCCATTGATTCCTATGGCCTCATTGATTCCAACGGTGCCATTGATCCTTAAGGCCCCACTGATTCCTATGGTCCCATTCATCCCTATGGCCCCATTGATCCCTATGGCCCCATTGATTTCTATGTCTCCATTGATTCCTATGGCCCCACTGAGTTCTATGGCCCCATTGATTCCTATGGTTTGTTTGAGTTTTATGGCCCCATTGAGTTCTATGGCCACATTGATTCCTAAGGCCCCATTGAGTTCTATGGCCTCATTGATTCCTATGGCCCCAATGATTCCTTTGGCCCCATTGATTCCAATGGTCCCATTGATCTCTATGGCCACATTGCGTTCTATGGCCCCATTGATTCCTATGGCCCCATTGATTCCTATGGCCCCATTGATCGCTGTGGCCCCATTGATCCCTATATTCCATTTAATTCCTACGGCCCCATTGATTTTTGTGGCCCCATTGATCGCTGTGGCCCCATTGATCCCTATGGCGCCATTGATTCCTATTTCCCCATTGTTCCCTATGGCCCCATTGATCACTATGGCCCCACTGAGTTCTATGGCCCCATTGATTCCTATGGTCCCATTGATCCCTATGGCCCCTCTGTCTTCTATGGCCCCATAGATTCCTATGGTCACATTGATCGCTATGGCAGAATTGATTTCTAAGGCCCCAGTGATTCCTATGGCCCCTTTGATTCATATAGCCCCATCGATCCCCATGTCCACATTGAGTTCTATGGCCCCATTGATCCCTATGGCCCCATTGATCCCTCTTGCCCCATGTAGTTCTATGGCCACATTGATTCCTATGGCGCCATTGATTCCTATGGTCCCATTGATCCCTATGGCCCCATTGAGTCCTATGGCCCCACTGATTCCTATGGCCCCATTGATCCCTATGGTTCCATTGATCCCTATGTCCCCATTGATCCCTATGGCCCAATTGATCCTTATGGCCCCATTGATCCATATCACCCCACTGATTCCTATGGCCCCACTGATTCCTATGGCCCCACTTATCCCTATGGCGCCATTGATTCCTTTTGCCCCATTGTTCCCTATGGCCCCATTGATCCCTATGGCCCCACTGAGTTCTATGGCCCCATTGATTCCTATGGTCCCATTGATCCCTATGGCCCCTCTGAGTTCTATGGCCCCATATATTCCTTTGGTCACATTGATCCCTATGGCCGAATTGATTCCTATGGCCCCATTGATTCCAATGCCCCGTTGATTCCTATGGTCCCATTGTGTTCTATGGCCCCATTGAGTTCTATGGTCCCATAGATCGTTGTGGCCCCATAGATCCCTATGTCCCCATAGATCCCTATGTCCCCATTGATCCCTATTACCCCATTGATTCCTATGGCCCCTTTGATCCCTATGATCCCTTTGATTCCTATGGCCACATTGATTCCTGTGGCCACATTCATTCCTATGGCCCCAGTGAGTTCTATGGCCCCATTGATTCCTGTGGCCCCATTGATCCCTATCGTCCCATTGTGTTCTATGGCCCCATTGAGTTCTATGGCCCCATCGATCCCTATGGCCCCATTGATCCTTATGGCCCCATTGATTCCTATGGCCCCACTGATCCCTATAGCCCCATTGATTCCTATGGCCCTATTGATCCCTATGGCCCCATTGATCCCTATGGCCCCATTGATTCCTGTGGCCCCACTGATTCCTGTGGCCCCACTGATTCCTATGGCCCCATTGATTCCTATGGCCCCATCGATCCCTATGTCCATATTGAGTTCTATGGCCCCATTGATCCCTATTGCCCCATTGATCCCTATGGCCCCATGTAGTTCTATGGCCACTTTAATTCCTATGGCCCCATAGATTCCTATGGCCCCATTGATCCCTATGGCCCCTTTGACTTCTATGTCCCCACTGATTCCTATGGCCCCATTGATTCCTTTGGCTTCATTGAGTTCTACGGCCCAATTGAATTTTATGTTCCCATTAATCCCTATGGCCCCATTGATTCCTGTGGCCCCATTGATCCCTATCGTCCCATTGTGTTCTATGGCCCCATTGAGTTCTATGGCCCCATCGATCCCTTTGGCCCCATTGATCCTTATGGCCCCATTGATTCCTATGGCCTCACTGATCCCTATGGCCACACTGATTCCTATGGCTCCACTGATTCCTATGGTTTCACTGATCCCTATAGCCCCATTGATTCCTATGGCCCTATTGATTCCTATGGCCCCATTGATCCCTATGGCCCCATTGATTCCTGTGGCCCCACTGATTCCTGTGGCCCCATTGATTCCTATGGCCCCACTGATTCCTATGGCTCCACTGATTCCTATGGCCCCACTGATCCCTATAGCCCCATTGATTCCTATGGCCCTATTGATTCCTATGGCCCCATTGATTCCTATGGCCCCATTGATCCCTATGGCCCCTTTGAGTTCTATGTCCCCACTGATTCCTATGGCCCCATTGATTCCTATGGCCCCATGTAGTTCTATGGCCACTTGAATTCCTATGGCCCCATTGATACCTATGGTCCCATTGATCCCTATGGTTCCATTGATCCCCATGGCCCCATTGATTCCTATGGACCCGTTGATCGCTGCGGCCCCATTGATCCCTATGGCCCCATTGATTCCTATTGCCCCATTGTTCCCTACGGCCCCATTGATCCTTATGGCCCCAGTGAGTTCTATGGCCCCATTGATTCCTATGGTCAAATTGATCCCTATGGCCCCTTTGAGTTCTATGGCCCCATTGATTCCTATGGTCACATAGATCGCTATGGCCCCATTGATTCCTATGGCCCCATTGATTCCTAAGGCCCCATTGATTCCTTTGGCCCCATCGATCCCTATGGCCCCATTGATTCCTATGGCCCCATTGATCCCTATGGCCCCATTGATTCCTATGGCCCCATTTAGTTCTATGGCCACAATGATTCCTATGGCCCCATTAATTCCTATGGCCACACTGATCCCCATGGCCCCATTGAGTTCTATGGCCCCACTGATTCCTATGGCCCCATTGATTCCTGTGGCCCCATTGATCCCTATGGCCCCATTTATCCCTATGGCCCCATTGATTCCTAAGACCCCATTGATTCCTATGGCCCCATTGATCCCTGAGGACACTTGGAGTTCTAGGACCCCATCGATCTCTATGGCCCTATCAATCCTTATGGCCCCATTGATTCCTATGGCCCCATTGATCCCTATGGCCCCATGTAGTTCTATGGCCACATTAATTCCTATGGCCCCATTGATTCCTATGGCCCCATTGATCCCTATGGCCCCTTTGAGTTCTATGGCCCCACTGATTCCTATGGCCCCATTGATACCTATGGTCCCATTGATCCCTATGGCCCCTTTGATCCCTATGGCCCCACTCAGTTCTATGGCCCCACTGATTCCTATGGCCCCATTGATTCCTATGGCCCCATTGATCCCTATGGTTCCATTGATCCCTATGGCCCCATTGATTCCTATGGACCCGTTGATCGCTGCGGCCCCATTGATCCCTATGGCCCCATTGATTCCTATTTCCCCATTGTTCCCTATGGCCCCATTGATCCCTATGGCCCCACTGAGTTCTATGGCCCCATTGATTCCTATGGTCAAATTGATCCCTATGGCCCCTTTAAGTTCTAGGGTCCCATTGATTCCTATGGTCACATAGATTGCTATGGCCCCATTGATTCCTATGGCCCCATTTAGTTCTATGGCCACAATGATTCCTATGGCCCCATTAATTCCTATGGCCACACTGATCCCTATGGCCCCATTGAGTTCTATGGCCCCATTGATCCCTATGGCCCCATTGATCCCTATTGCCCCTTTTATCCCTATGGCCCCATTGATTCCAATGCCCCGTTGATTCCTATGGTCCCATTGTGTTCTATGGCCCCATTGAGTTCTATGGCCCCATCGATCCCTATGGCCCCAGTGATCCTTATGGCCCCATTGATTCCTATGGCCCCATTGATCCCTATGGCCCCATTGATCCCTATGTCTCCATGTAGTTCTATGGCCACTTTAATTCCTATGGCCCCATTGAGTTCTAAGGCCTTATTGATTTCTATGGCCCCTTTGGTCCCTATGGCCCCATTGATTCCTATGACCCCATTGATTCCTACGGCCCCATTGATCCCTATGGCCCCATTGAGTTCTATGGCCCCATTGATTCCTATGGTCACATTGATTCCTATGGCCCTATTGATTCCTTTGGCCCCATTGATTCCTATGGTCCCATTGATTCCTATGTCGCCATTCATCGCTATGGTCCCATTGAGTTCTATGGCCCCATTGATTCCTATGGCCCCATTCATTCCTATGGTCCCATTGATTCCTGTGGCCCCATTGATCCCTATGGTCCCATTGATTCCTATGGCCCCATTGATTCCTATGTCCCCATTGATCCCTATGGCTCCATTGATCCCTATGGCCCCATTGATTCCTATGGCCCCATTGATCCCTATGGCCCCACTGAGTTCTATGGCCCCACTGATTCCTCTGGCCCCATTGATTCCTATGTTCCCATTGATCCCTATGGCCTCTTTGAGTTCTATGGCCTTATTGAGTTCTATGGCTCCATTGATTCCTATGGCCTTATTGATTCCTATAGTCCCTTTGATCGTTGTGGCCCCATTGATCCCTATGGCCTCACTGATTCCTATTGCCCCATTGAGTTCTATGGCCCTATTGATCCCTGTGGCCCCATTGATCCCTGTGGCAACATTGATCCATAGATTCATAGATTCAGGAGGTTGGAATGGACCTACAAGATCATCTAGTCCAACCATCCTCTCACCACCATCCCTACCAATCAAGCTACTAAATCAAATCCCTCAGCACCTCATCTGAACGCTTCTTGAACAGCGCTAGGGATGTTGCCTCAACCCCCTCCCTAGGCAGGCCATTCCAGTGCCGGACCACTCTCTCAGATAAAAAATTTTTCCTCAAGTCTAATCTAAATCTTCCCCGGCACAACTTGTGGCCATTCCCTCTTGTCCTGTCATTGGTTACCTGGGAGAAGAGGCCGACCCCCTCCTTACCACAGCCTCCCTTCAGGAAGTGGTAGAGTGCGATGAGGTCTCCTCTGAGCCTCCTTTTCTCCAGGCTAATCAATCCCAGCTCCCTCAGCTGCTCCTCGTAAGACTTGTGCTCCAGACCCCTCACAGCTTTGTCGCCCTTCTCTGAACACGCTCCAGGGCCTCGATGTCTCTCTTGTAGTGAGGGGCCCAACACTGAACACAGTACTCGAGGTACAGGGGATGATCCCCTCTCTGCTCCTGCTGACCACGCTGTTCCTAATCCAGGCCAGGATTCCGTTGGCCTTCTTGGCCACCTGGGCACACTGCCGGCTCACGTTGGGCATCAACCAACACCCCCAGGTCCTTTTCCTCTGTACACTCCTCAAGCCGTTCTGCCCCAAGCCTATAGCATTGCATGGGGTTATTGTGGCCAAATACAGCACCCAGCACTTGGCCTTATTGAACCTCATCCCATTGACCTCAGCCCAGCTGTTCAGCCTATCCAGATCCCGCTGAAGGGCCTCCCTACCCTCAGGCACATCCACACATCCTCCCAACTCGGTGTCATCCGCAAACTGACTGAGGGTACACTCAGTCCCCTTGTCCAGGTCATCAATAAAGAGATTAAACAGTATTGGCCCCAATACCGACCCCTGGGGGACACCACTCGTGATGGGACGCCAGCTGGACTTAACACCGTTCGCCACCACGACAGTATAAACATATATATCTTTACACAAATATACAAATTTAGATTTTTTTATATAAATATATAAATTTATCTTTCTATATGAATACATAAATTTATCTTTTGATGTAAATATATAAAAGTATACTTCTCAAAAGAGCTGTCAGGCTCCAGAACACCTGGGGAGGTGTTGCAGACACCGACCCCGGGGCTGTGAAGGAGCGTTTCGCCCTCACGCTGAGGGCCACGGTTCAGTAGAACTGCTGGGGACGGCGTGACCTCATAGGTTGGGTTCTCCGAACGCTGCTGCCAATTGCCCAGCCCTCCAGTTTGGTGAGATCTCTCAGCAGGATGTCCTAAGGGAGTCAGGAGCTCACCCCAAATCCGTGCGATCCGCAAACCTGCTCAGTGTGTGCCACGGTTTTATGATTTTGGGGCATTGGTATTCCACATCGTAACATCATGGAGTGCATGAAGAGTCAAAGAGTCAGGGCTCCAGCTCCGCGGATCATCAGTAGTTATGGGTGTACCTGTCCCAGAAGAGAACTCCATTTCCCAGAGCACTGTGCGATGCTTTGTATTTTTACGTATTTTCTGCTCAGAGGAAAAGATATCAACTGCTCGTGTGTCACGGGACGCTCTCTTTCCTTCGGGATCACTCGGCAGTGGGTGCTCGCTGCCGTTCGCCTTCAGCGTTAGCGTAAGGCCTTCAGTTTATCAGACACTCTCTTGCTCATTTTATTTGATTCATTAGCCTCAATTCCAATTAGATCGTATTAGATTGTGTCATTTTGCTGCCTGAGATCTTATTTAGTGAATTAGCTTTCCTCCTCAGATCGTTGCCGCTGCTTTGTTCCTAGGCCCATCTCCCTTTTCCCTTTCCCCTTTCCTGGGCCGTGGGTCCCCCACACCAATGGTCGCGGAACCGTGCCGACCCAGCCCGGTAAATCGTTGACAGCGTGCCTTCAGGTCCCGCACCCAGGTCAATTATGAAAGCATTACGAACCACTGGCCGTGAGATTTCTGTTCTCCCACGGCTAGCTGCCGTCGCAAGGCTGGCCCAGCTCCGTGCTTCGTTAGCGCCAGGGACTTGCTGGAGCAGATCATTGGAAGCCACGGTTACAGGTTGACAAAGAACTGTAATGGTGGCTGTGATGCTGAGAAATCCCTTCTTTGTCTCACGAAGCAGAAAGGCCATGCCCTGATCCCCGGAGCCATGGAGGGGAGATCCTGTCCCTCATGCTGGCACAGGGCCCCTCCTGGGGCATTGAGATGGAGGTTTGTGTGATGTCAAATGAAAGACAAGGGAACAGCAGCACTCTGCGTGGGGTGCAAGATATTGCGAGGCCCAAGTCCCACGTGGGCAATGTGTCTCATCATAGGATTTGGGTGTGAGAAGGGCCCAGTCTGAACAAGCGCTCAATCACAATGGAACTTCGAACTTCAGATCTCTCAGGCCCAAGGTGGAGGGATGTATGGGAACTGCTGAATCACGGCCTGAACCACTGATGGATCACCTGAGGCACTGAGTCAGCTGCAGGGGCACAACTGAGTGTGATTGGAAGGGGTGCAGTTTGACTCCACCTCTCCCAAGACCCCATTGAAGGGCTGACCACCACCGGTGGGGAAGGATCTCTGGTTGGAGATCCCTCCCTGGTGGAGTTATCGGCGAGCCTCGACCATCACCAAGGTGAGCCAATCTCTTCTGCTATTTGTTTGTATACCATCTACTTAAAGCCTACCGGAAATATACCACCTTTCGCACCATTTCCTTGAGTGCTTTCCTCGGGGTTATTTGACCTACAGAGGTGGTTTGTTTTCCTGCTCCAGCAATTAATCGGACAGGCCTCGGTGCCCCGATCCTTTAAAAAAAAAAACCCTCCAATCTTTCAAACTTTGCGTGGACCGCTCCTCATCTTTCTGCATCACTTAGAGAAAAAGAAGAAGTCATTCTCTTTACGGGATTACTGTCACCATATTAAGAATCCTTTCCATCTCACACGTGCGGAAGAGCTCCTTCACCTCCTTGAATACTTTGAGCCCTCCTTTTGATGCCTAATTAAGTTGTAATCAATCCTTTGCAGCATTGCATCTCCCACTTGTTCATCCTGTGATGCATGAGGGCAGCTGAGCCTTATGGTTTTCGGTAAGCGAGAAACAGTTCTTGTCGTTAAGGGCACGCTTTTCTTTCACACTTTGAAATGCCGTTTCTCAGTCCTTAAAAGCATTCCCTTCTTCACCGACCGTGGCTTGTGAAGAAGGAAAGTCAGCTTTAGGATGTTTGGGATTTTGTTTTTAGGCCACATTGATCGACTCGGCGCTTCTTAGGAATTACCCATTTATTACTTAGGCAGAAATTGACGACAGGAAAATGCTCAGCGGGAATGCCAGGTTTGGCACACCCGGATCAGAAATCCCAAAACCTGCACGATTTCTGACTTCTTCGTGTTTGGTGCACCGTTACCTCTGCCAAACGAAGGCAAGACGCTGAGTTATGAGACGACGGTAAATGTGACGTGCCAGGAACGCGTTACAAAGAGAACAGTTCCGTGGTAAAACAGTGAAGGAAGGATAACCACGCAATGGCCCCAACATCTTGTTTGTTGGAACTGCTGCTCCGTTGAGCTGCCAGGCGCCTATTTTGAAGGCATGTGGTTTGGCTAATATTTCACAATTGCACATATTTTTTTTTTCATGTTATCCTGTATAGGATGTATACGTTGTCTGCATGCATATGCAGGACATCCCAGAATACACAGCTGCTGTGTCGCAACAGCTCAGTGCTCTCTGTGGCTGACCAACAGTGCTTTATCACTGCGCTCTCCTACGTACACACAGTGATATAAAATACCTAACGCCACACAAGAAACACCAGCTTTTTCACAAGTGTTTACCACACAGAAAAAAGAAAAAAACAAAAACAAATGCATGCCAGCAGTGAACGCTCACAATGGCAAGCTGAACTGTTCATCATCCCTTGGTCTGCACCTCAGGCGGATTCTCCTGGAGTTGCGTCTGAGTGCTTTTGAAGACCGGCATGCCTTTGCAGACAAGCTGAGGTACGGCTGTAAGGCCTGTGGGAAGAGGAGCTGGGAGCAATAGGTGCTCTCTAGGGGACAAGGGGAGGGCCGGGGTCCATCACCCTAGCCAGCACCGGGGCAGCCGGGGGCACCGGAGCAGCCGCAGGGGCCCATCCCTAGCGCTGTTCAAGAAGCGTTTAGATGAGGTGCTAAGGGATTGGATTGAGTAGCTTGGTGGGTAGGGATGGTGGTGGGAGGACGGTTGGACTAGATGATCTTGGAGGTCCTTTCCAACCTCATGTATCTATGAAATTGGTCCACTGGGTGAGCTCAGTGGCCCCATAGCCAGGCAGGACTGTGTGGAGCTGGAGCCCAGCCTGGCTGCAGCCTCACTAAAGCAGGAGCTGATGGTCCTGGTATGAGGAGGGGCCTGATCAGCTCCAGGATACCCAAGTGGGTCAGGCCGAGCGGTTTGAGTCCTCAGGCCCTGACATTATCTCACCGAGAGGACACAATAAAATAATGCGCGGGGTTGTTCATGTGCTTTGCAGGTATTGAGATCTGTCTGAAAAATTGGTTTATATTGGTTTATACAGTCAGCAGTCAATTCCATATGTGCAGCTTTGCACATATACATACCACATTACTGAGATGTCGATGACATCTGAGCACCTCAGCAAAATCAGTCCCTGCCAATGACCGATATAACAGCTAAGTTTCCTTTCCCCCCTTTTTCCTTCCCTCCTTTTCCCCCCATTCCTTCCTTCCTTCCCCCCCCCATCCCTTCCTTCCTTCCCCCCCCTATTCCTTCCCTCCTTCCCCCCCTTATTCCTTCCTTCCTTCCCCTCTTTTTCCTTCCTTCCTTCCCCCCCCGCAAACGATGATTGCGTCCTCCTGCTGTTCCTGTTGTCTCCCCCAATCTTGTTGTTCCCCCTGAACCCCGACCATAACATTTTGTTATTCCCCTCAACCCCAAACTACTTTATAACATGTTTTGGTTTCATGGAATGTTCTGGGCCCCGATGATGCATGCGCATCAGGACCGGGGGGAGGTGGGATGCCCTCATCCTGCTGCACATGCTGATCCCAACCCCCGTGGACCGGAGCAGCGGACGGCGTGGACTGCATCTCTGGTATAATCAACAAAGGATCACACCTCGATACTGATCTGAATCCACGTTGCTGTCTTTGCCTTGAGAACCCTAATTCTGGCTATTGTTCTGACATTCATTTTTTGTCCTTGTAGATGTTTGCCGTGGAAACGTTTGCTGCGTCTCTCTACTGTTCCATCCGGGCCTCAAACTACTTTGTGCCAACACAAAGCGTAGGAGAGCTGCATCTCCTTCCCTCCTGAGTGCAGCCTTCATCCTCCAGCGCCCTTCTCCTGACACCCTCATTTCCAGCAGGCAAGGAATCAAGAGTGCCCTCGTTTGCTGCATGTCCCAGCTCCCCTCCCAGCTTCAGCATTGCCTCCCAGCCCACCAAACCTGGCCGTCCCCACCGTGCCCCGTGCCGCCGCTGAGTCCCTTCCAGTCTATGCCGACCTCAGCTGAAATACAGAGCAGGGAGAGAGCCTCAGGAAGATCCGGGCCAAGAGATGTGTGGGAGAAGTCCAGTTGTCATGGGGAGGTGAAGGGGTGGGAAAAGATCCCAATTTCTAAGTGACAAACTGAGATGTTGTGGTGGAAGAAGCTGTGTGCTTGGCAGTGGAAGAGCACAGCCACTCAGGAACCAACTGAACGATGTCCCTCCGGCATTTCACGCCTTTTAACTTCGCCTGCTGTAACCAAACTTTTACTTTTCTACCTCTCCTCCAAAACAACAACAAAAAATGACAACTCACTTGTTTCTCTCGCACCACGATCTTCCTGTCCTGTTCATGGATTTGATCGTTCTTCAATTCCAGAACGTGTCTGAAGCTCCTCAGATTTTCTTCTAAGGGCAGATACGGAGCTTTTGCCATCTAGGAAACGTGCCAGCAATTTGTCTGCGTCGGCCACAAATGCATCTTCAGCCGTGAGGTGAAGATTCCCAAAAGTCTACCCAGCGGTTTAGGACTGATGGTGCAATGAAGGGCAGATGGAGGCGGCCTCCCCAGCAGATCTGAACCCTGACATTCTCCTGTGGCACACCCCTTTCTGTGGGCAGCCGCTGGAACCTTCCTCATGGCCTGCCTCGTGGTTCGATGCTGCTGATCCATGGCTTTCTGGGTGTCTTGGACTGTGACCCACACTAGTGAGCTGCCTTGGAGTAGCGGGCGTTGACATCACGGGGACACAGCAAAATCTGTCCTGTCATTATATAAACTAAGTACTGCAGCGGGCATGGAAGGTTCTGACGCTACCTGTCTCCATGGCCAAGCCGTTTTCAGACACTTGTGCTCCTTTCCTAAGGAGTTTTCCCCCCTAAAAGCCTCCAGAGCCCCTCACCCACCCTACTATGTCCATTCCCCATCCCCCACCATCTTGCTTACGTGGCTGTGCTGTGACCACGCTGAAATGACCCAAATTAAAGAAAACCCATTTTAGGTTTCTTTCATTTCAGATAAATAATTGCAGAAAGTGTTCGCTTGCACACTGTAAATTAATAACTTGGCCCCAGTAGACAGCAGCTGAACAAATATTTAATGGCCAGACAGGTCCGTCCACAGAAGCCGAGGAAAAAAATGAGGCAGTGCAGAGAACATCAGAGAAGTTTGCTCAGAATGTGAACAGGACGAGTGTGAAAAGACGAGAAGAGAAAGAGAGGAAGAAGATGAACGCGTGAGATAGAGCACAGGGAATGTTTCGGAAACGGAGCTACACAGGTTGGGTGAGAGAACAGAGGATAGAGGGAAGACCACTGACAGCAGCCCTGCGCTGAACTGTGTTCAGGACAAAGCCATCGGCGCCGATGTTCCCACAGGATTCAAGATCTGGGGTCATGACTGAGGTGTGAGCCCCCGGCCTCGGGGTGGGACCCCATTGCTAACACTGCTGTGTGCCATACGCAGAAGCACAGATCTCGATGGCTACGTAACAATAGTTGCCAACTACCTTCACCTGCTCCTCACTGTTTTTGTTCAAAGCCTCCTCAGACGGGTTTGCTTTGGCCTTCAGGGACTGGCTCTGGAAGGGGAGGGTGCCTACCTGGTCCTGGAGGAGAGGAGAAATGAGCACACTGCTGTGTTATCGATCACCCCTCTCACATTCACACAGCCCAGTCTGAGCTGTGCCACCACCAGGGGAGATGACCACGGCTCAGAAACCACTGCCAGGCGAATTTTTAACACAAGGACACTTGAACGTACGATGGGCTTATCGTAACGAAGTGCCTTGGGGAAGCCCGAGATCCCTGCAATGCCTGCAGCTAGCTGGCAGTGGCTGCCACTGCTCCGTGACGTGTCTTCAGTGCTAAATCACCCCGTCACCTCGGCACGAATAAGAACAACCAGGCCTCCTCCAGACAGCGGGCGTTTATGGCGCGGGCGTGAAAGAGATCTGCTGAACAGTTCCTGCGGTCTGAACAGATTCTCATCGTGCTTTCTCTACCTTTGTAGGCAACATTCCATCCTGCTCGGGGGCTCCTGAGAGGATAATGAGCAGCCGTGAGTTAACGGAGTGGGCTTTGAATGGCATCTCGGAGCTACCGGTGGGAACAATGTGCTATTTTAAGCAGTCTCATTTCTGTTCCCATGAAAGGCATCCCTGCACCTTCCATACACCTGCAAAAGCTGCGGTCGCTGCGAGGCCACGTTCTGTGTTTTGTGTTTGTCATTTCTCAGCTGTAACGCTGCATCAGTGTGCGCTGCAGGATAGGCTGACACACCTGGAGCTGCCAATGCTGCACGAGGAGCACAGTGACGAGTGCTGCGTGTAACAGTACGCACCAGTTGGGGTTTTTCTAAATCGTAATGATCTCTGACCAGGCAACCAAACAGAGCTGGCACTTTGTGCTCACACAAGGTTTCCAAAGTTAACACGAACCCCAGCTGCGCTTTTCTCCCTCTAGGTCTGCCTGCTCTTCCCTTCCAGACGCTGTATAATTCGAATCAGGCAAAGCAGGGAGAAGAGCCCAAGGGGCAGCGTGGCTGCTCACCTCTGGATGGAGCAGAAGAGGCCTTCAGAGAAGCTGAGCCTGGCACAGGGGTCCCTGTGCTGGAGGGATGTGTGGGGACCCACAGGAGCCGTGGCCTCGCAATGGGCACCACAAACTACAGCTGGGGGGAAGCGAGGACCCAGTGTGCTCTGCCAGCACCGCTGTGGGGTGGGAAATAACAGAACTGCTAACCTGGAGGCACGGCCGCATCTGTTCAAAGCTTTCCTTTAATTGTGTTTTCTCCAGTTCGCAAGCAGCAGCCAGTTCTGGGGAAGACACACAGACACGACATCGCTAAGTGAAGTCCAGCAGAGCAGGGGATGGGAGCACAGAGGCTGGGAGCCAGGCACCGCATGGGAAACAGCTTCAGGGCACGGAGGTTGAGGAAGAAACCAGCAGTAACACGCCATGGGGTTCTGGGAGAGCTGCTTTGAGGATCAGCATTTCCCAGCCTTGCAGCGGTCCCTGTACGTCTGCGTGGTCAAATTTGGATTTCTCACATCTGTCAGCTCCCAGGGGCTGTGATCCAAAAAGGTTCAGTATAAAAGCGGGCAAACAACCACGGCAGGGTGAGTATCTCCAAGCCAAGGGGTTTGAAAGTGGGTACATTGACGAGTTTGGATTGCAGTTTCTTTGGGGAGATAAAAAGGGGAGCCAGCAGCTTGGACGCAAAAAGGCAAATAATGGTGCTTGGCCAGGAGCTGCGGAGGACCTGTAAGGTTTAACGACGCTGTCACACCCTGGAGACAAAATGTCCTCTATTTCTAGTACATGATTAAGGGTTTCACTGCTAGAAAAGTTGCCTCGAACTGATTAATAACCAGAAGTTAATCAACAAAGTGGAATAGTTTACCCTCCAACCCAAGGGCATGAGACTGGCATTCGGTACTGTGTGGGAACTGCTGGATCACGGCCTGAACCACTGATGGATCACCTGAGGCGAGCACTGAGTCAGCCGCAGGGCCACAGGTGAAGGTAACGTACCTGTGCGATCGGAAGGGGTGGGGTCTGGCTCCACCTCTCCCAGACCCCATTGAAGGGCTGACCACCACCAGGGAAGGATCTCTGGTTGGGGATCCCTCTGTAGTGGAGTAATCAGCGAGCCTCAATCGTCATCATGGTGAGCCTCTCTTTCCTTACTAGTTATCTGTATGTCATCTACTTAAGCCCATCTAAAATATACCGTCTTCGGCACTATTTCTTTTGGGTGCTATTCTTGGGGGTTATTTGCCCTACAAGTAATTAAATGTTAGAGGAAGCACCGTGAATGTGATTGTTTTCAGAGTATTCCTGAAGTAGGTGGTTTACTTTTTGGTACTGATAAAGAGATGCTAGGGCTTCATACTAATCTAAAGTTTTAGTCATTCTGATTAATATGAGTTCTACTGAGAGGAAGAAATGCACTTTGTCTCAATGTTGCCTTCAGATTTTTCCATTACTCCTGAAGCCAGACCGTGCGACGTGTTTTTGGTCAGAATAATTTACAACAGGCTCAGGAGGGAAGACCGAGTTTCCCTACAGCACAGCAGGGAGGCAGGGGAGGATCGACGACTGGCCGAGTGATATGCTCCTCCAGTGCTGATTCTCCTAAAATAAATGGGTTATCATCACTGAATTCTGGGCTTAAAGGCAAATACAGGGGAAAAAAAATAGCTCTGGAAGTGCTTTTGTTTCTGTAATGCGATCAACAAAAGCCCGGAGGCACTTTTGTGCCTTCTTGGAGAAGCAGAACAGCTGACGTTCTCAGGTTAGTCTGAGCTGTGTCAGAAAACTGTTTGGAGCAGTGTTGACTTGCTTGGAAATCAATCTTTGCACTGAGTGTTCTAGCAAGAAGTTATACTGGGGACGAGGGATTCGGAAATAGTGCATCAGGCGCTGTTTGTTTCCTCTGCTTTTATTTCACTCAAACTTCGTGAAAATGCGTGCCTGAAATTTTCCGTTCTCCGAGTAGGAATGTTACTGGAGAAGAGCCTTGGGCAGACTGCTCCGCAGCAGAAGGAGCAGTGGCAAGCCCTCTGACTGGAGGGGCTTTGTAACAGACGTGCTCCGTGTTTCCCCAGATGACTTGAGGGGAAGGAATTCACAAAGAGCCATTCTGGGACACGGCAGCGTTTCTCTGACGGAGGACTTGGATGCTTGGTGAGATGGACGAGTGCAAATCGAGGAGAAACAGAAGCACCTGAGGGAAGGGACAGTGATGCCTGGCTTTGAACACAAGGCTAAGCTTTCTCCGGAGATGCTGAGGATTAGAAAGAGAGTGAGTGGTAGAAAACATTATACTGCTTTTATTTATTTATTTTTCTCTTGATTTGCTTCCTTGAGGCCTCGTGTAATCACACAAGGGTTAGAGCCAGTCTTCTGGCCTACAGCAGCCTTTACTACAAAGTAAGCTGACCTAGGGATGGCAGGGGGTCAAACAGCAATTTATTTTTACTGTAACAAATATACCAGGATGTAGAATTCCTTTCCACTTCTGAAAGGTGAAGTGGAATGATCAAAGCATTAGATATCCGGAGCCTAGCATTCCTGCTGCCCGAGTTGTTCCTGCTGCCGCTGTTCAAAGCATTTTTCTGTTGTGACTTGACAGGCCTCTGGGTTTCTGATCAAAGAAACTTGTAAGGACAAATACAATTCTGTAGCTCTTCCAATGCGTTGTTTTTGTTTTCTCAGCTTCAGAACATGAGGTTCAACTCCACCTCGTTGGCATTTTAACCAGACTTTCTCAGGACATTGCTGCAACAGCTACAGCTACCCCAGTGTGATACTGCAGGGGATACCCTGGGGGAGGGTGACCAGCCCACAGAAAAGATTAAGGGCTGAGAAGAAACGCTGTCCTAGGACTATCAAGACAGCACTTGCACTCAAATTTTAATATTTTTCAGCTATCATTTCGCTGCTTGAAGTGGAAGTACATCAAGAGGTGGTTTTTTTTGTGTGTTAGAAGAAAATGCTTCTGAGAGAGTAGATGAATTTCCTAGTAGTGATGAGCCTTCAGCTGCTTTATCTGGGAAACAGGTCCTTCTTCAAGGAATTTTTGTGCAGCAGAGGACAACACAAGGAGCTGCTGTCAGTATCAGATTATTTGGAGATTGGACACCACCAGCAGTTTTGCAGGAATGAGATGTTGCCATTAATGCTTGCCATTAATGTTCCTTTGGGTGAAAGTGGTTTAACTGCTGATCTTGGAATACAAGCAGACAAGCTGGCTGGCCGGCATCACTTTGCTCTGTAACTCGGACCCTCTTTACCTCTGGGGAAGAGGGAGGGGCTGTTCTTGTTGAGCTTTTGAGTCCGACACAAGCGCGTATTGTACTACTTGTGCCGGACTGCAGAATCTGGGACAGAGGAAAAGAAAATCCTCCACTGGACTGCAGTCCGCATTCAACATGTTGAAAATATTGTTAGAAAACTCCTGCTTAATTTAGGCACAGACTTAGGGCGAGTGTTAGTCACTTAGTCCTACAGGCTATCACTTGTGTTCTCCATCAGTAGCGTGTCATCACAGACCAGACAGACGCCTGACCTCGTCCTTGGTCACTTAAAAAGTACAGAGCTGAGCCTTACTCTGGTTGGGCCTTGCTCATTTAAGCTGAGAAGCAACTCTTAAAACCTCTCACGCTTTCCAAACTGTCCAAGACTTCGTAAAATTCTGGTGTAGCTCCTTGCACTTGGTAACTGGTCGAGGAGGTCTTATCCTACTTAACTACAGCTTGTAGGAATGATTCCCATGCCAAACTCCTGCAGAGCAGAGGAGCATCTCCCCAGGCACGTGTCCATCGCACTCTGCAAAGCACAGTGGCTGAGAGTGAATGCCTGGAGCTGTGTGCAATGCAGCCTGTGAGGCTGGGAAGGAGTTGGCTTTCCCTCAGTGAGATGCCATTGTTAGGAAATATCTCCCTGAGGTCCTTCAGAGCTGTGAGCTTACCTTCAGGATGCAAATCTTTCCCATAGCCTGAAGAACGAAGTCCAGGGAAGAAGCAGAGAGAGCTGTGTGCATGTAAATGCTGTGGGGTTGGTGAAATGAATGTTAGATGTCCTTTGTAAGAAGGGCAGTGATGAGATCTTGCTCACGTCCCTTGAGAAAGGGTGGGCATTGTGTGATGCACAGTCGTTTCCTCTTCTCTCAGCAGGGTCTGGCTTCTTTGAAAGGTAACACGGGAGTGTATTCTCCTCCCATCTCCAAACTTTGCTGTTTCACAGCAACTGGAAAGAAGCCCAGCGAGCTCCCCTTATCCTGCATGAAGCAGCAGTGAATCCCTTTGCCTCTCAGGTCTCAGTCACAGCCATTCACACTGAGTGCAGCAGAAGTGCTCAGGATTTCTGACTTCACCGAGCACCCTTTGGGCATCATGAGTAGGATGAGACCACGGAGGAGAAAAAGCATCCCTACAACTTTGATTTGCAACGCACGTCTTTCTTGTGTCAGTTGTACAGACGCCTACAAGTACTTCTGCTGTAGAAGTGATCTCATCTGACCAACTCTGAAAAGAAAATCTGTGACCACAGCACCAGCACATTCCTCACAGGGACATGGCTGTTTCCTTACGAGAAGGAAGGCAGAGGCCTTCATGGCAGACACAACCTCATGAAGTGTAGCTTACATCACTGACCTCAAGAAGCATTTCCCCCATTGCAAGACCTGTCACTGACTTCTGTACTCCTTGACCAGGTCCTCATGCCCACAGGTGCTGATACCCAGCAGTACCAAATGCCCAACAGCAGCTCCATCAGCGAGTTCCTCCTGCTGGCGTTGGCAGACACGCGGCAGCTGCAGCTCCTGCACTTCTGGCTCTTCCTGGGCATTTCCCTGGCTGCCCTCCTGGGCAACGGCCTCAGCAGCACAGCCGCAGCCTGCGACCACGGCCTGCACACCCCCATGTACCTCTTTGTCCTCAACCTCGCCCTCCTCGACCTGGGCTGCATCTCCACCACTCTCTCCAAAGCCGCGGCCAATGCCCTCTGGGACACCAGGGCCATCTCCTACTTGGGATGTGCTGCACAGGTTTTCTTCTTTCTTTCTTTCTTTCTACTTCTTTCTTCGTCTCAGCAGAGTATTCCCTTCTCACAGTCAAGTCCTATGACCGCTTTGTTGCCATCTGCAATCCCCTGCACTACGGGACCCTCCTGGGCAGGAGAGCTTGTGTCACCGTGGCAGCAGCTGCCTGGGGCACTGGGTTTTTCTATTCCCTGCTGCACGCTGCCAATACATTTTCACTGCCACTCTGCCAAGGCAATGTTTTGAATCAATTCTTCGGTGAAATCACCCAAATGTTAAAGCTCTCCTGCTCGCAGCCATACCTCAGGAAAGTTTGGCTTATTGTGGTTAGTGTCTCTTTGTATCTTGGGTGCTTTGTTTTCATTGTGCTGTCCTACGTGCAGATCTTCAGGGCAGTGCTGAGGATGCCCTCTGTGCTCGGCTGGCACAAAGCCTTCTCCACGTGCCTCCCTCACCTGGCCGTGGTCCCCCTCTTTGTCTACACTGCCACGTTTGCCTACCTGAAGCATCCTCCTATCTCTTCTCCATTCCTGGACCTCCTGGTGTCATTTCTGTACTCGGTGGTGCCTCCAGCAGTGAATCCTCTCATCTACAGCCTGAGGAACCAGGAGCTCAAGGTTGCAGTGAGCAATACGTACTTCTGCGCCCAAAAAATGCGCATCAGCCTAACAGGATCCCCATGGTAATTCACAATCCCTTGTTTATATTTGCCTTCATTATTGTTTCCACTGCCACGACTTTGATTTAATAAGAAGTTTTCTTCTTGGCCTGCTACATATCGTTCATGTTTTGGCACACTCAACTCATGTACCTATAGATCAAGGCTCTCTGTTGATAAATACAATAAAGAAGCCAGCAGAAATTCATTTGTCTCCATTCCTTTGTTTTCCCATCTTCACTGAAACGGGGAGAGCAACTCACGTATGCAGGAGCAGTTCAGGGGCCAAGAGCCCAGCTGCACCACGGAGCAGCAGCCTCAGTGTTCACGGGGGGCTGCCCCTCACTGCCCCGTGGGCCTGTCCTCTCATCTGTCTTTGAAAACGGGCTGCTGCTTCCCAGGTCCAATGGCCACAGACGGCAGCAGGACACTGTTGTGGTTTTGTGGTTTTGATGCCGGTATTCCACATCAGAACATCATGCAGGCCGTTAAGGAGTTAATGCTGTGGGAGCAGGGGAGGGGCGGAGCTCCGCACCGGTCGGGAGGCCCGCACTTTTTGGTGGCGCGCTCTCCGGGCGGCCGTGAGGAGTTCAGCACGTGTAACGTAAGCTCCCAGTTTTCTGGTTTGGAAATTTTGTCTCTCTCTCTCAATTGTTCAATTTTATTAGATTTAGTAAAGTTACCGTTCCTTCTCAGATCGGGCCGTTGTGTTTTTCTTTACAGACCCTCAATCCCCTCTGTTTCCCCTCCCCCTGGAGCGCGCGGCTCTGCTGAGGCGGCCGCGCGGCAGTTGTTTTATTTTTTTTTTTTTCCTCTCCCTTTCTCTTTCCCTTCTCGGTTCCCCCTTGGGTTACTGTCACGGATAACACCGTGACACATTATTGGTGGAGGATGCGGGCAATGCAGTATTTGTACCCCACTGTAAAACTGGTGCTGAGTGGACTAAGTGTTTTCATGTACCTTGGAGCATGTTGGCGTCTTTTTAAGCTCCTCATGTTCAGCACCGGAGTCATATCTGCATACAGCTGCTTTAGTGTGCTGATGGGGTTACCCCCCTCCTGCCTAAATGCCCTGGTTAATATGACAGATCATAAGGCATTTGGATTGGTTTCCAGGTACTCTTTTCAGGTTTTTACCTATGTTCAAGATGTCAGCCTGGCAATTGCGTTATCTGTTTTTCTGAATGTACTCTTTGCAACAGTAATTTACATCCAGTGGAGGAAGCCTTCCTCAGAACCAGAGAGTGTTGAATGGCAGGGAAGGTGGGAAAAATTAGGAAAGAAATTAGAAGCGTGGGGACCCCCGGTGCTGTGTGATTTTGATCTTGAGCACCTGCGGGATCCTGAGAAATTCAGTGAGTGTTTAGGTCAGGAGTCATGTGACTCAGGGAGATCTGAGAAGGAACGGACTGTTTGGGGCTTGGCTTGTGCTTATCGAGCTATAATTGATATTCTGGAGAGAAATGGTTTCCAAACCGAGGTTCAGAGCAAAAATGAAAACCTTGAGGTTAAACGTGACCAGTCACAGGAAGCACTGGCATCCGTGTCGGTTGCCCCTGTGGAAGGCCAGAAATGGAAACGAGTGTCCTCGCAGCTAGAAGAGAAAGAAGAAGCAGAGAAAAAAGAAAAAGATCCAGGTGAGGGGCCCTCCTCACCACCACCACCACCTAAAAAGGCCACTAAGAAAAGTGTGAGACATGGAGACGACAGTGATAATGAAGAAATCACCATTACCACTATTCGTCGGCCCCTAAAGATGACTGAAATCCAGGGTTCAAGAAAGGAGTTTGTATGGCGCTCAGATGAACCTATTGTCACCTGGTTGCTGCGGTGTTGGGACAACAGTGCCAGCAGCGTGTCCCTAGATGGCAATGAAGCCCGCCAACTGGGAAGCATTGCTCGAGACCCAGCTATCGACAGAGGGATTCGTAGATGCCTGAGTGGAGTTGCTACCCTCTGGGAACGAGTACTAGTAGCTGTAAAGGAGAGATTTCCTTACAAAGACAATCTGGAGCCTAAGGTGGAAAAATGGAATACTGTGGAGAAAGGCATCCAATTTTTGAGAGAAATGGCTGTAGTAGAGATGCTGTACAATCCTACTTTTGTCCCTAACAATCCACACCAGGACCGTGATCCTGAGAAAGCATGGTGTAAAGCTGATGTATATTGGAAGTTCTCAAAAACAGCACCAGAAAGGTACGCAAGTACACTGGTAGCAACATTCAATATACTCGAGGGCCGAAACAGAAGACTCCCATTTCATGAAGTGGTTACTACACTTCAGAACTTTGAACAACAACTTCCACCATCACACGTTTCCATTGCAGCTGTATCAACGGTAGCAGGAGAAGTCAGTGACATAAAGAAGATACTGAAAATGATACTGGAGGAATTGTCCTTACTGATGAACAGGGATGGACCTGTGTCAGTATCAGAAACACCTGATGAAGATGGGGATGATCCAAAGAATCTGATGGAGAAACTGATCAAACTGATAAAAGTCTCAGCCATCAAAGGCAACCGCCTCTCTGCTCGAGCAGATGACAGCAGTAACTTCATGTTGCGTGTGTCCATGTGGAGCTTCTTACGAGAAAATAGAGAGGACATGAAGAAGTGGCATAAAAAACCCACCCCTGCACTACGAGCACAGGTGAGAGAATTACAGCAGAGATCAGCCACCAATGAAATTGCTCCGGTCACCACAGGTAACCAATAGAGGGGCCCTGCCCTCAGCCAGGGGAGGGAAAGGGATAATAGAGTGTATTGGACTGTGTGGATTCGATGGCCTGGCACATTAGAGCCACAAAAATATAAGGCACTGGTGGACACTGGTGCACAGTGCACTCTAACGCCTTCGAGTTATAAAGGGACAGAATTGATTTATATTTCTGGAGTGACTGGGGGCTCTCAGGAATTTTCTGTGTTGGAGGCAGAAATAAGCCTCACCGGTAAAGACTGGCAGAAACATTGTATAGTGACTGGACACGGGGCTCCATGCATACTCGGTATTGATTATCTTAGAAGGGGACATTTCAAGGATCCCAAGGAATACCGATGGGCTTTTTGGAATAGCTGCTGTAGATGCTGACAACATTTAGCAGCTGTCTGTTTTACCCGGCCTGTCAGAAGATCCGTCTGTTGTGGGGGTACTGAAAGTAAAAGAGCAGCAGGTACCAATTGCTATGAAAACAGTGCACAGATGGCAGTACCGCACCAACAGGGATTCCTTGCTCCCCATTCATAATTTGATCCATCAGTTAGAGAGCCAGGGAGTGATCAGCAAAACCCACTTACTGTTTAACAGCCCCATATGGCCGGTACGTAAGTCTAATGGAGAATGGAGGCTGACGGTAGATTACCGTGGTCTGAATGAAGTCACGCCCCCACTGAGCGCTGCTGTGCCAGATATGTTGGAGCTGCAATATGAACTGGAGTCAAAAGCAGCCAAGTGGTATGCTACCATTGACATTGCCAATGCATTCTTCTCTATTCCTTTGGCCACAGAGTGCAGACCACAGTTTGCTTTCACGTGGAGGGGCATTCAGTACACCTGGAACCGTTTGCCCCAGGGGTGGAAACACAGCCCAACCATTTGCCATGGGTTGATCCAGAGCACACTGGAACAGGGTGGGGCACCTAAGCACCTCCAATATATTGATGACATTGTTGTGTGGGGTGATACAGCAGAAGAAGTTTTTAAAAAAGGAGAGCAAATAATCCAGATTCTTCTGGGTGCTGGTTTTGCTATCAAATGAAACAAAGTGAAGGGACTTGCCCAAGAAATTCAGTTCCTAGGAGTAAAATGGCAAGATGGGCGTCGTCACATCCCGGGAGATGTGGATGACAAAATCACCAGCATGTCACCACCAACAAGCAAAAAGGAGACACAGTCTTTTCTTGGTGTAGTAGGCTTTTGGAGGATGCATGTCCCAAACCATAGCCTCATAGTAAGCCCCCTCTATCAGGTGACCTGAAAGAAGAATAATTTTGCATGGGGTCCTGAACAGCAGCAGGCCTTTGAGCAGATTAAACAGGTGACAGCCCATGCTGTGGCCCTGGGGCCAGTACGGATGGGACAGGACATAAAGAACATCCTATACACTGCTGCCTGAGAGAAAGGCCCCACTTGGAGTGTGGCAAAGAGCCTATGGGGAGACCCGAGTCTGACCTCTGGGATTTTCGAGCACAGCGTACAGGAGTTCGGAGGAGTGCTACACTCCAACTGAGAAGGAGATCTTGGCAGCATACGAGGGAGTTCGGGCTGCCTCTGAAGTAATTGGCACTGAGACGCAGCTCCTCCAGGCACGTCGATTGCCAATGCTGAATTGGATGTTCAAAGGAAAGGTTCCCTCCACCCATCATGCTACCGATGCCACTTGGAGTAAGTGGATTGCACTGATTACTCAGCAAGCTCGGATGGGAAACCTCAGCCGTCCAGGGATGTTAGAGGAGATCATGGACTGGCCTGAAGGCAAGAAATTTGGAACAACACCAGCAGAGGAGGTACCACGCACAAAAGAGGCCCCACCATATAATGAACTAACAGAAAATGAAAAGACATATGCCCTGTTCACAGATGGATCGTGTCGTATTGTTAGGAAACATTGCAGATGGAGGGCTGCTGTGTGGAGCCCCACACGACGAGTAGCAGAGGCCACTGAAGAAGGAGAATCGAGTCAATATGCAGAGGTAAAGGCTGTCCAACTGGCCTTAGATGTGGCTGAATGGGAGAGGTGGCCAATGCTGTATCTTCATACTGACTCTTGGATGGTGGCAAGCGCTTTATTGGGGTGGTTGCAGCAGTGGGAACAAAACAACTGGCAACAGAAGGGCAAACCTATCTGGGCTGCGGAACTGTGGTAAGACATTGCTGTCCGAACAAAAAGGTTGGGTGTAAAGGTGCGTCACATAGATGTTCATGTGCCCAGGAATCGAGCTACTGAAGAGCAGAAAAAGAACCATCAGGTAGATCAAGCAGCCAAAATTGAGGTGTCTCAAATAGACTTAGACTGGCAGAACAAAGGAGAGTTATGTTTAGCTCGGTGGGCCCATGAGACCTCAGGCCATCAAGGAAGGGATGCAACATATAAGTGGCCTAGAGACCGAGGGGTGGACTTAACTACGGGTGCCATTGCACAGGTGATCCATGACTGTGATACATGTGCCATAATTAAACAGGCCAAGAGGATGAAACCTCTCTGGCAGGAAGGGCGATGGCAAAAGTATAAATATGGGGAGGTGTGGCAGGTTGATTATATCACCTTGCCGCGATCTCGCAACGGTAAGCGTTATGTGCTCACCATGGTGGAAGCAACCACTGGGTGGCTTGAAACATATGCAGTACCCCATGCTACCGCCCGAAACACCATTCTAGGTCTCGAGAAACAAGTCCTATGGCGACATGGCACTCCAGAAAGAATTGAGTCAGATAATGGGACTCATTTCAAAAATTCTCTTGTAAATACTTGGGCCAAAGATCATGGCATTGAGTGGATTTATCATATCCCCTATCATGCACCAGCTTCTGGTAAAATTGAAAGGTACAATGGATTGTTAAAAACAATGTTGAAAGCAATGGGTGGTGGAACATTTAAGCACTGGGAGAAAAATCTGTCAGAAGCTACCTGGTTGGTCAACACTAGAGGATCCATCAGTCGCGATGGTCCTGCCTAATCCAGCTCTCTGCCTACTGTAGAGGGAGATAAGGTCCCTGTAGTACATGTAAAGAACATGTTGGGAAAAGCAGTTTGGGTCCTTCCAGCTTCTGGAGAGGGCAAACCTCTCCGTGGAACTGTCTTTGCTCAAGGACCTGGGTCTACCTGGTGGGTGATGCAGAAGAATGGGGATGTTCAATGTGTACCACAAGGGAATTTGATGTCTGGAGACCGCCTTCAGTAATTCTATGTATATACTTATATATATATAGTGTGTGCGTGTATCTAATGCACGTTAATCATTGTTCTTCTGTAGGTATCAAGCATGATATAGTGATGTGGAATAAGGGGTGTAATGTCATGGTTTTATGATTTTTTGGTACTGGTATTCCACATCATAACATCATGTAGTGCATTAAGAGTCAAAGAGAACTACATTCCCCAGAGGACTTTGTAATGCTTTGTATTTTTTACGTGTTTTCCGCTCAGAGGAAACAGATAAAAACTCTCTGCGGTCACAGGATGTACTCTCTTTTCTCTAGGATCACTTAGGAGTGGGTGCTCGCTGCCATCCGCCTTCAGCGTTAGCGTAAGGCCTTCGGTTTATCGGGCACTCACTCTCTCTCTCTCTCTCTCTCTTACTCATTTTGCTTGATTCATTGGGCTTAATTCCAATTCTATTGTATTATATTGTGTTATTTTACTTCCTAATATCTTATTTAATAAATTAGCTTTTCCTCCTCAGATCGTTGCCGCTGTTTTGTTTCGGGGCTCATCTCCTTTTTTCCCTTCTCCCTTTCCCCCTTCCCCTTGTCAGGGCTGTGGGCCTGTGGGTCTCCTTCCTCAGTTGTCGCAGAACCAGGCAGAACCAGCCCACAAACCCTTGACATTTTTGGAATAGGAGAGTGCGAACGCAGTCCCCCACTATCACAAATTATGCAGTCGAGTTTCCCGCATTTGAGGAAATCACAGGGGTCAGCACACCCAGAGAGCAGGGGATGAGCCTCGCCCTGGGAAAACCACCTGCCTGATTATGGTGTCTCCCCTGCCTTTCCACCTCAGGTCGTTGCTGCTGTTTTGTTTTTAAACCCATCTCCCTTCTCCCTTTTCCCTCTCCTCCTTCCCCTTTCCTGGGGAGTGGGTCCGTGGGTCAACCGCACCAATCATCACAGAACCGGGCCAAACCAGCCTGGTAAACCGTTTAAACCACCATGCTACCACCACAAGGAAAACAACCTATTTTGGTATTGGAAACGCTCCTGTTCCTTCTGACTGCGCACTGTAGTCATAGCTCTGTAGGTACTCATATCCACTACAGAAGGTTTACCTTCCCCAAAGCACAGGGAAAGAAGGTACAGGGAGAGAGGAAAAGAAGTAATTTTTCCATCCCCTAATGCAGCTAGACATTGTGTGTGTGACAAAATATGCGGGAGTGAAATCATCAGTTAATTTTTAATAATATTTCAGTGAGTAAAATGGAAAACCGACATCACTGTGTTTGTTTGTTTGTTTGCTTTATCTAGGAAAGCAAAATCAGCATTTCTGAGAACACAGTGATATAAGATGAAAATAGACAATAGTGAGAACGTTTCTTGGGGAAATCTGAAAGGAGAGGGGAAACGCATGAGCAGTGCCATAGGATAGGAATTAATTGGATGCAGTTGAAAAATAAATAATCATTCCAGCTCTTGGTTGGGCTGCTATCTCATGTTGCTGGGGATTCTTAAGCCTCCCAGCTGCTTGCTTCTTCCCCACGCATTTTCCTTGGAGCTGTGTGCTCCTCCAACCCCCAGGGCCCTGCTCTACCTCTCCTGCACCACACCAGGCCCCTGCTCCCTCAGATGGAGGAAGCAGCGCTCCTCCATACTGCAAGCATCATCTCCTTGTGGTTCGCAGGGGGTGCTCAGGGATCCTACAAAGAAACTCACAGCTCCTGAGGACATGGGCAGGCTCCTGCCAGCTTCACCAGCTCACCAAAATCAACCTCCACTTCCTGCAAACTGCAGTCCAAGCACTGCAGCTTGAGAAGAGCCCAGCAAATGTGATGGCCCTTCTGTGCGAGTTCTTCCAGATGATTTCCAAGGTCACATCAAAGACCTTCAAGCTCAGAAAAGAGGCAAGCATGCACTGGAGAGCACACTGAAATCTCTGTGCTGCGGGGATAAGCTGCTTGTGCACCCTGTGGGTTTGCACTGCCTTCTGCTCCCACCACCTCCTGAGACATGGGATGCTGCACTTGGGAGAAACAAGCTCAGCTTTTATTAGATCTAGTGGAGCCAAGCAAAGTTTGGTGTCTCACGGCTGCTCTGAGCTCCTGTGAAATCTTTTGGGAAGGGGTGTAGAAGAAATGTGCAGCACAGTGAAAAAGAATGACATTACTTGTGTGAAATAAATGCCTCTCCGTGATGAAAGCAGTGGACTGGAGTCAGCATGAAAATCAAACTTCCTTGTACCATTCCTCAATCCACAAGTGGTCTTTTATTTTTAGAACAAAAAGCAAGATACATTGAGATTTGCTCCAGAACAACTCTCCTACCTTATTCACCCTCTTCACCATCAGCTACAGGTTATTTTCAGAACAATTCCACAAGCCACGTTACTGCTCTCCTGACACTTCTATTTCATGTGTCACTGCACTCAGAAACTACTAATAGGAGCTCACCCAAACAGACACACAGAGCATCCGTACACAGCTGATTTTCCTTAGGAGATGGCATCCAAAAGCTGCTTGCAGGAAGAGCAGAGGAGAAAAGAAGGCATGGTGAGTGCATTTCATTGGTTAGGAAGGAAAGACCATCTGAAACTCCTGGATAAAGTCACTTCTGCAGATGGTTCCAGTGAAGCCATCTCCTTTGCAAACACTTCCTGTGGGGGGAGAAGCATCTGGGTCTCTCTCATGCTGAGTTCTCCAGCATTCTCAAGGTCTCTGCACTGGGGTCTTTCCAATGAGAAATGAGAAGTCAGCCCTGACAGAAATTCTTCCTGCAGCACAGACGCTTGAAGGGCATTCCCCTCACGAGCACTGGGCAATATTCAACGTGGACAGAGCCTCTGGATGAAGCTCTTCTTGCAGTATTGGCATTTTTGTGGTCCCTGCCCTGAGTGGATCCCTTTCTACTCAATCAGGTTGGAGCATTGGTTGGAGCTCAACCTGCATTTGAGATAAGGGAACTGTGCGGTTCATCACCACACACAGCCACAGTGGGTAACCAGGCTGTGGCTCTGGTTGAAGCTATTCCATGTCTGGGGCATTGCAGGCTCTGTCTGCAGTGTGCATGTGCTGGTAGGAAACGTGGCTGGAACTGCTTCTGAAGGTTCTCATATTCTGAAGGTGCTTCTACAGTCTGTCAGTGGTGTGGATATTCTTGTGGCATTTGAGATGAGAACTGCTTTTGAAGCTCTTCTCACACTCAGAGCACTTGTATGGCTTCTCTCCTGTATGGATGCGTCTGTGTACTTTTAAAACAGAAACCCATCTGAAGCACCTCCCACATTCAGTGCATTTATATGGTCTCTCTTCTGTATGGCTGCGCTGGTGCTGCTTCAAATCAGAACTGCTTTTGAAGCTCTTCCCACACTCAGAGCACTTATAGGGTCTCTCTCCTGTATGGATGCGGCCGTGCACCTTTAAATCAGAACTCCATTTGAAGCTCTTCCCACACTCAGAGCACTTATATGGTCTCTCTCCTGTGTGGATGCGCTGGTGCAAGAAGAGAAGGGATCTCCATTTGAACATCTTCCCACACTCAGAGCACTTGTGCAGGCTCTTTGTTGAGTGCATGCACTGGTGCTTAACGACTCTGGAATCTATTTGAAAGCTTTTCTCACCCTCAGGGCATGGATTCTGCTTTTCCCTCTGGCACACATCCGTACTCCTGGGCTCTTCATTCTGCCTTTGACCTGTACTGAAGTCCTGTGTGTTCCTTGATGACTTTAACAGATGCTTTCCCTGTTGCATCTTCTTCTGCTCCCCATGAACTTGCTCCTGATCCACATGCACATCCCTTCTGATTTCTTCCATGGAGATGCTGCCACACTGTCTGTTGACCACACCACCTTCCTGCAGACCCTTCCTTGAGTTTCTTATCCCAGCACCTGCTGGATGACAAAGGAAAACCAGAAATAGCACACGGTGCCCCAAATACTCCTCCCCCAGAGATCTCTTTTATGGCTTCAACTTCCTCCTTCCCTCCACCACCTCACCTGGGCTGACATCTCCTGCCACGGCCTCAGGACTACCCACATCTGGGATCCAGGGCTCTTCACCTTCTTCAAGCAGGGAGATCACCATGGGTTTGGGGGCTGGAAGTGGAGCTGCATCAATTGAAATTGGAGAAATGAGAGCTTTTCCATCATTCTGTCACAGCTGCTTGTCCAGCAAATTTGCGCAATGTCCCCCCCCACAGTGAAATAACATTAAGGGCCTGAATGACACTGACACAAAACACAGCAGCTTCCTTTGGAGCAAAGATTGCTTTTCCATCTCTGAAAACATGCAAAGATATTTTTTTAAAAAGAAAAAAAGCTGACTGCAGGGAGGTGGTCCTTCCCCTCCTGGCTGGTGCCTGCTGCCAGCACTGATTGCAGGATGTTATCAAAGTGCTGAGCACAATGTGCCCTTATGAAACTCATGCTTCTCTGTGTTTCTTCTGTTGCTGCTACTGTGGAGTTTGACAAGAAGGAATTGCATGGTGATTATTTTGGGCCCTGATTTCAGACTCATCTTCTGCAAAACGAAATGAGCCCAAAAGAGGAGGAAAGGCACCAAAGCCCTCACCCAGTGAGGCCACGCACTCGTACGTCTCCAGCATCACGTCCTGGTAGAGTGCTCGATGTGCAGGGTCCAGCAGCGCCCACTCCTCCCTGCTGAAATACACAGCCACCTCCTCAAAGCTCATGGGCTCCTGCAAGCACAGAGAGGCTCCTTGCTGGGAACAGCCAAGACCCAGGGAAGCAGCTCACAGAGGAGTGAAACTCCGGTCCCAGACACTTCTCTGTCCCCAGCACACACATGCTGCATGAGAGGAAATCCCCCAGCACACACATGCTGCATGAGAGGAACTCCCTCCCCCCTGCATTCACATCCCTCACCCCTTGGCCTCTCCTTCACGCTTTTCCCAGCCCCTACCTGAGATGTATGTGCTGAGGCCATTGCTGCTCTCCTGCAGGCTGGGATGATCACGGGTGGAAGGCAGAAGTTGAACGGGAACCTGCAGGGACAAGGGAAATGTCAACAGAGCTGTGAGTGAATGCAGCAGTTGTGCCCAACCCCTGCCCACCCCAGACCATCTGCACGGCACTGCCTCTGGGATGCCACAGCACACCTTGCACTGAAAATTATTGAGCAACTATACTCATAACACTCTGGCTTAAAGACAGTAATCATCACACAGCTGCCTCAAACGGTGCGGCAAAAAAAACTGACAGCTGGCAGTTCAACTCCTGAGGGCTGACTGACCATGGGAATAAAGACAAAGCATGACAAGGAGACAGGCATCCCAAAACTGAGAGCAGGTCGAGGTCACACCTTAGCCTAGATCCTTCACCCCCTTTTGTCCAGATACCTTGCAGATACTGATCCGCTGTAAGAGACTCACGCTTAGTTTGGAGCTTTGTGACCTTCCCTAAGGTTATGTCTGAGACTGTGCTCATATGATTCTGTACACTCAAAGTCTGGGACTACAAGTGGATCCAGGTCGACCAAAGCACCAGGTGTGCTGGTGCACTCCAGTCTTATATGTCTCCAGTCCACTGAGACATATAAGTGCTCAGAGTGTGGGAGGTGCTTCAGATGGCGTTCTGATTTTAAAGTACACGGACGCATCCATACAGGAGAGAAGCCATACAAGTGCTCTGAATGTGGGAAGAGCTTCAGAAGCAGTTCTGAATTTAAGCGGCACCAGCGCAGCCAGATAAGAGAGGGACCATATAAGTGCTCTGAGTGTGGGAAGAGCTTTAGAAGAAGTTCTCATCTCAGATGCCACAAGAAAATCCACACCACTGACAGACTGTAGAAGCACTTTCAGAATATTAGAACCCTCAGAAGCAGTTCCAGCCACGTTTCCTACCAGCACATGCACACTGCAGACAGAGCTTGCAATGCCCCAGCGAGCAGGCCGTCTAACAGCAGTGTGCTTAAGCATGCTCACGCCTTCAAAAGAAGACCTAACAGAGAAACCAGGAGAAGTGGTTAGGACAAGAACTCAACCAGCTGCAGGGTGATGCTGTCCTCTGGACCAGGGCAGACAGTGATTGCCTCTTGCTGAGACATGCTCAGGGCTGAGAGGAGTTAATGGAAAACAATAAAGTGTAAGTAGGGATGCCTGAGCACATGGATGTGCAAATGTTCCCAGCAAAGAAGCAAAGACACTGCAGAAAGCACTGCTTCATTAGCATAACAAAACTCAGTCGCCACCCTTCATTAACTGCCCCCTCCCTCCCTCCCCTCCTCCTGTCCCCGGGAGCAGATGTGAGCTGAGAACGAGCAGTGAAAGTGCCCGAGGCCTGGCAGCCGGCTCGGGGCATGCTTGCTGTGGCACCTGAGCCTGTGCTGAAGCAGCCAGAGCCTGGCTGGAAGCCATCCGGGCAGCACCGCGGTGGCAGGAGGTGCACCAAGGCCGTCCTGCGGCCAGCTCCGCGCTGAGGGCACTCGGCATCCTGTGCTCTGCGCGACTCCAAGGAGCCCGGTTGCCTGCAACAGAGCTGGGAGCAGCCTGCTCTGCACCCAAGGTAGGTGCCCTTCGTGGTTCGTGCAGAGGAGCACACGCTGCCAGCAGCACCGGGTGGGACCCTGGTCCCGGCTCCATGTGCTGCCCGCCATGGCAGAGTGCTCTACTTCAGTCTGTTTTGTTTCAGGGAGGACAGCAGATGCACCAAGCACATGGTCTGCAGCCTCCCTGTTTCTGCAGGGGGTGGGAACAATGTTTCCTGACAATTTGTAAGTGCAGAGTGAGCGTCTGACAAAAGTTTCTCACCCGGGAGCCAGGCAGACATTGGCTTTGGCAGTTTGGCACACAGTGAGTTGTACCATTACTGCTCGAAATCTCCACTCTTTGCTGCCTGAACTGCACGCTCAGCTTCACAGATCTGAGCTGGGTTGGCACTGACATTTGTGCTGCAGTATTTATGACAAAGACTTTGCCAGATATCCTAAGGACCAGTTGGAATTAATGTACACAGACGGGCTGGCATTATTCATTCACGGATCAGCTTTTTCCTAGGAGTGCAGGGGCTGATGCCCTCTGGGCACTCTTTGTTCTGACTTCAGGCCTTACCATTCCTCAGGAGGTAGACGGGGGAACTGGGAAACCGTTTTCCTTTCCATAATGATCTTGACAGTACAGGAGCTGAAATATTTCCCATGATTTTATCTTCTTTCTGGAATGCTTCATTCTGATGGAAGGTAACAGCAGGGGGCTGATGATGAACGGTGTCTCTGGGAATGTCTGTGGTTAATGCATATTGATTGCAAATTTAGCTTCTGTTCCCTGTTCCTCTCTATTTCTGTTCTCCTTTCCTTCATATGCAGCTTCCAAACCTGGCATTTTGCACATATCACCTCTCTCCTTACATCCGTGTGTCGCCCCTCGTGACTTTGCCAATTTGTCACAGATGGATCCAGACTCAGTATGCAATTCGAATCGACAGAGCAGCAGGACTATATTCATTGATATACAACAGATATGCTGTACTGCTTTAACAGCGCGTTAACAAGATTGGATTACACACACAACTACCGGAGACCCTCCCATTGAGTCATGAGTCTCAGAGTGGTCCCATTTTCTGTCTCAACACCTGAACACACAGAAAGAAGGAGCCTATGTTGACCTGGATCCACTTCTATTGCCAGACTTGTTCACGGCTTTGTGTGTAAAGAATCGTATGAGCACAGTCTCAGACATAACCTTAGAGAAGGTCACAAAGCTCCAAACTAAGCGTGAGTCTCTTACAGCAGATCAGTATCTGCAAGGTGTCTGGACAAAAAGGGGGTGAAGGATCTCTGCTAAGGTGTGATCTTGACCTGCTATCTGCTTTGGGGTAAGATGCCTGTCTCCTTCTCATGCTTTGTCTTTAGTCCCATGGTCAGTCAGCCCTCAGCAGTTGAACTGTCACCTGTCAGTTTTTCCTGTTGCACTGTTTGAGGCAGCTTTGTGATGATTACTGACTTTTAGCCAGAGTGTTATGAGTATCGTTGCACAATGATTTTCGGTGCAAGGTGTGCTGTGCCATCCCCCATACAGCTCCGTGCAGATGGTCTGGGGTGGGCAGGGGTTGGACAGGGACTGCTGCATTCCCTCACAGCTCTGCTGAAATTTCCCTTGTCCTTGCAGGCTCCCATTTAACTTCTGCCTTCCACCCGTGATCATCCCAGCCTGCAGGAGAGCAGCAATGGCCTCAGCACATCCAACTCATGTAGGGGCTGGGAAAAGCGGGCAGGAGAGGCCAAGGGGTGAGGGATGTGAATGCAGGGGGAGAGGGAGGTGCTCTCAGGCAGCGTGTGTGTGCTGGGGACAGAGAAGTGGCTGGGACTGGAGTTTCACTCCTCTGCGAGCTGCTTCCCTGGGCCTTGGCTGTTCCCAGCAAGGAGCCTCTCTGTGCTTGCAGGAGCCCGTGAGCTTTGAGGAGGTGGCCGTGTATTTCAGCAGGGAGGAGTGGGCGCTGCTGGACCCTGCACAGCGAGCACTCTACCGGGACGTGATGCTGGAGACGTACGAGTGCGTGGCCTCACTGGGTGAGGGCTTTGCTGCCTTTCCTCCTCTTTTAAGGATATTTGTTTGTGCAGAATGTGCCTCTGCAAGTAGGGCCCAAAATAATCACCATGCTGTTCCGTCATGACAAACTCCACAGTAGCAGCAACAAAAGAAAGACAGAGAAGCATGAAGGTTTCATAAGGGCTCATTGTGCTCATCACTTTGCTACCATCCCGCAGTGAGTGCTGTCCATCAGGCATCAGCCAGGAGGGGAAGGACCATCTCCCTGCAGTCAGCAGGGCTTTTTCTTTTAAAGAAAATATCTTTGCATGTTTTCAGAGATGGAAAAGCAATCTTTGCTCCAAAGGAAGCTGCTGTGTTTTGTGCCAGTGTCATTCAGGCCCTTATGTTTACTTCACCGTGGGGAGGGACATAGTGCCAGAATGATGGAAAAGCTCTCATTTCTCCTATTTCTATTGTTGCAGCTCCACTTCCAGCCCCCAAACCCATGGTGATCTCCCTGCTTGAAGAAGGTGAAGAGCCCTGGATCCCAGATGTGGGTAGCCCTGAGGCCGTGGCAGGAGATGTCAGCCCAGGTGAGGTGGTGGAGGGAAGGAGGAAGTTGAAGACATAAAAGCTATCACTGGGAGAGTAGTATTTGGGGCACTGTGTGCTATTTCCGTTTTTCCTTTGTCATCCATCAGGTGCTGGGATAAGAAGTCCAAGAAAGGGTCTGCAGGAAGGTGGTGTGGTCAACAGACAGTGTGGTAGCATCTCCATGGAAGAAATCAGTAGGGATGTGCATGTGGATCCGGGGCAAATTGTGAGGAAGCAGAACAAGATGCAACAGGGAAAGCATCTGTTAAAAACATCAGGGAACACACTGGACTTCAGTACAGGTCAAAGGCAGCACGAAGAGCCCAGGAGTAAGGATGTGTGCCAGAGGAAAAAGCAGAATCCATGCCCTGAGGGTGAGAAAAGCTTTAAAATTAATTCCAGAGTCGTTAAGCACCAGTGCACGCACTCAACAAAGAGCCTGTACAAGTGCTCTGAGTGCGGGAAGATGTTCAAATGGAGATCCCTTCTCTTCAAGCACCAGCGCATGCACACAGGAGAGAGACCATATAAGTGCTCTGCGTGTGGGAAGAGCTTCAAATGGAGTTCTGATTTAAAGGTGCATGGCCGCATCCATACAGGAGAGAGGCCATATAAGTGATCTGAGTGTGGGAAGAGCTTCAAAAGCAGTTCTGAGTTGAAGTTGCACCAACACAGCCACAAAGCAGAAAGACCATATAAGTGCACTGAGTGTGGGATGAGCTTCAAAAGCTGTTCTCAATTGAATTTGCACCAGCGCAGCCACACAGGAGAGAGACCATATAAGTGCTCAGAGTGTGGGAGGTGCTTCAGATGGCGTTCTGATTTTAAAGTACACGGACGCATCCATACAGGAGAGAAGCCATACAAGTGCTCTGAATGTGGGAAGAGCTTCAGAAGCAGTTCTGAATTTAAGCGGCACCAGCGCAGCCAGATAAGAGAGGGACCATATAAGTGCTCTGAGTGTGGGAAGAGCTTTAGAAGAAGTTCTCATCTCAGATGCCACAAGAAAATCCACACCACTGACAGACTGTAGAAGCACTTTCAGAATATTAGAACCCTCAGAAGCAGTTCCAGCCACGTTTCCTACCAGCACATGCACACTGCAGACAGAGCTTGCAATGCCCCAGACATGGAATAGCTTCAACCAGAGCCACAGCCTGGTTACCCACTGTGGCTGTGTGTGGTGATGAACCACACAGTTCCCTTGTCCCAAGCACGAGATGAGCTCCAACCACTGCTCCAACCCGGATCATGTAGAAAGGGATAAACTCAGGGCAGGGACCACAGAAATGCCAGCACTGCAGGAAGAGCTTCATCCAGAGCTCTGTCCACACTGAATGTTGCCCAGTGCTCGTGAGGGGAATGTCCTGCAGGAAGAACTTCTCATTTCTCATTGGAAAGCCCACAGCACAAAGACCTCGAGAATGCTTGAGATCCCAGCATGAGGGAGATGGAGATGCTTCTCCCCCAACAGGAAGTGTTTGCAAAGAAGATTGCTTTGATGGAACCCTCTGCAGAAGGGAATTATCCCTGGAGTTTCAGATCACCTTTCCTTGCTAACAAAAGATATTCTCTCACCATGTCTTCTTTTCTCCTCTGCTCTTCCTGCAAGCAGCTCATTGATGCCATCTGCTAAGGAAAATCAGCTGTGTATGGATGCTCTGTGTGTCTGTGTGCATGTGCTGCTCTCAGAAGTTTCTGAGTGCACTGAGGAATGAAATACAAGGGTCAGGAAAGCAGTAACGTGGCTCGTGGAATTCTTCTGAAAATAAGCTGTAGTTGAAGGGGAAGGGGGTGAATAAAGTAGGAGAGTTGTTCTGGAGCTTTTGTCACTGTAGTCTTGCTTTTTGTTCTGAAAATAAAAGACCGCATGTGGATTGAGGAATGGTACAAGGAAGTTTGATTTTGGTGCTGTCTCCAGTCCACTGCTTTCATCACAGGGAGGCATTTCTTTCACACAAGCAATGTCATTCTTTTTCACAGTGCTGCACACTGCTTCTACTCCTCTTCCCAAAAGGGTTAATCAGGAGCTCAGAGCAGCCGTGAGACACCAAACTTTGCTTGGCTCCACTGGATCTACAAAAAACTGAGCTTGTTTCTCCTAAGTGCAGCATCCCATGTCTCAGGAGGTGGTGGGAGCAGAAGGCAGTGCAAACCCACAGGGTGCACAAGCAGCTTATCCCCGCAGCACAGAGGTTTCAGAGTGCTCTCCAGTGCATGCTTGCCTCTTTTCTGAGCTTGAAGGTCTTTGCTGTGACCTTGGGGAAGTGTCCACAAGACCTCCTGAAGAACGGCCACCACATATGCCTGGCTCAGCTCAAGCTCCTGAGGTCAGTTTGCAGGAAGCGGAGGTTGATTTTGGTGAGCTGGTGAAGCCAGCAGGAGCCTGCCCATGTCCTCCGGAGCTGTGAATTTCTCTGTAGGATCCCTGAGTCCCCCCAGCAAGCTGCAAGGAGATGATTCTTGCAGTACTGCAAAGCGCTGCTTCCTCCATCCCAGGGAGCAGAGGCCTGGTGTGGTGTAGGAGAGGAAGAGCAGGGCCCTGAGGCCTGTATTTTTCAATACAATCAGCAAGGGAAATGCCTGGGGAAGAGGCAAGCAGCTGGGAGGCTTAAGAATCCCCAGCAACAGGAGCAAGTTGCTGAGGCAAGAGGTGGGATGATTTACATTTCAGCTGCATTCAATTAATTCCTGACCTACAGCATTGCTCATGTGTTTCCCCATTCCTTTCAGGATTCACCAAGAAGTGTTCTGACTACTTTGTGTTTTCATCATTTTGTGCCATTATTTCTTCCCAGGTGCAGGACTCTACGCTTGCTCTTGTTGAACCTCACCACATTCCACTCTGCCCAACTCCGCACTCTGTCCAAGCCTTACAGAATGGTGGCACAGCTTTCTGCTATGGCAGCCACTCGTCCCACCTTTGTACTTTCTGACGGTGCCCTCTGTGCCTATATGCAGGTCACTGATGAAGATGCTGAATAAGAGCAGGCACAGCACCAACCTCTAAGGAACACCACCAGCTACACGCCTCCAACTAGACTCTGCCCCGCTGATGACAACCGTCTGAGCTCTGCCACTCAGCCAGTTCTCAATCCACCTCACTCTCCATTCATCTAACCCATGCGTCCTGGGGCCTCATTACAAGGATGCTGTGGGAGACCGTGTGAAAAGCCTTTGCTAAAGTACAGAACATCCACTAATCTCTATCCATATGCCCAGCCACTGATAACTAGGTAGAAGTCCACCACGATGGTCAACCACATTTTCCCCGTGGGGATGCGGTGCTGATCATTCCTGACTATCTTCTTCTCTTCCAATTGCTTGGAGATGGCATCCAGAACAAATTGTTCCGTCACCTTTCCAGGGACGGAGGTGAGGCTGACCAGCCTGTATTTTCACGGCTTGTTCTTCCTGCCCGTTTTGAAGACTGGTGTTACACTGGCTATCCTCCAGTCTTCTAGCACCTCTCCCAGTCTCCAAGATCTTTCAAAGATGAGAGAGCGTGGTTTGGTAGTCACTTCTGCCTGTTCCCCCAGCACTCTTCAGTGAATTCTGCTGGGGCCCACTGTTTAGTGTGTATTGATTTCTTCCCCAGGCAATCTCTGACCACCTTCTCCTCATCCAAGGTGGAGTCTGCCTGTCTCCAGACTCTCTCTTAGAATCACAGAATTGTTTGGGTTGGAAGGAACCACTAAGATCATCTAGTTTCAATACCCCTGCTTTATACAGGGACACCTCCCATTCGACCAGGTTACTCAAAGCTCCATCCAGCCTGGCCTTGAACAACTCCACAGAGGGGGCATCCACAGCCTCTCAGGGCAACCTTGCAGCTCCAACTGAGGGAAAAGGGAATGATGTACAGGAAGTGGAAGCAGCGTTGCTGTAGCCTGGGAAGAATACAGGGATGTCATCCGCTTGAGCAGAGATAAGATCAGGAATGCCAAGGCACAGATGGAGCTGAACTTGGCAAGGGATGTATAAAATAACAACGGGTTGTACATGAACACGGCACAGTGAGACAGACCAAGGAGAATGTTCCCCCTCTGATAAATGCGGATGGAGAACTGGCTTCCTCAGATGTGGAAAATGCTGAGAAAGGGCTCAATAAGTGCTTTGCCTTGGTCTTCACTTTTGGCCAGGCTCCTTTGTTTCTGCCAGGACCCTGGTCCTACAGGTGTGGGTGAGAGGTCCAGATTCCATCCCATTATCACAGTGGAACAAGTTGGAGCCAGTCTCTGACCACCTTCTCCTCAACCTACATCAGTCCCATACATCAGTAACTTTCTCAAGTCTTGACACAAAACCCCACTTCTCTTTCCTCTTCCAACGCACACCTATAAAGTAGACACTGGAAATTCTTCCTCGAGAGGCTGTTGTCCCATGACTTCTGGAGTTCAAGAGACATTTGGATAATGCTGTACATAATGTCCTTTAACTTTTGGTTATCCCTGAAATAGTTAGAAAGTTGGACTAGGTGATCTGTGAAACTCACTTCCAACTGTAATATATATTTACATCTAATATGGTTGCGAAAATCCGTATTCATACCGAATGTAAATGTCATTATTTTGCTGCTATGTGAACATGCCTAATGGAAAATTAATCATGAGAAATCATAGACAACCCTCAAAACTTCTATAAAGGAAGATTATTTATTACACACCTATTACACGGAGATGTAAGTCCAGCCCTCAGTCTCTAGCCCACCTTTAGGCTGCAACCCTTCCTTGATGGCCTGAGTTCTCAGGGGCCCACCGAGCTAAAAATATCTCCCCTTTGTTCTGCCAGTCCCAGTCTATTTGAGACACCTCAATTTTGGCAGCTCAATCTACCTGATGGTTATTTTTCTGTTCTTCAGTAGATCGATGCTTGGGCACATGAGCATCTATGTGACGCACCTTTACAACCAATCTTTTTGTTCGGACAGCAGTGCCTTTTCACAGTTCATCAGCCCAAAAATTTTACCCTTCTGTGGCCAGTTGTTCTGTTCCCACTGCTGCAACCACCCCCATAAAGCATTTGCCACCATCCACGAGTCAGTACAAAGATACAGCATTGGCCACCTCTCCCGTTCAGTCAACTCTAAGGCCACTTGGACAGCCTTTACCTCTGCAAACTGAATCAATTCCCCTCTCATTCAGTGGCCTCAGCAACCCGTTGTGTGGGGCTCCACACAGCAGCCTTCAAGTTGCGATTCTTCTCAACAATCCGCCAGGGAAGGATCTCTGGTTGGGGATCCCTCCGTAGTGGAGTTACCGGCAAGCCTCGACCATCTTCAAAGGTCATTATGTGACCATCTCTATCACCTACAGATGTACCCCAGGAAAACGGAGCCCAACCCACACAACGCTGTCAGAACGACAGCCGATCGATGGCCTCACGCCTGCTCCACGACCAACTGCGAAGCAGCACGGCTCCTGCCCGCTGCCCGCTCGCCCCGAACCGCTCCGCATCCGAGCGCCGCTCGGACCCACGTTCTCAACAATTCTCAACGATCTTCTCAACAATTCCCTGACACCATCCGTCAGTGATCAGGGCATATCTCTTCTCATTGTCTGGTAGTTTTTATACGGTGGGCCTGCTTTAGCACGTGCTACCTCCTCTGATGGAGTTGTCCCAAATTTCTCGCCAACAAGAAACCCTTCCCCACTGGTGGTCAGCCCTTCAATGGGGTCTGGGAGAGGTGGAGCCAGACTCCACCCCTTCCAATCACACAGGTATATTGCCTTCACCTGTGCTCCTGCTGCTGGCTCAGTGCTCACCTCAGGTGGTTGAGGCCATGATTCAACAGTTCCCATGCACTCCACCCCTTCACAACGTGAACCACTGATCAAGTAGCCATAGAGAGAGCCCTCCTTAATACAGAGATCCAATACATAGCGACACTTCTATAACTGCCCATTGCGACGCACATCGATGTAATGTGGGATGAGTGATGATCAGCGTAAGGCTCCTGTTCTTCCTTGCGCCAGTGCTTGATGGTGTTTACTGGAAGCACGTGGTCACGTGGTGCAGGTCCATCCTATGCTTCATCAGTCCCAGGAGTTTGCACATGATCTTACAGCAACTCTGGAACACTTCAGCAGTATTTGGTTCCTTCTGGCGACTCGTAGACTCATGGGGAGTAATATAGATGTTTCAAAGGTACCAGGAAGGGAAGATCTGCCCTCCAGGGCACTATACAGGACGCATCCCTGTCTTGGATCAACACTTCAGCTTGTACAGGGGCATGCCCTGGCTGCCTGTACCAAACCTTTCGGCCAGATGTCTGTGGCTGCACGACTACATCAGGCACCAAAGGGGGTGTCCTGATCTGACACAGGGACATGATAAGGACCCCTTTAGCAATAAGGACTGGAATGTTGACCACAATATCAGCAGGCAATGTACCAGTAATCAGAGGGACTACTGAACCTCCCACCTCCAGTAATCTCCCCCGAGGTGCAAGTAGGCCACACCAGCATGGTCCTACCTGCACCTTCCGAGACCATTTAATTCTATTGATGCCTGGCTTTAGGTTCTCAGGGGCAGGGAGCAGAAGACTGTTCTCACAGACTGAGGTCTTACCTGGTTATCAGTGTCCATAATTTGAATCCTAAGCAGGGAGGCCCATACTGTTTGTAACATTTTCAGGGCACTGGGTCTGGCATTGTAGCCTGTGACACCTGTGGATGTTTATTCCTTCTGTTAGGCACTATAAAGTCAGCCAGATTCCAGGTTGTTGTCGGTGCTGCCTGTATTATTCATACCCACGATTTTCTGGGAGTACTCTGAAATTTTTGATCATTCCTGAGCTGTTTCCAGAGCTGTAACAAAACATGGTTTGGTTGCCCATTGATTTTAGCAAAGGCAACGCCAGCCCGTATATGATCATTGAACACAGTCTTCCGGGATACCCGTATGGGGCCTGATCGGGGTATACGGGGGACAGGCTTCTCAGTTTTAATTGGGAATGCCTTATCTTCTTGCACCATGCGGACACTGCGCCTAGTTCTTATGTGCTCCGTTTCCCCAAGGTCTGCCACCAACTGGGCTGCCTGTTGGACGATAGCCTCTGAAGCCACCTAGGGGTTTAGTATGGAGACCAAAGTCCCATAAAGGTGAGAGGGGGCTTGCTGTAGTATTAGGTCTCGCATACCTGCTGTAAATTTTTCTGTATCAGGGCTTTCAAAGGTTTCTGAATACAGAGCCTCTCTCATACCCAGTTCCCGGATGTATGTTTGGAGGTCCTCCATAGAGAACCATAAACTGGTATTGAGTGGAATGTCAGACTTGTTAGGCCACGCTAGGCGGCATGCTGCCATCAACCAATCTATAATAGAATGATTCTCATTAGTCGAGTGGATGGCGGCATATAATTTTTGCCTCCAGGCCGGGCGCATTGTTATAGATGCTAGTTTTGACATCTGTGTCCCACTAACTAATACGCTTTCAGCTCCCGCATCCCATAACCTCAGGAGCCAGGATGGTACGCTTTCTCTTGGTTTTTGATGGAACCGCTGTACTAGGTCCATCAACTCATTTGCTGTATACGGGCGAGCTGTCACATGCAAGCATGTTTCAGAAGGGGGCCATTGGTCAGGAGGCACTCCCGCTGGTCTATCGTGCACTGTTTTTGTTTTTTTAAGTTATGAGTGCTCAGATCTCAAATGGATCCTCCATAGATGGAGCTTCAAGATCTGATTTACAACTCTTTTTTTCTGAAACATCCAGGTCCGCTACTTCAGGGACCTGGATATCCTCCACTGATATGCTACGTATTTGTCTTGTTGGCACATCTAGTCCGAGTTTTTTGGTTACTAACGTGCCCAGTTGTTGCTTCAACATTTCAGTTCGATCTCTTAACAATTGATTTTCATATTCTATGTTTGTATTTGTTATTTCCAATTTATGTAAACCCATTATTAGATTCATAGATTCATAGATACATTAGGTTGGAAAGGACCTACAAGATCATCTAGTCCAACCATCCTCACACCACCATCCCTACCCACCAAGCTACTAAATCAGATCCCTCAGCACCTCATCTAAATGCTTCTTGAACAGCGCTAGGGACGGTGCCTCAACCACCTCCCTAGGCAGGCCATTCCAGTGCCGGACCACTCTCTCAGAGAAAAAATTTTTCCTCAAGTCTAATCTAAATCTTCCCCGGCACAACTTGTGGCCATTTCCTCTTGTCCTGTCATTAGTTACCTGGGAGAAGAGGCTGACCCCCTCCTTACCACAGCCTCCCTTCAGGAAGTGGTAGAGTGCGATGAGGTCTCCTCTGAGCCTCCTTTTCCCCAAACTAAACAATCCCAGCTCCCTCAGCCGCTCCTCGTAAGACTTGTGCTCCAGACCCCTCACCAGTTTTGTTGCCCTTCTCTGAACACGCTCCAGGGCCTCGATGTCTTTCTTGTAGTGAGGGGCCCAAAACTGAACACAGTACTCGAGGTGCGGCCGCACCAGAGCTGAGTACAGGGGGATGATCACCTCCCTGCTCCTGCTGGTCACACTATTCCTAATACAGGCCAGGATGCCATTGGCCTTCTTGGCCACCTGGGCACACTGCTGGCTCATGTTGAGCCGAGCATCAACCAACACCCCCAGGTCCTTTTCCTCTATACACTCCTCAAGCCATTCTGCCCCAAGCCTATAGCATTGCATGGGGTTATTGTGGCCAAAGTGCAGGACCCGGCACTTGGCCTTCTTGAACCTCATCCCACTGACCTCAGCCCAACTGTCTAGCCTATCCAGGTCCCGCTGAAGGGCCTCCCTACCCCCAGGCAGATCAACACATCCTCCCAACTTGGTGTCATCCGCAAACTTACTGAGGGTACACTCAATCCCCTCATCCAGGTCATCAATAAAGATATTAAACAGGATGGGCCCCAGTACCGACCCTTGGGGGACACCACTCGTGACAGGACGCCAGCTGGACTTGACTCCATTAACCACTACCCGCTGGGCACGGCCCTCTAGCCAATTCTCAACCCAGAGAAGAGTGAACCTGTCCACACCATGGGCTGCCAGTTTCTGCAGGAGAATACTGTGGGAGACCGTGTCAAAGGCTTTGCTGAAATCCAGGTAGACTACATCAACAGCCTTTCCCTCATCTACCAGTCTGGTCACCCAGTCATAGAAGGAGATGAGGTTGGACAAGCACGACCTGCCCTTTGTGAACCCGTGCTGGCTGGGTCTGATCCCCTGATTGCCATGCACGTGCCGTGTGATCTCCCTCAAGATCAATTGCTCCATAACTTTCCCTGATACCGAGGTCAGGCTGACAGGCCTGTAGTTCCCCAGATCTTCCTTACGGCCTTTCTTGTAGATGGGAGTCACATCGGCAAGCCTCCAATCTTGCGGGACCTCTCCAGATGACCAGGAATGCTGATAGATGGCAGAAAGCGGCTTGGCAATCACCTCTGCCAGCTCCTTCAGCACCCTTGGGTGGATCCCATCTGGCCCCATGGACTTGTGGCAGTTCAGATGGAGGAGCAGGTCTCTGACTGTCTCTGCTGGGATCACAGGGGGTGTATGATGCGCTTCGTCCCAGACTTCCAGGTCAGGGCGAGGAGTATCCTGAGGATAACTGGTCTGTCTATTAAAGACAGACGTGAAGAAGGCATTGAGAACCTCAGCCTTTTCCTTATCCTCTGTGGTTACATTCCCTGCCGCATCAAGTAAAGGAGGGAAATTCTCCTTAGTTCTTCTTTTACTGTTAATATATTTATAAAAGGATTTTTTGTTCTCCTTTACTGCAGTAGCCAGTCTAAGTTCAAGCTGGGCTTTTGCATTTCTAACTTCCTGCCTGCAAATCTTGGCAAGTTCCCTGTAGTCTCCCCAAGTAGCCTGTCCCATCTTCCAGAGGACATAGACTCTCTTTTTCTCCCGGAGTCTCAACAAAAGATCTCGGTTCATCCACACTGGCCTTTTTCCCCTCCGGCTTGACTTACGGTACTCAGGGACAGCCTGCTCCTGTGCCTTTAAGATTTCCGTCTTGAGGAGGGCCCAGGCTTCCTGGACCCCTTTACCCCACAGGAGCGAGTCCCAAGGGACCCTTGCAACAAGCGTCCTGAACAGGTCAAAGTCTGCCCTCCGGAAGTCCAAGGCAGCAGTTTTGCTGGTCACCCTCTTGATGTCACCAAGGATAGCAAACTCTACCATTTCATGGTCACTCTGGCCAAGACGATCCCCAACCTTCACATCTCCTACTAGTCCTTCTCTGTTAGTGAAGAGCAGGTCTAGCAGGGCACCTCCCCTGGTAGGTTCCTGCACCAGCTGTGTCAGGAAGCTATCTTCCACACACTCCAGAAATCTCATGGACTGCTTCCTCTGCGCGGTATTATATTTGCAGCATACATCAGGGAAGTTGAAGTCCCCCATGAGAACTAGTGCTGGCCATCGTGCAACATCTACTAGTTGCTTGTAGAACACCTCATCTATCTCTTCATCTTGGCTAGGTGGTCTATAACAGAGCTCCACCACGATGTCACTCCTACAGACCATCCCCCTGATCCTTACCCACAGACACTCCACTTGGTCGTTTCCAACCTCAAGCTCTTCAACATCAAGACACTCTGATATAGAGAGCTATGCCACCACCCTTTCTTACCCGCCTATCCCTTCTGAAGAGCTTGTAGCCATCCATCCCAGTACTCCAGTCATGGGAGGGGTCCCACCATGTTTCCGTAATAGCAACAAGGTCATAGTTTGCCTGCCTTACAATGGTTTCAAGCTCTTCTTGTTTATTGCCCATGCTGCGTGTGTTGGTGTATATGCACTTCAGCTGAGACACTTGCCTCACCCTTTGTTCCAGCACAGCCCCCCTGGGCTCTTCCCTGGGGAGCCCTGTTATATCCCCTACCCCCATCACAGCTAGTTTAAAGCTCTCTCAATTAGTCCAGCTAGCTCCTGGGCTAGAATTCGTTTCCCCCTTTGGGACAGGTGTATTCCATCAGCGGATAACAGGCCAGGAGCTGAGTAAACTGCCCCATGGTCAAAAAACCCAAAGTGTCTGTCTCTACACCAGCCTCTCAGCCAATTATTCATCACCTGTGTTCTCCTAGCCCATTCCGTGTCCTTCACTGCCCCAGAAGGTATGGAAGCAAATACCACTTGTGCTCCCACACCTTGAACTAATCATCCTAGATCCCTGAAATCTCTTTTCATAGTTCTTAGGCTTCTTTGAGTTATTTCACTGCTGTCTGCTTGAACTATGAGCAACGGATAGTAGTCATTGGGGTGTATCAGATCTGGGAGTCTTCTAGTTATGTCTCTAACCCGGGCCCCAGGGAGACAGCACACTTCCCTACGGCACGGGTCTGGTCTGCAAATGGGGCCCTCAGTACCCCTGAGAAGGGAGCCACCCACCACGATCACCTTTCTTTCCTTCTTGGCAGCTGCAGTCTCAATGCATGGAGTCGACTGCCTTGCCATTGGTGACTTCTTGGGAGAATCTTCCTGCTCCTCCCCCCTTATTTCTCCTTCAACATCCAACACTGCAAACCTATTGTTTAGAGGGACTTGAGGAGACGATGTAGGCAGAGGGGGAGACCGCCTACAGTACCAAGCTGGGACTCTCTGCCAGCCCTCAGATACCCCCCCTCAACCTGAGGGAGCAGGTCAGGGAGTCCACCACCAAATTCGGGGGATCTCCCAGGTGCCTTTCTCTCTGGCACTTAAGGGAGCTACTCCACCAGTCAATCTCCTGCTCGCAGTCCCTGATGGCCCTCAGTCTCTCAACCTCCTCTTTCAGTTCTATCATCATGCTAAGCAGATCTTCAACCTGTTCACGCCTCATGCAGGAGATCTGCTTGCCATCCTACTCCAGCAGCAGCAGGCTCTGGCACTCACTGCAACCAGAGACCTGTGTAGCCACATTTCTAGGCAGACTTTCTGTCTGGGTCGCCACCGTCTTTTTACGGCAAGCCCTCTGTCTGGTAGAGACCATGGTACAGAAATAAGAATAATAAATAAAAAGAATAAATAAATATATATGTATGAATGATGATAATAAGATAAATAAAAATGAAATAAACAAAAAAGTAGAACACAACTGTGAGAACACAGACACCAGTAATAAAGAGGATGAATTCACAAGAGAGGAGGAATAGAAATCCTACACCCAGCTACACAAGCTCCCACACACCCACACTTAGCACCTAGCTTCAGTATAATAGAGAGGGGTGATACTCACAGGTAGTTAGCTCCTCCTTGTGCCTGGTGGCCTCCCTGAGGCCCTTTCAGAGCTGAAGGTGTGGGCGGGGGTGCCGTTTCCCGGGCAACGCCTACGCCACGTCAGCCTCTCGCGAGAGAGCTGCCGAGAGCTGAAGGGACTGCCCGCTCTCCCTCGGTTCCCCTGTGACAGAAACCTCCCAAAAAAACCCTCTTCACCTCAAAATTTGTCACTGCAGCTCCGGTTGTGCCGATCCAAAGAGGTAGAACTCGAGGACTGAGTTCATGCCTTGAAGTATAGATAAAATCTTCACATTTTTAATGTCATCACTGAATAATTAATGTTGGGAAAGACCGCTAAGATCACCTTGTCCTTCTATTGCCCTGGTACCTCCATGCCCACTGAACCATTTCCCCACATTTCTTCCTTTCTTACATGGATAGCGGAAATGCTGATTGTACTCAAGTGAACAGAAATTAGTCCGTATGATCCAATATCTATTTTCTCTACTTTCCTTCTGGTACTTTTTTGGGGGAAGGGCATGTATTGTGTAATTTATGAAACCAGCCAACTTAGTAGAGATGTCTGAGGTACCCTGGGCCCTCCCGATGATAAGGAAAGTTCTATATATCTCGTTGAACTCTGCTCTGAATGTCTAGCTCAGATGTCCAACACTATCTTTGTCTTTGAGCTAATTAAATTCATTCAGCAAATCTCTGGACGTATTCCCTGGTTCTGAGTGGCACTCCTGGTCTGAAATGTCTGTGTAACTGCTACAGAAACAAATTTCATCTGCTGTTAGGAGGAAGATGACTGTCACTGTTTTATGATTTTTGGTATTGGTATTCCACATCATAACATCACGTAGTGCATGAAGAGTTAAAACCGTGTGTACACCGTGCGTGGACAGCAGCCCTGCAGGCACCCAGCAGCGGCCAAAGCAGCCTGGGCAGTGGCTTCTCCAGATGCTGATGTTCCCCACCCGTAACCACTGGAACCCAGCACCGACCTCCAGCGCCAGACGTGGGTGTTCAGGTCGAAGGAGCTGATGCTGAAGTCTGGCAGTGCTGTCCCCGAGGACAGCCTGGTCTACGTGCGGGAGGGGAACAATACGTTCCTGCGCACCCCCTGGGGCTGGAGCAGGCTGCTGCTGGAGGACTCATAGTTGCTCTTTGTGGGTGATGACCCCTCCAGCCCCGACGCCGCAGTACCAGGAGGCGAAGCAGGCACAGACACGAGGTCCCAACACAGAGCCACCCTCGGGGGTCCGAACAGACCCACCAGTCCCAAAAGAGGACGGAGCTGGGCTGCCCAGCACCCTGCAGACCACTGCTGCCCCCAGGATGCCCTCTCTCCGTCTGGTGGCCCGTATGGGGATCGAACCCACGACTTTGGCGTTATCAGAACCTGGGCTGCGGCGGTGAAAGTGCCAGCTCCTAACCACTAGACCAAGAGCATTAACCCTTTAACACTTAAGGCACTACATGATGTTATGATGTGGAATACCAATACCAAAAGTCATAAAACCATGACAGTGACTCATTCGGTACTGTATATGCTAACATCTACCTCAGAGGGCAGCGGACCATATTGAGGGGAATACCAATGCATACCTGTGGATGTGAAGTAGGATTCTGAGCTTTAGCTGCTGTCACCTGTACAGTTTTGATCACGAGCCACAAAGAACGGGCTTTGATCAAAGAAAAGTCATTCTTTGTCTCCATCATGTTTTGGCAGTCTGACCAGAATTCAGCTATCACTCATGACTTGTCCAAGCTCAATAATACAATCACTCACCTATCTTCTGATTGTGATCATTACTCCTAAACTCAGGAGAAATAAGTGTGTGTTCCTTTTCCTGGTTGTCCCCCTTCTTGTAATCCACTCTTCAAGTCGTTGTTTCTCCTCCTGGGACAAAGTGAGCCACCCACGTCTGGTGTCCTGCGGAGGGAGAACAGCACAGCCCGAGGTGCTTTTCTTTCTCACTGATTCTGAGTTCACTCAGGTTTATTCTCACTGACATCAGTGCTCCCTGGCTCACGTGTGAATGCAAGACGGCAGAGACCTGACCATCCCTTGCAGCTCTTATCAGCCATCTTCCTTGATGCTACCCAAGCAATAACAGATCTCCAGCTGCCAAACCCCCAACTTCACTCCACACCATAACTTTATTTCTGGAGGCAACCCCAGCTTTAATTTTCTTGCAAACATATGCAATCAGCTTCAAGACATACCTCCCTTTCAGGGGCTTTGTTGGTAGTCCATCATCCTGGTCTGAAGTCTTCTTTCTCTTCCTTTCCCACACACTCATGGATTTAGTAGTGCTGTGCATGGACCAGAGGTTAAACTCTATTCAGTTCTGGACCCATGACCTCAGCTGTCTCACTCACCACCTGCTGATAGGGGAGGAACATGGTGCGACAGAGGATGGAGATCTTTCATTGTACGCTCTGGGTATTTATCTCTTCAAGAGCCAACTGGGACTGCAGGGGTTGGTTTGGTTCCAAAGGCAATGGCTTTATAGTCACGGCACACAGCTGTGCTCCCTCTGATGCCCATGGGTCTGAAGAAAAGCCCTAAGGCGTTTGACTCTTTGCAATTACTCGTTAATAACTATTCATTATTTCTTTACCTATTCATTATTGCCAGTCCGGGTGTTGCATAAATGGCTAAAATGTTTTGTTAGAAAATAAACCTCCTTTGCATTCCCACAGGCAATCCCACCCAGGGAGGCGGTGGAGTCACCATCCCTGGAGGTGAATATTCCACAAACATGGAGATGTGTCACTGAGGCACGTGGTCAGCAGGCAGTACTGGTGGTACGTGGACGGTTGGACTGGATGAGTACTTCAGATTCCTCTCCAGTCTTCATGATTGTATGATTCCACTATCCTGGTTGGCGTACAATGTTTGCTCTTTGCTTTTAGAAGTCTGGTTAAAAAGGTCAGAGCTCCTGCTCAGTGAGGGGTGCTTTCCCCTTGGAGGTGTGCAACATGTGGGACGGAAGTGTGCTTTGGTATTAGAATCAGATGGTAATGAGAAAATAATTCCCCCTTGGAGGCAGGCAGCCTTTGGGACAGAGGTGTGTTTTGGCATTAGATTACAATGAGAACAATTTACGCACAGAAACCACAGTCAGTTGCCTCCAATATTCACTCCAAACCTGGTTCCGTGTAGCGCTCCTATCCAACTTATGTTTTTAAGGTCCTGTGTTAATATCTGCTTAAATTACTGATAATTGATGCTTGTGCTATGCAAATGTATCAATACATTTCCAGTATTGTATGACTTTAATTTTTAAGCACAAACTCTCACTGTCCTCGGGCAAAGACTCATACTTCAAGGAAGTGTAAAATAAATGAAATGTGTTTTGATGTCGGTTGGTTGTTTTCTTCCTTTCTCTCTTTCCTCAAAAATCCCCTTTTTCTTGGTGTTGCTGGTGTATTAAGGGGTCAGATGAATCAGGACTGGGGGATTCATACTTGCTCATCTGAATGCCTCGCTCAGACTTAGTTGCAAGTAGACTCAGTCTATTGCGTATAAGGCAGCTCATTTTAAGTGAGATGAATCTTATCTCTTTACTATGCCACCTCAATCTTTTTGCAGCCTCTCCCCCCAAAAAATTCTTGCTTGCTTGCTTGTTCTCTCCTAATTGAAGTGTCTGATTGCTTAAGGTTATGTGGAATGTACCCCCTTCGCTCTTGCCTTAATGCAACGAAACACATGCTCCACTCTGACAGCTTTACTAAGCAAGATAACTGTCTCACTGTTGCAATCTCTGAGGAGTCCTGACATGAAATTATGTATAGCCTAGGCCTAGAATGAAGATAGCGGCAATGATCTGAGGAGAAATACTAATTTACTAAATAAGATATCGGAAAACAAATTAGCACAATATAATACAACATACATATAATACAATATACACAATATAGTTGTAATTGAAAGCAATAAATCAAATAGAATGAGCAAGAGCGAGGGTCCAATAAACCAAAGGCCTTACACTAAACACTGACAGTGAGATTGCAGTGAGCATCCGCAGCTGGGTTGATCCCCAAAGGAATGAGAACATCTCGTGGCACTCAGTCTCTGAGCAGAAAAAACATAAAAATACAAAACAATTCAAAGTCCTCTGCTTAACGTCATTCTTCTTCTCTCCTTAGACAGGTATACCTGGAACTGTCGGTGATCCACGGTTCTGCAGCATTAACTCTTTAATTCTCAATGCACTACATGATGTTATGATGCGGAATACCACTACAAATCATAAAACCAGGACACGTTTCATAAGATATGGTCCTCATTATGACCATAATGACCATCTCCCTTGTATGGGAAATGTTGAATCAAGACCTGATGGATCACCTGAGGTGAGCACTGAGTCAGTCGCTGGAGCACAGGTGAAGGCAGTGTACCTGTGTGACTAGAAGGGGGAGAGTCTGGCTCCACCTATCCCAGACCCCATTTAAGGGCTGACCACCCCTAGGGAATAATATCTCGTTGGAGATCCCTCTCCTGTGGAGTTATCAGTGATACTTGACAATCTGCAAAATGTAAGCCTCTTTTATTTCTTTACTTTTTTTTTTTTTTTTTTTTTTTTTTTTAACCGGTTGTCTGTTTACCATGCTGATAAGCCTAGCAAAATATACTATCTTCCTCACTATCTTCTGTGAATAGTATTCTTTTGGGATTTGCCATGTAATGATTTCAAAGTGGATTTGGTGTTTTGCCAGGACTATAGGTGGAACAAACATGTTTTCTAATAGGCTGAGCAAAGGTATAATTTCACCACACTGCAACACTGCCTGTTGCTTCAAGATTAAATATGACCAGAATTGTCATTTGAGCATCTTAAAAGCGATTGAAAAGCTGATAGATGGATGGAGGGAGGGATGGAGGGAGGGATGGATAGATGGATGGATAGATGGATGGATAGGTATCAGTTTGGCAAGTTCAAGTATTGTTATAGTGTATAGAACTTTAATGGGATACTGTGTTTAGGACATCCCATAATAGAAAACATTAGAGAGACATACACTGAACAAAACATAGAACATCTTCCAACAGACATGTTTTGGATGGAACTTCTGGACTGGTGTTACAGCAAACATCTCTCTGACACTAAAAAGCATCAATAACAGAATGGGTTTCTTTTGGTGACCACATCTGGCAGATATGAGATGGGTCCCTAGGTTGATTTCCAAATTTATTAGGAAGTTGGAAACACCATAGCGGAGTTACATGCAAATCATAATCAGTTTGATAAAAAGGGGTAGAAGAAAGGATCAAAAGGAGTGGCATTACTGCGCAGGGAGTAGCCAGTAAGTCAGCAAAACCTTTGAAAAATCAAACCCAAGTGTGAAGTTTAACAGACCAAAAGACAGCACCCACACATGATACTATGCAACCAAAACACACAGTGTAATCAAGAGGTGTATTCAGCGTTCTAGTATGATCACATCTTCAATATTTGTCCCAGAACACAAATGATTAAAGTCAGCTGTCTGCCTTTCTGTGTTCAGTCAAGGTCCAACGGGGGTCTTCTGCAAAACAAAACAGGACATAGGCCTGCCCTGTTGGGGCTTGTTAATGTGGTTCAAATGAGGGAATAATCCGATGACTGGTACTTTTACATTCCTTTTCCCAGGCATCCTTAGCCTTCTAAGCGTATTTAACAGGTCATTTCCTTTCGTTCTAAGTTTCCTAATGTACATCCACCCTCCTTTCCCCCCCTCACACACTTGAGAGGGGTGAGGGAATTAGTTTTCCTGCGGTCTTTGTGCCCGTGCTGATTCCAAAGTTGGGGGCCCTCAGAGGTGGAGTGTCACTTCTTTTGGGCTTTTGTTCTGGCCACCCACTAACTAACTCCTCTAACTTGTCTGTAGATAATCCATCCATTAATTCTCGTGGAATGCCCCTCTGCCGGCCCAGCATCCAAGAACTATTACGTTTATGATTTATATTTCTCCCACTTGCTTTCACTGAAAATGAGACCCTTTTAAATCTGTTGTGGTCCTGGTTGGATAGGGGAGGGGTCAAATTGGCCTCTGCACACCTCATTCAATTTGTCTCAGATTTGCTGGTGAAAGAAATCACTGGTCCATATTTTCTCACACAGTTAATTAATTCTTGAGCAACCTCCCCCCACGTCCATGCTTTGTACCCTGACTGCACACGATTAGAGGTTGTGGTTCCTTCTAATGCTGCCCAGGTTCTTTCTCCTTGAGACATATCCTGTAGCCTTCCTTGCAATTGTATGCCTAAGGGTTTCAGCGATTCCGGAAATCCCCTGATAAGAGGGGTCATTCTCTCAGGATCAACAGGCATCATCATAGGGGATTCATGGTGTGGCTGCAGCTTTCTATCATACATCATTTGCAGACAAGCAGCCTTTTGAACACTTTCCACTAATTGATCAACTGTCCCAGTAATGGCAAGGGGGTCTCCCCTTTCTAGAGGGTTAAGACCACCTGCCCAATAGGCAGCTCTCTGTGTTAGGGACCAGGGAGCACAATTGTTGCCAGTAGTTAAAAATACTCCTGGTCCCCAATAACCTTCAGCTTCTTTTTCAGTTAACAGCATTTGGTCTCCACCACTGAGACTAACTCTCCATACAAACTCCGTTTCTGATTCTTTTGGAGAGCGGCTAAAATCTCTTTTCAGTTTTGCTAGTTCAGTGGCTGAGAAAGGGGTTTCTTTAATGTTTATTTGCGGATCTAAATCCTCACCATTATCGTATAAATACTCAGTTTTTATTAAAGGACACAACCGAGCTGGGGGAGCTTCTAATTTGTCAATATTTGCCTTTGTACCTTGCAATTCCTCCCTTGAATATGTTTTCTCTTGAGGTGCACTAGTATCACTAGCATCCTTACCCGTTAACACTTCCCTTAAAACCATTTGCAACAGATTAGAATTATGTTTTTCCCTTTCCAATTGCTCTTCTAGGTTTACAATTTGATTTTGCAGAGCTTTTATCAATTCCTGACTTACTTTAACTGATTCCTGCAATGCTTGTAAAGCTTGACTCTCTGCTTTAAGCTCCTGGTCATGGAATCCTATGGCTGCAACCAGAGCCGAACCCAGTACAGCACAAATAAATGCTTTACCTTTTCCAGCTCGTTTATGAACATTCTTTTGCAGAACACTAATACGGTCTGAAACACTCTGCCACTCTGCAAGTTATGCCAGTTCTGCCGTGCCCAGTCTACCCCTGTTAACGAGGGCCTGGCACCGTGCTTTTCTAAAAGTTCAGATAACACATCATCTTTCATTGTGGCTACACTGTCGCTCATTTCTCAATATGCAGAAAAATCTACACGGAGAAAGAGAGAGAGGATACAGTATCCAAAATTTCGAGTCAAACAAATGCAAATGCTCAGATTGCTCCTCTGTTTACTGAGAGGAGCATGCAAAAGTCAAAGAAGATCAAAGGAAATGCTAATACGTAAATCACTTCTCACTTCCCTGTGAAGCCACACAGAGAAAAAAAAACAAACTTCAAACCCCACACCTAAGTTAGGAGGAACCCTTACGTTTCGAGAATGCACAATAATCTTCACGGGTCCCAGAATTACTCAATAAGTTCCCAAAAGGCACACACATAAACAGTTCCAGAGACCAAGTTAAGTTTCAATGTGTAGAGTGATCTTCCTGGAGAGGTGCTCACGTTAAAATGATCAAATAATCACTCCTCGCAACTCCAGGAGGTGCACGCAGGAAAAGGATCAACTCTACTTAAAGTTCCCACAAACACAGCTAAGTTTCAGTATGCGGAGTGATTCTTCCTGGAGAGGTACACATGTCTAAATGACCAAATTATCACAGTTATCACTCCTCACAACTCCAGGAGGCACACACAGGAAAGAGATTCAAATTTCACAAAGTTAAGGTTCAATATGTGGAGTGATCTTTCTGGAGAGGCACTCACATCTAAATTATCAAAAATAAATATCACTCCAGGCAACTCCAGAAGGTACTGTTGTGGTTTAGTGGTTTTGATGCCAGTATGCCACATCAGAACATCATGCAGGCAGTGAAGGGCTCCGCACCAGACGCCAGGCCCGCGCTTTTTGGTTGGGCGCTCTCGGGACTGCCATGAGGAATTCAGCACGTGTAACGTAAGCTCCCAGTTTTCTGGTTTGGAATTTTGTCTCTCTCTCTCAATTGTTCAATTTTATTAGATTTAGTAAAGTTACCGTTCCTTCTCAGATCGTGCCATTGTTTTCTTTACACACCCATCTATTCCCTCTGCTTCTCCCTCCCCCCGGAGCACGCGGCTCTGCTGAGGCGGCCGAGCGGCCACTGATGGGGCAGTTTTTTTTCCCTTCCCTTTCTCTTTCCCTTCTCGGTTCCCCTTGGGTTACTGTCACGGATAACACCGTGACACATTATTGGTGGAGGATGCGGGCAATGCAGTATTTGTACCCCACTGTAAAACTGGTGCTGAGTGGACTAACTGTTTTCATGTACCTTGGAGCATGTTGGCATCTTTTTAAGCTCCTCATGTTCAGCACCGGAGTCATATATGCATACAGCTGCTTTAGTGTGCTGATGGGGTTACCCCCCTCCTGCCTAAATGCCCTGGTTAATATGACAGATCATAAGGCATTTGGATTGGTTTCCAGGTACTCTTTTCAGGTTTTTACCTATGTTCAAGATGTCAGCCTGGCAATTGTGTTATCTGTTTTTCTGAATGTACTCTTTGCAACAGTAATTTACATCCAGTGGAGGAAGCCTTCCTCAGAACCAGAGAGTGTTGAATGGCAGGGAAGGTGGGAAAAATTAGGAAAGAAATTAGAAGCGTGGGGACCCCCGGTGCTGTGTGATTTTGATCTTGAGCACATGCGGGATCCTGAGAAATTCAGTGAGTGTTTAGGTCAGGAGTCATGTGACTCAGGGAGATCTGAGAAGGAACGGATTGTTTGGGGATTGGCTTGTGCTTATCGAGCTATAATTGATATTCTTGAGAGAAATGGTTTCCAAACCGAGGCTCAGAACAAAAATGAAAACCTTGAGGTTAAACCTGACCAGTCACAGGAAGCACCGGCATCCGTGTCGGTTGCCCCTGTGGAAGGCCAGAAATGGAAACTTGTGTCCTCTCGGCTAGAACGGAAAGAAGAAGAAGCAGATTAAAAAAAGGAAGATCCAGGTGAGGGGCCCTCTTCAGCACCAACACCACCACCACCACCACCTAAAAAGGCCACTAAGGAAGGTGAGAAACGTGGAGACGACAGAGATGAGAAAGAAGAGGAAGATCCAGGTGAGGGGCCCTCCTCAGCACCACCACCACCACCACCACCTAGAAAGGCCACTAAGAAAAGTGTGAGGCATGGAGAGGACAGTGATAATGAAGAAATCACCACTACTACTATTCGTCAGCCCCTAAAGATGACTGAAATCCAGGGTTCAAGAAAGGAGTTTGTACGGCGCTCAGATGAACCTATTGTCACCTGGTTGCTGCGGTGTTGGGACAACAGTGCCAGCAGCGTGTCCCTAGATGGCAATGAAGCCCGCCAACTGGGAAGCATTGCTCGAGACCCAGCTATCGACAGAGGGATTAGTAGATGTCTGAGTGGAGTTGCTACCCTCTGGGAACGAGTACTAGTAGCTGTAAAGGAGAGATTTCCTTACAAAGACAATCTGGAGCCTAAGGTGGAAAAATGGAATACTGTGGAGAAAGGCATCCAATTTTTGAGAGAAATGGCTGTAGTAGAGATGCTGTACGATCCTACTTTTGTCCCTAACAATCCACACCAGGACCGTGATCCTGAGAAAGCATGGTGTAAAGCTGATGTATATTGGAAGTTCTCAAAAACAGCACCAGAAAGGTACGCAAGTACACTGGTAGCAACATTCAATATACTCGAGGGCCGAAACAGAAGACTCCCATTTCATGAAGTGGTTACTACACTTCAGAACTTTGAACAACAACTTCCACCATCACACGTTTCCATTGCAGCTGTATCAACGGTAGCAGGAGAAGTCAGTGACATAAAGAAGATACTGAAAATGATACTGGAGGAATTGTCCTTACTGATGAACAGGGATGGACCTGTGTCAGTATCAGAAACACCTGATGAAGATGGGGATGATCCAAAGAATCTGATGGAGAAACTGATCAAACTGATAAAAGTCTCAGCCATCAAAGGCAACCGCCTCTCTGCTCGAGCAGATGACAGCAGTAACTTCATGTTGCGTGTGTCCATGTGGAGCTTCTTACGAGAAAATGGAGAGGACATGAAGAAGTGGCATAAAAAACCCACCCCTGCACTACGAGCACAGGTGAGAGAATTACAGCAGAGATCAGCCACCAATGAAATTGCTCCGGTCACCACAGGTAACCAATAGAGGGGCCCTGCCCTCAGCCAGGGGAGGGAAAGGGATAATAGAGTGTATTGGACTGTGTGGATTCGATGGCCTGGCACATTAGAGCCACAAAAATATAAGGCACTGGTGGACACTGGTGCACAGTGCACTCTAACGCCTTCGAGTTATAAAGGGACAGAATTGATTTATATTTCTGGAGTGACTGGGGGCTCTCAGGAATTTTCTGTGTTGGAGGCAGAAATAAGCCTCACCGGTAAAGACTGGCAGAAACATTGTATAGTGACTGGACACGGGGCTCCATGCATACTCGGTATTGATTATCTTAGAAGGGGACATTTCAAGGATCCCAAGGAATACCGATGGGCTTTTTGGAATAGCTGCTGTAGATGCTGACAACATTTAGCAGCTGTCTGTTTTACCCGGCCTGTCAGAAGATCCGTCTGTTGTGGGGGTACTGAAAGTAAAAGAGCAGCAGGTACCAATTGCTATGAAAACAGTGCACAGATGGCAGTACCGCACCAACAGGGATTCCTTGCTCCCCATTCATAATTTGATCCGTCAGTTAGAGAGCCAGGGAGTGATCAGCAAAACCCACTCACTGTTTAACAGCCCCATATGGCCGGTACGTAAGTCTAATGGAGAATGGAGGCTGACGGTAGATTACCGTGGTCTGAATGAAGTCACGCCCCCACTGAGCGCTGCTGTGCCAGATATGTTGGAGCTGCAATATGAACTGGAGTCAAAAGCAGCCAAGTGGTATGCTACCATTGACATTTCCAATGCATTCTTCTCTATTCCTTTGGCCACAGAGTGCAGACCACAGTTTGCTTTCACGTGGAGGGGCATTCAGTACACCTGGAACCGTTTGCCCCAGGGGTGGAAACACAGCCCAACCATTTGCCATGGGTTGATTCAGACCACACTGGAACAGGGTGGGGCACCTAAGCACCTCCAATATATTGATGACATTGTTGTGTGGGGTGATACAGCAGAAGAAGTTTTTAAAAAAGGAGAGCAAATAATCCAGATTCTTCTGGGTGCTGGTTTTGCTATCAAACGAAACAAAGTGAAGGGACCTGCCCAAGAAATTCAGTTCCTAGGAGTAAAATGGCAAGATGGGTGTCATCACATCCCAGGAGATGTGGTTGACAAAATCACCAGCATGTCACCACCAACTAGCAAAAAGGAGACACAGTCTTTTCTTGGTGTAGTACGCTTTTGGAGGATGCATGTCCCAAACTATAGCCTCATAGTAAGCCCCCTCTATCAGGTGACCTGAAAGAAGAATAATTTTGCATGGGGTCCTGAACAGCAGCAGGCCTTTGAGAAGATTAAACAGGAGATAGCCCTTGCAGTTGCTCTGGGGCCAGTACGGATGGGACAGGACGTAAAGAACATCCTCTACACTGCTGCTGGAGAGAAAGGTCCCACTTGGAGTCTGTGGAGACCTGAGGCCGACCCCTGGGATTTTGGAGCAGAGCGTACAGGGGTTCGGAGGAGTGCTACACTCCAACTGAGAAGGAGATTTTGGCAGCATATGAGGGAGTTCGGGCTGCCTCTGAAGTAATTGGCACTGAGATGCAGCTCCTCCTGGCACCTCGATTGCCAGTGCTGAACTGGATGTTCAAAGGAAAGGTTCCCTCCACCCATCATGCTACCGATGCCACTTGGAGTAAGTGGATTGCGCTGATTACTCAGCAAGCTCGGATGGGAAACCTCAGCCGTCCAGGGATGTTAGAGGTGATCATGGACTGGCCTGAAGGCAAGAAATTTGGAACATCACCAGCAGAGGAGGTAGCACGCACAAAAAATGCCCCTCCAATAACCTTCAGCCTCCTTTTCAGTTAACAGTATTTGGTCTCCACCACTGAGGCTAACTCTCCATACAAACTCCGTTTCTGATTCTTTTGGAAAATGGCTAAAATCTCTTTTCAGTTTAGCTAGTTCAGTGGCTGAAAAGGGAATTTCCTTAACATTCATTTGAGGGTCTAGATCCTCACTGTTATCAAAGGTATATTCAGTTTTTATCAAAGGACGTATTGGAGCTGGACAGGCCTCTAATTTGTCTAGCCTTGCCTTTATTCCTTCCAGTTCTTCTAGAGGATAGATTTTTTCTTGAGGCAAACTATGGGTAACAGTGTCACTGGTATCCTTACAGTTACCCTTTAGAGTCTCTAGTAAGAGGGCTGAACTATGTTTTTCATTTTCTAATTCCCTTTTGAGTTCCTCTATCTGTTTCTGTAGAGTTTTAACCAACTCTTGCAGTGACTCTCTAGTTTGGTTCTCTGCTGGTCACGGAATTCTATGGCTGCAACTAGAGCAGAACCCAATGCTGCACAAATAAATGCCTTTCCTTTTCCAGCTTGGGTACGAGCATTCTTTTGCAGAACACTAATATAATCTGAAACACTCTGCAGGTTTGCCGTGCCCAGTCTACCCCTGTTAACGAGGGTCTGGCACCATGCTTTTCTAAAAGGTCAAATAACACATCTTCACCTTTCATTCTGACTACACTGTCGCTCATTTCTCAATATGCAGAAAGATCTACACGGAGAAAGACAGAGGGTACAGTATCCCAAATGAACAGTGGGAGTCAAACAAATGCAAATACTCAGATCATGTTTACTGAGAGGAACATGCAAAAGTCAAAGAAGATCCCGTCCTGGGCGGTTCCCAGAGCGCTCAGAGAAATACCCTGGGGCAGAGACACTGCAAACTCCTGTTGTGAAATGCTGTTACCTGGTGGTTGGGCAGGAACACATTAGAAGCAAGAATGTCCTTGTCTGCTGAGATCTAGGAAACCCAATATCCCAGTGTTAGCATTGGAAGCCTCTGGGGCTGGAGAGGAGACTGAAATTTGGTTTTTGTATTTACCAGGGGCACCAGAGTCCATAATTAGTTGAGACTGGTTGGAGCAATTAGAGGGCAAAATAAAATTGTAGAATGGGGTCTTTCATAGACAGGACATGTGTGTGGAAGACCAAAGCGTGCTGAGCCATTTTTACTGATGAAACTTTGGAAAAAAAAATAAAGAGAGGGAGGCTAGGGAAAGGCAAAAGCCAAGGAAGGCACTGGAGGGAACAGAGAGGAAATGGAGAAAGCAAAGGCAAGAAAGGACAAGGAGTAGAGACAGGAAATAATTGGTGTAGATCATAGTGCAGGGAACTGAAAGAGGGATGATGAAAAAATAAGAGTGGCCCACGGAGGGAGGGGGGGGTGACACAATTGTTTCTCATTCCAGTCTTTATCTATCTTGGCTGGTGTAAACTGCAACCATCACAACAGTCTGAATACACTTTCATCTAAATACACTTTATGATGGACAATTGTCCCTCCTCACATTGCTAGGTAATGAAGTCTGCCAGCTCCCTCAAGGCATGGTTGTACACCAAATTCCTCCAGGGAGAGTCATAACCAATTTCCCCCAAACAAAATGGGGGAACTTTTGTTGCTTCTAGTGAGGCAAAACCATTGACGCAGAAAATAAAATTCAGTTATGTTCCCAGTGCAGAATTCCTGAGGGAAAACAAGACTGTTCACCCACAAAAGCTGAAATGGAAAGCTTTAGAAGTATCACATATGCATTCTTTTTGCTAAACTAATATATCGGTTCTTGAACTAATGCATTAATCCCTATTGCTAAAAAAACACAGTCCTAGTAGTTTCCTCCCTGCCCCCTCCCTCCCCTCCTCCTGTCCCCGGGAGTAGATGTGAGCTGAGAATGAGCAGTGAAAGTGCCCGAGGCCTGGCAGCCGGCTCGGGGCGTGCTCGCTGTGGCACCTGAGCCTGTGCTGAAGCAGCCAGAGCCTGGCTGGAAGCCATCCGGGCAGCACCGCGGTGGCAGGAGGTGCACCAAGGCCGTCCTGCGGCCAGCTCCGGGCTGAGGGCACTCGGCATCCTGTGCTCTGCGCGACTCCAAGGAGCCCGGTTGCCTGCAACAGAGCTGGGAGCAGCCTGCTCTGCACCCAAGGTAGGTGCCCTTCGTGGTTCGTGCAGAGGAGCACACGCTGCCAGCAGCACCGGGTGGGACCCTGGTCCCGGCTCCATGTGCTGCCCGGCACGGCAGCTTTGCTGGGCCAGGTGGGCTGCAACGACAGCAGGAACACTTTGCAGGCGTGTTGCAGCCCGGCTTGGGCAGAGAGGGGCACACGAAGGGCTTGGAGCTGGGACAGGGAGGAAGTGAGCACAGGAGGTCAGCGTGCTCTGCTGCCCGCTTGTACCTCTGTGATACAGCGCAGCTGGGACTGCAGTTCTCCCTCTGGACCGCAGTGGAGCACGCTTTCATTTCAGATCTTCCACCTCGTGCCGTAGTGACTTGCGGAAACAAACTCTGTAACCCAGAGTGAGGTGATAAGGCAGGTAAGGTTATTCAGCTTTGTGCTCACATGCCGGGCGCAAGAAGGATACCCTGTTAGAGACTATTATTTTATCCCATTGCCTCAAAGTCTGCTGATGAACATGTCCAAACTTGTCCAAGCTAGTCCTGGCCAAGGGTTGTGAAAGCCTTTCTCTAAGGGACAAGCAGATGGGCATGCCCTGGGACAATGAAAGAGAGACAAGCTGCCAATTAACACCCTTTTGTGTGGTACTCATCTCTGTGAGGAGATAGACATCTGAGGAGACTCTTGGATGGCACTCTAGGATGGGAGTTTTCACATAGGCAAGAGATTGGAGGATAAAAAGAGGGATCGACCATGATAAGAATGTTCATGATCAGTACAGGAGCTGAAATATTTCCTGTGACTTTTACCTTCTTTCTGCAATGCTACAGTCAGATAGAAGGTAACACCAGGAGGCTGATGATGAACGGTGTCTCATGGAATGTCTATGGTTAATGCTTAGTTATTTTATTATTTTATTTGGCCATGATTAATTACTACAGTGTTAGAGATGTGATTTCAAATTTAGGTTCTGTTCCCTGTTCCTGTCTATTTCTGTTTTACTTTCTTTCATATTTAGCTTCCAAACCTGGCATTTTGCACGGAACACCTCTCCCCTTACTTCCTTGTGTGACCCTCGTGATTGGATTACACACACAACTACAGGAGCCCCTCCCATTGAGTCATGAGGCTCAGAGCGCTCCCATTTTCTGTCACAGCTCCTGAACCCACAGAAAGAAGGAGCCTTGGAGGACATGTATCCACTTCTATTGCCAGACTTCTTCACATCTTTTTGTGTAAAGAATCATATGAGTCTCTTACAGCAGATCTGTATCTGCAAGGTGTCTGGACAAAAGGGGGTGAAGGATCTCTGCTAAGGTGTGACCTCGACCTGCTCTCTGTGTTGGGATGACTGTCTCCTTGTCATGCTTTCTCTTTAGTCCCCCGCTGTTCAACTCTCAGCTGTCAGTTCTTTCAGCCCCCCAGACTGTGATAACTTTGTGATGATTACTGTCATTTAGCCAGAGTGTTATGAGTGCTGTTGCTCATTGCCTTACTCTGCAGGGGATCATCCCTCAGACTGTGCCGTACAGGTGATCTAAGGTTGGCAGGTGTTGGACAGGGTTTGTTGCATTCAGTAACAGCTGTGCTGACATTTCCCATGTCCTTGCAGGCTCCCGTTCAACTTCTGCCTTCCACCCGTGATCATCCCAGCCTGCAGGAGAGCAGCAATGGCCTCAGCACATCCATCTCAGGTAGGGGCTTGGAATAGCGAGCAGGAGAGGCCAAGGGTTGAGGGATGTGAATGCAGGGGGAGAGGGAGGTGCTCTCAGGCAGCGTGTGTGTGCTGGGGACAGAGAAGTGGCTGGGACTGGAGTTTCACTCCTCTGCGAGCTGCTTCCCTGGGCCTTGGCTGTTCGCAGCAAGGAGCCTCTCTGTGCTTGCAGGAGCCCGTGAGCTTTGAGGAGGTGGCCGTGTATTTCAGCAGGGAGGAGTGGGCACTGCTGGACCCTGCACAGCGAGCACTCTACCGGGACGTGATGCTGGAGACGTACGAGTGCGTGGCCTCACTGGGTGAGGGCTTTGCTGCCTTTCCTCCTCTTTTGGGCACATTAGGTTCTGCAGAATGTGAGTCTGCATACAGGCCCCTTTTGTATACACCATGCAGTTCCTTCTTGACAAACTCCACAGTAGCAGCAACAAAAGAAAGACAGAGAAGGGTGAGTTTCATAAGGCCTCATCGTGTTCAGCACATTGATAACATCCCGCAGTCAGTGCTGGCCAGCAGGCATCAGCTAGGAGGGGAAGGACTATCTCCCCGCAGTCAGCTCCTTTTCTTTTAAAGAAAATAATTTGGCGTGTTGTCAGAGATGGAAAAGCAATCTTTGCTCCAAAGGAAGCTGCTGTGTTTCGTGCCAGATGTGGGTAGCCCTGAGGCCGTGGCAGGAGATGTCAGACCAGGAGAGTTGGTGGAGGGACGGAGGAAGTTGAAGACGTAAAAGCTATCATAGGGAGAGTAGTATTTGGGGCACCATGTGCTATTTCTGGTTTTCCTTTGTCATCCGCAGGTGCAGGGATAAGAAGTCCAAGAAAGGGTCTGCAGGAAGGTGGTGTGGTCAACAGACAGTGTGGTAGCATCGACATGGAAGAAATCAGAAGGGATGTGCATGTGGATCAGGAGCAAGTTCAGGAAGAGCAGAACAGGACACAACAGGGAAAGCATCTGTTAAAGGCATCAAGGAACACACTGGACTTCAGTACAGGTCAAAGGCAGCATGAAGAGCCCAGGAGTAAGGATGTGTGCCAGAGGGAAAAGCAGAATCCATGCCCTGAGGGTGAGAAAAGATTTAAAATATATTCCAGAGTCGTTAAGCACCAGTGCACGCATTCAACAAAGAACCTGTACAAGTGCTCTGAGTGTGGGAAGATGTTGAAATGGAGATCCCTTCTCTTCAAGCACCAGCGCATCCACACAGGAGAGAGACCATTTAAGTGCTCAGAGTGTGACAAGAGTTTCAAAAGCGGTTCAAAACTGAAGCAGCACCAGCGCAGCCACACAGGAGAGAGACCATATAATTGCTCTGAGTGTGGGAAGAGCTTCAAATGCAGTTACGAATTGAAGGTGCACCAGCGCAGCCACACAGGAGAGAGACCATATAAGTGCTCTGAGTGTGACAAGAGCTTTAGTAGCAGTTCTGATCTCAAATCCCACAAGCAAATACACACTACTGAAAGACTGCAGAAGCACCTCCAGAATCTGAGAACCTTCAGAAGCAGTTCCAGCCACGTTTCCTACCAGCACATGCACACTGCAGACAGAGCCTGCAATGCCCCAGACATGGAATAGCTTCAACCAGAGCCACAGCCTGGTTACCCACTGTGGCTGTGTGTGGTGATGAACCACACAGTTCCCTTGCACGAAATGCAGGAAGAGCTCCAACCACTGCACCAACCTGATCGAGTAGAAAGGGATCCACTCAGGGCAGGGGCCACAGAAATGCCAGCACCGCAGGAAGAGCTTCATCCAGAGCTCTGTCCACACTGAATGTTGCCCAGTGCTCGTGAGGGGAATGCCCTGCAAGCGTCTGTGCTGCAGGAAGAATTTCTCTCAGGGCTGACTTCTCATTTCTCATGGGAATGCCCCATTTGCAGGAAGAGTTTACAAGGGAGATGGCTTTGCTGAAACCCTCTACAGAAGGGAATTATCCCAGGAGTTTCAGATCACCTTTCCTTGCTAAGGAAATATATTCTCTCACCATATCTGCTTCTCTCCTCTCCTCTTCCTGCAATCAGAATTTTGAAACCATCTTCAAAGGAACATCAGCTGTGTCTGGTTTCTCTGTGTGTCTGTGTGCATGTTCTGCTCTTAAAAGTTTCTGAGTGCACTGATGCATGAAATAGAAGGGTCAGGAGAGCAGTAACGTGGCTTGTGGAAGTTTTCTGAAAATAAGCTGTAGTTGAAGGGGAAGGGGGTGAATAAAGTAGGAGAGTTGTTCTGGAGCTTTTGTCACTGTAGTCTTGCTTTTTGTTCTAAAAATAAAAGACCACTTGTGGAATGGTACAAGGAAGTTTGATTTTGCTGATGTCTCCAGTCCACTGCTTTCATCACAGGGAGGCATTTCTTTCACGCAAGCAATGTCATCCTTTCTCACAGTGCTGCACACTGCTTCTACTCCTCTTCCAAAAATTTTATTCAGGAGCTTAAAGCAGCTGTGAGACACCAAGCTTTGCTAGGCTCCACTAAATCTAATAAAAGTGGAGCTTGTTTCTCCTAAGTGCAGCATCCCATGTCTCAGGAGGTGGTGGGAGCAGAAGGCAGTGCAAAGCCACAGGGTGCACAAGCAGCTTATCCCCGCAGCACAGAGGTTTCAGAGTGCTCTCCAGTGCATGCTTGCCTCTTTTCTGAGCTTGAAGGTCTTTGCTTTGACCTTGGGAAAGTGTCCACAAGACCTCCTGAAGAACGGCCACCACATATGCCTGGCTCAGCTCAAGCTCCTGAGGTCAGTTTGCAGGAAGCGGAGGTTGATTTTGGTGAGCTGGTGAAGCCAGCAGGAGCCTGCCCATGTCCTCTGGAGCTGTGAGTTTCTCTGTAGGATCCCTGAGTCCCCCCAGCAAGCTGCAAGGAGATGATTCTTGCAGTACTGCAAAGCGCTGTTTCCTCCATCTCAGGGAGCAGAGGCCTGGTGTGGTGTAGGAGAGGTAAAACAGGGCCCTGGGGGTTGGAGGAACATACAGCTCCAAGGAAAATGCGTGGGGAAGAAGCAAGCAGCTGGGAGGCTTAAGAATCCCCAGCAACAGGAGAAAGTTCCTGAGGCAAGAGGCGGGATTATTAACATTTCAGCTGCATTCAATTAATTCCTGACCTACAGCATTGCTCATGTGTTTCCCCATTCCTTTCAGGATTCCCCAGGAAGTGTTCTGACCATTTTGTGTTTTCATCGTTTTGTGCCATTATTTCTTCCCAGGTGCAGGACTCTACGCTTGCTCTTGTTGAACCTCACCACATTCCACTCTGCCCAACTCCGCACTCTGTCCAAGCCTTACAGAATGGTGGCACAGCTTTCTGCTATGGCAGCCACTCCTCCCAGCTTTGTACTTTCTGACGGTGCCCTCTGTGCCTATATGCAGGTCACTGATGAAGATGCTGAAGAAGAGCAGACGCAGCACCAACCTCTAAGGAACACCACCAGCTACACGCCTCCAACTAGACTCTGCCCCGCTGATGACAACCGTCTGAGCTCTGCCACTCAGCCAGTTCTCAATCGACCTCACTCTCCATTCATCTATCCCATACTTCCTGGGGCCTCATTACAAGGATGCTGTGGGAGACCGTGTGAAAAGCCTTTGCTGAAGTCCAGATAAACAATGTCCACTGCTCTCCCCCCCTCTGCTCAAACCACTGAAAACTTGGTTGAAATCCACCACGATGGTCAAGCATGATTTCCACTTTTGGATACCGTGCTGATCACTCCTGATGACCTTCTTCTCTTCTAATTGCTTGGAGATGACATCCAGAAGAAGTTCTTACATAACATTTCCAGGGACGGAGGTGAGGCTGAGCAGCCTGTTTTTTCATGGCTTGTAGTTCTTGCCCGTTTTAAAGACTGGTGTTACACTGGCTATCCTCCAGTCTCCAAGCACCTCTCCCATTCTCCAAAATCTTTCAAACATAAGACAGCATGGTTTTATAGTCACTCCTGCCAGCTCCCCCGGCACTCTTGAGTGAATCCTGTAGGGGCCCACTGATCCATGTTTATTGATTTTTTCCCTTTCAATCTCTGACCAACTGTAAAGCAAGGAAAGGCGGTGACAGAGCTTTTATTTGAGGTAGAGGCGCTACAGAAAGAGATGTTACAGATAAGGGGGAATGAACTCACCCCTCCCGGCGACCGTTTAGGCTGAGGAACGCAGCCGCCTCTCGTTGGAACGCTGGCGTGCCGGAAGGAAGAGAGCCAGAGAGAGGGGGGGCAACCCGCGCAGGCTCTGAGCGGATCTGTGCTCCCGGAAGCACCTCCATAAGCACCACCGAGAGGGAGAGAGCGAGAGGTCCAGTGGACCTGGGCTCCTCCGCTCCGCTCACTCAGATGCTCATTCACTGGTTCAGGCTGTGACCAGGCAATCCCACTACACTCCACCCCTTCACAGCATGAACCAGCAACTGAGCAGGTTGGGCATAATCTCCTGCTGTTTTGATGGCTCAAAATACCAAGTACATGGCGACGCATGTACAATACCCGCCGCAATATAGAATGTTAAAGCACTGAAGGCCATTATTTGTAGTCCCTTCGTGTGGTTTTCTTGGGCCAGTACTTGATGTTCCTTCTGGAGTCGTATGTTCTTTAAGTAGGTTCACACTCGCCAGTTGCTGAAAGTTCAGCAGTCCACCACCGGATGTCATGATGTTTCCTCGTGGTCACTGGAGCATGCTGGAGTGGTGTTGCTCCTGCTGGCTGTCCTGTGAACTTCATAACCTCAAGGGGAGTAATACAGATGTTTAACAGGTACAAGGAGGGGTAAGTTTGCCCTCCATGGTAAGATACAGGCCGTAATTCAGTCTTGAGTCAATACCTCTGCCTGTACTGGAGCATGGCCTGGCCTTCGATACCATACCCTTTGGCCTGATACCTGTGGTTGGATCACACCAAGGGGGGAGTTCTAATTTGCCATAAGGACATGATTAATGTCCCCTCTGCAATGAAAATCGAAGTGTCAACTACAACCTCTGTTGGCCATGCACTGACCACAGGAGGGTTTACCAATCCCCCAACCTCTAACAATCTCCCCCAAGGTGCAAGGAGACCACACCATTTTGGTCCTACTTGCACCTTCCAAGGCCATTTTACCTTGTGTTTCCCAGGCTCTAGGTCATCAGGGGCAGGGAGCAGAAGATTATTCATGGTGCCAACTTGTGGCTTAAGTGAGGTGTCTTTCCTAGTGATTTGTATCCTAAGTGGAGAGGCCCAAGTTGTCTGCAACATTCTTAAAGCGCTGGGTCTGCCATCCGTCTCTCATTCAAGTCCCACAGGGTTGCATAAAGCCTCTTGGTCCACCCCTGCAAGGACTGTGAATCTGCCTTCAGAGCAGCCTTCAGGATTCCATTATACCTTTCTATTAAGCCTGCTCCCGTTGGATTATAGGGCAGGTGAAACCGCCATTCGATGTTTTCTTCAGCCCACTTTTGTACAGTTGTACCTGTGAAATGTGTACCTTGGTCACTCTCGATGACCTCAGGAGTCCCATATGATGCCATCAACCTAGTTAGAGCTTTAATGGTATAGGCTTGGTTTGCCTTCGCTACAGGATAGGCTTGCATCAGTCCACTTGCTGTGTCAGCACAGGTTAGGGCATATCTGGCCCCCTCAGATCGAGGAAGGGGACCTATGTAATCGATATGCCATCGTTGTAAAGGGTTGTGTCCTCTAGCAAGATGGGCCGTTGTTTCTGGCAGAGGTCTTCGTCTCATTCGTGAGTAAGCGTCACAGTCCTGACATGCCTGGACAATATCCGGCAACTGTATGGGCAGCCCCCATGCTTTAGCTGCTGCCCACATGGTTTTCTGTCCTGCATGCCGTAATTTCCGATGCAATCAGTGGCAATATCTTTGGCTGATGTATTTCCTAGCCATCGAACTCGAGCCAGAGTGTCAGCTTCATCATTACCTGGCGACTACAAGGGTTGATGTCTGGAAACGTGGTATGTTCGTACAGTCCTGTGCCTAACCACGTTCCATATATCAACCCACATATCTTTGCCCCAGATAGGTCAAGCGTGGATCGCCCAGTCCTGAGTGGCCCACTGTGCTATCCAAAGCATGAGCCCTCGGTAGACTGCCCAGCTATCCGTGCAGACATTCAATGCGCCATCGCCCGCTTCTTGAGTTATCACCATCCACACAGCTCGTAGCTCAGCCCACTGGCTACTTTGTCCATCCCCTTCGTCGAACCATATTGTTTCAGTTGAGGGATGGATTGCGACAGCTCGCCACCTACTTGGGTTCCCTCTGCTGGATCCATCTGTGTACCAGGCATCTTCTGGAACAGGGTATTTCCCCTCCTGTACAGGACTCTTCTCTGGACGAGTGACGATTATTTCCTCAGGTGTTTCACTGTGATATGTTACTGGGCCAAGTATCTTCTGCAGTTCTTCCTTCAGTGGAGATGATGACAGGCGGCTTCTCTGACTGAGGTAGGCAACCCAGCGTGCCACTGTTTGTGATTGGGCCACCCCCCTCTTAGGGATGTGGATTAGATCTTTTAACCACCCCTGAATTGGCAAAGTTGTTTTAGCAATAACTTCTGCAGTTTGAGTTATCGGTTCTACTGCCTGCAGTGCAGAATTGGTAGCCAATAACTGCTTTTCAACCATGCTGTATCTTTCTTCTGCTCCGTGCCAAACCTATGACCAGAACCCAATGGGGGTCCAAACAGAACTCTGGCGCTGCCACAGACGCCAGCCAAACCCTTCTTGAGTTACGTGCACATCTAGTTCGGCTGGAAGGGTTGGATTGAATACACCCAGTGCCTGGGCCTGTTTAACAGCTATTTTTGCCTGCTGGAAGGCATCTTGCTCCATTTTACCCCAATCCCATACTTGGCCTTTTTTTGTTAATTGATATAGAGGTTTTAGGAGTTGTGCTAAGTGGGGTATAAAGGATCGCCAGTATCCTAATATACCCAAGAACTCCTGCAACTGTTTTGGTGTTGTGGGAACTGGGAACGCTTGAATCTTATCTATGATTGCACTGGGTAAGACCTTAGTCTTACCTGACCAGATAACGCCCAGGAATTTAACTGATAACCCCGGTCCTTGGACTTTCTGTGGGTTTATAGCCCATCCTTTTTCCTGTAAATAAGTGGTTAATGATGGTAATGCCTTCCCTAACGCCTCAATTGAGTTGGATGTCAGCATCAGATCATCAATGCAATGGTACATTTTGACAGTAGATGGTTTGTTCCAATTTGCCAAGTCACGTGCTATCAGGTTATGGCAGAATGTAGGTGAATGCACGTATCCCTGAGGTAGGACTTGAAAAGTCCACTGCCTGCCCTCCCATGTAAATGCAAACTGGTCTTGAGATTCCTCAGCAATTGGAATGCTAAAAATGCATTTGCTAAATCCAAAACACAATGATATGTTTCTATTTCTCTACTTAACGTATCCATGAGGGAGGCAATGTTGGGTACGGCTGCGTGTATCGGCGGAGTGACTTTATTTAGTTCTCTGTAGTCTACTGTCATTCGCTGTGTACCATCTGACTTCCTGACTGGCCATATGGGGGAGTTGTATGGGCTGTGCAGGTCTAATAATCCCTACTCTCTCCAACTCCTGCACAGTCTTGGTAATTTCTTCTTGCCCACCAGGGAGTCTTTATTGTTTCGTATTTGTTATCCGGCGGGGTTGTGGCAAACAAATAGGCTCAATTTTTGCATGGCCCCTTAAAATTGCCTGCACTGCCCGGATACTAATACATCTTTCCCTTAGTCTGAACTCTCCCACAGTGATCGGGAGAGTCAGACCCCACAAGATGTCTTTCCCCAAGATGTACTCTGGAACTGGGGCGATAGATACCTTGTACTCCCGAGGTGGAAGACACCCAACCCCCAGTTTCAACCACGTTTGGGTTACGGGGATCATCTGCCCCCGAACCCACCTATCACAGCCTTAGTGCCCAGGAATTTATTTGGGTCCCCATAGATGATGGATGTTTCTGCCCCAGTATCTACCAGCGCCATCACTCCTTGTACATTCTTCCTTGACCAATGAGTAGTTAATTCAACATAGGGTCTCTGGTCTCCTGTAGAGACCCTAGTCCTGGGGAATTTTGGCTCCTCTGTCATGCCATCAGCTCTGCAATCCCCAAGTCTTTTTCCTCTGACGGCTCGACTGTGGCTGCCCGGGCCACCTGAGGAGGTTTACGTTTTTTCGATGGCACCATGAAATCTTCCAGATTCCATGCGTCTTGTGGAATGTGTTCTATGAATCAAATTCCTTCCCTTTTCGGGGGAGGACTGGAATCTTTGGCTATTGGGCAACTGTTTCCATAGTTGTAGTAATACCTGATTAGGCTGCCCATCAATCTTTTCAAATCGAACTCCTGCTCTCAGCAGGTCATTAAACATCTGTCTTCTCGATACCCTGATGGGTCCAGATTGGATTACCTTAGAGGCTGGTCTCCTAGGTCGTGGTGGTGGATGGATCTCCGACCTTTCCACCACCATTCGGACATTGCGCCTAGCCTGCAGGCGCTCTGTCTCCCCCAGATCTGCCACCAATTGGGCAGCCTGTTGTATGATGGCCTCTGAGGCCACTAGGGGGTTCAGTATGGATACCAAGGTACCATACTGATGAGGTGGAGCTTGCTGCAGGATAAGATCTCTCATTCCTGCTGAGAATTTCATCAGGTCTGGGCTCTCAAAATCTTCCTCATTGAATGTCTCTCTCAGACCCAGTTCCCAAATATAATTTTGCAGATCTTCCATAGAAGAGCATAGACCTGTATTTAATGAGATGTCAGTTTTGTTTGGCCATGTTATACAGCACGCAGCTGCTAACCATTTAATTAATGAATGATTTTCATCATGATGTTGGACGGTGGCATGCAGCCTTTGTCTGAGGGCAGGGTGAGTGGTAATGGATGCCAGTTTTGAAATTTCTGGCGCATTTACCGTAACACCGTCTGCCCCCATGTCCCATAAGCGGAGCAGCCATGCTGGTACACTCTCTCTCGGTTTTTGTCTAAACCGCTGTAATAAATCCATCAATTCAGCTGTGGTATATGGGCGAGCTGTTACATGTAAAGTGCTGTGGACAGGGGGCCACTGGTTAGGGGGCAGCCCCACTGGTCTCTCCTCTGTTTTGTTTTGTTTTGTTTTGTTTTGTTTTGCTTTGTTTTGTTTTGTTTTTTTGTGAGTTACAACTGGTCAGATCTCAAAGGGATCGAGTGGAACCTCAAGAGCTGACCTTTGAGCGCCTCCATTTACAGAACCTAATTTCTGTGGGTTCCCTTGGACAGGGTCCCTGGTAACTTCTAGAGAGACATTCTGGATCATCCATAATGGAGTGACTGGATGAGGTATTTTTCATGTCAAAATTATGACTTGTCTTTCCATTTTTTCAATATGGTCACGCAATAGTTGATTTTCATCAGCCAGACCCTCTTCAGTTAGGTTCATCCAGTTCAAGGAGTGGCCACGCCACCGTAGATGCATCTAACTGTTGTTCCCAAGTAGTCAGTATGTTTTTGCTAAGAGAAGTTCGCATCTAGGTGGGCCAGGTGCTCCTGGACGTTTCCTCCATCCCACAGGGGGCCCCATTTTTCATTGCTAGAAGCAATCCCATGGTATGGGAATCCTAGGGATCCCGGGATGTACCCTGGCAGAAGGTCAATTAAAGGGGTAGTCTTTTCCTGTGCAAACCACCCCAGGATATTCTTCAGAAATGTCACAGTGAATGTTTTAGGAGGCGTATATGAGAATATCTTTCCAGGTGTTTGGCTGACTGGCTCCCCAAATGTAAAGCAAACAAAGGTGATGACAGAGCCTTTATTTGATTTACAGGCGTTACAGAACAGATAGCAAAGGAAGATGAATTATCTCACCCCACCAAGCAACCAATTGGGTTCAGGAACGCAGCCGCCTCTAATTCAAAATCTCATGTGCCGAAAGGGAGAGCAAGAGAAGGGAGTGGGGGACAAACCACGCAGGTTATGAGCATATATGCACTCCTGGAAGCACAGCTGGAAGCACCACCGAGAGGGAGAGAGAGAGGGTGAGTGGATCCGGGCTCTCCCACTCCAGTCACTCAGGTGCTCATTTATTGGTTCAGCATGTCACCAGGCAATCCCACGGCACTCGTGTCCAGCTCATGGTCCATCAAGAGCCCCAGATGAATTCACTTTCCAAAATGAAGACCCACTGAGCAGCAGAAAATAGCTTATTTTGCATCAAATGTGGATTTCAAGACCACCAAAAACACTCATCGCCCCCATACTCTCTTTGCTGTTATTTCATCTTTCACAGAGCGAGCCATATGCAGAAATCTCAAGCTCCGTAGAATTTAGGATGGAAAAGAAATGTCAAAGTGAAAGTATTGGAGGGGAACAGAAGAAGCACAAGCAGTGCAAATATATTCAACATGTAACAAAGAAAAAAATACATATTCTAAGGGAAATCAACAAAGCACAAGCTGAGAAAGGGAGACATTGGAAGTCACCTGGAGAGAGAGCTGGAGCCTTTATGATGACTGAAAAACATCCACAATAACAGTTTCCAAATGGCATCCTTCAGTGCCCGGTTCCTCATGCCGTAGATGAGGGGGTTCACTGCTGGAGGCACCACCGAGTACAGAACTGCCACCAACAGATCCATGGCTGGGGAGGAGATGGAAGGGGGCTTCATGTAGGTAAACAAGCCCGTGCTGATACAGATGGAGACCACGGCCAGGTGAGGGAGGTACGTGGAAAAGGCTTTGTGCTGACCCTGAGCAGAGGGCATCCTCAGCACAGCTCTGAAGATCTGCGCGTACGACAGCACAATGAAAACAAAACACCCCACAAAGAAGAAAACACTAAATGTCATAACACTGAGATTCCTGAGGTAGGAGTACGAACAAGAGAGCTTGAGAATGTGAGGAATTTCACAGAAGAACTGTTCCACGGTGTTGCCTCGGCAGAGCGGCAGTGAAAATGTATTGGCAGTGTGCAGCACAGCATTGAGAACCCCAGTGCCCCAGGCAGCTGCTGCCACAGTGGCACAAGCTCTGCTGCCCAGGAGGGTCCCGTAGTGCAGGGGCTTGCAGATGGCAGCGTAGTGGTCATAGGACATGACAGTGAGAAGGTAAAACTCGGTTGACAGCAAGAATGCAAACAGAAAGAACTGGACAACACAGGCGGTGTAGGAGATGGTCCTGGTGTCCCAGAGGGCGTTGGCCATGGCTTTGGGGACAGTGGTGGAGATGGAGCCCAGGTCGAGGAGGGCGAGGTTGAGGAGGAAGAAGTACATGGGGGTGTGCAGGCGCTGGTCGCAGGCTACGGCTGTGCTGATGAGGCCATTGCCCACGAGGGCAGTCAGATAGATGCCCAGGAAGAGCCAGAAGTGCAGGAGCTGCAGATGCCGTGTGCCTGTAAACGTCAGGAGGAGGAACTCACTGATGGAGCTGCTGTTGGACATCTGCTGCTCCTGGGCACGGGCAATCATCAAAGGAGAAAAAAGGCAAGTTAGACATAAGCCTGTACCATTCCTTGGTGACCATCCTCCTGCTGTATGATTGTATACTCTTTCTTTCCCTACGGGAAAATTTTGTTCAGCTGCATGACTTGAGCTTTTTTTCATGAGTTTGAGTATAGAAGGAAGAGGTGAGGCCTCTGCCCGGGGGGTCTTGATAAAGCAATCCTAACCCCTCGAGGTGGATACAGCATCAAGTAGTAGGAATGCTTGGTTCTAGTTTTGGAATTTGGCATCTCTTAGCATCTCTCCACTTTGTCTCCCTGGGATTTCAGGAACACAGAGTCAATGTGGGAGAGATTTGCATCTTGCAGGGCAGCTCACAGCTTGGAATAACATCTCTCTTAGAGAGCCAAGTCTCATTATGACGGCATCTCATTAAAGGAAAATGAACATGACCCCAGCCTCACTGTGTTGTCTACAGCCCCAGGAATCTCCTTTCTGCCCCTGTGCACTGCAGAAGGAAATGATTTCATGCCTGTAGAGATGCACCTCTGCTCTGCTAAAGCTCTGGCTGCAGAGGAGATATTTCTTGCCTTAGACTCTGCCCTGAAGGCAAAGGTATTTCTGGGTGGAAGAGGATGCAAGGGGGTGTGCACAGAGGAAGGGGCTTGCATGGAAAAGAATACTGTGTGGTTTTTCCCTTGAGTTGTCGCTCAGGACAACATTTTTTGTTTTCACTTTCCTCTCATTTGCTCATCTCATTACAGCTGCCTGCGGTTTCCATGTCTCATGTCTTTCCCTTCTTTTTCTCTCTGCACTCATACTCACCACCTTAATGTCAGTGCAGTCATCATTGCCCTTTAAGAAATTGCCTGTTTGCAGGGCAGTATCCGTGTGCTTGCTCACCCCTGCAGGTACAAAGGGACATGTCAGTAAGGGTGAATGGGATCAGGAATGCTAGTTCTGTCCATCGAGCGAGGAAAGGCTGATGAAACATGAGGATGCTGCTCGCAAACCTACTGATCACCAAAGCTCGGAAGTCTCAGTGACGTGTTCAAAATAGACAGCTCCTCTCCCATTTCTCCAGTCATCCCTACCCCCTAGGAGGAGGAAAATGAACATGGGGCAGAAAGTCCCAAGTTTGGTCCTCCTTCCTGAAAAGGCCCCTATGCAATGCCCTAGAGAGCAGTGCAGCTGTGAGACCCCAGCCCCACGCATCATCTCTGGCAGTGGAAGGTCCCTGCACTGCCGAGGGCTCCTTCCCCCACACGTCTCCCACAGCACCCAGGGCAGCTCCCTGGGCAGGCTGAGTGCTGAGCCTGGCAGACTCTGGGATGCAGGGACCTTGCTCTGCAGCACGGCCCTTTACACTTCCATGGACAAGGGGTTCAGCTGGCTCAGTCGAGGCTTCTTATCCTGAGGTTGTAGTCCTTGGTTCTGGATGGGAGTCAGCTCGCTCCCATGCCTCCCACACACCCAGCTGGCCAGCACTGACCAGGCATTTGGCCGCAAGCAACTGGCCCCCTGCATCCCTTCTCTTCCACACGCCTCTTTCTGCTCGATCTGCATTAATTCCCATCTTTGTCTGTTGCAGTCACTATCCATTTTTATCAGCTCTCACTGACTAGATTCCCTCTTGGATCCCTATAATGCTATCCCCATGCTCGCTGTACCATCCTCTCTCTGACGGAGCTGCCACGTGTGTCACACGGGTTGAGCCGCACTCGGTGACATCTCTGTGTCTGCTGTAATAGAAAAATGCACTCAAATATGAAAACACATTATTTTGGACGATGCCCCTTGAAAATTTCCTCTTTATCTTCAACAGAGAAACCTCCCAAATGAATAGTTCATGCTTTGAAGACTTGAGGGAAATGCCTTGTTAGGTCTTTCTGCACTGTAATGAGCCCCACAGCGTATCTGGTGTTCATATGCACTTCAGGTACTGAGAGAAGACTGCTGCAACCAAACGATGAAGGTGCAGGCAAATTGCTGTAGTGTGTTGGAGCATAAATTGGTCCCTGTGGGGCCATTATCAACAGAGCATCCCCACAGTCATGTTAGAGAAGATAGTTGAAGGACAGCTATTACAAGTAGGTAAAGACCCTGGGCAGGTGATTAGATGTTAAGGAAAGCCCTTGGCTTTTCTCATGGAACAGAAGGGTTAAGCCATGACTGCAGCCTCTAGAAGTGTGGTCCTGTCCCTCACAGTCTGCCCAAGGCTCTCTCACACTCAGTGGGATGTGGGTGTGTAGAGTTCTGTGAGGGACAATGATACTACACCTTCTGGCCTCCCTACAGGGCTACAAGGAGGCCTCAGTGTCACAAGGACAACGTGTGCCTTCCTGAGCCTCAGGAGTACACACAACTGCCGTAGCCTAGAGGACAAAGACCTTCCTTTATGGACAGGAACTTCCAGCCATGGCAGTGCTAAGGAAAAAGAAATAGAGAAATTAAAGTGGGTGGTTGAATCAGCAGTCCTGGATCCAAAAAGATCGGCTCCTGGCACACCAACCTAAAGAACCCAGACTCTGGGACAACAGCAGAAACGTCTTCAGAGACCCTGAAGGCAGCATTTCCATTTGCATGTCCTGCGTGGTGATGTAAAAGAGAACAGAGAATCACCTTGGAGGGGAACTGAACAGCTTACCCCATTGAATTGAAGGACGCATCCACAAGGCCTTAATTTCTACGTTCAGCACAACTACTCTGGCTAAATCGGCTACAAACTTTGGGTAAAGATCATAAGCACAGCGTTAATAGATGGAAATTTGACAATCACACCTGGTTTGACTGGAATGTTGTCAGGTGTTCTCTCTTCTCAGCTGGTGAAGCACGAAGGTGAGTTTGTTACAGTCAACTTTGTGCTCTCTCTACTGCCACATTTGATCAAGCATAGTAAGGGACATCAAATGCCCACTGAATTCCTTCTCATTACGCTCAGTTTTGCATTTCCTCACTCAAATAATTTGAGCCACCGTCACTGTAGACAACGTCAGTGGTTGGTAGATTTGAGAAGTAAAATGATTGCCCTCACACTGGGTTTTGCCCAATGGCCGAAACTTAGTTCCCTAAGCAAGCTGAAGAGTTCTTCCACTTCTGTGTGCGTATGTGAGCACCTCCCAGATGACTTAAATAGTCATACATAATCAGTTGGCCGTGAAGAGCAGAGATCTACACGGATGTGTAGATGTGGTGCTTTAGAAGGATTGCCTGCTTGAAATTTCAATCTGCGCTGGGGATGTTGGTGTACCCTCAGTGTGAGGTGTTGAGGGCTCACTCCCAGTAGAACAAAAAGAGGGATCTCCTTGTCTGTGTATAAAACCCTGACCCAGAATCAGGACATGTACAAACATTTAGCAGTGGATTCCCCACCAACATGAGGTACACAGCCTTCAGTATCATTCATTGAACATCACATCATGGCCACGGTAGCCAAGAAGGTCACCAAGTGCCACTTCACCCACAAGGCCCTTTCAGGTTGCAAACAACACATCAAGGGGGGAACCATTCCTTCCTGGATCCCCTACTGCACGTGCCAAGAAGTAATCCATGAGCTTTCGGTATTTTCTGGGCCTGATATTTAGACGTGTGCTATGCCCTTTGATTTCTGGGAGGCTGGTGACCCATTAGGGCAAGTGAGGCTGCTCTTGTGACACTCCTTTGAGGAATTAAGAATACCTGGTTAGCATCATCGTTCAGGCTGAGTGACTTATAGCAGACTCCCACAGTGACATCCACTTTAGTTCCTTGTCCCTTAATTCATACCCAGAGGCTTTCAACCACGTCACTGCTAACTGTAAGCTCCATTCCATCCAGCCCACCAGTACATACAGCAACCCCATCCCATCTCACCCGCCCTGCATCTCCAGCGTGGAGAGCCCCGAGCCATCCATCACACACAGCACGCCTGTCACTGGACTCTTCCCACCACGTCTCACTCAGGCTGATGAGGCTGAAGCACACGGTGCCTCCAACTTTCCATGCCAACATGAAAGACCAGTAGCGCACAGCAGCCTTGGACATGCACACCTGGAGGGCTGGTGGTACCCCAGGGAGCTGTGTTGGTGTCTGCGTTGATTGCAGTGAGCTCGGAGGTGGCACGTGACACGGAGGGCACAGCTCTCTGCTGCATGGATACAGCTACTGGTTGAATTCACCGAGACAAAGCCTTCCAAGTGAACATCCACCCTGAGAATGGAAGTCCCTCTTCTCCATGCCCACCATCCCACCGCCACAATTATGTCATTAGAAATGCTCCTGTTCCTGCAGACTGGACACTGCAGTCACAACTCTGCAGGGTCACATGTCTGCAACAGGACTTCCCCAAAGCAGAAGGAAAAGGGTAAGTTTGCTGGAGCTGGTGGCACCGTGCAACGCAGGAGTACAAGAGCTGATTGCAAGGAGATGGTCTTTGTGTTTCTTTTGTTGCTGCTACTGTGGAGTTAGTCAAGAAGGAACTGCGTGGAGATTACTCTGGAGTCTTCTTGCAGAAGCACATTCTGCACAGCCAAAGGTGCCCTAATGAGGAGGAAAGGCAGCAAAGCCCTCACCCAGAGAGGCTATGCACTCATACGTCTCCAGCATCACGTCCCGGTAGAGTGCTCGCTGTGCAGGGTCCAGCAGCGCCCACTCCTCCCTGCTGAAATACATGGCCACCTCCTCAAAGCTCACGGGCTCCTGCAAGCACAAACAGGCTTCTTGCTAGGAACAGCCAAGGCCCAGGGAAGCAGCTTGCAGAGGAGTGAAACTCCAGTCCTAGCTGCTTCTCTGTCCCCAGCACACACATGCTAGCTGAGGGCATCTCCCTCTCCCCCTGCATTCACATCCCTTGGCCTCTCCCAGCTAATTCACCAAAACCCTACGTGACATAGATGAGGTGCGGCCATTTGCTGCTCTTCTGTTGGGATGATCACAGGTGGAAGGCAGAAGTTGAACTGGAGCCTGGAGGGACAAGACAAATGGCAGTGGAGCTGTGAGGGAACGCAGCAGTCCCTGTCCAAGCCCATCCCTCCCCAGTCCTGGACCCCCAAGCCCTTGTCATCATGATTGCTCCCAAGGACTTCCTCCCCCTGTCTGTAAAAACACCTGGGATTGCCCCAGTACAAGTGTAACACCATGTACTGATTATTTGGATTACAAAAAATTTCCTCTCATTGTCAGCCATAATCATTTATGCCACACATGCCGAACTTTTATAGTTTGACTCCATAAAGGAATTTCACCAAGGACACTGTTATTAAAGGCACTTCCACCAATCAGCTGAGACAAGCAGCGGCAGCAGAATGACTGCTTTTGTCTGACTCAGCTGCAGTTAAAGAAACTGAGCAGCGATACATGAGGAATGGGAAAAGGGACTTTTATCGTAAGACCTAGTAGTGAAGCAAGTTGAGAAATTCATCATGGACAGCCTGTGCCAACTGGGCGATCTGGTATTTGACTGGAAGCACACCTGAAAGGGACCGCTCCCCCAGAAAGAGTTGCAGAAAAACTGTTAGAAAGTGGTACAGCCATTCAACAGGAGGCACAGCAAAATAACCGGTTCATTGAAGAACACTCTCAATGCAGCCCCCAGCACACAAACACACCGAGCCTCAGTGCAGATTGCAACTGCCAGCACAGCAGCATGCTGAAGCACCACCTCCATTGATCTCTGAGGGAACACCTGATGGTTTACATGGCAAATTTTTTAGATTGCACTACTTAAATCCTCTGGGAGATATTCATACATGCTCTCAGAAGTGCAAGTAGCCATGGGCTTTTTTAAGGGGACTAAGCATCAAAAAGCCAAGTGGAAAGGTACTTTGTGAAGGCAACTGTTTTGTTCTCAAATTCACCTACTGCTGATGTCACCTAAAAGAGATAATGTCTCACATTCCTCAGGTAAGGAGGTGCAAAACTAGAAGGAGTTAACTAGATGGTACTACACCTCAAACACTTGAGATGGTAAAAAGAACGAGCAGCTTTCTTAATAATAAATAAAAATCTTATAAAACAATTATTAAAAAAATAATACAAAAGTAATGAAAAACACTTTAATTATTTCTTCATCTGACGAGAAAACACCGAAGCCAAACAACCCTGAGACAGTCAGATCACCACAGACCAATGCGCTTGTAATTTCAACTGAACCATGTAAGCTACTTCATGCCCTGAATAATGCTCAGGGTAGTAAATATCCAAATGGATACTCCAGTCACATTGAGCCATTGTTAAAATTCACTATTTTTTTACCTAAGTCTCTCAATACATGCATTCCTCCTTCTCTCTTAGCAGCCAAGTGCCCATCATAACTGTTTCCACCCCAACTGCCAGCCAGCCAGGGACAGAAACACCTTGCAACCATTCCTACTGTTCCTCTCCTCCCCACCCCTCCCCTCCGGTCTCCTCCCCTCCCATTATCTCCTGTCCCCTAACCTCCCCTGAGGGAGGGACTGGACTGAGTTCCAGTTGCTGAAAAAATCAATTCAGGTATTTCTCACACTGCTTTCAGCATGTCTGCTGTATCACTGTATCCTTTTTTTTTTTTTTTTTCCATCATCCCTCCTTCAGTTTCCTGCACTATGATCAAAGCCAATTGTTTCCTGTCTCTACCCCGTGTCCTTTCTTGCCTTTTTATCAACCTTTTACTGGGCTGGATCGGCCCGGTTCCATGAAAACTGGTGCGGGGGAACCATGGACCCATAACCCAGGAAAGGGGAAAAGGGAAAAGGGAAAAGGGAGGTGGGCCTAGAAACAGCACAGTGGCATTGATCTAAGGAGGAAAGCTAATATACTAAATAAGATACCAGAAAGCAAAATAACAGAATATAACATAATGTAATAGGAATTGAATCTAATAAAACAAATAAAATTAGCAGCAGAGAGTGTCCATCGTGGAGTCTCTTCGTCCACCCCTGCAGAGACTGAGAGTCTGTCTTCAGGGCAGCCTTGAGAATGCCACTATAACGCTCAATAAGGCCTGCCCCCATTGGATTGTATGGCAGGTGGAATCGCCACTCAATATTGTTCTCTTCTGCCCAGCGTTGTATCATTGCACCCTTGAAATGAGTCTCTTGGTTGCTCTCAATGACTTGTAGTGTCCCGTAGGCAGCCATCGATCTCGTGAGCACCTTGACGGTATAAGCCTGGTTGGCTTTTGGTACTGGATAGGCCTGCATTAACCCACTCGCAGCGTCAACACAGGTTAGGGCATATCTCGCTCCCTCAGATCGAGGGAGGGAGCCAGTATAATCAACCTGCCATCGCTGTAGAGGATTGTGTCCTCTAGCAAGATGGGCTGTAGTTTCAGGCAACGACCTCGGTCGGTCTCATTCTGGAGCAGGCATCACAGTCTCGGCATGCTTGAGCTACATCCGATAATTGTACGGGCAGTCCCCATGCTTTGGCAGCTGCCCACGAGGACTTCTGTCCAGCATGCCACAGCTTTTGATGTAACCAGTAGGCGATGTTCTCAGATGGTGAGTTCTCAACCCATCAAACTCGGGCCAGTGTGTCGGCTTCATCATTTCCTGGTGACTGTAGGGGTCGGTGACCAGAAACATGGTAGACACGTACAGTTCTGTGTTTGACTGTATTCCATATGTGTGACCACATATCTTTGCCCCAGATGGGTCGGGAGTGGATAGTCCAGTCCTAGGTAGCCCACTGTGTGATCCAAAGAGTGAGCCCCCAGTACACAGCCCAACTATCTGTGCAAATATTCAGGATACCGTCACCAGGTTCTTTGGTTATAACCATCCATACGGCCTGCAGCTCTGCCCACTGGCTGCTTTGACCATCCCCCTCGTCAAACCATATTGTGTCTGTAGCAGGATGGTATGCTTCTGCTCTCCACTTACTTGGGTTGCCCTTGCTGGACCCATCCGTGTACCAGGCATCTTCAGGAATGGGATATTCTCCTTCCTGGACGGGACTCTTCTCTGGCAGAGCAACCAAGGTTTGTTTTGGTGCATCACTGTGATACATCACTGGGCCTAGAATCTTTTGGAGCTCTTTCTACAGTGGTGAGGAAGACAGACTACTCCTCAGGCTGAGATAGGCGACCCATCGTGCCACCGTCTGTGCCTGGGCCACCCCTGTCTTAGGGAGGTGGGTCAGATCTCTTACCCACCCCTGAATTGGAAGAGTGGTCTTAACTATGACTCCAGCTATCTGGGTTTTTGGCTCTACTGCTTGTAATGCAGTACAGGCAGCCAACAGCTGTTTTTCAATCATACTATATCTTTCTTCTGCTCCATGCCAGACCCGAGACCAAAATCCAATGGGGGTCCGAACAGAACTCTGACGTTGCCACAGGCCCCAGCCAAAGCCATCCTGAGTAACATGAACATCCAATTCAGCTGGGAGGGTAGGATCGAATATACCCAATGCCTGGGCTTGTTTCACCGCCTGTTTTGCTTGCTGGAAAGCAACCTCGCCGATAACTCCACCAGGGAGGGATCTCCAACAAGAGATCCTTCCCTGCTGGTGGTCAGCCCTTAAATGGGGTCTTGGGAGAGGTGGAGCCAAACTCCACCCCTTCCAATCACACTCAGTTGTGCCCCTGCAGCTGACTCAGGGCTTGCCTCAGGTGATCAATCAGTGATTCAGGCCGTGATTCAACACTTCCCATACAGGCACCAAAGGGCGTGTCCTGATCTGACACAGGGACATGATAAGGACCCCTTTAGCAATAAGGACTGGAATGTTGACCACAATATCAGCAGGCAATGTACCAGTAACCAGAGGGACTACCGAACCTCCCACCTCCAGTAATCTCCCCCGAGGTGCAAGTAGGCCACACCAGCATGGTCCTACCTGCACCTTCCGAGGCCATTTAATTCTATTGATGCCTGGCTTTAGGTTCTCAGGGGCAGGGAGCAGAAGACTGTTCTCATGGCCGCTCTGAGGTCTTACCTGGTTATCGGTGTCCATAATCTGAATCCTAAGCAGGGAGGCCCATACTGTTTGTAACATTTTCAGGGCACTGGTTCTGGCACTGTAGCCTGCGACACCTGTGGATGTTTCTTCCTTCTGTTAGGCACTATAAAGTCAGCCAGATTCCAGGTTGTTGTCGGTGCTGCCTGTATTATTCGTACTCCCCATTTTCTGGGAGTACTCTGAAATTTTTGATCATTCCTAAGCTGTTTCCAGAGCTGTAACAAAACATGGTTTGGTTGCCCATCGATTTTAGCAAAGGCAACCCCGGCCCATATAAGATCATTGAACATGGCCTTCCGGGATACCCGTATGGGGCCTGATCGGGGTATCCGTGGGACAGGCTTCCTAGTTTTAAGCAGGAATGCCTCAGCTTCTTCTACCATACGGACACTGCGCCTAGTTCTTATGGGCTCCGTTTCCCCAAGGTCTGCCACCAACTGGGCTGCCTGTTGGACGATAGCCTCCGAAGCCACCTAGGGGTTTAGTATGGAGACCAAAGTCCCATGAAGGTGAGAGGGGGCTTGCTGCACTATTAGGTCTCGCATACCTGCTGTAAATTTTTCTGTATCAGGGCTTTCAAAGGATTCTGAATACAGAGCCTCTCTCATACCCAGTACCCGGATGTCTGTTTGGAGGTCCTCCATAGAGGACCACAAACCGGCATTGAGTGGTATGTCAGTCATATTAGGCCACGCTAGGCGGCATGCTGCCATCAACCAATCTATGATAGAATGATTCTCATTAGTAGAGTGGATGGCGGCATATAATCTTTGCCTCCAGGCCGGGTGTATAGTTATAGATGCTAGTTTTGACATCTCTGTCCCACTAACTAATACGCTTTCAGCTCCTACATCCCATAACCTCAGGAGCCATGATGGTACGCTTTCTCTTGGTTTTTGATGGAACCGCTGTACTAGGTCCATCAACTCATTTGCTGTATACGGGCGAGCTGTCACATGCAAGCATGTTTCAGCAGGGGGCCATTGCTCAGGAGGCACTCCCGCTGGTCTGTCTTGCACTTTTTTTGTTTTTCTAAGTTATGATTGGTTGGGTCTCAAATGGATCCTCCATAGATGGAGCTTCAAGATCCAAATTATAACTCTTTTTTTCTGAAACATCCAGGTCCACTACTCCAGGGACCTGGGTGTCCTCCAGTGATACACTACGTATTTGTCTTGTTGGCACATCTAGTCTGGGTTTTTTGGCTACTAATGTGCCCAGTTGTTGTTCCAACATTTCAGTTTGATCTCTTAACAATTGATTTTCAGATTACATGTTTGTATTTGTTATTTCCAGCTTATGTAAACCAATTATTAGAAGCCAAGCCACAGCAGAAGCGGCTAGCTGACGTTCTTTTGTAACTAGTACGTCCTTATCAAGACCCTGAAATAATCCATCAGCCAGGCTGGAGAAGGAGAAACACTCCCTGTAACCCGCAGGGGTCCCATTTTTCAATAACAGTGGCAGGACCATAATAGGATGATCCCATAAAACCTGGAAATCGAGCAGGAATTTCTTGGTCTAGGGGAGTAATGTTCTCCCCCATTACACATTTGAAAATGTTCAAATGAAAGGCATGGTTAGTTATTGAATATGTGTATATATATATATATATATATATAAAGCCTGCCTGGCTCACCAATTGTAGGGCAAATAACCCCAAGGAAAGCACTCAAGGAAATAGTGCAAAAAGTGGTATATTTTTGGTAGCCTTTAAGTAGATAGTATGCAAACAAATAGCAAAAGAGATTGGCTCACCCTGACAATGGTTGAGGCTCACCAATAACCTGCACCCAGGAGAGATCTCCAACAAGAGATCCTTCCCTGCTGGTGGTCAGCCCTTAAGTGGGGTCTTGGGAGAGGTGGAGTCAAACTACACCCCTTCCAATCACACTCAGTTGTGAACCAGCAGCTGCCTCAGGACTTGCCTCAGGTGATCAATCAGTGGTTCAGGCCGTGATTCAACAGTTCCCATACAGATGGACAATGGTCCCTCCTCACATTGCCAGGTGATTGAGTCTGCCAGCTCCATCAAGGCATGGTTGTACACCAAATTCCTCCAGGGAGAGTCATAACCAATTTCGCCCAACAAAACGGGAACATTACTTGTTGTTTTTCCACAGACCTCAGGTTTCCACAAGTTATTTTAATCATTTGTCCAATCTACCACAATTTTCAACAAGTTTCCTCTGCAGTTTCCCACAGCCAACTCCTCCATGTCTGGAATGTCTGGAATGCACAAACTGCCTTCACACACTGTAACGCACACACTGCTGCAGCTACAAAAGTAAAAAGCAAAGCTTAACACACTCTGCAGACCTGCCACATACACACACCACAGAGACACGCTTGACACCCTCACAGTACTACTCACAGCCATGTTCACAGACAACATCACAATGCCATCACCCATAACACAATACAGTTCCCAATAACCCTAGCTCTTCATTTTCTCCTGGGGGTCTGCAATCTCTCAAGTACACCCTCACCACTTTACTTTCAGGAAGATGTGGAGACTGGGGGGTCCTGAATCTCTCAAGTACTACTCAAACCCCATTTCTCTTGGTGGTCTTCTTTCTAGAACCCCCTCACAATGTTATTTCTGGGAAAAAGAACCTGTTGCACACATGGGTCATCTCCATAACTGCATGTGGGGTACTACTCGGGGATCCCCTCACCCTTACTCTCCGTATGTGACAAGCTTCTGTCACGCTTTCGCAGGGGCAGTAAAAAGGAATGCATTGCTGCAATGCAGGGAACATGCAGCTGGTCCCGATGGAGCCTGGATTGGGGGGAGCTCCCTGAGAATCACTCAGTGTGATGTTAGAAAGCAGCATCCCTTTATTCCTCACGGTGCGCACTGGGCGTCTTGACAAGCAAGCGCACCCTCTCAGAGTTCAGGTTCTGCATTTGAACCGTTCAGACATACATCTGCTGTACACTGGCATACATAGCCCTTCTGTTTCAAGGTCTCACAGGTATGTGCTAATGTCCCTTTGGGCATGCTCAGTGGTATTCATGGTCTAGTGCCCACTGACTTCTTCCCTTTTTCAACCATCAGCTTCATCCCTGAAACCTCTGACTCACTTGCATCCACTTTGGAAGATTCACACTGATTATGAGACCACAGTGCACCACTTTTAAAAACAGTGTATGTGGAACCTGATCTAAATGTGGTGGCATGTTTTGAGGCAAAACAGTATTCTATTGTGACTCCAGTGCTTCTTGTGAGGCAAAACCATTGAGGCAGAAAATAAAATTCAGTTATGTTCCCAGTGCAGAATTACTGAGGGAAAACAAGACTGTTCACCCACAAAAGCTGAAATGGAAAGCTTTAGAAGTAGCACATATGCATTCTTTTTGCAATACTAATATACTGGTTCTTAAACTAATGTATTAATTCCTTTTGCTAAGAAAAGCAACCTATATAACCTGTATACAAACTCCCAAGTACCCTGAGAGCAGTTCCTTCTGGGGGGCCCTAAATTCTGTGGATATACACCAGTGAACATCAGAGCAGTCCATCTAACATCAGTGTGCTTAAGCATGCTCACGCCTTCAAAAGAAGACCTAACAGAGAAACAACGAGAAGTGGTTAGGACAAGAACTCTCTCAGCTGCAGGGAGATGCTGTCCTCTAGAGCAGGGCAGCCGGTGACTGCTTCATGCTGACACATGCTGATGGCTGAGAGGAGTAAAAGGAAAGCAAGGCCTGGAATATAGTGATGCCTGAGCACATGGATGTGCAAATGTCCCCAGCAAAGGAAGCAATGACACTGCAGAAAGCAATGCTTCATTAGCATAACAAAACTCAGCCACCACTCTTCTTTCCTCTACCCTCCCTCCCACCCCTCCTCCTGTCCCCCGGGAGCAGATGTGAGCTGAGAATGAGCAGTGAAAGTGCCCGAGGCCTGGCAGCCGGCTCGGGGCGTGCTCGCTGTGGCACCTGAGCCTGTGCTGAAGCAGCCAGAGCCTGGCTGGAAGCCATCCGGGCAGCACCGCGGTGGCAGGAGGTGCACCAAGGCCGTCCTGCGGCCAGCTCCGGGCTGAGGGCACTCGGCATCCTGTGCTCTGTGCGACTCCAAGGAGCCCGGTTGCCTGCAACAGAGCTGGGAGCAGCCTGCTCTGCACCCAAGGTAGGTGCCCTTCGTGGTTCGTGCAGAGAAGCACACGCTGCCAGCAGCACCGGGTGGGACCCTGGTCCCGGCTCCATGTGCTGCCCGCCATGGCAGATTGCTGTACTTCAGTCTGTTTTGTTTCAGGGAGGACAGCAGATGCACCAAGCACATGCTCTGCAGCCTCCCTGTTTCTCCAGGGGGTGGGAACAATGTTTCCTGACAATTTGTAAGTGCAGAGTGAGCATCTGACAGAAGTTTCTCACCCGGGAGCCAGGCAGACAGGGGCTTTTGCAGTTTGGCACACAATGAGTTGTACCATTACTGCTCGAAATCTCCACTCTTTGCTGCCTGAACTGCACGCTCAGCTTCCCAGATCCCAGCTGAGATGGCAGTGACATTTGTGCTGCAGTATTTGTGACAAAGACTTTGCCAGATATCCTAAGGACCAGTTGGAATTAATGTACACAGACGGGCTGGCATTATTCATTCACAGATCAGCTTTTTCCTGGGAGTGGTGGGGCTGATGCCCTCTGGGCACTCTTTGTTCTGACTTCAGGCCTTACCATTCCTCAGGAGGCAGACGTGGGAAGTGGGAAGCTGTTTTCTGCTCTGTGCTGATCTTGACAGTACAGGAGCTGAAATCTTTCCCATGAGTTTTACCTTCTTTCAGGAATGCTACAGTCAGATGGAAGGTAACAGCAGGGGAATGATCATGAACAGTGTCACTGGGAATGCCCATGACTAATCCTTATTTCTTTATTTATTTTATTTGACCAAGATTTATTAATCCACTTTCAGAATTTTGATTGCAAATTTAGCTTCTGTTCCCTGTTCCTGTCTATTTCTGTTCTCCTTTCCTTCATATGCAGCGTCCAAACCTGGCATTTTGCACGTAACACCCCTCTCCTTACATCCTTGCGTGGCCCCTCGTGACTTTGACAGTTTGTCACAGATGGATCCAAACTCAGTAAGTGATTCGAATCGACAGAGCAGCAGGACTATATTCATTGATATACAACAGATATGCTGTAGTGCTTTAACAGCGCGTTAACAAGATTGGATTACACACACAACTACCGGAGACCCTCCCATTGATTCATGAGTCTCATAGTGGTCCCATTTTCTGTCTCAACTTCTGAACACACAGAAAGAAGGAGCCTATGTTGACTTGGATCCACTTCTATTGCCAGACTTGTTCACGGCTTTGTGTGTAAAGAATCATATGAGCACTGTCTGAGACATAACCTTAGGGAAGGTCACAAAGCTCCAAACTAAGCGTGAGTCTCTTACAGCAGATCAGTATCTGCAAGGTGTCTGGACAAAACGGGGGTGAAGGATCTCTGCTAAGGTGTCACCTCGACCTGCTCTAAGTTTTGGGATGCCTGTCTCCTTGTCGTGCTTTGTCTTTAGTCCCATGGTCAGTCAACCCTCAGCAGTTGAACTGTCAGCTGTCAGTTTTTTCTGCCGCACCATTTGAGGCAGCTGTGTGATGATTACTGTCTTTAAGCCAGAGTGTTATGAGTATAGTTGCTCAATGACTTTCTGTGCAAGGTGTGGTGTGCCACCCCCCAGGCAGTGCCGTGCAGATGGTCTGGGGTGGGCAGGGGTTGGACAAGGACTGCTGCATTCCCTCACAGCTCTGCTGACATTTCCCTTGCCCGTGCAGGCTCCCGTTCAACTTCTGCCTTCCACCCGTGATCATCCCAGCCTGCAGGAGAGCAGCAATGGCCTCAGCACATCCATCTCAGGTAGGGGCTGGGAAAAGCGGGCAGGAGAGGACAAGGGGTGAGGGATGTGAATGCAGGGGGGAGAGGGAGGTGCTCTCAGGCAGCATGTGTGTGCTGGGGACAGAGAAGTGGCTGGGACTGGAGTTTCACTCCTCTGCGAGCTGCTTCCCTGGGCCTTGGTTGTTCATAGCAAGGAGCCTCTCTGTGCTTGCAGGAGCCCGTGAGCTTTGAGGAGGTGGCCGTGTATTTCAGCAGGGAGGAGTGGGCGCTGCTGGACCCTGCACAGCGAGCACTCTACCGGGACGTGATGCTGGAGACGTACGAGTGCGTGGCCTCACTGGGTGAGGGCTGTGCTGCCTTTCCTCCTCTTTTGGGCACATTTGGTTGTGCAGAATGTGCCTCTGCAAGAGGACCCCAGAGTAAAACTCATGCAGTTCCATCTGGACAAACGCCCCAGTAGCAGCAACAAAAGAAAGACAGAGAAGCATGAAGGGCTCATTGTGATCAGCACTTTTATTAATGTCCTGGATTGAGTGCTGGCCCGCAGGCATCAGCCAGGAGCGGAAGGACCATCTCCCTGCAGTCAGACCTTTATCTTTTAAAGAAAATATCTGCATGTTTTCAGAGATGGAAAAGCAATCTTTGCTCCAAAGGAAGCTGCTGTGTTTATTCCCAGTGTCATTCAGTCCCTAATTGTTATTTCACTGTGGGGAGGGACATTGTGCAAATTTGCTGGATAAGCAGCTGTACCAGAATGATGGAAAAGCTTTCCTTTCTCCTACTTCTATTGCTGCAGCTCCACTTCCAGCCCCCAAACCCATGGTGATCTCCCTGCTTGAAGAAGGAGAAGAGCCCTGGGTCCCAGATGTGGGGAGCCCTGAGGCCGTGGCAGGAGATGTCAGCCCAGGTGAGGTGGTGGAGGGATGGAGGAAGTTGAAGCCATAACAGCTATCACTGGGAGAGTAGTATTGGGGCCACCGTGTGCTATTTCTGGTTTTCCTTTGTCATCCAGCAGGTGCTGGGATAAGAAGTCCAGGGAAGGGTCTGCAGGAAGGTGGTGTGGTCAACAGACAGTGTGGTAGCATCTCCATGGAAGAAATCAGAAGGGATGTGCATGGGGATGAGGAGCAAGTTCATGGGGAGCAGAAGAAGATGCAAAAGGGAAAGCATCTGTTAAAGGCATCAAGGAACACACTGGACATCAGTACAGGTCAAAACCAGCATGAAAACCCCAGGAGTAAGGATGTGTGCCAGAGGGAAAAGCAGAATCCATGCCCTGAGGGTGAGAAAAGCTTTCAAATAGATTCCAGAGTCGTTAAGCACCAGTGCGTACACTCAAAAAAGAGCCTGTACAAGTGCTCTGAGTGTGGGAAGATGTTCAAATGGAGATCCAAACTCTTCTTGCACCAGCGCATCCACACAGCAGAGACCATATAAGTGCTCTGAGTGTGAGAAGAGCTTCAAATGGAGTTCTGATTTAAAGGTGCACGGCCGCATCCATACAGGAGACGGACCCTATAAGTGCTCTGAGTGTGGGAAGAGCTTCAAAAGCTGTTATGAATTGAAGCGGCACCAGCGCAGCCACACAGGAGAGAGACCCTATAAGTGCTCTGAGTGTGGGAAGAGCTTCAAAAGCGGTTATGAACTGAAGCTGCACCAGCGCAGCCACACAGACGAGAGACCATATAAGTGCTCAAAGTGTGGGAAGAGCTTCAAAAGCAGTTCAAAATTGATGCAGCACCAGCGCAGCCACACAGGAGAGAGACCATATAATTGCTCAGAGTGTGGGAAGAGCTTCAGAAGCAGTTCTGATTTGAAGGAGCATGTCCGTATCCATACAGGAGAGAAACGATATAAGTGCTCTGAGTGTGACAAGAGCTTTAGTAGCAGTTCTGATCTCAAATCCCACAAGCAAATACACACTACTGAAAGACTGCAGAAGCACCTCCAGAATACGAGAACCTTCAGAAGCATTTCCAGCCACGTTTCCTACCAGCACATGCACACTGCAGACAGAGCCTGCAATGCCCCAGACATGGAATAGCTTCAACCAGAGTCACAGCCTGGTTACCCAATGTGCTGTGTGTGGTGATGAACCACACAGTTCCATTGCACGAAATGCAGGAAGAGCTCCAATCACTGCACCAACCTGATCGAGTAGAAAGGGATCCACTCAGGGCAGGGGCCACAGAAATGCCAGTACTGCAGGAAGAGCTTCATCCAGAGCTCTGTCCACACTGAATGTTGCCCAGTGCTCGTGAGGGGAATACCCTGCAAGCGTCTGTGCTGCAGGAAGAATTTCTCTCAGGGCTGACTTCTCATTTCTCATGGGAATGCTCCATTTGCAGGAAGAGTTTACAAGGGAGATGGCTTTGCTGGAACCCTCTACAGAAGGGAATTATCCCAGGAGTTTCAGATCGCCTTTCCTTGCTAAGGAAATATATTCTCTCACCATGTCTGCTTCTCTCCTCTCCTCTTCCTGCAATCAGAATTTTGAAACCATCTTCAAAGGAACATCAGCTGTGTCTGGTTTCTCTGTGTGTCTGTGTGCATGTGCTGCTCTTAAAAGTTTCTGAGTGCACTGAGGAATGAAATACAAGGGTCAGGAGAGCAGTAACGTGGCTTGTGGAAGTTTTCTGAAAATAACCTGTAGTTGAAGGGGAAGGGGGTGAATAAAGTAGGAGAGTTGTTCTGGAGCTTTTGTCACTGTAGTCTTGCTTTTTGTTCTAAAAATAAAAGACCACTTGTGGATTGAGGAATGGTACAAGGAAGTTTGATTTTGCTGATGTCTCCAGTCCACTGCTTTCATCACAGGGAAGCATTTCTTTCACGCAAGCAATGTCATCCTTTCTCACAGTGCTGCACACTGCTTCTACTCATCTTCCAAAAAGTTTATTCAGGAGCTTAAAGCAGCTGTGAGACACCAAGCTTTGCTTGGCTCCACTGGATCTACAAAAAACTGAGCTTGTTTCTCCTAAGTGCAGCATCCCATGTCTCAGGAGGTGGTGGGAGCAGAAGGCAGTGCAAAGCCACAGGGTGCACAAGCAGCTTATCCCCGCAGCACAGAGGTTTCAGAGTGCTCTCCAGTGCATGCTTGCCTCTTTTCTGAGCTTGAAGGTCTTTGCTTTGGCCTTGGGCAAGTGTCCACAAGACCTCCTGAAGAACGGCCACCACATATGCCTGGCTCAGCTCAAGCTCCTGAGGTCAGTTTGCAGGAAGCACAGGTTGATTTTGGTGAGCTGGTGAAGCCAGCAGGAGCCTGCCCATGTCCTCTGGAGCTGTGAGTTTCTCTGTAGGATCCCTGAGTCCCCCCAGCAAGCTGCAAGGAGATGATTCTTGCAGTACTGCAAAGCGCTGCTTCCTCCATCTCAGGGAGCAGAGGCCTGGTGTGGTGTAGGAGAGGTAAAACAGAGCCCTGGGGGTTGCAGGAACACAAAGCAGCAAGGGAAATTTGTGGGGAAGAAGCAAGCAGCTGGGAGGCTGTGTAATCCCCAGCAACAGGAAACAGTTGCTGAGGCAAGAGGTGAGATGATTTACATTTCAGCTGCATTCAATTAATTCCTGACCTACAGCATTGCTCATGTGTTTCCCCATTCCTTTCAGGATTCCCCAGGAAGTGTTCTGACCATTTTGTGTTTTCAACATTTTGTGCCATTATTTCTTCCCAGGTGCAGGACTCTACGCTTGCTCTTGTTGAATCTCACCACGTTCCACTCTGCCCAACTCCACACTCTGTCCAAGCCTTACAGAATGGTGGCACAGCTTTCTGCTATGGCAGCCACTCCTCCCAGCTTTGTACTTTCTGACGGTGCCCTCTGTGCCTATATGCAGGTCACTGATGAAGATGCTGAATAAGAGCAGGCGCAGCACCAACCTCTAAGGAACACCACCAGCTACACGCCTCCAACTAGACTCTGCCCCGCTGATGACAACCGTCTGAGCTCTGCCACTCAGCCAGTTCTCAATCCACCTCACTCTCCATTCAACTATCCCATGCTTCCTGGGGCCTCATTACAAGGATGCTGTGGGAGACAGTGTCAAAAGCCTTTCTGAAGTCCAGGAGCACAACATCCACCAATCTCTACTCATATGCCCAGCCACTGATAACTAGGTAGAAGTTCACCACGATGGTCAAGCATGATTTCCCCTTGGGGATGCCGTGCTGACCACTCCCAATGATCTTCTTCTCTTCCAATTGCTTGGAGACGGCATCCAAAACAAGTTGTTCCGTCACCTTTCCAGGGACGGAGGCGAGGCTGATCATCGTGTATTTTCATGGCTTGTCCTTCCTGCCCATTTTGAAGACTGGTGTTACACTGGCTATCCTCCAGTCTCCAAACACCTCTCCCATTCTCCAAGATCTTTCAAAGATGAGAGAGCGTGGTTTGGTAGTCACTTCTGCCTGTTCCCCCAGCACTTCTCTTTCATCTTCCAACACACTGCTATAATGTAGATACTGGAAATTCTTCCTTGAGAGGCTGTTGTGCCATGACATCTGGAGTTTAAGAGACATTTGGATATTGCCATACATAATGTCCTTTAACTTTTGGTTAGTCCTGAAATAGTCAGGATGTTGGTCTAGATGATCTCTGAGACTCACTTCCAACTGTAACATATACAAATATATTTAATATGGTTGTGAAAATCCGCATTTATACCAAACGTAAATGTCATTATTTTGCGGCTATGTGAATATGTCTAATGGAAAATTAATCATGAGAACTCATGGACAACCCTCAATACTTTTTTATAAAGGAAGAGTTATTTATTACAAAACTTTTACACGGAGATTTTCTTCTACATCTGTTTTGATTATTGCCTATCATCTTGACCCAGGAGTTGATTCAGTTACCAACAAAGAGGTGGCTGCTGCCTTCACTATGCTCTGGTGTATCTCATGCCCCTGTGTGGGATTGTGCACTATGACCCAGGACGTATGGGAGCCCACCTGTAGCAAGACACTGTTGACAGACAAAGCAGGCCAAGGCAACTGAGCGTAGATAAATGATTTCTCTCTGTTGACGAGAAAAGATATTTGGGCAAGCACACAGTAGGTGCCCAATGTCAGATGAGATCACCGAGAAGACTTTTGGTTATGAAGATAAGTAAAACTTTAAATTCTTTATTGTCTGATCAGTTATCCTAGAGAAGGGTTTCAATTTCCTGCATACAATCAAGTAAAAATACAGATATATAGTTTTTCCGTCATTCATCATAATTGTAGTGACAGAAGTCATATAAAAGCTACAATTACCTCAGACACACCAAAAGTCATTCCTTGGGAGAAATAAGGGTACAACACACCTATATCATTCTTCTGTATATCAATCAAACTGTTCATGAAGTGTCATGCCAAACTCAACACCCCGAGGTTCAGCTGTGTAAGAGTGCTGACAGAACATTCTGAAGTCCCTGAAAAAGCTTTTGCAGGTTGAATGCCCAGCAGCTCGCTCATCTTCAAAGTTAACAACCATATAACAAATTCTGAATTTAACAGGAAGTTACAAAAAGAGAGCAAACATTACAGAAGAGGGACTTTTTTTGTGAACTGCATCCAACTTCTGAATTCTGTTTAGACAGGTCTGGAACACCAGGAAAAACCAATGTCTTGGTGTCTCTGTAAAACTTCTCCAGAGAAAAAAACAGAAGATAAAAAACAAATTTGTGGTGAGAACTTTTCCAGAAGAAATCTCCCACATACAGTTTCATGGAGGAAAGCAAGTACGAGTGTGTTCAACGTTGGGCCCTTCACTGCAAGAAAGACATCAAGGCGCTGGAATGTCAAGGGCAACAAAGCTGGTGAGGGGTCTTGAGCACAGGCCATACGAGGAGTAGTTGAGGGAGCTGGGATTGTTAAGTCTGGAGAAGAGGAGGCTCAGGGGAGACCTTATTGCTCTCTACAACTACCTGAAGGGAGGCTGTGGTGAGCTGGGGTTCAGCCTTCTGTCATGTAACTAGTGATAGGATGAAAGGGAATGGCTTCAAATTAGACCAGGGACGACTCAGACCGGACATAGGAAACAGTTCTCCAAAAGAGTGCTCAGGCACTGGAATGGGCTGCCCGGGGAGGTGGAGGAGTCGCTGACCCTGGAGGTGTTCAAGGAACATTTAGATGCTGTCTTGAGGGACATGGTTTAGTGAGAACTACTGGTGATAGGTGGAACTGAACGGCCACGTTCCTGAACTGCAGATCCTGAACATTTGAGCAAGCCTTTTAAAAACCTGAAGTCAGAAGCACAGCCCAAGTATGTGAGGGTGTTAGCGGGCCCTGCCAAGAGCCGTCACTGAAGAGATCATAGAGGGCACGAAGTGAGGTGTTTGTTTGTGAGGGCTGGTGAAGCAGGAAATTGCATGCATTAGACAGAGGTGAAAAATCAAATGTGGAGGTGGCTCTGAAAGCTCTTGATGTATTTCATTCATCAGGATGGCCACGCACTGGCCCTGCACTCCTGCATGTCTCACAAACCCTTCCTTCTTCCATTGTAGTGATTAATTTGAGGTGGCATTGTTGGACGTAGAAGGATGGGATTCATCTCACTGAAAGACAGCTGCCTAATATGCAATAGACCGAGTCTGCTCACAAGGAGCTAATGGCAGAGTGGCAACATATTTTTAGCAACCCTGAATTGGTTTAGATGCCTCCAAGGAACTTGCCTCAGCATCATCAGGATCTGAGGAAGACAGAAAGTGTTTTTCTTTCTTTTGTCTCAAAGCTTGCTTCGTAAGGCCTTTTCTGGTGACAAGGCTCTGACTGATAACTGCTGGTTATCCAGATGGGTGTTATGGTGCCTCATTGTCTCTGTTTATGCTTGTAAAGATAAGCAGAAATAGGGGCACATTGTCTTTTCTGGGGGGTACAGCTTGGAGAAGCTGACCACCACAAAAAGACAACAATGCTCCTGCATGGCAATGAAGGCAACATCCGCTGCTGGCTTATCTGTTAGGCCAGACATGTCACACAAACCAAGAGAAAAGGAAAAAACTCCTGAGAAATGGGGATAAAATGCCTTCACTGAACCAAGGGTTTGAGGAGAAGAGAAGAATTCCTGGAGAAGAACTCCCAAAGAAAAATCTTTGAGGAGGACTCCCAGAGACGGACCCTGAGGCCTGCTTGCTGCCATCTCCCATCCCCCGTGGTGACCAGAAGAGTTCCTGAGACTATGAACCTTGTTGGGCACACGGTGGTGATTCTATCTCACTTGCTTTCTATCAAGACTCCTTGCTTTTTATTCCTTTCCTATCGCTCACCTTCCCTTCCCCATATCCCTAAGCAACCACTAATTGTAATAAACTGTTTGGGCTAACATGTGACCCGTTGTGTCTTAATCTCGCCATCGGGTATACACATAATCAAAGAACCTCATCTGCCTCCTTTATATTGGGGCGTGACACCTGGTCTCTGAGTTTCCTCATGGCTACAGTGATCTGCTTACTGAACCCTTTGTATGTATACTCATACATTTTACGTATCCTCATGTGTAGGGCAAATAACCCCAAGGAAAGCACTCAAGGAAATAGTGCGAAAGGTGGTATATTTTTGGGAGGCTTAAGTAGATGGTATACAAACAAACAGTAAAAGAAAATGGCTCACCTTGATGATGGAAGAGGCTCGCCAATAACTCCAGTAGGGAGGGATCTCCAACAAAAGATCCTCCCCTGCTGGTGGTCAGCCCTTAATTGGGGTCTTGGGAGAGGTGGAGTCAAACTCCACCCCTTCCATTCACACTCAGTTGTGCCCCTGCAGCTGACTCAGGGCTTGCCTCAGGTGATCAATCAGTGGTTCAGGCCGTGATTCAACAGTTCCCATACATCTTGTATCCTTCCCTTGTTCTCTAGCCCACTTATAGGTCACATCATTTCCTTGACAGTCTGAGGTCTCTTGGGCACACTGAGGTAAAAATAACTCTCCTTTGTTCTGCCAGTCCATGTCTATTTGAGCCACATCAATTTTGGCAGCTCGATCTACGTGATGGTTATTTTTCTGTTTTCAGCAGCTTGACTCTTGGCCACATGAGCAACTACGTGACTGTTAACCATTCACGAACTGGTTCCAAATTTCTTGCTTTCAGGCCAGTCCATGATCTCTTCTAGGATTCCTGTCTGGCTGAGGTTCTCCATCTGAGTTCACTGTGTAATCAGCGCAATCCACTTACTCCAAGTGGCATCAGTAGCATGATGGGTGGAGGGAAACTTTCCTATGAACATCCATTTCAGCACTGGCAGTCGAGGTGCCAGGAGAAGCTGTGTCTCAGTGCCAATTACATTCTCCAAAAGCCCACTACACCCAGAAAAGACTGCGCCTCTTTCTTGTTAGTGGGTGGAGACATACTGGTGATTTTGTCGACCACATCTCCTGGGATGTGATGACGTCCATCTTGACACTTTATGCCTAGGAACTGGATTTCTTGTGCAGGCCCTTTCACTTTGCTTTGCTTGATAGCAAAGCCAGCTCATAGGAGAATTTAGATAATCTGCTCTCCGTTTTCCAAAACTTCCTCTGCTGTATCGCCCCACACAACAATGTCATCCATGTACTGCAGATGCTCAGGAGCACCACCCTGTTCCAATGCAGTTTGGATCAACCCATGGCAAATGGTTGGGCTGTGCTTCCACCCCTGGGGTAAACGGTTCCAGGTGTACTGAACTGCCCTCCAGGTGAAGGCAAACTGCGGCCTGCATTCTGTGGCTAAGGGAATTGAAAAGAAGACATTGGCAATGTCAGTGGTGGCATACCACTTGGCTGCTTTTGACTCCAGTTCATACTGGAGTTGAAGCATGTCCTGCACAGCAGCACTCAGTGGGGGTGTGACTTCATTCAGGCCACGGACATCTACTGTCAGCCTCCATTCTCCACTGGGATTACGCACTGGCCACCTATGGCTGCTAAACGGTGAATGGGTTTTGATGATCACTCCCTGGCTCTCTAGCTGACAGATCAAGTTATGAATGGGGAGCAAGGAATCCCTGTTGGTGCAGTACTGTCATCTGTGCATCGTTTTTGTAACAATCGGGACCTGTTGCTTCTCCACTTGTAGCAACCCCCACAAGAGATGGATCTTCTGACAGGCCAGGCAAAGCAGTCCGCTGCTTAATGTTATCTGTGTCCACAGCAGCTATTCCAAAAGCCCATTGATACCCCTTGAGATACTTAAAATATCCCCTTCTGAGCTTATCAATACCAAGTATACATGGAGCCCCTGGGCCAGTCACAATAGGACTGTCAAAATTTTGCCAGTCTTTACCAGTGAGGCTTATTTCAGCCTCCAACTTGGTCAACTCTTGGGAAACCCCAGTCACCCCAGAAATATAGATTAATTCTGTCCCTTGGCGACTCGAGGACATTAGAGTATACTGTGCACCAGTGTCCACCAGTGCCTTATATTTTTGTGGTTCTGATGTGCCAGGCCATCGAATCTACACAGTCCGATACACTCTATTATCCCTTTCCTCCCACCTGGCTGAGGGGCAGGGGCTATTGTGGCTGGTAGGCACCTCGCTCAGTTCTGAAGGAGTACCGTTCAGACAGGAGGATGTCTCATTCAGACTGGAGAGCGTCTCTTTCAGGTTGGAGGGCATCTTCCTCACATTGGAGACAATCTTGTTGACACTGAGGGTTGTTGAGTTTGGACTGGAGGGCATCTTGCTTGTTCTGAGGCAAGTATACCCGGAATTATCAATAATCCATAGAGCTGGAGTATTAACTCCTTAACTCTTAATGCACTACATGATGTTATGATGTGGAATACTAATGCCAAAAATCAGAAAACCATGACACCCTCACAGGTGGAATTTCTCCTAGTATCTAGTCCAACTGTATCCCCTTCCAGTTCTAAGCCAATTTCCCTTGTTCTGCTGCTATATTCCCTTATAAAGCGTTCCTTCCCAGCTTTCCTGTAGGTCCCCTCCAGGTACTGGAAGGCCTCCCTAAGGCCTCCCTGGAGCCTTCTTTTCTCCAGGCTGAAAAGCCCCAGATCTCTCAGCCTGTCCTCGTAGGGGAGCTGCTCCAGCCCTCTCATCATCTTTGTAGCCCTTCTCTGGACCTGCTCCAACAGCTGCACGTCCTTCTTGTGTTGGGGGCTCCAGAACTGGATGCAGTACTCCAGGTGGGGTCCTTCTCAGGGCTGCTCTCAATCCCTTCTGTGCTCATATGCTTCATCCATTGTAGTGAGTAATTCGAGGTGGCATTGTTGGGTGTAGAAGGATGGGATTCATCTCACTGAAAGACAGCTGCCTAATATGCAATAGACCGAGTCTGCTCACAAGGAGCTAATGGCAGAGTGGCAACATATTTTTAGCAAAAAAACTAAAAAACTCCTGAGAAATGGGGATAAAATGCCTTCACTGAACCAAGGGTTTGAGGAGAAGAGAAGAATTCCTGAAGAATTCCCAAAGAAAAATCTTTGAGGAGAACTCCCAGAGACGGACCCTGAGGCCTGCTTGCTGCCATCTCCCCTCCCCCGTGGTGACCAGACGAGTTCCTGAGACTACGAACCTTGTTGGGCCCACGTTGGTGATTATGTCTCTCTTGCTTTCTATCAAGACTCCTTGCTTTTTATCCCTTTTCTATCGCTCACCTTCCCTTCCCCATATCCCTAAGCAACCAGTAATTGTAATAAACTGGTTGGGCTAAAATGTGACCCGTTGTGTCTTAATCTCGCCATCGGGTATACACATAATCAAAGAACCTCGTCTCCCTCCTTTATATTGGAGCGTGACACCTGGTCTCTGAGTTTCCTCATAGCTACAGTGATCTGCTTACTGAACCCTTTGTATGTATACTCATACTCATACATTTTACGTATCCTCGTGTATCCTTCCCTCGTTCTCTAGCCCACTTATAGGTCATATCCCTTCCTTGACGGCATGAGGAATCATGGGACCACTAAGGTAAAAATAACTCTCCTTTGCTCTGCCAATCCACATCTATTTGAGCCACATCAATTTTGGCAGCTCGATCTACATGATGGTTATTTTTCTGTTCTTCAGCAGCTCGACTCTTGGCCACATGAGCAACTACGTGACTGTTAACGGTTCACGAACTGGTTCCAAATTTCTTGCTTTCAGGCCAGTCCATGATCACCTCTAACATCCCTGGACGGCTGAGGTTCTCCATCTGAGTTCACTGTGTAATCACCACAATCCACTTACTCCAAGTGGCATTGGTAGCATGACGGGTGGAGGGAACCTCTCCTATGAACATCCATTTCAGCACTGGCAATCGAGGTGCCAGGAGGAGCTGTGTCTCAGTACCAGTTACTTCAGAAGCAGCCCGAACCCCCTCGTATGCTGCCAAACTCTCCTTCTCAGTTGGAGTGTAGCACTCCTCCGAACCCCTGTACGCTCTGCTCCAAAATCCCAGGGGTCAGCCTCGGGTCTCCCCAGAGGCTCTTTGCTACAGAATCCAAGTGGGACCCTTCTCTCCAGCAGCAGTGTATAAGATGTTCTTTACGTCCTGTCCCATCCGTACTGGCCCCAGGGCAACAGCACGGGCTATTTCCTGTTTAATCTGCTCAAAGACCTGCTGCTGTTCAGGACCCCATGCAAAATTATTCTTCTTTCTGGTCACCTGATAGAGTGGGCTTACTATGAAGCTGTAGTTTGGGACATGCATTCTCCAAAAGCCTACTACACAAAGAAAAGGCTATGTCTCCTTTTTGCTAGTGGGTGGTGACATGCTGGTGATTTTGTCAACCACATCTCCTGGGATGTGACGACACCCATCTTGCCATTTTACTCCTAGAAACTGAATTTCTTGGGCAGGTCCCTTCACTTTGTTTCGTTTGATAGCAAAACCAGCACCCAGAAGAATTTGGATTATTCGCTCTCGTTTTTTAAAAATTTCTTAGTTCATTATATGGTGGGGCTTCTTTAGCAGGTGACACCTCCTCTGCCGGTGTTGTTCCAAACTTTTTACCTTCAGGCCAGTCCATGATCACCTCCAGGATTCCTGGACGGTTGGGGTTCCCCATCCGAGCTCGCTGTGTAATCAGCACAATCCACTTACTCCAAGTGGCATCAGTAGCATGATGGGTGGAGGGAACCTTTCCTTTGAACATCCAGTTCAGTACTGGCAGTCGAGGTGCCAGAAGGAGCTGCGCTTCAGTACCGATTACTTCGGAAGCAGCTCGAACCCCCTCATACGCGGCTAAGATCTCCTTTTCAGTTGGAGTGTAGCGCTCCTCAGACCCCCTGTATGCTCGACTCCAGAATCCAAGGGGTCGGCCTCGGGTCTCTCCAGAAGCTCTTTGCCACAAACTCCAAGTGGGACCTTCCTTTCCAGCAGCAGTGTAGAGGATGTTCTTTACATCCTGTCCCGTCCGCACTGGCCCCAGGGCCACGGCACGGGCTATCTCCTGCTTAATTTGCTCAAAAGCCTGCTGCTGCTCAAGGCCCCACACAAAATCATTCCCCTTGTGGGTCACCTGATAAAGGGGGCTCACAATGAGGCTGTAGTTTGGAACATGCAGTCTCCAAAATCCCACTACACCCAGAAAAGCTTGGGTCTCTGTCTTACTAGTGGGTGGAGACATAGCAGTAATTTTGTCAATCACATCTGCTGGGATGTGACGACGTCCATGCTGCCACTTTATACCAAGCAACTGAATTTCCTGTGCAGGCCCTTTCACTATGCCTCGCTTAATAGCAAAGCCAGCTTGCAGGAGGATCTGGATTATTCTCTCTTATTTCTTGAAAACTTCCTCTGCTGTATAACCCCACACACTGATATCATCAATGTCTTGTAAGTGCTCAGGAGCACCGCCCTGTTCCAATGCAGTTTGGATCAACCCATGGCAAATGGTTGGGCTGTGACTCCACCCCTGGGGCAAACGGTTCCAGGTGTACTGAACGCCCCTCCAGGTGAAGGCAAACTGCGGCCTGCATTCTGTGGCCAAAGGAATTGAAAAGAAGGCATTAGCAATGTCAGTGGTGGCATACCACTTGGCTGCTTTTGACTCCAGTTCATACTGGAGTTGAAGCATGTCCGGCACAGCAGCACTCAGTGGGGCTGTGACTTCATTCAGGCCACGGTCATCTACCGTCAGCCTCCATTCTCCACCGGCTTTACGCACTGGCCATAAGGGGCTGCTAAACGGTGAGTGGGTTTTGCTGATCACTCCCTGGCTCTTTAGCTGACGAATCAGATTATGAATGGGGAGCACGGAATCCCTGTTGGTGCGGTGCTGCCGTCTGTGCACTGTTTTTATAGCAATCGGGACCTGTTGCTCCTCCACTTATAGCAACCCCACAACAGACGGATCTTCTGACAGGCCAGGCTAAACAGACAGCTGCTCAGTGTTATCTGCGTCCACAGCAGCTCATCGATACCCCTTGAGATCCTTAAAATATCCCCTTCTGAGGTAATAAAGTATACATGGAGCCCCTGGACCAGTCACAATAAGATGATTTTGCCAATCTTTACCAGTGAGACTTATTTCAGCCTCCAGCTTGGTCAACTCTTGGGAGCAGCCAGTCACCCCAGAAATGAAATCTGTCCCTTGGTGACTCGAGGGCATTAGAGTGCATTGTGCACCAGTGTCCACTAATGCCTTATATTTTTGTGTTTCTGATGGTCCATGGCCATCGAATCCACACAGTCCAATACACTCTGTTATTCCTTTCCCCACACCTGGCTGGGGGGTACGGGCTATTGTGGCTGGTAGGCACCTCGCTCAGTTCTGAAGGAGTACCGTTCAGACAGGAGGATGTCTAACTCAGACTGGAGGGTGTCTCTATCGGGTTGGAGGACACTGTGCTCAGGTTGGAGACCATCTTGTTGACACTGAGGGTTGTTGAGTTTGGACTGGAGGGCATCTTGCTCAGGTTGGAGAGCATCTTTTTAGGTCTGGAGGGCATTTTTCTCGATTGGAAATGCGACTTGCTTGGTCTGGAGGGTGTCTTGATCAGACTGGAGGCTGTCTAAATTGGACAGGAGAGTCTGATTGTCAGCTAAAAGACTCTGGATATGGACAACATCTTTTTCAGCTCTGAGACTCTATTGCTCTATTTCAAAAACTATGCCTCTCTGGGATAGTAGTGAATAAGTTCTGATTGGCATAAGCCAGACCCTTACACTAACGCTAAAGTCGAGACAGCAGCAAGCACCCACTGCTGAGTCGATCCCAAAGGAAAGAGAGTGTCCCGTGACCGCAGACAGTATTTATCTTTTCCCTCTGAGCGGAAATACGTAAAAATGCAAAGCATTGCAATCTCCACTGGCAAATGTAGTTCTTCTTCACTTCTGAGACAGGTATACCCGGAAATATCAATGATCCATAGAGCTGGAGTATTAAGTCGTTAACTCTTAATGCACTACATGATGTTATGATGTGGAATACCAATACCAAAAATTAGATAACCATGACACCCTCACAGGTGGAATTTCTCCTAGTATCTAGGAGACTAGTCCAACTGCATCCCCTTCCAGTTCTAAGCCAATTTCCCTTGTTCTGCTGCTATATTCCCTTATACAACGTTCTTTCCCAGCTTTCTTTAGGTCCCATCCAGGTACTGGAAGGCCTCCCTAAGGCCTCCCTGGAGCCTTCTCTTCTCCAGGCTGAAAAGCCCCAGATCTCTCAGCCTGTCCTCGTAGGGGAGCTGCTCCAGCCCTCTCATCATCTTTGTAGCCCTTCTCTGGACCTGCTCCAACAGCTGCACGTCCTTCTTGTGTTGGGGGCTCCAGAACTGGATGCAGTACTCCAGGTGGGGTCCTTCTCAGGGCTGCTCTCAATCCCTTCTGTGCTCATATTTGTGCCAACCCAGGTTGCAGGACCTTGCAATTGACTTTGCTGAATTTCATGAGGCTGGCATAGGCCCATCTCTCAAGGCTGTCCAGGTGCCTTTGGATGGTACCCTCTTCCCTCTAGCATGTCACCTGCACCACTCTTTTTGGTGTCATTCACAAATTGCTGAGGGTGCACTCTATCCCACAGCCTATGTCTCCTACAAAGATGTTAAGTAACACTGGTCCCAACACTGATCCCTGAGGGACACCACTCATCACTGGACTCCATTTGCACACTGAGCCATTGACCACAACTCTCTGAGTGCAACCATTCAGCCAAGTTCATACCCAATAGGTGTTCTGTCCTTCAAATCCATTTTTCTCCAAATTGGTGACTAGGATGTCACGTGGCAGTGTGTCAAATGCTTTGGACAAGTGCATGTAGATGACATGAGCTGCTCTTCCTTTCTCCATTAAGGCCATAACTCCATCATAAAAGGCCACCGTGTTTGTCAGGCATGACGTGATCTTGGTGAAGCCGTGGTGGTTACCACCAATCACCCTGTCTTTATTTTCCATGTGCCTTAGATGGGTCTTCAGGAGGATCTGCTCCATGATCTTGGCAGGCACAGAGGTGAGACTGACTGGCCTGTAGTTCCCTGGATTTTCTTTTTTTCCCTTCTTGAAAATGGGGGTTATGTTTCCCTTTCTACAGACAGTGGGAACTTCACCACACTCTTATGGTCTTTCAACTATGACAGATAAGTAAGTCCAGGAGCTCCCTGTTCATTCACAGAGGCCTTCTGGCATCCTTGTTTGCCCTCCTCAATTGTGGCATGCACTGCTCCTGGGCTTGGAGGAGACGGTCCTTGAATACTGGCAATTTTTCTTGGTCTGCTCTTCCCTCCAGGGCTTTATACCATATCACCCTGCCAAGTAGTTTTCTGAAGAGGTCAATGTCTGCTCTCCTGAAGTGCAGAGTCGTGAGCTTGCTGCATACCCACGTTGATGCAGTAAAGATCTTGAACTCCATCATTTTTTGGCCCTGGAGCTCCACATTACTCATCAGCCTCTCCTTGCTGGGAAGACATTGATGAGTTCCAGCATAGCACAATGTCTCTTGGGTTCCTGCACCACCTGGAAGAAGAACTTATCTTCAACTCATTCCAGGAAACTCTTGTATTGCTGGTGCCCTGCCTTGTTCTCCTTCCAACCAATATTGGCATGGTTGATGTCTCCCGTGATGAGCAGTGTAAATGAAATAATTGCAGTGACTGAGCCCTTATTTGAGATACAGGTGCTATATAACAAGATCCTAGAGGAAAGGGGAATTAACTCACCCCTCCCAGCAACTGCTTGAGTTAAGGAATGCCGCCACCTCTCATTCAAACTCTTGTGAGCTGGTAGTAAGAGAGCAAGGGAGGGGAGGGGGTTAACCTGTGCAGGCTCTGAGCATATAGGAACTCCTGGAAGCAGCACTGATAGGGAGAGAGAGAGAGAATGGGTGGATCTGGGCTCCTCCACTCCGGTCACTCAAGTGCTCATTTACTGGCAATCCCATTGCAACAGGTGATTGTAATGTTAAGGAAAGCCCTTGGTTTGTCTCTTGGAACAGAAGGGTTAAGCCATAGCTGCAGCCTCTGGAGGTGTGGTGCTGTAGACTGCCCAAGGCTCTCTCACGGTCATTGGGATGTGGGTGTGTAGTGTTCGGTGAGTGACAATGATACTACACCTTCTGGCCTCCCTACAGGGTTACAGGGAGGCCCAATCGACACAAGGACAACGTGTGCCCTTCTGAGCCTTGGCAGTACACACAACTGCTGTAGCAGTGGGTGTTTGTTGCAGCCGTCCGCCTTCAGCGTTAGCGTAAGGCCTTCGGTGTATCGGACATTCTTTCTCTTGCTCATTTGACCTGATTCATGAGCCTCCATTCCAATTATATTGTATTATTTTGCTTCCTGATAACTTATTTTGTAAATTAGCTTTCCTCCTCAGGTCGTTGCTGCTGTTTTGTTTTTAAATCCATCATTTCCCTTCTTGCTTTTCCCTCTCCTCCTTCCCCTTTCCTGGGGAGTGGGTCTGTGAGTCCCCCGCACCAATCGTCACAGAACCAGGCCAAACCAGCCTGCTAAACCGTTTAAAACACCATCCCACCACCACAAGGAAAACAACCTATTTTGGTATTGGAAACGCTCCGGTTCCTTCTGACTGCGCACTGCAGTCATAGCTCTGTAGGTACTCATATCCACTACAGAAGGATTTCCTTCCCCAAAGCACAGGGAAAGAAGGTACAGGGAAAGAGGAAAAAAAGTGATTTTTCCATCCCCTAATGCAGCTAGACATGGTGTGTGACAAAATATGGGGGGGTGAAATCATCAGTTAATTTTTAATAAATTTCAGTGAGTAAAAGTGGAAAACCGACCTCACTGTGTATGTTTGTTTGTTTGCTTTTTCTAGGAACGCAAAATCAGCATTTCTGAGAACACAGTGATATAAGATCAAAATAGACAATAGTGAGAACGCTTCTTGGGGAAATCTGAAAGGGGAGGGGAAACACATGTGCAGTGCCATAGGATAGGAATTAATTGGATGCAGTTGAAAAATAAGTCATCATCCCAGCTCTTGGTTGTGCTGCTATCTCATGTTGCTGGGGATTCTTAAGCCTCCCAGCTGCTTGCTTCTTCCCCACGCATTTTCCTCGGAGCTGTGTGTTCCTCCAACCCCCAGGGCCCTGCTCTACCTCTCCTGCACCACACCAGGCCCCTGCTCCCTGAGATGGAGGAAGCAGCGCTCCTCCATACTGCAAGCATCATCTCCTTGTGGTTCTCAGGGAGTGCTCAGGGATCCTACAAAGAAACTCACAGCTCCTGAGGACATGGGCAGGCTCCTGCCGGCTTCACCAGCTCACCAAAGTCAAACTCCACTTCCTGCAAACTGCAGTCCAAGCACTTCAGCTTGAGAAGAGCCCAGCAAATGTGATGGCCATTCTGCGCGAGTTCTTCCAGATGATTTCCAAGGTCACATCAAAGACCTTCAAGCTCAGAAAAGAGGCAAGCATGCACTGGAGAGCACACTGAAATCTCTGTGCTGTGGGGATAAGCTGCTTGTGCACCCTGTGGCTTTGCACTGCCTTCTGCTCCCACCACCTCCTGAGACATGGGATGCTGCACTTAGGAGAAACAAGCTCCGCTTTTATTAGATCTAGTGGAGCCAAGCAAAGCTTGGTGTCTCACAGCTGCTTTGATCTCCAGTGAAATCTTTTGGGAAGAGGAGTAGAAGCAATGTGCAATTCTGTGAAAAAGGATGACACTGCTTGTGTGAAATAAATGCCTCCCTGTGTTGCAAACAGTGGACTGGAGTCAGCATGAAAATCAAACTTCCTTGTACCATTCCTCAATCCACAAGTGGTCTTTTATTTTTAGAACAAAAAGCAAGATACATTGAGATTTGCTCCAGAACAACTCTCCTACTTTATTCACCCCCTTCCCCTTCAACTACAGGTTATTTTCAGAACAATTCCACGAGCCACGTTACTGCTTTCCTGACACTTGTATTTCATGCATCAGTGCACTCAGAAACTTCTGAGAGCAGCACATGCACACAGACACACAGAGCATCCGTACACAGCTGATTTTCCTTAGGAGATGGCATCCAAAAGCTGAATGCAGGAAGAGCAGAGGAGAAAAGAAGGCATGGTGAGTGAATTTCTTTTGTTAGCAAGGAAAGGCAATCTGAAGCTCCTGGATAAAGTCATTTCTGCAGAGGGTTCCAGTGAAGCCATCTCCTTTGCAAACACTTCCTGTGGGGGGAGAAGCATCTGGGTCTCTCTCATGCTGAGTTCTCCAGCATTCTCAAGGTCTCAGTACTGGGGGTTTTCCGATGAGAAATGAGAAATCAGGCCTGAGAGAAATTCTTCCTGCAGCACAGACGCTTGCAGGGCATTCCCCTCACGAGCACTGGGCAATATTCAATGTGGACAGAGCTCTGGATGAAGCTCTTCCTGCAGTGCTGGCATTTCTGTGGTCCCTGCCCTGAGTGGATCTCTTTCTATGTGATCCGGGTTCGAGCAGTGGTTGGAGCTCATCTCGCGCTTGGGACAAGGGAACTGTGTGGTTCATCACCACACACAGCCACAGTGGGTAACCAGGCTGTGGCTCTGGTTGAAGCTATTCCATGTCTGGGGCATTGCAGGCTCTGTCTGCAGTGTGCATGTGCTGGTAGGAAACGTGGCTGGAACTGCTTCTGAAGGTTCTCATATTCTGAAGGTGCTTCTACAGTCTGTCAGAGGTGTGGATATTCTTGTGATATTTGAGATGAGAACTGCTTTTGAAGCTCTTCTCACACTCAGAGCACTTGTACGGCTTCTCTCCTGTATGGATGCGTCTGTGTACTTTTAAATCAGAACTCCATCTGAAGCTCTTCCCACACTCAGAGCATTTATATGGTCTCTCTCCTGTGTGGCTGCGCTGGTGCAGCTTCAAATGAGAACTGCTTTTGAAGCACTTCCCACACTCAGAGCACTTAAATGGTCTCTCTCCTGTGTGGCTGCGATGGTGCACCTTCAATTCAGAACTGCTTTTGAAGCTCTTCACACACTCAGAGCACTTATATGGTCTCTCTTCTGTGTGGCTGCGCTGGTGCACCTTCAATTCAGAACTGCTTTTGAAGCTCTTCACACACTCAGAGCATTTAAATGGTCTCTCTTCTGTGTGCCTCCGCTGGTGCAGCTTCAATTTAGAACTGCTTTTGAAGCTCTTCCCACACTCAGAACAATTATATGGTCTCTCTCCTGTGTGGCTTCGATGGTGCTGCTTCAATTCAGAACTGCATTTGAAGCTCTTCCCACACTCAGAGCACTTATATGGTCTCTCTCCTGTGTGGCTGCGATGGTGCACCTTCAATTCAGAACTGCTTTTGAAGCTCTTCCCACACGCAGAGCACTTATATGGTCTCTCTCCTGTGTGGATGCGCTGGTGCTTGAAGAGAAGGGATCTCCATTTGAAGCTCTTCCCACACTCAGAGCACTTGTACAGGCTCTTTGTTGAGTGCATGCACTGGTGCTTAACGACTCTGGAATCTATTTTAAAGCTTTTCTCACTCTCAGGGCATGGATTCTGCTTTTCCCTCTGGCACACATCCGTACTCCTGGGGTTTTCATGCTGCCTTTGACCTGTACTGAAGTCCAGTGGGTTCCTTGATGCCTTTAACAGATGCTTACCCCGTTGCATCTTGATGTGCTCGCCTTGACCTTGCCCCTGATCCACATGCACATCCCTTCTGATTTTTTCCATGGAGATGCTGCCACTCTGAGTTTTGACCACACCACCTTCTTGCAGACTCTTCCTTGGGTTTCTTATCCCAGCACCTGATGGATGACAAAGGAAAACAAGAAATAGCACACGGTGCCCCAAATACTACTCTCCCTGTGATAGCTTTTATGGCTTCAACTTCCTCCTTCACTCCACCACCTCACCTGGGCTGACATCTCCTGCCACGGCCTCAGGGCTACCCACATCTGGGATCCAGGGCTCTTCTCCTTCTTCAAGCAGGGAGATCACCATGGGTTTGGGGCATGGAAGTGGAGCTGCAACAATAGAAATAGGAAAAATGAGAGCTTTTCCATCATTCTGGCACAATGTCCCTCCCCACAGTGAAGTAAACATAAAGGCCTGAATGACACTGGGACAAAACACAGAAGCTTCCTTTGGAACAAGGATTGCTTTTCCATCTCTGAAAACATGCAAAGATATTTTCTTTAAAAGAAAAAGAGCTGACTGCAGGGAGATGGTCCTTCCCCTCCTGGCTGATACCTGATGGACAGCACTGACTGCAGGATGGTATCAAAGTGCTGTACACGATGAGCCCTTATGAAACCTTCATGCTTCTCTGTCTTTCTTTTGTTGCTGCTACTGTGGAGTTTGTCACGAAGGAACAGCATGGTGATTATTTTGGGCCCTACTTGCAGAGGCACATTCTGCAGAACCAAATGTGCCCAAAAGAGGAGGAAAGGCAGCAAAGCCCTCACCCAGTGAGGCCACGCACTCGTACGTCTCCAGCATCACGTCCCGGTAGAGTGCTCGCTGTGCAGGGTCCAGCAGTGCCCACTCCTCCCTGCTGAAATACACGGCCACCTCCTCAAAGCTCACGGGCTCCTGCAAGCAAAAAAAGCTCCTTGCTGGGAACAGCCAAGTCCCAGGGAAGCAGCTCGCAGAGGAGTGAAACTCCAGTCCCAGACACTTCTCTGTCCCCAGCACACACATGCTGCCTGAGAGCACCTCCCTCTCCCCCTGCATTCACATCCCTCACCCCTTGGCCTCTCCTGCCCGCTTTTCCCAGCCCCTACCTGAGATGGATGTGCTGAGGCCATTGCTGCTCTCCTGCAGGCTGGGATGATCACGGGAGGAAGGCAGAAGTTGAAGTGGAGCCTGCAAGGACAAGGGAAATGTCAGCAGAGCTGTGACTGAATGCAGCAGTCCCTGTCCAACCCCTGCTCACACCAATCCATCTGCACAGCAGTGCCTGGGGGATGGCACACCACACCCTGCACAGTAAGGCAATGAGCAACGATACTCATAACACTGGCTAAATGACAATAATCATCACAAAGCTATCACAGTCTGGGTGGCTGAAAGAACTGACAGCTGAGAGTTGAACAGTGGGGGATTAAAGAGAAAGCATGACAAGGAGACAGTCATCCCAACACAGAGAGCAGGTCGAGGTCACACCTTAGCAGAGATCCTTCACCCCCTTTTGTCCAGACACCTTGCAGATACTGATGTGCTGTATGAGACTCTTATGATTCTTTACACACAAAGATGTGAACGTCTGGCAATAGAAGTGGATCTGTGTCCTCCAAGGCTCCTTCTTTCTGTGGGTTCAGGAGCCGTGACAGAAAATGGGAGCGCTCTGAGCCTCATGACTCAATGGGAGGGGCTCCTGTAGTTTAGTGTGTAATCCAATCTCGTTAAGACACTGTTAAAGCACTACAGCATATGTGTTTTATATCAGTGAATACAGTCCTGCTGCTCTGTCATGTTGGATCGCATATTGTTTGGATCCATCTCTGACAAAGTCACGAGGGGCCACACAAGGATGTAAGGGGAGAGGTGTTACATGCAAAATGCCAGGTTTGGAAGCTGCATATGAAGGAAAGGAGAACAGAAATAGACAGGAACAGGGAACAGAACCTAAATTTGAAATCACATCTCTAACACTGAAGTAATTAATCATGTCCAAATAAAATAAGAAAGTAACTAAACATTAACCATAGACATTCCATGGGACACCATTCATCATCAGCCTCCTGGTGTTACCTTCTATCTGACTGTAGCATTCCAGAAAGAAGGTAAAAGTCACAGGAATTATTTCAACTCCTGTACGGACCAGGGACATTCTTATCATGGCCGATCCCTCTTTTTATCCTCCATTTCTCTTGCCTATGTGAAAGCTCCCATTCTAGCCTGCCAGGCAAGAGTCTCCTCAGATGTCTATCTCCTCACAGAGATGAGTACCACACAAAAGGGTGTTAATTGGCAGCTTGTCTCTCTTTGCTTGTCCCAGGGCATGCCCATCTGCTTGTCCCTTAGACAAAGGCTTTCACAACCCTTCCCCAGGACTAGCTTGGACAAGTTTGGACATGTTCATCAGCAGACTTTGAGGCAGTGGCATAAAATAATAGTCTCTAACAGGGTAACCCCTTGCACCCGGCATGTGAGCGCAGTGCTGAATAACCTTACCTGCCTTATCACCTCAATCTGGGTTATAGAGTTTGTTTCCGCAAGTCACTACGGCACGAGGTGGAAGATCTGAAATGAAAGCGTGCTCCACTGACAACGTGCCTGGGGCCCACTGCTGTGTGCTAAAGGCATCTGCAGCTGCCGGGACAGCCGGAACAAAACCCTTGGGACACGTTCGCACAGCAAAGACCGCCCATTCCCCAGTACTACAGGGTATGACATAGTGGCAATTCCCCGCTTATTAGAGGCTTTCCATTAAGACCCACAAGAGAAAGAAACTGTTATTTTGAAGCTTACAGGAATCCACATGTGTTGACCTGGGCATCAAGGTCCTCTCGTGCTGTCCGCAGAGGGAGCTGTATCATGGAGGTAGAACGGGACAGCAGAGTACGCTGACCTCCTGTGCTCACAGCAAAGCTGCCGTGCCGGGCAGCACATGGAGCCTGGACCAGGGTCCCACCCGGTGCTGCTGGCAGCGTGTGCTCCTCTGCACGAACCACGAAGGGCACCTACCCTGGGTGCAGAGCAGGCTGCTCCCAGCTCTGTTGCAGGCAACCGGGCTCCTTGGAGTCGCGCAGAGCACAGGATGCCGAGTGCCCTCAGCCCGGAGCTGGCCGCAGGACGGCCTTGGTGCACCTCCTGCCACCGCGGTGCTGCCCGGATGGCTTCCAGCCAGGCTCTGGCTGCTTCAGCACAGGCTCAGGTGCCACAGCGAGCACGCCCCGAGCCGGCTGCCAGGCCTCGGGCAATTTCACTGCTCATTCTCAGCTCACATCTGCTCCCGGGGGACAGGAGGAGGGGAGGGAGGAAAGGGGGCAGGGAACAAGGGTGGGGTCTGAGATTTGTTATGCTAATGAAGCAGTGCTTTCTGCAGTGTCTTTGCTTCTTTGCTGGGGACATTCGCACAAGCATGTCCTCAGTCATCTCTACTTACTGTTTATTTCTTTAACTCCTCTCAGCCCTGAGCATGTCTCAGCAAGAGGCAATCACTGTCTGCCCTGGTCCAGAGGACAGCATCTCCCTGCAGCTGGCTGAGTTCTTGTCCTAAACACTTCTCCTGGTTTCTCTGTTAGGTCTTCTTTTGAAGGCGTGAGCATGCTTAAGCACACTGCTGTTAGACGGCCTGCTCTGATGTTCACTGGTGTATATCTACAGAATTTAGGGCCAACCAGAAGGAACTGCTATCAGGGTACTTGGGAGTTTGTGTAGAGGAGATATAGGTTGGTTTTCTTAGCCATAGGGATTAATACATTAGTTTAAGAACCGATATATTAGTATCGCAAAAAGAATGCATATGTGCTACTTGTAAAGCTTTCCATTTCAGCTTTTGAGGGTGAACAGTCTTGTTTTCCCTCAATAATTCTGTACTGGGAACAAAATTGAATTTTATTTTCTGCCTCCAATGGTTTTGCCACAGAAGAATCACTGGAGTGATAATAGAATACTTTTTGCCTCAAAAGATGCAAGCACATTTTTGTCATATTCCACATACATTGTTTTTAAAAGTGGCACACTGTGGTCTCATAATTAATGGAATCTTCCAAACTGGGAAAAAGTGGATGTAAGTGAGTCAGAGGTTTCAGGGATGAAGCTGATTGTGAAATAAAAGAAGTCAGTGGTCACTCGACGCAGATAACAACATGGTGAGGGCATGTTTAGAAAAGCCCACCAAGAGAAATGGGGTTTGAGTAGTACTTGAGAGATTCAGGTCCCCTGGGCAACACATCTTCCTGCAAGAACAGTGGTGAGGGTGTGCTTGAGAGATTCCAGACCCCCAGGAGAAACTGAAGAGCTAGGGTTATTGGGAACTGTGTTGTGTTATGGCTGCCGGCATTGTGATGTTGTCTGTGAACCTGGCTGTGAGTAGTACTGTGAGGGTGCCAAGCGTGTCATTTTTTTCCTCTCTCTGTGGTGTGTGTATGTGGCAGGTCTGCAGAGTGTGTTAAGCTTTGCTTTTTACTTTTGTAGCTGCAGCAGTGTGTGCATTACAGTGTGTGAAGGCAGTTTGTACATTCCAGACATTCCAGACATGGAGGAGTTGGGAAACTGCAGAGGAAACTTGTTGAAAATTGTAATCATTGGTAGATTGGACAAATGGTTAAAGTAACTTGTGGAAACCCGGGGTCTGTGGAAAAACAAGAAGTTCCCATTTTGTTGGGAGAAATTGGTTATGACTTTCCCTGGAGGAATGTGGTGTACAACCATGCCTTGAGGGAGCTGGCAGACTCAATCACCTGGCAATGTGAGGAGGGACAACTGTCCATCATAAAGTGTATTTAGATGAAAGTGTATTCAGACTGTTGTGATGGTTGCAGTTTGCACCAGCCAAGACAGATGAAGACTGGAATGAGAAACAATTGTGTCACCACCCTCTCCCGCCCTGGTCGGTTCCCAGAGCGCTCAGAGAAAGACCCTGGGGCAGAGTCACTGCAAACTCCTGTTGTGAAATGCTGTTACCTGGTGGTTGGGCAGGAAAACATTAGAAGCAAGAATGTCCTTGTCTGCAGAGATCTAGGAAACCCAATATCCCAGTGTTAGCATTGGAAGCCTCTGGGGCTGGAGAGGAGACTGAAGTTTGTTTTTTGTGTTTCCAGGGTGTCAGGAGTTTGTGAGCTGGTTCGGCCTGGCCCCGCGACAACTGAGGAAGGAGACCCCTAGGCCTACACCGCGGACAAGGGGAAGGGGGAAAGGGAAAAGGAAGACAAGCCCCGAAACAAAACAGTGGCAATGATCTGAGTGGGAAAAGCTAATTTACTGAATAAGACACCAGGAAGTAAATAACCCAATATAATACAATACAATTTGGAATTAAGCCGAATGAATCAAACAAAATGCGTAAGAGAGAGAGAGAGAGAGACAGAGAGTGAGTGCCCGATAAACCGAAGGCCTTACGCTAACGCTGAAGGCGGACGGCAGCGAGCACCCACTCCTAAGTGATCCTAGAGGAAAAAGAGAATGTCCTGTGACCGCAGAGAGTTTTTATCTGTTCTCTCTGTGCAGAAAATACGCAAAAAATACAAAGCATTGCAAAGTCTTCTGGGGAATGCAGTTCTCTTTGACTGTTAATTCACTAGATGATGTTATGATGTGGAATACCATTACCAAAAAATCATAAAACCATGACATTCCACCCCTTATTCCACATCACTACATCATGCTTGATGCATACAGAAGAACAATGATTAACGTGCATTAGATACACGCACACATTATATATACAAGTATATACATAGAATTACTGAGGGCGGTCTCCAGACATCAAATTCCCTTGTGGTACACATCGAACATCCCCATTCTTCTGCATCACCCACCAGGTAGGACCTTTCTCTCCAGCAGCAGTGTAGAGGATGTTCTTTACATCCTGTCCCATCCGTACTGATCCCAGGGCCACAGCATGGGATACCTCCTGCTTAATTTGCTCAAAGGCCTTCTGCTGTTCAGGACTCCACAAAAAATCATTCTTCTTCCGCATCACCTGTAGAGTGGGGCTCACAATGAGGCTGCAGTTTGGAACATGCATTCTCCAAAAGTCCACTACACCCAGAAAAGACTGCGTCTCTTTCTTGTTAGTGGGTGGAGACATACTGGTGATTTTGTCGACCACATTTCCTAGGATGTGGTGACGTCCATCTTGACACTTTCTACCTAGGAACTGGATTTCTTGTGCAGGCCCTTTCACTTTGCTTCGCTTGATAGCAAAGCCAGCTCATAGGAGAATTTAGATAATCTGCTCTCCTTTTTCCAAAACTTCTTCTGCTGCATCGCCCCACACAACAATGTCATCTATGTACTGCAGTTGCTCGGGAGCACCACCCTGTTACAGTGCAGTTTGGATCAACCCATGGCAAATGGTTGGGCTGTGCTTCCACCCCTGGGGCAAACGGTTCCAGGTGTACTGAACGCCCCTCCAGGTGAAGGCAAACTGCGGCCTGCATTCTGTGGCCAGTGGAATTGAAAAGAAGGCATTAGCAATGTCAGTGGTGGCATACCACTTCGCTGCTTTTGACTCCAGTTCATACTGGAGTTGAAGCATGTCCGGCACAGCAGCACTCAGTGGGGGTGTGACTTCATTCAGGCCACGGTCATCTACCGTCAGCCTCCATTCTCCACGGGCTTTACGCACTGGCTATAAGGGGCTGTTAAACGGTGAGTGGGTTTTGCTGATCACTCCCTGGCTCTCTAGCTGATGGATCAAGTTAGGAATGGGGAGCAAGGAATCCCTGTTGGTGCAGTACTGCCATCTGAGCACCGTTTTTGTAGCAATCGGTACCTGTTGCTTCTCCACTTGCAGCAACCCCACAACAGATGGATCTTCTGACAGGCCAGGCAAAGTAGTCCGCTGCTCAATGTTATCTGTGTCCACAGCAGCTATTCCAAAAGCCCATCGATACTCCTTGAGATCCTTAAAATATCCCCTTTTGAGGTAATCAATAGCAAGTATACATGGAGCCCCTGGGCCAGTCACAACAGGATGTTTTTGCCAATCTTTACCAGTGAGGATAATTTCATCCTCCAACATGGTAAACTCTTGGGAACCCCCATTCACCCCAGAAATATAGATTAATTCTGTCCCTTGGTGACTCGAGGACATTAGAGTGCACTATGCACCAGTGTCCACCAGTGCCTTATATTTTTGTGGTTCTGATGTGCCAGGCCATCGGATTCACACAGTCTGATACACTCTATTATCCCTTTCCCCCCACCTGGCTGAGGGGCAGGGGCTATTGTGGCTGCTAGGCACCTCGCTCAGTTCTGAAGGAGTACCGTTCAGACAGGAGGATGACTCATTCAGACTGGAGAGTGTCTCTTTCGGGTTGGAGGGCATCTTGCTCACATTGGAGACCATCTTGTTGACGCTGAGGGTTGTTGATTTTGGACTGGAGGGCATCTTGCTTGTTCTAAGGCAAGTATACCCGGAATTATCAATAATCCATAGAGCTGGAGTATTAACTCCTTAACTCTTAATGCACGACATGATGTTATGATGTGGAATACCAATGCCAAAAATCAGAAAACCATGACACACTCACAGGTGGAATTTCTCCTAGTATCTAGTCTAAACTGCATCCTCTTCCAGTTCTAAGCCAATTTCCCTTGTTCTGCTGCTATATTCCCTTATAAAAAGTTCCTTCCCAGCTTTCCTGTAGGTCCCCTCCAAGTATTGGAAGGCCTCCCTAAGGCCTCCCTGGAGCCTTCACTTCTCCAGGCTGAAAAGCCCCAGATCTCTCAGCCTGTCCTCATAGGGGAGGTGCTCCAGCCCTCTGATCATCTTTGTAGCCCTTCTCTGGACCTGCTCCAACAGCTGCATGTCCTTCTTGTGTTAGGGGCTCCAGAACGGGATGCAGTACTCCAGGTGGGGTCCTTCTCAGGGCTGCTCTCAATCCCTTCTGTGCTCAAATTTGTGCCAACCCAGGTTGCAGGACCTTGCAATTGACTTTGCTGAATTTCATGAGGCTGGCATAGGCCCATCTCTCAAGGCTGTCCAGGTGCCTTTGGATGGTACCCTCTTCCCTCTAGCATGTCAACTGCACCGCTCTTTTTGGTGTCATTCACAAATTGCTGAGGGTGCACTCTATCCCACAGCCAATGTCTCCTACAAAGATGTTAAGTAACACTGGTCCCAGCACTGATCCCTGAGGGACACCACTCATCACCGGACTCCATTTGGACACTGAGCCATTGACCACAACTCTCTGAGTGGAACTGTTCAGCCAATTCCATACCCAGGGATTGTTCTGTCCTTCAAATCAATTTCTCTCCAATTTGGTCACCAGGATGTCACGTGGCAGTGTGTCCAATGCTTTGGACAAGTCCATGTAGATGACATGAGCTGCTCTTCCATTCTCCACTAAGGCCATATCTCCATCATAAAAGGCCACCGTGTTTGTCAGGCACGACGTGATCTTGGTGAAGCCGTGTTGGTTACCACAAATCACCCGGTCTTTATTTTCCATGTGCCTTAGATGGACCTTCAGGGGGATCTGCTCCATGATCTTGGCAGGCACAGAGGTGAGACTGACTGGCCTGTAGTTCCCTGGATTTTCTTTTTTAGCCTTTTTGGAAATGGGGGTTATGTTTCCCTTTCTACAGACAGTGGGAACTTCACCACACTCCTATGGCCTTTCAACTACGACAGATAAGTAAGTCCAGGAGCTCCCTGTTCATTCACAGAGGCCTCCTGGCATCCTTGCCTGCCTTCCTCCATTGTGGCATGCACTGCTCCTGGGCTTGGAGGAGATGGTCCTTGAATACTGACAATTTTTCTTGGTCTGCTCTTCCCTCCAGGACTTTATACCATATCACCCTGCCAAGTAGTTCTCTGAAGAGTTCAGTGTCTCCTCTCCTGAAGTCCAGAGTTGTGAGCTTGCTGCATACCCACGCTGATGCAGTAAAGATCTTGAACTCCATCATTTTTTGGCCCTTAAGCTCCACATTACTCATCAGCCTCTCCTTGCTGGGAAGACATTGATGAGTTCCAGCATAGCACAATTTCTCTTGGGTTCCTGCACCACCTGGAAGAAGAACTTATCATCAACTCATTCCAGGAAACTCTTGGATTGCTGGTGCCCTGCCTTGTTCTCCTTCCAACCAATATTGGCTTGGTTGAAGTCTCCCATGATGAGCAGTGTAGAGGAAATAAAGGCAGTGACTGAGCCCTTATTTGAGATACAGGTGCTATATAACAAGATCCTAGAGGAAAGGGGAATTAACTCACCCCTCCCAGCAACCGCTTGAGTTAATGAATGCCGCCACCTCTCATTCAAACTTTGGTGAGCTGGTAGTAAGAGAGCAAGGGAGGGTAGGGGGTTAACCTGTGCAGGCTCTGAGCATATAGGAACTCCTGGAAGCAGCACTGATAGGGAGAGAGAGAGAGAGAATGGGTGGATCTGGGCTCCTCCACTGCGGTCACTCAGGTGCTCATTTACTGGCAATCCCATTGCAACAGGTGATTGTAATGTTAAGGAAAGCCCTTGGTTTGTCTCTTGGAACAGAAGGGTTAAGCCATAGCTGCAGCCTCTGGAGGTGTGGTGCTGTAGACTGCCCAAAGCTCTCTCACGGTCAGTGGGATGTGGGTGTGTAGTGTTCGGTGAGGGACAATGATACTACACCTTCTGGCCTCCCTACAGGGTTACAAGAAGGCCCTATCGACACAAGGACAACGTGTGCCCTTCTGAGCCTTGGCAGTACACACAACTGCTGTAGCAGTGGGTGTTTGTTGCAGCCGTCCGCCTTCAGCATTAGCGTAAGGCCTTCGGTTCATCGGACATTCTTTCTCTTGCTCATTTGATCTGATTCATGAGCCTCCATTCCAATTATATTGTATTATATTGTATTATTTAGCTTCCTGATAACTTATTTTGTAAATTAGCTTTCCTCCTCAGGTCGTTGCTGCTGTTTTGTTTTTAAACCCATCTCCCTTCTCCCTTTTCCCTCTCCTCCTTCCGCTTTCCTGGGGAGTGGGTCCGTGGGTCCCCCACACCAATTATCACAGAACCGGGCCAAACCAGCCTGGTAAACCGTTTAAACCACCATGCCACCACCACAAGGAAAACAACCTATTTTGGCATTTGAAATGCTCCTGTTCCTTCTAACTGAGCACTGCAGTCATAGCTCTGTAGGTACTCATATCCACTACAGAAGGATTTCCTTCCCCAAAGCACAGGGAAAGAAGGTACAGGGGGAGAGGAAAAAAAGTGATTTTTCCATCCCCTAATGCAGCTAGACATGGTGTGTGACAAAATATGGGGGGGTGAAATCAGCAGTTAATTTTTAATAATATTTCAGTGAGTAAAATGGAAAACTGACCTCACTGTGTTTGTTTGTTTGTTTGCTTTATTTAGGAAAGCAAAATCAGCATTTCTGAGAACACATTGATATGAGATCAAAATAGACAATAGTGAGAACGCTTCTTGGGGAAATCCGAAAGGAGAGGGGAAACACATGAGCAGTGCCATAGGATAGGAATTAATTGGATGCAGTTGAAAAATAAATCATCATTCCAGCTCTTGGTTGGGCTGCTATCTCATGTTGCTGGGGATTCTTAAGCCTCCCAGCTGCTTGCTTCTTCCCCACACATTTTCCTTGGAGCTGTGTGTTCCTCCAACCCCCAGGGCCCTGCTCTACCTCTCCTGCACCACACCAGGCCCCTGCTCCCTGAGATGGAGGAAGCAGCGCTCCTCCATACTGCAAGCATCATCTCCTTGTGGTTCTCAGGGAGTGCTCACGGATCCTACAAAGAAACTCGCAGCTCCTGAGGACATGGGCAGGCTCCTGCCAGCTTCACCAGCTCACCAAAGTCAAACTCCACTTCCTGCAAACTGCAGTCCAAGCACTGCAGCTTGAGAAGAGCCCAGCAAATGTGATGGCCCTTCTGCGGGAGTTCTTCCAGATGATTTCCAAGGTCACATCAAAGACCTTCAAGCTCGGAAAAGAGGCAAGCATGCACTGGAGAGCACACTGAAATCTCTGTGCTGCGGGGATAAGCTGCTTGTGCACCCTGTGGCTTTGCACTGCCTTCTGCTCCCACCACCACCTGAGACATGGGATGCTGCACTTGGGAGAAACAAGCTCAGCTTTTACTAGATCTAGTGGAGCCAAGCAAAGCTTGGTGTCTCACAGCTGCTTTGATCTCCTGTGAAATCTTTTGGGAAGAGGAGTAGAGGCAATGTGCAATTCTGTGAAAAAGGATGACACTGCTTGTGTGAAATAAATGCCTCCCTGTGTTGCAAACAGTGGACTGGAGTCAGCATGAAAATCAAACTTCCTTGTACCATTCCTCAATCCACAAGTGGTCTTTTATTTTTAGAACAAAAAGCAAGATACATTGAGATTTGCTCCAGAACAACTCTCCTACTTTATTCACCCCCTTCCCCTTCAACTACAGGTTATTTTCAGAACAATTCCACGAGCCACGTTACTGCTTTCCTGACACTTGTATTTCATGCATCAGTGCACTCAGAAACTTCTGAGAGCAGCACATGCACACAGACACACAGAGCATCCGTACACAGCTGATTTTCCTTAGGAGATGGCATCCAAAAGCTGAATGCAGGAAGAGCAGAGGAGAAAAGAAGGCATGGTGAGTGAATTTCTTTTGTTAGCAAGGAAAGGCAATCTGAAGCTCCTGGATAAAGTCATTTCTGCAGAGGGTTCCAGTGAAGCCATCTCCTTTGCAAACACTTCCTGTGGGGGGAGAAGCATCTGGGTCTCTCTCATGCTGAGTTCTCCAGCATTCTCAAGGTCTCAGTACTGGGGGTTTTCCGATGAGAAATGAGAAATCAGGCCTGAGAGAAATTCTTCCTGAAGCACAGACGCGTGCAGGGTATTCCCCTCACGAGCACTGGGCAACATTCAATGTGGACAGAGCCTCTGGATGAAGCTCTTCTTGCAGTATTGGCATTTTTGTGATCCCTGCCCTGCGTGGATCCCTTTCTACTCAATCAGGTTGGAGCATTGGTTGGAGCTCAACCTGCATTTGAGACAAGGGAACTGTGCGGTTCATCACCACACACAGCCACAGTGGGTAACCAGGCTGTGGCTCTGGTTGAAGCTATTCCATGTCTGGGGCATTGCAGGCTCTGTCTGCAGTGTGCATGTGCTGGTAGGAAACGTGGCTGGAACTGCTTCTGAAGGTTCTCATATTCTGAAGGTGCTTCTACAGTCTGTCAGTGGTGTGGATATTCTTGTGGTATTTGAGATGAGAACTGCTTTTGAAGGTCTTCTCACACTCAGAGCACTTGTACGGCTTCTCTCCTGTATGGATGCGTCTGTGTACTTTTAAATCAGAACTGCTTTTGAAGCTCTTCCCACACTCAGTGCATTTATATGGTCTCCCTCCTGTGTGGCTGCGCTGGTGCTGCTTCAAATGAGAACTGCTTTTGAAGCACTTCCCACACTCAGAGCACTTAAATGGTCTCTCTCCTGTGTGGCTGTGCTGGTGCTGCTTCAAAGAAGTACTCCATTTGAAGCTCTTCCCACACTCAGAGCATTTAAATGGTCTCTCTTCTGTGTGACTCCGCTGGTGCAGCTTCAATTTAGAACTGCTTTTGAAGCTCTTCCCACACTCAGAGCAATTATATGGTCTCTCTCCTGTGTGGCTGTGCAGGTGCTGCTTCAAAGAAGTACTCCATTTGAAGCTCTTCCCACACTCAGAGCATTTAAATGGTCTCTCTTCTGTGTGACTCCGCTGGTGCAGCTTCAATTTAGAACTGCTTTTGAAGCTCTTCCCACACTCAGAGCAATTATATGGTCTCTCTCCTGTGTGGCTGCGATGGTGCTGCTTCAATTTAGAACTACATTTGAAGCTCTTCCCACACTCAGAGCACTTATAGGGTCTCTCGTCTGTGTGGCTGCGCTGGTGCTGCTTCAGTTCATAACTGCTTTTGAAGCTCTTCCCACACTCAGAGCACTTAAATGGTCTCTGTTCTGTGTGCCTCCGCTGGTGCCGCTTCAAATTGTAACTGCATTTGAAGGTCTTCCCACACTCAGAGCACTTATATGGTCTCTCTCCTTTGTGCATGTGCTGGTGCACGAAGAGATGGGATCTCCATTTGAACATCTTCCCACACTCCAAGCACTTGTACAAGCTCTTTTTTGAGTGCACGCACTGGTGCTTAACGACTCTGGAATCTATTTTAAAGCTTTTCTCACCCTCAGGGCATGGATTCTGCTTTTTCCTCTGGCACACATCCTTACTCCTGGGCTCTTCATGCTGCGTTTGACCTGTACTGAAGTCCAGTGTGTTCCTTGATGCCTTTAACAGATGCTTTCCCTGTTGCATCTTGTTCTGCTTCCACAAAATTTGCCCCTGATCCACATGCACATCCCTTCTGATTTCTTCCATGGAGATGCTACCACACTGTCTGTTGACCACACCACCTTCCTGCAGACCCTTCCTTGCGTTTCTTATCCCAGCACCTGCTGGAAAACAAAGAAAAACCAGAAATAGCAATCGGTTCCTCAAATACTCCTCCCCCAGTGATCTTTTTTATGGCTTCAACTTCCTCCGTCCCTCCACCACCTCACCTGGGCTGATATCTCCTGCCATGGCCTCAGGGCTACCCACATCTGGGATCCAGGGCTCTTCTCCTTCTTCAAGCAGGGAGATCACCATGGGTTTGGGGCCTGGAAGTGGAGCTGCAACAATAGAAATAGAAGAAATGAGAGCTTTTCCATCATTCTGGTACAGCTGCTTGTCCAGCAAATTTGCGCAATGTCCCTCCCCACGGTGAAATAACATTAAGGGCCTGAATGACACTGGCACGAAACACAGCAGCTTCCTTTGGAGAAAAGATTGCTTTTCCATCTCTGAAAACATGCAAAGATATTTTCTTTAAAAGAAAAGGAGCTGAATGCAGGGAGATGGTCCTTCCCCTCCTGGCTGATGCCTGATGGACAGCAATGACTCCGGGATATTATCAGAGTGCTGAGCACAATGAGCCCTTATGAAACTCATGCTTCTCTGTGTTTCTTTTGTTGCTGCTACTGTGGATTTTGACAATAAGGAAGTGCATGGTGATTATTTTGGGCCCTACTTGCAGAGGCACATTCTGCATAACCTAATGTGCCCAAAAGAGGAGGAAAGGCAGCAATGCCCTCACCCAGTGAGGCCACGCACTCGTACGTCTCCAGCATCACGTCCCGGTAGAGTGCTCGCTGTGCAGGGTCCAGCAGCGCCCACTCCTCCCTGCTGAAATACACGGCCACCTCCTCAAAGCTCACGGGCTCCTGCAAGCACAGAGAGGCTCCTTGCTGGGAACAGCCAAGGCCCAGGGAAGCAGCTCGCAGAGGAGTGAAACTCCAGTCCCAGACACTTCTCTGTCCCCAGCACACACATGCTGCCTGAGAGCACCTCCGTCTTTCCATACATTCCCATCCCTTACCCCATGGCCTCTCCTGCCCGCTTTTCCCAGCCCATACCTGAGATGGATGTGCTGAGGCCATTGCTGCTCTCCTGCAGGCTGGGATGATCACGGGTGGAAGGCAGAAGTTGAACTGGAGCCTGCCAGGACAATAGAAATGTCAGCAGAGCTGTGACTGAATGCAGCAGTCCCTGTCCAACCCCTGCCCACCCCAGACCATCTGCACAGCACAGCCTGGGGGATGGCACATCACACCTTGCACTGAAAATCATTGAGCAACTATACTCATAACACTCCGGCTAAATGACAGTAATCATCACAAAGCTGCCTCAAACAGTGCAACAGGAAAAACTGACAGGTGACAGTTGAACTGCTGAAGGCTGACTGACCATGGGACTAAAGGCAAAGCATGACAAGGAGACAGGCATCCTACCCCAAAGCAGATAGAAGGTCGAGGTCACAGCTTAGCAGAGATCCTTCACTTCCTTTTGTCCAGACACCTTGCAGATACTGATCTGCTGTAAGAGACTCACGCTTCGTTTGGAGCTTTGTGACCTTCTCTAAGGTTATGTCTGAGACTGTGCTCATACGATTCTTTACACACAAAGCTGTGAAGAAGTCTGGGACTAGAACTGGATCCAGGTCCATAAAGGCTCCTTATTTTTGTGGGTTCAGGAGTTGACATAGACAGGGGGACCACTCTGAGCCTCATGACTCGGTGGGAGGGGCTCCTTTCGTTGTGTGTGTAATCCAATCTTGTTAAGACACTGTTAAATCAGTACTGCAGATGTGTTGTCTATCAATAAATATAGTCCTGCTTCTCTGTAGCTTTTGATTGCTTATTGTATTGGGATCCATCTGTGACAAATTGGCAAAGTCACGAGGGGCCACACAAGGAAGTAAAGGGAGAGGTGTTACGTGCAAAATGCCAGGTTTGGAAGCTAAATATGAAAGAAAGGAAAACAGAAATAGACAGGAACAGGGAACAGAACCTAAATTTGAAATCACATCTCTAACACTTTAGCAATTAATCGTGGCCAAATAAAATAAAAAATAACTAAGCATTAACCATAGACATTCCGTGAGACACCGTTCATCATCAGCCTCCTGGTGTTACCTTCTCTCTGACTGTAGCATTCCAGAAAGAAGGTAAAAGTCACAGGAAATATTTCAGCTCCTGTACTGACCATGAACATTCTTATCATGGTCGATCTCTCTTTTTATCCTTCATTTTTCTTGCCTATGTGAAAGCTCCCATTGTAGTTTGCCATCCAAGAGTCTCCTCAGATGTCTATCTCCTCACAGAGATGAGTACCACACAAAAGGGTGTTAATTGGCAGCTTCTCTCTCTTTCATTGTCCCAGGACATGCCCATCTGCTTGTCCCTTTTACAAAGGCTTTCACAACCCTTGGCCAGGACTAGCTTGGACAAGTTTGGACATGTTCATCAGCAGACTTTGAGGCAATGGCATAAAATAATAGTCTCTAACAGGGTAACCCCTTGCACCCGGCATGTGAGCGCAGTGCTGAATAACCTTACCTGCCTTATCACCTCACTCTGGGTTATAGAGTTTGTTTCCGCAAGTCACTACGGCACGAGGTGGAAGATCTGAAATGAAAGCGTGCTCCACTGACAATGTGCCTGGGGCCCACTGCTGTGTGCTAAAGGCATCTGCAGCTGCTGGGACAGCCGGAACAAAACCCTTGGGACACGTTAGCACAAGAAAGAACACCCAGTCCCCAGTACTTCAGGGGTTGACACAGTGGCAATTCCCCGCTTATTAGAGGCTTTCCATTAAGACCCACAAGAGAAAGCACCTGTTATTTTAAAGCTTACAGGAATCCACATGTGTTGACCTGCGCATCAAGGTCCTCTTGTGCTGTCCGCAGAGGGAGCTGTATCATGGAGGTAGAACGGGACAGCAGAGTACGCTGACCTCCTGTGCTCACAGCAAAGCTGCCGTGCCGGGCAGCACATGGAGCCGGGACCAGGGTCCCACCCGGTGCTGCTGGCAGCGTGTGCTCCTCTGCACGAACCACGAAGGGCACCTACCCTGGGTGCAGAGCAGGCTGCTCCCAGCTCTGTTGCAGGCAACCGGGCTCCTTGGAGTCGCGCAGAGCACAGGATGCCGAGTGCCCTCAGCCCGGAGCTGGCCGCAGGATGGCCTTGGTGCACCTCCTGCCACCGCGGTGCTGCCCGGATGGCTTCCAGCCAGGCTCTGGCTGCTTCAGCACAGGCTCAGGTGCCACAGCGAGCACGCCCCGTGCCGGCTGCCAGGCCTCGGGCACTTTCACTGCTCATTCTCAGCTCACATCTCCTCCCCAAGGATCAGGAGGAGGGGAGGGAGGGAGGGGGCAGTTAATGAAGGGTGTGGGCTGAGTTTTGTTATGCTAATGAAGCATTGCTTTCTGCGGTGTCTTTGCTTCTTTGCTGGGGACATTTGCACAACCATGTCCTCAGGCATCTCTACTTACTGTTTCTTTCTTTCCATTAACTCCTCTCAGCCCTGAGCATGTCTCAGCAAGAGGCCATCACTGTCTGCCCTGGTCCAGAGGTCAGCATCTCCCTGCAGCTGGCTGAGTTCTTGTCCTAACCACATCTCCTGGTTTCTCTGTTAGGTCTTCTTTTGAAGGCGTGAGCATGCTTAAGCACACTGCTGTTAGACGGCCTGCTCTGATGTTCACTGGTGTATATCTACAGAATTTAGGGCCACCCAGAAGGAACTGCTATCAGGGTACTTGGGAGTTTGTGTAGAGGTGACATAGGTTGGTTTTCTTAGCCATAGGGATTAATACATTAGTTTAAGAACCGATATATTAGTATCGCAAAAAGAATGCATATGTGCTACTTGTAAAGCTTTCCATTTCAGCTTTTGCGGGTGAACAGTCTTGTTTTCCCTCAATAATTCTGTACTGGGAACAAAATTGAATTTTATTTTCTGCCTCCAATGGTTTTGCCACAGAAGAATCACTGGAGTGATAATAGAATACTTTTTGCCTCAAAAGATGCAAGCACATTTTTGTCATATTCCACATACATTGTTTTTAAAAGTGGCACACTGTGGTCTCATAATTAATGGAATCTTCCAAACTGGGAAAAAGTGGATGTAAGTGAGTCAGACGTTTCAGGGATGAAGCTGATTGTGAAATAAAAGAAGTCAGTGGTCACTCGACGCAGATAACAACGTGGTGAGGGCATGTTTAGAGAAGCCCACCAAGAGAAATGGGGTTTGAGTAGTACTTGAGAGATTCAGGACCCCCGGGAGAAACTGAAGAGCTAGGGTTATTGGGAACTGTGTTGTGTTATGGCTGCCAGCATTGTGATGTTGTCTGTGAACATGGCTGTGAGTAGTACTGTGAGGGTGCCAAGCGTGTCATTTTTTTCCTCTCTCTGTGGTGTGTGTATGTGGCAGGTCTGCAGAGTGTGTTAAGCTTTGCTTTTTACTTTTGTAGCTGCAGCAATGTGTATGTTACAGTGTGAAGGCAGTTTGTACATTCCAGACATTCCAGACATGGAGGAGTTGGCTGTGGGAAATTGCAGTGGAAACCTGTTGAAAATTGTAATCATTGGTAGATTGGACAAATGGTTAAAGTAACTTGTGGAAACCTGGGGTCTGTGGAAAAACAACAAGTAATGTTCCCATTTTGCTGGGAGAAATTGGTTATGACTTTCCCTGGAGGAATTTGGTGTACAACCATGCCTTGAGGGAGTTGGCAGTCTCCATTACCGAACAGTGTGAGGAGGGGCAATTGTCCATCAAAAAGTGTATTTAGATGAAAGTGTATTCAGACTGTTGTGATGGTTGCAGTTTGCACCAGCCAAGATAGATGAAGACTGGAATGAGAAACAATTGTGTCTCCACCCCTCCCTCCCTGTGCGGTTCCCAGAGCGCTCAGAGAAAGACCCTGGGGCAGAGACACTGCAAACTCCTGTTGTGAAATGCTGTGTTACCTGGCGCTTGGGCAGGAACACATTGGAAGCAAGAATGTCTTATCTGCAGAGATCTAGGAAACCCAATATCCCTGTGTTAGCATTGGAAGCCTCTGGAGCTGGAGAGGAGACTGAAATTTGGTTTTTGTATTTACCAGGGGCACCAGAGTCCATAATTAGTCGAGACTGGTTGGAGGAATTAGAGCGAAAAATGAAATTTTAGAATGGGGTCTTTCGTAGACAGGACAGGTGTGGAAGACCAAAGAGTGCTGAGCCATTTTTAATGATGAAACTTTGGAAAAAAAAATAGAGGGAGGCTAGGGAAAGGCAAAAGCCAAGGAAGGCACAGGAGGGAACAGAGAGGAAATGGAGAAAGCAAAGGCAAGAAAGGACAAGGAGTAGAGACAGGAAATAATAGGTGTTGATGATAGTGCTGGGAACTGAAAGAGGGATGATGAAAAAATAAGAGTGGCTCACGGAGGGAGGGGGGGGTGACACAATTGTTTCTCATTCCAGTCTTCATCTATCTTGGCTGGTGTAAACTGCAACCATCACAACAGTCTAAATACACTTTCATCTAAATACACTTTATGATGGACAATTGTCCCTCCTCACATTGCTAGGTAATGGAGTCTGCCAGCTCCCTCAAGGCATGGTTGTACACCAAATTCCTCCAGGGAGAGTCATAACCAATTTCCCCCAAACAAAATGGGGGAACTTTTGTTGCTTCTAGTGAGGCAAAACCATTGAGGCAGAAAATAAAATTCAGTTATGTTCCCAGTGCAGAATTCCTGAGGGAAAACAAGACTGTTCACCCACAAAAGCTGAAATGGAAAGCTTTAGAAGTATCACATATGCATTCTTTTTGCTAAACTAATATATCGGTTCTTGAACTAATGCATTAATCCCTATTGCTAAAAAAACACAGCACTAGTAGTTTCCTCCCTGCCCCCTCCCTCCCCTCCTCCTGTCCCCGGGAGCAGATGTGAGCTGAGAATGAGCAGTGAAAGTGCCCGAGGCCTGGCAGCCGGCTCGGGGCGTGCTCGCTGTGGCTCCTGAGCCTGTGCTGAAGCAGCCAGAGCCTGGCTGGAAGCCATCCGGGCAGCACCGCGGTGGCAGGAGGTGCACCAAGGCCGTCCTGCGGCCAGCTCCGGGCTGAGGGCACTCGGCATCCTGTGCTCTGCGCGACCCCAAAAAGCCCGGTTGCCTGCAACAGAGCTGGGAGCAGCCTGCTCTGCACCCAAGGTAGGTGCCCTTCGTGGTTCGTGCAGAGGAGCACACGCTGCCAGCAGCACCAGGTGGGACCCTGGTCCCGGCTCCATGTGCTGCCCGGCACGGCAGCTTTGCTGGGCCAGGTGGGCTGCAACGACAGCAGGAACACTTTGCAGGCGTGTTGCAGCCCGGGTTGGGCAGAGAGGGGCACACGAAGGGCTTGGAGCTGGGACAGGGAGGAAGTGAGCACAGGAGGTCAGCGTGCTCTGCTGCCCGCTTGTACCTCTGTGATACAGCGCAGCTGGGACTGCAGTTCTCCCTCTGGACCGCAGTGGAGCACGCTTTCATTTCAGATCTTCCACCTCGTGCCGTAGTGACTTGCGGAAACAAACTCTGTAACCCAGAGTGAGGTGATAAGGCAGGTAAGGTTATTCAGCTTTGTGCTCACATGCCGGGCGCAAGAAGGATACCCTGTTAGAGACTATTATTTTATCCAATTGCCTCAAAGTCTGCTGATGAACATGTCCAAACTTGTCCAAGCTAGTCCTGGCCAAGTGTTGTGAAAGCCTTTGTCTAAGGGACAAGCAGATGGGCATGCCCTGGGACAATGAAAGAGAGACAAGCTGCCAATTAACACCCTTTTGTGTGGTACTCATCTCTGTGAGGAGATAGACATCTGAGGAGACTCTTGGATGGCACTCTAGGATGGGAGTTTTCACATAGGCAAGAGAAATGGAGGGTAAAAAGAGGGATCGACCATGATAAGAATGTTCATGATCAGTACAGGAGCTGAAATATTTCCTGTGACTTTTACCTTCTTTCTGCAATGCTACAGTCAGATAGAAGGTAACACCAGGAGGCTGATGATGAACAGTGTCTCATGGAATGTCTATGGTTAATGCTTAGTTATTTTATTATTTTATTTGGCCATGATTAATTACTACAGTGTTAGAGATGTGATTTCAAATTTAGGTTCTGTTCCCTGTTCCTGTCTATTTCTGTTCTCCTTTTCTTCATATGCAGCTTCCAAACCTGGCATTTTGCACGTAACACCTCTCCCCTTACTTCCTTGTGTGACCCTCGTGATTGGATTACACACACAACTACAGGAGCCCCTACCATTGAGTCATGAGGCTCAGAGCGCTCCCATTTTCTGTCACAGCTCCTGAACCCACAGAAAGAAGGAGCCTTGGAGGACATGGATCCACTTCTATTGCCAGACTTCTTCACATCTTTTTGTGTAAAGAATCATATGAGTCTCTTACAGCAGATCTGTATCTGCAAGGTGTCTGGACAAAAGGGGGTGAAGGATCTCTGCTAAGGTGAGACCTCGACCTGCTCTCTGTTTTGGGATGACTGTCTCCTTGTCATGCTTTCTCTTTAGTCCCCCGCTGTTCAACTCTCAGCTGTCAGTTCTTTCAGCCCCCCAGACTGTGATAACTTTGTGATGATTACTGTCATTTAGCCAGAGTGTTATGAGTGCTGTTGCTCATTGCCTTACTCTGCAGGGGATCATCCCCCAGACTGTGCCGTACAGGTGATCTAAGGTGGGCAGGGGTTGGACAGGGACTGCTGCATTCAGTAACAGCTGTGCTGACATTTCCCATGTCCTTGCAGGCTCCCGTTCAACTTCTGCCTTCCACCCGTGATCATCCCAGCCTGCAGGAGAGCAGCAATGGCCTCAGCACATCCATCTCAGGTAGGGGCTGGGAATAGCGAGCAGGAGAGGCCAAGGGTTGAGGGATGTGAATGCAGGGGGAGAGGGAGGTGCTCTCAGGCAGCGTGTGTGTGCTGGGGACAGAGAAGTGGCTGGGACCGGAGTTTCACTCCTCTGCGAGCTGCTTCCCTGGGCCTTGGCTGTTCCCAGCAAGGAGCCTCTCTGTGCTTGCAGGAGCCCGTGAGCTTTGAGGAGGTGGCCGTGTATTTCAGCAGGGAGGAGTGGGCACTGCTGGACCCTGAACAGCGAGTACTCTACCGGGACGTGATGCTGGAGACGTACGAGTGCGTGGCCTCACTGGGTGAGGGCTTTGCTGCCTTTCCTCCTCTTTTGGGCACATTAGGTTCTGTAGAATGTGAGTCTGCATACAGGCCCCTTTTGTATACACCATGCAGTTCCTTCTTGACAAACTCCACAGTAGCAGCAACAAAAGAAAGACAGAGAAGGGTGAGTTTCATAAGGGCTCATCGTGTTCAGCACATTGATAACATCCCGCAGTCAGTGCTGGCCAGCAGGCATCAGCTAGGAGGGGAAGGACTATCTCCCCGCAGTCAGCTCCTTTTCTTTTAAAGAAAATAATTTGGCGTGTTGTCAGAGATGGAAAAGCAATCTTTGCTCCAAAGGAAGCTGCTGTGTTTCGTGCCAGATGTGGGTAGCCCTGAGGCCGTGGCAGGAGATGTCAGACCAGGAGAGTTGGTGGAGGTACGGAGGAAGTTGAAGACGTAAAAGCTATCACAGGGAGAGTAGTATTTGGGGCACCATGTGCTATTTCTGGTTTTCCTTTGTCATCCGCAGGTGCAGGGATAAGAATTCCAAGAAAGGGTCTGCAGGAAGGTGGTGTGGTCAACAGACAGTGTGGTAGCATCGACATGGAAGAAATCAGAAGGGATGTGCATGTGGATCAGGAGCAAGTTCAGGGGGAGCAGAACAGGACACAACAGGGAAAGCATCTGTTAAAGGCATCAAGGAACACACTGGACTTCAGTACAGGTCAAAGGCAGCATGAAGACCCCAGGAGTAAGGATGTGTGCCAGAGGGAAAAGCAGAATCCATGCCCTGAGGGTGAGAAAAGATTTAAAATATATTCCAGAGTCGTTAAGCACCAGTGCACGCATTCAACAAAGAACCTGTACAAGTGCTCTGAGTGTGGGAAGATGTTGAAATGGAGATCCCTTCTCTTCAAGCACCAGCGCATCCACACAGGAGAGAGACCATATAAGCACTCTGAGTGTGGGAAGAGCTTCAAAAGCAGTTCTGATTTAAAGGTGCACCAGCAGAGGCACACGGAAGAGAGACCATTTAAGTGCTCTGAGTGTGGGAAGAGCTTCAAAAGCGGTTATGAATTGAAGCGGCACGAGCGCAGCCACACAGGAGAGAGACCCTATAAGAGCTCTGAGTGTGGGAAGAGCTTCAAAAGCGGTTATGAACTGAAGCTGCACCAGCGCAGCCACACAGACGAGAGACCATATAAGTGCTCTGAGTGTGGGAAGAGTTTCAAAAGCAGTTACGAATTGAAGGTGCACCAGCGCAGCCACACAGGAGAGAGACCATTTAAGTGCTCTGAGTGTGGGAAGAGCTTCAAATGCAGTTACGAATTGAAGGTGCACCAGCGCAGCCACACAGGAGAGAGACCATATAAGTGCTCTGAGTGTGACAAGAGCTTTAGTAGCAGTTCTGATCTCAAATCCCACAAGCAAATACACACTAATGAAAGACTGCAGAAGCACCTCCAGAATATGAGAACCTTCAGAAGCAGTTCCAGCCACGTTTCCTACCAGCACATGCACACTGCAGACAGAGCCTGCAATGCCCCAGACATGGAATAGCTTCAACCAGAGCCACAGCCTGGTTACCCACTGTGGCTGTGTGTGGTGATGAACCACACACTTCCCTTGCACGAAATGCAGGAAGAGCTCCAACCACTGCACCAACCTGATCGAGTAGAAAGGGATCCACTCAGGGCAGGGGCCACAGAAATGCCAGCACCGCAGGAAGAGCTTCATCCAGAGCTCTGTCCACACTGAATGTTGCCCAGTGCTCGTGAGGGGAATGCCCTGCAAGCGTCTGTGCTGCAGGAAGAATTTCTCTCAGGGCTGACTTCTCATTTCTCATGGGAATGCCCCATTTGCAGGAAGAGTTTACAAGGGAGATGGCTTTGCTGAAACCCTCTACAGAAGGGAATTATCCCAGGAGTTTCAGATCACCTTTCCTTGCTAAGGAAATATATTCTCTCACCATATCTGCTTCTCTCCTCTCCTCTTCCTGCAATCAGAATTTTGAAACCATCTTCAAAGGAACATCAGCTGTGTCTGGTTTCTCTGTGTGTCTGTGTGCATGTTCTGCTCTTAAAAGTTTCTGAGTGCACTGATGCATGAAATAGAAGGGTCAGGAGAGCAGTAACGTGGCTTGTGGAAGTTTTCTGAAAATAACCTGTAGTTGAAGGGGAAGGGGGTGAATAAAGTAGGAGAGTTGTTCTGGAGCTTTTGTCACTGTAGTCTTGCTTTTTGTTCTAAAAATAAAAGACCACTTGTGGATTGAGGAATGGTACAAGGAAGTTTGATTTTGCTGATGTCTCCAGTCCACTGCTTTCATCACAGGGAGGCATTTCTTTCACACAAGCAATGTCATCCTTTCTCACAGTGCTGCACACTGCTTCTACTCCTCTTCCAAAAAGTTTATTCAGGAGCTTAAAGCAGCTGTGAGACACCAAGCTTTGCTTGGCTCCACTAAATCTAATAAAAGTGGAGCTTGTTTCTCCTAAGTGCAGCATCCCATGTCTCAGGAGGTGGTGGGAGCAGAAGGCAGTGCAAACCCACAGGGTGCACAAGCAGCTTATCCCCGCAGCACAGAGGTTTCAGAGTGCTCTCCCGTGCATGCTTGCCTCTTTTCTGAGCTTGAAGGTCTTTGCTTTGACCTTGGGAAAGTGTCCACAAGACCTCCTGAAGAACAGCCACCACATATGCCTGGCTCAGCTCAAGCTCCTGAGGTCAGTTTGCAGGAAGCAGAGGTTGATTTTGGTGAGCTGGTGAAGCCAGCAGGAGCCTGCCCATGTCCTCTGGAGCTGTGAGTTTCTCTGTAGGATCCCTGAGTCCCCCCAGCAAGCTGCAAGGAGATGATTCTTGCAGTACTGCAAAGCGCTGTTTCCTCCATCTCAGGGAGCAGAGGCCTGGTGTGGTGTAGGAGAGGTAAAACAGGGCCCTGAGGGTTGGAGGAACACACATCTCCTGGGATGTGATGACGTCCATCTTGACACTTTCTACCTAGGAACTGGATTTCTTGTGCAGGCCCTTTCACTTTGCTTTGCTTGATAGCAAATCCATCTCATAGGAGAATTTAGATAATCTGCTCTCCTTTTTCCAAAACTTCCTCTGCTGTATCACCCCACACAACAATGTCATCCATGTACTGCAGATGCTCGGGAGCACTGCCCTGTTCCAATGTAGTTTGGATCAACCCATGGCAAATGGTTGGGCTGTGACTCCACCCCTGGGGCAAACGGTTCCAAGTACTGAACGCCCCTCCAGGTGAAGGCAAACTGCGGCCTGCATTCTGTGGCTAAGGGAATTGAAAAGAAGGCATTGGCAATGTCAGTGGTGGCATAACACTTGGCTGCTTTTGACTCCAGTCCATACTGGAGTTGAAGCATGTCCTGCACAGCAGCACTCAGTGGGGGTGTGACTTCATTCAGGCCACGGTCATCTACCGTCAGCCTCCATTCTCCACCGCTTTTACGCACTGGCCATATATGGCTGCTAAACGGTGAGTGGGTTTTGCTGATCACTCCCTGGCTCTCTAGCTGACAGATCAAGTAATGAATGGGGAGCAAGGAATCCCTGCTGCAGTACTGCCGTCTGTGCACTGTTTTTGTAGCAATCGGGACCTGTTGCTTCTCCACTTGTAGCAGCCCCACAACAGACGGATCTTCTGACAGAGGTCAATGTCTGCTCTCCTGAAGTCCAGAGGTTTGAGCTTGCTGCATACCCACGTTGATGCAGTAAAGATCTTGAACTCCATCATTTTTTGGCCCTTGAGCTCCACATTACTCATCAGCCTCTCCTTGCTGGGAAGACATTGATGAGTTCCAGCATAGCACAATTTCTCTTGGGTTCCTGCACCACCTGGAAGAAGAACTTATCATCAACTCATTCCAGGAAACTCTTGGATTGCTGGTGCCCTGCCTTGTTCTCCTTCCAACCAATATTGGCATGGTTGAAGTCTCCCGTGATGAGCAGTGTAAAGGAAATAAAGGCAGTGACTGAGCCCTCATTTGAGATACAGGTGCTATATAACAAGATACTAGAGGAAAGGGGAATTAACTCACCCCTCCCAGCAACCGCCTGAGTTAAGGAATGCCGCCGCCTCTCATTCAAACTTTGGTGAGCTGGTAGTAAGAGAGCAAGGGAGGGTAGGGGGTTAACCTGTGCAGGCTCTGAGCATATAGGAACTCCTGGAAGCAGCACTGATAGGGAGAGAGAGAGAGAGAATGGGTGGATCTGGGCTCCTCCACTGCGGTCACTCAGGTGCTCATTTACTGGCAATCCCATTGCAACAGGTGATTGTAATGTTAAGGAAAGCCCTTGGTTTGTCTCTTGGAACAGAAGGGTTAAGCCATAGCTGCAGCCTCTGGAGGTGTGGTGCTGTAGACTGCCCAAGGCTCTCTCACAGTCAGTGGGATGTGGGTGTGTAGTGTTCGGTGAGGGACAATGATACTACACCTTCTGGCCTCCCTACAGGGTTACAAGGAGTCCCTATCGACACAAGGACAACATGTGCCCTTCTGAGTCTTGGCAGTACACACAACTGCTGTAGCAGTGGGTGTTTATTGCAGCCGTCCGCCTTCAGCGTTAGCGTAAGGCCTTCGGTTTATCGGACATTTTTTCTCTTGCTCATTTGATCTGATTCGTGAGCCTCCATTCCAATCATATTGTATTATATTGTATTATTTTGCTTCCTGATAACTTATTTTGTAAATTAGCTCTCCTCCTCAGGTCGTTGCTGCTGTTTTGTTTTTAAACCCATCTCCCTTCTCCCTTTTCCCTCTCCTCCTTCCGCTTTCCTGGGGAGTGGGTCCGTGGGTCCCCCACACCAATTATCACAGAACCGGGCCAAACCAGCCTGGTAAACTGTTTAAACCACCATGCCACCACCACAAGGAAAACAACCTATTTTGGAATTTGAAACTCTCCTGTTCCTTCTGACTGCGCACGGCAGTCATAGCTCTGTAGGTACTCATATCCACTACAGAAGGATTTCCTTCCCCAAAGCACAGGGAAAGACGGAACAGGGAGAGAGGAAAAAAAGTGATTTTTCCATCCCCTAATGCAGCTAGACATGTAGGGGTGAAATCATCTGTAAATTTTTAATAATGTTTCAGTGAGTAAAATGGAAAACTGACCTCACTGTGTTTGTTTGTTTGTTTGCTTTATCTAGGAAAGCAAAATCAGCATTTCTGAGAACACAGTGATACGAGATCAAAATAGACAATAGTGAGAACACTTCTTGGGGAAATCCGAAAGGAGAGGGGAAACACATGTGCAGTGCCATAGGATAGGAATTAATTGGATGCAGTTGAAAAATAAATCATCATTCCAGCTCTTGGTTGGGCTGCTATCTCATGTTGCTGGGGATTCTTAAGCCTCCCAGCTGCTTGCTTCTTCCCCACGCATTTTCCTTGGAGCTGTGTGTTCCTCCAACCCCCAGGGCCCTGCTCTACCTCTCCTGCACCACACCAGGCCCCTGCTCCCTGAGATGGAGGAAGCAGCGCTCCTCCATACTGCAAGCATCATCTCCTTGTGGTTCGCAGGGAGTGCTCAGGGATCCTACAAAGAAACTCACAGCTCCTGAGGACATGGGCAGGCTCCTGCCAGCTTCACCAGCTCACCAAAGTCAAACTCCACTTCCTGCCAACTGCATTCCAAGCACTGCAGCTTGAGAAGAGCCCAGCAAATGTGATGGCCCTTCTGCGCGAGTTCTTCCAGATGATTTCCAAGGTCACAGCAAAGACCTTCAAGCTCAGAAAAGAGGCAAGCATGCACTAGAGAGCACTCTGAAACCTCTGTGCTGCGGGGATAAGCTGCTTGTGCACCCTGTGGCTTTGCACTGCCTTCTGCTCCCACCACCTCCTGAGACATGGGACGCTGCACTTAGGAGAAACAAGCTCCACTTTTGCTAGATCTAGTGGAGCCAAGCAAAGCTTGGTGTCTCAAAGCTGCACTGAGCTCATGATTAAAACTTTTGGGAAGGGGAGTTGAAGCAGTGTGCAGCACTGTGAAAAAGAATGACATTGCTTGTGTGAAAGAAATGCCTCCCTGTGTTGCAAACAGTGGACTGGAGTCAGCATGAAAATCAAACTTCCTTGTACCATTCCTCAATCCACAAGTGGTCTTTTATTTTCAGAACAAAAAGCAAGATGCATTGAGATTTGCTCCAGAACAACTCTCCTACTTTATTCACCACCTTCCCCTTCAACTACAGGTTATTTTCAGAAAACTTCCACAAGCCACGTTACTGCTCTCCTGACCCTTGTATTTCATGCATCAGTGCACTCAGAAACTACTAATAGGAGCTCACCCAAACAGACACACAGAGCATCCGTACACAGCTGATTTTCCTTAGGAGATGGCATGCAAAAGCTGCTTGCAGGAAGAGCAGAGGAGAAAAGAAGGCATGGTGAGAGAATATCTTTTGTTCGGAAGGAAAGGCCATCAGAATCTTCTGGATAAAGTCATTTCTGCAGAGGTAACTAGTGTAGCCATCTCCTTTGAGATCTCCTTTGAGGTGATCTGAAACTCCGGGGATAATTCCCTTCTGCAGAGGGTTCCAGCAAACCAATCTCCTTTGCAAACTCTTCCTGTGGGGGGAGAAGCATCTGGGTCTCTCTCATGCTGAGTTCTCCAGCATTCTCGAGGTCACAGTACTGGGGATTTTGCGATGACAAATGAGAAGTCACCCTGAGAGAAATTCTTCCTGCAGCACAGACGATTGCAGGGCATTCCCCTCACGAGCACTGGGCAATATTCAACGTGGACAGAGCTCTGGATGAAGCTCTTCCTGCGGTGCTGGCATTTCTGTGGTCCCTGCCCTGAGTGGATCCCTTTCTACATGATCCGGGTTCGAGCAGTGGTTGGAGCTCATCTCGCGGTTGGTAAAAGGGAAGTGTGTGGTTCATCACCACACACAGCCACAGTGGGTAACCAGGCTGTGGCTCTGGTTGAAGCTATTCCATGTCTGGGGCATTGCAGGCTCTGTCTGCAGTGTGCATGTGCTGGTAGGAAACGTGACTGGAACTGCTTCTGAAGGTTCTCATATTCTGAAGGTGCTTCTACAGTCTGTCAGAGGTGTGGATATTCTTATGATATTTGAGATGAGAACTGCTTTTGAAGCTCTTCTCACACTCAGAGCACTTGTACGGCTTCTCTCCTGTATGGATGCGTCTGTGTACTTTTAAATCAGAACTCCATTTGAAGCTCTTCCCACACTCAGAGCATTTATATGGTCTCTCTCCTGTGTGGCTGTGCTGGTGCAGCTTCAAATGAGAACTGCTTTTGAAGCACTTCCCACACTCAGAGCACTTAAATGGTCTCTCTTCTGTGTGGCTGCGCTGGTGCTGCTTCAAAGAAGTACTCCATTTGAAGCTCTTCCCACACTCAGAGCATTTAAATGGTCTCTCTTCTGTGTGCCTCCGCTGGTGCAGCTTCAATTTATAACTGCTTTTGAAGCTCTTCCCACACTCAGAACAATTATATGGTCTCTCTCCTGTGTGGCTGCGATGGTGCTGCTTCAATTCAGAACTGCATTTGAAGCTCTTCCCACACTCAGAGCACTTATATGGTCTCTCTCCTGTGTGGCTGCGATGGTGCAACTTCAATTCAGAACTGCTTTTGAAGCTCTTCTCACACTCAGAGCACTTGTACGGCTTCTCTCCTGTATGGATGCGTCTGTGTACTTTTAAATCAGAACTCCATTTGAAGCTCTTCCCACACTCAGAGCATTTATATGGTCTCTCTCCTGTGTGGCTGTGCTGGTGCAGCTTCAAATGAGAACTGCTTTTGAAGCACTTCCCACACTCAGAGCACTTATATGGTCTCTCTCCTGTGTGGCTGCGATGGTGCACCTTCAATTCGTAACTGCATTTGAAGCTCTTCACACACTCAGAGCACTTATATGGTCTCTCTTCTGTGTGGCTGCGCTGGTGCACGAAGAGATGGGATCTCCATTTGAACATCTTCCCACACTCAGAGCACTTGTACAGGCTCTTTGTTGAGTGCGTGCACTGGTGCTTAACGATTCTGGAATCTATTTGAATGCTTTTCTCACCCTCATGACATGGATTCTGCTTTTCCCTTTTGCACACATCCTTACTCCTGGGCTCTTCATTCTGCCTCTGACCTGTACTGAGGTCCTGTGGGTTCCCTGATGCCTTTAACAGATGCTTTCCCTGTTGCATCTTGTTCTGCTTGCACACAATTTGCCCCTGATCCACATGCACATCCCTTCTGATTTCTTCCATGGAGATGCTACCACACTGTCTGTTGACCACACCACCTTCCTGCAGACTCTTCCTTGCGTTTCTTATCCCAGCACCTGCTGGAAAACAAAGAAAAGCCAGAAATAGCAATCGGTTCCTCAAATACTCCTCCCCCAGAGATCTCTCTAATGGCTTCAACTTCCTCCTTCCCTCCACCACCTCACCTGGTCTGATATCTCCTGCCACGGCCTCAGGGCTACCCACATCTGGGATCCAGGGCTCTTCACCTTCTTCAAGCAGGGAGATCACCATGGGTTTGGGGGCTGGAAGTGGAGCTGCAACAATAGAAATAGGAGAAATGAGAGCTTTTCCATCATTCTGTCACAGCTGCTAGTCCAGCAAATTTGCGCAATGTCCCTCCCCACGGTGAAATAACATTAAGGGCCTGAATGACACTGGCACGAAACACAGAAGCTTCCTTTGGAGCAAAGATTGCTTTAATATCTCTGAAAACATGTAAAGATATTTTCTTTAAAAGAAAAAGAGCTGACTGCAGGGAGATGGTCCTTCCGCTCCTGGCTGATGCCTGCTGGCCAGCAATGACTCCGGGATATTATCAGAGTGCTGAGCACAATGAGCCCTTATGAAACTCATGCTTCTCTGTTTTTCTTTTGTTGCTGCTACTGTGGAGTTTTTCACGAAGGGACTGCATGGTGATTATTTTGGGCCCTACTTGCAGAGGCACATTCTGCAGAACCAAATGTGCCCAAAAGAGGAGGAAAGGCAGCAAAGCCCTCACCCAGTGAGGCCACGCACTCGTACGTCTCCAGCATCACGTCCCGGTAGAGTGCTCGCTGTGCAGGGTCCAGCAGCGCCCACTCCTCCCTGCTGAAATACACGGCCACCTCCTCAAAGCTCATGGGCTTCTGCAAGCACAGAGAGGCTCCTTGCTGGAAACAGCCAAGGCCCAGGGAAGCAGCTCGCAGAGGAGTGAAACTCCAGTCCCAGCTGCTACTCTGTCCCCAGCACACACATGCTGCCTGAGAACACCTCCCTCTCCCCCTGCATTCACATCCCTCACCCCTTGGCCTCTCCTGCCTGCTATTCTCAGCCCCTACCTGAGATGGATGTGCTGAGGCCATTGCTGCTCTCCTGCAGGCTGGGATAATCATGGGTGTAAGGCAGAAGTTGAACGGAATCCTGCAAGGATATGGGAAATGTCAGCACAGCTGTGATGGAATGCAGCAGTCCCTGTCCAACCCCTGCCCACCTTAGATCATCTGTACGGCACAGTTTCAGGGATGATCCCCTGCAGAATAAGGCAATGAGCAACAGCACTCATAGCACTCTGGCTATATGACAGTAATCATCACAAAGCTATCACAGTCTCGGGGGCTGAAAGAACTGACAGCTGAGAGTTGAACAGCGGGGGCTAAAGAGAAAGCATGACAAGGAGACAGTCATCCCAAAACAGAGAGCAGGTCGAGGTCACACCTTAGTAGAGATCCTTCACCCCCTTTTGTTCAGACACCTTGCAGATACTGATCTGCTGTAAGGGACTCTTATGATTCTTTATACACGAAGATATGAACAAGTCTGGCAATAGAAGTGGATCCATGTCCTCCAAGGCTCCTTCTTTCTGTGGGTTCAGGAGCTGTGACAGAAAATGGGACCGCTCTGAGCCTCATGACTCGGTGGGAGGGGCTCCTGTAGTTGTGTGTGTAATCCAGTCTTGTTAAGACACTGTTAAATCAGTACTGCAAATGTGCTGTCTATCAATAAATATAGTCCTGTTTCTCTGTAGCTTTTGATCGCTTATTGTATTGGGATCCATCTGTGACAAATTGGCAAAGTCATGAGGGGCCACACAAGGAAGTAAGGGGAGAGGTGTTACGTGCAAAATGCCAGTTTTGGAAGCTGCATATGAAGGTAAGGAGAACAGAAATAGACAGGAACAGGGAACAGAACCTAAATTTGAAATCACATCTCTAACACTGAAGTAATTAATCATGGCCAAATAAAATAATAAAATAACTAAGCATTAACCATAGACATTCCATGAGACACCGTTCATCATCAGCATTCCAGAAAGAAGGTAAATGTCACAGGAAATATTTCAGCTCCTGTACTGACCATGAACATTCTTATTATGGTCGATCCCTCTTTTTATCCTCCATTTCTCTTTCCTATGTGAAAACTCCCATTCTAGCGTGCCAGGCAAGAATCTCCTCAGATGTCTATCTCCTCACAGAGATGAGTACCACACAAAAGGGTGTTAATTGGCCGCTTGTCTCTCTTTCATTGTCCCAGGACATGCCCATCTCCTTGTCCCTTAGACAAAGGCTTTCACAACCCTTCCCCAGGACTAGCTTGGACATGGACAAGTTTGGACATGTTCATCAGCAGATTTTGAGGCAGTGGTATAAAATAATAGTCTCTAACAGGGTATCCCCCTTGCACCCGACATGTGAGTGCAGTGCTGAATAACCTTACCTGCCTTATCACCTCACTCTGGGTTTTAGAGTTTGTTTCCGCAAGTCACTACGGCACGAGGTGGAAGACCTGAAATGAAAGCGTGCTCCACTGACAATGTGCTTGGGGCCCACTGCTGTGTGCTAAAGGCATCTGCAGCTGCCGGGACAGCCAGAACAAAACCCTTGGGACACGTTCGCACTGCAAAGACCGCCCAGTCCCCAGTACTTCAGGGGCTGACACGGTGGCAATTCCCCGCTTATTAGAGTCTTTCCATGAAGACCCACAAGAGAAAGCACCAGGTATTTTAAAGCTTATAGGAATCCATGTGTGTTGACCTGCGCATCAAGGTCCTCTCGTGCTGTCCACAGAGGGAGCTGCGCTGTATCATGGTGGTACAACCAGGCAGCAGAGTACGCTGACCTCCTGTGCTCACAGCAAAGCTGCCGTGCCAGGCAGCACATGGAGTTGGGACCAGGGTCCCACCCGGTGCTGCTGGCAGCGTGTGCTCCTCTGCACGAACCACGAAGGGCACCTACCTTGGGTGCAGAGCAGGCTGCTCCCAGCTCTGTTGCAGGCAACCGGGCTCCTTGGAGTCGCGCAGAGCACAGGATGCCGAGTGCCCTCAGCCCGGAGCCGGCCGCAGGACGGCCTTGGTGCACCTCCTGCCACCGCGGTGCTGCCCGGATGGCTTCCAGCCAGGCTCTGGCTGCTTCAGCACAGGCTCAGGTGCCACAGCGAGCACGCCCCGAGCCGGCTGCCAGGCCTCGGGCAGTTTCACTGCTCATTCCCAGCTCACATCTGCTCCCGGGGACAGGAGGAGGGGAGGGAGTAAAGGGGGCAGTTAAAGAAGGGTGGGGGCTGAGTTTTGTTATGCTAATGAAGCATTGCTTTCTGCGGTGTCTTTGTTTCCTTTGCTCGGGACATTTGCACATCCGTGTCCTCAGGCATCTCTACTTACTGTTTCTTTCTTTCCATTAACTCCTCTCAGCCCTGAGCATGTCTCAGCAAGAGGCAATCACTGTCTGCCCTGGTCCAGAGGACAGCATCTCCCTGCAGCTGGTTGAGTTTTGTCCTAACCACTTCTCCTGGTTTCTCTGTTAGGTCTTCCTTTGAAGGCGTGAGCATGGTGACCATCTCTACTGTACGTGGGCCGGCTCTGATGTTCGCTGGTGTATATCTACAGTCTGTAAGGCCACCCAGAAGGAACTGCTCTCAGCATACATGGGAGTTTGTGTACAGGTGATATAGGTTGGTTTTCTTAGCCATAGGGATTAATACATTAGTTGAAGAACTGGTATACTACCTTAGCAAAAAGAATGCATATGTGCTACTTCTAAAGCTTTCCATTTCAGCTTTTGTGGGTGAACAGTCCCAGTAATTCTGCACTGGGAACGTAATTGAATTTTATTTTCTGCCTCAATGGTTTTGCCTCACAAGAAACACTGGAGTCACAATAGAATACTTTATTGCCTCATTACGTGCAAGCACATTTTGCTCAGGTTCCATATACACTGTTTTTAAAAGCTGTGTGCTGTGGTCTCATAATCAATGGGAATCTTCCAAACTGGGAAAAAGTGGATGCAAGTGAGTCAGAGGTTTCAGGGATGAAGCTGATGGTGGAAAAAGGGAAGAAGTCGGTGGGCACTCAACCCTGAATACCACTGAGCATGCCCAAAGGGACATTAGCACATACCTGTGAGACCTTGAAAAAGAAGGGCTATGTATGCCAGCGTACAGCAGATGTCTGTCTGAACGGTTCAAATGCAGAACCTGAACTCTGAGAGGGTGCGCTTGCTTGTCAAGACGCCCAGTGCGCACCGTGAGGAACAAAGGGATGCTGCTTTCTAACATCACACTGAGTGATTCTCAGGGAGCTCCCCCCAATCCAGGCTCCATCGGGACCAGCTGCATGTTCCCTGCATTGCAGCAATGCATTCCTTTTTACTGCCCCTGCGAAAGCGTGACAGAAGCTTGTCACGTACGGAGAGTAAGGGTGAGGGGATCCCCGAGTAGTTCCCCACATGCAGTTATGGAGATGACCCATGTGTGCAACGGGTTCTTTTTCCCAGAAATAACATGGTGAGGGGGTTCTAGAGAGAAGACCACCAAGAGAAATGGGGTTTGAGTAGTAGTTGAGAGATTCAGGACCCCCAGGCAACACATCTTTCAGAAAGTAAGGTGGTGAGGGTGTGCTTGAGAGACTGTGATGCCTGCTCCAGAATGAGACCGAGGTTGTTGCCTGAAACTACAGCCCATCTTGCTAGAGGACACAATCCTCTACAGCGATGGCAGGTTGATTATATTGGGCCCCTCCCTCTATCTGAGGGAGTGAGATATGCCCTAACCTGTGTTGACACTGCGAGTGGGCTAATGCAGGCCTATCGAGTACCAAAAGCCAACCAGGCATATACCATTAAGGTGCTCACGAGATCGATGGCTGCCTATGGGACACTACAAGTCATTGAGAGCGACCAAGGGACTCATTTCATGGGTGCAATGATACAACTGTCAGGGGTCTGTGAGCCGGCTTGGCCTGGCACCGCAACAACTGAGGAAGGAGACCCACAGGCTCACACCCCAGACAGGGGGAAGGGGAAAAAAGGAAGATAAGCCCCAAAACAAAACAGCGGCAATGGTCTGAGGGGGAAAAGCTAATTTACTAAATAAGACATCAGAAGTAAATAACACAATATAATGAAATACAATTTGGAATTAAGCCCAATGAATCAAACAAAACGAGAGAGAGAGAGTGCCCGATAAACCGAAGGCCTTACGCTAACGCTGAAGGTGGGCGGCAGCGAGCACCCACTCCTAAGTGATCCTAGAGGAAAGAGAGAGAACGTCCCGTGACTGCAGAGAGTTTTTATCTGTTCCCTCTGAGCGGAAAACACGTGAAAAAATACAAAGCATTGCAAAAGTCCTCTGGGGAATGTAGTTCTCCCTGACTCCCAATGCACCACATGATGCCATGATGTGGAATACCAGTACCAAAAAATCATAAAACCACGACATTCCACCCCTTATTCCACATCACTGTATCATGCTTGATGCATACAAAAGAACAATGATTAACATGCATTAGATACACACACACAACATATATATAAGTATATACATAGAATTACTGAGGGCGGTCTCCAGACATCAAATTCCCTTGTGGTATACATTGAACATCCCCATTCTTCTGCATCACCCACCAGGTAGACCCAGGTCCCTGAGCAAAGACAGTTCCACGGAGAGGTTTGCCCTCTCCAGAAGCTGGAAGGACCCAAACTGCTTTTCCCAACATGTTCTTTACATGTACTACAGGGACCTTATCTCCCTCTACAGTAGGTAGGGAGCTGGATTGGGCAGGACCATTGCGATTGATGGATCCTCGGGTGTTGACCAACCAGGTGGCTTCTGACAAATTTTACTCCCAGTGCTTAAATGTTCCACCACCCATTGCTTTCAACATGGTTTTTAACAACCCATTGTACCTTTCAATTTTACCAGAAGCTGGTGCATGATAGGGGATATGATAAATCCACTAAATGCCATGATCTTTGGCCCAAGTATTTACAAGAGAATTTTTAAAATGAGTTCCATTATCAGACTCAATTCTTTCTGGAGTACCATGTCGCCACAGGACTTGTTTCTCCAGACCTAGAATGGTGTTTTGGGCGGTAGCATGGGGTACTGTGTATGTTTCAAGCCACCCAGTGGTCGCCTCCACCATGGTGAGCACATAATGCTTACCACTGCGAGATCGTGGCAAGGTGATATAATCAACCTGCCACGCCTCCCCATATTTATATTTTTGCCATCGCCCTTCCTCCCAAAGAGGTTTCATCCTCTTGGCTTGTTTAATTGCGGTGCATGTATCACAGTCATGGATCACCTGTGCGATAGCATCCATAGTTAAGTCCACCCCTCGGTCTCTAGCCTACTTATAGGTCGCGTCCCTCCCTTGATGGCCCGAGGTCTCATGGGCCCACCGAGCTAGAAATAATTCACTCTTATGTTACCAGTCCAAGTCTACTTGAGTCACCTTAACTTTGGCAGCTCGATCTACCTGGTGGTTGTTTTGCTGTTCTTCAGTTGCCCGGCTCTTAGGAACATGAGCATCTACATGGCGCACCTTTACAACCATGTTCTTTATTCGGGCAGCAATATCTTTCCACAGTTCAGCGGCCCAAATACGTTTACCCTTCCGTTGCCAACCATTTTGTCCCCATTGCTGTAACCACCCCCATAAAGCATTTGCCACCATCCATGAGTCAGTGTAAAGATAAAGCACTGGCCACCTCTCACGTTCAGCAATATTTAAGGCTAATTGGACAGCCTTTACCTCTGCAAATTGACTTGATTCTCCTTCTCCTTCAGTGGCCTCTGCAACTTGTTGCATGGGACTCCACACAGCAGATTTCCATTTGCGGTGCTTTCCCACAAAGCGACACGATCCATCTGTGAACAGGGCGTATCTCTTTTCATCTTCTGTTAGTTCATTATATGGTCAGGCTTCTTTAGCACGTGACACCTCCTGTGCTGGTGTTGTTCCAAACTTTTTACCTTCAGGCCAGTCCATGATCACCTCCAGGATTCCTGGACGGTTGGGGTTCCCCATCCGAGCTCGCTGTGTAATCAGCGCAATCCACTTACTCCAAGTGGCATCAGTAGCATGATGGGTAGAGGGAACTGTTCCTTTAAACATCCAGTTCAGTACTGGCAGTTGAGGTGCCAGAAGGAGCTGCGTTTCGGTACCGATTACTTCGGAAGCAGCTCGAACCCCCTCATACGCGGCTAAGATTTCCTTCTCAGTTGGAGTGTAGCGCTCCTCAGACCCCCTGTATGCACGACTCCAGAAACCAAGGGGTCGGCCTCGGGTCTCTCCAAAAGCTCTTTGCCACAAACTCCAAGTGGGACCTTCCTTTCCAGCAGCAGTGTAGAGGATGTTCTTTACATCCTGTCCCGTCCGCACTGGCCCCAGGGCCACGGCACGGGCTATCTCCTGCTTAATTTGCTCAAAAGCCTGCTGCTGCTCAGGGCCCCATACAAAATCATTCTTCTTCCAGAGGTCACCTGATAAAGGGGGCTCACAATGAGGCTGTAGTTTGGAACATGCAGTCTCCAAAAGCCCACTACACCCAGAAAAGCTTGGGTCTCTGTCTTATTGGTGGGTGGAGACATGGCAGTAATTTTGTCAATCACATCTGTTGGGATGTGACGACGTCCATCTTGCTGCTTTATGCCTAGGAACTGAATTTCTTGTGCAGGCCCTTTTACTTTGCTTCGCTTAATAGCGAAGCCAGCTCGCAGGAGGATCTGTATTATTGTCTCTCCTTTCTTAAAAACTTCCTCTGCTGTATTGCCCCATACAACAATATCATCGATGTACTGCAGATGCTCAGGAGCGCCGCCCTGTTCCAATGCAGTTTGGATCAACCCATGACAAATGGTTGGGCTGTGCTTCCACCCCTGGGGCAAACGGTTCCAGGTGTACTGAACGCCTCTCCAGGTGAAGGCAAACTGTGGCCTGCATTCTGTGGCCAAGGGAATTGAAAAGAAGGCGTTAGCAATGTCAATCGTGGCATACCACTTTGCTGCTTTTGACTCCAGTTCATACTGGAGTTGAAGCATGTCCGGCACAGCAGCACTCAGTGGGGCTGTGACTTCATTCAGGCCACGGTAATCTACCGTCAGCCTCCATTCTCCATTGGCTTTACGCACCGGCCATATGGGGCTGTTAAACGGGGAGTGAGTTTTGCTGATCACTCCCTGGCTCTCTAGCTGATGAATCAGATTATGAATAGGGAGCAAGGAATCCCTGTTGGTGCGGTACTGCCATCTGTGCACGGTTTTCGTAGCAATTGGTACTTGTTGCTCCTCCACTTGTAGCAACCCCACAACAGATGGATCTTCTGACAGGCCAGGTAAAACAGATAGTTGCTTAATGCTATCTGTGTCCACAGTAGCTATTCCAAAAGCCCATCGATACCCCTTGGGATCCTTAAAGTGCCCCCTTCTGAGATAGTCTATACCAAGTATGCATGGGGCCCCCTGTCTGGTCACTATAGGATGCTTCTGCCAGTCTTTACCCATGAGGCTTATTTCTGCCTCCAGCACAGACAATTCCTGAAAGCCCCCAGTCACTCCAGAGATATGAATCAATTCTGCCCCTTTATAACTTGAAGGCATTAGAGTACATTGTGCACCACCATCCACCAGTGCCTCAAATTTCTGTGGGTTTGATGTGCCAGGCCACCGAATCCACACAGTCCAATACACTCTATTATCCCTCTCCCTCCTCTGGCTGAGGGCAGGGCCCCTCTATTCATTACCTGTAGTGACGGGAACGACTTCGCTGGTAGTTGGTCTGTGTTGTAATTCTCTCACCCGTGCTCACAGTGCAGGGGTGGGTTTTTGTTGCCATTCCTTCATATCTTCTCCATTTGCACGTAAGTAACTCCACAAAGCCGCGCGCGACATGAAGTTAGTAAAGTTAGTGTTGTCATTTGCTCGAGCAGGACGGCGTTTGTTTCTGATAGTTGCAACCGATTCAACCCTATCAATCAGTTGGGATAATTTTCCCAATATATCTACCATTTGTCCTTCTAACTTTGATATGGCTGAAATGGACGCGTATGGCGGTGGAAATTTTTGTTCGAAGTTTTGAAGTGTAAGAATTAGTTCAAAAACTGGGGGTTTCCTGTCTTGGTCCTCGTATCTGTTGAACGTTGTCACTAGTGTACCGGCGTACCTTTCTGGTGCTGACTTTGAAAGCTTCTGACATATTTCGGGTGTACTCCTTACTTTCTCTGGATCATGGTCCCGATCGTCAGGATCAAAGGTGGGATCATACAGCATTTCCGCCACAGCTGTTTCTCTCAAATACTGGATGCCTTCCTCAATAGTTTTCCACCTTTTCACTTTAGGTGCCAGGTCACTCTTGTAGGGATATCTTTCCCTCACAGCTACTAGCATTCGTTGCCAGAGGCTGGCGATTCCATCCATATACCTGCTGATTCCTCTGTCGACAGCCGGATCTCGGGCAATGTTTCCTAGTTGGCGAGCTTCGTTACTATCAAGGGACACACTGTTGGCCCCGTTGTCCCAACAGCGAAGCAACCAAGTTACAATACTCTCATCCGGACGTCGAACAAACTCCTTTCTTGAGCCTTGGATCTCAGACATTTTCATGGGCCGACGAAACGTCGTAACTTTAACTTTCTCTTCACCTTCATCATCACTTTCTTCTCCATGTCTCTCACTTTTCTTTGTTGCCTTTCTCGGTGGTGGTGGGGTTGTGGCCACCCCCTCACCTATATCTTCCTCTTCTTTCGGCACCTCTTCTTTGCGTTCTAGGCGCGAGGACACACGTTTCCATTTCTTGCCTTCCACAGGGGCAACTGACTTTGATACTGGTGCTTCCTTTGGCTGGTCAAGTGTGACCGGGAGGTTTTCCTCTTTGGTTTGGGCCTCAGTTTGGACACTCTCTCTTTTCATAATAGTATATAAACCTCGGTAAGCATAAGCCAAGCCCCAAATAAGCTGTTCCACCTCAGATCTTTCTGAGCCGCAACACCCTTTACTCAGATACAGGCCTAGCTCCTCAGGATCCTGCAATTGTTCAGGAGAAAAATCCCATGACACCGGGTGTCCCCATGCTTCTAATTTCTTTCCTAAAACTCTCCACTCTCCCTGCCATTCAACATTCTCTGTTTCTGGAAGAAGCTTCCTGCACATGATGTAAAGTGCTACTACATGCAGGAGGACTAATATCCCAATTATTAACACCATCCCTAAGCTGTGATCTTGAAAATTCATAAAAAACTGAGAGGGGAACCTGGATACCCATTCAAACATCACATGGTTCGTTAACATGCTATCGTTTGTTCCATTAGCTGGGGTGCCCTGGTATCTGGTAGGTGCCTCTATCATTGCTTTTAATTTATCATATAGGGACCAGAACCAATGGAACAGAATGGCAAACTTAACCAAGTTCCAGTACGTTTTGAGCATTAAGAGGGAAAAAGCAGTGAAGTACAATCCCTGTAAGGGCAGTTTTAACAGAAAAGACATTTTTATTATTATTATTTTTTTCTTGTACTAAAACAATCTGGCAGTACCCAAAAGAAGTTTACAGATTTCCCAAAACAACTGGCAGTACGCCCGGACTTCAAGGTCGTGTTTTGCTGTACAGCACTTGCAGTACAGATAAGCTTGTTAACAACAGACAGAGATTCACTCTAAAAGTTTGTCTCTGCCCGGCTAGCTCAGTCGGTAGAGTATGAGACTCTTAATCTCAGGGTCGTGGGTTCGAGCCCCACGTTGGGCGCCAAAAATGTCAGGGGTTTGTGGGCCGGTTCGGCCCGGCCCCGCAACAACCGAGGAAGGAGACCCACAGGCCCACACCCCGGACAGGGGGAAGGGGGAAAGGAAAAAAATGGAAATAAGCCCCAAAACAAAACAGCGGCAACGATCTGAGGGGGAAAAGCTAATTTACTAAATAAGACATCAGGAAGTAAATAACACAATAAAATGCAATACAATTTGGAATTAAGCCTAATTAATCAAACAAAACGAGTGAGAGAGAGAGAGAGAGAGAGAGAGTGCCCGATAAACCGAAGGACTTACGCTAACGCTGAAGGCGGATGGCAGCGAGCACCCACTCCTAAGTGATCCTAGAGGAAAGAGAGAGAACGTCCCGTGACCGCAGAGGGTTTTTATCTGTTCCCTCTGAGCGGAAAACACGCGAAAAAAAAAAAAAAAAAGGCATTGCAAAGTCCTCTGGGGAATGTAGTTCTCCCTGACTCCCAATGCACTACATGATGCCATGATGTGGAATACCAGTACCAAAAAAATCATAAAACCACGACAGCATCACAGTCTCGGCATGCTTGAGCTACATCCGATAACTGTACGGGCAGTCCCCATGCTTTGGCAGCTGCCCACGTGGTCTTCTGTCCAGCATGCCGCAGCTTTTGATGTAACCAGTAGGCGATGTTCTCAGATGGTGAGTTCTCAACCCATCTAACTCGGGCCAGTGTGTTGGCTTCATCATTTCCTGGTGACTGTAGGGGTCAGTGACCAGAAACATGGTACACACGTACAGTTCTGTGTTTGACTGTATTCCATATGTGTGACCACATATCTTTGCCCCAGATCGGTCGGGAGTGGATAGTCCAGTCCTGGGTAGCCCACTGTGCGATCCAAAGAGTGAGCCCCCGGTACACAGCCCAACTATCTGTGCAAATATTCAGGATACCATCACCAGGTTCTTTGGTTATAACCATCCACACGGCCCGCAGCTCTGCCCACTGGCTGCTTTGACCATCCCCCTCTTCAAACCATATTGTGTCTGTAGCAGGATGGTATGCTTCTGCTCTCCACTTACTTGGGTTGCCCTTGCTGGACCCATCCGTGTACCAGGCATCTTCAGGAATGGGATATTCTCCTTCCTGGACGGGACTCTTCTCTGGCGGAGCAACCAAGGCTTGTTTTTGTGCATCACTGTGATACGTCACTGGGCCTAGAATCTTTTGGAGCTCTTTTTACAGTGGTGAGGAAGACAGACTACTCCTCTGGCTGAGATAGGCGACCCATGGTGCCACCGTCTGTGCCTGGGCCACCCCTGTCTTAGGGAGGTGGGTCAGATCTCTTACCCACCCCTGAATTGGAAGAGTGGTCTTAACTACGACTTCAGCCGTCTGGGTTATTGGCTCTACTGCTTGCAATGCAGTATAGGCAGCCAATAGCTGTTTTTCAATCATACTATATCTTTCTTCTGCTCCATGCCAGACCTGAGACCAAAATCCAATGGGAGTCCGAACAGAACTCTGATGTTGCCACAGGCCCCAGCCAAAGCCATCCTGAGTAACATGAACATCTAATTCAGCTGGGAGGGTAGGATCAAATATACCCAATGCCTGGGCTTGTTTCATCGCCTGTTTTGCCTGCTGGAAAGCATCCTGTTCTGTTCTCCCCCAATCCCATGATTGGCCCTTTTTTGTGAGTCTATACAAAGGTCTCAGCAGCTGCGCCAAATGAGGTAGAAAGGAACGCCAGTATCCCAATATACCTAGAAATTCCTGCAGCTGCTTTGCTGTTGTAGGGACTGGAAATGCCTGAACCTTATCTATGATGGCACTGGGTAGCACTTTGGTCTTTCCTGACCAGACTACCCCCAGAAATTTTACGGACAGGCCTGGACCTTGCACCTTCTGAGGATTGATAGCCCATCCTCTTTCACCTAGGTAGGCAGTTAATGAATCTGCCGCCGCTCCTACTGCTTCCAGTGAGTCAGATGTTAACAGGAGATCATCAATGTAGTGATATAGGTTGACGTTATTATTAGGTTTCCTCCAATTAGCTAGGTCACGCGCCACCAAGTTATGACAGTATGTTGGTGAATGCACGTACCCCTGTGGCAGGACCTGAAAGGTCCACTGCCTGCCTCCCCATGAAAATGCAAATTGGTCTTGCGATTCTTTGGCAATCAGAATACTAAAAAATGCATTTGTCAAATCCAGGACACAATAGTAGGTCTTGATTTCTCTACTAAGTGTGTCCATTAGGGAAGCAATATTGGGTACGGCCGCATGGATGGGCGCTGTGACCTTATTTAATTCCCTATAATCTACTGTCATTCTCCATGTTCCATCCGACTTCCGCACTGGCCATATGGGGGAATTATATGGACTATGTGCAGGTCTTATAATACCTACTTTTTCTAGTTCCTGCACCGTTTTTGATATTTCTTCCTGCCCCCCCCGGGAGTCTATACTGTCTTACATTAGTAATCCGGCGTGGTTTCGGCAAACAAATGGGCTCATGTTTCGCATGGCCCCTCAATACTGTCTGTATTGCCTGGACACTAATGTACCTCTGTCGAAGTCTGAATTCTCCCACGGTTGTCTGGAGAGCCAGACCCCATAAAATGTCTATGCCCAAGATGTATTCTGGAATTGGGGCAATCGACACTTTATACTCCCGGGGTGGGAGACGCCCGACCCCCAATTTCAGCCATGTTTGGGTGACCGGAATGGTCTGTCCCCCAAACCCACCAATCATCACTCTATTGCCCTTAAATTTTGTTGGGTCTCCATATATAATTGATGTTTCCGCACCAGTGTCTACTAGAGCCATCACCTTTTGAATATTCCTATCTGTCCAAAATATCTCTAATTCTACATAGGGCCTCCGGTCACATCTGGAGGCCCTAAAGGGACCAAAGTTCTTCGTTACTCCATGAAGTTCGCTAGGTCTAAGTCTTTTACCACAGGTGGTTCCGGCACTGTAGCTCGTGACACTTGTGGATGTTTCTTCCTTCTGTTTGGGACTATAAAGTCAGCCAAATTCCAAGTTGTTGTTGGTGCTGCCTGTATTATTCGTACTCCTGATTTTCTGGGAGTACTCTGAAATTTCTGATCATTTCTCAGTTGATTCCAAAGCTGTAACAACACATGGTTTGGTTGCCCATCGATTTTAGCAAAGGCAACCCCGGCCCATATAAGATCATTAAACATAGTCTTCCGGGATACCCGTATGGGGCCCGATCGGGGTATCCGTGGGACAGGCTTCCTAGTTTTAATCGGGAATGCCTCAGCTTCTTCTATCATACGGATGTTGCGCCTAGTTCTTATGCGCTCCGTTTCCCCAAGGTCTGCCACCAACTGGGCTGCCTGTTGGACGATAGCCTCCGAAGCCACTAAGGGGTTTAGTATGGAAACCAAAGTCCCATAAAGGTGAGAGGGGGCTTGCTGTAGTATTAGGTCTCGCATACCTGCTGTAAATTTTTCTGTATCAGGGCTTTCGAAGTTTTCTGAATACATGGCCTCTCTCATACCCAGTTCCCGGATGTATGTTCGGAGGTCCTCCATAGAGGACCATAAACCGGTATTAAGTGGAATATCAGATTTGTTAGGCCATGCTAGGCGGCATGCTGCCATCAACCAATCTATAATAGAATGATTTTCATTAGTGTAATGGATGGCGGCATATAATCTTTGCCTCAGGGCTGGGTGTATAGTTATAGACGCTAATTTTGACATCTCTGTCCCACTGACTAACACACTTTCAGCTCCTGCATCCCATAACCTCAGGAGCCATGATGGTATGCTCTCTCTTGGTTTTTGATGGAACCGTTGTACTAGGTCCATCAACTCATTTGCTGTATACGGGCGAGCTGTCACATGCAAGCATGTTTCAGCAGGGGGCCATTGGTCAGGAGGCACCCCCGCTGGTCTATCTTGCACTTTTTTTGTTTTTTGAGTTGTGATTGGTCGGATCTCAAACGGATCCTCCATAGATGGAGCTTCGAGATCCAATTTAGAGACCTTGGCTTCTGAAACAGCCAGGTCCGCTACTTCAGGGACCTGGGTGTCTTCCACTGATATGGTACATATTTGTCTTGTTGGCACATCTAGTCCAGGCTTTTTTGCTACTAATGTGCCCAACTGTTGTTCTAATTTCTCAGTTCGCTCTCTTAACAACTGATTTTCAGATTCTATATTTGTATTTGTTACATCTAATTTATGTAAAGCCATTATTAGAGGCCAAGCCACTGCAGAAGCGGCTAGCCGACGTTCTTTTGTAACTAGTATATCCTTATCTAGGCCTTGAAAATAATCCGTCAGCCGGGCTGGAGAAGGAGAAACACTCCCTGTAACCCGCAGGGGTCCCCATTTTTCAATAACAGTGGCAAGACCATAATAGGGTGACCATATAAATCCTGGAATTTGACCGGGAATTGTTTGGTCTAAGGGAATAACATTCTCCCCCTTGCCCCATTTGAAAAGGTTCCAAATGAAAGACATGGTTAGTTATTGTATAAGCATATATATATCTTTTTAATCCTGCCTGGCTTGCCAATTGTAGGGCAAATAACCCCAAGGAAAGCACTTCAAGGAAGTAGTGCGAAAGGATGGTATATTTTTGGTAGGCTTTAAGTAGATGGTATACAAATAAATAGCAAAAGAGATTGGCTCACCTTGATGATGGTTGGGGCTCGCCGATAACTCCACCAGGGAGGGATCTCCAACAAGAGATCCTTCCCCACTGGTGGTCAGCCCTTAAATGGGGTCTTGGGAGAGGTGGAGTCAAACTCCACCCCTTCCAATCGCACTCAGTTGTGCCCCTGCAGCTGACTCAGGGCTTGCCTCAGGTGATTAATCAGTGGTTCAGGCCGTGATTCAACACTTCCCATACAGTACGGCTGCGTGTATTGGCGGAGTGACTTTATTTAGTTCTCTGTAGTCTACCGTCATTCGCCTTGTACCATCTGACTTCCTGACTGGCCATATGGGGGAGTTGTATGGGCTGTGTGCAGGTCTAATAATCCCTACTCTCTCCAACTCCTGCACAGTCTTGGTAATTTCTTCTTACCCACCAGGGAGTCTGTATTGTTTCGTATTTGTTATCCGGCGGGGCTGTGGCAAAGAAATAGGCTCCATTCTTGCATGGCCCCTTAAAATTGCCTGCACTGCCCGGATACTAATACATCTTTCCCTTAGTCTGAACTCTCCCACAGTGATCTGGAGAGTCAGACCCCACAAGATGTCTTTCCCAAGATGTACTCTGGAACTGGGGCGATAGATACCTTGTACTCCCGGGGTGGAAGACGCCCAACCCCCAGTTTCAACCACGGTTGGGTTACGGGGATCATCTGCCCCGCGAACCCACCTATCATAGCCTTAGTGCCCAGGAATTTATTTGGGTCCCCATAGATGATGGATGTTTCTGCCCCAGTATCTACCAGCGCCATCACTCGTTGTACATTCTTTCTTGACCAATGAGTAGTTAATTCAACATAGGGTCTCTGGTCTCCTGTAGAGACCCTAGTCCTGGGGAATTTTGGCTCCTCTGTCATGCCATCAGCTCTGCAATCCCCAAGTCTTTTTCCTCTGACGACTCGACTGTGGCTGCCCGGGCCGCCTGAGGAGGTTTATGTTTTTTCGATGGCACCATGAAATCTTCCAGATTCCATGTGTCTTGTGGAATGTGTTCTATGAATCAAATTCCTTCCCTTTTGGGGGGAGGACTGGAATCTTTGACTATTGGGCAACTGTTTCCATAGTTGTAGTAATACCTGATTAGGCTGCCCATCAATCTTTTCAAATCGAACTCCTGCTCTCAGCAGATCATTAAACATCTGTCTTCTCGATACTCTGATGGGTCCAGATTGGATTACCTTAGAGGCTGGTCTCCTAGGTCGTGGTGGTGGATGGATCTCTGAACTTTCCACCACCATTCGGACATTGCGCCTGGCGCGCAGGCGCTCTGTCTCCCCCAGATCTGCCACCAATTAAGCAGCCTGTTGTATGATGGTCTCTGAAGCCACTAGGGGGTTCATTATGGATACCAAAGTACCATACAGATTAGATGGAGCTTGCTGCAGGATAAGGTCTCTCATTCCTGCTGAGAATTTCATCAGGTCTGGGCTCTCAAAATCTTCCTCATAGATTGCCTCTCTCAGACCCAGTTCCCGAGTGTAATTTTGCAGATGTTCCATAGAAGACCATAGACCTTTATTTAAAGGGATGTCAGTTTTGTTTGGCCATGTTATACGACAAGCAGCTGCTAACCATTTAATTAATGAATGATTTTCATCATTATGTTGGACGGTGGCATGCAGCCTCTGTAATGGATGCCAGTTTTGAAATTTCTGGCCCATTTACCATAACACCTTCTGCCTCCATGTCCCATAAGCAGAGCATCCATACTGGTACACTCTCTCTTGGTTTTTGTCTAAACCGCTGTAATAAATCCATCAGTTCAGCTGCCGTATATGGGCGAGCTGTTACATGTAAAGTGCTATGGGCAGGGGGCCACTGGTCAGGGGGTAGCCCCACTGGTCTATCCTGTATTTTTTTTGTTTTTTGGGTTACAACTGGTCGGATCTCAAAGGGATCTAGCTCAAGTGGAACTTCGAGATCCGACCTTTTAGTGCCTTCATCTTCAGAAACCAGATTATGCGGGTTGTCTTCTACAGGGTCCCCGGTGACTTCTAGGGAGATATTCCGGACCTTCCGTACGGGAGTGACCGGTTTTGGTGTTTTTCCTGTCAAAATTGCAATTTGTCTTTCTAATTCTTCGATACGGTCACGCAAGAGTTGATTTTCATCAAGCAGATCCCCTTCAGATGTGTTCATCTGGTTTAAGGCCATCAGCAGCGGCCATGCCACCATAGACGCAGCTAATTGCCGCTCCCGAGTAGTCAGTACGTTTTTAGTCAGAGAGAGAAAATAGTCAGCTAGTCGGGACGGGGATTCAAGGAGGTTTCCTCCGTCTCGCAGGGGGCCCCATTTTTCAATAATAGCAGCAACCCCGTGGTATGGGGATCCTAGAAATCCCGGGATATGACCGGGCAAAAGGTCATTTAAGGGGGTGGTCTTTTCCCGTGAAAACCACCCCACGATGTTACTTAGAAGGGTCATAGTGAATGTTTTTAAAAGGTATAAGGCTGCCTGGCTCGCCAAGAGTAAAGCAAGCAAAGGCGGTGACAGAGCATTTATTTGAGGCAGAGGCGCTACAGAAAGAGATGTTACAGATAAGGGGGGGAATGAACTCACCCCTCCCGGCGACCGTTTAGGCTGAGGAACACAGCCACCTCTCGTTCGAACGCTGGCGCGCCGGAAGGAAGAGAGCCAGAGAGGGGGGGGGCAACCCGCGCAGGCTCTGAGCGGATCTGTGCTCCCGGAAGCACCTCCGGAAGCACAACCAAGAGGGAGAGAGCGAGAGGTCCGGTGGACCTGGGCTCCTCCACTCCGCTCACTCAGATGCTCATTCAGTGGTTCAGGCTGTGACCAGGCAATCCCACTACAGCCCCATTGTACCCTATGGCCCCATTGATAGCTATGGCCCCACTGAGTTCTATTGCCCAATTGATTCCTATGGTACCATTGATCCCTATGGCCCCATTGATCCCTATGGCCCCACTGAGTTCTATTGCCCAATTGATTCCTATGGTCCCATTGATCCCTATGGCCCCATTCAGTTCTATGGCCCCATTGATTCCTATGGTCCCATTGATCGTTGTGGCCCCATAGACCCCCATGTCCCCATTGATTCCTATGGCCCCATTGATTCCTAAGGCCCCTTTGATCCCTATGATCCCTTTGATTCCTATGGCCCCATTGATCCCTAAGGCCCCATTAATTTTCTATGGCTCCATTGATTTTTATGGCCCCATTGAGTTCTATGGCCCCACTGAGTTCTATAGCCCCATTGAGTTCTATGGCTCAATTGATCCGTATTGAGCCATTGATCCCTACGGCCCCATTGAGTTCTAAGGCCCCATTGAGTTCTATGGCCCCACTGATCCTTATGGCCCCATTGATCCTTATGGCCCCATTGATTCCTATGGCCGCATTGATTCCTATGGCACCGTTGTTCCCTATTGCCATATTGATCCCTATAGTCCCTTTAATTCCTATGGCCCCGTTGATTTTTGTGGCCCCATTGATCGCTGTGGCCCCATTGATCCCTATGGACCCATTAATTCCTATTGCCCCATTGTACCCTATGGCCCCATAGATCCCTATGGCCTTAGTGAGTTCTATTACCAATTGATTCCTATGGTCCCATTGATCCCTATGGCCCCATTGATTCCTATGGCCCCATTGATTCCCATAGCCCCATCGATCCCTATGTCCACATTGAGTTCTATGGCCACATTGATCCCTATGGCCCCATGTAGTTCTATGGCCAAATTGATTGCTATGGCCCCATTGATCGCTGTGGCCCCATTGATCCCTATGGCCCCATTGAGTTCTATGGCCCCATTGATTCCTATGGCCCCATTGATTTTTATGGCCCCATTGAGTTCTATGGCCATATTGATTCCTATGGCCCCATTGATTTTTATGGCCCCTTTGAGTTCTAAGGCCCCATTGATTCCTATGGCCCCTCTGAGTTCTATGGTCCCACTGATTTTTATGGCCTCATTGATCCCTATGGCCCTATAGAGTTCTATGGCCCCACTGAGTTCTATGGCCCCACTGAGTTCTATGGCCCCATTGATGACTAAGGCCACATTGATTCCTATGGCCCCATTGATCCCTATGGCCCCATTGATCTCTATGGCCCCATTGAGTTCTATGGCCGCATGGATTCCTATGGCCTTATTGATCCCTATGGCCCCATTGATTCCTATAACCCCATTGATTCCTATGGCCCCATTGATCCCTATGGCCCCATTGATCCCTATGGCCCCATTGAGTTCTATGGCCGCATGGATTCCTATTGCCTTATTGATCCCTATGGCCCCATTGAGTTCTATGGCCCCATTGAGTTCTATGGCTCCATTGATTCCTATGGCCCCATTGAGTTCTATGGCCCCATTGATTCCTATGGCCCCATTGATTTTTATGGCCCTTTGAGTTCTATGGCCACATTGATTCCTATTGCCCCATTGAGTTCTTTGGCCCAATTGATCCCTATGGCCCCATTGGTACCTAAGACCCCATTGATTCCTATGGCCCCCCTGATTCCTATGGCCCCATTGATTCCTATAGTCCCATTAATCCCTACGGCCCCATTGAGTTCTATGGCCCCATTGAGTTCTATGGCCCCATTGATCGCTGTGGCCCCATTGAGTTCTATGTCCCCATTGATTTTTATGGCCCCTTTGAGTTCTACGGACGCATTGATTCCTATGTCCCCATTGAGTTCTACGGCCCAATTGATCCCTATGACCCCATTGAGTTCTATGGCTCCATTGAGTTCTAAGGCCCCATTGATTCCTATGGCCCCACTGATCCCTACGGCTCATTGATCCCTATGGCCCCATTGAGTTCTATGGCCCCATTGATTCCTATGGGCCCATTGTTCCCAATGGACCCATTGTTCCCTATTGCCCCATTGATTCCTATGGCTCCATTGAGTTCTATGGCCCCATTGATTCCTATGGCCCCATTGATCCCTATGGCCCCATTGATTCCTATGGCCCCATTGATTCCTATGGCCACATTGAGTTCTATGGCCCCATTGATTCCTATGGCCCCATTGATCCCTATGGATCCATTGTTCCCTATGGCCCCATTGAGTTCAATGGCCCCATTGATCCCTATGGCACCACTGATCCCTACGGCTCATTGATCCCTATGGCCCCATTGATTCCTATGGCCCCATTGATTCCTATGGCCCCATTGTTCCCTATGGCCCCATTGATTCCTATGTTCCCATTGATCCCTATAGCCTCATTGAGTTCTATGGCCCCATTGATCCCTATGGCCCCATTGATCCCTATGGCCCCATTGATTCCTATGGCCCCATTGATTCCTATGGCCCCATTGAGTTCTATGGCCCCATTGATTCCTATGGCCCCATTGTTCCCTATGGCCCCATTGTTCCCGATGGCCCCATTGAGTTCAATGGCCCCATTGATCCTTATGGCCCCATTGATCCTTATGGCCCCATTGATTCCTATGGCCCCATTGATTCCTATGGCCCAGTTGTTCCCTATTGCCCCATTGATCCCTATAGTCCCTTTAATTCCTATGGCCCCGTTGATTTTTGTGGCCCCATTGATCGCTGTGGCCCCATTGATCCCTATGGCCCCATTGATTCCTATTGCCCCATTGTACCCTATGGCCCCATTGATCACTATGGCCCCAGTGAGTTCTATTGCCCAATTGATTCCTATGGTCCCATTGATCCCTATGGCCCCATTGATTCCTATGGCCCCATTGATTCCTACAGCCCCATCGATCCCTATGTCCACATTGAGTTCTATGGCCCCATTGATCCCTATGGCCCCATTGATCCCTATGGCCCCATGTAGTTCTATGGCCACATTGATTGCTATGGCCCCATTGATCGCTGTGGCCCCATTGATCCCTATGGCCCCATTGATTCCTATGGCCCCATTGATTCCTATGGCCCCATTGATTTTTATGGCACCTTTGAGTTCTAAGGCCACATTGATTCCTATGGCCCCTCTGAGTTCTATGGTCCCACTGATTTTTATGGCCACATTGATCCCTATGTCCCTATAGAGTTCTATGGCCCCACTGAGTTCTATGGCCCCTCTGAGTTCTATGGTCCCACTGATTTTTATGGCCTCATTGATCCCTATGTCCCTATAGAGATCTATGGCCCCACTGAGTTCTATGGCCCCATTGAGTTCTATGGCCCCATTGATGACTATGGCCCCATTGACTCCTATGGCCCCATTGATCCCTACGGCCCCATTGATCTTTATGGCCCCTTTGAGTTCTATGGCCGCATGGATTCCTATGGCCTTATTGATCCCTATGTCCCCATTGATTCCTATGGCCCCATTGATCCCTATGGCCTCATTGATCCCTATGGCCCCATTGAGTTCTATGGCCCCATTGAGTTCTATGGCCCCATTGATCGCTGTGGCCCCATGTCGTGGTTTTATGATTTTTTGGTACTGGTATTCCACATCATGGCATCATGTAGTGCATTGGGAGTCAGGGAGAACTACATTCCCCAGAGGACTTTGCAATGCTTTGTTTCTTTTTCACGTGTTTTCCGCTCAGAGGGAACAGATAAAAACCCTCTGCGGTCACGGGACGTTCTCTCTCTTTCCTCTAGTATCACTTAGGAGTGGGTGCTCGCTGCCGTCCGCCTTCAGCATTAGCGTAAGGCCTTCGGTTTATCGGGCACTCACTCTCTCTCTCTCTCTCTCTCTCTCTCTCACTCGTTTTGTTTGATTAATTAGGCTTAATTCCAAATTGTATTGCATTATATTGTGTTATTTACTTCCTGATGTCTTATTTAGTAAATTAGCTTTTCCCCCTCAGATCGTTGCCGCTGTTTTGTTTTGGGGCTTATTTCCTTTTTTTTCCTTTTCCCCCTTCCCCCTGTCCGGGGTGTGGGCCTGTCGGTCTACTTCATCGGTTGTTGCGGGGCCGGGCCGAACGGGCCCACAAAACCCTGACACCCCATTGATTCCTATGGTCACATTGATCCCTATGGCCCCATTGATTCCTATGGCCCCATTGTTCCCTATGGCCCCATTGATTCCTATGGTCCCATTGATTCATGTGGCCCCAATGATCCCTATGGTCCATCTGATCCCTATGGCCCCATTGATTCCTATGGCCCGTTGATCCCTATGGCTTCATTGATCCCTATGGCCCCACTTAGTTCTATGGCCCCACTGATTCTTATGGCCCCATTGATTCCTATGTTCCCATTGATCCCTATAGCCTCATTGAGTTCTATGGCCCCATTGATTCCTATGGCCCCATTGATTCCTATGGTCCCATTGATTCCTGTGGCCCCATTGATTCCTATGGTCCCATTGATTCCTATGGCCCCTTTGATCCCTATGGCCCCATTGAGTTCTATGGCCCCATTGAGTTCTATGGCCCCATTGATTCCTATGGCCCCATTGATTTTTATGGCCCCTTTGAGTTCTATGGCCACATTGAGTTCTATGGCCCAATTGATCCCTATGACCCCATTGAGTTCTATGGCTGCATTGAGTTCTATGGCCCCATTGATCCCTATGGCCCCACTGATCCCTATGGCCACATTGATTCCTATGGCCCCAGTGATTCCTATGGTCCCATTGATCCCTATAGCCTCTTTGAGTTCTATGGCCCCATTGATTCCTATGGCCCCATTTATCCCTATGGCCCCATTGATTCCTATGGCCCCATTGATTCCTATGTTTCCATTGATCCCTATAGCCTCATTGAGTTCTATGGCCCCATTGATTCCTATGGCCCCATTGATCCCTATGGCCCCATTGATTCCTATGGCCCCATTGATTCCTATGGCCCCATTGAGTTCTATGGCCCCATTGATTCCTATGGCCCCATTGTTCCCTATGGCCCCATTGTTCCCGATGGCCCCATTGAGTTCAATGGCCCCATTGATCCTTATGGCCCCATTGATCCTTATGGCCCCATTGATTCCTATGGCCCCATTGATTCCTATGGCCCAGTTGTTCCCTATTGCCCCATTGATCCCTATAGTCTCTTTAATACCTATGGCCCCGTTGATTTTTGTGGCCCCATTGATCGTTGTGGCCCCATTGATCCCTATGGCCCCATAGATTCCTATTGGCCCATTGTACCCTATGGCCCCATTGATCGCTATGGCCCCACTGAGTTCTATTGCCCAATTGATTCATATGGTCCCCTTGATCCCTATGGCCCCATTGATTCCTATGGCCCCATTGATTCCTATAGCCCCATCGATCCCTATGTCCACATTGAGTTCTATGGCCCCATTAATCCGTATGGCCCCATTGATCCCTATGGCCCCATGTAGTTCTATGGCCACATTGATTGCTATGGCCCCATTGATCGCTGTGGCCCCATTGATCCCTATGGCCCCATTGATTCCTATGGCCCCATTGATTCCTATGGCCCCATTGATTTTTATGGCCCCTTTGAGTTCTAAGGCCACATTCATTCCTATGGCCCCTCTGAGTTCTATGGTCCCACTGATTTTTATGGCCTCATTGATCCCTATGTCCCTATAGAGTTCTATGGCCCCACTGAGTTCTATGGCCCCTCTGAGTTCTATGGTCCCACTGATTTTTATGGCCTCATTGATCCCTATGTCCCTATAGAGTTCTATGGCCCCACTGAGTTCTATGGCCCCATTGAGTTCTATGGCCCCATTGATTCCTATGGCCCCATTGATCCCTATGGTCCATCTGATCCCTATGGCCCCATTGATTCCTATGGCCCCATTGATCCCTATAGCCCCACTTAGTTCTATGGCCCCACTGATTCTTATGGCCCCATTGATTCCTATGTTCCCATTGATCCCTATGGTCCATCTGATCCCTATGGCCCCATTGATTCCTATGGCCCCATTGATCCCTATGGCCCCATGTCGTGGTTTTATGATTTTTTGGTACTGGTATTCCACATCATGGCATCATGTAGTGCATTGGGAGTCAGGGAGAACTACATTCCCCAGAGGACTTTGCAATGCTTTGTTTCTTTTTCACGTGTTTTCCGCTCAGAGGGAACAGATAAAAACCCTCTGCGGTCACGGGACGTTCTCTCTCTTTCCTCTAGTATCACTTAGGAGTGGGTGCTCGATGCCGTCCGCCTTCAGCATTAGCGTAAGTCCTTCGGTTTATCGGGCACTCACTCTCTCTCTCTCTCTCTCTCTCTCTCTCTCTCACTCGTTTTGTTTGATTAATTAGGCTTAATTCCAAATTGTATTGCATTATATTGTGTTATTTACTTCCTGATGTCTTATTTAGTAAATTAGCTTTTCCCCCTCAGATCGTTGCCGCTGTTTTGTTTTGGGGCTTATTTCCTTTTTTTTCCTTTTCCCCCTTCCCCCTGTCCGGGGTGTGGGCCTGTCGGTCTACTTCATCGGTTGTTGCGGGGCCGGGCCGAACGGGCCCACAAAACCCTGACACCCCATTGATTCCTATGGTCACATTGATCCCTATGGCCCCATTGATTCCTATGGCCCCATTGTTCCCTATGGCCCCATTGATTCCTATGGTCCCATTGATTCATGTGGCCCCAATGATCCCTATGGTCCATCTGATCCCTATGGCCCCATTGATTCCTATGGCCCGTTGATCCCTATGGCTTCATTGATCCCTATGGCCCCACTTAGTTCTATGGCCCCACTGATTCTTATGGCCCCATTGATTCCTATGTTCCCATTGATCCCTATAGCCTCATTGAGTTCTATGGCCCCATTGATTCCTATGGCCCCATTGATTCCTATGGTCCCATTGATTCCTGTGGCCCCATTGATTCCTATGGTCCCATTGATTCCTATGGCCCCTTTGATCCCTTTGGCCCCATTGAGTTCTATGGCCCCATTGAGTTCTATGGCCCCATTGATTCCTATGGCCCCATTGATTTTTATGGCCCCTTTGAGTTCTATGGCCACATTGAGTTCTATGGCCCAATTGATCCCTATGACCCCATTGAGTTCTATGGCTGCATTGAGTTCTATGGCCCCATTGATCCCTATGGCCCCACTGATCCCTATGGCCACATTGATTCCTATGGCCCCAGTGATTCCTATGGTCCCATTGATCCCTATAGCCTCTTTGAGTTCTATGGCCCCATTGATTCCTATGGCCCCATTTATCCCTATGGCCCCATTGATTCCTATGGCCCCATTGATTCCTATGTTTCCATTGATCCCTATAGCCTCATTGAGTTCTATGGCCCCATTGATTCCTATGGCCCCATTGATCCCTATGGCCCCATTGATTCCTATGGCCCCATTGATTCCTATGGCCCCATTGAGTTCTATGGCCCCATTGATTCCTATGGCCCCATTGTTCCCTATGGCCCCATTGTTCCCGATGGCCCCATTGAGTTCAATGGCCCCATTGATCCTTATGGCCCCATTGATCCTTATGGCCCCATTGATTCCTATGGCCCCATTGATTCCTATGGCCCAGTTGTTCCCTATTGCCCCATTGATCCCTATAGTCTCTTTAATACCTATGGCCCCGTTGATTTTTGTGGCCCCATTGATCGTTGTGGCCCCATTGATCCCTATGGCCCCATTGATTCCTATTGGCCCATTGTACCCTATGGCCCCATTGATCGCTATGGCCCCACTGAGTTCTATTGCCCAATTGATTCATATGGTCCCCTTGATCCCTATGGCCCCATTGATTCCTATGGCCCCATTGATTCCTATAGCCCCATCGATCCCTATGTCCACATTGAGTTCTATGGCCCCATTAATCCGTATGGCCCCATTGATCCCTATGGCCCCATGTAGTTCTATGGCCACATTGATTGCTATGGCCCCATTGATCGCTGTGGCCCCATTGATCCCTATGGCCCCATTGATTCCTATGGCCCCATTGATTCCTATGGCCCCATTGATTTTTATGGCCCCTTTGAGTTCTAAGGCCACATTCATTCCTATGGCCCCTCTGAGTTCTATGGTCCCACTGATTTTTATGGCCTCATTGATCCCTATGTCCCTATAGAGTTCTATGGCCCCACTGAGTTCTATGGCCCCTCTGAGTTCTATGGTCCCACTGATTTTTATGGCCTCATTGATCCCTATGTCCCTATAGAGTTCTATGGCCCCACTGAGTTCTATGGCCCCATTGAGTTCTATGGCCCCATTGATTCCTATGGCCCCATTGATCCCTATGGTCCATCTGATCCCTATGGCCCCATTGATTCCTATGGCCCCATTGATCCCTATAGCCCCACTTAGTTCTATGGCCCCACTGATTCTTATGGCCCCATTGATTCCTATGTTCCCATTGATCCCTATGGTCCATCTGATCCCTATGGCCCCATTGATTCCTATGGCCCCATTGATCCCTATGGCCCCATGTCGTGGTTTTATGATTTTTTGGTACTGGTATTCCACATCATGGCATCATGTAGTGCATTGGGAGTCAGGGAGAACTACATTCCCCAGAGGACTTTGCAATGCTTTGTTTCTTTTTCACGTGTTTTCCGCTCAGAGGGAACAGATAAAAACCCTCTGCGGTCACGGGACGTTCTCTCTCTTTCCTCTAGTATCACTTAGGAGTGGGTGCTCGATGCCGTCCGCCTTCAGCATTAGCGTAAGTCCTTCGGTTTATCGGGCACTCACTCTCTCTCTCTCTCTCTCTCTCTCTCTCTCTCACTCGTTTTGTTTGATTAATTAGGCTTAATTCCAAATTGTATTGCATTATATTGTGTTATTTACTTCCTGATGTCTTATTTAGTAAATTAGCTTTTCCCCCTCAGATCGTTGCCGCTGTTTTGTTTTGGGGCTTATTTCCTTTTTTTTCCTTTTCCCCCTTCCCCCTGTCCGGGGTGTGGGCCTGTCGGTCTACTTCATCGGTTGTTGCGGGGCCGGGCCGAACCGGCCCACAAAACCCTGACACCCCATTGATTCCTATGGTCACATTGATCCCTATGGCCCCATTGATTCCTATGGCCCCATTGTTCCCTATGGCCCCATTGATTCTTATGGTCCCATTGATTTCTGTGGCCCCAATGATCCCTATGGTCCATCTGATCCCTATGGCCCCATTGATTCCTATGGCCCGTTGATCCCTATGGCTTCATTGATCCCTATGGCCCCACTTAGTTCTATGGCCCCACTGATTCTTATGGCCCCATTGATTCCTATGTTCCCATTGATCCCTATAGTCTCATTGAGTTCTATGGCCCCATTGATTCCTATGGCCCCATTGATTCCTATGGTCCCATTGATTCCTGTGGCCCCATTGATTCCTATGGTCCCATTGATTCCTATGGCCCCTTTGATCCCTATGGCCCCATTGACTTCTAAGGCCCCATTGAGTTCTATGGCCCCATTGATTCCTATGGCCCCATTGATTTTTATGGCCCCTTTGAGTTCTATGGCCACATTGAGTTCTTTGGCCCAATTGATCCCTATGGCCCCATTGGTACCTAAGGCCCCATTGATTCCTATGGCCCCATTGATTCCTATAGTCCCATTAATCCCTACGGCCCCATTGATTCCTATGGCCGCATTGATCGCTGTGGCCCCATTGAGTTCTATGTCCCCATTGATTCCTATGGCCCCATTGAGTTCTATGGCCCAATTGATCCCTATGACCCCATTGAGTTCTATGGCTCCATTGAGTTCTATGGCCCCATTGATCCCTATGGTCGCAATGATCCCTACGGCCCCATTGAGTCCTATGGCCCCATTGAGTTCTATGGCCCCATTGACTCCTATGACCCCATTGATTCCTATGGCCCCATTGATCTTTATGGCCCCATTGAGTTCTATGGCCGCATGGATTCCTATGGCCTTATTGATCCCTATGTCCCCATTGATTCCTATGGCCCTATTGACTCCTATGGCCCCATTGATCTTTATGGCCCCATTGATCCCTATGGCCCCATTGAGTTCTATGGCCGCATGGATTCCTATTGCCTTATTGATCCCTAAGGCTCCATTGATCCCTATGGCCCCATTGAGTTCTATGGCCCCATTGATTCCTATGGCCCCATTGATTTTTATGGCCCCATTGAGTTCTATGGCCATATTGATTCCTATGGCCCCATTGATTTTTATGGCCCCACTGAGTTCTATGGCCCCACTGAGTTCTATGGCCCCATTGATGACTAAGGCCACATTGATTCCTATGGCCCCATTGATCCCTATGGCCCCATTGATCTCTATGGCCCCATTGAGTTCTATGGCCGCATGGATTCCTATGGCCTTATTGATCCCTATGGCCCCATTGATTCCTATAACCCCATTGATTCCTATGGCCCCATTGATCCCTATGGCCCCATTGAGTTCTATGGCCCCATTGATCGCTGTGGCCCCTTTGATCCGTATGGCCCCATTGAGTTCTATGGCCCCATTGAGTTCTATGGCTCCATTGATTCCTATGGCCCCATTGAGTTCTATGGCCCCATTGATTCCTATGGCCCCATTGATTTTTATGGCCCTTTGAGTTCTATGGCCACATTGATTCCTATTGCCCCATTGAGTTCTTTGGCCCAATTGATCCCTATGGCCCCATTGGTACCTAAGACCCCATTGATTCCTATGGCCCCCTTGATTCCTATGGCCCCATTGATTCCTATAGTCCCATTAATCCCTACGGCCCCATTGAGTTCTATGGCCCCATTGAGATCTATGGCCCCATTGATCGCTGTGGCCCCATTGAGTTCTATGTCCCCATTGATTTTTATGGCCCCTTTGAGTTCTACGGACGCTTTGATTCCTATGTCCCCATTGAGTTCTACGGCCCAATTGATCCCTATGACCCCATTGAGTTCTATGGCTCCATTGAGTTCTATGGCCCCATTGATTCCTATGGCCCCATTGATTTTTATGGCCCCATTGAGTTCTATGGCCATATTGATTCCTATGGCCCCATTGATTTTTATGGCCCCACTGAGTTCTATGGCCCCACTGAGTTCTATGGCCCCATTGATGACTAAGGCCACATTGATTCCTATGGCCCCATTGATCCCTATGGCCCCATTGATCTCTATGGCCCTATTGAGTTCTATGGCCGCATGGATTCCTATGGCCTTATTGATCCCTATGGCCCCATTGATTCCTATAACCCCATTGATTCCTATGGCCCCATTGATCCCTATGGCCCCATTGATCCCTATGGCCCCATTGAGTTCTATGGCCGCATGGATTCCTATTGCCTTATTGATCCCTATGGCCCCATTGATCCCTATGGCCCCATTGAGTTCTATGGCCCCATTGATCGCTGTGGCCCCTTTGATCCGTATGGCCCCATTGAGTTCTATGGCCCCATTGAGTTCTATGGCTCCATTGATTCCTATGGCCCCATTGAGTTCTATGGCCCCATTGATTCCTATGGCCCCATTGATTTTTATGGCCCTTTGAGTTCTATGGCCACATTGATTCCTATTGCCCCATTGAGTTCTTTGGCCCAATTGATCCCTATGGCCCCATTGGTACCTAAGACCCCATTGATTCCTATGGCCCCCTTGATTCCTATGGCCCCATTGATTCCTATAGTCCCATTAATCCCTACGGCCCCATTGAGTTCTATGGCCCCATTGAGTTCTATGGCCCCATTGATCGCTGTGGCCCCATTGAGTTCTATGTCCCCATTGATTTTTATGGCCCCTTTGAGTGCTACGGACGCTTTGATTCCTATGTCCCCATTGAGTTCTACGGCCCAATTGATCCCTATGACCCCATTGAGTTCTATGGCCCCATTGAGTTCTATGGCCCCATTGATTCCTATGGGCCCATTGTTCCCAATGGACCCATTGTTCCCTATGGCCCCATTGATTCCTATGGCTCCATTGAGTTCTATGGCCCCATTGATTCCTATGGCCCCATTGATCCCTATGGCCCCATTGATTCCTATGGCCCCATTGATTCCTATGGCCACATTGAGTTCTATGGCCCCATTGATTCCTATGGCCCCATTGTTCCCTATGGATCCATTGTTCCCTATGGCCCCATTGAGTTCAATGGCCCCATTGATCCCTATGGCACCACTGATCCCTACGGCTCATTGATCCCTATGGCCCCATTGATTCCTATGGCCCCATTGATTCCTATGGCCCCATTGTTCCCTATGGCCCCATTGATTCCTATGTTCCCATTGATCCCTATAGCCTCATTGAGTTCTATGGCCCCATTGATCCCTATGGCCCCATTGATTCCTATGGCCCCATTGATTTTTGTGGCCCCATTGATCGCTGTGGCCCCATTGATCCCTATGGCCCCATTGATTCCTATGGCCCCATTGTTCCCTATGGCCCCATTGTTCCCGATGGCCCCATTGAGTTCAATGGCCCCATTGATCCTTATGGCCCCATTGATTCCTATGGCCCCATTGATTCCTATGGCCCAGTTGTTCCCTATTGCCCCATTGATCCCTATAGTCCCTTTAATTCCTATGGCCCCGTTGATTTTTGTGGCCCCATTGATCGCTGTGGCCCCATTGATCCCTATGGCCCCATTGATTCCTATTGCCCCATTGTACCCTATGGCCCCATTGATCACTATGGCCCCAGTGAGTTCTATTGCCCAATTGATTCCTACGGTCCCATTGATCCCTATGGCCCCATTGATTCCTATGGCCCCATTGATTCCTACAGCCCCATCGATCCCTATGTCCACATTGAGTTCTATGGCCCCATTGATCCCTATGGCCCCATTGATCCCTATGGCCCCATGTAGTTCTATGGCCACATTGATTGCTATGGCCCCATTGATCGCTGTGGCCCCATTGATCCCTATGGCCCCATTGATTCCTATGGCCCCATTGATTCCTATGGCCCCATTGATTTTTATGGCACCTTTGAGTTCTAAGGCCACATTGATTCCTATGGCCCCTCTGAGTTCTATGGTCCCACTGATTTTTATGGCCACATTGATCCCTATGTCCCTATAGAGTTCTATGGCCCCACTGAGTTCTATGGCCCCTCTGAGTTCTATGGTCCCACTGATTTTTATGGCCTCATTGATCCCTATGTCCCTATAGAGATCTATGGCCCCACTGAGTTCTATGGCCCCATTGAGTTCTATGGCCCCATTGATGACTATGGCCCCATTGATTCCTATGGCCCCATTGATCCCTACGGCCCCATTGATCTTTATGGCCCCTTTGAGTTCTATGGCCGCATGGATTCCTATGGCCTTATTGATCCCTATGTCCCCATTGATTCCTATGGCCCCATTGATCCCTATGGCCTCATTGATCCCTATGGCCCCATTGAGTTCTATGGCCCCATTGAGTTCTATGGCCCCATTGATCGCTGTGGCCCCATGTCGTGGTTTTATGATTTTTTGGTACTGGTATTCCACATCATGGCATCATGTAGTGCATTGGGAGTCAGGGAGAACTACATTCCCCAGAGGACTTTGCAATGCTTTGTTTTTTTTCACGTGTTTTCCGCTCAGAGGGAACAGATAAAAACCCTCTGCGGTCACGGGACGTTCTCTCTCTTTCCTCTAGTATCACTTAGGAGTGGGTGCTCGCTGCCGTCCGCCTTCAGCATTAGCGTAAGGCCTTCGGTTTATCGGGCACTCACTCTCTCTCTCTCTCTCTCTCTCTCTCTCTCACTCGTTTTGTTTGATTAATTAGGCTTAATTCCAAATTGTATTGCATTATATTGTGTTATTTACTTCCTGATGTCTTATTTAGTAAATTAGCTTTTCCCCCTCAGATCGTTGCCGCTGTTTTGTTTTGGGGCTTATTTCCTTTTTTTTCCTTTTCCCCCTTCCCCCTGTCCGGGGTGTGGGCCTGTCGGTCTACTTCATCGGTTGTTGCGGGGCCGGGCCGAACCGGCCCACAAAACCCTGACACCCCATTGATTCCTATGGTCACATTGATCCCTATGGCCCCATTGATTCCTATGGCCCCATTGTTCCCTATGGCCCCATTGATTCCTATGGTCCCATTGATTCCTGTGGCCCCAATGATCCCTATGGTCCATCTGATCCCCATGGCCCCATTGATTCCTATGGCCCGTTGATCCCTATGGCTTCATTGATCCCTATGGCCCCACTTAGTTCTATGGCCCCACTGATTCTTATGGCCCCATTGATTCCTATGTTCCCATTGATCCCTATAGCCTCATTGAGTTCTATGGCCCCATTGATTCCTATGGCCCCATTGATTCCTATGGTCCCATTGATTCCTGTGGCCCCATTGATTCCTATGGTCCCATTGATTCCTATGGCCCCTTTGATCCCTATGGCCCCATTGAGTTCTATGGCCCCATTGAGTTCTATGGCCCCATTGATTCCTATGGCCCCATTGATTTTTATGGCCCCTTTGAGTTCTATGGCCACATTGAGTTCTTTGGCCCAATTGATCCCTATGGCCCCATTCGTACCTAAGGCCCCATTGATTCCTATGGCCCCATTGATTCCTATAGTCCCATTAATCCCTACGGCCCCATTGATTCCTATGGCCGCATTGATCGCTGTGGCCCCATTGAGTTCTATGTCCCCATTGATTCCTATGGCCCCATTGAGTTCTATGGCCCAATTGATCCCTATGACCCCATTGAGTTCTATGGCTCCATTGAGTTCTATGGCCCCATTGATCCCTATGGTCGCAATGATCCCTACGGCCCCATTGAGTCCTATGGCCCCATTGAGTTCTATGGCCCCATTGACTAATATGACCCCATTGATTCCTATGGCCCCATTGATCTTTATGGCCCCATTGAGTTCTATGGCCGCATGGATTCCTATGGCCTTATTGATCCCTATGTCCCCATTGATTCCTATGGCCCTATTGACTCCTATGGCCCCATTGATCTTTATGGCCCCATTGATCCCTATGGCCCCATTGAGTTCTATGGCCGCATGGATTCCTATTGCCTTATTGATCCCTAAGGCTCCATTGATCCCTATGGCCCCATTGATTCCTATGGCCCCATTGATTCCTATGACCCCATTGAGATCTATGGCCCCATTGATTCCTATGGCCCCATTGATCCCTACGGCCCCATTGATCTTTATGGCCCCTTTGAGTTCTATGGCCGCATGGATTCCTATGGCCTTATTGATCCCTATGTCCCCATTGATTCCTATGGCCCCATTGATCCCTATGGCCTCATTGATCCCTATGGCCCCATTGAGTTCTATGGCCCCATTGAGTTCTATGGCCCCATTGATCGCTGTGGCCCCATTGAGTTCTATGTCCCCATTGATTCCTATGGCCTTATTGATTTTTATGGCCCCTTTGAATTCTACGGCCACATTGATTCCTATGTCCCCATTGAGTTCTATGGCCCAATTGATCCCTATGACCCCATTGAGTTCTATGGCTGCATTGAGTTCTATGGCCCCATTGATCCCTATGGCCCCACTGATCCCTATGGCCACATTGATTCCTATGGCCCCAGTGATTCCTATGGTCCCATTGATCCCTATAGCCTCTTTGAGTTCTATGGCCCCATTGATTCCTATGGCCCCATTTATCCCTATGGCCCCATTGATTCCTATGGCCCCATTGATTCCTATGGCCCCATTGATTCCTATGGCCCCATTGTTCCCTATGGCCCCATTGTTCCCGATGGCCCCATTGAGTTCAATGGCCCCATTGATCCTTATGGCCCCATTGATCCTTATGGCCCCATTGATTCCTATGGCCCCATTGATTCCTATGGCCGAGTTGTTCCCTATTGCCCCATTGATCCCTATAGTCCCTTTAATTCCTATGGCCCCGTTGATTTTTGTGGCCCCATTGATCGCTGTGGCCCCACTGATCCCTACGGCTCATTGATCCCTATGGCCCCATTGAGTTCTATGGCCCCATTGATTCCTATGGCACCATTGTTCCCAATGGCCCCATTGATTCTTATGGCTCCATTGAGTTCTATGGCCCCACTGATTCCTGTGGCCCCATTGATCCCTATGGCCCCATTGATTCCTATGGCCCCATTGATTCCTATGGCCCCATTGAGTTCTATGTCCCCATTGATTCCTATGGCCCCATTGTTCCCTATGGCCCCATTGTTCCCTATGGCCCCATTGAGTTTAATGGCCACATTGATCCCTATGGCCCCACTGATCCCTACGGCTCATTGATCCCTATGGCCCCATTGAGTTCTATGGCCCCATTGATTCCTATGGCCCCACTGTTCCCTATGGCCCCATTGATTCCTATGTTTCCATTGATCCCTATAGCCTCATTGAGTTCTATGGCCCCATTGATTCCTATGGCCCCATTGATCCCTATGGCCCCATTGATTCCTATGGCCCCATTGATTCCTATGGCCCCATTGAGTTCTATGGCCCCATTGATTCCTATGGCCCCATTGTTCCCTATGGCCCCATTGTTCCCGATGGCCCCATTGAGTTCAATGGCCCCATTGATCCTTATGGCCCCATTGATCCTTATGGCCCCATTGATTCCTATGGCCCCATTGATTCCTATGGCCCAGTTGTTCCCTATTGCCCCATTGATCCCTATAGTCTCTTTAATTCCTATGGCCCCGTTGATTTTTGTGGCCCCATTGATCGCTGTGGCCCCATTGATCCCTATGGCCCCATTGATTCCTATTGCCCCATTGTACCCTATGGCCCCATTGATCACTATGGCCCCAGTGAGTTCTATTGCCCAATTGATTCCTATGGTCCCCTTGATCCCTATGGCCCCATTGATTCCTATGGCCCCATTGATTCCTATAGCCCCATCGATCCCTATGTCCACATTGAGTTCTATGGCCCCATTAATCCGTATGGCCCCATTGATCCCTATGGCCCCATGTAGTTCTATGGCCACATTGATTGCTATGGCCCCATTGATCGCTGTGGCCCCATTGATCCCTATGGCCCCATTGATTCCTATGGCCCCATTGATTCCTATGGCCCCATTGATTTTTATGGCCCCTTTGAGTTCTAAGGCCACATTCATTCCTATGGCCCCTCTGAGTTCTATGGTCCCACTGATTTTTATGGCCTCATTGATCCCTATGTCCCTATAGAGTTCTATGGCCCCACTGAGTTCTATGGCCCCTCTGAGTTCTATGGTCCCACTGATTTTTATGGCCTCATTGATCCCTATGTCCCTATAGAGTTCTATGGCCCCACTGAGTTCTATGGCCCCATTGAGTTCTATGGCCCCATTGATTCCTATGGCCCCATTGATCCCTATGGTCCATCTGATCCCTATGGCCCCATTGATCCCTATGGCCCCATTGATCCCTATGTCCCCATTGATTCCTATGGCCCCACTGATTCTTATGGCCCCATTGATTCCTATGTTCCCATTGATCCATATGGTCCATCTGATCCCTATGGCCCCATTGATTCCTATGGCCCCATTGATCCCTATGGCCCCATGTCGTGGTTTTATGATTTTTTGGTACTGGTATTCCACATCATGGCATCATGTAGTGCATTGGGAGTCAGGGAGAACTACATTCCCCAGAGGACTTTGCAATGCTTTGTTTCTTTTTCACGTGTTTTCCGCTCAGAGGGAACAGATAAAAACCCTCTGCGGTCACGGGACGTTCTCTCTCTTTCCTCTAGTATCACTTAGGAGTGGGTGCTCGCTGCCGTCCGCCTTCAGCATTAGCGTAAGGCCTTCGGTTTATCGGGCACTCACTCTCTCTCTCTCTCTCTCTCTCTCTCTCTCTCTCACTCGTTTTGTTTGATTAATTAGGCTTAATTCCAAATTGTATTGCATTATATTGTGTTATTTACTTCCTGATGTCTTATTTAGTAAATTAGCTTTTCCCCCTCAGATCGTTGCCGCTGTTTTATTTTGGGGCTTATTTCCTTTTTTTTCCTTTTCCCCCTTCCCCCTGTCCGGGGTGTGGGCCTGTCGGTCTACTTCATCGGTTGTTGCGGGGCCGGGCCGAACCGGCCCACAAAACCCTGACACCCCATTGATTCCTATGGTCACATTGATCCCTATGGCCCCATTGATTCCTATGGCCCCATTGTTCCCTATGGCCCCATTGATTCTTATGGTCCCATAGATTTCTGTGGCCCCAATGATCCCTATGGTCCATCTGATCCCTATGGCCCCATTGATTCCTATGGCCCGTTGATCCCTATGGCTTCATTGATCCCTATGGCCCCAATTAGTTCTATGGCCCCACTGATTCTTATGGCCCCATTGATTCCTATGTTCCCATTGATCCCTATAGCCTCATTGAGTTCTATGGCCCCATTGATTCCTATGGCCCCATTGATTCCTATGGCCCCATTGATTTTTGTGGCCCCATTGATCGCTGTGGCCCCATTGATCCCTATGGCCCCATTGATTCCTATTGCCCCATTGTACCCTATGGCCCCATTGATCACTATGGCCCCAGTGAGTTCTATTGCCCAATTGATTCCTACGGTCCCATTGATCCCTATGGCCCCATTGATTCCTATGGCCCCATTGATTCCTATGGCCCCATTGATTCCTACAGCCCCATCGATCCCTATGTCCACATTGAGTTCTATGGCCCCATTGATCCCTATGGCCCCATTGATCCCTATGGCCCCATGTAGTTCTATGGCCACATTGATTGCTATGGCCCCATTGATCGCTGTGGCCCCATTGATCCCTATGGCCCCATTGATTCCTATGGCCCCATTGATTTCTATGGCCCCATTGATTTTTATGGCACCTTTGAGTTCTAAAGCCACATTGATTCCTATGGCCCCTCTGAGTTCTATGGTCCCACTGATTTTTATGTCGACATTGATCCCTATGTCACTATAGGGTTCTATGGCCCCACTGAGTTCTATGGCCCCTCTGAGTTCTATGGTCCCACTGATTTTTATGGCCTCATTGATCCCTATGTCCCTATAGAGATCTATGGCCCCACTGAGTTCTATGGCCCCATTGAGTTCTATGGCCCCATTGATGACTATGGCCCCATTGATTCCTATGGCCCCATTGATCCCTACGGCCCCATTGATCTTTATGGCCCCTTTGAGTTCTATGGCCGCATGGATTCCTATGGCCTTATTGATCCCTATGTCCCCATTGATTCCTATGGCCCCATTGATCTCTATGGCCTCATTGATCCCTATGGCCCCATTGAGTTCTATGGCCCCATTGAGTTCTATGGCCCCATTGATCGCTGTGGCCCCATTGAGTTCTATGTCCCCATTGATTCCTATGGCCTTATTGATTTTTATGGCCCCTTTGAATTCTACGGCCACATTGATTCCTATGTGCCCATTGAGTTCTATGGCCCAATTGATCCCTATGACCCCATTGAGTTCTATGGCCCCATTGAGTTCTATGGCCCCATTGAGTTCTATGGCCCCATTGATCGCTGTGGCCCCATTGAGTTCTATGTCCCCATTGATTCCTATGGCCTTATTGATTTTTATGGCCCCTTTGAATTCTACGGCCACATTGATTCCTATGTGCCCATTGAGTTCTATGGCCCAATTGATCCCTATGACCCCATTGAGTTCTATGGCTCCATTGAGTTCTATGGCCCCATTGATCCCTATGGCCCCACTGATCCCTATGGCCACATTGATTCCTATGGCCCCAGTGATTCCTATGGTCCCATTGATCCCTATAGCCTCTTTGAGTTCTATGGCCCCATTGATTCCTATGGCCCCATTTATCCCTATGGCCCCATTGATTCCTATGGCCCCATTGATTCCTATGGCCCCATTGATTCCTAAGGCCCCATTGTTCCCAATGGCCCCATTGTTCCCGATGGCCCCATTGAGTTCAATGGCCCCATTGATCCTTATGGCCCCATTGATCCTTATGGCCCCATTGATTCCTATGGCCCCATTGATTCCTATGGCCGAGTTGTTCCCTATTGCCCCATTGATCCCTATAGTCCCTTTAATTCCTATGGCCCCGTTGATTTTTGTGGCCCCATTGATCGCTGTGGCCCCACTGATCCCTACGGCTCATTGATCCCTATGGCCCCATTGAGTTCTATGGCCCCATTGATTCCTATGGCACCATTGTTCCCAATGGCCCCATTGATTCTTATGGCTCCATTGAGTTCTATGGCCCCATTGATTCCTGTGGCCCCATTGATCCCTATGGCCCCATTGATTCCTATGGCCCCATTGATTCCTATGGCCCCATTGAGTTCTATGTCCCCATTGATTCCTATGGCCCCATTGTTCCCTATGGCCCCATTGTTCCCTGTGCCCCATTGAGTTTAATGGCCCCATTGATCCCTATGGCCCCACTGATCCCTACGGCTCATTGATCCCTATGGCCCCATTGAGTTCTATGGCCCCATTGATTCCTATGGCCCCACTGTTCCCTTCGGCCCATTGATTCCTATGTTTCCATTGATCCCTATAGCCTCATTGAGTTCTATGGCCCCATTGATTCCTATGGGCCCATTGATCCCTATGGCCCCATTGATTCCTATGGCACCATTGATTCCTATGGCCCCATTGAGTTCTATGGCCCCATTGATTCCTATGGCCCCATTGATCCCTACGGCCCCATTGATCTTTATGGCCCCTTTGAGTTCTATGGCCGCATGGATTCCTATGGCCTTATTGATCCCTATGTCCCCATTGATTCCTATGGCCCCATTGATCCCTATGGCCTCATTGATCCCTATGGCCCCATTGAGTTCTATGGCCCCATTGAGTTCTATGGCCCCATTGATCGCTGTGGCCCCATTGAGTTCTATGTCCCCATTGATTCCTATGGCCTTATTGATTTTTATGGCCCCTTTGAATTCTACGGCCACATTGATTCCTATGTCCCCATTGAGTTCTATGGCCCAATTGATCCCTATGACCCCATTGAGTTCTATGGCTGCATTGAGTTCTATGGCCCCATTGTTCCCTATGGCCCCACTGATCCCTATGGCCACATTGATTCCTATGGCCCCAGTGATTCCTATGGTCCCATTGATCCCTATAGCCTCTTTGAGTTCTATGGCCCCATTGATTCCTATGGCCCCATTTATCCCTATGGCCCCTTTGATTCCTATGGCCCCATTGATTCCTATGGCACCATTGATTCCTATGGCCCCATTGTTCCCTATGGCCCCATTGTTCCCGATGGCCCCATTGAGTTCAATGGCCCCATTGATCCTTATGGCCCCATTGATCCTTATGGCCCCATTGATTCCTATGGCCCCATTGATTCCTATGGCCGAGTTGTTCCCTATTGCCCCATTGATCCCTATAGTCCCTTTAATTCCTATGGCCCCGTTGATTTTTGTGGCCCCATTGATCGCTGTGGACCCACTGATCCCTACGGCTCATTGATCCCTATGGCCCCATTGAGTTCTATGGCCCCATTGATTCCTATGGCACCATTGTTCCCAATGGCCCCATTGATTCTTATGGCTCCATTGAGTTCTATGGCCCCATTGATTCCTGTGGCCCCATTGATCCCTATGGCCCCATTGATTCCTATGGCCCCATTGATTCCTATGGCCACATTGAGTTCTATGGCCCCATTGATTCCTATGGCCCCATTGTTCCCTATGGATCCATTGTTCCCTATGGCCCCATTGAGTTCAATGGCCCCATTGATCCCTATGGCACCACTGATCCCTACGGCTCATTGATCCCTATGGCCCCATTGATTCCTATGGCCCCATTGATTCCTATGGCCCCATTGTTCCCTATGGCCCCATTGATTCCTATGTTCCCATTGATCCCTATAGCCTCATTGAGTTCTATGGCCCCATTGATCCCTAAGGCCCCATTGATCCCTATGGCCCCATTGATTCCTATGGCCCCATTGATTCCTATGGCCCCATTGAGTTCTATGGCCCCATTGATTCCTATGGCCCCATTGTTCCCTATGGCCCCATTGTTCCCGATGGCCCCATTGAGTTCAATGGCCCCATTGATCCTTATGGCCCCATTGATCCTTATGGCCCCATTGATTCCTATGGCCCCATTGATTCCTATGGCCCAGTTGTTCCCTATTACCCCATTGATCCCTATAGTCCCTTTAATTCCTATGGCCCCGTTGATTTTTGTGGCCCCATTGATCGCTGTGGCCCCATTGATCCCTATGGCCCCATTGATTCCTATTGCCCCATTGTACCCTATGGCCCCATTGATCACTATGGCCCCAGTGAGTTCTATTGCCCAATTGATTCCTACGGTCCCATTGATCCCTATGGCCCCATTGATTCCTATGGCCCCATTGATTCCTACAGCCCCATCGATCCCTATGTCCACATTGAGTTCTATGGCCCCATTGATCCCTATGGCCCCATTGATCCCTATGGCCCCATGTAGTTCTATGGCCACATTGATTGCTATGGCCCCTTTGATCGCTGTGGCCCCATTGATCCCTATGGCCCCATTGATTCCTATGGCCCCATTGATTCCTATGGCCCCATTGATTTTTATGGCACCTTTGAGTTCTAAGGCCACATTGATTCCTATGGCCCCTCTGAGTTCTATGGTCCCACTGATTTTTATGGCCACATTGATCCCTATGTCCCTATAGAGTTCTATGGCCCCACTGAGTTCTATGGCCCCTCTGAGTTCTATGGTCCCACTGATTTTTATGGCCTCATTGATCCCTATGTCCCTATAGAGATCTATGGACCCACTGAGTTCTATGGCCCCATTGAGTTCTATGGCCCCATTGATGACTATGGCCCCATTGATTCCTATGGCCCCATTGATCCCTACGGCCCCATTGATCTTTATTGCCCCTTTGAGTTCTATGGCCGCATGGATTCCTATGGCCTTATTGATCCCTATGTCCCCATTGATTCCTATGGCCCCATTGATCCCTATGGCCTCATTGATCCCTATGGCCCCATTGAGTTCTATGGCCCCATTGAGTTCTATGGCCCCATTGATCGCTGTGGCCCCATGTCGTGGTTTTATGATTTTTTGGTACTGGTATTCCACATCATGGCATCATGTAGTGCATTGGGAGTCAGGGAGAACTACATTCCCCAGTGGACTTTGCAATGCTTTGTTTCTTTTTCACGTGTTTTCCGCTCAGAGGGAACAGATAAAAACCCTCTGCGGTCACGGGACGTTCTCTCTCTTTCCTCTAGTATCACTTAGGAGTGGGTGCTCGCTGCCGTCCGCCTTCAGCATTAGCGTAAGGCCTTCGGTTTATCGGGCACTCACTCTCTCTCTCTCTCTCTCTCTCTCTCTCTCTCTCTCACTCGTTTTGTTTGATTAATTAGGCTTAATTCCAAATTGTATTGCATTATATTGTGTTATTTACTTCCTGATGTCTTATTTAGTAAATTAGCTTTTCCCCCTCAGATCGTTGCCGCTGTTTTGTTTTGGGGCTTATTTCCTTTTTTTTCCTTTTCCCCCTTCCCCCTGTCCGGGGTGTGGGCCTGTCGGTCTACTTCATCGGTTGTTGCGGGGCCGGGCCGAACCGGCCCACAAAACCCTGACACCCCATTGATTCCTATGGTCACATTGATCCCTATGGCCCCATTGATTCCTATGGCCCCATTGTTCCCTATGGCCCCATTGATTCCTATGGTCCCATTGATTCCTGTGGCCCCAATGATCCCTATGGTCCATCTGATCCCTATGGCCCCATTGATTCCTATGGCACGTTGATCCCTATGGCTTCATTGATCCCTATGGCCCCACTTAGTTCTATGGCCCCACTGATTCTTATGGCCCCATTGATTCCTATGTTCCCATTGATCCCTATAGCCTCATTGAGTTCTATGGCCCCATTGATTCCTATGGCCCCATTGATTCCTATGGTCCCATTGATTCCTGTGGCCCCATTGATTCCTATGGTCCCATTGATTCCTATGGCCCCTTTGATCCCTATGGCCCCATTGAGTTCTATGGCCCCATTGAGTTCTATGGCCCCATTGATTCCTATGGCCCCATTGATTTTTATGGCCCCTTTGAGTTCTATGGCCACATTGAGTTCTTTGGCCCAATTGATCCCTATGGCCCCATTGGTACCTAAGGCCCCATTGATTCCTATGGCCCCATTGATTCCTATAGTCCCATTAATCCCTACGGCGCCATTGATTCCTATGGCCGCATTGATCGCTGTGGCCCCATTGAGTTCTATGTCCCCATTGATTCCTATGGCCCCATTGAGTTCTATGGCCCAATTGATCCCTATGACCCCATTGAGTTCTATGGCTCCATTGAGTTCTATGGCCCCATTGATCCCTATGGTCGCAATGATCCCTACGGCCCCATTGAGTCCTATGGCCCCATTGAGTTCTATGGCCCCATTGACTCCTATGACCCCATTGATTCCTATGGCCCCATTGATCTTTATGGCCCCATTGAGTTCTATGGCCGCATGGATTCCTATGGCCTTATTGATCCCTATGTCCCCATTGATTCCTATGGCCCTATTGACGCCTATGGCCCCATTGATCTTTATGGCCCCATTGATCCCTATGGCCCCATTGAGTTCTATGGCCGCATGGATTCCTATTGCCTTATTGATCCCTAAGGCTCCATTGATCCCTATGGCCCCATTGAGTTCTATGGCCCCATTGATCGCTGTGGCCCCTTTGTTCCATATGGCCCCATTGAGTTCTACGGCCCCATTGAGTTCTATGGCTTTATTGATTCCTACGGCCCCATTGAGTTCTATGGCCCCATTGATTCCTATGGCCCACTGATTTTTATGGCCCCTTTGAGTTCTATGGCCACATTGATTCCTATGGCCTTATTGATCCCTATGTCCCCATTGATTCCTATGGCCCCATTGATCCCTATGGCCTCATTGATCCCTATGGCCCCATTGAGTTCTATGGCCCCATTGAGTTCTATGGCCCCATTGATCGCTGTGGCCCCATTGAGTTCTATGTCCCCATTGATTCCTATGGCCTTATTGATTTTTATGGCCCCTTTGAATTCTACGGCCACATTGATTCCTATGTCCCCATTGAGTTCTATGGCCCAATTGATCCCTATGACCCCATTGAGTTCTATGGCTCCATTGAGTTCTATGGCCCCATTGATCCCTATGGCCCCACTGATCCCGATGGCCACATTGATTCCTATGGCCCCAGTGATTCCTATGGTCCCATTGATCCCTATAGCCTCTTTGAGTTCTATGGCCCCATTGATTCCTATGGCCCCATTTATCCCTATGGCCCCATTGATTCCTATGGCCCCATTGATTCCTAAGGCCCCATTGTTCCCAATGGCCCCATTGTTCCCGATGGCCCCATTGAGTTCAATGGCCCCATTGATCCTTATGGCCACATTGATCCTTATGGCCCCATTGATTCCTATGCCCCCATTGATTCCTATGGCCCCATTGTTCCCTATGGCCCCATTGATTCCTATGTTCCCATTGATCCCTATAGCCTCATTGAGTTCTATGGCCCCATTGATCCCTAAGGCCCCATTGATTCCTATGGCCCCATTGAGTTCTATGGCCCCATTGATTCCTATGGCCCCATTGTTCCCTATGGCCCCATTGTTCCCGATGGCCCCATTGAGTTCAATGGCCCCATTGATCCTTATGGCCCCATTGATCCTTATGGCCCCATTGATTCCTATGGCCCCATTGATTCCTATGGCCCAGTTGTTCCCTATTACCCCATTGATCCCTATAGTCCCTTTAATTCCTATGGCCCCGTTGATTTTTGTGGCCCCATTGATCGCTGTGGCCCCATTGATCCCTATGGCCCCATTGATTGCTATTGCCCCATTGTACCCTATGGCCCCATTGATCACTATGGCCCCAGTGAGTTCTATTGCCCAATTGATTCCTACGGTCCCATTGATCCCTATGGCCCCATTGATTCCTATGGCCCCATTGATTCCTACAGCCCCATCGATCCCTATGTCCACATTGAGTTCTATGGCCCCATTGATCCCTATGGCCCCATTGATCCCTTTGGCCCCATGTAGTTCTATGGCCACATTGATTGCTATGGCCCCATTGATCGCTGTGGCCCCATTGATTCCTATGGCCCCATTGATTTTTATGGCACCTTTGAGTTCTAAGGCCACATTGATTCCTATGGCCCCTCTGAGTTCTATGGTCCCACTGATTTTTATGGCCACATTGATCCCTATGTCCCTATAGAGTTCTATGGCCCCACTGAGTTCTATGGCCCCTCTGAGTTCTATGGTCCATCTGATTTTTATGGCCTCATTGATCCCTATGTCCCTATAGAGATCTATGGCCCCACTGAGTTCTATGGCCCCATTGAGTTCTATGGCCCCATTGATGACTATGGCCCCATTGATTCCTATGGCCCCATTGATCCCTACGGCCCCATTGATCTTTATGGCCCCTTTGAGTTCTATGGCCGCATGGATTCCTATGGCCTTATTGATCCCTATGTCCCCATTGATTCCTATGGCCCCATTGATCCCTATGGCCTCATTGATCCCTATGGCCCCATTGAGTTCTATGGCCCCATTGAGTTCTATGGCCCCATTGATCGCTGTGGCCCCATGTCGTGGTTTTATGATTTTTTGGTACTGGTATTCCACATCATGGCATCATGTAGTGCATTGGGAGTCAGGGAGAACTACATTCCCCAGAGGACTTTGCAATGCTTTGTTTCTTTTTCACGTGTTTTCCGCTCAGAGGGAACAGATAAAAACCCTCTGCGGTCACGGGACGTTCTCTCTCTTTCCTCTAGTATCACTTAGGAGTGGGTGCTCGCTGCCGTCCGCCTTCAGCATTAGCGTAAGGCCTTCGGTTCATCGGGCACTCACTCTCTCTCTCTCTCTCTCTCTCTCTCTCTCTCTCACTCGTTTTGTTTGATTAATTAGGCTTAATTCCAAATTGTATTGCATTATATTGTGTTATTTACTTCCTGATGTCTTATTTAGTAAATTAGCTTTTCCCCCTCAGATCGTTGCCGCTGTTTTGTTTTGGGGCTTATTTCCTTTTTTTTCCTTTTCCCCCTTCCCCCTGTCCGGGGTGTGGGCCTGTCGGTCTACTTCATCGGTTGTTGCGGGGCCGGGCCGAACCGGCCCACAAAACCCTGACACCCCATTGATTCCTATGGTCACATTGATCCCTATGGCCCCATTGATTCCTATGGCCCCATTGTTCCCTATGGCCCCATTGATTCCTATGGTCCCATTGATTCCTGTGGCCCCAATGATCCCTATGGTCCATCTGATCCCTATGGCCCCATTGATTCCTATGGCACGTTGATCCCTATGGCTTCATTGATCCCTATGGCCCCACTTAGTTCTATGGCCCCACTGATTCTTATGGCCCCATTGATTCCTATGTTCCCATTGATCCCTATAGCCTCATTGAGTTCTATGGCCCCATTGATTCCTATGGCCCCATTGATTCCTATGGTCCCATTGATTCCTGTGGCCCCATTGATTCCTATGGTCCCATTGATTCCTATGGCCCCTTTGATCCCTATGGCCCCATTGAGTTCTATGGCCCCATTGAGTTCTATGGCCCCATTGATTCCTATGGCCCCATTGATTTTTATGGCCCCTTTGAGTTCTATGGCCACATTGAGTTCTTTGGCCCAATTGATCCCTATGGCCCCATTGGTACCTAAGGCCCCATTGATTCCTATGGCCCCATTGATTCCTACAGTCCCATTAATCCCTACGGCCCCATTGATTCCTATGGCCGCATTGATCGCTGTGGCCCCATTGAGTTCTATGTCCCCATTGATTCCTATGGCCCCATTGAGTTCTATGGCCCAATTGATCCCTATGACCCCATTGAGTTCTATGGCTCCATTGAGTTCTATGGCCCCATTGATCCCTATGGTCGCAATGATCCCTACGGCCCCATTGAGTCCTATGGCCCCATTGAGTTCTATGGCCCCATTGACTCCTATGACCCCATTGATTCCTATGGCCCCATTGATCTTTATGGCCCCATTGAGTTCTATGGCCGCATGGATTCCTATGGCCTTATTGATCCCTATGTCCCCATTGATTCCTATGGCCCTATTGACTCCTATGGCCCCATTGATCTTTATGGCCCCATTGATCCCTATGGCCCCATTGAGTTCTATGGCCGCATGGATTCCTATTGCCTTATTGATCCCTAAGGCTCCATTGATCCCTATGGCCCCATTGAGTTCTATGGCCCCATTGATCGCTGTGGCCCCTTTGATCCATATGGCCCCATTGAGTTCTATGGCCCCATTGAGTTCTATGGCTTTATTGATTCCTACGGCCCCATTGAGTTCTATGGCCCCATTGATTCCTATGGCCCACTGATTTTTATGGCCCCTTTGAGTTCTATGGCCACATTGATTCCTATGGCCTTATTGATCCCTATGTCCCCATTGATTCCTATGGCCCCATTGATCCCTATGGCCTCATTGATCCCTATGGCCCCATTGAGTTCTATGGCCCCATTGAGTTCTATGGCCCCATTGATCGCTGTGGCCCCATTGAGTTCTATGTCCCCATTGATTCCTATGGCCTTATTGATTTTTATGGCCCCTTTGAATTCTACGGCCACATTGATTCCTATGTCCCCATTGAGTTCTATGGCCCAATTGATCCCTATGACCCCATTGAGTTCTATGGCTCCATTGAGTTCTATGGCCCCATTGATCCCTATGGCCCCACTGATCCCTATGGCCACATTGATTCCTATGGCCCCAGTGATTCCAATGGTCCCATTGATCCCTATAGCCTCTTTGAGTTCTATGGCCCCATTGATTCCTATGGCCCCATTTATCCCTATGGCCCCATTGATTCCTATGGCCCCATTGATTCCTATGGCCCCATTGATTCCTAAGGCCCCATTGTTCCCAATGGCCCCATTGTTCCCGATGGCCCATTGAGTTCAATGGCCCCATTGATCCTTATGGCCCCATTGATCCTTATGGCCCCATTGATTCCTATGGCCCCATTGATTCCTATGGCCGAGTTGTTCCCTATTAACCCATTGATCCCTATAGTCCCTTTAATTCCTATGGCCCCGTTGATTTTTGTGGCCCCATTGATCGCTGTGGCCCCACTGATCCCTACGGCTCATTGATCCTTATGGCCCCATTGAGTTCTATGGCCCCATTGATTCCTATGGCACCATTGTTCCCAATGGCCCCATTGATTCTTATGGCTCCATTGAGTTCTATGGCCCCATTGATCCCTAAGGCCCCATTGATCCCTATGGCCCCATTGATTCCTATGGCCCCATTGTTCCCTATGGCCCCATTGTTCCCTATGGCCCCATTGAGTTTAATGGCCCCATTGATCCCTATGGCCCCACTGATCCCTACGGCTCATTGATCCCTATGGCCCCATTGAGTTCTATGGCCCCATTGATTCCTATGGCCCCACTGTTCCCTATGGCCCCATTGATTCCTATGTTTCCATTGATCCCTATAGCCTCATTGAGTTCTATGGCCCCATTGATTCCTATGGCCGCATTGATCCCTATGGCCCCATTGATTCCTATGGCCCCATTGATTCCTATGGCCCCATTGAGTTCTAGGGCCCCATTGATTCCTATGGCCCCATTGATCCCTACGGCCCCATAGATCTTTATGGCCCCTTTGAGTTCTATGGCCGCATGGATTCCTATGGCCTTATTGATCCCTATGTCCCCATTGATTCCTATGGCCCCATTGATCCCTATGGCCTCATTGATCCCTATGGCCCCATTGAGTTCTATGGCCCCATTGAGTTCTATGGCCCCATTGATCGCTGTGGCCCCATTGATTTCTATGTCCCCATTGATTCCTATGGCCTTATTGATTTTTATGGCCCCTTTGAATTCTACGGCCACATTGATTCCTATGTCCCCATTGAGTTCTATGGCCCAATTGATCCCTATGACCCCATTGAGTTCTATGGCTCCATTGAGTTCTATGGCCCCATTGATCCCTATGGCCCCACTGATCCCTATGGCCACATTGATTCCTATGGCCCCAGTGATTCCTATGGTCCCATTGATCCCTATAGCCTCTTTGAGTTCTATGGCCCCATTGATTCCTATGGCCCCATTTATCCCTATGGCCCCATTGATTCCTATGGCCCCATTGATTCCTATGGCCCCATTGATTCCTATTGCCCCATTGTTCCCTATGGCCCCATTGTTCCCGATGGCCCCATTGAGTTCAATGGCCCCATTGATCCTTATGGCCCCATTGATCCTTATGGCCCCATTGATTCCTATGGCCCCATTGATTCCTATGGCCGAGTTGTTCCCTATTGCCCCATTGATCCCTATAGTCCCTTTAATTCCTATGGCCCCGTTGATTTTTGTGGCCCCATTGATCGCTGTGGACCCACTGATCCCTACGGCTCATTGATCCCTATGGCCCCATTGAGTTCTATGGCCCCATTGATTCCTATGGCACCATTGTTCCCAATGGCCCCATTGATTCTTATGGCTCCATTGAGTTCTATGGCCCCATTGATTCCTGTGGCCCCATTGGTCCCTATGGCCCCATTGATTCCTATGGCCCCATTGATTCCCATGGCCCCATTGAGTTCTATGTCCCCATTGATTCCTATGGCCCCATTGTTCCCTATGGCCCCATTGTTCCCTATGGCCCCATTGAGTTTAATGGCCCCATTGATTCCTTTGGCCCCACTGTTCCCTATGGCCCCATTGATTCCTATGTTTCCATTGATCCCTATAGCCTCAATGAGTTCTATGGCCCCATTGATTCCTATGGCCCCATTTATCCCTATGGCCCCATTGATTCCTATGGCCCCATTGATTCCTATGGCCCCATTGAGTTCTATGGCCCCATTGATTCCTATGGCCCCATTGTTCCCTATGGCCCCATTGATTCCTATGGCCCAGTTGTTCCCTATTGCCCCATTGATCCCTATAGTCTCTTTAATTCCTATGGCCCCGTTGATTTTTGTGGCCCCATTGATCGCTGTGGCCCCATTGATCCCTATGGCCCCATTGATTCCTATTGGCCCATTGTACCCTATGGCCCCATTGATCGCTATGGCCCCACTGAGTTCTATTGCCCAACTGATTCCTATGGTCCCCTTGATCCCTATGGCCCCATTGATTCCTATGGCCCCATTGATTCCTATAGCCCCATCGATCCCTATGTCCACATTGAGTTCTATGGCCCCATTAATCCGTATGGCCCCATTGATCCCTATGGCCCCATGTAGTTCTATGGCCACATTGATTGCTATGGCCCCATTGATCGCTGTGGCCCCATTGATCCCTATGGCCCCATTGATTCCTATGGCCCCATTGATTCCTATGGCCCCATTGATTTTTATGGCCCCTTTGAGTTCTAAGGCCACATTCATTCCTATGGCCCCTCTGAGTTCTATGGTCCCACTGATTTTTATGGCCTCATTGATCCCTATGTCCCTATAGAGTTCTATGGCCCCACTGAGTTCTATGGCCCCTCTGAGTTCTATGGTCCCACTGATTTTTATGGCCTCATTGATCCCTATGTCCCTATAGAGTTCTATGGCCCCACTGAGTTCTATGGCCCCATTGAGTTCTATGGCCCCATTGATGACTATGGCCCCATTGATTCCTATGGCCCCATTGATCCCTATGGTCCATCTGATCCCTATGGCCCCATTGATTCCTATGGCCCCATTGATCCCTATAGCCCCACTTAGTTCTATGGCTCCACTGATTCTTATGGCCCCATTGATTCCTATGTTCCCATTGATCCCTATGGTCCATCTGATCCCTATGGCCCCATTGATTCCTATGGCCCCATTGATCCCTATGGCCCCATGTCGTGGTTTTATGATTTTTTGGTACTGGTATTCCACATCATGGCATCATGTAGTGCTTTGGGAGTCAGGGAGAACTACATTCCCCAGAGGACTTTGCAATGCTTTGTTTCTTTTTCACGTGTTTTCCGCTCAGAGGGAACAGATAAAAACCCTCTGCGGTCACGGGACTTTCTCTCTCTTTCCTCTAGGATCACTTAGGAGTGGGTGCTCGCTGCCGTCCGCCTTCAGCATTAGCGTAAGGCCTTCGGTTTATCGTGCACTCACTCTCTCTCTCTCTCTCTCTCTCTCTCTCTCTCACTCGTTTTGTTTGATTAATTAGGCTTAATTCCAAATTGTATTGCATTATATTGTGTTATTTACTTCCTGATGTCTTATTTAGTAAATTAGCTTTTCCCCCTCAGATCGTTGCCGCTGTTTTGTTTTGGGGCTTATTTCCTTTTTTTTCCTTTTCCCCCTTCCCCCTGTCCGGGGTGTGGGCCTGTCGGTCTACTTCATCGGTTGTTGCGGGGCCGGGCCGAACCGGCCCACAAAACCCTGACACCCCATTGATTCCTATGGTCACATTGATCCCTATGGCCCCATTGATTCCTATGGCCCCATTGTTCCCTATGGCCCCATTGATTCCTATGGTCCCATTGATTCCTGTGGCCCCAATGATCCCTATGGTCCATCTGATCCCTATGGCCCCATTGATTCCTATGGCCCGTTGATCCCTATGGCTTCATTGATCCCTATGGCCCCACTTAGTTCTATGGCCCCACTGATTCTTATGGCCCCATTGATTCCTATGTTCCCATTGATCCCTATAGCCTCATTGAGTTCTATGGCCCCATTGATTCCTATGGCCCCATTGATTCCTATGGTCCCATTGATTCCTGTGGCCCCATTGATTCCTATGGCCCCATTGATTCCTATGGCCCCTTTGATCCCTATGGCCCCAATGAGTTCTATGGCCCCATTGAGTTCTATGGCCCCATTGATTCCTATGGCCCCATTGATTTTTATGGCCCCTTTGAGTTCTATGGCCACATTGAGTTCTTTGGCCCAATTGATCCCTATGCCCCCATTGGTACCTAAGGCCCCATTGATTCCTATGGCCCCATTGATTCCTATAGTCCCATTAATCCCTACGGCCCCATTGATTCCTATGGCCGCATTGATCGCTGTGGCCCCATTGAGTTCTATGTCCCCATTGATTCCTATGGCCCCATTGAGTTCTATGGCCCAATTGATCCCTATGACCCCATTGAGTTCTATGGCTCCATTGAGTTCTATGGCCCCATTGATCCCTATAGTCGCAATGATCCCTACGGCCCCATTGAGTCCTATGGCCCCATTGAGTTCTATGGCCCCATTGACTCCTATGACCCCATTGATTCCTATGGCCCCATTGATCTTTATGGCCCCATTGAGTTCTATGGCCGCATGGATTCCTATGGCCTTATTGATCCCTATGTCCCCATTGATTCCTATGGCCCTATTGACTCCTATGGCCCCATTGATCTTTATGGCCCCATTGATCCTTATGGCCCCATTGAGTTCTATGGCCGCATGGTTTCCTATTGCCTTATTGATCCCTAAGGCTCCATTGATCCCTATGGCCCCATTGAGTTCTATGGCCCCATTGATCGCTGTGGCCCCTTTGATCCATATGGCCCCATTGAGTTCTATGGCCCCATTGAGTTCTATGGCTTTATTGATTCCTACGGCCCCATTGAGTTCTATGGCCCCATTGATTCCTATGGCCCACTGATTTTTATGGCCCCTTTGAGTTCTATGGACACATTGATTCCTATGGCCCCATTGAGTTCTTTGGCCCAATTGATCACTATGGCCCGATTGGTACCTAAGGCCCCATTGATTCCTATGGCCCCATTGGTTCCTATAATCCCATTAATCCCGACGGCCCCATTGAGTTCTATGGCCCCATTGAGTTCTATGGCCCCATTGATCGCTGTGGCCCCATTGAGTTCTATGTCCCCAATGATTCCTATGGCCTTATTGATTTTTATGGACCCTTTGAATTCTACGGCCACATTGATTCCTATGTGCCCATTGAGTTCTATGGCCCAATTGATCCCTATGACCCCATTGAGTTCTATGGCTCCATTGAGTTCTATGGCCCCATTGATCCCTATGGCCCCACTGATCCCTATGGCCACATTGATTCCTATGGCCCCAGTGATTCCTATGGTCCCATTGATCCCTACGGCCTTATTGAGTTCTCTTGCCACATTGAGTTCTATGGCCCCACTGAGTTCTACGGCCCCATTGATTCCTATGGCCCCATTGATCCCTATGGCCCCATTGATCCCTATGGGCCTATGTAGTTCTATGGCCACATTGATTCCTATGGCCCCATTGATCGCTGTGGCCCCATTGATCCCTATGGCCCCATTGATTCCTATGGCCCCATTGATTCCTATGGCCCCATTGATTTTTATGGCCCCTTTGAGTTTCTAAGGCCACATTGATTCCTATGGCCCCTCTGAGTTCTATTGTCCCACTGATTTTTATGGCCTCATTGATCCCTATGGCCCTATAGAGTTCTATGGCCCCTCTGAGTTCTATGGCCCCTCTGAGTTCTATGGTCCCACTGATTTTTATGGCCTCATTGATCCCTATGGCCCCATTGAGTTCTATGGCCGCATTGATTCCTATGGCCTTATTGATCCCTAAGGCCCCATTGATTCCTATGGCCCCATTGATTCCTGTGGCCCCATTGATCCCTATGGTCCATCTGATCCCTATGGCCCCATTGACTTCTATGGCCGCATTGATTCCTATTGCCTTATTGATCCCTAAGGCCCCATTGATCCCTATGGCCCCATTGAGTTCTATGGCCCCATTGATCCCTATGGCCCCATTGGTACCTAAGGCCCCATTGATTCCTTTGGCCCCATTTATACCTATAGTCCCATTAATCCCTACGGCCACATTGAGTTCTATGGCCCCATTGAGTTCTATGGCCCCATTGATCGCGGTGGCACCATTGAGTTCTATGTCCCCATTGATTCCCATGGCCCCATTGATTTTTATGGCCCCTTTGAGTTTTACGGCCACATTGATTCCTATGTCCCCTTTGAGTTCTATGGCCCAATTGATCCCTATGACCCCATTGAGTTCTATGGCTCCACTGAGTTCTATGGCCCCTTTGATCCCTATGGCCCCACTGATCCCTATGGCCACATTGATTCCTATGGCCCCATTGATTCCTATGGTCCCATTGATTCCTGTGGCCCCATTGATCCCTATGGTCCATCTGATCCCTATGGCCCCATTGATTCCTATGGCCCCATTGATCCCTATGGCCCCACTTAGTTCTATGGCCCCACTGATTCTTATGGCCGCATTGATTCCTATGTTCCCATTGATCCCTATAGCCTCATTGAGTTCTATGGCCCCATTGATTCCTATGGCCCCATTGATTCCTATGGCCCCATTGATTCCTATGGTCCCATTGATTCCTATGGCCCTATTGATTTTTATGGCCCCTTTGAGTTTCTAAGGCCACATTGATTCCTATGGCCCCTCTGAGTTCTATGGTCCCACTGATTTTTATGGCCTCATTGATCCCTATGGCCCTATAGAGTTCTATGGCCCCTCTGAGTTCTATGGCCCCTCTGAGTTCCATGGTCCCACTGATTTTTATGGCCTCATTGATCCCTATGGCCCCATTGAGTTCTATGGCCGCATGGATTCCTATGGCCTTATTGATCCCTATGTTCCCATTGATTCCTATGGCCCCATTGAGTTCTATGTCCCCATTGATTCCTATGGCCCCATTGATCCCTATGGCCCCATTGAGTTCTATGGCCGCATGGATTCCTATTGCCTTATTGATCCCTAAGGCCCCATTGATCCCTATGGCCCCATTGAGTTCTATGGCCCCATTGATCCCTATGGCCCCATTGGTACCTAAGGCCCCATTGATTCCTATGGCCCCATTTATTCCTATAGTCCCATTAATCCCTACGGCCCCATTGAGTTCTATGGCCCCATTGATCGCTGTGGCCCCATTGGGTTCTATGTCCCCATTGATTCCTATGGCCCCATTGATTTTTATGGCCCCTTTGAGTTTTACGGCCACATTGATTCCTATGTCCCCATTGAGTTCTATGGCCCAATTGATCCCTATGACCCCATTGAGTTCTATTGCTCCACTGAGTTCTATGGCCCCATTGATCCCCATGGCCCCACTGATCCCTATGGCCACATTGATTCCTATGGCCCCATTGATTCCTATGGTCCCATTGATCCCTACGGCCCCATTGAGTTCTCTGGCCCCATTGAGTTCTATGGCCCCATTGAGTTCTATGGCCCCATTAATTCCCATGGCCCCATTGATTCCTATGGCCCCATTGATTTCAATGGCCCCATTGAGTTCTATGGCCCCATTGATCCCTATGGCCCCACTTAGTTCTATGGCCCCACTGATTCTTATGGCCCCATTGATTCCTATGTTCCCATTGATCCCTATAGCCTCTTTGAGTTCTATGGCCCCATTGATTCCTATGGCCCCATTGATTCCTATGGTCCCATTGATTCCTGTGGCCCCATTGATCCCTATGGTCCATCTGATCCCTATGGCCCCATTGAGTTCTATGGCCCCATTGATTCCTATGGCCTCATTGATTCCTATGGCCCCATTGATTTCAATGGCCCCATTGAGTTCTATGGCCCCATTGATTCCTATGGTCCCATTGATCACTGTGGCCCCATTGATTCCTATGGCCCCATTGATTTTTATGGTCCCATTGCTCCCTATGGCCCCATTGATTCCTATGGCCCCATTGATTCCTATGGCCCCATTGATTCCTATGGTCCATCTGATCCCTATGGCCCCATTGATCCCTATGGTCCATCTGATCCCTATGGCCCCATTGATTCCTATGGCCCCATTGATCCCTATGGCCCCACTTAGTTCTATGGCCCCACTGATTCTTATGGCCGCATTGATTCCTATGTTCCCATTGATCCCTATAGCCTCATTGAGTTCTATGGCCCCATTGATTCCTATGGCCCCATTGATTCCTATGGCCCCATTGATTCCTATGGTCCCATTGATTCCTGTGGCCCCATTGATCCCTATGGTCCATCTGATCCCTATGGCCCCATTGATTCCTATGGCCCCATTGATCCCTATGGCTTCATTGATCCCTATGGCCCCACTTAGTTCTATGGCCCCACTGATTCTTATGGCCCCATTGATTCCTATGTTCCAATTGATCCCTATAGCCTCATTGAGTTCTATGGCCCCATTGATTCCTATGGCCCCATTGTTCCCTATGGCCCCATTGAGTTCTATGGCCCATTGATTCCTATGGCCCCATTGATGTATATGGTCCCATTGATTCCTGTGGCCCCATTGATTCCTATGGTCCCATTGATTCCTATGGCCCCTTTGAGTCCTATGGTCCCATTGATTCCTATGGCCCCTTTGAGTTCTATGGTCCCATTGACCCCTATGGCCCCATTGGTACCTAAGGCCCCATTGATTCCTATGGCCCCATTGATTCCTATAGTCCCATTAATCCCTACGGCCCCATTGACTTCTATGGCCCCATTGAGTTCTATGGCCCAATTGATCCCAATGACCCCATTGAGTTCAGTTGCTCCTTTGAGTTCTATGGCCCCATTGATCCCTATGGCCCCACTGATCCCTATGGCCACATTGATTCCTATGGCCCCATTGATTCCTATGGTCCCATTGATCCCTACGGCCCCATTGATTCCTATGGCCCAATTGATTTCAATGGCCCCATTGAGTTCTATGGCCCCATTGATCCCTATGGTCCCATTGATCACTGTGGCCCCATTGATCTTTATGGCCCCATTGATTCCTATGGCCCCATTGATCCCTATGGTCCCATTGATCACTGTGGCCCCATTGATCTTTATGGCCCCATTGATTCCTATGGTCCCATTGATTCCTGTGGCCCCATTGATCCCTATGGTCTATCTGATCCCTATGGCCCCATTGATTCCTATGGCCCCATTGATCCCTATGGCCTCATTGATCCCTATGGCCCCACTTAGTTCTATGGCCCCACTGATTCTTATGGCCCCATTGATTCCTATGGCCCCATTGATTCCTATGGCCCCATTGTTCCCTATAGCCTCATTGAGTTCTATGGCCCCATTGATTCCTATGGCCCCATTGATTCCTATGGCCCCATTGATTCCTATGGTCCCATTGATTCCTGTGGCCCCATTGATCCCTATTGTCCATCTGATCCCGATGGCCCCATTGAGTTCTATGGCCCCATTGATTCCTATGGCCTCATTGATTCCTATGGCCCCATTGATTTCAATGGCCCCATTGAGTTCTATGGCCCCATTGATTCCTATGGTCCCATTGATCACTGTGGCCCCATTGATTCCTATGGCCCCATTGATTTTTATGGTCCCATTGCTCCCTATGGCCCCATTGATTCCTATGGCCCCATTGATTCCTATGGCCCCATTGATTCCTATGGTCCCATTGATTCCTGTGGCCCCATTGATCCCTATGGCCCCACTTAGTTCTATGGCCCCACTGATTCTTATGGCCCCATTGATTCCTATGTTCCCATTGATCCCTATAGCCTCATTGAGTTCTATGGCCACATTGATTCCTATGGCCCCATTGTTCCCTATGGCCCCATTGAGTTCTATGGCCCATTGATTCCTATGGCCCCATTGATTCCTATGGTCCCATTGATTCCTGTGGCCCCATTGATTCCTATGGTCCCATTGATTCCTATGGCCCCTTTGATCCCTATGGCCCCATAGAGTTCTATGGCCCCATTGAGTTCTATGGCCCCATTGATTCCTATGGTCCCATTGATTCCTATGGCCCCTTTGAGTCCTATGGTCCCATTGATTCCTATGGCCCCTTTGAGTTCTATGGCCACATTGAGTTTTTTGGCCCTAATGATCCCTATGGCCCCATTGAGTTCTAAGGCCACATTGATTCCTATGGCCCCATTGATTCCTATAGTCCCATTAATCCCTACGGCCCCATTGAGTTCTATGGCCCCATTGAGTTCTATGGCCCCATTGATCGCTGTGGCCCCTTTGAGTTCTATGTTCCCATTGATTCCTATGGCCCCATTGAGTTCTATGGCCCAATTGATCCCAATGACCCCATTGAATTCAATTGCTCCTTTGAGTTCTATGGCCCCATTGATCCCTATGGCCCCACTGATCCCTATGGCCACATTGATTCCTATGGCCCCATTGATTCCTATCGTCCCATTGATCCCTACGGCCCCATTGATTCCTATGGTCCAATAGATTTCAATGGACCCATTGAGTTCTATGGCCCCATTGATCCCTATGGTCCCATTGATCACTGTGGCCCCATTGATCTTTATGGCCCCATTGATTCCTATGGTCCCATTGATCCCTATGGCCCCATTGATTCCTATGGCCCCATTGATTCCTATGGTCCCATTGATTCCTGTGGCCCCATTGATCCCTATGGTCTATCTGAGCCCTATGGCCCCATTGATTCCTATGGCCCCATTGATTCCTATGGTCCCATTGATTCCTGTGGCCCCATTGATCCCTATGGTCTATCTGAGCCCTATGGCCCCATTGATTCCTATGGCCCCATTGATCCCTATGGCCTCATTGATCCCTATTGCCCCACTTAGTTCTATGGCCCCACTGATTCTTATGGCCCCATTGATTCCTATGTTCCCATTGATCCCTTTATCCTCATTGAGTTCTATGGCCCCATTGATCCCTATGGCCCCATTGATTCCTATGGCCCCATTGATTCCTATGGCCCCACTTATCCCTATGGCCACCTTGATTCCTATGGCCCCATTGTTCCCTATGGCCCCATTGAGTTCTATGGCCCCATTGATTCCTATGGCCCCATTGATTCCTATGGTCCCATTGATTCCTGTGGCCCCATTGATTCCTATGGTCCCATTGATCACTGTGGCCCCATTGATTCCTATGGCCCCATTGATTCCTATGGTCCCATTGATCCCTATGGCCCCATTGATTCCTATGGCCTCATTGATTCCTATGGCCCCATTGATTCCTATGGTCCCATTGATTCCTGTGGCCCCATTGATCCCTATGGTCCATCTGATCCCTATGGCACCATTGATTCCTATGTCCCCATTGATCCCTATGGCCCCACTTAGTTCTATGGCCCCACTGATTCTTATGGCCCCATTGATTCCTATGTTACCATTGATCCCTATAGCCTCATTGAGTTCTATGGCCCCATTGATTCCTATGGCCCCATTGATTCCTATGGCCCCATTGATTCCTATGGTCCCATTGATTCCTGTGGCCCCATTGATCCCTATGGTCCATCTGATCCCTATGGCCCCATTGAGTTCTATGGCCCCATTGATTCCTATGGCCCCATTGATTCCTATGGCCCCATTGATTTCAATGGCCCCATTGAGTTCTATGGCCCCATTGATTCCTATGGTCCCATTGATCACTGTGGCCCCATTGATTCCTATGGCCCCATTGATTTTTATGGTCCCATTGATCCCTATGGCCCCATTGATTCCTATGGCCCCATTGATTCCTATGGCCCCATTGATTCCTATGGTCCCATTGATTCCTGTGGCCCCATTGATCCCTATGATCCATCTGATCCCTATGGCCCCATTGATTCCTATGGCCCCATTGATCCCTATGGCCCCACTTAGTTCTATGGCCCCACTGATTCTTATGGCCCCATTTATTCCTATGTTCCCATTGATCCCTATAGCCTCATTGAGTTCTATGGCCCCATTGATCCCTATGGCCCCATTGATTCCTATGGCCCCATTGATTCCTATGGTCCCATTGATTCCTGTGGCCCCATTGATCCTTATGGTCCATCTGATCCCTATGGCCCCATTGATTCCTATGGCCCCATTGATCCCTATGGCCACATTGATCCCTATGGCCCCACTTAGTTCTATGGCCCCACTGATTCTTATGGCCCCATTGATTCCTATGTTCCCATTGATCCCTATAGCCTCATTGAGTTCTATGGCCCCATTGATTCCTATGGCCCCATTGTTCCCTATGGCCCCATTGAGTTCTATGGCCCATTTGATCCCTATGGCCCCACTGATTCCTATGGTCCCATTGATTCCTGTGGCCCCATTGATTCCTATGGTCCAATTGATTCCTATGGCCCCTTTGTTCCCTATGGCCCCATAGAGTTCTATGGCCCCATTGAGTTCTATGGCCCCATTGATTCCTATGGCCCCATTGTTCCCTATGGCCCCATTGAGTTCAATGGCCCATTTGATCCCTATGGCCCCATTGATTTCAATGGCCCCATTGAGTTCTATGGCCCCATTGATTCCTATGGTCCCATTGATCACTGTGGCCCCATTGATCTTTATGGCCCCATTGATTCCTATGGTCCCATTGATTTTTATGGCCCCTTTGAGTTCTACGGACGCATTGATTCCTATGTCCCCATTGAGTTCTACGGCCCAATTGATCCCTATGACCCCATTGAGTTCTATGGCTCCATTGAGTTCTATGGCCCCATTGATTCCTATGGCCCCACTGATCCCTATGGCTCATTGATCCCTATGGCCCCATTGAGTTCTATGGCCCCATTGATTCCTATGGGCCCATTGTTCCCAATGGCCCCATTGTTCCCTATGGCCACATTGATTCCTATGGCTCCATTGAGTTCTATGGCCCCGTTGATTCCTATGGCCCCATTGATTCCTATGGTCACATTGAGTTCTATGGCCCCATTGATTCCTATGGCCCCATTGTTCCCTACGGCCCCATTGTTCCCTATGGCCCCATTGAGTTCAATGGCCCCATTGATCCCTATGGCACCACTGATCCCTACGGCTCATTGATCCCTATGGCCCCATTGATCCCTATGGCCCCATTGATTCCTATGGCCCCATTGTTCCCTATGGCCCCATTTATTCCTATGTTCCCATTGATCCCTATAGCCTCATTGAGTTCTATGGCCCCATTGATCCCTATGGTCCATCTGATCCCTATGGCCCCATTGAGTTCTATGGCCCCATTGATTCCTATGGCCTCATTGATTCCTATGGCCCCATTGATTTCAATGGCCCCATTGAGTTCTATGGCCCCATTGATTCCTATGGTCCCATTGATCACTGTGGCCCCATTGATTCCTATGGCCCCATTGATTTTTATGGTCCCATTGATCCCTATGGCCCCATTGATTCCTATGGCCCCATTGATTCCTATGGCCCCATTGATTCCTATGGTCCCATTGATTCCTGTGGCCCCATTGATCCCTATGGTCCATCTGATCCCTATGGCCCCATTGATTCCTATGGCCCCATTGATCCCTATGGCCCCACTTAGTTCTATGGCCCCACTGATTCTTATGGCCCCATTGATTCCTATGTTCCCATTGATCCCTATAGCCTCATTGAGTACTATGGCCCCATTGATTCCTATGGCCCCATTGTTCCCTATGGCCCCATTGAGTTCTATGGCCCCATTGATTCCTATGGCTCCATTGATTCTTACGGTCCCATTGATTCCTGTGGCCCCATTGATTCCTATGGTCCCATTGATTCCTATGGCCCCATTGATTCCTATGGTCCCATTAATCCCTACGGCCCCATTGAGTTCTATGGCCCCATTGAGTTCTATGGCCCCATTGATTCCTATGGCCTTATTGATTCCTATAGTCCCATTGATCGCTGTGGCCCCATTGAGTTCTATGGCCCCATTGATTCCTGTGGCCCCATTGAGTTCTATGGCCCCACTGATTCCTATGGCCCCATTGAGCTCTATGGCCCTATTGATCCCTGTGGCGCCATTGATCCCTGTGGCAACATTGATCCATAGATTCATAGATTCAGGAGGTTGGAAAGGACTTGCAAGTTCATCTAGTCCAACCATCCTCACACCACCATCCCTACCCACCAAGCTACTAAATCAAATCCCCCTTCACCTCATCTAAACGCTTCTTGAACAGCGCTAGGGACGTTGCCTCAACCCCCTCCCTAGGCAGCCCATTCCAGTGCCGGACCACTCTCTCAGAGAAAAAATGTTTCCTCAAGTCTAATCTAAATCTTCTTCGGCACAACTTGTGGCCATTCCCTCTTGTCCTGTCATTGGTTACCTGGGAGAAGAGGCCGACCCCCTCCTTACCACAGCCTCCCTTCAGGAAGTGGTAGAGTGCGATGAGGTCTCCTTTGAGCCTCCTTTTCTCCAGGCTAATCAATCCCAGCTCCCTCAGCCGCTCCTCGTAAGACTTGTGCTCCAGACCCCTCACAGCTTTGTCGCCCTTCTCTGAACACGCTCCAGGGCCTCGATGTCTCTCTTGTAGTGAGGGGCCCAACACTGAACACAGTACTCGAGGTACAGGGGATGATCCCCTCCCTGCTCCTGCTGGCCACGCTGTTCCTAATCCAGGCCAGGATGCCGTTGGCCTTCTTGGCCACCTGGGCACACTGCCGGCTCATGCTGGGCATCAACCAACACCCCCAGGTCCTTTTCCTCTGTACAGTCCTCAAGCTGTTCTGCCCCAAGCCTATAGCATTGCATGGGGTTATTGTGGCCAAATACAACACCCGGCACTTGGCCTTATTGAACCTCATCCCATTGACCTCAGCCCAGCTGTTCAGCCTGTCCAGATCCCGCTGAAGGGCCTCCCTACCCTCAGGCACATCCACACATCCTCCCAACTCGGTGTCATTTGCAAACTGACTGAGGGTACACTCAGTCCCCTTGTCCAGGTCATCAATAAATAGATTAAACAGTATTGGCCCCAATACCGACCCCTGGGGGATACCACTCGTGGTGGGACGCCAGCTGGACTTAACACCGTTCGCCACCACGACAGTATAAACATATATATCTTTACACAAATATACAAATTTAGATTTTTTTACATAAAAATATAAATTTATCTTTCTATATGAATACATAAATTTATCTTTTGATGTAAATATATAAAAGTATACTTCTCAAAAGAGCTGTCAGGCTCCAGAACGTGCGGCCTGGGGAGGTGTTGCAGACACCGACCCCGGGGCTGTGAAGGAGCGTTTCGCCCTCACGCTGAGGGCCACGGTTCAGTAGAACTGCTGGGGACGGCGTGACCTCGTAGGTTGGGTTCTCCGAACGCTGCTGCCAATTGCCCAGCCCTCCAGTTTGGCGAGATCTCTCAGCAGGACGTCCTAAGGGAGTCAGGAGCTCACCACAAATCCGTGCGATCCGCAAACCTGCTCAGTGTGTGCCACGGTTTTATGATTTTGGGGCATTGGTATTCCACATCGTAACATCATGGAGTGCATGAAGAGTCAAAGAGTAAGGGCTCCAGCTCCGCGGATCATCAGTAGTTATGGGTGTACCTGTCCCAGAAGAGAACTCCATTTCCCAGAGCACTGTGCGATGCTTTGTATTTTTACGTATTTTCTGCTCAGAGGAAAAGATATCAACTGCTCGTGTGTCACGGGACGCTCTCTTTCCTTCGGGATCACTCGGCAGTGGGTGCTCGCTGCCGTTCGCCTTCAGCGTTAGCGTAAGGCCTTCGGTTTATCAGACACTCTCTTGCTCATTTTATTTGATTCATTAGCCTCAATTCCAATTAGATCGTATTAGATTGTGTCATTTTGCTGCCTGAGATCTTATTTAGTGAATTAGCTTTCTTCCTCAGATCGTTGCCGCTGCTTTGTTCCTAGGCCCATCTCCCTTTTCCCTTTCCCCTTTCCTGGGCCGTGGTTCCCCCACACCAATGGTCGCGGAACCGTGCCAACCCAGCCCGGTAAATCGTTGACAGCGTGCCTTCAGGTCCCGCACCCAGGTCAATTATGAAAACATTACGAACCACTGGCCGTGAGATTTCTGTTCTCCCACGGCTAGCTGCCGTCGCAAGGCCGGCCCAGCTCCGTGCTTCGTTAGCGCCAGGGACTTGCTGGAGCAGATCATTGGAAGCCACGGTTACAGGTTGACAAAGAACTGTAATGGTGGCTGTGATGCTGAGAAATCCCTTCTTTGTCTCACGAAGCAGAAAGGCCATGCCCTGATCCCCGGAGCCATGGAGGGGAGATCCTGTCCCTCATGCTGGCACAGGGCCCCTCCTGGGGCATTGAGATGGAGGTTTGTGTGATGTCAAATGAAAGACAAGGGAACAGCAGCACTCTGCGTGGGGTGCAAGATATTGCGAGGCCCAAGTCCCACGTGGGCAATGTGTCTCATCATAGGATTTGGGTGTGAGAAGGGCCCAGTCTGAACAAGCGCTCAATCACAATGGAACTTTGAACTTCAGATCTCTCAGGCCCAAGGTGGAGGGATGTATGGGAACTGCTGAATCACAGCCTGAACCACTGATGGATCACCTGAGGCACTGAGTCAGCTGCAGGGGCACAACTGAGTGTGATTGGAAGGGGTGCAGTTTGACTCCACCTCTCCCAAGACCCCATTGAAGGGCTGACCACCACCGGTGGGGAAGGATCTCTGGTTGGAGATCCCTCCCTGGTGGAGTTATCGGCGAGCCTCGACCATCACCAAGGTGAGCCAATCTCTTCTGCTATTTGTTTGTATACCATCTACTTAAAGCCTACCGAAAATATACCACCTTTCGCACCATTTCCTTGAGTGCTTTCCTCGGGGTTATTTGACCTACAGAGGTGGTTTGTTTTCCTGCTCCAGCAATTAATCGGACAGGCTTCGGTGCCCCGATCCCTTAAAAAAAAAAACCCTCCGATCTTTCAAACTTTGCGTGGACCGCTCCTCATCTTTCTGCATCACTTAGAGAAAAAGAAGAAGTCATTCTCTTTACGGGATTACTGTCACCATATTAAGAATCCTTTCCATCTCACACGTGCGGAAGAGCTCCTTCACCTCCTTGAATACTTTGAGCCCTCCTTTTGATGCCTAATTAAGTTGTAATCAATCCTTTGCAGCATTGCATCTCCCACTTTGTCATCCTGTGATGCATGAGGGCAGCTGAGCCTTATGGTTTTAGGTAAGCGAGAAACAGTTCTTGTCGTTAAGGGCACGCTTTTCTTTCACACTTTGAAATGCCGTTTCTCAGTCCTTAAAAGCATTCCCTTCTTCACCGACCGTGGCTTGTGAAGAAGGAAAGTCAGCTTTAGGATGTTTGGGATTTTGTTTTTAGGCCACACTGATCGACTCGGCGCTTCTTAGGAATTACCCATTTATTACTTAGGCAGAAATTGACGACAGGAAAATGCTCAGCGGGAATGCCAGGTTTGGCACACCCGGATCAGAAATCCCAAAACCTGCACGATTTCTGACTTCTTCGTGTTTGATGCACCGTTACCTCTGCCAAACGAAGGCAAGACGCTGAGTTATGAGACGACGGTAAATGTGACGTGCCAGGAACGCGTTACAAAGAGAACAGTTCCGTGGTAAAACAGTGAAGGAAGGATAACCACGCAATGGCCCCAACATCTTGTTTGTTGGAACTGCTGCTCCGTTGAGCTGCCATGCGCCTATTTTGAAGGCGTGTGGTTTGGCTAATATTTCACAATTGCACATATTTTTTTTTCATGTTATCCTGTATAGGATGTGTACGTTGTCTGCATGCATATGCAGGACATCCCAGAATACACAGCTGCTGTGTCGCAACAGCTCAGTGCTCTCTGCTGCTGACCAACAGTGCTTTATCACTGCGCTCTCCTACGTACACACAGTGATATAAAATACCTAACGCCACACAAGAAACACCAGCTTTTTCACAAGTGTTTACCGCACAGAAAAAAGAAAAAAACAAAAACAAATGCATGCCAGCAGTGAACGCTCACAATGGCAAGCTGAACTGTTCGTCATCCCTTGGTCTGCACCTCAGGCGGATTCTCCTGGAGTTGCGTCTGAGTGCTTTTGAAGACTCAGTCTTCAAAAGCACTGAGTCTGAGTGCTTTTTGAAGACGCCTTTGCAGACAAGCTGAGGTACGGCTGTAAGGCCTGTGGGAAGAGGAGCTGGGAGCAATAGGTGCTCTCTAGGGGACAAGGGGAGGGCCGGGGTCCATCACCCTAGCCAGCACCGGGGCAGCCGGGGGCACCGGAGCAGCCACAGGGGCCCATCCCTAGCGCTGTTCAAGAAGCGTTTAGATGAGGTGCTAAGGGATTGGATTGAGTAGCTTGGTGGGTAGGGATGGTGGTGGGAGGACGGTTGGACTAGATGATCTTGGAGGTCCTTTCCAACCTCATGTATCTATGAAATTGGTCCACTGGGTGAGCTCAGTGGCCCCATAGCCAGGCAGGACTGTGTGGAGCTGGAGCCCAGCCTGGCTGCAGCCTCACTAAAGCAGGAGCTGATGGTCCTGGTATGAGGTGGGGCCTGATCAGCTCCAGGATACCCAAGTGGGTCAGGCCGAGCGGTTTGAGTCCTCAGGCCCTGACATTATCTCACCGAGAGGACACAATAAAATAATGCGCGGGGTTGTTCATGTGCTTTGCAGGTATTGAGATCTGTCTGAAAAATTGGTTTATATTGGTTTATACAGTCAGCAGTCAATTCCATATGTGCAGCTTTGCACATATACATACCACATTACTGAGATGTCGATGACATCTGAGCACCTCAGCAAAATCAGTCCCTGCCAATGACCGATATAACAGCTAAGTTTCCTTTCCCCCCTTTTTCCTTCCCTCCTTTTCCCCCCATTCCTTCCTTCCTTCCCCCCCCATTCCTTCCTTCCTTCCCCCCCCTATTCCTTCCCTCCTTCCCCCCCTTATTCCTTCCTTCCTTCCTTCCCCCCCTTTTTCCTTCCTTCCTTCCCCCCCGCAAACGATGATTGCGTCCTCCTGCTGTTCCTGTTGTCTCCCCCAATCTTGTTGTTCCCCCTGAACCCCGACCATAACATTTTGTTATTCCCCTCAACCCCAAACTACTTTATAACATGTTTTGGTTTCATGGAATGTTCTGGGCCCCGATGATGCATGCGCATCAGGACTGGGGGGAGGTGGGATGCCCTCATCCTGCTGCACATGCTGATTCCAACCCCCATGGACCGGAGCAGTGGACGGTGTGGACTGCATCTCTGGTATAATCAACAAAGGATCACACCTCGATACTGATCTGAATCCACGTTGCTGTCTTTGCCTTGAGAACCCTAATTCTGTCTATTGTTCTGACATTCATTTTTTGTCCTTGTAGATGTTTGCCGTGGAAACGTTTGCTGCGTCTTTCTACTGATCCGTCCGGGCCTCAAACTACTTTGTGCCAACACAAAGCGTAGGAGAGCTGCATCTCCTTCCCTCCTGAGTGCAGCCTTCATCCTCCAGCGCCCTTCTCCTGACACCCTCATTTCCAGCAGGCAAGGAATCAAGAGTGCCCTCGTTTGCTTCATGTCCCAGCTCCCCTCCCAGCTTCGGCAGTGCCTCCCAGCCCACCAAAACTGTCCGTCCCCACCGTGCCCCGTGCCGCCGCTGAATCCCTTCCAGTCTATGCCGACCTCAGCTGAAATACAGAGCAGGGAGAGAGCCTCAGGAAGATCCGGGCCAAGAGATGTGTGGGAGAAGTCCAGTTGTCATGGGGAGGTGAAGGGGTGGGAAAAGATCCCTATTTCTAAGTGACAAACTGAGATGTTGTGGTGGAAGAAGCTGTGTGCTTGGCAGTGGAAGAGCACAGCCACTCAGGAACCAACTGAACGATGCCCCTCCGGCATTTCACGCCTTTTAACTTCGCCTGCTGTAACCAAACTTTTACTTTTCTACCTCTCCTCCAAAACCACAACAAAAAATGACAACTCACTTGTTTCTCTCGCGCCACGATCTTCCTGTCCTGTTCATGGATTTGATCATTCTTCAATTCCAGAACGTGTCTGAAGCTCCTCAGATTTTCTTCTTAGGGCAGATACGGAGCTTTTGCCATCTAGGTAACGTGCCAGCAATTTGTCTGTGTCGGCCACAAATGCATCTTCAGCCGTGAGGTGAAGATTCCCAAAAGTCTACCCAGCAGTTTAGGACTGATGGTGCAATGAAGGGCAGATGGAGGCGGCCTCCCCAGCAGATCTGAACCCTGACATTCTCCTGTGGCACACCCCTTTCTGTGGGCAGCCGCTGGAACTTTCCTCATGGCCTGCTTCGTGGTTCGATGCTGCTGATCCATGGCTTTCTGGGTGTCTTGGACTGTGACCCACACTAGTGAGCTGCCTTGGAGTAGCGGGCGTTGACATCACGGGGAAACAGCAAAATCTGTCCTGTCATTATATAAACTAAGTACTGCAGCGGGCATGGAAGGCGCTGACGCTACCTGTCTCCATGGCCAAGCCGTTTTCAGACACTTGTGCTCCTTTCCTAAGGAGTTTTCCCCCCTAAAAGCCTCCAGAGCCCCTCACCCACCCTACTATGTCCATTCCCCATCCCCCACCATCTTGCTTACGTGGCTGTGCTGTGACCACGCTGAAATGACCCAAATTAAAGAAAACCCATTTTAGGTTTCTTTCATTTCAGATAAATAATTGCAGAAAGTGTTCGCTTGCACACTGTAAATTAATAACTTGGCCCCAGTAGACAGCAGCTGAACAAATATTTAATGGCCAGACAGGTCCGTCCACAGAAGCCGAGGAAAAAAATGAGGCAGTGCAGAGAACATCAGAGAAGTTTGCTCAGAATGTGAACAGGACGAGTGTGAAAAGACGAGAAGAGAAAGAGAGGAAGAAGATGAACGCGTGAGATAGAGCACAGGGAATGTTTCGGAAACGGAGCTACACAGGTTGAGTGAGAGAACAGAGGATAGAGGGAAGACCACTGACAGCAGCCCTGCGCTGAACTGTGTTCAGGACAAAGCCATCGGCGCCGATGTTCCCACAGGATTCAAGATCTGGGGTCATGACTGAGGTGTGAGCCCCCGGCCTCGGGGTGGGACCCCATTGCTAACACTGCTGTGTGCCATACGCAGAAGCACAGATCTCGATGGCTACGTAACAATAGTTGCCAACTACCTTCACCTGCTCCTCACTGTTTTTGTTCAAAGCCTCCTCAGACGGGTTTGCTTTGGCCTTCAGGGACTGGCTCTGGAAGGGGAGGGTGCCTACCTGGTCCTGGAGGAGAGGAGAAATGAGCACACTGCTGTGTTATCGATCACCCCTCTCACATTCACACAGCCCAGTCTGAGCTGTGCCACCACCAGGGGAGATGACCACGGCTCAGAAACCACTGCCAGGCGAATTTTTAACACAAGGACACTTGAACGTACGATGGGCTTATCGTAACGAAGTGCCTTGGGGGAGCCCGAGATCCCTGCAATGCCTGCAGCTAGCTGGCAGTGGCTGCCACTGCTCCGTGACATGTCTTCAGCGCTAAATCACCCCGTCACCTCGGCACGAATAAGAACAACCAGGCCTCCTCCAGACAGCGGGCGTTTATGGCGCGGGCGTGAAAGAGATCTGCTGAACAGTTTCTGCGGTCTGAACAGATTCTCATCGTGCTTTCTCTACCTTTGTAGGCAACATTCCATCCTGCTCGGGGGCTCCTGAGAGGATAATGAGCAGCCGTGAGTTAACGGAGTGGGCTTTGAATGGCATCTCGGAGCTACCGGTGGGAACAATGTGCTATTTTAAGCAGTCTCATTTCTGTTCCCATGAAAGGCATCCCTGCACCTTCCATACACCTGCAAAAGCTGCGGTCGCTGCGAGGCCACGTTCTGTGTTTTGTGTTTGTCATTTCTCAGCTGTAACGCTGCATCAGTGTGCGCTGCAGGATAGGCTGACACACCTGGAGCTGCCAATGCTGCACGAGGAGCACAGTGACGAGTGCTGCGTGTAACAGTACGCACCAGTTGGGGTTTTTCTAAATCGTAATGATCTCTGACCAGGCAATCAAACAGAGCTGACACTTTGTGCTCACACAAGGTTTCCAAAGTTAACACGAACCCCAGCTGCGCTTTTCTCCCTCTAGGTCTGCCTGCTCTTCCCTTCCAGATGCTGTATAATTCGAATCAGGCAAAGCAGGGAGAAGAGCCCAAGGGGCAGCGTGGCTGCTCACCTTTGGATGGAGCAGAAGAGGCCTTCAGAGAAGCTGAGCCTGGCACAGGGGTCCCTGTGCTGGAGGGATGTGTGGGGACCCACGGGAGCCGTGGCCTCGCAATGGGCACCACAAACTACAGCTGGGAGGAAGCGAGGACCCAGTGTGCTCTGCCAGCACCGCTGTGGGGTGGGAAATAACAGAACTGCTAACCTGGAGGCACGGCTGCATCTGTTCAAAGCTTTCCTTTAATTGTGTTTTCTCCAGTTCGCAAGCAGCAGCCAGTTCTGGGGAAGACACACAGACACGACATCGCTAAGTGAAGTCCAGCAGAGCAGGGGATGGGAGCACAGAGGCTGGGAGCCAGGCACCGCATGGGAAACAGCTTCAGGGCACGGAGGTTGAGGAAGAAACCAGCAGTAACACGCCATGGGGTTCTGGGAGAACTGCTTTGAGGATCAGCATTTCCCAGCCTTGCAGCGGTCCCTGTACGTCTGCGTGGTCAAATTTGGATTTCTCACATCTGTCAGCTCCCAGGGGCTGTGATCCAAAAAGGTTCAGTATAAAAGCGGGCAAACAACTACGGCAGGGTGAGTATCTCCAAGCCAACGGGTTTGAAAGTGGGTACATTGACGAGTTTGGATTGCAGTTTCTTTGGGGAGATAAAAAGGGGAGCCAGCAGCTTGGACGCAAAAAGGCAAATAACGGTGCTTGGCCAGGAGCTGCGGAGGACCTGTAAGGTTTAACGACGCTGTCACACCCTGGAGACAAAATGTCCTCTATTTCTAGTACATGATTAAGGGTTTCACTGCTAGAAAAGTTGCCTCGGACTGATTAATAACCAGAAGTTAATCAACAAAGTGGAATAGTTTACCCTCCAACCCAAGGGCATGAGACTGGCATTCGGTACTGTGTGGGAACTGCTGGATCACGGCCTGAACCACTGATGGATCACCTGAGGCGAGCACTGAGTCAGCCGCAGGGCCACAGGTGAAGGTAACGTACCTGTGCGATCGGAAGGGGTGGGGTCTGGCTCCACCTCTCCCAGACCCCATTGAAGGGCTGACCACCACCAGGGAAGGATCTCTGGTTGGGGATCCCTCTGTAGTGGAGTAATCAGCGAGCCTCAACCATCATCATGGTGAGCCTCTCTTTCCTTACTAGTTATCTGTATGTCATCTACTTAAGCCCATCTAAAATATACCGTCTTCGGCACTATTTCTTTTGGGTGCTATTCTTGGGGGTTATTTGCCCTACAAGTAATTAAATGTTAGAGGAAGCACCGTGAATGTGATTGTTTTCAGAGTATTCCTGAAGTAGGTGGTTTACTTTTTGGTACTGATAAAGAGATGCTAGGGCTTCATACTAATCTAAAGTTTTAGTCATTCTGATTAATATGAGTTCTTCTTCTGAGAGGAAGAAATGCACTTTGTCTCAATGTTGCCTTCAGATTTTTCCATTACTCCTGAAGCCAGACCGTGCGACGTGTTTTTGGTCAGAATAATTTACAACAGGCTCAGGAGGGAAGACCGAGTTTCCCTACAGCACAGCAGGGAGGCAGGGGAGGATCGACGACTGGCCGAGTGATATGCTCCTCCAGTGCTGATTCTCCTAAAATAAATGGGTTATCATCACTGAATTCTGGGCTTAAAGGCAAATACAGGGGAAAAAAAATAGCTCTGGAAGTGCTTTTGTTTCTGTAATGCGATCAACAAAAGCCCGGAGGCACTTTTGTGCCTTCTTGGAGAAGCAGAACAGCTGACGTTCTCAGGTTAGTCTGAGCTGTGTCAGAAAACTGTTCGGAGCAGTGTTGACTTGCTTGGAAATCAATCTTTGCACTGAGTGTTCTAGCAAGAAGTTATACTGGGGACGAGGGATTCGGAAATAGTGCATCAGGCGCTGTTTGTTTCCTCTGCTTTTATTTCACTCAAACTTCGTGAAAATGCATGCCTGAAATTTTCCGTTCTCCGAGTAGGAATGTTACTGGAGAAGAGCCTTGGGCAGACTGCTCCGCAGCAGAAGGAGGAGTGGCAGGCCCTCTGACTGGAGGGGCTTTGTAACAGATGTGCTCCGTGTTTCCCCAGATGACTTGAGGGGAAGAAATTCACAAAGAGCCATTCCGGGACACGGCAGCGTTTCTCTGACGGAGGACTTGGATGCTTGGTGAGATGGACGAGTGCAAATCGAGGAGAAACAGAAGCACCTGAGGGAAGGGACAGTGATGCCTGGCTTTGAACACAAGGCTAAGCTTTCTCCGGAGATGCTGAGGATTAGAAAGAGAGTGAGTGGTAGAAAACATTATACTGCTTTTATTTATTTATTTTTCTCTTGATTTGCTTCCTTGAGGCCTCGTGTAATCACACAAGGGTTAGAGCCAGTCTTCTGGCCTACAGCAGCCTTTACTACAAAGTAAGCTGACCTAGGGATGGCAGGGGGTCAAACAGCAATTTATTTTTACTGTAACAAATATACCAGGATGTAGAATTCCTTTCCACTTCTGAAAGGTGAAGTGGAATGATCAAAGCATTAGATATCCGGAGCCTAGCATTCCTGCTGCCCGAGTTCTTCCTGCTGCCGCTGTTCAAAGCATTTTTCTGTTGTGACTTGACAGGCCTCTGGGTTTCTGATCAAAGAAACTTGTAAGGACAAATACAATTCTGTAGCTCTTCCAATGTGTTGTTTTTGTTTTCTCAGCTTCAGAACATGAGGTTCAACTCCACCTCGTTGGCATTTTAACCAGACTTTCTCAGGACATTGCTGCAACAGCTACAGCTACCCCAGTGTGATACTGCAGGGGATACCCTGGGGGAGGGTGACCAGCCCACAGAAAAGATTAAGGGCTGGGAAGAAACACTGTCCTAGGACTATCAAGACAGCACTTGCACTCAAATTTTAATATTTTTCAGCTATCATTTCGCTGCTTGAAGTGGAAGTACATCAAGAGGTGGTTTTTTTTGTGTGTTAGAAGAAAATGCTTCTGAGAGAGTAGATGAATTTCCTAGTAGTGATGAGCCTTAAGCTGCTTTATCTGGGAAACAGGTCCTTCTTCAAGGAATTTTTGTGCAGCAGAGGACAACACAAGGAGCTGCTGTCAGTATCAGATTATTTGGAGATTGGACACCACCAGCAGTTTTGCAGGAATGAGATGTTGCCATTAATGCTTGCCATTAATGTTCCTTTGGGTGAAAGTGGTTTAACTGCTGATCTTGGAATACAAGCAGACAAGCTGGCTGGCCGGCATCACTTTGCTCTGTAACTCGGACCCTCTTTACCTCTGGGGAAGAGGGAGGGGCTGTTCTTGTTGAGCTTTTGAGTCCGACACAAGCGCGTATTGTACTACTTGTGCCGGACTGCAGAATCTGGGACAGAGGAAAAGAAAATCCTCCACTGGACTGCAGTCCGCATTCAACATGTTGAAAATATTGTTAGAAAACTCCTGCTTAATTTAGGCACAGACTTAGGGCGAGTGTTAGTCACTTAGTCCTAGAGGCTATCACTTGTGTTCTCCATCAGTAGCGTGTCATCACAGACCAGACAGACGCCTGACCTCGTCCTTGGTCACTTAAAAAGTACAGAGCTGAGCCTTACTCTGGTTGGGCCTTGCTCATTTAAGCTGAGAAGCAACTCTTAAAACCTCTCACGCTTTCCAAACTGTCCAAGACTTCGTAAAATTCTGGTGTAGCTCCTTGCACTTGGTAACTGGTCGAGGAGGTCTTATCCTACTTAACTACAGCTTGTAGGAATGATTCCCATGCCAAACTCCTGCAGAGCAGAGGAGCATCTCCCCAGGCACGTGTCCATCGCACTCTGCAAAGCACAGGGGCTGAGAGTGAATGCCTGGAGCTGTGTGCAATGCAGCCTGTGAGGCTGGGAAGGAGTTGGCTTTCCCTCAGTGAGATGCCATTGTTAGGAAATATCTCCCTGAGGTCCTTCAGAGCTGTGAGCTCTTCAGGATGCAAATCTTTCCCATAGCCTGAAGAACAAAGTCCAGGGAAGAAGCAGAGAGAGCTGTGTGCATGGAAATGCTGTGGGGTTGGTGAAATGAATGTTAGATGTCCTTTGTAAGAAGGGCAGTGATGAGATCTTGCTCACGTCCCTTGAGAAAGGGTGGGCGTTGTGTGATGCGCAGTCGTTTCCTCTTCTCTCAGCAGGGTCTGGCTTCTTTGAAAGGGAACACGGGAGTGTATTCTCCTTCCATCTCCAAACTTTGCTGTTTCACAGCAACTGGAAAGAAGCCCAGTGAGCTCCCCTTATCCTGCATGAAGCAGCAGTGAATCCCTTTGCCTCTCAGGTCTCAGTCACAGCCATTCACACTGAGTGCAGCAGAAGTGCTCAGGATTTCTGACTTCACCGAGCACCCTTTGGGCATCATGAGTAGGATGAGACCACGGAGGAGAAAAAGCATCCCTACAACTTTGATTTGCAACGCACGTCTTTCTTGTGTCAGTTGTACAGACGCCTACAAGTACTTCTGCTGTAGAAGTGATCTCATCTGACCAACTCTGAAAAGAAAATCTGTGACCACAGCACCAGCACATTCCTCACAGGGACATGGCTGTTTCCTTCCGAGAAGGAAGGCAGAGGCCTTCATGGCAGACACAACCTCATGAAGTGTAGCTTACATCACTGACCTCAAGAAGCATTTCCCCCATTGCAAGACCTGTCACTGACTTCTGTACTCCTTGACCAGGTCCTCATGCCCACAGGTGCTGATACCCAGCAGTACCAAATGCCCAACAGCAGCTCCATCAGCGAGTTCCTCCTGCTGGCGTTGGCAGACACGCGGCAGCTGCAGCTCCTGCACTTCTGGCTCTTCCTGGGCATTTCCCTGGCTGCCCTCCTGGGCAACGGCCTCAGCAGCACAGCCGCAGCCTGTGACCACGGCCTGCACACCCCCATGTACCTCTTTGTCCTCAACCTCGCCCTCCTCGACCTGGGCTGCATCTCCACCACTCTCTCCAAAGCCGCGGCCAATGCCCTCTGGGACACCAGGGCCATCTCCTACTTGGGATGTGCTGCACAGGTTTTCTTCTTTCTTTCTTTCTTTCTACTTCTTTCTTCGTCTCAGCAGAGTATTCCCTTCTCACAGTTAAGTCCTATGACCGCTTTGTTGCCATCTGCAATCCCCTGCACTACGGGACCCTCCTGGGCAGGAGAGCTTGTGTCACCGTGGCAGCAGCTGCCTGGGGCACTGGGTTTTTCTATTCCCTGCTGCACGCTGCCAATACATTTTCACTGCCACTCTGCCAAGGCAATGTTTTGAATCAATTCTTCGGTGAAATCCCCCAAATGTTAAAGCTCTCCTGCTCGCAGCCATACCTCAGGAAAGTTTGGCTTATTGTGGTTAGTGTCTCTTTGTATCTTGGGTGCTTTGTTTTCATTGTGCTGTCCTACGTGCAGATCTTCAGGGCAGTGCTGAGGATGCCCTCTGTGCTCGGCCGGCACAAAGCCTTCTCCACGTGCCTCCCTCACCTGGCCGTGGTCCCCCTCTTTGTCTACACTGCCACGTTTGCCTACCTGAAGCATCCTCCTATCTCTTCTCCATTCCTGGACCTCCTGGTGTCATTTCTGTACTCGGTGGTGCCTCCAGCAGTGAATCCTCTCATCTACAGCCTGAGGAACCAGGAGCTCAAGGTTGCAGTGAGCAATACGTACTTCTGCGCCCAAAAAATGCGCATCAGCCTAACAGGATCCCCATGGTAATTCACAATCCCTTGTTTATATTTGCCTTCATTATTGTTTCCACTGCCACGACTTTGATTTAATAAGAAGTTTTCTTCTTGGCCTGCTACATATCGTTCATGTTTTGGCACACTCAACTCATGTACCTATAGATCAAGGCTCTCTGTTGATAAATACAATAAAGAAGCCAGCAGAAATTCATTTGTCTCCATTCCTTTGTTTTCCCATCTTCACTGAAACGGGGAGAGCAACTCACGTATGCAGGAGCAGTTCAGGGGCCAAGAGCCCAGCTGCACCACGGAGCAGCAGCCTCAGTGTTCACGGGGGGCTACCCCTCACTGCCCCGTGGGCCTGTCTTCTCATCTGTCTTTGAAAACGGGCTGCTGCTTCCCAGGTCCAATGGCCACAGACGGCAGCAGGACACTGTTGTGGTTTTGTGGTTTTGATGCCGGTATTCCACATCAGAACATCATGCAGGCCGTTAAGGAGTTAATGCTGTGGGAGCAGGGGAGGGGCGGAGCTCCGCACCGGACGGGAGGCCCGCGCTTTTTGGTGGCGCGCTCTCCGGGCGGCTGTGAGGAGTTCAGCACGTGTAACGTAAGCTCCCAGTTTTCTGGTTTGGAAATTTTGTCTCTCTCTCTCAATTGTTCAATTTTATTAGATTTAGTAAAGTTACCGTTCCTTCTCAGATCGTGCCGTTGTGTTTTTCTTTACAGACCCTCAATCCCCTCTGTTTCCCCTCCCCCTGGAGCGCGCGGCTCTGCTGAGGCGGCCGCGCGGCAGTTTTTTTTTCCCTCTCCCTTTCTTTTTCCCTTCTCGGTTCCCCCTTGGGTTACTGTCACGGATAACACCGTGACACATTATTGGTGGAGAATGCGGGCAATGCAGTATTTGTACCCCACTGTAAAACTGGTGCTGAGTGGACTAAGGGTTTTCATGTACCTTGGAGCATGTTGGTGTCTTTTTAAGCTCCTCATGTTCAGCACCAGAGTCATATCTGCATACAGCTGCTTTAGTGTGCTGATGGGGTTACCCCCCTCCTGCCTAAACGCCCTGGTTAATATGACAGATTATACGGCGTTTGGATTGGTTTCCAGGTACTCTTTTCAGGTTTTTACCTACGTTCAAGATGTCAGCCTGGCAACTGTGTTATCCATTTTTCTGCATGTACTCTCTGTAACAGTCATTTACATCCTGTGTAGGAAGCTTTCCTCAAAACCAGAGAGTGTTGAATGGCAGGGAAGGTGGGAAAAAATAGGAAAGAAATTAGAAGCGTGGGGAACCCCGGTGCTGTGTGATTTTGATCTTGAGCACCTGCGGGATCCTGAGAAATTCAGTGAGTGTTTAGGTAAGGAGTCATGTGACTCAGGGAGATCTGAGAAGGAACGGATTGTTTGGGGCCTGGCTTGTGCTTATCGAGCTATAATTGATATTCTGGAGAGAAATGGTTTCCAAACCGAAGTTCAGAGCAAAAATGAAAACCCTGAGGTTAAACCTGACCAATCACAGGAAGCACTGGCATCCGTGTCGGTTGCCCCTGTGGAAGGCAAGAAATGGAAACGAGTGTCCTTGCAGCTAGAACGGAAAGAAGAAGAAGCAGAGAAAAAAAAGGAAGATCCAGGTGAGGGGCCCTCCTCAGCACCACCACCGCCATCACCACCTAAAAAGGCCACTAAGGAAGGTGAGAAACGTGGAGATGACAGAGATGAGAAAGAAGAGGAAGATCCAGATGGGGGGCCCTCCTCTGCACCAACTCCACCACCACCACCACCACCTAAAAAGGCCAGTAAGAAAAGTAAGACACATGGAGACGACAGAGATGAGAAAGAAGAGGAAGATCCAGGTGAGGGGCCCTCCTCAGCACCACCACCACCACCAACTAGAAAAGCTACTAAGAAAAGTGTGAGACATGGAGAGGACAGTGATAATGAAGAAATCACCATTACTGCTATTCGTTGGCCCCTAAAGATGACTGAAATCCAGGGTTCAAGAAAGGAGTTTGTACGGCGCTCAGATGAACCTATTGTCACCTGGTTGCTGCGGTGTTGGGACAACGGTGCCAGCAGCGTGTCCCTAGATGGCAACGAAGCCCGCCAACTGGGAAGCATTGCTCGAGACCCAGCTATCGACACAGAGGGATTAGTAGATGCCTGAGTGGAGTTACTACCCTCTGGGAACGAGTACTAGTAGCTGTAAAGGAGAGATTTCCTTACAAAGACGATCTGGAGCCTAAGGCGGAAAGACGGAATACTGTGGAGAAGGGCGTCCAATTTTTGAGAGAAATGGCTGTAGTAGAGATGCTGTACGATCCTACTTTTGTCCCTAACAATCCACACCAGGACCGCGATCCTGAGAAAGCATGGTGTAAAGCTGATGTATATCGGAAGCTCTCAAAAACAGTACCAGAAAGGTACGCAAGTACACTGGTAGCAACGTTTAATATACTCGAGGGCAGAAACAGAAGACTCCCATTTCATGAAGTGGTTACTACACTTCAAAACTTTGAACAACAACTTCCACCATCACACGTTTCCATTGCAGCTGTATCAACGGTAGCCAGGCTGCCAGGCCTCGGGCAGTTTCACTGCTCATTCTCAGCTCACATCTGCTCCCGGGGGACAGGAGGAGGGGTGGTCGTGTAAAGGGAGGAAAGGACATGGGCTGTGTTTTTTTAGGAATATGGATTAATACATTAGTTCAAGAACCGATATATTAGTTTAGCAAAAAGAACGCATATGTGATACTTCTAAAGCTTTCCATTTCAGCTTTTGTGGGTGAACAGTCTTGTTTTCCCTCAGGAATTCTGCAATGGGAACATAACTGAATTTTATTTTCTGCCTCAAAGGTTTTGCCTCACTAGAAGCAACGAAAGTTCCCCCATTTTGTTGGGGAATTGGTTATGAACCTCCCTTGAGAAATTTGGTGTACAACCATGCCTTGTGCGATTTGGCAGACACCATTACCTAGCAATGTGAGGAGGGACAATTGTCCATCATAAAGTGTATTTAGATGAAAGTGTATTCAGACTGTTGTGATGGTTGCAGTTTGCACCAGCCAAGATAGATGAAGACTGGAATGAGAAACAATTGTGTCTCCACCTCGTCCCTCCCTGGGCGGCTTTTATTTTTTTCATCATCCCTCTTTCAGTTCCCTGCACTATGATCAACACCAATTATTTCCTGTCTCTACTCCTTGTCCTTTCTTGCCTTTGCTTTCTCCATTTCCTCTCTGTTCCCTCCTGTGCCTTCCTTGGCTGTTGCCTTTCCCTAGCCTCCCTCTCTTTATTTTTTTTTCCAAAGTTTCATCATTAAAAATGGCTCAGCACTCTTTGGTCTTCCACACACCTGTCCTGTCTACAAAAGACACCATTCTACAATTTTACTTTTCCCTGTAATTGCTCCAACCAGTCTCGACTAATTATGGACTCTGATGACCCTGGTAAAAACAAAAAACAAATTTCAGTCTCCTCTCCAGCCCCAGAGGCTTCCAATGCTAACACTGGTATATTGGGTATCCTAGATCTTTGCAGACAAGGACATTCTTGCTTCCAATGTGTTCCTGCCCAAGCGCCAGGTAACACAGCATTTCACAACAGGAGTTTGCAGTGTCTCTGTCCCAGGGTCTTTCTCTGAGCGCTCTGGGAACCGCCCAGGGAGGGAGGGGGTGGAGACACAATTGTTTCTCTTTCCAGTCTTCATCTATCTTGGCTGGTGCAAACTGCAACCATCACAACAGTCTGAATACACTTTCATCTAAATACACTTTATGATGGACAATTGTCCCTCCTCACACTGGTAGGAAATGGATTCTTCCAACTCCGTCAAGGCATGGTTGTACACTAAATTCCTCCAGGGAGAGTCATAACCAATTTCTCCAACTAAACAGGAACTTTAGTTGTTGTTTTTCCACAGACCTCAGGTTTCCACAAGTTATTTTAATCATTTGTCTAGTCTACCAACTATTACAATTTTCAACAAGTTTCCTCTGCAGTTCCTCCCACAGCCAACTCTTCCATGTCTGGAATGTCTGGAATGTACAAACTGCCTTCACACACTGTAACGCACACACTGCTGCAGCTACAAAAGTAAAAAGCAAAGCTTAACACACTCTGCAGACCTGACACATACACACACACCACAGAGAGAGGAAAAAAATGACACGCTTGGCACCCTCACAGTACTACTCACAGCCATGTTCACAGACAACATCACAGTGCCGGCAACCATAACACAACACAGTTCCCAATAACCCTAGCTCTTCAGTTTCTCCTGGGGGTCTGGAATCTCTCAAGCACACCCTCACCACCGTTCTTGCAAAAAGGTGTGTTGACGGGGGTCCTGAATCTCTCAAGTACTATTCAAACCCCAGTTCTCTTGGTGGTCTTCTCTTTTGAACCCCATCAACATGTCATTTCTGGGAAAAAGAACCCGTTGCACACATGGGTCATCTCCATAACTGCATGTGGGGAACTACTCGGGGATCCCCTCACCCTTACTCTCCGTACGTGACAAGCTTCTGTCACGCTTTCACAAGGGCAGTAAAAAGGAATGCATTGCTGCAATGCAGGGAACATGCAGCTGGTCCCGATGGAGCCTGGATTGGAGGGAGCTCCCTGAGAATCACTCACTGTGATGTTAGAAAGCAGCATCCCTTTATTCCTCACGGTGCGCACTGGGCGTCTTGACAAGCAAGCGCACCCTCTCAGAGTTCAGGTTCTGCATTTGAAGAGTTCAGACATACATCTGCTGTACGCTGGCATACATAGCCCTTCTTTTTCAAGGTCTCACAGGTATGTGCTAATGTCCCTTTGGGCATGCTCAGTAGTATTCATGGTCTAGTGCCCACCGACTTCTTCCCTTTTTCCACCATCAGCTTCATCCCTGAAACCTCTGAATCACTTGCATCCACTTTGGAAGATTCCCATTGATTATGATACCACAGTGCACCACTTTTAAAAACAGTGTATGTGGAACCTGAGCTAAATGTGGTGGCATGTTTTGAGGCAAAAAAAGTATTCTATTGTGACTCCAGTGCTTCTTGTGAGGCAAAACCATTGAGGCAGAAAATAAAATGGAATTATGTTCCCAGTGCAGAGGTACTGAGAGAAAACAAGACTGTTCACCCACAAAAGCTGAAATGGAAAGCTTTATAAGTAGCACATATGCATTCTTTTTGCGATACTAATATATCAGTTCTTAAACTAATGTATTTATCCCTATTGCTAACGAAACCAACCAATATCACCTGTATATAAACTCCCAAGTACCCTGAGAGCAGTTCCTTCTGGGTGGCCCTAAATTCTGTAGATATACACCAGTGAACATCAGAGCAGGCCGTCTAACAGCAGTGTGCTCACGCCTTCAAAAGAAGACCTAACAGAGAAACCAGGAGAAGTGGTTAGGACAAGAACTCTCTCAGCTGCAGGGAGATGCTGTCCTCTAGAGCAGGGCAGCCGGTGACTGCTTCATGCTGACACATGCTGATGGCTGAGAGGAGTAAAAGGAAAGCAAGGCCTGGAATATAGTGATGCCTGAGGACATGGATGTGCAAATGTCCCCAGCAAAGAAGCAAAGACACCGCAGAAATCAATACTTCATTAGCATAAAAAACTCAGCCCCCACCCTTCATTAACTGCCCCTTCCCGCCCTCCCTCCCCTCCTCCTGTCCCCCGGGAGCAGATGTGAGCTGAGAATGAGCAGTGAAAGTGCCCGAGGCCTGGCAGCCGGCTCGGGGCGTGCTCGCTGTGGCACCTGAGCCTGTGCTGAAGCAGCCAGAGCCTGGCTGGAAGCCATCCGGGCAGCACCGCGGTGGCAGGAGGTGCACCAAGGCCGTCCTGCGGCCAGCTCCGCGCTGAGGGCACTCGGCATCCTGTGCTCTGCGCGACTCCAAGGAGCCCGGTTGCCTGCAACAGAGCTGGGAGCAGCCTGCTCTGCACCCAAGGTAGGTGCCCTTCGTGGTTCGTGCAGAGGAGCACACGCTGCCAGCAGCACCGGGTGGGACCCTGGTCCTGGCTCCATGTGCTGCCCGCCATGGCAGATTGCTCTACTTCAGTCTGTTTTGTTTCAGGGAGGACAGCAGATGCACCAAGCACTTGCTCTGCAGCCTCCCTGTTTCTCCAGGGGGTGGGTACAGTGTTTCCTGTCAATTTCTAAGTGCAGAGTGAGCTTCTGACAGAAGTTTCTCACCCAGGACCCAGACAGACATGGGCTTTTGCAGTCTGGCACACAATGAGTTGTACCATTACTGCTCGAAATCTCCACTCTTTGCTGCCTGAACTGCACGCTCAGCTTCCCAGATCTGAGCTGGGCTAGCACTGACATTTGTGCTGCGGTATTTATGACAAAGACTTTGCCAGATATCCTAAGGACCAGTTGGAATTAATGTACACAGACGGACCAGCATTATTCATTCACGGATCAGCTTTTTCCTGGGAGTGGTGGGGCTGATGCCCTCTGGGTACTCTTTGTTCTTACTTCAGGCCTTACCATTCCTCAGGAGGTAGACGTGGGAACTGGGAAGCCGTTTTCCTTTCCATAATGATCTTGACAGTACAGGAGCTGAAATGTTTCCCATGATTTTATTTTCTTTCTGGAATGCTACATTCTGATGGAAGGTAACAGCAGGGGGCTGATTATGAACAGTGTCTCTGGGAATGCCCATGACTAATCCTTATTTCTTTATTTATATAATTTGACCAAGATTTATTAATCCACTTTCAGAGATTTGATTGCAAATTTAGGTTCTGTTCCCTGTTCCTGTCTATTTCTGTTCTCCTTTCCCTCATATGCAGCTTCCAAACCTGGCATTTTGCATGTAACACCTCTCCCCTTACTTCCTTGTGTGGCCCCTCGTGACTTTGACAATTTGTCACAGATGGATCCAAACTCAGTATGCTATTTGAATCGGCAGAACAGCAGGACTATATACATTGATATACAACAGATACGCTGTAGTGCATTAACAGCGCGTTAACAAGATTGGATTACACACACAACAACCGGAGACCCTCCCAATGATTCGTGAGTCTCAGAGTGGTCCCATTTTCTGTCTCAACTCCTGAACACACAGAAAGAAGGAGCCTTTATGGACCTGGATCCACTTCTATTGTCAGACTTGTTCACGGCTTTGTGTGTAAAGAATCATATGAGCACAGTCTCAGATGTAGCCTTAGGGAAGGTCACAAAGCTCCAAACTAAGCGTGAGTCTCTTACAGCAGATCAGTATCTGAAAGGTGTCTGGACAAAAGAGGGTGAAGGATCTCTGCTAAGGTGTGACCTCGACCTGCTCTCAGTTTTGGGATGACTGTCTCCTTGTCATGCTTTCTCTTTAGTCCCCTGCTGTTCAACTCTCAGCTGTGTGTTCTTTCAGCCCCCCAGACTGTGATAGCTTTGTGATGATTATTGTCATTTAGCCAGAGTGCTATGAGTGCTGTTGCTCATTGCCTCACTGTGCCGGGTGTGGTGTGCTATCCCCCAGTCAGTGCCGTGCAGATGGTCTGGGGTGGGCAGGGGTTGGACAGCGACTGCTGCATTCAGTCAAAGCTGTGCTGACATTTCCCTTGTCCTTGCAGGCTCCCGTTCAACTTCTGCCTTCCACCCGTGATCATCCCAGCCTGCAGGAGAGCAGCAATGGCCTCAGCACATCCATCTCAGGTAGGGGCTGGGAATAGCGGGCAGGAGAGGCCAAGGGGTGAGGGATGTGAATGCAGGGGGAGAGGGAGGTGCTCTCAGGCAGCATGTGTGTGCTGGGGACAGAGAAGTGTCTGGGACTGGAGTTTCACTCCTCTGCGAGCTGCTTCCCTGGGTCTTGGCTGTTCACAGCAAGGAGCCTCTCTGTGCTTGCAGGAGCCCGTGAGCTTTGAGGAGGTGGCCGTGTATTTCAGCAGGGAGGAGTGGGCGCTGCTGGACCCTGCACAGCGAGCACTCTACCGGGACGTGATGCTGGAGACGTACGAGTGCGTGGCCTCACTGGGTGAGGGCTTTGCTGCCTTTCCTCCTCTTTTGGGCTCATTTAGTTCTGCAGAATGTGCCTCTGCATACATGGCCCAGAGTAATCACCATGCACTTCCTACTAGACAAACTCCACAGTAGCAGCAACAAAAGAAAGACAGAGAAGTGTGAGTTTCATAAGGGCTCATCGTGTTTAGCACATTGATAACATCCGGCAGTCATTGCTGGCCAGCAGGCATCAGCCAGGAGGGGAAGGACCATCTCCATGCAGTCAGCACTTTTTCTTTTAAAAAAATATCTTTGCATGTTTTCAGAGATATTAAAGCAATCTTTGCTCCAAAGGAAGCTGCTGTGTTTCGTGCCAGTGTCATTCAGGCCTTTATTTTTACTTCACTGTGGGGAGGGACATTGTACCAGAATAATGGAAAAGCTTTCCTTTCTCCTCTTTCTATTGTTGCAGCTCCACTTCCAGCCCCCAAACCCATGGTGATCTCCCTGCTTGAAGAAGGAGAAGAGCCCTGGATCCCAGATGTGGGTAGCTCTGAGCCCGTGGCAGGAGATGTCAGCCCAGGTGAGGTGGTGGAGGGAAGGAGGAAGTTGAGGCCATAAAAGCTATCACTGGGAGAGTAGTATTTGGGGCACCGTGTGCTATTTCTGTTTTTCCTTTGTCATCCATCCAGTGCTGGGATGAGAAACCCAAGGAAGGGTCTGCAGGAAGGTGGTGTGGTCAACAGACAGTGTGGTAGCATCACCACGGAAGAAATCAGAAGGGATGTGCATGTGGATCAGGAGCAAGTTCAAGGTGAGCACATCAGGATACAACGGGGTAAGCATCTGTTAAAGGCATCAAGGAACCCACTGGACTTCAGTTCAGGTCAAAGGCAGCATGAAAACCCCAGGAGTACGGATGTGTGCCAGAGGGAAAAGCAGAATCCATGCCCTGAGTGTGAGAAAAGCTTTCAAATAGATTCCAGAGTCGTTAAGCACCAGTGCATGCACTCAACAAAGAGCCTGTACAAGTGCTCTGAGTGTGGGAAGAGCTTCAAATGGAGATCTGATTTAAAGGTGCATGGCCGCTTCCATATAGGAGAGAGACCATATAAGTGCTCTGAGTGTGGGAAGAGGTTCAAAAGCAGTTCTCAATTGAATTTGCACCAGCGCAGCCACACAGGAGAGAGACCATATAAGTGCTCAGAGTGTGGGAGGTGCTTCAGATGGAGTTCTGATTTAAAAGTACACGGATGCATCCATACAGGAGACAAGCCATACAAGTGCTCTGAGTGTGAGAAGAGCTTCAGAAGCAGTTCTGAATTTAAGCGGCACCAGCGCAGCCAGATAGGAGAGGGACCATATAAGTGCTCTGAGTGTGGGAAGAGCTTTAGAAGAAGTTCTCATCTCAAATGCCACAAGAAAATCCACACCACTGACAGACTGTAGAAGCATTTTCAGAATATGAGAACCCTCAGAAGCAGTTCCAGCCATGTTTCCTACCAGCACATGCACACTGCAGACAGAGCCTGCAATGCCCCAGACATGGAATAGCTTCAACCAGAGCCACAGCCTGGTTACCCACTGTGGCTGTGTGTGGTGATGAACCGCACAGTTCCCTTCTTTCAAATGCAGGTTGAGATCCAACAACGGCTCCAACCTGATTAATTAGAAAGGGATCGACTTAGGGGAGGGATCACAGAAATGCCAGCACTGCCCTTCAAGCATCTGTGCTGCAGGAAGAATTTCTCTCAGGGCTGACTTCTCATTTCTCCTGGGAAAGCCCACAGCGCAAAGACCTTGAGAATGCTGGAGACCTCAGCATGAAGGAGACCCAGAGGCTTCTCCCCCCACAGGTGGTGTTTGCAAAGGAGTTGGCTTTGCTGGAACCTTGTGCAAAAGGGAATTATCCCAGGAGTTTCAGATGGCCTTTCCTTGCTAACAAAAATATTCTCTCACCATGTCTGCTTCTCTCCTATGCTCTTCCTGCAAGCAGCTTTTTGATGCCATCTCCTAAGGAAAATCAGCTGTGTATGGATGCTCTGTGTGTCTGTGTGCATGTTCTACTTTCAGAAGTTTCTGAGTGCACTGAGGAATGAAATACAAGGGTCAAGAAAGCAGTAACGTGGCTCATGGAATTCTTCTGAAAATAAGCTGTAGTTGATGGGGAAGGGGGTGAATAAAGTAGGAGAGTTGTTCTGGAGCTTTTGTCACTGTAGTCTTGCTTTTTATTATGAAAATAAAAGACCGCATGTGGATTGAGGAATGGTACAAGGAAGTTTGATTTTGGTGCTGACTCCAGTCCACTGCTTTCATCACAGGGAGGCATTTCTTTCACACAAGCAATGTCATTCCTTTTTCACATTGCTGCACATTGCTTCTACTCCCCTTCCCAAAAGGTTTAATCAGGAGCTCAAAGCAGCTGTGAGAGATCAAGCTTTGTTTAGCTCCAGTAAATCTACAGAAAGCTGAGCTTGTTTCTCCTAAGTGCAGCATCCCATGTCTCAGGAGGTGGTGGGAGCAGAAGGCAGTGCAAACCCACAGGGTGCACAAGCAGCTTATCCCCGCAACACAGAGGTTTCAGAGTGCTCTCCAGTGCATGCTTGCCTCTTTTCTGAGCTTGAAGGTCTTTGCTTTGACCTTGGGAAAGTGTCCACAAGACCTCCTGAAGAATGGCCACCACATATGCCTGGCTCAGCTCAAGCTCCTGAGGTCAGTTTGCAGGAAGCGCAGGTTGATTTTGGTGAGCTAGTGAAGCCAGCAGGAGCCTGCCCATGTCCTCTGGAGCTGTGAGTTTCTCTGTAGGATCCCTGAGTCCCCCCAGGAAGCTGCAAGGAGATGATTCTTGCAGTACTGCAAAGCGCTGCTTCCCCCATCTCAGGGAGCAGAGGCCTGGTGTGGTGTAGGAGAGGTAAAGCAGAGCCCTGGGGGTTGTTGGAATACAAAGCAGCAAGGGAAATGCCTGTGGAAGAGGCAAGCAGCTGGGAGGCTTAAGAATCCCCAGCAACAGGAGCAAGTTCCTGAGGCAAGAGGTGGGATTATTAACATTTCAGCTGCATTCAATTAATTTCTGACCTACAGCATTGCTCATGTGTTTCCCCATTCCTTTCAGGTTTCCCCAAGAAGTATTCTGACTATTTTGTGTTTTCATCATTTTGTGCCATTATTTCTTCCCAGGTGCAGGACTCTACACTTGCTCTTGTTGAACCTCACCACATTCCACTCTGCCCAACTCCGCACTCTGTCCAAGCCTTACAGAATGGTGGCACAGCTTTCTGCTATGGCAGCCACTCCTCCCAGCTTTGTACTTTCTGACGGTGCCCTCTGTGCCTATATGCAGGTCACTGATGAAGATGCTGAAGAAGAGCAGACGCAGCACCAACCTCTAAGGAACACCACCAGCTACACGCCTCCAACTAGACTCTGCCCCGCTGATGACAACCGTCTGAGCTCTGCCACTCAGCCAGTTTTCAATCCACCTCACTCTCCATTCATCTATCCCATACTTCCTGGGGCCTCATTACAAGGATGCTGTGGGAGACCGTGTGAAAAGCCTTTGCTAAAGTCCAGGGACACAGCATCCACTGCTCTCCCCCCATCTGCTCAAACCACTGAAAAGTTGGTAGAAATTCACCACGATGGTCAAGCATGATTTCCCCTTGGGGATACCGTGCTGACCACTCCTGATGACCTTCTTCTCTTCCAATTGCTTGGAGATGACATCCAGAACAAGTTGTTCCTTCACCTTTCCAGGGATGGAGGTGAGGCTGACCGGCCTGTATTTTCATGGCTTGTTCTTCTTGCCCATTTTGAAGACTGGTGTTACACTGGCTATCCTCCAGTCTCCAAGCACCTCTCCCATTCTCCAAGATCTTTCAAACATAAGACAGCGTGGTTTTATAGTCACTCCTGCCAGCTCCCCCGGCACTCTTGAGTGGATCCTGTAGGGGCCCACTGATCCGTGTGTATTGACTTTTTCCCTGCCAATCTCTGACCAACTGTAAAGCAAGCAAAGGAGGTGACAGAGCTTTTATTTGAGGTAGTGGTGCTACAGAAAGAGATGTTACAGATAAGGGGGAATGAACTCCCCCCTCCCGGAGACCGTTTAGGCTGAGGAACGCAGCCACCTCTCGTTCGAACGCTGGCGCGCCGGAAGGAAGAGAGCCAGAGAGAGGGGGGGCAACCCGCGCAGGCTCTGAGCGGATCTGTGCTCCCGGAAGCACCTCCGGAAGCACCACCGAGAGGGAGAGAGCGCGAGGGCGGGTGGACCTGGGCTCCTCCACTCCGCTCACTCAGATGCTCATTCACTGGTTCAGGCTGTGACCAGGCAATCCCACTACACTCCACCCGTTCACAGCATGAACCAGCAACTGAGCAGGTTGGGCATTATCTCCTGCTGTTTTGATGGCTCAAAATACCAAGTACATCGCGACGCATGTACAATACCCGCCGCAATATAGAATGTTAAGGCACTGAAGGCCATTATTTGTAGTCCCTTCTTGTGGTCTTGTGGGCCAATACTTGATGTTCCTTCTGGAGTCGTATCTTCTTTAAGGACCATTAGGTTCACACTCGACAGTTGCCGAAAGTTCAGCAGTCCACCACCGGATGTCATGATGTTTCCTCATAGTCAATGGAGCATGCTGGAGTGGTGTTGCCCCTGCTGACTTCATAACCTCAAGGGGAGTAATACAGATGTTTAACCGGTAGAAGGAGGGGGAAGTCTGCCCTCCATGGTAAGATACAGGCTGTATTTCGGTCTTGAGTCAATACCTCTGCCTGTACTGGAGCATGGCCTGGCCTTCGATACCATACATTTAGCCAGCACGGGTTCACAAAGGGCAGGTCGTGCTTCCCCAACCTCATTTCCTTCTACGACTGGGTGACCAGACTGGTAGATGAGGGAAAGGCTGTTGATGTAGTCTACCTGGATTTCAGCAAAGCCTTTGACACGGTCTCCCACAGCATTCTCCTGGGGAAACTGGCAGCCCGTGGTGTGGACAGGTTCACTCTTCTCTGGGTTGAGAATTGGCTAGAGGGCCGTGCCCAGCAGGTAGTGGTTAATGGATTCAAGTCCAACTGGAGTCCTGTCACGAGTGGTGTCCCCCAGGGGTCGGTACTGGGGCCCGTACTGTTTAGTATCTTTATTGATGACCTGGATGAGGGGATTGAGTGTACCCTCAGTAAGTTTGCGGATGACACCAAGTTGGGAGGATGTGTCGATCTGCCTGAGGGTAGGGAGGCCCTTCAGCGGGACCTGGATAGGCTGGACAGTTGGGCTGAGGTCAGTGGGATGAGGTTCAATAAGGCCAAGTGCCGGGTCCTGCACTTTGGCCACAATAACCCCATGCAATGCTATAGGCTTGGGGCAGAATGGCTTGAGGAGTGTACAGAGGAAAAGGACCTGGGGGTGTTGGTTGATGCTTGGCTCGATATGAGCCGGCAGTGTGCGCAGGTGGCCAAGAAGGCCAATGGCATCCTGGCCTGGATTAGGAATAGTGTGGCCAGCAGGAGCAGGGAGGTGATCATCCCCCTGTACTCAGCTCTGATGCGGCCACACCTCGAGTACTGTGTTCAGTTTTGGGCCCCTCGCTACAAGAAAGACATCGAGGCCCTGGAGCATGTTCAGAGAAGGGCAACAAAACTGGTGAGGGGTCTGGAGCACAAGTCTTACGAGGAGCGGCTGAGGGAGCTGGGATTGTTTAGTCTGGAGAAAAGGAGGCTCAGAGGAGACCTCATCGCACTCTACCACTTCCTGAAGGGAGGCTGTGGTGAGGAGGGAGTCGGCCTCTTCTCCCAGGTAACTAATGACAGGACAAGAGGGAATGGCCACAGGTTGTGCCGGGGAAGATTTATATTAGATTTGAGGAAAAAATTTTTCTCTGAGAGAGTGGTCCAGCACTGGAATGGCCTCCCAAGGCAGGTGGTTGAGGCACCATCCCTAGCGCTGTTCAATTAGATGAGGTGCTAAGGGATTTGATTTAGTAGCTTGATGAGTAGGGATGCTGGTGTGAGAATGGTTGGACTAGATGATCTTGTAGGTCCTTTCCAACCTAATGAATCTATGAATCTATGAATCTAAGAATAATTTTGCACGGGGTCCTGAACAGCAGCAGGCCTTTGAGCAGATTAAACAGGAGATAGCCCATGCTGTGGCCCTGGGGCCAGTACGGATGGGACAGGACATAAAGAACATGCTATACACTGCTGCCTGAGAGAAAGGCCCCACTTGGAGTGTGGCAAAGAGCCTCTGGGGAGACCCGAGGCCGACCTCTGGGATTTTGGAGCAGAGCGTACAGGAGTTCGGAGGAGTGCTACACTCCAACTGAGAAGGAGATCTTGACAGCATACGAGGGAGTTCGGGCTGCCTCTGAAGTAATTGGCACTGAGACGCAGCTCCTCCAGGCACGTCGATTGCCAATTCTGAATTGGATGTTCAAAGGAAAGGTTCCCTCCACCCATCATGCTACCGATGCCACTTGGAGTAAGTGGATTGCGCTGATTACTCAGCAAGCTTGGATGGGAAACCTCAGCCGTCCAGGGATGTTAGAGGAGATCATGGACTGGCCTGAAGGCAAGAAATTTGGAACAACACCAGCAGAGGAGGTACCACGCGCAAAAGAGGCCCCACCATATAATGAACTAACAGAAAATGAAAAGACATATGCCCTCTTTACTGATGGATCGTGTCGTATTGTTAGGAAACATCTCAGATGGAGGGCTGCTGTGTGGAGCCCCACACGACGAGTAGCAGAGGCCACTGAAGTAGAAGGAGAATCGAGTCAATTTGCAGAGGTAAAGGCTGTCCAACTGGCCTTAGATGTGGCTGAATGGGAGAGGTGGCCAATGCTGTATCTTCATACTGACTCTTGGATGGTGGCAAGCGCTTTATGGGGGTGGTTGCAGCAGTGGGAACAAAACAACTGGCAACGGAAGGGCAAACCTATCTGGGCTGCAGAACTGTGGAAAGACATTGCTGTCCGAACAAAAAGGTTGGGTGTAAAGGTGCGTCACATAGATGTTCATGTGCCCAGGAATCGAGCTACTGAAGAGCAGAAAAAGAACCATCAGGTAGATCAAGCAGCCAAAATTGAGGTGTCTCAAATAGACTTGGACTGGCAGAAGAAAGGAGAGTTATGTTTAGCTCGGTGGGCCCATGAGACCTCAGGCCATCAAGGAAGGGATGCAACATATAAGTAGGCTAGAGTCCGAGGGGTGGACTTAACTATGGGTGCCATTGCACAGGTGATCCATGACTGTGATACATGTGCCATAATTAAACAGGCCAAGAGGATGAAACCTCTCTGGCAGGAAGGGCGATGGCAGAAGTATAAATATGGGGAGGCGTGGCAGGTTGATTATATCACCTTGCCACGAACTCGCAATGGTAAGCGTTATGTGCTCACCATGGTGGAAGCAACTACTGGGTGGCTTGAAACATATGCAGTACCCCATGCTACCGCCCGAAACACCATTCTAGGTCTCGAGAAACAAGTCCTGTGGTGACATGGTACTCCAGAAAAAATTGAGTCAGATAATGGAACTCATTTTAAAAATTCTCTTGTAAATACTTGGGCCAAAGATCATGGCATTGAGTGGATTTATCATATCCCCTATCATGCACCAGCTTCTGGTAAAATTGAAAGGTACAATGGATTGTTAAAAACAATGTTGAAAGCAATGGGTGGTGGAACATTTAAGCACTGGGAGAAAAATCTGTCAGAAGCCACCTGGTTGGTCAACACTCGAGGATCCATCAGTCGCGATGGTCCTGCCCAATCCAGCTCTCTGCCTACTGTAGAGGGAGATAAGGTCCCTGTAGTACATGTAAAGAACATGTTGGGCAAAGCAGTTTGGGTCCTTCCAGCTTCTGGAGAGGGCAAACCTCTCCGTGGAACTGTCTTTGCTCAGGGACCTGGGTCTACCTGGTGGGTGATGCAGAAGAATGGGGATGTTCACTGTGTACCACAAGGGAATTTGATGTCTGGAGACCGCCTTCAGTAATTCTATGTATATACTTGTATATATGTTGTGTGTGTGTATCTAATGCATGTTAATCATTGTTCTTCTGTATGTATCAAGCATGATATAGTGATGTGGAATAAAGGGTGGAATGTCATGGTTTTATGATTTTTTGGTACTGGTATTCCACATCATAACATCATGTAGTGCATTAAGAGTCAAAGAGAACTACATTCCCCAGAGGACTTTGTAATGCTTTGTATTTTTTACGTGTTTTCCGCTCAGAGGGAACAGATAAAAACTCTCTGCGGTCACAGGATGTACTCTCTTTCCTCTAGGACCACTTAGGAGTGGGTGCCCGCTGCCGTCCGCCTTCAGCGTTAGCGTAAGGCCTTCGGTTTATCGGGCACTCACTCTCTCTCTCTCTCTCTCTCTTGCTCATTTTGCTTGATTCATTGGGCTTAATTCCAATTGTATTGTATTATATTGTGTTATTTTACTTCCTAATATCTTACTTAGTAAATTAGCTTTTCCTCCTCAGATCGTTGCCGCTGTTTTGTTTCGGGGCTCATCTCCTTTTTTCCCTTCTCCCTTTCCCCCTTCCCCTTGTCCGGGCTGTGGGCCTGTGGGTCTCCTTCCTCAGTTGTCGCAGAACCAGGCAGAACCAGCCCACAAACCCTTGACATTTTTGGAATAGGAGAGTGCGAACGCAGTCCCCCACTATCACAAATTATGCAGTCGAGTTTCCCGCATTTGAGGAAATCACAGGGGTCAGCACACCCAGAGAGCAGGGGATGAGCCTCGCCCTAGGAAAACCACCTGCCTGATTATGGTGTCTCCCCTGCCTTTCCACCTCAGGTCGTTGCTGCTGTTTTGTTTTTAATCCCACCTCCCTTCTCCCTTTTCCCTCTCCTCCTTCCCCTTTCCTGGGGAGTGAGTCCGTGGGTCCCCCGCACCAATCGTCACAGAACCGGGCCAAACCAGCCTGGTAAACCGTTTAAACCACCATGCTACCACCACAAGGAAAACAACCTATTTTGGCATTGGAAACGCTCCTGTTCCTTCTGACTGCGCACTGTAGTCATAGCTCTGTAGGTACTCATATCCACTACAGAAGGTTTACCTTCCCAAAAGCACAGGGAAAGAAGGTACAGGGAGAGAGGAAAAAAAGTGATTTTTCCATCCCCTAATGCAGCTAGACATTGTGTATTTGACAAAATATGCGGGAGTGAAATCATCAGTTAATTTTTAATAATATTTCAGTGAGTAAAATGGAAAACCGACCTCACTGTGTTTGTTTGTTTGTTTGCTTTATCTAGGAAAGCAAAATCAGCATTTCTGAGAACACAGTGATATAAGATGAAAATAGACAATAATGAGAACGCTTCTTGGGGAAATCTGAAAGGAGAGGGGAAACGCATGAGCAGTGCCATAGGATAGGAATTAATTGGATGCAGTTGAAAAATAAATCATCATTCCAGCTCTTGGTTGGGCTGCTATCTCATGTTGCTGGGGATTCTTAAGCCTCCCAGCTGCTTGCTTCTTCGCCACGCATTTTCCTTGGAGCTGTGTGTTCCTCCAACCCCCAGGGCCCTGCTCTACCTCTCCTGCACCACACCAGGCCCCTGCTCCCTGAGATGGAGGAAGCAGCGCTCCTCCATACTGCAAGCATCATCTCCTTGTGGTTCGCAGGGAGTGCTCAGGGATCCTACAAAGAAACTCACAGCTCCTGAGGACATGGGCAGGCTCCTGCTGGCTTCCCAAGCTCACCAAAGTCAAACTCCACTTCCTGCAAACTGCAGTCCAAGCACTGCAGCTTGAGAAGAGCCCAGCAAATGTGATGGCCCTTCTGCGCGAGTTCTTCCAGATGATTTCCAAGGTCACATCAAAGACCTTCAAGCTCAGAAAAGAGGCAAGCATGCACTGGAGAGCACACTGAAATCTCTGTGCTGCGGGGATAAGCTGCTTGTGCACCCTGTGGGTTTGCACTGCCTTCTGCTCCCACCACCTCCTGAGACATGGGATGCTGCACTTGGGAGAAACAAGCTCAGCTTTTATTAGATCTAGTGGAGCCAAGCAAAGCTTGGTGTCTCACAGCTGCTTTGAGCTCCTGTGAAATCTTTTGGGAAGAGGAGTAGAGGCAATGTGCAATTCTGTGAAAAAGAATGACATTGCTTGTGTGAAAGAAATGCCTCCCTGTGTTGCAAACAGTGGACTGGAGTCAGCATGAAAATCAAACTTCCTTGTACCATTCCTCAATCCACAAGTGGCCTTTTATTTTTAGAACAAAAAGCAAGATACATTGAGATTTGCTCCAGAACAACTCTCCTACTTTATTCACCCCCTTCCCCTTCAACTACAGCTTATTTTCAGAACAATTCCACAAGCCACGTTACTGCTTTCCTGACACTTGTATTTCATGCATCAGTGCACTCAGAAAATTCTGAGAGCAGCACATGCACACAGACACACAGAACATCCGTACACAGCTGATTTTCCTTAGGAGATGGCATGCAAAAGCTGCTTGCAGGAAGAGCAGAGGAGAAAAGAAGGCATGGTGAGAGAATATCTTTTGTTCGGAAGGAAAGGCCATCAGAATCTTCTGGATAAAGTCATTTCTGCAGAGGTAACTAGTGAAGCCATCTCCTTTGAGATCTCCTTTGAGGTGATCTGAAACTCCGGGGATAATTCCCTTCTGCAGAGGGTTCCAGCAAAGCAATCTCCTTTGCAAACTCTTCCTTTGGGGGGAGAAGCATCTGGGTCTCTCTCATGCTGAGTTCTCCAGCATTCTAAAGGTCTCTGCACTGGGGTCTTTCCGATGAGAAACGAGAAGTCAGCCCTGAGAGAAATTCTTCCTCCAGGACAGACACTTGAAGGGCATTCCCCTCACGAGCACTGGGCAATATTCTGTGTGGACAGAGCTTTGGATGAAGCTCTTCCTGCGGTGCTGGCATTTCTGTGGTCCCTGCCCTGAGTGGATCCCTTTCTACATGATCCAGGTTCGAGCAGTGGTTGGAGCTCATCTCGCGCTTGGGACAAGGGAACTGTGTGGTTCATCACCACACACAGCCACAGTGGGTAACCAGGCTGTGGCTCTGGTTGAAGCTATTCCATGTCTGGGGCATTGCAGGCTCTGTCTGCAGTGTGCATGTGCTGGTAGGAAACGTGACTGGAACTGCTTCTGAAGGTTCTCATATTCTGAAGGTGCTTCTACAGTCTGTCAGTGGTGTGGATATTCTTGTGGCATTTGAGATGAGAACTGCTTTTGAAGCTCTTCTCACACTCAGAGCACTTGTATGGCTTCTCTCCTGTATGGATGCGTCTGTGTACTTTTAAATCAGAACTCCATCTGAAGCACTTCCCACACTCAGAGCATTTATATGGTCTCTCTCCTGTGTGGCTGCGCTGGTGCTGCTTCAAATGAGAACTGCTTTTGAAGACCTTCCCACACTCAGAGCACTTATATGGTCTCTCTTCTGTGTGGCTGTGCTGGTGCTGCTTCAAAGAAGTACTCCATTTGAAGCTCTTCCCACACTCAGAGCATTTAAATGGTCTCTCTTCTGTGTGACTCCGCTTGTGCAGCTTCAATTTAGAACTGCTTTTGAAGCTCTTCCCACACTCAGAACAATTATATGGTCTCTCTCCTGTGTGGCTGCGATGGTGCTGCTTCAATTCAGAACTGCATTTGAAGCTCTTCCCACACTCAGAGCACTTATATGGTCTCTCTCCTGTGTGGCTGCGATGGTGCACCTTCAATTCAGAACTGCTTTTGAAGCTCTTCACACACTCAGAGCACTTATAGGGTCTCTCATCTGTGTGGCTGCGCTGGTGCTGCTTCAGTTCATAACTGCTTTTGAAGCTCTTTCGACACTCAGAGCACTTATATGGTCTCTGTTCTGTGTGCCTCCGCTGGTGCAGCTTCAATTTGTAACTGCATTTGAAGCTCTTCCCACACTCAGAGCACTTATATGGTCTCTTGTCTGTGTGCATGAGCTGGTGCACGAAGAGATGGGATCTCCATTTGAACATCTTCCCACACTCAGAGCACTTGTACAGGCTCTTTGTTGAGTGCGTGCACTGGTGCTTAACGATTCTGGAATCTATTTGAATGCTTTTCTCACCCTCATGACATGGATTCTGCTTTTCGCTTTTGCACACATCCTTACTCCTGGGCTCTTCATGCTGCCTCTGACCTGTACTGAGGTCCTGTGGGTTCCCTGATGCCTTTAACAGATGCTTTCCCTGTTGCATCTTGTTCTGCTTCCACACAATTTGCCCCTGATCCACATGCACATCCCTTCTGATTTCTTCCATGGAGATGCTACCACACTGTCTGTTGACCACACCACCTTCCTGCAGACTCTTCCTTGCGTTTCTTAACCCAGCACCTGCTGGAAAACAAAGAAAAACCAGAAATAGCAATCGGTTCCTCAAATACTCCTCCCCCAGAGATCTCTCTAATGGCTTCAACTTCCTCCTTCCCTCCACCACCTCACCTGGTCTGATATCTCCTGCCACGGCCTCAGGGCTCCCCACATCTGGGATCCAGGGCTCTTCACCTTCTTCAAGCAGGGAGATCACCATGGGTTTGGGGCCTGGAAGTGGAGCTGCAACAATAGAAATAGGAGAAATGAGAGCTTTTCCATCATTCTGTCACAGCTGCTTGTCCAGCAAATTTGCGCTATGTCCCTCCCCACGGTGAAATAACATTAAGGGCCTGAATGACACTGGCACGAAACACAGCAGCTTCCTTTGGAGCAAAGATTGCTTTTCCATCTCTGAAAACATGCAAAGATATTTTCTTTAAAAGAAAAAGAGCTGACTGCAGGGAGATGGTCCTTCCGCTCCTGGCTGATGCCTGCTGGCCAGCAATGACTCCGGGATATTATCAGAGTGCTGAGCACAATGAGCCCTTATGAAACTCATGCTTCTCTGTGTTTCTTTTGTTGCTGCTACTGTGGAGTTTGTCACGAAGGAACTGCATGGTGATTATTTTGGGCCCTACTTGCAGAGGCACATTCTGCAGAACCAAATGTGCCCAAAAGAGGAGGAAAGGCACCAAAGCCCTCACCCATTGAGGCCACGCACTCGTACGTCTCCAGCATCACGTCCCGGTAGAGTGCTCGCTGTGCAGGGTCCAGCAGCGCCCACTCCTCCCTGCTGAAATACACGGCCACCTCCTCAAAGCTCACGGGCTCCTGCAAGCACAGAGAGGCTCCTTGCTGGGAACAGCCAAGGCCCAGGGAAGCAGCTCGCAGAGGAGTGAAACTCCAGTCCCAGACACTTCTCTGTCCCCAGCACACACATGCTGCCTGAGAGCACCTCCCTCTCCCCCTGCATTCACATCCCTCACCCCTTGGCCTCTCCTGCCTGCTTTTCCCAGCCCCTACCTGAGTTGGATGTGCTGAGGCCATTGCTGCTCTCCTGCACGCTGGGATGATCACGGGAGGAAGGCAGAAGTTGAAGTGGAGCCTGCAAGGACAAGGGAAATGTCAGCAGAGCTGTGACTGAATGCAGCAGTCTCTGTCCAACCCCTGCCCACACCAAACCATCTGTACGGAGCCACCTGGGGTGTGGCACAGCACACCCTGCACAGAAAGGCAATGAGCAACAGCACTCTTAGCACTCTGGCTAAATGACAGTAATCATCACAAAGCTATCACAATCTGGGGGGCTGAAAGAACACACAGCTGAGAGTTGAACAGTGTGGGACTAAAGAGAAAGCACGACAAGGAGACAGGCATCCCAAAACAGAGAGCAGGTCGAGGTCACACCTTAGCAGAGATCTTTCACCCCCTTTTGTCCACACACCTTTCAGACGCTGATCTGCTGTAAGAGACTCACGCTTAGTTTGGAGCTTTTTGTCCTTCCCTAAGGTTATATCTGAGACTGAGCTCATATGATTCTTTACACACAAAGCCGTGAACAAGTCTGGGACCAGAACTGGATCCTGGTCCATAAAGGCTCCTTATTTCTGTGGGTTCAGGAGTTGACATAGACAGGGGGACCACCCTGGACTTCATGACTCAATGGGAGGGGCTCCTGTAGTTGTGTGTGTAATCCAATCTTGTTAAGACACTGTTAAGTCAGTACTGCAAATGTGTGGTCTGTCAATAAATACAGTCCTCCTTCTCGGTAGCTTTTGATTGCTTATTGTATTGGGATCCATCTGTGACAAATTGACAAAGTCATGAGGGCCACACAAGGAAGTAAGGGGAGAGGTGTTACATGCAAAATACCAGGTTTTGAAACTGCATATGAAGGAAAGGAGAACAGAAATAGACATAAACAGGGAACAGAACCTAAATTTGCAATCAAATCTCTAACACTCACGTAATTAATCATGGCCAAATAAAATAATAAAATAACTAAGCATTAACCATAGACATTCCATGAGACACCGTTCATCATCAGCCTCCTGGTGTTACCTTCTATCTGACTGTAGCATTCCAGAAAGAAGGTAAAAGTCACAGGAAATATTTCAGCTCCTGTACTGACCATGAACATTCTTATCATGGCCGATCCCTCTTTTTATCCTCCATTTTTCTTGCCTATGTGAAAGCTCCCATTCTAGCGTGCCAGGCAAGAGTCTCCTCAGATGTCTATCTCCTCACGGAGATGAGTACCACACAAAAGGGTGTTAACTGGCAGCTTGTCTCTCTTTCATTGTCCCAGGACATGCCCATCTGCTTGTCCCTTATACAAAGGCTTTCACAACCCTTCCCCAGGACTAGCTTGGACAAGTTTGGACATGTTCATCAGCAGACTTTGAGGCAGTGGTATAAAATAATAGTCTCTAAGAGGGTAATGCCCTTGCACCCGGCATGTGAGCGCAGTGCTGAATAACCTTACCTGCCTTATCACCTCACTCTGGGTTATAGAGTTTGTTTCCGCAAGTCACTACGGCACGAGGTGGAAGATCTGAAATGAAAGTGTGCTCCACAGACAACGTGCTTGGGGCCCACTGCTGTGTGCTAAAGGCATCTGCAGCTGCCGGGACAGCCAGAACAAAACCCTTGGGACACGTTCGCACAGCAAAGAACACCCAGTCCCCAGTACTTCAGGGGCTGACACAGTGGCAATTCCCCACTTATTAGAGGATTTACATTAAAACCCACATAAGAAATCACCTGGGATTTGAAGCTTACAGGAATCCACGCGTGCAGAGCTGCGCAGCAAGGTCCTCTCGTGCGGTCCAGAGGGAGAACTGCAGTCCCAGCTGCGCTGTATCACAGAGGTACAAGCGGGCAGCAGAGCACGCTGACCTCCTGTGCTCACTTCCTCCCTGTCCCAGCTCCAAGCCCTTCGTGTGCCCCTTTCTGCCCAACCCGGGCTGCAGTATGCCTGCAAAGTGTTCCTGCTGTTGTTGCAGCCCACCTGGCCCAGCAAAGCCGCCGTGCCGGGCAGCACATGGAGCCGGGACCAGGGTCCCACCCGGTGCTGCTGGCAGCGTGTGCTCCTCTGCACGAACCACGAAGGGCACCTACCTTGGGTGCAGAGCAGGCTGCTCCCAGCTCTGTTGCAGGCAACCGGGCTCCTTGGAGTCGCGCAGAGCACAGGATGCCGAGTGCCCTCAGCCCGGAGCTGGCCGCAGGACGGCCTTGGTGCACCTCCTGCCACCGCGGTGCTGCCCGGATGGCTTCCAGCCAGGCTCTGGCTGCTTCAGCACAGGCTCAGGTGCCACAGCGAGCACGCCCCGAGCCGGCTGCCAGGCCTCGGGCACTTTCACTGCTCATTCTCTGCTCACATCTGCTCCCGGGGGACAGGAGGAGGGGAGGGAGGGAGGGGGCAGTTAAAGAAGGGTGGGGGCTGAGTTTTGTTATGCTAATGAAGCAAAAGCAAGAATTCAAGCAAGAATGTCCTTATCTGCAGAGGTCTAGGAAACCCAATATCCCAGTGTTATCATTGGAAGCCTCTGGGGCTGGAGAGGAGACTGAAATTTATTTTTTTTGTATTTACCAGGGGCACCAGAGTCCTTAATTAGTTGAGACTGGTTGGAGCAATTAGAGGAAAGAATAAAATTGTAGAAATGGGGTCAGGAGGAGGGAAGGGAGGGAGGGAGGGGGCAGTTAAAGAAGGGTGGGGATTGAGTTTTGTTATGCTAATGAAGCATTGCTTTCTGTTGTGTCTTTGCAACCTTTGCTGGGGACATTTGCACCTCGGTGTCCTCAGGTATTCCTACGTTCTTGTCCTTGCATTCCTTTTACTCCTCTCAGCCGTCAGCATGTCTCAGCAAGAAGCAGTCGCCCACTGCCCTGCTCTAGAGGACAGCATCTCCCTGCAGCTGGTTGAGTTCTTGTCCTAACCACTTCTCCTGGTTTCTCTGTTAGGTCTTCTTTTGAAGGCGTGAGCATGCTTAAGCACACTGCTGTTAGACGGCCTGCTCTGATGTTCACTGGTGTATATTTAGAGAATTTAGGGCCCCCCCCAGAAGGAACTGCTCTCAGGGTACTTGGGAGTTTGTGTACAGGTGATATACGTTGGTTTTCTTAGCAATAGGGATTAATACATTAGTTTAAGAACCGATATATTAGTATTGCAAAAAGAATGCATATGTGCTACTTGTAAAGCTTTCCATTTCAGCTTTTGTGGGTGAACAGTCTTGTTTTCCCTCAGTAATTCTGCACTGGGAACATAACTGAATTTTATTTTCTGCCTCAATGGTTTTGCCTCACAAGAAGCACTGGAGTCACAATAGAATACTTTTTTGCCTCAAAACATGCCACCACATTTAGATCAGTTTCCACATCCTTTGGTTTTAAAAGCTGTGCGCTGTGGTCTCATAATCAATGGGAATCTTCCAAACTGGGAAAAAGTGGATGCAAGTGAGTCAGAGGTTTCAGGGATGAAGCTGATGGTTGAAAAAGGGAAGAAGTCGGTGGGCACTCGACCCTGAATACCACTGAGCATGCCCAAAGGGACATTAGCACATACCTGTGAGACCTTGAAAAAGAAGGGCTATGTATGCCAGCGTACAGCAGATGTATGTCTGAACTGTTCAAATGCAGAACCTGAACTCTGCGAGGGTGCGCTTGCTTGTCAAGACGCCCAGTGCGCACCGTGAGGAATAAAGGGATGCTGCTTTCTAACATCACACTGAGTGATTCTCAGGGAGCTCCCCCCAATCCAGGCTCCATCGGGACCAGCTGCATGTTCCCTGCATTGCAGCAATGCATTCCTTTTTACTGCCCCTACGAAAGCGTGACAGAAGCTTGTCACGTACGGAGAGTAAGGGTGAGGGGATCCCCGAGTAGTACCCCACATGCAGTTATGGAGATATCCCATGTGTGCAACGGGTTTTTTTCCCAAAAAATAACACGGTGAGGGAGTTCTAGAGAGAAGACCACCAAGAGAACTGGGGTTTGAGTAGTACTTGAGAGATTCAGGACCCCCCAGGCTCCACATTTTCCTGAAAGTAAGGTGGTGAGGGTGTGCTTGAGAGATTCCAGACCCCCAGGAGAAACTGAAGAGCTAGGGTTATTGGGAACTGTGTTGTGTTACGGTTGTCGGCATTGTGATGTTGTCTGTGAACATGGCTGTGAGTAGTACTATGAGGGTGCCAAGCGTGTCATTTTTTTCCTCTCTCTTTGGTGTGTCACCCCCTCCCTCCCTGGGTGGCTCTTTTTTTTTTTATCATCCTTCTTTCAGTTCCCTGCACTGTGATCAACACCAATTATTTCCTGTCTCTACCCCTTGTCCTTTCTTGCCTTTGCTTTCTCCATTTCCTCTCCGTTCCCTCCTGTGCCTTCCTTGGCCTTTGCCTTTCCCAAGCCTCACTCTCCTTATTTATTTTTCCAAAACTGGCTCAGCACTCTCTGGTCTTCCACACACCTGTCCTATCTACGAAAGACCCCATTTCTACAATTTTATTCTTTCCTCTAATTGCTCCAACCAGTCTCAACTAATTAAGGACTCTGGTGCCCCTGGTAAATACAAAAAAAATAAATTTCAGTCTCCTCTCCAGCCCCAGAGGCTTCCAATGATAACACTGGGATATTGGGTTTCCTAGACCTCTGCAGATAAGGACATTCTTGCTTGAATTCTTGCTTTTGCTTCATTAGCATAACAAAACTCAGCCCCCACCCTTCTTTAACTGCCCCCTCCCTCCCTCCCCTCCTCCTGTCCCCCGGGAGCAGATGTGAGCAGAGAATGAGCAGTGAAAGTGCCCGAGGCCTGGCAGCCGGCTCGGGGCGTGCTCGCTGTGGCACCTGAGCCTGTGCTGAAGCAGCCAGAGCCTGGCTGGAAGCCATCCGGGCAGCACCGCGGTGGCAGGAGGTGCACCAAGGCCGTCCTGCGGCCAGCTCCGGGCTGAGGGCACTCGGCATCCTGTGCTCTGCGCGACTCCAAGGAGCCCGGTTGCCTGCAACAGAGCTGGGAGCAGCCTGCTCTGCACCCAAGGTAGGTGCCCTTCGTGGTTCGTGCAGAGGAGCACACGCTGCCAGCAGCACCGGGTGGGACCCTGGTCCTGGCTCCATGTGCTGCCCAGCACGGCAGCTTTGCTGGGCCAGGTGGGCTGCAACGACAGCAGGAACACTTTGCAGGCGTGTTGCAGCCCGGGTTGGGCAGAGAGGGGCACACGAAGGGCTTGGAGCTGGGACAGGGAGGAAGTGAGCACAGGAGGTCAGCGTGCTCTGCTGCCCGCTTGTACGTCTGTGATACAGCGCAGCTGGGACTGCAGTTCTCCCTCTGGACCGCACGAGAGGACCTTGCTGCGCAGCTCTGCACGCGTGGATTCCTGTAGGCTTTAAAATACCTGGTGCATTCTTTTTTGGATCTTAATGGAAAGCCTCTAATAATTGGGGAATTGCCACTGTGTCAGCCCCTGAAGTACTGGGGACTGGGCGGTCTTTGCTGTGCGAACGTGTCCCAAGGGTTTTGTTCTGGCTGTCCCGGCAGCTGCAGATGCCTTTAGCACACAGCAGTGGGCCCCAAGCACGTTGTCAGTGGAGCACGCTTTCATTTCAGATCTTCCACCTCGAGCCGTAGTGACTTGCGGAAACAAACTCTATAACCCAGAGTGAGGTGATAAGGCAGGTAAGGTTATTCAGCACTGCTCTCACATGCCGGGTGCAAGGGGGACAGCCCCACATGACTTGCACACTAAAGGGAGAAGTGAATGCAAATTTAAGAGCATAAAGCATTCATAGTCATTTTATTTCTGAGAACAGGGACTGATTATTACAATTATCTCTGAAGAGTCGTTTTTCTTACTCCTGCCTTGAATTCCTTGGGGTGGGCATGAGCTGTGCCTCCTGGTGGTCATGGCTGGGGGTCCTGAAGATGAAGGCCATAGGTCTTCCTCACTGTGCACGTTTCATCTCACTGCAGTTGGAGATGCTGCTCCAGCTTCTTATGGGTTTTATCTGCAGTTTTGTGGTATCAGCTCGTTCCAGTGCAGCAGTCTATCAGGGTGCTCCTCACTATCAGTGCCCCCTTATTGTCCTTCCTCAAGGTCCGTCCCTTTCCCAGGTTTTTCTCAATTCTTATGTTTCATTTTGACCCTTCTAGTCTCAGTAGCAGAAATGTAGTGTTGCTGCACTTCAGTCTGTTTTGTTTCAGGGAGGTCTGCAGATGCACCAAGCACATGCTCTGCAGCCTCCCTGTTTCTGCAGCGCGTGGGAACAATGTTTCCTGACAATTTGTAAGTGCAGAGTGAGCTTCTGACAGAAGTTTCTCACCCAGGACTCAGACAGACATTGGCTTTGGCAGTTTGGCACACAATGAGTTGAACAATTACTGCTTGAAATCTCCACTCTTTGCTGCCTGAACTGCACGCTCAGCTTTCCAGATCCTAGCTGGGCTGGCACTGACATTTGTGCTGCGGTATTTATGACAAAGACTTTGCCAGATATCCTAAGGACCAGTTGGAATTAATGTACACAGACAGGCTGGCATTATTCATTCACAGATCAGCTTTTTCCTGGGAGTGGTGGGGCTGATGCCTTCTGGGCACTCTTTGTTCTGACTTCAGGCCTTACCATTCTTCAGGGAATGGTAAGGGAAGCCGTTTTCCTTTCCATAATGATCTTGACAGTAAAGGAGCTGAAATATTTCCCATGATTTTATTTTCTTTCTGGAATGCTACATTCTGATGGAAGGTAACAGCAGGGGGCTGATGATGAATGGTGTCTCTGGGAATGCCCATGACTAATCCTTATTTCTTTATTTATTTTATTTGGCCAAGATTTATTAATCCACGTTCAGAGTTTTAATTGCAAATTTAGCTTCTGTTCCCTGTTCCTGTCTATTTCTGTTCTCCTTTCCTTCATATGCAGCTTCCAAACCTGGCATTTTGGACGTAACACCTCTCTCCTTACATCCTTGTGTGGCCCCTCATGACTTTGCCAATTTATCACAGATGGATCCAAATACAACATGCGATCCAAAGTGACAGAGAAGCAGGAATATACTGATATACAACAGATATGCTGTAGTGCATAAACAGTGCCTTAACAAGATTGGATTACACACGTAACTACAGGAGCCCCTCCCATTGAGTCATGAGGCTAAGAGTGGTCCCCCTGTCTATGTCAACTCCTGAACCCACAGAAATATGGAGCCCATGTGGACCTGGATCCAGTTCTGGTCCCAGACTTCTTCACGGCTTTGTGTGTAAAGAATCATATGAGCACAGTCTAAGACATAAACTTAGGGAAGGTCACAAATCTCCAAACTAAGCGTGAGTCTCTTACAGCAGATCAGTATCTGCAAGGTGTCTGGACAAAAGGGGGTGAAGGATCTCTGCTAAGGTGTGACCTCGACCTGCTCTCTGTTTTGGGATGACTGTCTCCTTGTCATGCTTTCTCTTTAGTCCCCCACTGTTCAACTCTCAGCTGTCCGCTCTTTCAGCTCCCCAGATTGTTATAGCTTTGTGATGATTACTGTCATATAGCCAGAGTGTTATGAGTGCTGTTGCTCATTGCCTTACTATGCAGGGTGTGCTGTGCCATCCCCCAGGCAGCTCCGTGCAGATGGTTTGGTGTGGGCAAGGGTTGGACAGGGACTGCTGCATTCAGTCACAACTCTGCTGACATTTCCCTTCTCCTGGCAGGCTCCCGTTCAACTTCTGCCTTCCACCCGTGATCATCCCAGCCTGCAGGAGAGCAGCAATGGCCTCAGCACATCCATCTCAGGTAGGGGCTGGGAAAAGCAGGCAGGAGAGGCCAAGGGGTGAGGGATGTGAATGCAGGGGGAGAGGGAGGTGCTCTCAGGCAGCATGTGTGTGCTGGGGACAGAGAAGTGGCTGGGACTGGAGTTTCACTCGTCTGCGAGCTGCTTCCCTGGGCCTTGGCTGTTCCCAGCAAGGAGCCTCTCTGTGCTTGCAGGAGCCCGTGAGCTTTGAGGAGGTGGCCGTGTATTTCAGCAGGGAGGAGTGGGCGCTGCTGGACCCTGCACAGCGAGCACTCTACCGGGACGTGATGCTGGAGACGTACGAGTGCGTGGCCTCACTCGGTGAGGGCTTTGGTGCCTTTCCTCCTCTTTTGGGCACATTAGGTTCTGCAGAATGTGCCTCTGCAAGTAGGGCCCAAAATAATCACCATGCAGTTCCTTCGTGAAAAACTCCACAGTAGCAGCAACAAAAGAAAAACAGAGAAGCATGAGTTTCATAAGGGCTCATTGTGCTCAGCACTCTGATAATATCCCGGAGTCATTGCTGTCGAGCAGGCATCATCTAGGAGGGGAAGGACCATCTCCCTGCAGTCAGCTCTTTTTCTTTTAAAGAAAATATCTTTACATGTTTTCAGAGATATTAAAGCAATCTTTGCTCCAAAGGAAGCTGCTGTGTTTCGTGCCAGTGTCATTCAGGCCCTTAATGTTATTTCACCGTGGGGAGGGACATTGCGCAAATTTGCTGGACTAGCAGCTGTGACAGAATGATGGAAAAGCTCTCATTTCTCCTATTTCTATTGTTGCAGCTCCACTTCCAGCCCCCAAACCCATGGTGATCTCCCTGCTTGAAGAAGGTGAAGAGCCCTGGATCCCAGATGTGGGTAGCCCTGAGGCCGTGGCAGGAGATATCAGACCAGGTGAGGTGGTGGAGGGAAGGAGGAAGTTGAAGCCATTAGAGAGATCTCTGGGGGAGGAGTATTTGAGGAACCGATTGCTATTTCTGGTTTTTCTTTGTTTTCCAGCAGGTGCTGGGATAAGAAACGCAAGGAAGAGTCTGCAGGAAGGTGGTGTGGTCAACAGACAGTGTGGTAGCATCTCCATGGAAGAAATCAGAAGGGATGTGCATGTGGATCAGGGGCAAATTGTGTGGAAGCAGAACAAGATGCAACAGGGAAAGCATCTGTTAAAGGCATCAGGGAACCCACAGGACCTCAGTACAGGTCAGAGGCAGAATGAAGAGCCCAGGAGTAAGGATGTGTGTAAAAGGGAAAAGCAGAATCCATGTCATGAGGGTGAGAAAAGCATTCAAATAGATTCCAGAATCGTTAAGCACCAGTGCACGCACTCAACAAAGAGCCTGTACAAGTGCTCTGAGTGTGGGAAGATGTTCAAATGGAGATCCCATCTCTTCGTGCACCAGCGCATGCACACAGGAGAGAGACCATATAAGTGCTCTGAGTGTGGGAAGAGCTTCAAATGCAGTTACGAATTGAAGGTGCACCATCGCAGCCACACAGGAGAGAGACCATATAAGTGCTCTGAGTGTGGGAAGAGCTTCAAATGCAGTTCTGAATTGAAGCAGCACCATCGCAGCCACACAGGAGAGAGACCATATAAGTGCTCTGAGTGTGGGAAGAGCTTCAAATGGAGTACTTCTTTTAAGGAGCACCAGCGCATGCACAAAGGAGAGAGACCATATAAGTGCTCTGAGTGTGGGAAGTGCTTCAAAAGCAGTTCTCAATTGAATTTGCACCAGCGCAGCCATACAGTAGAGAGACCATATAAATGCACTGAATGTGGGAGGTGCTTCAGATGGGGTTCTGTTTTAAAAGTACACAGACGCATCCATACAGGAGAGAAGCCGTACAAGTGCTCTGATTGTGAGAAGAGCTTCAAAAGCAGTTCTCATCTCAAATACCACAAGAATATCCACACCACTGACAGACTGTAGAAGCACCTTCTGAATATGAGAACCTTCAGAAGCAGTTCCAGTCACGTTTCCTACCAGCACATGCACACTGCAGACAGAGCCTGCAATGCCCCAGACATGGAATAGCTTCAACCAGAGCCACAGCCTGGTTGCCCACTGTGGCTGTGTGTGGTGATGAACCACACAGTTCCCTTGTCCCAAGCGCGAGATGAGCTCCAACCACTGCTCGAACCCGGATCATGTAGAAAGGGATCCACTCAGGGCAGGGACCACAGAAATGCCAGCACCGCAGGAAGAGCTTCATCCAGAGCTCTGTCCACGTTGAATATTGCCCAGTGCTCGTGAGGGGAATGCCCTGCAAGCGTCTGTGCTGCAGGAAGAATTTCTCTCAGGGCTGACTTCTCATTTCTCATCGGAAAACCCCCAGTACTGAGACCTTGAGAATGCTGGAGAACTCAGCATGAGAGAGACCCAGATGCTTCTCCCCCCAAAGGAAGAGTTTGCAAAGGAGATTGGTTTGCTGGAACCCTCTGCAGAAGGGAATTATCCCCGGAGTTTCGGATCACCTCAAAGGAGATCTCAAAGGAGATGGCTTCACTAGTTACCTCTGCAGAAATGACTTTCTCCAGAAGATTCTGATGGCCTTTCCTTCCGAACAAAAGATATTCTTTCACCATGCCTTCTTTTCTCCTCTGCTCTTCCTGCAAGCAGCTTTTGGATGCCATCTCCTAAGGAAAATCAGCTGTGTACGGATGTTCTGTGTGTCTGTGTGCATGTGCTGCTCTCAGAAGTTTCTGAGTGCACTGATGCATGAAATACAAGTGTCAGGAAAGCAGTAACGTGGCTCGTGGAATTGTTCTGAAAATAACCTGTAGTTGAAGGGGAAGGGGGTGAATAAAGTAGGAGAGTTGTTCTGGAGCAAATCTCAATGTATCTTGCTTTTTGTTCTAAAAATAAAAGACCACTTGTGGATTGAGGAATGGTACAAGGAAGTTTGATTTTCATGCTGACTCCAGTCCACTGTTTGCAACACAGGGAGGCATTTCTTTCACACAAGCAATGTCATCCTTTTTCACAGAATTGCACATTGCCTCTACTCCTCTTCCCAAAAGATTTCACAGGAGATCAAAGCAGCTGTGAGACACCAAGCTTTGCTTGGCTCCACTAGATCTAATAAAAGCTGAGCTTCTTTCTCCCAAGTGCAGCATCCCATGTCTCAGGAGGTGGTGGGAGCAGAAGGCAGTGCAAAGCCACAGGGTGCACAAGCAGCTTATCCCCGCAGCACAGAGATTTCAGAGTGCTCTCCAGTGCATGCTTGCCTCTTTTCTGAGCTTGAAGGTCTTTGATGTGACCTTGGAAATCATCTGGAAGAACTCGCGCAGAAGGGCCATCACATTTGCTGGGCTCTTCTCAAGCTGCAGTGCTTGGACTGCAGTTTGCAGGAAGTGGAGGTTGACTTCGGTGAGCTGGTGAAGCCGGCAGGAGCCTGCCCATGTCCTCAAGAGCTGTGAGTTTCTTTGTAGGATCCCTAAGCACTCCCTGAGAACCACAAGGAGATGATGCTTGCAGTATGGAGGAGCGCTGCTTCCTCCATCTCAGGGAGCAGGGGCCTGGTGTGGTGCAGGAGAGGTAGAGCAGGGCCCTGGGGGTTGGAGGAACACACAGCTCCGAGGAAAATGCGTGGGGAAGAAGCAAGCAGCTGGGAGGCTTAAGAATCCCCAGCAACATGAGATAGCAGCACAACCAAGAGCTGGAATGATGATTTATTTTTCAACTGCATCCAATTAATTCCTATCCTATGGCACTGCACATGTGTTTCCCCTCCCCTTTCAGATTTCCCCAAGAAGCGTTCTCACTATTGTCTATTTTCATCTCATATCACTGTGTTCTCAGAAAGGCTGATTTTGCCTTCCTAGATAAAGCAAACTAACAAACAAACACATTGAGGTCAGTTTTCCACTTTTACTCACTGAAATTTATTAAAAATTAACTGATGATTTCACCCCCCCATATTTTGTCACACACCATGTCTAGCTGCATTAGGGGATGGAAAAATCACTTTCTTTCCTCTCTCCCTGTACCTTCTTTCCCTGTGCTTTGGGGAAGGAAATCCTTCTGTAGTGGATATGAGTACCTACAGAGCTATGACTGCAGTGCGCAGTCAGAAGGAACTGGAGCGTTTCCAATACCAAAATAGGTTGTTTTCCTTGTGGTGGTGGCATGGTGGTTTAAACGGTTTAGCAGGCTGGTTTGGCCTGGTTCTGTGACGATTGGTGCGGGGGACTCACAGACCCACTCCCCAGGAAAGGGGAAGGAGGAGAGGGAAAAGCAAGAAGGGAAATGATGGATTTAAAAACAAAACAGCAGCAACGACCTGAGGAGGAGAGCTAATTTACAAAATAAGTTATCAGGAAGCAAAATAATACAATATAATTGGAATGGAGGCTCATGAATCAGGTCAAATGAGCAAGAGAAAGAATGTCCGATACACCGAAGGCCTTACGCTAACGCTGAAGGCGGACGGCTGCAACAAACACCAACTGCTACAGCAGTTGTGTGTACTGCCAAGGCTCAGAAGGGCACACGTTGTCCTTGTGTCGATTGGGCCTCCCTGTAACCCTGTAGGGAGGCCAGAAGGTGTAGTATCATTGTCACTCACCGAACACTACACACCCACATCCCAATTACCGTGAGAGAGCCTTGGGCAGTCTACAGCACCACACCTCCAGAGGCTGCAGCTATGGCTTAACCCTTCTGTTCCAAGAGACAAACCAAGGGCTTTCCTTAACATTACAATCACCTGTTGCAATGGGATTGCCAGTAAATGAGCACTTGAGTGACCGGAGTGGAGGAGCCCAGATCCACCCATTCTCTCTCTCTCTCCCTATCAGTGCTGCTTCCAGGAGTTCCTATATGCTCAGAGCCTGCACAGGTTAACCCCTCCCCTCCCTTGCTCTCTTACTACCAGCTCACCAGAGTTTGAATGAGAGGTGGCGGCATTCCTTAACTCAAGCAGTTGCTGGGAGGGGTGAGTTAATTCCCCTTTCCTCTAGGATCTTGTTATATAGCACCTGTATCTCAAATAAGGGCTCAGTCACTGCCTTTATTTCATTTACACTGCTCATCACGGGAGACATCAACCATGCCAATATTGGTTGGAAGGAGAACAAGGCAGAGCACCAGCAATCCAAGAGTTTCCTGGAATGAGTTGAAGATAAGTTCTTCTTCCAGGTGGTGCAGGAACCCAAGAGACATTGTGCTATGCTGGAACTCATCAATGTCTTCCCAGCAAGGAGAGGCTGATGAGTAATGTGGAGCTCCAGGGCCAAAAAATGATGGAGTTCAAGATCTTTACTGCATCAACGTGGGTATGCAGCAAGCTCACGACTCTGGACTTCAGGAGAGCAGACATTGACCTCTTCAGAGAACTACTTGGCAGGGTGATATGGTATAAAGCCCTGGAGGGAAGAGCAGACCAAGAAAAATTGTCAGTATTCAAGGGCCATCTTCTCCAAGCCCAGGAGCAGTGCATGCCACAATGGAGGAGGGCAGGCAAGGATGCCAGGAGGCATCAGTGAATTAACCTGTTGCTCCTGTACTTACTTATCTGTCATAGTTGAAAGGCCATAGGAGTGTGGTGAAGTTCCCACTGTCTGTAGAAAGGGAAACATAACCCCCTATTTTCAAGAAGGGGAAAAAAGAAAATCCAGGGAACTACAGGCCAGTCAGTCTCACCTCTGTGCCTGGCAAGATCATGGAGCAGATCCTCCTGAAGACCCATCTAAGGCACATGGAAAATAAAGACAGGGTGATTGGTGGTAACCAACACGGCTTCACCAAGATCATGTCATGCCTGACAAACATGGTGGCCTTTTATGATGGAGTTATGGCGTTAGTGGAGAAAGGAAGAGCAGCTCATGTCATCTACATGGACTTGTCCAAAGCATTGGACACACTGCCACGTGACATCCTGGTCACCAATTTGGATAGAAATTGATTTGAAGGACAGAACATTCCTTGGGTATGGAATTGACTGAACAGTTCCACTCAGAGAGTTGTGGTCAATGGCTCAGGGTCCAAACGGAGTCCGGTGATGAGTGGTGTCCCTCAGGGATCAGTGCTGGAACCAGTGTTACTTAACATCGTTGTAGGAGACATAGGCTGTGGGATAGAGTGCACCCTCAGCAAGTTCGTGAATGACACCAAAAGGAGTGGTGCAGTTGACATGCTAGAGGGAAGAGGGTACCATCCAAAGGCACCTGGACAGCCTTGAGAGATGGGCCTATGCCAGCCTCATGAAATTCAGCAAAGTCAATTGCAAGGTCCTGCAACCTGGGTTGGCACAAATATGAGCACAGAAGGGATTGAGAGCAGCCCTGAGAAGGACCCCACCTGGAGTACTGCATCCAGTTCTGGAGCCCCCAACACAAGAAGGACGTGCAGCTGTTGGAGCAGGTCCAGAGAAGGGCTACAAAGATGATGAGAGGGCTGGAGCAGCTCCCCTACGAGGACAGGCTGAGAGATCTGGGGCTTTTCAGCCTGGAGAAGAGAAGGCTCCAGGGAGGCCTTAGGGAGGCCTTCCAGTACCTGGAGGGGACCCACAGGAGAGCTGGGAAGGAACGCTTTATAAGGGAATATAGCAGCAGAACAAGGGAAATTGGCTTAGAACTGGAAGAGGATGCAGTTAGACAAGATACTAGGAGAAATTCCACCTGTGAGTGTGTCATGGTTTTCTGATTTTTGGCATTAGTATTCCACATCATAACATCATGTAGTGCATTAAGAGTTAAAGAGTTAATACTCCAGCTCTATGGATCATTGATAATTCTGTGTATACTTGCCTCAGAACAAGCAAGATGCCCTCCAGTCCAAACTCAACAACCCTCAGTGTCAACAAGATAGTCTCCAGTGTGAGCAAGATGCCCTCCAACCTGAAAGAGATACCCTCCAGTCTGAAAGAGACATCCTCCTGTCTGAACGGTACTCCTTCAGAACTGAGCGAGGTGCCTACCAGCCACAATAGCCCCTGCCCCTCAGCCAGGTGGGGGGAAAGGGATAATAGAGTGTATCAGACTGTGTAGATTCGATGGCCTGGCACATCAGAACCACAAAAATATAAGGCACTGGTGGACACTGGTGCACAGTATACTCTAATGTCCTCGAGTCGCCAAGGGACAGAATTAATCTATATTTCTGGGGTGACTGGGGTTTCCCAAGAGTTGACCAAGTTGGAGGCTGAAATAAGCCTCACTGGTAAAGACTGGCAAAATTTTGACAGTCCTATTGTGACTGGCCCAGGGGCTCCATGTATACTTGTTATTGTTTACCTCAAAAGGGGATATTTGAAGGATCTCAAGGGGTATCGATGGGCTTTTGGAATAGCTGCTGTGGACACAGATAACATTAGGCAGCGGACTGCTTTGCCTGGCCTGTCAGTAGATCCATCTGTTGTGGGGTTGCTACAAGTGGAGAAGCAACAGGTCCCGATTGCTACAAAAACGGTGCACAGATGACAGTACTGCACCAACAGGGATCCCTTGCTCCCCATTCATAACTTGATCTGTCAGCTAGAGAGCCAGGGAGTGATCAGCAAAACCCACTCACCGTTTAGCTGCCATTTATTGCCAGTGTGTAAAGCCGGTGGAGAATGGAGGCTGACTGTAGATGACCGTGGCCTGAATGAAGTCACACCCCCACTGAGTGCTGCTGTGCCAGACATGCTTCAACTCCAGTATGAACTGGAGTCAAAAGCAGCCAAGTGGTATGCCACGATTGACATTGCTAACGCCTTCTTTTCAATTCCCTTGGCCACAGAATGCAGGCCGCAGTTTGCCTTCACCTGGAGAGGCGTTCAGTACACCTGGAACCGTTTACCCCAGGGATGGAAGCACAGCCCAACCATTTCCCATGGGTTGATCCAAACTGCATTGGAACAGGGTGCTGCTCCTGAGCATCTGCAGTACATCGATGATATTGCTGTATGGGGCAATACAGCAGAGGAAGTTTTTAAGAAAGGAGAGACAATAATACAGATCCTCCTGCGAGCTGGCTTCGCTATTAAGCGAAGCAAAGTGAAAGGACCTGCACAAGAAATTCAGTTCCTAGGCATAAAGTGGCAAGATGGACGTCGTCACATCCCAACAGATGTGACTGACAAAATTACTGCCATGTCTCCACCCACCAGAAAGACAGAGACCCAAGCTTTTTTGGGTGTAGTGGGCTTTTGGAGAATGCATGTTCCAAACTACAGCCTCATTGTGAGCCCCCTTTATCAGGTGACCCGGAAGAAGAATGATTTTGTGTGGGGCCCTGAGCAGCAGTAGGCTTTTGAGCAAATTAAGCAAGAGATGGCCCGTGCTGTGGCCCTGGGGCCAGTGCAGACGGGACAGGATGTAAAGAACATCCTCTACACTGCTGCTGGAAAGGGAGGTCCCACTTGGAGTTTGTGGCAAAGAGCTTTTGGAGAGACTCGAGGCCGACCCCTTGGTTTCTGGAGCCGAGCATACAGGGGGAGCGCTACACTCCAACTGAGAAGGAGATCTTAGCCGCGTATGAGGGGGTTCGAGCTGTTTCCGAAGTAATCGGTACTGAAACGCAGCTCCTTCTGGCACCTCGACTGCCAGTACTGAACTGGATGTTTAAAGGAACAGTTCCCTCTACCCATCATGCTACTGATGCCACTTGGAGTAAATGGATTGCGCTGATTACACAGCGAGTTCAGATGGGGAACCCCAACCATCCAGGAATCCTGGAGGTGATCATGGACTGGCCTGAAGGTAAAAAGTTTGGAACAACACCAGCACAGGAGGTGTCACGTGCTAAAGAAGCCCGACCATATAATGAACTAACAGAAGATGAAAAGAGATACGCCCTGTTCACAGATGGATCGTGTCGCATTGTGGGAAAGCACCGCAAATGGAAATCTGCTGTGTGGAGTCCCATGCAACAAGTTGCAGAGGCCACTGAAGGAGAAGGAGAATCAAGTCAATTTGCAGAGGTAAAGGCTGTCCAATTAGCCTTAAATATTGCTGAACGTGAGAGGTGGCCAGTGCTTTATCTTTACACTGTCTCATGGATGGTGGCAAATGCTTTATGGGGGTGGTTACAGCAATGGGGACAAAATGGTTGGCAACGGAAAGGTAAACGTATTTGGGCCGCTGAACTGTGGAAAGATATTGCTGCCCGAATAAAGAACATGGTTGTAAAGGTGCGCCGTGTAGATGCTCATGTTCCTAAGAGCCGGGCAACTGAAGAACAACAAAACAACCACCAAGTAGATGGAGCTGCCAAAGTTAAGGTGACTCAAGTAGACTTGGACTGGCAACATAAGAGTGAATTATTTCTAGCTCGGTGGGCCCATGAGACCTCGGGCCATCAAGGAAGGGACGCGACCTATAAGTGGGCTAGAGACCGAGGGGTGGACTTAACTATGGATGCTATCGCACAGGTGATCCATGACTGTGATACATGCGCCGCAATTAAACAAGCCAAGAGGATGAAACCTCTTTGGGAGGAAGGGCGATGGCAAAAATATAAATATGGGGAGGCGTGGCAGGTTGATTATATCACCTTGCCACGATCTCGCAATGGTAAGCGTTATGTGCTCACCATGGTGGAGGTGACCACTGGGTGGCTTGAAACATACGCAGTACCCCATGCTACCGCCCGAAACACCATTCTAGGTCTGGAGAAACAAGTCCTGTGGCGACATGGTACTCCAGAAAGAATTGAGTCTGATAATGGAACTCATTTTAAAAATTCTCTTGTAGATACTTGGGCCAAAAATCATGGCATTGAGTGGATTTATCATATCCCCTATCATGCACCAGCTTCTGGTAAATGTGAAAGGTACAATGGATTGTTAAAAACAATGTTGAAAGCAATGGGTGGTGGAACATTTAAGCACTGGGAGAAAAATTTGTCAGAAGCCACCTGGTTGGTCAACACCCAAGGATCCATCAATCGCAATGGTCCTGCCCAATCCAGCTCTCTGGCTACTGTAGAGGGAGATAAGGTCCCTGTAGTACATGTAAAGAACATGTTGGGAAAAGCAGTTTGGGTACCTCCAGCTTCTGGAAAGGGCAAACCTCTCCGCGGAACTGTCTTTGCACAGGGACCTGGGTCTACCTGGTGGGTGATGCAGAAGAATGGGGATGTTCAATGTATACCACAAGGGAATTTGATGTCTGGAGACCGCCCTTAGTAATTCTATGAATATACTTATATATATATATTGTGTGGGTGTATCTAACGCACGTTAATCATTGTTCTTCTGTATGTATCAAGCATGATATAGTGATGTGGAATAAGGGGTGGAATGTCATGGTTTCATGATTTTTTGGTACTGGTATTCCACATCATGGCATCATGTGGTGCATTGGGAGTCAGGGAGAACTACATTCCCCAGAGGACTTTGCAATGCTTTGTATTTTTTCACGTGTTTTCCGCTCAGAGGGAACAGATAAAAACTCTCTGCGGTCACGGGACGTTCTCTCTCTTTCCTCTCTCTCTCTCTCTCGTTTTGTTTGATTCATTGGGCTTAATTCCAAATTGTATTGCATTATATTGTGTTATTTACTTCCTGATGTCTCATTTAGTAAATTAGCTTTTCCCCCTCAGACCGTTGCTGCTGTTTTGTTTTGGGGCTTATCTCCCTTCTTTCCCTATTCCCCTTCCCCCTTTTCGGGGTGTGGGCCTGTGGGTCTCCTTCCTCGGTTGTTGCGGGGCCGGGCCGAGCCGGCTCACAGACCCCTGACAGTTGTATCATTGCACCCATGAAATGAGTCCCTTGGTCGCTCTCAATGACTTGTGGTGTCCCATAGGCAGCCATCGATCTCGTGAGCACCTTGATGGTATATGCCTGGTTGGCTTATGGGACTATCCAGTACCTGCATTAGCCCACTTGCAGTGTCAACACAGGTTACGGCATATCTCGCCCCCACAGACCGAGGGAGGGGCCCAATATAATCAACCTGCCATCGCTGTAGAGGATTGTGTCCTCTAGCAAGATGGGCTGTAGTTTCAGGCAACGACCTCGGTCTCATTCTGGAGCAGGCATCACAGTCTCGGCATGCTTGAGCTACCTCCGATAATTGTACGGGCAGTCCCCATGCTTTGGCAGCTGCCCACATGGTCTTCTGTCCAGCATGCCGCAACTTTTGATGTAACCAGTAGGCGATGTTCTCAGATGGTGAGTTCTCAACCCATCTAACTCGGGCCAGTGTGTCGGCTTCATCATTTCCTGGTGACTGTAGGGGTCAGTGACCAGAAACATGGTAGACACGTACAGTTCTGTGTTTGACTGTATTCCATATGTGTGACCACATATCTTTGCCCCAGATCGGTCGGGAGTGAATAGTCCAGTCCTGGGTAGCCCACTGTGCGATCCAAAGAGTGAGCCCCCGGTACACAGCCCAACTATCTGTGCAAATATTCAGGATACCGTCACCAGGTTCTTTGGTTATAACCATCCACATGGCCCGCAGCTCTGCCCACTGGCTGCTTTGACCATCCCCCTCTTCAAACCATATTGTGTCTGTAGCAGGATGGTATGCTTCTGCTCTCCACTTACTTGGGTTGCCCTTGCTGGACCCATCCGTGTACCAGGCATCTTCAGGAATGGGATATTCTCCTTCCTGGACGGGACTCTTCTCTGGCGGAGCAACCAAGGCTTGTTTTGGTGCATCACTGTGATATGTCACTGGGCCTAGAATCTTTTGGAGTTCTTCTTTCAACGGTGAGGAAGACCGACTACTCCTCTGGCTGAGATAGGCGACCCATCGTGCCACCGTCTGTGCCTGGGCCACCCCTGTCTTAGGGAGGTGGGTCAGATCTCTTACCCACCCCTGAATTGGAAGAGTGGTCTTAACTACGACTTCAGCCGTCTGGGTTATTGGCTCTACTGCTTGTAATGCAGTATAGGCAGCCAATAGCTGCTTTTCAATCATACTATATCTTTCTTCTGCTCCATGCTAGACCCGAGACCAAAATCCAATGGGAGTCCGAACAGAACTCTGACGTTGCCACAGGCCCCAGCCAAAGCCATCCTGAGTAACATGAACATCCAATTCAGCTGGGAGGGTAGGATCGAATATACCCAATGCCTGGGCTTGTTTCACCGCCTGTTTTGCTTGCTGGAAAGCAACCTGTTCTGATCTCCCCCAGTCCCATTTGAAAATGCTCCAAATGAAAGACATGGTAAGTTACTGTATATGTGTATATATATATATATATACATATTTTTTAAAGCCTGCCTGGCTCGCCAATTGTAAGGCAAATAACCCCAAGGAAAGCACTCAAGGAAATAGTGCGAAAGTTGGTATATTTTTGGTAGGCTTTAAATAGATGGTATACAAATAAACAGCAAAAGAGATTGGCTCACCTCAATGATGGTTGAGGCTCACCGATAACTCCACCAGGGAGGGATCTCCAACAAGAGATCCTTCCCCACTGGTGGTCAGCCCTTAAATGGGGTCTTGGGAGAGGTGGAGTCAAACTCCACCCCTTCCAATCACACTCAGTTGTGCCCCTGCAGCTGACTCAGGGTTCGCCTCAGGTGATCAATCAGTGGTTCAGGCCGTGATTCAACAGTTCCCATACAGATGGACAATGGTCCCTCCTCACATTGCCAGGTGATTGCCAGCTCCCTCAAGGCATGGTTGTGCACCAAATTCCTCCAGGGAGAGTCATAACCAATTTCTCCCAACAAAATGGGAACTTTAGTTGTTGTTTTTCCACAGACCTCAGGTTTCCACAAGTTATTTTAATCATTTGTCCAATCTACCAATGATTACAATTTTCAACAAGTTTACTCTGCAGTTTCCCACAGCCAACTCCTCCATGTCTGGAATGTCTGGAATGTACAAACTGCCATCGCACACTGTAACGCACACACTGCTGCAGCTACAAAAGTAAAAAGCAAAGCTTAACACACTCTGCAGACCTGCCACATACACACAACACAGAGAGAGGAAAAAAATGACAAACTTGGTACCCTCACAGTACTACTCACAGCCATGTTCAGAGACAACATCACAACCGGCAACCATAACACAACACAGTTCCCAATAGCCCTAGCTCTTCAGTTTCTCCTGGGGGTCTGGAATCTCTCAAGCACACCCTCACCACCTTACTTTTAGGAAAATGTGGAGCCCGGGGGGCCCTGCATCTCTCAAGTACTACTCAAACACCAGTTCTCTTGGTGGGCTTTTCTCTAGAACCCCCTCACCATGTTATTTCTGGGAAAAAGAACCCATTGCACACATGGGTCATCTCCATAACTGCATGTGGGGAACTACTCGGGGATCCCCTCACCCTTACTCTCCGTACGTGACAAGCTTCTGTCATGCTTTTGCAGGGGCAGTAAAAAGGAATGCATTGCTGCAATGCAGGGAACATGCAGCTGGTCCCGATGGAGCCTGGATTGGGGGGAGCTCCCTGAGAATCACTCAGTGTGATGTTAGAAAGCAGCATCCCTTTATTCCTCACGGTGCGCACTGGGCGTCTTGACAAGCAAGCGCACCCTCGCAGAGTTCAGGTTCTGCATTTGAACAGTTCAGACATACATCTGCTGTACGCTGGCATACATAGCCCTTCTTTTTCAAGGTCTCACAGGTATGTGCTAATGTCCCTTTGGGCATGCTCAGTGGTATTCAGGGTCGAGTGCCCACCGACTTCTTCCCTTTTTCCACCATCAGCTTCATCCCTGAACCCTCTGACTCACTTGCATCCACTTTTTCCCAGTTTGGAAGATTCCCATTGATTATGAGACCACAGTGCATCGCTTTTAAAAACAGTGTATGTGGAACCTGAGCTGAATGTGCTTCCACATTTTGAAACAAAAAAATTATTCTATTGTGACTTCAGTGCTTCTTGTGATGCAAAACCATTAAAGCAGAAAATAAAATTCAATTTTGTTCCCAGTGCAGAATTACTGGGGGAAAACAAGACTGTTCACCCACAAAAGCTGAAATGGAAAGCTTTAGAAGTAGCTCATATGCATTCTTTTTGCGATATTAATATATCGGTTCTTAAACTAATGTCTTAATCCCTATTGCTAAGAAAACCAACCTATGTCACCTGTACAGAAACTCCCAAGTACCCTGAGAGCAGTTCCTTCTGGGTGGCCTTACAGACTGTAGATATATACCAGTGAACATCAGAGACGGCCCTCGTACAGGAGCATGGTAAACCGTGCTCATACCTTGAAAAAGAGACCAAACAGAGAAACCAGGAGAAGTGGTTTGGACTAGAACCCTCCCAGCTGCAGGGAGATGCTGTCCTCCAGAGCAGGGCAGCCGGCTACTGCCTCTTGCTGATACATGCTCATAGCTGAGAGGATTTAAAGGAATGCAAGGACAAGAATGTAGGAATACCTGAGAACATGGATGTGCAAATGTCCCAAGCAACGGAAGAAAAGACACCGCAGAAAGCAATGCTTCATTAGCATAACAAAACTCAGCCCCCACACTTCTTCCATCCCAACTCCCTCCCTCCCCTCCTCCTGTTCCCCGGGAGCAGATGTGAGCTGAGAATGAGCAGTGAAAGTGCCCGAGGCCTGGCAGCCGGCTCGGGGCGTGCTCGCTGTGGCACCTGAGCCTGTGCTGAAGCAGCCAGAGCCTGGCTGGAAGCCATCCGGGCAGCACCGCGGTGGCAGGAGGTGCACCAAGGCCGTCCTGCGGCCAGCTCCGGGCTGAGGGCACTCGGCATCCTGTGCTCTGCGCGACTCCAAGGAGCCCGGTTGCCTGCAACAGAGCTGGGAGCAGCCTGCTTTGCACCCAAGGTAGGTGCCCTTCGTGGTTCGTGCAGAGGAGCACACGCTGCCAGCAGCACCGGGTGGGACCCTGGTCCCGGCTCCATGTGCTGCCCGGCACGGCAGCTTTGCTGGGCCAGGTGGGCTGCAACGACAGCAGGAACACTTTGCAGGTGTGTTGCAGCCCGGGTTGGGCAGAGAGGGGCACACGAAGGGCTTGGAGCTGGGACAGGGAGGAAGTGAGCACAGGAGGTCAGCGTGCTCTGCTGCCCGCTTGTACCTCTGTGATACAGCGCAGCTGGGACTGCATTTCTCCCTCTGGACCGCACGAGAGGACCTTGCTGCGCAGCTCTGCACGCGTGGATTCCTGTAGGCTTTAAAATACCTGGTCCATTATTTTTTGGGTCTTAATGGAAAGCCTCTAATAAGCGGGGAATTGCCACTGTGTCAGCCCCTGAAGTACAGGGGACTGGGTGTTCTTTGCTGTGCGAACGTGTCCCAAGGGTTTTGTTCCGGCTCTATAACCCAGAGTGAGGTGATAAGGCAGGTAAGGTTATTTGCACTGCGCTCACATGCCGGGTGCAAGGGGGATTCCCTGTTAGAGACTATTATTTTATACCACTGCCTCAAAGTCTGCTGATGAACATGTCCAAACTTGTCCAAGCTAGTCCTGGCCAAGGGTTGTGAAAGCCTTTGTCTAAGGGACAAGCAGATGGGCATGTCCGGGGACAACGAAAGAGAGACAAGCTGCCAATTAACACCCTTTTGTGTGGTACTCATCTCCGTGAGGAGATAGACATCTGAGGAGACTCTTGCATGGCACGCTAGAATGTGAGCTTTCACATAGGCAAGAAAAATGGAGGATAAAAAGAGGGATCGACCATGATAAGAATGTTCATGGTCAGTACAGAAGCTGAAATATTTCCTGTGACTTTTACCTTCTTTCAGGAATGCTACAGTCAGATGGAAGGTAACAGCAGGGGGATGATCATGAACAGTGTCTCTGGGAATGGCCAGGGCTAATGCATATTTCTTTATTTATTTAATTTGACCAAGATTTATTAAACCACTTTCAGATATTTGATTGGAAATTTAGGTTCTGTTCCCTGTTCCTGTCTATTTCTGTTCTCCTTTCCTTCCTATGCAGCTTCCAAACCTGGCATTTTGCACGTAACACCTCTCCCCTTACATCCTTGTGTGGCCCTCATGACTTTGCCAATTTGTCACAGATAGCTCCCAATACAATATACGATCCAAAGCTACCAAGAAGGAGGACTGTATTTATTGAAAGACAAAACATTTGCAGTACTGATTTAAAAGTGTCTTAACAAGATTGGATTACACACACAACTACAGGAGCCCCTCCCATTGAGTCATGACGTCCAGGGTGGTCCCCCGGTCTATGTCAACTCCTGAACCCACAGAAATAAGGAGCCTTAATGGACCTGGATCCAGTTCTGGTCCCAGACTTGTTCACGGCTTTGTGTGTAAAAAATCGTATGAGCACAGTCTCAGACATAACCTTAGAGAAGGTCACAAAGCTCCAAACTAAGCGTGAGTCTCTTACAGCAGATCAGTATCTGCAAGGTGTCTGGACAAAAGGGGGTGAAGGATCTCTGCTAAGGTGTGACCTCGACCTGCTCTCTGTTTTGGGATGACTGTCTCCTTGTCATGCTTTCTCTTAAGTCCCCCACTGTTCAACTCTCAGCTATCAGTTCTTTCAGCCCCCCAGACTGTGATAGCTTTGTGATGATTACTGTCATTTAGTCAGAGTGCTATGAGTGCTGTTGCTCATTGCATACTGTGCAGGGTGTGGTGTGCCACCCCCCAGGCAGCTCCGTGCAGATGATCTGGTGTGGGCAGGGGTTGGACAGGGACTGCTGCATTCAGTCACAGCTCTGCTGACATTTCCCTTGTCCTTCCAGGCTCCCGTTCAACTTCTGCCTTCCACCCGTGATCATCCCAGCCTGCAGGAGAGCAGCAATGGCCTCAGCACATCCATCTCAGGTAGGGGCTGGGAATAGCGGGCAGGAGAGGCCAAGGGGTGAGGGATGTGAATGCAGGGGGAGAGGGAGGTGCTCTCAGGCAGCATGTGTGTGCTGGGGACAGAGAAGTGTCTGGGACTGGAGTTTCACTCCTCTGCGAGCTGCTTCCCTGGGCCTTCTCTGTTCATAGCAAGGAGCCTCTCTGTGCTTGCAGGAGCCCGTGAGCTTTGAGGAGGTGGCCATGTATTTCAGCAGGGAGGAGTGGGCGCTGCTGGATCCTGCACAGCGAGCACTCTACCGGGACGTGATGCTGGAGACGTACGAGTGCGTGGCCTCACTGGGTGAGGGCTTTGCTGCATTTCCTACTCTTTTGGGCACATTAGGTTGTGCAGAATGTGAGTCTGCATACAGCCCCTTTTGTAAACACCATGCAGTTCCTTCTTGACAAACTCCACAGTAGCAGCAACAAAAGAAAGACAGAGAAGTGTGAGTTTCATAAGGGCTCATCGTGTTCAGCACATTGATAACATCCGGCAGTCATTGCTGGCCAGCAGGCATCAGCTAGGAGGGGAAGGACCATCTCCCCGCAGTCAGCTCCTTTTCTTTTAAAGAAAATAATTTTGCGTGTTGTCAGAGATGGAAAAGCAATCTTTGCTCCAAAGGAAGCTGCTGTGTTTCGTGCGAGTGTCATTCAGGCCCTTAATGGTATTTCACTGTGGGGAGGGACGTTGCGCAAAGTTGCTGGACAAGCAGCTGTGCCAGAATGATGGAAAAGCTCTCACTTCTCCAATTACAATTGTTGTAGCTCCACATCCAGCCCCCAAACCCATGGTGATCTCCCTGCTTGAAGAAGGAGAAGAGCCCTGGATCCCAGATGTGGGGAGCCATGAGGCTGTGGCAGGAGATGTCAGCCCAGGTGAGGTGGTGGAGGGAAAGAGGAAGTCGAAGCCATAAAATAGATCTCTTAGGGAGGAGTATTTGGGGCACCGATTGCTATTTCTGGTTTTCCTTTGTCATCCAGCAGGTGCAGGGATAAGAAACCCAAGGAAGGGTCTGCAGGAAGGTGGTGTGGTCAACAGACATTGTGGTAGCATCTCCATGGAAGAAATCAGAAGAGATGTGCATGTGGATCAGGAGCAAGGTCAAGGCGAGCACAACAAGACACAACAGGGAAAGCATCTGTTAAAGGCATCAGGGAACCCACTGGACTTCAGTACAGGTCAAAGGCAGCATGAAGAAACAAGGAGAAAGAATGTGTGCCAGAGGCAAAAGCAAAATCAATGCCCTGAGTGTGAGAAAAGCTCTAAAATAGATTCCAGAGTCGTTAAGCACCAGTGCACGCACTCAACAAAGAGACTGAACAAGTGCTCTGAGTGTGGGAAGAGCTTCAAATGGAGATCCCTTCTCTTCTTGCACCAGCGCATGCACAAAGGAGAGAGACCATATAAGTGCTCTGAGTGTGGGAAGAGCTTCAAAAGCAGTTCTCAATTGAATTTGCACCAGCGCAGCCACACAGGAGAGAGACCATATAAGTGCTCTGAGTGTGGGAAGAGCTTCAAAAGCAGTTCTGATTTGAAGGAACACCAGCGCAGCCATACAGTATAGAGACCATATAAATGCACTGAATGTGGGAGATGCTTCAGATGGGGTTCTGTTTTAAAAGTACACAGACGCATCCATACAGGAGAGAAGCCATACAAGTGCTCTGAGTGTGAGAAGAGCTTTAGAAGCAGTTCTCATCTCAAATGCCACAAGAAAATCCACACCACTGACGGACTGTAGAAGCACCTCCAGAATATGAGAACCTTCAGAAGCAGCTCCAGCCATGTTTCCTACCAGCACATGCACAGTACAGACAGAGCCTGCAATGCCCCAGACATGGAATAGCTTCAACCAGAGCCACAGCCTGGTTACCCACTGTGGCTGTGTGTGGTGATGAACCACACAGTTCCCTTGTCCCAAGCGCAAGATGAGCTCCAACCACTGCTCGAACCCGGATCACATAGAAAGGGATCCACTCAGGGCAGGGACCACAGAAATGCCAGCACCGCAGGAAGAGCTTCATCCAGAGCGCAGTCCACATTGAATATTGCCCAGTGCTCGTGAGGGGAATGCCCTTCAAGTGTCTGTCCTGGAGGAAGAATTTCTCTCAGGGCTGACTTCTCGTTTCTCATCGGAAAGACCCCAGTGCAGAGACCTTGAGAATACTGGAGAACTCAGCATGAGAGAGAGCAAGATGTTTCTCCCCCCACAGGAAGTGTTTCCAAAGGAGATGGCTTCACTGGAAACCTCTGCAGAAATGACTTTATCCAGGAGCTTCAGGTGGCCTTTCCTTGCTAACAAAAGAAATTCTCTCACCATGCCTTCTTTTCTCCTCTGCTCTTCCTGCAAGCAGCTTTTGGATGCCATCTCCTAAGGAAAATCAGCTGTGTACGGATGTTCTGTGTGTCTGTGCGCATTTGCTGCTCTCAGAAGTTTCAGAGTGCACTGATGCATGAAATACAAGGGTCAGGAGAGCAGTAACGTGGCTTGTGGAATTTTTCTGAAAATAACCTGTAGCTGATTGTGAAGGGGGTGAATAAAGTAGGAGAGTTGTTCTGGAGCAAATCTCAATGCATCTTGCTTTTTGTTCTAAAAATAAAAGACCAATTTGTGGATTGAGGAATGGTAAAAGGAACTTTGATTTTGGTGCTGACTCCAGTCCACTGCTTTCATCACAGGGAGGCCTTTCTTTCACACAAGCAATGTCATTCTTTTTCACAGTGCTGCACACTGCTTCTACTCCTCTTCCAAAAAAGTTTATTCAGGAGCTTAAAGCAGCTGTGAGACACCAAGCTTTGCTTGGCTCCACTACATCTACATTAAAAAGCTGAGCTTGTTTCTCCTAAGTGCAGCATCCCATGTCTCAGGAGGTGGTGGGAGCAGAAGGCAGTGCAAACCCACAGGGTGCACAAGCAGCTTATCCCCGCAGCACAGAGGTTTCAGAGTGCTCTCCAGTGCATGCTTGCCCATTTTCTGAGCTTGAAGGTCTTTCCTGTGACCTTGGAAATCATCTGGAAGAACTCGCGCAGAAGGGCCATCATATTTACTGGGCTCTTCCCAAGCTGCAGTGCTTGGACTGCAGTTTGCAGGAAGTGGAGGTTGATTTTGGTGAGCTGGGGAAGCCGGCAGGAGCCTGCCCAGGTGAGCTGGGGAAGCCGGCAGGAGCCTGCCCATGTCCTCAGGAGCTGTGAGTTTCTTTGTAGGATCCCTGAGCACTCCCTGCGAACCACAAGGAGATGATGCTTGCAGTATGGAGGAGCGCTGCTTCCTCCATCTCAGGGAGCAGGGGCCTGGTGTGGTGCAGGAGAGGTAGAGCAGGGCCCTGGGGGTTGGAGGAACACACAGCTCCAAGGAAAATGTGTGGGGAAGAAGCAAGCAGCTGGGAGGATTGGGAATCCCCAGCAACATGAGATAGCAGCCCAACCAAGAGCTGGAATGATGATTTATTTTTCAACTGCATCCAATTAATTCCTATCCTATGGCACTGCTCATGTGTTTCCCCTCTCCTTTCAGATTTCCCCAAGAAACGTTCTCACTATTGTCTATTTTCATCTTATCTGACTGTGTTCTCAGAAATGCTGATTTTGCTTTCCAAGATAAAGCAAACAAACAAACACAGTGAGGTTGGTTTTCAATTTTGCTCACTGAAATATTACATAAAAATTAACTGCTGATTTCACCCCCCCATATTTTGTCACACACCATGTCTAGCTGCATTAGGGGATGGAAAAATCACTTTCTTTCCTCTCCCCCTGTACCTTCTTTCCCTATGCTTTGGGGAAGGAAATCCTTCTGTAGTGGATATGAGTACCTACAGAGCTATGACTGCAGTGCGCAGTCAGAAGGAACAGGAGCATTTCAAATGCCAAAATAGGTTGTTTTCCTTGTGGTGGTGGCATGGTGGTTTAAATGGTTTACCAGGCTGGTTTGGCCCGGTTCTGTGATGATTGGTGCGGGGGACCCACGGACCCACTCCACAGGAAAGGGGAAGGAGGAGAGGGAAAAGGGAGAAGGGAGATGGGTTTAAAAACAAAACAGCAGCAACGACCTGAGGAGGAAAGCTAATTTACAAAATAAGTTATCAGGAAGCAAAATAATACAATTTAATACAATATGATTGGGATGGAGGCTCATGAATCAGATCAAATGAGCAAGAGAAAGAATGTCCGATACACCGAAGGCCTTACGCTAACGCTGAAGGTGTGCGGCTGCAACAAACACCCACTGCTACAGCAGTTGTGTGTACTGCCAAGGCTCAGAAGGGCACACGTTGTCCTTGTGTCGATAGGGCCTCCCTGTAACCCTGTAGGGAGGCCAGAAGGTGTAGTATCATTGTCCCTCACCGAACACTACACACCCACATCCCAATGACCGTGAGAGAGCCTTGGGCAGTCTACAGCACCACACCTCCAGAGGCTGCAGCTATGGCTTAACCCTTCTGTTCCAAGAGACAAACCAAGGGCTTTCCTTAACATTACAATCACCTGTTGCAATGGGATTGCCAGTAAATGAGCACCTGAGTGACTGGAGTGGAGGAGCCCAGATCCACCCATTCTCTCTCTCTCTCTCCCTATCAGTACTGCTTGCAGGAGTTCCTATATGCTCAGAGCCTGCACAGGTTAACCCCCTCCCCTCCCTTGCTCTCTTACTACCAGCTCACCAGAGTTTGAATGAGAGGTGGCGGCATTCCTTAACTCAGGCGGTTGCTGGGAGGGGTGAGTTAATTCCCCTTTCCTCTAGTATCTTGTTATATAGCACCTGTATCTCAAATGAGGGCTTAGTCACTGCCTTTATTTCCTTTACACTGCTCATCACGGGAGACTTCAACCATGCCAATATTGGTTGGAAGGAGAACAAGGCAGGGCACCAGCAATCCAAGAGTTTCCTGGAATGAGTTGATGATAAGTTCTTCTTCCAAGTGGTGCAGGAACCAACGAGAAATTGTGCTCTGCTGGAACTCATCAATGTCTTCCCAGCAAGGAGAGGCTGATGAGTAATGTGGAGCTCCAGGGCCAAAAAATGATGGAGTTCAAGATCTTTACTGCATCAACGTGGGTATGCAGCAAGCTCACTAGTGAGGACTTCAGGAGAGCAGACATTGACCTCTTCAGAGAACTACTTGGCAGGGTGATATGGTATAAAGCCCTGGAGGGAAAAGCAGACCAAGAAAAATTGTCAGTATTCGAGGACCATCTCCTCCAAGCCCAGGAGCAGTGCATGCCACAATGGAGGAGGGCAGGCAAGGATGCCAGGAGGCCTCTGTGAATTAACCTGTTGCTCCTGCACTTACTTATCTGTCATAGTTGAAAGGCCATAGGAGTGTGGTGAAGTTCCCACTGTCTGTAGTAAGGGGAAACATAACCCCCATTTTCAAGAAGGGGAAAAAAGAAAATCCAAGGAACTACAGGCCAGTCAGTCTCACCCCTAGCTTGGCAAGATCATGGAGCAGATCCTCCTGAAGGCCCATCTAAGGCACATGGGAAAATAATGACAGGGTGATTGGTGGTAACCAACACAGTTTCACGAAGAGCATGTCATGCCTGATAATCTCGATGGCCTTTTATGATGGAGTTACAGTCTTGCTCGAGAAAAGAAGAGCAACTCATGCCGTCTACATGGACTTGTCCAAAGCATTGGACACACTGCCACGTGACATCCTGGTCACCAATTTGGAGAGAAATTGATTTGAAGGACGGACCACTCCTTGGGTATGGAATTGGCTGAACAGTTGCACTCGGAGAGTTGTGGTCAATGGCTCAGTGTCCAAATGGAGTCCGGTGATGAGTGGTGTCCCTCAGGGATCAGTGCTGGGACCAGTGTTACTTAACATCTTTGTAGGAGACATTGGCTGTGGGATAGAGTGCACCCTCAGCAATTTGTGAATGACACCAAAAAGAGTGGTGCAGTTGACATGCTAGAGGGAAGAGGGTACCATCCAAAGGCACCTGGACAGCCTTGAGAGATGGGCCTATGCCAGCCTCATGAAATTCAGCAAAGTCAATTGCAAGGTCCTGCAACCTGGGTTGGCACAAATACGAGCACAGAATGGATTGAGAGCAGCCCTGAGAAGGACCCCACCTGGAGTACTGCATCCAGTTCTGGAGCCCCCAACACAAGAAGGACGTGCAGCTGTTGGAGCAGGTCCAGAGAAGGGCTCCAAAGATGATCAGAGGGCTGGAGCACCTCCCCTACGAGGACAGGCTGAGAGATCTGGGGCTTTTCAGCCTGGAGAAGAGAAGGCTCCAGGGAGGCCTTAGGGGGGCCTTCCAGTACCTGGAGGGGACCCACAGGAAAGCTGGGATGGAACGTTTTATAAGGGAATATAGCAGCAGAACAAGGGAAATTGGCTTAGAACTGGAAGAGGATGCAGTTAGACAAGATACTAGGAGAAATTCCACCTGTGAGTGTGTCATGGTTTTCTGATTTTTGGCATTAGTATTCCACATCATAACATCATGTAGTGCATTAAGAGTTAACGAGTTAATGGTCTCCAATGTGAGCAAGATGCCCTCCAACCTGAAAGAGACACTCTCCAGTCTGAATGTGACATCCTCCTGTCTGAACGGTACTCCTGCAGAACTAAGCGAGGTGCCTACCAGCCACAATAGCCCCTGCCCCTCAGCCAGGTGTGGGGAAAGGAATAACAGAGTGTATTGGACTGTGTGGATTCAATGGCCATGGACCATCAGAACCACAAAAATATAAGGCATTAGTGGACACTGGTGCACAATGCACTCTAATGCCCTCGAGTCACCAAGGGACAGATTTAATTTCTGGGGTGACTGGGGGTTCCCAAGAGTTGACCAAGTTGGAGGCTGAAATAAGTCTCACTGGTAAAGATTGGCAAAATCATCTTATTGTGACTGGCCCAGAGGCTCCATGTATACTTGGTATTGATTACCTCAGAAGGGGATATTTTAAGGATCTCAAGGGGTATCGATGGGCTGCTGTGGACATAGATAACATTGAGCAGCTGTCTGCTTTGCCTGGCCTGTCAGTAGATCCATCTGTTGTGGGGTTGCTAGAAGTGGAGGAGCAACAGGTCCTGATTGCTATAAAAACAGTGCACAGATGACAGTATCGCACCAAAAGGGATTCATTGCTCCCCATTCATTACTTGATCTGTCAGCTAGAGAGCCAGGTAGTGATCATCAAAACCCACTCACCATTTAGCAGCCCCTTATGGCCAGTGCGTAAAGCCAATGGAGAATGGAGGTTGATGGTAGATGACCGTGGCCTGAATGAAGTCACACCCCCACTGAGTGCTGCTGAGCCGGACATGCTTCAACTGCAGTATGAACTGGAGTCAAAAGCAGCCAAGTGTTATGCCACCACTGACATTGCTAATGCCTTCTTTTCAATTCCTTTGGCCACAGAATGTAGGCCGCAGTTTGCTTTCACCTGGAGGGGAGTTCAGTACACCTGGAACCGTTTGCTGCAGGCGTGGAGTCACAGCCCAACCATTTGCCATGGGTTGATCCAAACTGCATTGGAACAGGGCGGCGCTCCTGAGCATCTGCAGTACATCGATGATATTGCTGTATGGGGCAATACAGCAGAGGAAGTTTTTAAGAAAGGAGAGACAATAATACAGATCCTCCTGTGAGCTGGCTTCACTATTAAGCAAAGCAAAGTGAAAGGACCTGCACAAGAAATTCAGTTCCTAGGCATAAAGTGGCAAGATGGACGTCATCACATCCCAACAGATGTGATTGACAAAATTACTGCCATGTCTCCACCCACCAGAAAGACAGAGACCCAAGCTTTTCTGGGTGTAGTGGGATTTTGGAGACTGCATGTTCCAAACTACAGCCTCATTGTGAGCCCCCTTTATCAGGTGACGTGGAAGAAGAATGATTTTGTATGGGGACCTGAGCAAAGCAGGCTTTTGAGCAAATTAAGCAGGAGATAGCCCGTGCCATGGCCCTGGCGCTAGTGTGGATGGGACAGGATGTAAAGAACATCCTCTACACTGCTGCTGGAAAGGAAGGTCCCACTTGGAGTTTGTGGCAAAGAGCCTCTGGGGAGACCCGAGGCCGACCCCTGGGATTTTGGAGCACAGCGTACAGGGGGTCTGAGGAGCGCTACACTCCAACTGAGAAGGAAATCTTAGCCGCGTACGAGGGAGTTCGAGCTGCTTCCGAAGTAATCGGTACTGAAGCGCAGCTCCTTCTGGCACCTCAACTGCCAGTGCTGAACTGGATGTTTAAAGGAACAGTTCCCTCTACCCATCATGCTACTGATGCCACTTGGAGTAAGTGGATTGCGCTGATTACACAGCGAGCTCGGATGGGGAACCTCAGTCATCCAGGAATCCTAGAAGTGATCATGGACTGGCCTGAAGGTAAAAAGTTTGGAACAACACCAGCAGAGGAGGTATCACGTGCTAAAGAGGCCCCGCCATACAGTGAATTACCAGACAATGAAAAGAGATATGCCCTGTTCACGGATGGATCGTGTCGGATTGTGGGTAAGCACCGCAGATGGAAATCTGCTGTGTGGAGTCCCACACGACAAGTTGCAGAGGCCACTGAAGGAAAAGGAGAATCAAGCCAATTTGCAGAGGTAAAGGCTGTCCAGCTGGCCTTAGATGTTGCTGAACGAGAGAGGTGGCCAGTGCTTTATCTTTACACTGACTCATGGATGGTGGCAAATGCCTTATGGGGGTGGTTACAGCAATGGGAACAAAATGGCTGGCAACGGAGGGGTAAACCTATTTGGGCTGCTGAACTGTGGAAAGATATTGCTGCCCGAGTAAAGAATATGGTTGTAAAGGTGCGCCATGTAGATGCTCATGTTCCTAAAAGCCGAGCAACTGAAGAACAACAGAATAACCATCAGGTAGATAGAGCTGCCAAAGTTAAGATGGCTCAAGTAGACCTGGACTGGCAACACAAGAGTGAATTATTTTTAGCTCGATGGGCCCATGAGACCTCGGGCCATCAAGGAAGAGATGCAACATATAAATGGGCTAGAGACCGAGGGGTGGACTTAACTATGGATGCTATTGCACAGGTTATCCATGACTGTGATACTTGCGCCACAATTAAACAAGCCAAGAGGATGAAACCTCTTTGGGGGGAAGGGCGATGGCAAAAGTATAAATATGGGGAGGCGTGGCAGGTAGATTATATCACCTTGCCACGAACTCGCAATGGTAAGCGTTATGTGCTCACCATGGTGGAAGCAACCACTGGGTGGCTTGAAACATATGCAGTACCCCATGCTACCGCCCGAAACACCATTCTAGGTCTCGAGAAGCAAGTCCTATGGCGACATGGCACTCCAGAAAGAATTGAGTCAGATAATGGGACTCATTTCAAAAATTCTCTTGTAAGTAATTGGGCCAAAGATTATGGCATTGAATGGATTTATCATATCCCCTATCACGCACCAGCTTCTGGTAAGATTGAAAGATACAATGGGTTGCTGAAAACCATGTTGAAAGCAATGGGTGGCGGAACATTTAAGCATTGGGAGAAGCATTTGGCAGAAGCCACCTGGTTGGTCAACACTAGAGGATCCATCAATCGTGATGGTCCTGCCCAATCCAGCTCTCTACCTACAGTAGAGGGAGATAAGGTCCCTGTAGTACATGTAAAGAACATGTTGGGCAAAGCAGTTTGGGTACTTCCAGCTTCTGGAAAGGGCAAACCTCTCCGTGGAACTGTCTTTGCTCAGGGACCTGGGTCCACTTGGTGGGTGATGCAGAAGAATGGGGATGTTCAATGTATACCACAAGGGAATTTGATGTCTGGAGACCGCTCTCAGTAATTCTATGTATATACTTATATATATGTTGTGTGTGTGTATCTAATGCATGTTAATCATTGTTCTTTTGTATGTATCAAGCATGATGTAACGATGTGGAATAAGGGGTGGAATGTCATGGTTTTATGATTTTTGGTACTGGTATTCCACATCATAACATCATGTATTGCATTAAGAGTTAAAGAGCTAATACTCCAGCTCCATAGATCATTGATAATTCCAGGTATACCTGTCTCAGAAGAGAAGAAGCACTACATTCCCCAGAGGACTTTGCAATGCTTTGTATTTTTACGTGTTTTCCGCTCAGAGGGAACAGATAAAAACCCTCAGCTGTCACGGGACACTCTCTTTCCTTCGGGATCGTCTCAGCAGTGGGTGCTCGCTGCCGTATCGCCTTCAGCGTTAGCGTAAGGACTTCGGTTTATCGGAAACTCTCTCTCTTGCTCATTTTATTAGATTCATTAGCCTCAATTCCAATTATATTGTATTATATTCTGTTATTTTGCTTTCTGATATCTTATTTAGTAAATTAGCTTTCCTCCTCAGATCGTTGCCGCTGTTTTGTTTCTAGGCCCATCTCCTTTTTCCCTTTTCCTTTTTCCCTTCCCTTTTCCTGGGGCGTGGGTCCGTGGGTCCCCCGCACCAATCGTCACGGAACCGGGCCGATCCAGCCCGGTAAACCGTTGACACCTGTCCACTGCTTTTATCACAGGGAGGCATTTCTTTCACACAAGCAATGTCATTGTTTTTCACAGTGCTGCACACTGCTTCTACTCCTCTTCCCAAAAGGGTTAATCAGGAGCTCAGAGCAGCTGTGAGACACCAAACTTTGCTTGGCTCCACTAAATCTAATAAAAGAGGAGCTTGTTTCTCCTAAGTGCAGCATCCCATGTCTCAGGAGGTGGTGGGAGCAGAAGGCAGTGCAAAGCCACAGGGTGCACAAGCAGCTTATCCCCGCAGCACAGAGGTTTCAGAGTGCTCTCCAGTGCATGCTTGCCTCTTTTCTGAGCTTGAAGGTCTTTGCTTTGACCTTGGGAAAGTGTCCACAAGACCTCCTGAAGAACGGCCACCACATATGCCTGGCTCAGCTCAAGCTCCTGAGGTCAGTTTGCAGGAAGCGGAGGTTGATTTTGGTGAGCTGGTGAAGCCAGCAGGAGCCTGCTCATGTCCTCAGGAGCTGTGAGTTTCTCTGTAGGATCCCTGAGTCCCCCCAGCAAGCTGCAAGGAGATGATTCTTGCAGTACTGCAAAGCGCTGCTTCCTCCATCTCAAGGAGCAGAGGCCTGGTGTGGTGTAGGAGAGGAAGAGCAGGGCCCTGAGGCCTGTATTTTTCAATACAATCAGCAAGGGAAATGACTGGGGAAGAAGCAAGCAGCTGGGAGGCTTAAGAATCCCCAGCAACAGGAAACAGTTGCTGATGCAAGAGGGGGATGACTTACATTTCAGCTGCATTCAATTAATTCCTGACCTACAGCATTGCTCATGTGTTTCCCCATTCCTTTCAGGTTTCCCCAGGAAGTGTTCTGACTACTTTGTATTTACATCATTTTGTGCCATTATTTCTTCCCAGGTGCAGGACTCTACACTTGCTCTTGTTGAACCTCACCACATTCCACTCTGCCCAACTCTGCACTCTGTCCAAGCCTTACAGAATGGTGGCACAGCTTTCTGCTATGGCAGCCACTCCTCCCAGCTTTGTACTTTCTGACGGTGCCCTCTGTGCCTATATGCAGGTCACTGATGAAGATGCCGAATAAGAGCAGACGCAGCACCAACCTCTAAGGAACACCACCAGCTACACGCCTCCAACTAGACTCTGCCCCGCTGATGACAACCGTCTGAGCTCTGCCACTCAGCCAGTTCTCAATCCACCTCACTCTCCATTCATCTATCCCATACTTCCTGGGGCCTCATTACAAGGATGCTGTGGGAGACCGTGTGAAAAGCCTTTGCTAAAGTCCAGGTACACAACGTCCACTAATCTCTGCCCATATGCCCAACCACTGTAGAAGTAGGTTGGGTATAGTAGGTGGTAGAAGTCCACCACGATGGACAACCATGTACTACAATGCAGTAAAAATTAATTTGTTCCACAGAGAATGAACAATGAGTGGGTCTAAATGTACTGGGGTTGGAGGGGAGGCGAGTGGAAACACTTTTGTTTCTTCTTCTTTCTTATTTACACCCTTTCCTTTTGGCTACCATGCAGAAAGTCTTTGTAATTAGCCCTGTAAGTAAACATGTTAGGCCCTTATTCATATTAATGAGCTTTCTTCAGTTTCCGTAGCTTGGAATGATTGGAAGTCAGAGACGGACTCACCTTTTTTCATTTCCATATGATTTCTGCGCAACTTTTGCATGGAGTATTAGTACAGTTTGATTGCCTCGCTCCTTACGGTAATTTCACATTGCTTCCCTAAAGATTAAGAGACTAAATAAGCTTTGAAAGTTTCAATTTCCTGCATACAATCAAGTAAAAATACAGATATATTTTTTTTTTCTCATTCATGCTAATTGTAGTGACAGAAGTCATATAAAAGCTACAATTACCTCAGACACACCAAAAGTCATTCCTTGGGAGAAGTAAGAGTACAACACACCCCTGTCATTATTCTGTATATCAATCAAACTGTTCATGAAGTGTCATGCCAAACTCAACACCCCGAGGTTCAGCTGTGTAGGAATGCTGACAGAACATTCTGAAGTCCCTGGAGGAGCTTTTGCAGGTTGAATGCCCAGCAGCACACTCATCTTCAAAGTTAACAACCTTATAACAAATTCTGAATTTAACAGGAAGGTACAAAAAGAGAGCAAACATTACAGAAGAGGGACTTTTTTTGTGAACTGCACCCAACTTCTGAATTCTGTTTAGACAGGTCTGGAACACCAGGAAAAACCAATGTCTTGGTGTCTCTGTAAAACTTATCCAGTGAAAAAAACAAACAGAAGATAAAAAACAAATTTGTGGTGAGAACTTTTCCAGAAGAAATCTCCCACATACAGTTTCATGGAGGAAAGCAAGTACGAGTGTGTTCAACGTTGGGCCCTTCACTGCAAGAAAGACATCAAGGCGCTGGAATGTCAAGGGCAACAAAGCTGGTGAGGGTCTTGAGCACAGGCCTTACGAGGAGTAGTTGAGGGAGCTGGGATTGTTAAGTCTGGAGAAGAGGAGGCTCAGGGGAGACCTTACTGCTCTCTATAACTACCTGAAGGGAGGCTGTGGGAGCTGGGGTTCAGCCTTCTGTCATGTAACTAGTGATAGGATGAAAGGGAATGGCTTCAAATTAGACCAGGGGCGACTCAGACCAGACATAGGAAACAGTTCTCCAAAAGAGTGCTCAGGCACTGGAATGGGCTGCCCGGGGAGGTGGAGGAGTCGCTGACCCTGGAGGTGTTCAAGGAACATTTAGATGCTGTCTTGAGGGTCATGGTTTAGTGAGAACTACTGGTGACAGGTGGAACTGAACGGCCACGTTCCTGAACTGCAGATCCTGAACATTTGAGCAAGCCTTTTAAAAACCTGAAGTCAGAAGCACAGCCCAAGTATGTGAGGGTGTTAGCGGGCCCTGCCAAGAGCCGTCACTGAAGAGATCATAGAGGGCACGAAGTGAGGTGTTTGTTTGTGAGGGCTGGTGAAGCAGGAAATTGCATGCATTAGACAGAGGCAAAATCAAATGCGGAGGTGGCTCTGAAAGCTCTTGATGTATTTCATTCAGCAGGATGGCCTTGCACTGGCCCTGCACTCCTGCATGTCTCACAAACCCTTCCTTCTTCCATTGTAGTGATTAATTCGAGGTGGCATTGTTGGACATGGAAGGATGGGATTCATCTCATATATATGCAATAGACTGAGTCTGCTCACAAGGAGCTAATGGCAGAGTGGCAACATATTTTTAGCAACCCTGAATTGGTTTAGATGCCTCCAAGGAACTTCAGTTGCCTCAGCATCATAAGGATCTGAGGAAGACAGAAACTGTTTTCCTTTCTTTTGTCTCAAAGCTTGCTTCGTAAGGCCTTTTCTGGTGACAAGGCTCTGACTGATAACTGCTGGTTATCGAGATGGGTGTTATGGTGCCTCATTGTCTCTGCTTATGCTTGTAAAGATAAGCAGAAATAGGGGCACATTGTCTTTTCCAGGGGGTACGGCTTGGAGAAGCTGACCACCACAAAATGACAACAATGCTCCTGCATGGCAATGAAGGCAACATCCGCTGCTGGCTTATCTGTTAGGCCAGACATGTCACACAAACCAAGAGAAAAGGAAAAAACTCCTGAGAAATGGGGATAAAATGCCTTCACTGAACCAAGGGTTTGAGGAGAAGAGAAGAATTCCTGGAGAAGAACTCCCAAAGAAAAATCTTTGAGGAGGACTCCCGAAGACAGACCCTGAGGCCTGCTTGCTGCCATCTCCCCTCCCCCATGGTGACCAGACGAGTTCCTGAGACTACGAACCTTGCTGGACCCACAGTGGTGATTATCTCTCTCTTGCTTTCTATCAAGACTCCTTGCTTTTTATTCCTTTCCTATCGCTCACCTTCCCTTTCCCATATCCCTAAGCAACCACTAATTGTAATAAACTGTTTGGGCTAACATGTGACCCATTGTGTCTTAATCTCACCATTGGGTATACACATAATCAAAGAACCTCGTCTCCCTCCTTTATATTGGAGCGTGACACCTGGTCTCTGAGTTTCCTCATAGCTACAGTGATCTGCTTACTGAACCCTCTGTATGCATACTCATACATTTTATGTATCCTCATGTGTAGGGTAAATAACCCCAAGGAAAGCACTCAAGGAAATAGTGCGAAAGGTGGTATATTTTTGGGAGGCTTAAGTAGATGGCATACAAACAAACAGTAAAAGAAAATGGCTCACCTTGATGATGGAAGAGGCTCGCCAATAACTCCAGTAGGGAGGGATCTCCAACAAGAGATCCTCCCCTGCTGGTGGTCAGCCCTTAAATGGGGTCTTGGGAGAGGTGGAGTCAAACTCCACCCCTTCCAATCACACTCAGTTGTGCCCCTGCAGCTGACTTAGGGCTTGCCTCAAGTGATCAATCAGTGGTTCAGGCCGTGATTCAACAGTTCCCATACATCGTGTATCCTTCCCTTGTTCTCTAGCCCACTAATAGGTCACATCATTTCCTTGACAGCCTGAGGTCTCTTGGGCACACTGAAGTAAAAATAACTCTCCTTTGTTCTGCCAGTCCATGTCTATTTGAGCCACATCGATTTTCGCAGCTCGATCTACGTGATGGTTACTTTTCTGTTTTCAGCAGCTCGACTCTTGGCCACATGAGCAACTACGTGACTGTTAACCGTTTACTAACTGGTTCCAAATTTCTTGCTTTCAGGCCAGTCCATGATCACTTCTAGGATTCCTGTCTGGCTGAGGTTCTCCATCTGAGTTCACTGTGTAATCAGTGCAATCCACTTACTCTAAGTGGCATCAGTAGCATGATGGGTGGAGGGAACCTTTCCTATGAACATCCAGTTCAGCACTGGCAATTGAGGTGCCAGGAGGAGCTGTGTCTCAGTACCAATTACTTCAGAAGCAGCCCGAACTCCCTCGTATGCTGCCAAAATCTCCTTCTCAGTTGGAGTTTAGCACTCCTCCGAACCCCTGTACACTCTGCTCCAAAATCCCAGGGGTCGGCCTCGGGTCTCCCCAGAGGCTCTTTGCCACAGACACCAGGTGGGACCTTTCTCTCCAGCAGCAGTGTAGAGGATGTTCTTTACATCCTGTCCCATCCGTACTGGCCCCAGGGCCACAGCACAGGCCATCTCCTGCTTAAATTGCTCAAAGGCCTTCTGCTGTTCAGGACCCCACACAAAATCATTCTTCTTCCGCATCACCTGATAAAGTGGGGCTCACAATGAGGCTGTAGTTTGGAACATGCATTCTCCAAAAGCCCACTACACCCAGAAAAGACTGCGTCTCTTTCTTCTTAGCGGGTGGAGACATACTGGTGATTTTGTCGACCACATCTCCTGGGATGTGATGACGTCCATCTTGACACTTTCTACCTAGGAACTGCATTTCTTGTGCAGGCCCTTTCACTTTGCTTTGCTTGATTAGCAAAGCCATCTCATAGGAGAATTTAGATAATCTGCTCTCCTTTTTCCAAAACTTCCTCTGCTGCATCGCCCCACACAACAATGTCATCCATGTACTGCAGATGCTCGGGAGCACCGCCCTGTTCCAGTGCAGTCTGGATCAACCCATGGCAAATGGTTGGGCTGTGACTCCACCCCTGGGGCAAATGGTTCCAGGTACTGAACGCCCCTCCAGGTGAAGGCAAACTGCGGCCTGCATTCTGTGGCTAAGGGAATTGAAAAAAAGGCATTGGCAATGTCAATGGTGGCATACCACTTGGCTGCTTTTGACTCCAGTTCATACTGGAGTTGAAGCATGTCCAGCACAGCAGCACTCAGTGGGGGTGAGACTTCCATCAGGCCACGGTAATCTACCGTCAGCCTCCATTCTCCACCGGCTTTACGCACTGGCCATATATGGCAGCTAAACGGTGAGTGGGTTTTGCTGATCACTCCCTGGCTCTCTAGCTGATGGATCAAGTTATGAATGGGGAGCAAGGAATCCCTGTTGGTGCAGTACTGCCATCTGTGCACTGTTTATGTAGCAATCGGGACCTGTTGCTTCTCCACTTGTAGCAACCCCACAACAGATGGATCTTTTGACAGGCCAGGCAAAGCAAACAGCTGCTTAATGTTATCTGCGTCCACAGCAGCTATTCCAAAAGCCCATTGATACCCCTTGAGATCCTTAAAATATCACCTTTTGAGGTAATCAATACCAAGTATACATGGAGCCCCTGGGCCAGTCACTATAGGATGTTTTTGCCAATCTTTACCAGTGAGGATAATTTCATCCTCCAACATGGGAAACTCTTGGGAACCCCCAGTCACCCCAGAAATATAGATTAATTCTGTCCCTTGGTGACTCGAGAACATTAGAGTGCACTATGCACCAGTGTACACTAATGCCTTATATTTTTGTGGTTCTGATGTGCCAATACACTCTATTATCCCTTTCCCCCCACCTAGCTGATGAGCAGGGTCTATTGTGGCTGGTAGGCACCTCGCTCAGTTCTGAAGGAGTACCGTGCAGACAGGAGGATGTCTAACTCAGACTGGAGTGTCTCTTTCAGGTTGGAGGGCATCTTGCTCACATTGGAGACCATCTTGTTGACACTGAGGGTTGTTGAGTTTGGACTGGAGGGCATCTTGCTCAGTTTGGAGAGCATCTTTTTCAGCCTGGAGGGCATTTTTCTCGATCTGATATGCGACTTCCTTGGTCTGGAGGGTGTCTTGATCAGACTGGAGGCTGTCTAAATTGGACAGGAGTGTCTGATTGTCAGCTAAAACTCTCTCTTTCTGGATCTGGACACCATCCCTTTCAGCTCAGAGACTCTATTGCCCTATTTCAAAAACTCTATGCCTCTCTGGGATAGTAGTGAATAAGGTCTGATTGGCATAAGCCAGACCCTTACACTAACGCTAAAGGCGAGACAGCAGCGAGCACCCACTGCTGAGTCGATCCCAAAGGAAAGAGTGTCCCGTGACTGCAGACAGTTTTTATCTTTTCCCTCTGAGCGGAAATACGTAAAAATGCAAAGCATTGCAAAGTCCTCTGGGGAATGTAGTTCTTCTTCTCTTCTGAGATAAGTATACCCAGAAATATCAATGATCCATAGAGCTGGAGTATTAACTTGTTAACTCTTAATGCACTACATGATGTTATGATGTGGAATACCAATGCCAAAAATCAGAAAACCATGACACCCTCACAGGTGGAATTTCTCCTAGTATCTAGTCCAACTGTATCCCCTTCCAGTTCTAAGCCAATTTCCCTTGTTCTGCTGCTATATTCCCTTATACAACGTTCTTTCCCAGCTCTCCTGTGGGTCCCCTCCAGGTACTGGAAGGCCTCCCTAAGGCCTCCCTGGAGCCTTCTCTTCTCCAGGCTGAAAAGCCCCAGATCTCTCAGCCTGTCCTTGTAGGGGAGGTGCTCCAGCCCTCTGATCATCTTTGTAGCCCTTCTCTGGACCTGCTCCAACAGCTGCACGTCCTTCTTGTGTTGGGGGCTCCAGAACTGGATGTAGTACTCCAGGTGGGGTCCTTCTCAGGGCTGCTCTCAATCCCTTCTGTGCTCATATTTGTGCCAACCCAGGTTGCAGGACCTTGCAATTGACTTTGCTGAATTTCATGAGGCTGGCATAGGCCCATCTGTCAAGGCTGTCCAGGTGACTTTGGATGGTACCCTCTTCCCTCTAGCATGTCAACTGCACCACTCCTTTTGGTGTCATTCACAAACTTGCTGAGGGTGCACTCTATCCCACAGCCTATGTCTCCTACAAAGATGTCAAGTAACACTGGTCCCAGCACTGATCCCTGAGGGACACCACTCATCACCGGACTCCATTTGGACACTGAGCCATTGACCACAACTCTCTGAGTGCAACCATTCAGCCAAGTTCATACCCAATAGGTGTTCTGTCCTTCAAATCCATTTCTCTCCAATTTGGTGACCAGGATGTCACGTGGCAGTGTGTCAAATGCTTTGGACAAGTCCATGTAGATGACATGAACTGCTCTTCCTTTCTCCACTAAGGCCATAACTCCATCATAAAAGGCCACCGTGTTTGTCAGGCATGACGTGATCTTGGTGAAGCTGTGTTGGTTACCACCAATCATCCTGTCTTTATTTTCCATGTGCCATAGACGGGCCTTCAGGAGGATCTGCTCCATGATCTTGCCAAGCACAGAGGTGAAACTGACTGGCCTGTAGTTCCTTGGATTTTCTTTTTTCCCCTTCTTGAAAATGGGGGTTATGTTTCCCTTTCTACAAGACAGTGGGAACTTCACCAGACTCCTATGGCCTTTCAACTATGACAGATAAGTAAGTGCAGGAGCAACAGGTTCATTCACAGAGGCCTCCTGGCATCCTTGCCTGGCTTCCTCTATTGTGGCATGCACTGCTCCTGGGCTTGGAGGAGATGGTCCTTGAATACTGACAATTTTTCTTCGTCTGCTCTTCCCTCCAGGGCTTTATACCATATCACCCTGCCAAGTAGTTCTCTGAAGAGGTCAATGTCTGCTCTCCTGAAGTGCAGAGTAGTGAGCTTGCTGCATACCCACACTGATGCGGTAAAGATCTTGAACTCCATCATTTTTTGGCCCTTGAGCTCCACATTACTCATCAGCCTCTCTTCTGCTCTTCAGGACCCCACACAAAATCATTCTTCTTCCACATCACCTGATAAAGTGGGGCTCACCATGGGGCTGTAGTTTGGAACATGCATTCTCCAAAAGCCCACTACACCCAGAAAAGACTGTGTCTCTTTCTTGTTAGTAGGTGGAGTCATACTGGTGATTTTGTCGACCACATCTCCTGGGATGTGATGACGTCCATCTTGACAATTTCTACCTAGGAACTGGATTTCTTGTGCAGGCCCTTTCACTTTGCTTTGCTTGATAGTAAAACCATCTCATAGGAGAATTTAGATAATCTGCTCTCCTTTTTTCAAAACTTCCTCTGCTGTATCGCCCCACACAACAATGTCATCCATGTACTGCAGATGCTCGGGAGCACCGCCCTGTTCCAATGCAGTCTGGATCAACCCATGGCAAATGGTTGGGCTGTGACTCCACCCCTGGGGCAAATGGTTCCAGGTACTGAACGCCCTTCCACCTGAAAGCAAACTGCGGTCTGCATTCTGTGGCCAGAGGAATTGAAAAGAAGGCATTGGCAATGTCAGTGGTGGCATACCACTTGGCTGCTTTTGACTCCAGTTCATACTGGAGTTGAAGCATGTCCGGCACAGCAGCACTCAGTGGGGGTGTGACTTCCATCAGGCCACGGTAATCTACCGTCAACCTCCATTCTCCACCGGCTTTATGCACTGGCCATATATGGCTGTTAAATGGGGAGTGAGTTTTGCTGATCACTCCCTGGCTCTCTAGCTGACAGATCAAGTAATGAACGAGGAGCAAGGAATCCCTGTTGCTGCAGTACTGTCGTCTGTGCACTGTTTATGTAGCAATCGGGACCTGTTGCTTCTCCACTTGTAGCAACCCCACAACAGACGGATCTTCTGACAGAGGTCAATGTCTGCTCTCGTGAAGTCCAGAGGTTTGAGCTTGCTGCATACCCACGTTGATGCAGTAAAGATCTTGAACTCCATCATTTTTTGGCCCTGGAGCTCCACATTACTCATCAGCCTCTCCTTGCTGGGAAGACATTGATGAGTTCCAGCATAGCACAATTTCTCTTGGGTTCCTGCACCACCTGGAAGAAGAACTTATCATCAGCTCATTCCAGGAAACTCTTGGATTGCTGGTGCCCTGCCTTGTTCTCCTTCCAACCAATATTGGCATGGTTGAAGTCTCCCGTGATGAGCAGTGTAAAGGAAATAAAGGCAGTGACTAAGCCCTCATTTGAGATACAGGTGCTATATAACAAGATACTAGAGGAAAGGGGAATTAACTCAACCCTCCCAGCAACCGCCTGAGTTAAGGAATGCCGCCACCTCTCATTCAAACTCTGGTGAGCTGGTAGTAAGAGAGCAAGGGAGGGGAAGGGGTTAACCTGTGCAGGCTCTGAGCATATAGGACCTCCTGGAAGCAGAACTGATAGGGAGAGAGAGAGAGAGAATGGGTGGATCTGGGCTCCTCCACTCCGGTCACTCAGGTGCTCATTTACTGGCAATCCCATTGCAACAGGTGATTGTAATGTTAAGGAAAGCCCTTGGTTTGTCTCTTGGAACAGAAGGGTTAAGCCATAGCTGCAGCCTCTGCAAGTGTGGTGCTGTAGACTGCCCAAGGCTCTCTCACGGTCAGTGGGATGTGGGTGTGTAGTGTTCGGTGAGGGACAATGATACTACACCTTCTGGCCTCCCTACAGGGTGACAAGGAGTCCCTATCGACACAAGGACAACGTGTGCCCTTCTGAGCCTTGGCAGTACACACAACTGCTGTAGCAGTGGGTGTTTGTTGCAGCCGCCCACCTTCAGCGTTAGCGTAAGGCCTTCGGTTTATCGGACATTCTTTCTCTTGCTCATTTGATCTGATTCATGAGCCTCCATCCCAATCATATTGTATTAAATTGTATTATTTTGCATCCTGATAACTTATTTTGTAAATTAGCTTTCCTCCTCAGGTCGTTGCTGCTGTTTTGTTTTTAAACCCATCTCCCTTCTCCCTTTTCCCTCTCCTCCTTCCCCTTTCCTGTGGAGTGGGTCCGTGGGTCCCCCGCACCAATCATCACAGAACCGGGCCAAACCAGCCTGGTAAACCATTTAAACCACCATCCCACCACCACAAGGAAAACAACCTATTTTGGTATTGGAAACGCTCCTGTTCCTTCTGACTGCGCACTGCAGTCATAGCTCTGTAGGTACTCATATCCACTACAGAAGGTTTATCTTCCCCAAAGCACAGGGAAAGAAGGAACAGGGAGAGAGGAAAGAAAGTGATTTTTCCATCCCCTAATGCAGCTAGACATGGTGTGTGACAAAATATGGGGGGGTGAAATCAGCAGTTAATTTTTATGTAATATTTCAGTGAGCAAAATTGAAAACCAACCTCACTGTGTTTGTTTGTTTGTTTGCTTTTTCTAGGAAAGCAAAATCAGCATTTCTGAGAACACAGTGATATGAGATTAAAATAGAAAATAGTGAGAACGCTTCTTGGGGAAATCTGAAAGGAGAGGGGAAACGCATGAGCAGTGCCATAGGATAGGAATTAATTGGATGCAGTTGAAAAATAAATCATCATCCCAGCTCTTGGTTGGGCTGCTATCTCATGTTGCTGGGGATTCTTAAGCCTCCCAGCTGCTTGCTTCTTCCCCACGCATTTTCCTTGGAGCTGTGTGTTCCTCCAACCCCCAGGGCCCTGCTCTACCTCTCCTGCACCACACCAGGCCCCTGCTCCCTGAGATGGAGGAAGCAGCGCTCCTCCATACTGCAAGCATCATCTCCTTGTGGTTCTCAGGGAGTGCTTAGGGATCCTACAAAGAAACTCACAGCTCTTGAGGACATGGGCAGGCTCCTGCCAGCTTCCCCAGCTCACCTGGGCAGGCTCCTGCCAGCTTCCCCAGCTCACCAAAATCAACCTCCACTTCCTGCAAACTGCAGTCCAAGCACTGCAGCTTGGGAAGAGCCCAGTAAATGTGATGGCCCTTCTGCGCGAGTTCTTCCAGACAACATCCAAGGTCACAGCAAAGACCTTCAAGCTCAGAAAAGAGGCAAGCATGCACTGGAGAGCACTCTGAAACCTCTGTGCTGCGGGGATAAGCTGCTTGTGCACCCTGTGGCTTTGCACTGCCTTCTGCTCCCACCACCTCCTGAGACATGGGACGCTGCACTTAGGAGAAACAAGCTCCACTTTTGCTAGATCTAGTGGAGCCAAGCAAAGCTTGGTGTCTCAAAGCTGCACTGAGCTCATGATTAAAACTTTTGGGAAGGGGAGTTGAAGCAGTGTGCAGCACTGTGAAAAAGAATGACATTGCTTGTGTGAAAGAAATGCCTCCCTGTGTTGCAAACAGTGGACTGGAGACATCAGCAAAATCAAACTTCCTTGTACCATTCCTCAATCCACAAGTGGTCTTTTATTTTCAGAACAAAAAGCAAGATGCATTGAGATTTGCTCCAGAACAACTCTCCTACTTTATTCACCACCTTCCCCTTCAACTACAGGTTATTTTCAGAAAACTTCCACAAGCCACGTTACTGCTCTCCTGACCCTTATATTTCATGCATCAGTGCACTCAGAAACTACTAATAGGAGCTCACCCAAACAGACACACAGAGCATCCGTACACAGCTGATTTTCCTTAGGAGATGGCATCCAAAAGCTGCTTGCAGGAAGAGCAGAGGAGAGAAGGCGGCATGGTGAGTGAATTTCTTTTGTTGGGAAGGAAAGGCCATCTGAAACTCCTGGATAAAGTCACTTCTGCAGAGGGTTCCAGGGAAGCCATCTCCTTTGCAAACACTTCCTGTGGGGGGAGAAGCATCTGGGTCTCTCTCATGCTGAGTTCTCCAGCATTCTCAAGGTCTCTGCACTGGGGTCTTTCCGATGAGAAACGAGAATTCAGCCCTGAGAGAAATTCTTCCTGCAGCACAGACGCTTGCAGGGTATTCCCCTCACGAGCACTGGGCAACATTCAGTGTGGACAGAGCTCTGGATGCTCTTCTTGCAGTATTGGCATTTTTGTGGTCCCTGCCCTGAGTGGATCCCTTTCTACTCAATCAGGTTGGAGCATTGGTTGAAGCTCAACCTGCATTTGAGACAAGGGAACTGTGCGGTTCATCACCACACACAGCCACAGTGGGTAACCAGGCTGTGGCTCTGGTTGAAGCTATTCCATGTCTGGGGCATTGCAGGCTCTGTCTGTACTGTGCATGTGCTGGTAGGAAACATGGCTGGAGCTGCTTCTGAAGGTTCTCATATTCTGAAGGTGCTTCTACAGTCTGTCAGAGGTGTGGATACTCTTGTGGCATTTGAGATGAGAACTGCTTTTGAAGCTCTTCTCACACTCAGAGCACTTGTACGGCTTCTCTCCTGTATGGATGCGTCTGTGTACTTTTAAATCAGAACTCCATCTGAAGCTCTTCCCACACTCAGAGCATTTATATGGTCTCTCTCCTGTGTGGCTGCGCTGGTGCAGCTTCAAATGAGAACTGCTTTTGAAGCTCTTCCCACACTCAGAGCACTTAAATGGTCTCTTACCTGTGTGGCTGCGATGGTGCACCTTCAATTCAGAACTGCTTTTGAAGCTCTTCACACACTCAGAGCACTTATATGGTCTCTCTTCTGTGTGGCTGCGCTGGTGCACCTTCAATTCAGAACTGCTTTTGAAGCTCTTCACACACTCAGAGCATTTAAATGGTCTCTCTTCTGTGTGCCTCCGCTGGTGCAGCTTCAATTTAGAACTGCTTTTGAAGCTCTTCCCACACTCAGAACAATTATATGGTCTCTCTCCTGTGTGGCTGCGCTGGTGCTGCTTCAATTCAGAACTGCATTTGAAGCTCTTCCCACACTCAGAGCACTTATATGGTCTCTCTCCTGTGTGGCTGCGATGGTGCACCTTCAAATCAGAACTGCTTTTGAAGCTCTTCCCACAGTTTGAGCACTTATGTGGTCTCTCGTCTGTGTGGCTATGCTGGTGCCGCTTCAATTCGTAACAGCTTTTGAAGCTCTTCCCACACTCAGAGCACTTATAGGGTCTCTCTCCTGTATGGATGTGGCCGTGCACCTTTAAATCAGAACTCCATTTGAAGCTCTTCCCACACTCAGAGCACTTATATGGTCTCTCTCCTGTGTGGATGCGCTGGTGCAAGAAGAGACGGGATCTCCATTTGAACATCTTCCCACACTCAGAGCACTTGTGCAGGCTCTTTGTTGAGTGCATGCACTGGTGCTTAACGACTCTGGAATCTATTTTAAAGCTTTTCTCACCCTCAGGGCATGGATTCTGCTTTTCCCTCTGGCACACATCCGTACTCCTGGGGTCTTCATTCTGCCTTTGACCTGTACTGAAGTCCTGTGTGTTCCTTGATGACTTTAACAGATGCTTTCCCTGTTGCATCTTCTTCTGCTCCCCATGAACTTGCTCCTGATCCACATGCACATCCCTTCTGATTTCTTCCATGGAGATGCTACCACACTGTCTGTTGACCACACCACCTTCCTGCAGACCATTCCTTGAGTTTCTTATCCCAGCACCTGCTGGATAACAAAGGAAAACCAGAAATAGCACACGGTGCCCCAAATACTCCTCCCCCAGAGATCTCTTTTATGGCTTCAACTTCCTCCTTCCCTCCACCACCTCACCAGGGCTGACATCTCCTGCCACGGCCTCAGGGCTACCCACATCTGGGATCCAGGGCTCTTCACCTTCTTCAAGCAGGGAGATCACCATGGGTTTGGGGGCTGGAAGTGGAGCTGCAACAATAGAAATAGGAGAAATGAGAGCTTTTCCATCATTCTGTCACAGCTGCTTGTCCAGCAAATTTGCGCAATGTCCCCCCCCACAGTGAAATAACATTAAGGGCCTGAATGACACTGACACGAAACACAGCAGCTTCTTTTGGAGCAAAGATTGCTTTTCCATCTCTGAAAACATACAAAGATATTTTTTTAAAAAGAAAAAAAGCTGACTGCAGGGAGGTGGTCCTTCCCCTCCTGGCTGGTGCCTGCTGCCAGCACTGATTGCAGGATGTTATCAAAGTGCTGAGCACAATGAGCCCTTATGAAACTCATGCTTCTCTGTCTTTCTTTTGTTGCTGCTACTGTGGAGTTTGACAAGAAGGAATTGCATGGTGAGTATTTTGGGCCCTGATTTCAGACTCATCTTCTGCAAAACGAAATGAGCCCAAAAGAGGAGGAAAGGCAGCAAAGCCCTCACCCAGTGAGGCCACGCACTCGTACGTCTCCAGCATCACGTCCCGGTAGAGTGCTCGCTGTGCAGGGTCCAGCAGCGCCCACTCCTCCCTGCTGAAATACACGGCCACCTCCTCAAAGCTCACGGGCTCCTGCAAGCACAGAGAGGCTCCTTGCTGTGAACAGCCAAGGCCCAGGGAAGCAGCTCGCAGACGAGTGAAACTCCGGTCCCAGCCACTTCTCTGTCCCCAGCACACACATGCAGCCTGAGAGCACCTCCCTCTCCCCCTGCATTCACATCCCTCACCCCTTGGCCTCTCCTGCCCACTTTTCCCAGCCCCTACCTGAGTTGGATATGCTGAGGCCATTGCTGCTCTCCTGCAGGCTGGGATGATCACGGGTAGAAGGCAGAAGTTGAACGGGTGCCTGCACGGGCAAGGGAAATGTCAGCAGAGCTGTGAGGGAATGCAGCAGTCCCTGTCCAACCCCTGCCCACCCCAGACCATCTGCACGGCACTGCCTGGGGGATGGCACACCACACCTTGCACAGAAAATCATTGAGCAACTATACTCATAACACTCTGGCTTAAAGACAGTAATCATCACACAGCTGCCTCAAACGGTGCGGCAGAAAAAACTGACAGCTGACAGTTCAACTGCTGAGGGCTCACTGACCATGAGACTAAAGACAAAGCACGAAAAGGAGACAGGCATCCCAAAACTGAGAGCAGGTCGAGGTCACACCTTAGCAGAGATCCTTCACCCCCTTTTGTCCAGACACCTTGCAGATACTGATCTGCTGTAAGAGACTCACGCTTAGTTTGGAGCTTTTTGACCTTCCCTAAGGTTATGTCTCAGACTGTGCTCATATGGTTCTTTACACACAAAGCCGTGAACAAGTCTGGCAATAGAAGTGGATCCAAGTCAACATAGGCTCCTTCTTTCTGTGTGTTCAGGAGTTGAGACAGAAAATGGGACCACTCTGAGACTCATGAATCAATGGGAGGGTCTCCGGTAGTTGTGTGTGTAATCCAATCTTGTTAACGCGCTGTTAAAGCACTACAGCGTATCTGTTGTATATCAATGAATATAGTCCTGCTGCTCTATCGATTCGAATCACATACTGAGTTTGGATCCATCTGTGACAAACTGTCAAAGTCACGAGAAGCCACACAAGGATGTAAGGAGAGAGGTGTTACGTGCAAAATGCCAGGTTTGGAAGCTGCATATGAAGGAAAGGAGAACAGAAATAGACAGGAACAGGGAACAGAAGCTAAATTTGCAATCAAAACTCTGAACGTGGATTAATAAATCTTGGTCAAATAAAATAAATAAAGAAATAAGCATTAGCCCTTGGAATTCCCAGAGACACTGTTCATAATCATCCCCCTGCTGTTACCTTCCATCAGAATGTAGCATTCCAGAAAGAAAATAAAATCATGGGAAATATTTCAGCTCCTGTACTGTCAAGATCATTATGGAAAGGAAAACGGCTTCCCAGTTCCCACGTCTACCTCCTGAGGAATGGTAAGGCCTGAAGTCAGAACAAAGAGTGCCCAGAGGGCATCAGCCCCACCACTCTCAGGAAAAAGCTGTTCTGTGAATGAATAATGCCAGCCCGTCTGTGTACATTAATTCCAACTGGTCCTTAGGATATCTGGTAAAGTCTTTGTCATAAATACTGCAGCACAAATGTCAGTGCCAGCCCAGCTTGGATCTGGGAAGCTGAGCGTGCAGTTCAGGCAGCAAAGAGTGGAGATTTCGAGCAGTAATGGTACAACTCATTGTGTGCCAGACTGAAAAGCCCATGTCTGTCTGGGTCCTGGGTGAGAACCTTAAGTCAGATGCTCACTCTGCACTTACAAATTGTCACGAAAGATTGTTCCCACCCCCTGAAGAAACAGGGAGGCTGCAGAGCAAGTGCTTGGTACATCTCCTGTCCTCCCTGAAACAAAACAGACTGAAGTACAGCAACACTATATTTCTGCTACTGAGACAGGAATGGGTCAAAATAAAACATAAGAATTGAGAAAAACCGGGGAAAGGGATGGACCTTGAGGAAGGACAATAAGGGGGCACTGATAGTGAGGAGCACCCTGATAGACTGCTGCACTGGAACGAGCTGATACCACAAAACTGCAGATAAAACCCAGAAGAATATGGAGCAGTATCGCCAACTGCAGTGAGGTGAAAAGTGCACAGAGAGGAATACCTACGGCCTTCATCTTCAGGACCCCCACCCATGACCACGAGGAGGCACAGCGCATGCCCACCCCACAAAATTCAAGGCAGGCCTTCCAGAAGTAACTCCTTGGTGTTAATTGTAATAATCAGTCCCAGTTCTCAGAAATAAAATGACTATGAATGCTTTATGCTCTTAAATTTGCAGTCGCTTCTCCCTTCAGTATGCAAGTCAGGTGGGGCTGTCCCCCTTGCACCCGGCATGTGAGCGCAGTGCTGAATAACCTTACCTGCCTTATCACCTCACTCTGGGTTATAGAGTTTGTTTCCGCAAGTCACTACGGCACGAGGTGGAAGATCTGAAATGAAAGCGTGCTCCACAGACAACGTGCTTGGGGCCCACTGCTGTGTGCTAAAGGCATCTGCAGCTGCCGGGACAGCCGGAACAAAACCCTTGGGACACGTTCGCACAGCAAAGACCGCCCAGTCCCCAGTACTTCAGGGGCTGACACAGTGGCAATTCCCCGCTTATTAGAGGCTTTCCATCCACTCCCACAAAAGTACACAACAGGGATTTTGAAGCTTACAGGAATCCACGCGTGCAGAGCTGCGCAGCAAGGTCCTCTCGTGCGGTCCAGAGGGAGAACTGCAGTCCCAGCTGCGCTGTATCACAGACGTACAAGCGGGCAGCAGAGCACGCTGACCTCCTGTGCTCACTTCCTCCCTGTCCCAGCTCCAAGCCCTTCGTGTGCCCCTCTCTGCCCAACGCGGACTGCAACACACCTGCAAAGTGTTCCTGCTGTCGTTGCAGCCCACCTGGCCCAGCAAAGCTGCCGTGCTGGGCAGCACATGGAGCCGGGACCAGGGTCCCACCCGGTGCTGCTGGCAGCGTGTGCTCCTCTGCACGAACCACGAAGGGCACCTACCTTGGGTGCAGAGCAGGCTGCTCCCAGCTCTGTTGCAGGCAACCGGGCTCCTTGGAGTCGCGCAGAGCACAGGATGCCGAGTGCCCTCAGCCCGGAGCTGGCCGCAGGACGGCCTTGGTGCACCTCCTGCCACCGCGGTGCTGCCCGGATGGCTTCCAGCCAGGCTCTGGCTGCTTCAGCACAGGCTCAGGTGCCACAGCGAGCACGCCCCGAGCCGGCTGCCAGGCCTTGGGCACTTTCACTGCTCATTCTCAGCTCACATCTGCTCCCGGGGGACAGGAGGAGGGGAGGGAGGGAGGGGAGAGGGAAGAAGGGTGGGGGTTGAGTTTTGTTATGCTAATGAAGCATTGCTTTCTGCAGTGTCATTGCTTCTTTTGCTGGGGACATTTGCACATCCATGTGCTCAGGCATCACTATATTCCAGGCCTTGCATTCCTTTTACTCCTCTCAGCCATCAGCATGTGTCAGCAAGAAGCAGTCGCCGGCTGCCCTGCTCTAGAGGACAGCATCTCCCTGCAGCTGAGAGAGTTCTTGTCCTAACCACTTCTCGTTGTTTCTCTGTTAGGTCTTCTTTTGAAGGCGTGAGCATGCTTAAGCACACTGCTGTTAGACGGCCTGCTCTGATTTTCACTGGTGTATATCTACAGAATTTAGGGCCACCCAGAAAGAACTGCTCTCAGGGTACTTGGGAGTTTGTGTACAGGTGATATAGGTTGGTTTTCTTAGCAATAGGGATTAATACATTAGTTTAAAAACCAGTATATTAGTATCGCAAAAAGAATGCATATGTGCTACTTGTAAAGTTTCCATTTTAGCTTTTGTGGGTGAACAGTCTTGTTTTCCCTCAGTAATTCTGCACTGGGAACAAAATTGAATTTTATTTTCTGCCTCAATGGTTTTGCCTCACAAGAAGCACTGGAGTCACAATAGAATACTTTATTGCCTCAAAACGTGCAAGCACATTTTTCTCATGTTCCACATACATTGTTTTTAAAAGTTGCGCACTGTGGTCTCATAATTAATGGGAATCTTCCAAACTGGAAAAAAGTGGATGCAAGTGAGTCAGACATTTCAGGGATGAAGCTGAGGGTGAAATAAAAGAAGTCAGTGGGCACTCGACACAGAAAAAAACGTGGTGAGGGTGTTCTTGAGAGAAGCCCACCAAGAGAAATGGGGTTTGATTAGCACTTGAGAGATTCAGGACCCCCCGGGCAACACATCTTTCTGAAAGTAAGGTGGTGAGGGTGTGCTTGAGAGATTCCAGACCCTCAGGAGAAACTGAAGAGCTAGGGTTATTGGGAACTGTGTTGTGTTATGGCTGCCGGCATTGTGATGTTCTGTGTGAACATGGGTGTGAGTAGTACTGTGAGGGTGCCAAGCTTGTCATTTTTTTCCTCTCTCTGTGGTGTGTCACCCCCTCCCTCCCTGGGTGGCTCCTATTTTTTTATCATCCCTCTTTCAGTTCCCTGCACTATGATCAACACCAATTATTTCCTGTCTCTGCCACTTGTCCTTTTTTGCCTTTGCTTTCTCCATTTCCTCTCTGTTCCCTCCTGTGCCTTCCTTGGCCTTTGCCTTTCTCAAGCCTCACTCTCCTTATTTATTTTTCCAAAACTGACTCACCACTCTGTGATCTTCCACACACCTGTCCTGTCTATGAAAGACCCCATTTCTAAAATTTTATTTTGCCCTTTAATTGCTTCAACCACTCTCGACTAATTAAGGACTCTGGTGCCCCTGGTAAATACAAAAAATAAATATCAGTCTCCTCTCCAGCCCCAGAGGCTTCCAATGCTAACACTGGGATATTGGGTTTCCTAGACCTCTGCAGATAAGGACATTCTTGCTTGAATTCCTGCTTATGCTTCATTAGCATAATAAAACTCAGCCCCCACCCTTCTTTAACTGCCCCCTCGCTCCCTCCCTCCCCTCCTCCTGTCCCCCGGGGGGAAGATGTGTGCTGAGAATGAGCAGTGAAAGTGCCCGAGGCCTGGCAGCCGGCTCGGGGCATGCTCGCTGTGGCACCTGAGCCTGTGCTGAAGCAGCCAGAGCCTGGCTGGAAGCCATCCGGGCAGCACCGCGGTGGCAGGAGGTGCACCAAGGCCGTCCTGCGGCCAGCTCCGGGCTGAGGGCACTCGGCATCCTGTGCTCTGCGCGACTCCAAGGAGCCCGGTTGCCTGCAACAGAGCTGGGAGCAGCCTGCTCTGCACCCAAGGTAGGTGCCCTTCGTGGTTCGTGCAGAGGAGCACACGCTGCCAGCAGCACCGGGTGGGACCCTGGTCCCGGCTCCATGTGCTGCCCGGCACGGCAGCTTTGCTGGGCCAGGTGGGCTGCAACGACAGCAGGAACACTTTGCAGGCGTGTTGCAGCCCGGGTTGGGCAGAGAGGGGCACACGAAGGGCTTGGAGCTGGGACAGGGAGGAAGTGAGCACAGGAGGTCAGCGTGCTCTGCTGCCCGCTTGTACCTCTGTGATACAGCGCAGCTGGGACTGCAGTTCTCCCTCTGGACCGCACGAGAGGACCTTGCTGCGCAGCTCTGCACGCGTGGATTCCTGTAAGCTTTAAAATCCCCGTTGTGTACATTTGCGGGACTGAATGGAAAGCCTCTAATAAGCGGGGAATTGCCACTGTGTCATCACCCCCCTGAAGTACTGGGGACTGGGTGGTCTTTGCTGAGCGAATGTGTCCCAAGGGTTTTGTTCTGGCTGTCCTGGCTGCTGCAGATGCCTTTAGCACACAGCAGTGGGCCCCAAGCACGTTGTCAGTGGAGCACGCTTTCATTTCAGATCTTCCACCTCGTGCCGCAGTGACTTGCGGAAACAAACTCTATAACCCAGAGTGAGGTGATAAGGCAGGTAAGGTTATTCAGCACTGCGCTCACATGCCGGGTGCAAGGGGGATACCCTGTTAGAGACTATTATTTTATGCCATTGCCTCAAAGTCTGCTGATGAACATGTCCAAACATGTCCAAACTTCTCCCGGGGAAGGGTTGTGAAAGCCTTTTTCTAAGGGACAAGGAGATGGGCATGTCCGGGGACAATGAAAGAGAGACAAGCTGCCAATTAACACCCTTTTCTGTGGTACTCATCTCTGTGAGGAGATAGACATCTGAGGAGACTCTTGCATGGCAAACTACAATGGGAGCTTTCACATAGGCAAGAAAAATGGAGGATAAAAAGAGAGATCGACCATGATAAGACTGTTCATGGTCAGTACAGGAGTTGAAATAATTCCTGTGAATTTTACCTTCTTTCTGCGTGTCGTGGTTTTATGATTTTTTGGTACTGGTATTCCACATCATGGCATCATGTAGTGCATTGGGAGTCAGGGAGAACTACATTCCCCAGAGGACTTTGCAATGCTTTGTTTTTTTTTCACGTGTTTTCCGCTCAGAGGGAACAGATAAAAACCCTCTGCAGTCACGGGACGTTCTCTCTCTTTCCTCTAGGATCACTTAGGAGTGGGTGCTCGCTGCCATCCGCCTTCAGCGTTAGCGTAAGGCCTTCGGTTTATCGGGCACTCACTCTCTCTCTCTCTCTCTCTCTCGTTTTGTTTGATTAATTAGGCTTAATTCCAAATTGTATTGCATTATATTGTGTTATTTACTTCCTGATGTCTTATTTAGTAAATTAGCTTTTCCCCCTCAGATCGTTGCCGCTGTTTTGTTTTGGGGCTTATTTCCTTTTTTTTTCCTTTTCCCCCTTCCCCCTGTCCGGGGTGTGGGCCTGTGGGTCTCCTTCCTCGGTTGTTGCGGGGCCGGGCCGAACCGGCCCACAAACCCCTGACACTGCAATGCTACAGTCAGATAGAAGGTAACACCAGGAGGCTGATGATGAATGGTGTCCCATGGATGGCTATGGTTAATGCTTAGTTATTTTATTATTTTATTTGGCCATGATTAATTACTTCAGTGTAAGAGATGTGATTTCAAATTTAGGTTCTGTTCCCTGTTCCTGTCTATTTCTGTTCTCCTTTCTTTCATATTTAGCTTCCAAACCTGGCATTTTGCACGTAACACCTCTCCCCTTACTTCCTTCTGTGGCCCCTCGTGACATTGCCAATTTGTCACAGATGGATCCCAATACAATAAGCGATCAAAAGCTACAGAGAAGCAGGACTATATTTATTGATAGACAGCAAATTTGCAGTACTGATTTAACAGTGTCGTAACAAGATTGGATTACACACACAACTACAGGAGCCCCTCCCACCGAGTCGTGAGTCTCAGAGTGGTCCCCCTGTCTATGTCAACTCCTGAACCCACAGAAATAAGGAGCCTTTATGGACCTGGATCCAGTTCTGGTCCCAGAATTCTTCTCGGCTTTGTGTGTAAAGAATCGTATGAGCACAGTCTCAGACATAACCTTAGAGAAGGTCACAAAGCTCCAAACGAAGCGTGAGTCTCTTACAGCAGATGAGTATCTGCAAGGTGTGTGGACAAAAGGGGGTGAAGGATCTCTGCTAAGGTGTGACCTCGACCTTCTATGTGCTTTGGAGTAAGATGCCTGTCTCCTTGACATGCTTTGTCTTTAGTCTCATGGTCAGTCAGCCTTCAGCAGTTGAACTGTCACCTGTCAGTTTTTCCTGTTGCACTGTTTGAGGCAGCTTTGTGATGATTACTGACTTCAGTCACAGCTCTGCTCACATTTCCCGTGTCCTTGCAGGCTCCAGTTCAACTTCCGCCTTCCACCTGTGATCATCCCAGCCTGCAGGAGAGCAGCAATGGCCTCAGCACATCCATCTCAGGTAGGGGCTGGGAAAAGCGGGCAGGAGAGGCCATGGGGTAAGGGATGGGAATGTATGGAAAGAGGGAGGTGCTCTCAGGCAGCATGTGTGTGCTGGGGACAGAGAAGTGTCTGGGACTGGAGTTTCACTCCTCTGCGAGCTGCTTCCCTGGGCCTTGGCTGTTCCCAGCAAGGAGCCTCTCTGTGCTTGCAGGAGCCCGTGAGCTTTGAGGAGGTGGCCGTGTATTTCAGCAGGGAGGAGTGGGCACTGCTGGATCCTGCACAGCGAGCACTCTACCGGGACGTGATGCTGGAGACGTATGAGTGCGTGGCCTCACTGGGTGAGGGCTTTGCTGCCTTTCCTCCTCTTTTGGGCACATTAGGTTGTGCAGAATGTGACTCAGCATACAGGCCCCTTTTGTAAACACCATGCAGTTCTTGACAAACTCCACAGTAGCAGCAACAAAAGAAAGACAGAGAAGTGTGAGTTTCATAAGGGCTCATCGTGTTCAGCACAGTGATAACATCCGGCAGTCATTGCTGGCCAGCAGGCATCAGCTAGGAGGGGAAGGACCATCTCCCCGCAGTCAGCTCCTTTTCTTTTAAAGAAAATAATTTGGCGTGTTGTCAGAGATGGAAAAGCAATCTTTGCTCCAAAGGAAGCTGCTGTGTTTCATGCCAGTGTCATTCAGGCCCTTAATGGTATTTCACTGTGGGGAGGGACATTGCGCAAAGTTGCTGGACAAGCAGCTGTGACAGAATGATGGAAAAGCTTTCACTTCACCAATTTCAATTGTTGTAGCTCCACATTCTGCCCCCAAACCCATGGTGATCTCCCTGCTTGAAGAAGGAGAAGAGCCCTGGGTCCCAGATGTGGGTAGCCATGAGGCCGTGGCAGGAGATGTCAGCCCAGGTGAGGTGGTGGAGGGAAAGAGGAAGTCGAAGCCATAAAAGAGATCTCTGAGGGAGGAGTATTTGGGGCACCGTGTGCTATTTCTGGTTTTCCTTTGTCATCCAGCAGGTGCTGGGATAAGAAGTCCAAGGAAGTATCCGCAGGAAGGTGGTTTGGTCAAAACTCAGATTGGCAGCTTCTCCATGGAAGAAATCAGAAGGGATGTGCATGTGGATCAGGAGCAAGGTCAAGGCGAGCACAAGAAGATACAAAAGGAAAAGCATCTGTTAAAGTCATCAAGGAACACACTGGACTTCAGTACAGGTCAAAGGCAGCATGAAGACCCCAGGAGTAAGGATGTGTGTCAGAGGAAACAGCAGAATCCATGCCCTGAGGGTGAGAAAAGCTTTCAAATAGATTCCAGAGATGTTAAGCACCAGTTCGTGCACTCAAAAAAGAGCCTGTACAAGTGCTCAGAGTGTGGGAAGATGTTCAAATGGAGATCCCATCTCTTCTTGCACCAGCGCATGCACACAGGAGAGAGACCTTATAAGTGCTCTGAGTGTGGGAAGAGCTTCAAATGGAGTTCTGATTTAAAGGTGCATGGCCGCATCCATACAGGAGAGAGACCATATAAATGCTCTGAGTGTGGTAAGAGCTTCATATGGAGTTCTGATTTAAAATTGCACAGCCGCATCCATACAGGAGAGAAACCATATAGGTGCTCTGAGTGTGGGAAAAGCTTCAGAAGTACTTCTTATTTGAAAGTGCACCAGCGCAACCACACAACAGAGAGACCCTATAAGTGCTCTGAATGTAAGAAGAGCTTCAAAAGCAGTTCTCATTTGAATCTGCACCAGCGCAGCCATACAGGAGAGAGATCATATAAGTGCTCAGGGTGTGGGAAGAGCTTCAAACGGAGTTCTGATTTAAAGGTGCATGGACGCATCCATACAGGAGAGAAGCCATACAACTGCTCTGAATGTGGGAAGAGCTTCAAAAGCAGTTCTGAACTGAAGCAGCACCAGCGCTGCCACAAAGGAGAGAGACCATATACGTGCTCGGAGTGTGGGAAGAGCTTTAGAAGAAGTTCTCATCTCAAATGCCACGAGAATATCCACACCACTGATAGACTGTAGAAGCCCCTTCTGAATATGAGAACCTTCAGAAGCAGTTCCAGCCACGTTTCCTACCAGCACATGCACACTGCAGACAGAGCCTGCAATGCCCCAGACATGGAATAGCTTCAACCAGAGCCACAGCCTGGTTACCCACTGTGGCTGTGTGTGGTGATGAACCGCACACTTCCCTTTTACCAAATGCAGGAAGAGCTCCAATCACTGCCCAACCTGATTGAGTAGAAAGGGATCCACTCAGGGCAGGGACTACAGAAATGACAGCACCGCAGGAAGAGCTTCATCCAGAGCTCTGTCCACACAGAATATTGCCCAGTGCTCGTGAGGGGAATGCCCTGCAAGTGTCTGTGCTGCAGGAAGAATTTCTCTCAAGGCTGAATTCTCATGTCTCATTGGAAAAGGCCCCAGCGCAAAGACCTTGAGACTGCTGGAGAACTCAGCATGAAGGAGACCGAGATGCTTCTCCCCCCACAGGAAGAGTTTGCAAAGGAGATGGCTTCACTGGAAACCTCTGCAGAAGGGAATTATCCCACGAGTTTAAGATGGCTTTTCCTTGCTCTCAAAAGAAATTCTCTCATCATGTCTGCTTTTTTCCTCTGCTCTTCCTGCAAGCAGAATTTTGATGCCATCTCCTACGGAAAATCAGGTGTATGGATGCTCTGTGTGTCTGTGTGCATGTTCTACTTTCAGAAGTTTCTGAGTGCACTGAGGAATGAAATACAAGGGTCAGGAAAGCAGTAACGTGGCTCATGGAATTCTTCTGAAAATAAGCTGTAGTTGATGGGGAAGGGGGTGAATAAAGTAGGAGAGTTGTTCTGGAGCTTTTGTCACTGTAATCTTGCTTATAGTTCTGAAAATAAAAGACTGCATGTGGATTAAGGAATGGTACAAGGAAGTTTGATTTTGTTGCTGACTCCAGTCCACTGCTTTCATCACAGGGAGGCATTTCTTTCACACAAGCAATGTCATCCTTTCTCACAGTGCTGCACATTGCTTCTACTCCTCTTCCCAAAAGGTTTAATCAGGAGCTTAAAGCAGCTGTGAGACACCAAGCTTTGCTTGGCTCCACTAGATCTACAAAAAACTGAGCTTGTTTCTCCTAAGTGCAGCATCCCATGTCTCAGGAGGTGGTGGGAGCAGAAGGCAGTGCAAAGCCACAGGGTGCACAAGCAGCTTATCCCCGCAGCATAGAGGTTTCAGAGTGCTCTCCAGTGCATGCTTGCCTCTTTTCTGAGCTTGAAGGTCTTTGCTTTGGCCTTAGGAAAGTGTCCACAAGACCTCCTGAAGAACGGCCACCACATATGCCTGGCTCAGCTCAAGCTCCTGAGGTCAGTTTGCAGGAAGCGGAGGTTGACTTTGGTGAGCTGGTGAAGCCAGCAGGAGCCTGCCCATGTCCTCAGGAGCTGTGAGTTTCTCAGTGGGAACCCTGAGTTCCCCCCCAGCAAGCTGCATGGAGATGATTCTTGCAGTACTGCAAAGCGCTGCTTCCTCCGACCCAGGGAGCAGAGGCCTGGTGTGGTGTAGGAGAGGTAAAGCAGAGCCCTGGGGGTTGTTGAAAGACAAAGCAGCAAGGGAAATGCCTGTGGAAGAGGCAAGCAGCTGGGAGGCTTAAGAATCCCCAGCAACAGGAAACAGTTGCTGAGGCAAGAGGTGGGATGATTTACATTTCAGCTGCATTCAATTAATTCCTGACCTACAGCATTGCTCATGCGTTTCCCCATTCCTTTCAGGTTTCCCCAAGAAGTGTTCTGACTATTTTGTGTTTTCATCATTTTGTGCCATTATTTCTTCCCAGGTGCAGGACTCTACACTTGCTCTTGTTGAACCTCACCACATTCCACTCTGCCCAACTCCGCACTCTGTCCAAGCCTTACAGAATGGTGGCACAGCTTTCTGCTATGGCAGCCACTCCTCCCAGCTTTGTACTTTCTGACGGTGCCCTCTGTGCCTATATGCAGGTCACTGATGAAGATGCTGAATAAGAGCAGGCGCAGCACCAACCTCTAAGGAACACCACCAGCTACACGCCTCCAACTAGACTCTGCCCCGCTGATGACAACCGTCTGAGCTCTGCCACTCAGCCAGTTCTCAATCCACCTCACTCTCCATTCATCTAACCCATGCGTCCTGGGGCCTCATTACAAGGATGCTGTGGGAGACCGTGTGAAAAGCCTTTGCTAAAGTACAGAACATCCACTAATCTCTATCCATATGCCCAGCCACTGATAACTAGGTAGAAGTCCACCACGATGGTCAACCACATTTTCCCCGTGGGGATGCGGTGCTGATCATTCCTGACTATCTTCTTCTCTTCCAATTGCTTGGAGATGGCATCCAGAACAAATTGTTCCGTCACCTTTCCAGGGACGGAGGTGAGGCTGACCAGCCTGTATTTTCACGGCTTGTTCTTCCTGCCCGTTTTGAAGACTGGTGTTACACTGGCTATCCTCCAGTCTTCTAGCACCTCTCCCAGTCTCCAAGATCTTTCAAAGATGAGAGAGCGTGGTTTGGTAGTCACTTCTGCCTGTTCCCCCAGCACTCTTCAGTGAATTCTGCTGGGGCCCACTGTTTAGTGTGTATTGATTTCTTCCCCAGGCAATCTCTGACCACCTTCTCCTCATCCAAGGTGGAGTCTGCCTGTCTCCAGACTCTCTCTTAGAATCACAGAATTGTTTGGGTTGGAAGGGACCACTAAGATCATCTAGTTTCAATACCCCTGCTTTATACAGGGACACCTCCCATTCGACCAGGTTACTCAAAGCTCCATCCAGCCTGGCCTTGAACAACTCCACAGAGGGGGCATCCACAGCCTCTCAGGGCAACCTTGCAGCTCCAACTGAGGGAAAAGGGAATGATGTACAGGAAGTGGAAGCAGCGTTGCTGTAGCCTGGGAAGAATACAGGGATGTCATCCGCTTGAGCAGAGATAAGATCAGGAATGCCAAGGCACAGATGGAGCTGAACTTGGCAACGGATGTATAAAATAACAACGGGTTGTACATGAACACAGCACAGTGAGACAGACCAAGGAGAATGTTCCCCCTCTGATAAATGCGGATGGAGAACTGGCTTCCTCAGATGTGGAAAAAGCTGAGAAAGGGCTCAATAAGTGCTTTGCCTTGGTCTTCACTTTTGGCCAGGCTCCTTTGTTTCTGCCAGGACCCTGGTCCTACAGCTGTGGGTGAGAGGTCCAGATTCCATCCCATTATCACAGCGGAACAAGTTGGAGCCAGTCTCTGACCACCTTCTCCTCAACCTACATCAGTCCCATACATCAGTAACTTTCTCAAGTCTTGACACAAAACCCCACTTCTCTTTCCTCTTCCAACGCACACCTGTAAAGTAGACACTGGAAATTCTTCCTCGAGAGGCTGTTGTCCCATGACATCTGGAGTTCAAGAGACATTTGGATAATGCTGTACATAATGTCCTTTAACTTTTGGTTAGCCCTGAAATAGTTAGAAAGTTGGACTAGGTGATCTCTGAAACTCACTTCCAACTGTAATATATATTTACATCTAATAGGGTTGCGAAAATCCGTATTCATACCGAATGTAAATGTCATTATTTTGCTGCTATGTGAACATGCCTAATGGAAAATTAATCATGAGAAATCATAGACAACCCTCAAAACTTCTATAAAGGAAGATTATTTATTACACACCTATTACACGGAGATGTAAGTCCAGCCCTCAGTCTCTAGCCCACCTTTAGGCTGCAACCCTTCCTTGATGGCCTGAGTTCTCAGGGGCCCACCGAGCTAAAAATATCTCCCCTTTGTTCTGCCAGTCCCAGTCTATTTGAGACACCTCAATTTTGGCAGCTCAATCTACCTGATGGTTATTTTTCTGTTCTTCAGTAGATCGATGCTTGGGCACATGAGCATCTATGTGACGCACCTTTACAACCAATCTTTTTGTTCGGACAGCAGTGCCTTTTCAAAGTTCATCAGCCCAAATAGTTTTACCCTTCTGTGGCCAGTTGTTCTGTTCCCACTGCGGCAACCACCCCCATAATGCATTTGCCACCATCCACGAGTCAGTACAAAGATACAGCATTGGCCACCTCTCCCGTTCAGTCAACTCTAAGGCCACTTGGACAGCCTTTACCTCTGCAAACTGACTCAATTCCCCTCTCATTCAGTGGCCTCAGCAACCCGTCGTGTGGGGCTCCACACAGCAGCCTTCAAGTTGGGACGCTTCTCAACAATATGACACCATCCGTCAGTGATCAGGGCATATCTCTTCTCATTGTCTGGTAGTTTTTATATGGAGGGCCTGTTATAGCACGTGCTACCTCCTCTGATGGAGTTGTCCCAAATTTCTCGCCAACGAGAAACCGTTCCCCACTGGTGGTCAGCCCTTCAATGGGGTCTGGGAGAGGTGGAGCCAGACTCCACCCCTTCCAAGCACACAGGTATATTGCCTTCACCTGTGCTCCTGCTGCTGGCTCAGTGGTCACCTCAGGTGGTTCAGGCCATGATTCAACAGTTCCCATGCACTCCACCTCTTCACAACATGAACCACTGATCAAGTAGCCATAGAGAAAGCCCTCCTTAATACAGAGATCCAATACATAGCGACACTTCTATAACTGCCCATTGCGATGCACATCGATGTAATGTGGGATGAGTGATGATCAGCGTAAGGCTCCTGTTCTTCCTTGCGCCAGTGCTTGATGGTGTTTACTGGAAGCACGTGGTCACGTGGTGCAGGTCCATCCTGTGCTCCATCAGTCCCAGGAGATCTCACATGATCTTACAGCAACTCTGGAACACTTCAGCAGTATTTGGTTCCTTCTGGCGACTCGTAGACTCATGGGGAGTAATATAGATGTTTCAAAGGTAACAAGAAGGGAAGATCCGCCCTCCAGGGCACTATACAGGCCGCATCCCTGTCCTGGATCAACACTTCAGCTTGTACAGGGGCATGCCCTGGCTGCCTGTACCAAACCTTTTGGCCAGATGTCTGTGGCTGCACGACTACATCAGGCACCAAAGGGGGTGTCCTGATCTGACACAGGGACATGATAAGGACCCCTTTAGCAATAAGGACTGGAATGTTGACCACAATATCAGCAGGCAATGTACCAGTAACCAGAGGGACTACCGAACCTCCCACCTCCAGTAATCTCCCCCGAGGTGCAAGTAGGCCACACCAGCATGGTCCTACCTGCACCTTCCGAGGCCATTTAATTCTATTGATGCCTGGCTTTAGGTTCTCAGGGGCAGGGAGCAGAAGACTGTTCTCACAGACTGTTTGAGGTCTTACCTGGTTATCGGTGTCCATAATTTGAATCCTAAGCAGGGAGGCCCATACTGTTTGTAACATTTTCAAGGCACTGGGTCTGGCATTGTAGCCTGTGACACCTGTGGATGTTTCTTCCTTCTGTTAGGCACTATAAAGTCAGCCAGATTCCAGGTTGTTGTCGGTGCTGCCTGTATTATTCGTACCTACAATTTTCTGGGAGTACCCTGAAATTTCTGATCATTCCTAAGCTGTTTCCAGAGCTGTAACAAAACATGGTTTGGTTGCCCATCGATTTTAGCAAAGGCAATCTCGGCCCATATAAGATCATTGAACACGGTCTTCAGGGATACCCGTATGGGTCCTGATCGGGGTATCAGGGGGACAGGCTTCTCAGTTTTCACTGGGAATGACTCAGCTTCTTCTACCATACGGACACTGCGCCTACTTCTTATGCGCTCTGTTTCCCCAAGGTCTGCCACCAACTGGGCTGCCTGTTGGACAACAGCCTCCGAAGCCACCAAGGGGTTTAGCATGGAGACCACAGTCCGAGTTTTTCGGTTACTAATGTGCCCAGTTGTTGTTTCAACATTTCAATTTGATCTCTTAACAATTGATTTTCAGATTCTATGTTAGTTATTTCCAGTAAACCCATTATTAGAGGCCAAGCCACAGCAGAAGCAGCTAGCTGATGTTCTTTTGTAACTAGTATGTCCTTATCTAGACCCTGTCAGCCGGGCTGGAGAAGAAGAAACACTCCCTGTAACCCACAGGGGTCCCCATTTTTCAATAACAGTGGCAAGACCATAACAGGATGATCCCATAAATCCTGGAAGAAGTCGACCAGGAATTGCTTGGTCTAAGGGAGTAACGTTCTCACTCCTGCCCTATTTGAAAATGTTCCAAATGAAAGACATGGATAGTTATTGAATATGTGTGTATAATACATATATATATATATATATATATATTTTTTTTTTTTTTTTATTAAGCCTGCCTGGCTCGCCAATTGTAGGGCAAATAACCCCAAGGAAAGCACTCAAGGAAATAACGTGAAAGGTGTTATATTTTTGGTAAGCTTTAAGTAGATGGTATACAAACAAATAGCAAAAGAGATTGGCTCACCTTGACGACAGTCGAGACTCACCAATAACTTGACCAGGAAGGGAACTCCAAGAAGAGATCCTTCCCTGCTGGTGGTCAGCCCTTAAATGGGGTCTTGGGAGAGGTGGAGTCAAACTCCACCCCTTCCAATCACACTCAGTTGTGCCCGTGCAGCTGACTCAGGGCTCGCCTCAGGTGATCAATCAGTGGTTCAGGCCGTGATTCAACAGTTCCCATACAGATGGACAGTGGTCCCTCCTCACATTGCCAGGTGATTGCCAGCTCCCTCAAGGCATGGTTGTGCACCAAATTCCTCCAGGGAGAGTCATAACCAATTTCTCCCAACAAAATGGGAATTTTGGTTGTTGTTTTTCCACAGACCTCAGGTTTCCACAAGTTATTTTTATCATTTGTCCAATCTACCAATGATTACAATTTTCAACAAGTTTCCTCTGCAGTTTCCCACAGCCAACTCCTCCATGTCTGGAAAGTCTGGAATGTACAAACTGCCTTCACACACTGTAACACACACACTGCTGCAGCTACAAAAGTAAAAAGCAAAGCTTAACACACTCTGCAGACCTGCCACATACACACACCACAGAGAGAGGAAAAAAAATGACAAACTTGGCACCCTCACAGTACTACTCACAGCCATGTTCACAGACAACATCACTGTGCCGGCAACCATAACACAACACAGTTCCCAATAACCCTAGCTCTTCAGTTTCTCCTGGGCGTCTGGAATCTCTCAAGCACACCCTCACAACCTTACTTTCAGGAAGATGTAGAGCCCAGGGGGTCCTGAATCTCTCAAGTACTACTCAAACCCCATTTCTCTTGGTTGCCTTCTCTCTAGAACCCCCTCACCATGTTATTTCTGGGAAAAAGAACCCTTTGCACACATGGGTCATCTCCATAACTGCATGTGGGGAACTACTCGGGGATCCCCTCACCCTTACTCTCCGTACGTGACAAGCTTCTGTCACACTGTTGTGGTTTTGTGGTTTTGATGCCGGTATTCCACATCAGAACATCATGCAGGCCGTTAAGGAGTTAATGCTGTGGGAGCAGGGGAGGGGCGGAGCTCCGCACCAGACGCGAAGCCCGCGCTTTTTGTGACGCGCTGTCGGGCTCTCGGAGCGGCTGTGAGGAGTTCAGCACGTGCGACGTAAGCTCCCAGTTTTCTGGTTTGGAAATTTTGTCTCTCTCTCTCAATTGTTCAATTTTATTAGATTTAGTAAAGTTACCGTTCCTTCTCAGATCGTGCCGTTGTGTTTTTCTTTACAGACCCTCTATTCCCTCTGTTTCCCCTCCCCCTGGAGCGCGGGGCTCTGCTGAGGCGGCCGCGCGGCAGTTTTTTTTTTCCTCTCCCTTTCTTTTTCCCTTCTCGGTTCCCCCTTGGGTTACTGTCACGGATAACACCGTGACACATTATTGGTGGAGAATGCGGGGAATGCAGTATTTGTACTCCACTGTAAAACTGGTGCTAAGTGGACTAAGTGTTTTCATGTACCTTGGAGCATGTTGGCGTCTTTTTAAGCTCCTCATGTTCAGCACCGGAGTCATATATGCATACAGCTGCTTTAGTGTGCTGATGGGGTTACCCCCCTCCTGCCTAAACGCCCTGGTTAATATGACAGATTATACGGCATTTGGATTGGTTTCCAGGTACTCTCTTCAGGTTTTTTCCTATGTTCAAGATGTCAGCCTGGCAATTGTGTTATCTGTTTTTCTGAATGTACTCTTTGCAACAGTAATTTACATCCTGTGTAGGAAGCTTTCCTCAGAGAAAGCTGAGAACACTCCAGAGAGTGTTGAATGGCAGGGAAGGTGGGAAAAATTAGGAAAGAAATTAGAAGCGTGGGGACCCCCGGTGCAATGTGATTTTGATCTTGAGCACCTGCGGGATCCTGAGAAATTCAGTGAGTGTTTAGGTCAGGAGTCATGTGACTCAGGAAGATCTGAGAAGGAACGGATTGTTTGGGGCTTGGCTTGTGCTTATCGAGCTATAATTGATATTCTTGAGAGAAATGGTTTCCAAACCGAGGTTCAGAACAAAAATGAAAACCTTGAGGTTAAACCTGACCAGTCACAGGAAGCACCGGCATCCGTGTCGGTTGCCCCTGTGGAAGGCCAGAAATGGAAACTTGTGTCCTCTCGGCTAGAACGGAAAGAAGAAGCAGAGAAAAAAAAGGAAGATCCAGGTGAGGGGCCCTCTTCAGCACCAACACCACCACCACCACCTAAAAAGGCCACTAAGGAAGGTGAGAAACGTGGAGACGACAGAGATGAGAAAGAAGAGGAAGATCCAGGTGAGGGGCCCTCCTCAGCACCACCACCACCACCACCACCTAGAAAGGCCACTAAGAAAAGTGTGAGGCATGGAGAGGACAGTGATAATGAAGAAATCACCATTACTACTATTCGTCGGCCCCTAAAGATGACTGAAATCCAGGGTTCAAGAAAGGAGTTTGTACGGCGCTCAGATGAACCTATTGTCACCTGGTTGCTGCGGTGTTGGGACAACGGTGCCAGCAGCGTGTCCCTTGATGGCAACGAAGCCCGCCAACTGGGAAGCATTGCTCGAGACTCAGCTATTGACAGAGGGATTAGTAGATGTCTGAGTGGAGTTGCTACCCTCTGGGAACGAGTACTAGTAGCTGTAAAGGAGAGATTTCCTTACAAAGACGATCTGGAGCCTAAGGTGGAAAGATGGAATACTGTGGAGAAGGGCGTCCAATTTCTGAGAGAAATGGCTGTAGTAGAGATGCTGTACGATCCTACTTTCGTCCCTAACAATCCACACCAGGACCGTGATCCTGAGAAAGCATGGTGTAAAGCTGATGTATATCGGAAGCTCTCAAAAACAGCACCAGAAAGGTACGCAAGTACACTGGTAGCAACATTCAATATACTTGAGGGCCGAAACACAAGACTCCCATTTCATGAAGTGGTTACTACACTTCAAAACTTTGAACAACAACTTCCACCATCACACGTTTCCATTGCAGCTGTATCATCGGTAGCAGGAGAAGTCAGTGACATAAAGAAGATAGTGAAAATGATACTGGAGGAATTGTCCTTACTGATGAACCGGGATGGACCTGTGTCAGTATCAGAAACACCTGATGAAGACGGGGATGATCCAAAGAATCTGATGGAGAAACTGATCAAACTGATAAAAGTCTCAGCCATCAAAGGCAACCGCCTCTCTGCTCGAGCAGATGACAGCAGTAACTTCATGTCGCGTGTGTCCATGTGGAGCTTCTTACGAGAAAATGGAGAGGACATGAAGAAGTGGCATAAAAAACCCACCCCTGCACTACGAGCACGTGTGAGAGAATTACAGCAGAGATCAAGCTGCTAAAATTGAAGTGTCTCAAATAGACTTGGATTGGCAGAACAAAGGAGAGTTATTCTTAGCTCGGTGGGCCCATGAGACCTCGGGCCATCAAGGAAGGGATGCGACCTATAAGTGGGCTAGAGACCGAGGGGTGGACTTAACTATGGATGTCATCGCACAGGTTACCCAATGACTGTGATACATGTGCCATAATTAAACAAGCCAAGAGGATGAAACCTCTCTGGCAGGAAGGGAGATGGCAGAAGTATAAATATGGGGAGGCGTGGCAGGTTGATTATATCACCTTGCCGCGATCTCGCAATGGTAAGCGTTATGTGCTCCTCACCATGGTGGAGGCGACCACTGGGTGGCGGGACATTTAAGCATTGGGAGAAAAATCTGTCAGAAGCCACCTGGTTGGTCAACACTAGGGGATCAGTCAACCGAGATGGTCCTACACAATCCAGCTCCCTACAGGGGGAGATAAGGTCCCTGTAGTACATGTGAAGAGCATGTTGGGAAAAGCGGTGTGGGTCCTTCCAGCCTCTGGAAAGGGCAGACCCCTCTGGGGAACAGTTTTTGCACAGGGACCTGGGTGCACCTGGTGGGTAATGGATAAAAATGGGGATGTCCAGTGTGTACCACAGGGGAATCTGATGCTGGGGGAGTGCAGTCTGTGATTCCATGTGTATATGTATATGTATAGATCTATTTGTATGTAATCTGTGTTATTGCTGTTCTTGGTTCTATATAGATACATGTTAAGCATGATGTGATGATGTGGAATAAGGGGTGGAATGTTGTGGTTTTGTGGTTTTGATGCCGGTATTCCACATCAGAACATCATGCAGGCCGTTAAGGAGTTAATGCTGTGGGAGCAGGGGAGGGGCGGAGCTCCGCACCAGACGCGAAGCCCGCGCTTTTTGTGACGCGCTGTCGGGCTCTCGGAGCGGCTGTGAGGAGTTCAGCACGTGCGACGTAAGCTCCCAGTTTTCTGGTTTGGAAATTTTGTCTCTCTCTCTCAATTGTTCAATTTTATTAGATTTAGTAAAGTTACCGTTCCTTCTCAGATCGTGCCGTTGTGTTTTTCTTTACAGACCCTCTATTCCCTCTGTTTCCCCTCCCCCTGGAGCGCGGGGCTCTGCTGAGGCGGCCGCGCGGCAGTTTTTTTTTTCCTCTCCCTTTCTTTTTCCCTTCTCGGTTCCCCCTTGGGTTACTGTCACGGATAACACCGTGACACACACTTTCGCAGGGGCGGTAAAAAGGAATGCATTGCTTCAATGCAGGGAACATGCAGCTGGTCCCGATGGAGCCTGGATTGGGGGGAGCTCCCTGAGAATCACTCAGTGTGATGTTAGAAAGCAGCATCCCTTTATTCCTCATGGTGCGCACTGGGCGTCTTGACAAGCAAGCGCACCCTCTCAGAGTTCAGGTTCTGCATTTGAACCGTTCAGACATACATCTGCTGTACACTGGCATACATAGCCCTTCTTTTTCAAGGTCTCACAGGTATGTGCTAATGTCCCTTTGGGCATGCTCAGTGTTATTCAGGGTCTAGTGCCCACTGACTTCTTCCCTTTTTCAACCATCAGCTTCATCCCTGAAACCTCTGATTCACTTGCATCTACTTTTTCCCAGTTTGGAAGATTCCCATTGATTATGAGACCACAGTGCGCAACTTTTAAAACCAAAGGATGTGGAACCTGAGCAAAACGTGCTTGCACATTTTGAGGTAATAAAGTATTGTATTGTGACTTTAGTGCTTCTTGTGAGGCAAAACCATTGAGGCAGAAAATAAAATTCAATTACGTTCCCAGTGCAGAATTACTGGGACTGTTCACCCACAAAAGCTGAAATGGAAAGCTTTAGAAGTAGCACATATGCATTCTTTTTGCGATACTAATATATCGGTTCTTAAACTAATGTATTAATCCCTATGGCTAAGAAAACCAACCTATATCACCTGTACACAAACTCCCATGTATGCTGAGAGCAGTTCCTTCTGGGTGGCCTTACACACTGCAGATATACACCAGCGAACATCAGAGCCGGCCCACGTACAGCAGAGATGGTCACCATGCTCACGCCTTCAAAGGAAGACCTAACAGAGAAACCAGGAGAAGTGGTTAGGACAAGAACTCTCTCAGCTGCAGAGAGATGCTGTCCTCTAGACCAGGGCAGACAGTGATTGCCTCTTGTTGAAACATGCTCTGGGCTGAGAGGATTTAATGGAAAGCAATAAACAGTAAGTAGGGATGCCTGAGGACACGGAGGTGCAAATGCCCCTAGCAAAGGAAAAAAAGACATCGCAGAAATCAATGCTTCATTAGCATAACAAAACTCAGCCCCCACCCTTCTTTAACTGCCCCCTCCCTCCCTCCCTCCCTCCCCTCCTCCTGTCCCCCGGGAGCAGATGTGAGCTGAGAATGAGCAGTGAAAGTGCCCGAGGCCTGGCAGTCGGCTCGGGGCGTGCTCGCTGTGGCACCTGAGCCTGTGCTGAAGCAGCCAGAGCCTGGCTGGAAGCCATCCGGGCAGCACCGCGGTGGCAGGAGGTGCACCAAGGCCGTCCTGCGGCCAGCTCCGGGCTGAGGGCACTCGGCATCCTGTGCTCTGCGCGACTCCAAGGAGCCCGGTTGCCTGCAACAGAGCTGGGAGCAGCCTGCTCTGCACCCAAGGTAGGTGCCCTTCGTGGTTCGTGCAGAGGAGCACACGCTGCCAGCAGCACCGGGTGGGACCCTGGTCCCGGCTCCATGTGCTGCCCGGCACGGCAGCTTTGCTGGGCCAGGTGGGCTGCAACGACAGCAGGAACACTTTGCAGGCATACTGCAGCCCGGGTTGGGCAGAAAGGGGCACACGAAGGGCTTGGAGCTGGGACAGGGAGGAAGTGAGCACAGGAGGTCAGCGTGCTCTGCTGCCCGCTTGTACCTCTGTGATACAGCGCAGCTGGGACTGCAGTTCTCCCTCTGGACCGCACGAGAGGACCTTGCTGCGCAGCTCTGCACGCGTGGATTCCTGTAAGCTTCAAATCCCAGGTGATTTCTAATGTGGGTTTTAATGTAAATCCTCTAATAAGCGGGGAATTGCCACTGTGTCAGCCCCTGAAGTACTGGGGACTGGGTGTTCTTTCTGTGCGAACGTGTCCCAAGGGTTTTGTTCCGGCTGTCCCGGCAGCTGCAGATGCCTTTAGCACACAGCAGTGGGCCCCAAGCACGTTGTCTGTGGAGCACACTTTCATTTCAGATCTTCCACCTCGTGCCGTAGTGACTTGCGGAAACAAACTCTATAACCCAGAGTGAGGTGATAAGGCAGGTAAGGTTATTCAGCACTGCGCTCACATGCCGGGTGCAAGGGGATACCCTGTTAGAGACTATTTTTTTATACCACTGCCTCAAAGTCTGCTGATGAACATGTCCAAACTTGTCCAAGCTAGTCCTGGCCAGGGGTTGTGAAAGCCTTTGTATAAGGGACAAGCAGATGGGCATGTCCTGGGACAGTGAAAGAGAGACAAGCTGCCAATTAACACCCTTTTGTGTGGTACTCATCTCTGTGAGGAGATAGACATCTGAGGAGACTATTGCTTGGCACGCTAGAATGGGAGCTTTCACGTAGGCAAGAGAAATGGAGGATAAAAAGAGGGATCGACCATGATAAGAATGTTCATGGTCAGTACAGGAGCTGAAATATTTCCTGTGACTTTTCCCTTCTTTCTGGAATGCTACAGTCAGATAGAAGGTAACACCAGGAGGCTGATGATGAACGGTGTCTCATGGAATGTCTATGGTTAATGCTTAGTTATTTTATTATTTTATTTCGCCATGATTAATTACTTAAGTGTTAGAGATGTGATTTCAAATTTAGGTTCTGTTCCCTGTTCCTGTCTATTTCTGTTTTCCTTTCCTTCATATTTAGCTTCCAAACCTGGCATTTTGCACGTAACACCTCTCCCCTTACTTCCTTGTGTGACCCTCGTGATTGGATTACACACACAACTACAGGAGCCCCTCCCATTGAGTCATGAGGCTCAGAGCGGTCCCATTTTCTGTCAGAGCTCCTGAACGCACAGAAAGAAGGAGCCTTGGAGGACATGGATCCACTTCTATTGCCAGACTTGTTCATATCTTCGTGTGTAAAGAATCATATGAGTCTCTTACAGCAGATCAGTATCTGCAAGGTGTCTGAACAAAAGGGGGTGAAGGATCTCTACTAAGGTGTGACCTCGACCTGCTCTCTGTTTTGGGATGACTGTCTCCTTGTCATGCTTTCTCTTCAGTCCCCTGCTGTTCAACTCTCAGCTGTCAGTTCTTTCAGCCCCCCAGACTGTGATAGTTTTGTGATGATTACTGTCATTTAGCCAGAGTGTTATGAGTGCTGTTGCTCATTGCCTTACTCTGCAGGGGATCATCCCCTAGACTGTGCCGTACAGGTGATCTAAGGTGGGCAGGGGTTGGACAGGGACTGCTGCATTCAGTCACAGCACTGCTAACTTTTCCCATATCCTTGCAGGATTCCGTTCAACTTCTGCCTTCCACCCGTGATCATCCCAGCCTGCAGGAGAGCAGCAATGGCCTCAGCACATCCATCTCAGGTAGGGGCTTGGAAAAGCGGGCAGGAGAGGCCAAGGGGTGGGGGATGTGAATGCAGGGGGAGAGGGAGGTGCTCTCAGGCAGCATGTGTGTGCTGGGGACAGAGAAGTGTCTGGGACTGGAGTTTCACTCCTCTGCGAGCTGCTTCCCTGGGCCTTCTCTGTTCCCAGCAAGAAGCCTCTCTGTGCTTGCTTGAGCTTTGAGGAGGTGGCCGTGTATTTCAGCAGGGAGGAGTGGGCGCTGCTGGACCCTGCACAGCAAGCACTCTACCGGGACGTGATGCTGGAGACGTACGAGTGCGTGGCCTCACTGGGTGAGGGCTTTGCTGCCTTTCCTCCTCTTTTGGGCACATTTGGTTGTGCAGAATGTGCCTCTGCAAGAGAACCCCAGAATAAACCTCATAAAGTTCCATCTGGACAAACTCCACAGTAGCAGCAACAACAGAAAGACAGAGAAGCATAAAGGGCTCATTGAGATCAGCACATTTATGTCCTGGATTGAGTGCTGGCAAGCAGGCATCAGCCAGGAGGGGAAGGACAAACTCCCTGCAGTCAGCTCTTTTTCTTTTAAAGAAAATATCTGCATGTTTTCAGAGATGAAAAAGCAATCTTTGCTCCAAAGGAAGCTGCTGTGTTTTGTCCCAGTGTCATTCAGGCCCTAATTGTTATTTCACTGTGGGGAGGGACATTGTGCAAAGTTGCTGGATAAGCAGCTGTGCCAGAACAATGGAAAAGCTCTCATTTCTCCTCTTTCTATTGCTGCAGCTTTACTTCCAGCCCCTAAGCCCATGGTGATCTCCCTGCTTGAAGAAGGTGAAGAGCCCTGGATCCCAGATCTGGGTAGTCCTGAGACCATGGCAGGAGATGTCAGACCAGGTGAGGTGATGGACGGAAGGAGGAAATTGAGGCCATATAAGACATCTCTGGGGGAGGAGTATTTGGGGCACCATGTGCTATTTCTGTTTTTCCTTTGTCATCCAGCAGGTGCTGGGATAAGAAACCCAAGGAAGGGTCTGCAGGAAGGTGGTGTGGTCAACAGACAGTGTGATAGCATCTTCATGGCAGAAATCAGAAGGGATGTGCATGTGGATCAGGAGCAAGGTCAAGGCGAGCACATCAAGACACAACAGGGAAATCATCTGTTAAAGTCATCAGGGCACACACAGGACTTCAATACAGGTCAAAGGCAGCATGAAGAGCCCAGGAGTAAGGATGTGTGCCAGAGGGAAAACCAGAATCCATGCCCTGAGGGTGAGAACAGCTTTCAAATAGATTCCAGAGTCATTAAGCACGAGTGCACGCACTCAATAAATAGCCTGTACAAGTGCTCTGAGTGTGGGAAGAGCTTCAAATGGAGATCCCGTCTCTTCTCGCACCAGCGCATCCACACAGGAGAGAGACCTTATAAGTGCTCTGAGTGTGGGAAGAGCTTCAAATGGAAATCTGATTTAAAGGTGCACGGACGCATCCATACAGGAGAGAGACCATATAAGTGCTCTGAGTGTCGGAAGAGCTTCAAAAGCTGTTATGAATTGAAGCGGCACCAGCGCAGCCACACAGGAGAGAGACCATATAAGTGCTCTGAGTGTGGGAAGAGCTTCAAAAGCAGTTCTGAATTGAAGCAGCACCAGCACAGCCACACAGGAGAGAGACCATATAATTGCTCTGAGTGTGGGAAGAGCTTCAAAACCAGTAACAAATTGAAGCAGCACCAGCACAGCCACACAGAAGAGAGACCATTTAAGTGCTCAGAGTGTGGGAAGAGCTTCAAATGGAGTATTTCTTTGAAGCAGCACCGGCGCAGCCACACAGAAGAAAGACCATATAATTGCTCTGAGTGTGGGAAGTGCTTCAAAACCAGTTCTCAGTTGAAGTTGCACCAGCGCAGCCACACAGGAAAGAGACCATATAAATGCTCTGAGTGTGGGAGGTGCTTCAGATGGAGTTGTGATTTAAAAGTACACAGACACATCCATACAGGAGTGTTGTAATCCTATGCGGTGAGCACCATTTGTCGCGGCGAAGGGAGACAAGGACACCAGGTGGTCATCAGCAAGTCCCGCCTTTAATCAGAAAGCTGCGTACATTTACATTGGTAGTAATGAAGCTCATACATACTGCAAAACCCGAGCTCCTAATTGGTTAGTGATGTCAGTGAGGTGAAAGTTTAATTGTGAATTCTTACAGTTAAACTGAATTTCCATTGGTCACTACTTCCTTAATCCTAACTCCTACACCCTCATGTTGCAGCAAGGTTACTGTGGCCTGGTTTTGTGATTGGTCAGTACAGCATTACATCTTCACTTGAGTTGCAACAGTTGTAACATCCCTCTTTCTGCTTAGTGTCAACGGTTTACCGGGCTGGATCGGCCCGGTTCCGTGACGATTGGTGCGGGGGACCCACGGACCCACACCCCAGGAAAGGGGAAGGAAAAAGGGAAAAGGGAAAAGGGAGATGGGCCTAGAAACAAAACAGAGGCAACGATCTGAGGAGGAAAGCTAATTTACTAAATAAGATATCAGAAAGTAAAATAACAGAATATAATACAATATAATTGGAATTGAGGCTAATGAATCAAATAAAATGAGCAAGAGAGAGTGTCCGATAAACCGAAGGCCTTACGCTAACGCTGAAGGCGATATGGCAGCGAGCACCCACTGCTGAGTCGATCCCGAAGGAAAAGAAAGTGTCCCGTGACCGCTGAGGGTTTTTATCTGTTCCCTCTGAGCGGAAAACACGTAAAAATACAAAGCATCACAAAGTCCTCTGGGGAATGTAGTTCTTCTTCTCTTCTGATGCAAGTATACCTGGAATTATCAATGATCTATGGAGCTGGAGTATTAGCTCTTTAACTCTTAATGCAATACATGATGTTATGATGTGGAATATCAGTACCAAAAATCATAAAACCATGACATTCCACCCCTTATTCCACATCGTTACATCATGCTTGATACATACAGAAGAACAATGATTAACATGCATTAGATATACACACACACAACATATATATACAAGTATATACATGGAATTACTGACTGCACTCCCCCAACATCAAATTCCCTTGTGGTACACACTGAACATCCCCATTCTTCTGCATCACCCACCAAGTGGACCCAGGTCCCTGAGCAAAGACAGTTCCACGGAGAGGTTTGCCCTTTCCAGAAGCTGGAAGTACCCAAACTGCTTTGCCCAACATGTTCTTTACATGTACTACAGGGACCTTATCTCCCTCTACTGTAGGTAGAGAGCTGGATTGGGCAGGACCATCACGATTGATGGATCCTCGAGTGTTGACCAACCAGGTGGCTTCTGCCAAATGCTTCTCCCAATGCTTAAATGTTCCGCCACCCATTGCTTTCAACATGGTTTTCAGCAACCCATTGTATCTTTCAATCTTACCAGAAGCTGGTGCGTGATAGGGGATATGATAAATCCATTCAATGCCATGATCTTTGGCCCAATTACTTACAAGAGAATTTTTGAAATGAGTCCCATTATCTGACTCAATTCTTTCTGGAGTGCCATGTCGCCATAGGACTTGTTTCTCCAGACCTAGAATGGTGTTTCGGGCGGTAGCATGGGGTACTGCATATGTTTCAAGCCACCCGGTGGTTGCTTCCACCATGGTGAGCACATAACGTTTACCATTGCGAGATCGTGGCAAGGTGATATAATCAACCTGCCACGCCTCCCCATATTTATACTTTTGCCATCGCCCTTCCCCCCAAAGAGGTTTCATCCTCTTGGCTTGTTTAATTGTGGCGCATGTATCACAGTCATGGATAACCTGTGCAATAGCGTCCATAGTTAAGTCCACCCCTCGGTCTCTAGCCCATTTATATGTTGCATCTCTTCCTTGATGGCCCGAGGTCTCATGGGCCCATCGAGCTAAAAATAATTCACTTTTATGTTGCCAGTCCAAGTCTACTTGAGCCATCTTAACTTTGGCAGCTCGATCTACCTGATGGTTATTCTGTTGTTCTTCAGTTGCTCGGCTTTTAGGAACATGAGCATCTACATGGCGCACCTTTACAACCATATTCTTTACTCGGGCAGCAATATCTTTCCACAGTTCAGCAGCCCAAATAGGTTTACCCCTCCGTTGCCAGCCATTTTGTTCCCATTGCTGTAACCACCCCCATAAGGCATTTGCCACCATCCATGAGTCAGTGTAAAGATAAAGCACTGGCCACCTCTCGCGTTCAGCAACATCTAAGGCCAGCTGGACAGCCTTTACCTCTGCAAATTGGCTTGATTCTCCTTTTCCTTCAGTGGCCTCTGCAACTTGTCGTGTGGGGCTCCACACAGCAGATTTCCATCTGCGGTGCTTTCCCACAATGCGACACGATCCATCTGTGAACAGGGCATATCTCTTTTCATTGTCTGGTAGTTCATTGTATGGTGGGGCCTCTTTAGCACGTGATACCTCCTCTGCTGGTGTTGTTACAAACTTTTTACCTTCAGGCCAGTCCATGATCACTTCTAGGATTCCTGGATGACTGAGGTTCCCCATCCGAGCTCGCTGTGTAATCAGTGCAATCCACTTACTCCAAGTGGCATCAGTAGCATGATGGGTAGAGGGAACCTTTCCTTTGAACATCCAGTTCAGCACTGGCAGTCGAGGTGCCAGAAGGAGCTGCGCTTCAGTACCGATTACTTCGGAAGCAGCTCGAACCCCCTCGTACGCGGCTAAGATTTCCTTCTCAGTTGGAGTGTAGCGCTCCTCAGACCCCCTGTATGCTCGACTCCAGAAACCAAGGGGTCGGCCTCGGGTCTCTCCAGAAGCTCTTTGCCACAAACTCCAAGTGGGACCTTCCTTTCCAGCAGCAGTGTAGAGGATGTTCTTTACATCCTGTCCCGTCCGCACTGGCCCCAGGGCCACGGCACGGGCTATCTCCTGCTTAATTTGCTCAAAAGCCTGCTGCTGCTCAGGGCCCCACACAAAATCATTCTTCTTCCGCGTTACCCGAAAGAGAGGGCTCACAATGAGACTGTAGTTTGGAACATGCATTCTCCAAAAGCCCACTACGCCCAGAAAAGCTTGGGTCTCTGTCTTACTTGCGGGTGGAGACATAGCAATAATTTTGTCAATCACATCTGTTGGGATGTGACGACGTCCATCTTGCCACTTTATTCCTAGGAACTGAATTTCCTGTGCAGGCCCTTTCACTTTGCTTCGCTTAATAGCAAAGCCAGCTCGCAGGAGGATCTGGATTATTCTCTCTCCTTTCTCGAAAACTTCCCCTGCTGTATTGCCCCACACAATGATGTCATCAATGTATTGTAAGTGCTCAGGAGCACCGCCCTGTTCCAATGCAGTTTGGATCAACCCATGGCAAATGGTTGGGCTGTGCTTCCACCCCTGGGGTAAACGGTTCCAGGTGTACTGAATGCCTCTCCAAGTGAAAGCAAATTGCGGCCTACATTCTGTGGCCAGAGGAATTGAAAAGAAGGCATTGGCGATGTCAATGGTGGCATACCACTTGGCTGCTTTTGACTCCAGTTCATACTGGAGTTGAAGCATGTCCGGCACAGCAGCACTCAGTGGGGGTGTGACTTCATTGAGGCCACGATAATCTACCGTCAGCCTCCATTCTCCACTGGCTTTACGCACTGGCCATATGGGGCTGTTAAACGGGGAGTGAGTTTTGCTGATCACTCCCTGGCTCTCTAGCTGACGAATCAGGTTATGAATGGGGAGCAAGGAATCCCTATTAGTGCGGTACTGCCGTCTGTGCACCGTTTTTGTAGCAATCGGTACCTGTTGCTCCTCCACTTGTAGCAACCCTACAACAGACGGATCTTCTGACAGGCCAGACAAAGCAGACAGCTGCTTAGTGTTATCTGCGCCCACAGCAGCTATTCCAAAAGCCCATCGATACCCTTTGGGATCCTTAAAATATCCCCTTTTGAGGTAATCAATACCAAGTATACATGGAGCCCCTGGGCCAGTCACAATAGAATGTTTTTGCCAGTCTTTACCAGTGAGACTTATTTCAGCCTCCAACTTGGTCAGCTCTTGGGAACCCCCAGTCACCCCAGAAATATAGCTTAATTCTGTCCTTTGGTGACTCGAGGTCATTAGAGTGCACTGTGCACCAGTGTCCACCAATGCCTTATATTTTTGTGGTTCTGATGTGCCAGGCCATCGAATCCACACAGTCCAATACACTCTATTATCCCTTTCCCCCCCCTGGCTGAGGTTCACGGGCTATTGTGGCTGGTAGGTACCTCGCTCAGTTCTGAAGGAGTACCGTTCAGGCAGGAGGACATCTCGCTCAGACAGGAGGGTGTCTCTTTCAGGTTGGAGGGCATCTTGCACAAACTGGAGACCATCTTGTTGCACAAACTGGAGACCATCATGTTGAGACTGAGGGTTGTTGAGTTCGGACTGGAGGGCATCTCTTTCAGGCTGGAGGGTGTCTTTCTCGAACTGGAGGGCGTCCATGTTGGTCTGGAGAGCTTCTTGTTGAGACTGGAAGGTGTCTCTCTCGATCTGGAGGGCGTCTCTCTCGGTCTGGAGGGTCTGATTGTCAGCTAAAAGACTGTCTTTCTCAATTTGGAGACTGTCCCTTTCGGCTCGGAGACTCTCTCCCTCTATTTTAAAAACTCTATGCCTCTCTGGGATAGTATTGAATAAGGTCCGATTGGCATAAGCCAGACCCCAAATAATTTGGGCCTCCTCAGATCCGTCTGAGCCATAACATCCCTGTCTCAAATATCTGCTTAGGTTCTCAGGATCTTGCAGGTGTTCAGGAGAAAAGTCCCATGACACCGGTGATGACCACTTCTCTAAAGTCTCTCCTAAGTCCCTCCAAACTCCCTGCCAGTCACTGTTCTCTAGCTCTGGGGAAGTCTTTCTCAAAATATTATAAATACAGATACTGAGTAGAATCATGAAGAATACATTCAGGGAGACTGACACCACAATCATTACGAGCATTGGATGAGCATTCAGAAAACGCCTAATGAATTCAAAGGAGAGGCCAGGAGCCGGTTTAAAAATCATGAGTTCCGTAGAATTAACAACTCCACCTGGGGTTGCTCCCCCCGGAACTGAATGCCACATCATATACAAAAGCCAGGTAGGTATTTCCATCACTGTTTTTAGTTTATCATATAGAGACCAAGCTCCATAGATCAGAATGGCAAACTTAATTAAGTCCCAGTATATTCTGAGCATTACAAGGGAACAAACCATGAAATGCAGCCCCTTTAAGAGCAGTTTAAAAAGCGAGAGCATTTTTTTTTCTTTTTTTCCTAACTAAAACAAGCTAGCAGTACCCAAAAAAGTTTACAGATATCCCAGAACAACTGGCAGTACGCCCAGACTTCAAGGTCGTGTTATGCCATACAGCACCTGCAGTACAGATAAGCTTGCTAGCAAGAAACAGAGATTCACTCTAAGAGTATGTCTCTGCCCGGCTAGCTCAGTCGGTAGAGCATGAGACTCTTAATCTCAGGGTCGTGGGTTCGAGCCCCACGTTGGGCGCCAAAAATGTCAACGGTTTACCGGGCTGGATCGGCCCGGTTCCGTGACGATTGGTGCGGGGGACCCACGGACCCACACCCCAGGAAAGGGGAAGGAAAAAGGGAAAAGGGAAAAGGGAGATGGGCCTAGAAACAAAACAGAGGCAACGATCTGAGGAGGAAAGCTAATTTACTAAATAAGATATCAGAAAGTAAAATAACAGAATATAATACAATATAATTGGAATTGAGGCTAATGAATCAAATAAAATGAGCAAGAGAGAGTGTCCGATAAACCGAAGGCCTTACGCTAACGCTGAAGGCGATATGGCAGCGAGCACCCACTGCTGAGTCGATCCCGAAGGAAAAGAAAGTGTCCCGTGACCGCTGAGGGTTTTTATCTGTTCCCTCTGAGCGGAAAACACGTAAAAATACAAAGCATCACAAAGTCCTCTGGGGAATGTAGTTCTTCTTCTCTTCTGATGCAGGTATACCTGGAATTATCAATGATCTATGGAGCTGGAGTATTAGCTCTTTAACTCTTAATGCAATACATGATGTTATGATGTGGAATATCAGTACCAAAAATCATAAAACCATGACACTTAGACAGCTGCATCTAGCCCCACTCTTGGCCTATCTCGGACATCTGCAAGAGGTTTTCCTTGCTATGCCCCTTGCTCTTTAGCCAATCTTGCATCAAATCCTCCACATATCCCCCGTTTTCTTTTTGGACAACAAGGGTGTTATTCCACATTTTTGTCATCATGTTCTGCAACATTTTCTGTATGCAAGTTATTAAACAAGGCAAAAATAACATTAAACAAAGCAATACTATAACAATCCCTACGGCATACACAATAATCGTCCTTAGCCATGCTCCAATCCCTAATCCTTTCAGCCAGCCATCAAGGCCAAGGCCTGATTCCACCTGTAAATTTCCAGTCAACCTGCGTAATTCAGAAATTTGAGAGTGAATTGATTGTGGATGATCAGAGAGATTCATACAACACATGCCATCAAACTCTTCACAAGCGTGGCCTTGTGCAAGTAAAAGGAAATCAATTGCAGCTCGATTTTGAAGAGTTGCATGACGAATAGAATCAACATCAAGCAAAAGGCTGGAGAGTGCTAAGGAGGTTGCATTTGTTTGTTTGGCAAGCCAGCATGCCAACTTATTTAGAATAGCATGAGCACCTGCCGCTGATATTCCTGGGGTAAAAAAAGATGCGGCAATCACGGCGTCCTTAGACCAAAGCTTGACATCATCTTTACATTCTGGGGTAAAGACATGAGCCATTCGTTTGGTTCGATGATGATGTCGGCTTATTTTTAGTATCATGGATGTGTTAGGCGTGAGTAAAGACAATCGCCCAATTGTACGAGGTCCTCCACGCAATTTTGATGGGATGCCGGGCCAAGCACGATCCCCACAAATCAGAAAGTATCCTGCTGGCAGTTGAATGGGATTATCTGATGAAACTGACACATTCGTAGTAGTGTAGTTACACCAAACCGATGCATTAAGGTAAACAGCCATGCTAGAATTTACGACATTGAAATGATTTGCAGCTACTATTCGGCTAGTATGCTTAAAATACAGACATGCATCAGCCTTGACTGAACCCAACAATTCCAACTCTTGGGGCTCCTGTGGTGCTGTGGGAAAATAAGGAGCCCATTGATCCCAATTGTCTACATTAGTTTTGGGATCATTAACAGTACAGATGGGTACAGCCGAGGGGCACGGCCAAGGATCTGCTAGCAATCCAACCAGACAGGTTGTGAATGGATTACCAGGAGAAGACAGTGACAAGCAAATAGCTTCTTGTTTGGTTAAATTTGCTAGAGTAACCCAAATGTTAGTTTTGGGCTGAGGTGGAGCCCATATAGCATTGACAACATTAATAAAAAATGTTACAACTATCAACTTCATTTTATCATGCGAGTTATACGCTGTTGAATATTATCATCTAGTGCCTTTTCTGGGTCAGTATCGTCCCTAAAAGGTCCCACAATAGAAATCGAAGGCAGTGGCACCTTTTTCTTACACCTAGAAGCTACTATTAGTGAATTAGTAATAATTCTAACTCGTTTTTCCTCTTGTTGGATATTCCAAACACAGAATCCAATTACAATTTGTTCTGGGGTTTCAAACAGTTGTAAAGATTCTCTTACGTCTTGACCTGTGAACTCTTTTAATGCCCTACGCCAATAATTGTGAGAGTCCCAGTCGTATAGGCATGCAAAGCACCAAGTCTGATGCACTTCTGACTGTACAATCCAATATGGATTACAACAACCCCCACACCTTAAGGCTATCCAAGCGGCGCAATCAGATTGATTACAGCCATAACATGGCAAAGAGGAAGGCCCTTGTAAGTCAATATAAAAGTTCTGTATCCACTCCACCCAATCACCTGGGGGAGTTGACAGTGCCTTTAGAGCTTCTTCACTATGTTGAGCAAGGTAACAGAGATAAGGCTTCAAGCGCAGTGTCAACTTCTGATGTATTCTAATCTTGTTGTCCTCGGTGAGGCGTCTGATTATTCGCTGCATCAAGAGCAGGCCTAGTCCATTTAGCTGGAACCCATTGTGATCCTGCTGGGGTAGAAACACATAAATAACCACGACCCCAATATAACACTTCAGCTGGACCCTGCCAAATACCTGTTCTCGGGTCCTTATACATTACTTGCACCCTTTGAGCTGACACTGATTCTTTGTCACTTTCACAATAATGTCGCATAGCAGCTGGCACCTGTTCCTGCCCAAAAACACATAAATGATTGATAACATACAATACTTTAGTTAATCTAGACTGGGGATCTAGAGTGCTAGTGTGTTTCGGTAAGTATCGCTTCAGAATGCCATTGGCTCTTTCTATAACTGCTTGACCTGTTGGTGAATGGGGAATCCCTGTAATATGTTTGATGTTCCATTCTTCCATAAACTTTTGTACCTTATTACTAATATAGGCTGGTCCATTGTCTGTTTTTATTTCTCTGGGTACCCCGAGTACTGCAAAACAACTCAACAAATGACGTATAACATGAATTGTTTTTTCCCCAGCTTGTGCTGTTGCCCAAATGTATTTACTATAGGTGTCCATTGTTACATGAACATATTTTAGTCTTCCAAACTCAGTAACATGTGTAACATCCATTTGCCATACCTCACTTATTTTAAGACCTCTGGGATTAACACCACATCCTAACCCAACACCTCCGTTGCAATGACTGCATATGGGACATGCCCTGACTATGGCCTTAGCCTCGTTAATGCCTATTCCAAAAGTTCTGGCTAGACCTTTTGCATTCTGGTGATACAGATCATGTGCTTCACGTGCCCTTATTGCTGCACTGATAGGGCTCACGTTACTTTCATGAGTCATAACCAATCGGTCTGCTCTCGAGTTCCCTTCTCCTAACCCGTGATCCCATTTATGACTTCTAATGTGAATAACTGCATAGGGCTGTTGACGATTTCGGAGAGCCTTTTTCAACTGTATAAAAAGTTCATAGAGTCTTTTATTAGTAACTTCTTTGATTGATGCATCCTCTATGCGTTGAACAACTCCTGCAACATACAGTGAGTCTGTCACTATGTTCAATGGTCTTACAAAATAGCACAAAGTCCAAACAACAGCCAACAATTCCAGAGTTTGTAGACTGTCTTGTTCTTCAGCCTCCAGAATCTTGAGTTTCCATTGGTTATCTTCTTGCCATGTAATTGCAGCTCTCCTTGATTTCTTTCCTGCATCTGTAAACACTGTCAAAGCATTTGGTATGGGCTGATCCTCTCTAAGAGGTTTTACAATCCAGTCTCATTCTCCAAGCCATTGAAGCTGCTTGGGTACTAGTGGTCCTGTAAGCACCTGTGCTCCAGATCCCAGCAATGCTTGCTGCAAGTCTTGTGAATTTATTAAATACCAGTCCAACGTAGCCTTTTCCATGGGAAGACGAATAGCTTGTGGTTCTTTCCCAGTTATTTCAATTATCCTCAAACGACCCTTTTTTATAAGTGCTGCTAGCTGTTCGATTTTAGATGTCAATGTTTTCCTTGTTCGTAACAGCGGAGACAACCATTCTACCACCCTGGGCTCCCTGGGCTCCCCCGTTTCCTTTTTAGGCTGAGTGATGCCTCCAAGTAGATGATTAGGGTTACTCCAAACAGTCAGGTCAATAGGTTGATCTAGTATGTGACGAGATACTGAGCCCGATGCTATCAAGCGAGAAATGTCCTGTAGGGCTGTAGTGGGATTGCTTGGTCACAGCCTGAACCAGTGAATGAGCATCTGAGTAACCGGAGTGGAGGAGCCCAGGTCCACCGGACCTCTCGCTCTCTCCCTCTCGGTGGTGCTTCCGGAGCTGCTTCCGGGAGCACAGATCCGCTCAGAGCCTGCGCGGGTCGCCCCCCCCCCCCTCTGGCTCTCTTCCTTCCGGCACGCCAGCGTTCAAACGAGAGGTGGCTGCATTCCTCAGCCTAAACGGTCGCCGGGAGGGGTGAGTTCATTCCCCCTTATCTGTAACATCTCTTTCTGTAGCGCCTCTACCTCAAATAAAAGCTCTGTCACCACCTTTGCTTTACACTTGGCGAGCCAGGCAGCCTAATACCTTTTAAAAACATTCACTATGACCCTTCTAAGTAACATCGTGGGGTGGTTTTCACGGGAAAAGACCACCCCCTTAAATGACCTTTTGCCCGGTCATATCCCGGGATTTCTAGGATCCCCATACCACGGGGTTGCTGCTATTATTGAAAAATGGGGCCCCCTGCAAGACAGAGGAAACCTCCTTGAATCCCCGTCCCGACTAGCTGACTATTTTCTCTCTCTGACTAAAAACGTACTGACTACTCGGGAGCGGCAATTAGCTGCGTCTACGGTGGCATGGCCGCTGCTGATGGCCTTAAACCAGATGAACACATCTGAAGGGGATCTGCTTGATGAAAATCAACTCTTGCATGACCGTATCGAAGAATTAGAAAGACAAATTGCAATTTTGACAGGAAAAATACGAAAACCGGTCACTCCCATACGAAAGGTCCGGAATATCTCCCTAGAATTCAACAGGGACCCTGTAGAAGACAACCCGCATAATCTAGTTTCTGAAGATGAAGGCACTAAAAGGTCGGATCTCGAAGTTCCGCTTGAGCTAGATCCCTTTGAGATCCGACCAGTTGTAACCCAAAAAACAAAAAAAATACAGGATAGACCAGTGGGGCTGCCCCCTGACCAGTGGCCTCCTGCCCATAGCACTTTACATGTAACAGCTCGCCCATATACAGCAGCTGAACTGATGGATTTATTACAGCGGTTTAGACAAAAACCGAGAGAGAGTGTACCAGCATGGATGCTCTGCTTATGGGACATGGGGGCAGAAGGTGTTATGGTAAATGGGCCAGAAATTTCAAAACTGGTATCCATTACAGAGGCTGCATGCCACCGTCCAACATAATGATGAAAATCATTCATTAATTAAATGGTTAGCAGCTGCGTGCCGTATAACATGGCCAAACAAAACTGACATCCCTTTAAATACAGGTCAATGGTCTTCTATGGAACATCTGCAAAATTATATTCAGGAACTGGGTATGAGAGAGGCAATCTATGAGGAAGATTCTGAGAGCCCAGACCTGATGAAATTCTCAGCAGGAATGAGAGACCTTATCCTGCAGCAAGCTCCATCTAATCTGTATGGTACTATTGGTATCCATAATGAACCCCCTAGTGGCTTCAGAGACCATCATACAACAGGCTGCCCAATTGGTGGCACATCTGGGGGAGACAGAGCGCCTGCGCGCCAGGCGCAATGTCCGAATGGTGGTGGAAAGGTCGGAGATCCATCCACCACCACGACCTAGGAGACCAGCCTCTAAGGTAATCCAATCTGGACCCATCAGAGTATCGAGAAGACAGATGTTTAATGACCTGCTGAGAGCAGGAGTTCGATTTGAAAAGATTGATGGGCAGCCTAATCAGGTATTACTACAACTATGGAAACAGTTGCCCAATAGTCAAAGATTCCAGTCCTCCCCCCAAAAGGGAAGGAATTTGATTCATAGAACACATTCCACAAGACACATGGAATCTGGAAGATTTCATGGTGCCATCGAAAAAACGTAAACCTCCTCAGGCGGCCCGGGCAGCCACAGTTGAGTCGTCAGAGGAAAAAGACTTGGGGATTGCAGAGCTGATGGCATGACAGAGGAGCCAAAATTCCCCAGGACTAGGGTCTCTACAGGAGACCAGAGACCCTATGTTGAATTAACTACTCATTGGTCAAGAAAGAATGTACAATGAGTGATGGCACTGGTAGATACTGGGGCAGAAACATCCATCATCTATGGGGACCCAAATAAATTCCTGGGCACTAAGGCTATGATAGGTGGGTTCGCGGGGCAGATGATCCCCGTAACCCAACCGTGGTTGAAACTGGGGGTTGGGCGTCTTCCACCTCGGGAGTACAAGGTATCTATCGCCCCAGTTCCAGAGTACATCTTGGGGATAGACATCTTGTGGGGTTGACTCTCCAGACCACTGTGGGAGAGTTCAGAATAAGGGAAGATGTATTAGTATCTGGGCAGTGCAGGCAATTTTAAGGGGCCATGAAAAAATGGAGCCTATTTGTTTGCCATAACCCCGACGGATAACAAATAGGAAACAATACAGACTCCCTGGTGGGCAAGAAGAAATTACCAAGACTGTGCAGGAGTTGGAGAGAGTAGGGATCATTAGACCTGCACACAGCCCATACAACTCCCCCATATGGCCAGTCAGGAAGTCAGATGGTACATGGCGAATGACGGTAGACTACAGAGAACTAAATAAAGTCACTCCGCCAATACACGCAGCCGTACTGTATGGGAACTGTTGAATCACGGCCTGAACCACTGATTAATCACCTGAGGCAAGCCCTGAGTCAGCTGCAGGGGCACAACTGAGTGTGATTGGAAGGGGTGGAGTTTGACTCCACCTCTCCCAAGACCCCATTTAAGGGCTGACCACCAGTGGGGAAGGTTCTCTTGTTGGAGATCCCTCCCTGGTGGAGTTATCGGCGAGCCCCAACCATCATCAAGGTGAGCCAATCTCTTTTGCTATTTATTTGTATACCATCTACTTAAAGCCTACCAAAAATATACCATCCTTTCGCACTACTTCCTTGAAGTGCTTTCCTTGGGGTTATTTGCCCTACAATTGGCGAGCCAGGCAGGATTAAAAAGATATATATATACTTATACAATAACTAACCATGTCTTTCATTTGGAACCTTTTCAAATGGGGCAAGGGGGAGAACGTTATTCCCTTAGACCAAACAATTCCCGGTCAAATTCCAGGATTTATAGGGTCACCCTATTATGGTCTTGCCACTGTTATTGAAAAATGGGGACCCCTGCGGGTTACAGGCAGTGTTTCTCCTTCTCCAGCCCGGCTGACGGATTATTTTCAAGGCCTAGATAAGGATATACTAGTTACAAAAGAACGTCGGCTAGCCGCTTCTGCAGTGGCTTGGCCTCTAATTATGGCTTTACATAAATTAGATGTAACAAATACAAATATAGAATCTGAAAATCAGTTGTTAAGAGAGCGAACTGAGAAATTAGAACAACAGTTGGGCACATTAGTAGCAAAAAAGCCTGGACTAGATGTGCCAACAAGACAAATACGTACCATATCAGTGGAAGACACCCAGGTCCCTGAAGTAGCGGACCTGGCTGTTTCAGAAGCCAAGGTCTCTAAATCGGATCTCGAAGCTCCATCTATGGAGGATCCGTTTGAGATCCGACCAATCACAACTCAAAAAACAAAAAAAGTGCAAGATAGACCAGCGGGGGTGCCTCCTGACCAATGGCCCCCTGCTGAAACATGCTTGCATGTGACAGGTCGCCCGTATACGGCAAATGAGTTGATGGACCTAGTACAACGGTTCCATCAAAAACCAAGAGAGAGCATACCATCATGGCTCCTGAGGTTATGGGATGCAGGAGCTGAAAGTGTGTTAGTCAGTGGGACAGAGATGTCAAAATTAGCGTCTATAACTATACATCCAGCCCTGAGGCAAAGATTATATGCCGCCATCCATTACACTAATGAAAATCATTCTATTATAGATTGGTTGATGGCAGCATGCCGCCTAGCGTGGCCTAGTAAGACTGACATACCACTCAATGCCGGTTTATGGTCCTCTATGGAGGACCTCCAAGCATACATCCGGGAACCGGGTATGAGAGAGGCCATGTATTCAGAAAACTTCGAAAGCCCTGATACAGAAAAATTTACGGCAGGTATGCGAGACCTAATACTACAGCAAGCCCCCTCTCACCTTTATGGGACTTTGGTTTTCATACTAAACCCCTTAGTGGCTTCGGAGGCTATCGTCCAACAGGCAGCCCAGTTGGTGGCAGACCTTGGGGAAACGGAGCGCATAAGAACTAGGTGCAACATCCGTATGATAGAAGAAGCTGAGGCATTCCCGATTAAAACTAGGAAGCCTGTCCCACGGATACCCCGATCAGGCCCCATACGGGTATCCCGGAAGACTATGTTTAATGATTTTATATGGGCCGGGGTTGCCTTTGCTAAAATCGATGGGCAACCAAACCATGTGTTGTTACAGCTTTGGAAGCAACTGAGAAATGATCAGAAATTTCAGAGTACTCCCAGAAAATCGGGAGTACGAATAATACAGGCAGCACCACCAACAACTTGGAATTTGGCTGACTTTATAGTCCCAAACAGAAGGAAGAAACATCCACAAGTGTCACGAGCTACAGTGCCTGAACCACCTGTGGTAAAAGACTTAGACCTAGCGAACTTCATGGAGTAACGAAGAACTTTGGTCCCTTTAGGGCCTCCAGATGTGACCGGAGGCCCTATGTAGAATTAGAGATATTTTGGACAGATAGGAATATTCAAAAGGTGACGGCTCTAGTAGACACTGGTGCGGAAACATCAATTATATATGGAGACCCAACAAAATTTAAGGGCAATAGAGTGATGATTGGTGGGTTTGGGGGACAGACCATTCCGGTCACCCAAACATGGCTGAAATTGGGGGTCGGGCGTCTCCCACCCTGGGAGTATAAAGTGTCGATTGCCCCAATTCCAGAATACATCTTGGGCATAGACATTTTATGGGGTCTGGCTCTCCAGACAACCGTGGGAGAATTCAGACTTCGACAGAGGTACATTAGTGTCCGGGCAATACAGACAGTATTGAGGGGCCATGCGAAACATGAGCCCATTTGTTTGCCGAAACCACGCCGGATTACTAATGTAAGACAGTATAGACTCCCGGGGGGGGCAGGAAGAAATATCAAAAACGGTGCAGGAACTAGAAAAAGTAGGTATTATAAGACCTGCACATAGTCCATATAATTCCCCCATATGGCCTGTGCGGAAGTCGGATGGAACATGGAGAATGACAGTAGATTATAGGGAATTAAATAAGGTCACAGCGCCCATCCATGCGGCCGTACCCAATATTGCTTCCCTAATGGACACACTTAGTAGGGAAATCAAGACCTACTATTGTGTCCTGGATTTGGCAAATGCATTTTTTAGTATTCTGATCGCCAAAGAATCGCAAGACCAATTTGCATTTTCATGGGGAGGCAGGCAGTGGACCTTTCAGGTCCTGCCGCAGGGGTACGTGCATTCACCAACATACTGTCATAACTTGGTGGCGCGTGACCTAGCTAATTGGAGGAAACCTAATAATAACGTCAACCTATATCACTACATTGATGATCTCCTGTTAACATCCGACTCACTGGAAGCAGTAGGAGCGGCGGCAGATTCATTAACTGCCTACCTAGGTGAAAGAGGATGGGCTATCAATCCTCAGAAGGTGCAAGGTCCAGGCCTGTCCGTAAAATTTCTGGGGGTAGTCTGGTCAGGAAAGACCAAAGTGCTACCCAGTGCCATCATAGATAAGGTTCAGGCATTTCCAGTCCCTACAACAGCAAAGCAGCTGCAGGAATTTCTAGGTATATTGGGATACTGGCGTTCCTTTCTACCTCATTTGGCGCAGCTGCTGAGACCTTTGTATAGACTCACAAAAAAGGGCCAATCATGGGATTGGGGGAGAACAGAACAGGATGCTTTCCAGCAGGCAAAACAGGCAATGAAACAAGCCCAGGCATTGGGTATATTTGATCCTACCCTCCCAGCTGAATTAGATGTTCATGTTACTCAGGATGGCTTTGGCTGGGGCCTGTGGCAACATCAGAGTTCTGTTCGGACTCCCATTGGATTTTGGTCTCAGGTCTGGCATGGAGCAGAAGAAAGATATAGTATGATTGAAAAACAGCTATTGGCTGCCTATACTGCATTGCAAGCGGTAGAGCCAATAACCCAGACGGCTGAAGTCGTAGTTAAGACCACTCTTCCAATTCAGGGGTGGGTAAGAGATCTGACCCACCTCCCTAAGACAGGGGTGGCCCAGGCACAGACGGTGGCACGATGGGTCGCCTATCTCAGCCTGAGGAGTAGTCTGTCTTCCTCACCACTGTAAAAAGAGCTCCAAAAGATTCTAGGCCCAGTGACGTATCACAGTGATGCACAAAAACAAATCTTGGTTGCTCCGCCAGAGAAGAGTCCCGTCCAGGAAGGAGAATATCCCATTCCTGAAGATGCCTGGTACACGGATGGGTCCAGCAAGGGCAACCCAAGTAAGTGGAGAGCAGAAGCATACCATCCTGCTACAGACACAATATGGTTTGAAGAGGGGGATGGTCAAAGCAGCCAGTGGGCAGAGCTGCGGGCCGTGTGGATGGTTATAACCAAAGAACCTGGTGACGGTATCCTGAATATTTGCACAGATAGTTGGGCTGTGTACCGGGGGCTCACTCTTTGGATCGCACAGTGGGCTACCCAGGACTGGACTATCCACTCCCGACCGATCTGGGGCAAAGATATGTGGTCACACATATGGAATACAGTCAAACACAGAACTGTACGTGTCTACCATGTTTCTGGTCACTGACCCCTACAGTCACCAGGAAATGATGAAGCCAACACACTGGCCCGAGTTAGATGGGTTGAGAACTCACCATCTGAGAACATCGCCTACTGGTTACATCAAAAGCTGCGGCATGCTGGACAGAAGACCACGTGGGCAGCTGCCAAAGCATGGGGACTGCCCGTACAATTATCGGATGTAGCTCAAGCATGCAGAGACTGTGATGCCTGCTCCAGAATGAGACTGAGGTCGTTGCCTGAAACTACAGCCCATCTTGCTAGAGGACACAATCCTCTACAGCGATGGCAGGTTGATTATACTGGGCCCCTCCCTCGATCTAAGGGAGCGAGATATGCCGTAACCTGTGTTGACGCTGCGAGTGGGCTAATGCAGGCCTATCCAGTACCAAAAGCCAACCAGGCATATACCATCAAGGTGCTCACGAGATCGATGGCTGCCTATGGGACACCACAAGTCATTGAGAGCGACCAAGGGACTCATTTCACGGGTGCAATGATGCAACGCTGGGCAGAAGAGAACAATATTGAGTGGCGATTCCACCTGCCAGACAATCCAAAGGGGGCAGGCCTTATTGAGCGTTATAATGGCATTCTAAAGGCTGCCCTGAAGACGGACTCTCAGTCTCTGCAGGGGTGGACAAAGAGACTCCACGATGGACACTCTCTGTTGCTAATTTTATTTGTTTTATTAGATTCAATTCCTATTACATTATGTTATATTCTGTTATTTTGCTTTCTGGTATCTTATTTAGTAAATTAGCTTTCCTCCTCAGATCATTGCCAGTGTGCTGTTTCTAGGCCCACCTCCCTTTTCCCTTTTCCCTTTCCCCTTTCCTGGGTTATGGGTCCATGGGTCCCCCGCACCAGTTTTCATGGAACCGGGCCGATCCAGCCCAGTAAAAGGTTGATAAAAAGGCAAGAAAGGACACGGGGTAGAGACAGGAAACAATTGGCTTTGATCATAGTGCAGGAAACTGAAGGAGGGATGATGGAAAAAAAAAAAAAAGGATACAGTGATACAGCAGACATGCTGGAGGCAGTGTGAGAAATACCTGAATTGATTTTTTCAGCAACTGGAACTCAGTCCAGTCCCTCCCTCAGGGGAGGGTAGGGGACAGGAGATAATGGGAGGGGAGGAGACCGGAGGGGAGGGGAGGGGAGGAGAGGAACAGTAGGAATGGTTGCAAGGTGTTTCTGTCCCTGGCTGGCTGGCAGTTGGGGTGGAAACAGTTATGATGGGCACTTGGCTGCTAAGAGAGAAGGAGGAATGCATGTATTGAGAGACTTAGGTAAAAAAATAGTGAATTTTAACAATGGCTCAATGTGACTGGAGTATCCATTTGGATATTTACTACCCTGAGCATTATTCAGGGCATGAAGTAGCTTACATGGTTCAGTTGAAATTACAAGCGCATTGGTCTGTGGTGATCTGACTGTCTCAGGGTTGTTTGACTTCGGTGTTTTCTTGGCAGATGAAGAAATAATTAAAGTGTTTTTTATTACTTTTGTATTATTTTTTTAATAATTGTTTTATAAGATTTTTATTTATTACTAAGAAAGCTGCTCGTTCTTTTTACCATCTCAAGTGTTTGAGGTGTAGTACCATCTAGTTAACTCCTTCTAGTTTTGCACCTCCTTACCTGAGGAATGTGAGACATTATCTCTTTTAGGTGACATCAGCAGTAGGTGAATTTGAGAACAAAACAGTTGCCTTCACAAAGTACCTTTCCACTTGGCTTTTTGATGCTTAGTCCCCTTAAAAAAGCCCATGGCTACTTGCACTTCTGAGAGCATGTATGAATATCTCCCAGAGGATTTAAGTAGTGCAATCTAAAAAATTTGCCATGTAAACCATCAGGTGTTCCCTCAGAGACCAATGGAGGTGGTGCTTCAGCATGCTGCTGTGCTGGCAGTTGCAATCTGCACTGAGGCTCGGTGTGTTTGTGTGCTGGGGGCTGCATTGAGAGTGTTCTTCAATGAACCGGTTATTTTGCTGTGCCTCCTGTTGAATGGCTGTACCGCTTTCTAACAGTTTTTCTGCAACTCTTTCTGGGGGAGCGGTCCCTTTCAGGTGTGCTTCCAGTCAAATACCAGATCGCCCAGTTGGCACAGGCTGTCCATGATGAATTTCTCAACTTGCTTCACTACTAGGTCTTACGATAAAAGTCCCTTTTCCCATTCCTCATGTATCGCTGCTCAGTTTCTTTAACTGCAGCTGAGTCAGACAAAAGCAGTCATTCTGCTGCCGCTGCTTGTCTCAGCTGATTGGTGGAAGTGCCTTTAATAACAGTGTCCTTGGTGAAATTCCTTTATGGAGTCAAACTATAAAAGTTCGGCATGTGTGGCATAAATGATTATGGCTGACAATGAGAGGAAATTTTTTGTAATCCAAATAATCAGTACATGGTGTTACACTTGTACTGGGGCAATCCCAGGTGTTTTTACAGACAGGGGGAGGAAGTCCTTGGGAGCAATCATGATGACAAGGGCTTGGGGGTCCAGGACTGGGGAGGGATGGGCTTGGACAGGGACTGCTGCGTTCCCTCACAGCTCCACTGCCATTTGTCTTGTCCCTCCAGGCTCCAGTTCAACTTCTGCCTTCCACCTGTGATCATCCCAACAGAAGAGCAGCAAATGGCCGCACCTCATCTATGTCACGTAGGGTTTTGGTGAATTAGCTGGGAGAGGCCAAGGGATGTGAATGCAGGGGGAGAGGGAGATGCCCTCAGCTAGCATGTGTGTGCTGGGGACAGAGAAGCAGCTAGGACTGGAGTTTCACTCCTCTGCAAGCTGCTTCCCTGGGCCTTGGCTGTTCCTAGCAAGAAGCCTGTTTGTGCTTGCAGGAGCCCGTGAGCTTTGAGAAGGTGGCCGTGTATTTCAGCAGGGAGGAGTGGGCGCTGCTGGACCCTGCACAGCGAGCACTCTACCGGGACGTGATGCTGGAGACGTATGAGTGCATAGCCTCTCTGGGTGAAGGCTTTGCTGCCTTTCCTCCTCATAAGGGCACCTTTGGCTGTGCAGAATGTGCTTCTGCAAGAAGACTCCAGAGTAATCTCCACGCAGTTCCTTCTTGACTAACTCCACAGTAGCAGCAACAAAAGAAATACAAAGACCATCTCCTTGCAATCAGCTCTTGTACTCCTGCGTTGCACGGTGCCACCAGCTCCAGCAAACTTACCCTTTTCCTTCTGCTTTGGGGAAGTCCTGTTGCAGACATGTGACCCTGCAGAGTTGTGACTGCAGTGTCCAGTCTGCAGGAACAGGAGCATTTCTAATGACATAATTGTGGCGGTGGGATGGTGGGCATGGAGAAGAGGGACTTCCATTCTCAGGGTGGATGTTCACTTGGAAGGCTTTGTCTCGGTGAATTCAACCAGTAGCTGTATCCATGCAGCAGAGAGCTGTGCCCTCCGTGTCACGTGCCACCTCTGAGCTCACTGCAATCAACGCAGACACCAACACAGCTCCCTGGGGTACCACCAGCCCTCCAGGTGTGCATGTCCAAGGCTGCTGTGCGCTACTGGTCTTTCATGTTGGCATGGAAAGTTGGAGGCACCGTGTGCTTCAGCCTCATCAGCCTGAGTGAGACGTGGTGGGAAGAGTCCAGTGACGGGCGTGCTGTGTGTGATGGATGGCTCGGGGCTCTCCACGCTGGAGATGCAGGGCGGGTGAGATGGGATGGGGTTGCTGTATGTACTGGTGGGCTGGATGGAATGGAGCTTACAGTTAGCAGTGACGTGGTTGAAAGCCTCTGGGTATGAATTAAGGGACAAGGAACTAAAGTGGATGTCACTGTGGGAGTCTGCTATAAGTCACTCAGCCTGAACGATGATGCTAACCAGGTATTCTTAATTCCTCAAAGGAGTGTCACAAGAGCAGCCTCACTTGCCCTAATGGGTCACCAGCCTCCCAGAAATCAAAGGGCATAGCACACGTCTAAATATCAGGCCCAGAAAATACCGAAAGCTCATGGATTACTTCTTGGCACGTGCAGTAGGGGATCCAGGAAGGAATGGTTCCCCCCTTGATGTGTTGTTTGCAACCTGAAAGGGCCTTGTGGGTGAAGTGGCACTTGGTGACCTTCTTGGCTACCGTGGCCATGATGTGATGTTCAATGAATGATACTGAAGGCTGTGTACCTCATGTTGGTGGGGAATCCACTGCTAAATGTTTGTACATGTCCTGATTCTGGGTCAGGGTTTTATACACAGACAAGGAGATCCCTCTTTTTGTTCTACTGGGAGTGAGCCCTCAACACCTCACACTGAGGGTACACCAACATCCCCAGCGCAGATTGAAATTTCAAGCAGGCAATCCTTCTAAAGCACCACATCTACACATCCGTGTAGATCTCTGCTCTTCACGGCCAACTGATTATGTATGACTATTTAAGTCATCTGGGAGGTGCTCACATACGCACACAGAAGTGGAAGAACTCTTCAGCTTGCTTAGGGAACTAAGTTTCGGCCATTGGGCAAAACCCAGTGTGAGGGCAATCATTTTACTTCTCAAATCTACCAACCACTGACGTTGTCTACAGTGACGGTGGCTCAAATTATTTGAGTGAGGAAATGCAAAACTGAGCGTAATGAGAAGGAATTCAGTGGGCATTTGATGTCCCTTACTATGCTTGATCAAATGTGGCAGTAGAGAGAGCACAAAGTTGACTGTAACAAACTCACCTTCGTGCTTCACCAGCTGAGAAGAGAGAACACCTGACAACATTCCAGTCAAACCAGGTGTGATTGTCAAATTTCCATCTCTTAACGCTGTGCTTATGATCTTTAACCAAAGTTTGTAGCCGATTTAGCCAGAGTAGTTGTGCTGAACGTAGAAATTAAGGCCTTGTGGTTGTGTCCTTCAATTCAATGGGGTAAGCTGTTCAGTTCCCCTCCAAGGTGATTCTCTGTTCTCTTTTACATCACCACGCAGGACATGCAAATGGAAATGCTGCCTTCAGGGTCTCTGAAGACGTTTCTGCTGTTGTCCCAGAGTCTGGGTTCTTTAGGTTGGTGTGCCAGGAGCCGATCTTTTTGGATCCAGGACTGCTGATTCAACCACCCACTTTAATTTCTCTAATTCTTTTTCCTTAGCACTGCCATGGCTGGAAGTTCCTGTCCATAAAGGAAGGTCTTTGTCCTCTAGGCTACGGCAGTTGTGTGTACTCCTGAGGCTCAGGAAGGCACACGTTGTCCTTGTGACACTGAGGCCTCCTTGTAGCCCTGTAGGGAGGCCAGAAGGTGTAGTATCATTGTCCCTCACAGAACTCTACACACCCACATCCCACTGAGTGTGAGAGAGCCTTGGGCAGACTGTGAGGGACAGGACCACACTTCCAGAGGCTGCAGTCATGGCTTAACCCTTCTGTTCCATGAGAAAAGCCAAGGGCTTTCCTTAACATCTAATCACCTGCCCAGGGTCTTTACCTACTTGTAATAGCTGTCCTTCAAGTATCTTCTCTAACATGACTGTGGGGATGCTCTGTTGATAATGGCCCCACAGGGACCAATTTATGCTCCAACACACTACAGCAATTTGCCTGCACCTTCATCGTTTGGTTGCAGCAGTCTTCTCTCAGTACCTGAAGTGCATATGAACACCAGATACGCTGTGGGGCTCATTACAGTGCAGAAAGACCTAACAAGGCATTTCCCTCAAGTCTTCAAGGCATGAACTATTCATTTGGGAGGTTTCTCTGTTGAAGATAAAGAGGAAATTTTCAAGGGGCATCGTCCAAAATAATGTGTTTTCATATTTGAGTGCATTTTTCTATTACAGCAGACACAGAGATGTCACCGAGTGCGGCTCAACCCGTGTGACACGTGTGGCAGCTCCGTCAGAGAGAGGATGGTACAGCGAGCATGGGGATAGCATTATAGGGATCCAAGAGGGAATCTAGTCAGTGAGAGCTGATAAAAATGGATAGTGACTGCAACAGACAAAGATGGGAATTAATGCAGATCGAGCAGAAAGAGGCGTGTGGAAGAGAAGGGATGCAGGGGGCCAGTTGCTTGCGGCCAAATGTCTGGTCAGTGCTGGCCAGCTGGGTGTGTGGGAGGCATGGGAGCGAGCTGACTCCCATCCAGAACCAAGGACTACAACCTCAGGATAAGAAGCCTCGACTGAGCCAGCTGAACCCCTTGTCCATGGAAGTGTAAAGGGCCGTGCTGCAGAGCAAGGTCCCTGCATCCCAGAGTCTGCCAGGCTCAGCACTCAGCCTGCCCAGGGAGCTGCCCTGGGTGCTGTGGGAGACGTGTGGGGGAAGGAGCCCTCGGCAGTGCAGGGACCTTCCACTGCCAGAGATGATGCGTGGGGCTGGGGTCTCACAGCTGCACTGCTCTCTAGGGCATTGCATAGGGGCCTTTTCAGGAAGGAGGACCAAACTTGGGACTTTCTGACCCACGTTCATTTTCCTCCTCCTAGGAGGTAGGGATGACTGGAGAAATGGGAGAGGAGCTGTCTATTTTGAACACGTCACTGAGACTTCCGAGCTTTGGTGATCAGTAGGTTTCCGAGCAGCATCCTCATGTTTCATCAGCCTTTCCTCGCTCGATGGACAGAACTAGCATTCCTGATCCCATTCACCCTTACTGACATGTCCCTTTGTACCTGCAGGGGTGAGCAAGCACACGGCTACTGCCCTGCAAACAGGCAATTTCTTAAAGGGCAATGATGACTGCACTGACATTAAGGTGGTGAGTATGAGTGCAGAGAGAAAAAGAAGGGAAAGACATGAGACATGGAAACCGCAGGCAGCTGTAATGAGATGAGCAAATGAGAGGAAAGTGAAAACAAAAAATGTTGTCCTGAGCGACAACTCAAGGGAAAAACCACACAGTATTCTTTTCCATGCAAGCCCCTTCCTCTGTGCACACCCCCTTGCATCCTCTTCCGCCCAGAAATACCTTTGCCTTCAGGGCAGAGTCTAAGGCAAGAAATATCTCCTCTGCAGCCAGAGCTTTAGCAGAGCAGAGGTGCGTCTCTACAGGCATGAAATCATTTCCTTCTGCAGTGCACAGGGGCAGAAAGGAGATTCCTGGGGCTGTAGACAACACAGTGAGGCTGGGGTCATGTTCATTTTCCTTTAATGAGATGCCGTCATAATGAGACTTGGCTCTCTAAGAGAGATGTTATTCCAAGCTGTGAGCTGCCCTGCAAGATGCAAATCTCTCCCACATTGACTCTGTGTTCCTGAAATCCCAGGGAGACAAAGTGGAGAGATGCTAAGAGATGCCAAATTCCAAAACTAGAACCAAGCATTCCTACTACTTGATGCTGTATCCACCTCGAGGGGTTAGGATTGCTTTATCAAGACCCCCCGGGCAGAGGCCTCACCTCTTCCTTCTATACTCAAACTCATGAAAAAAAGCTCAAGTCATGCAGCTGAACAAAATTTTCCCGTAGGGAAAGAAAGAGTATACAATCATACAGCAGGAGGATGGTCACCAAGGAATGGTACAGGCTTATGTCTAACTTGCCTTTTTTCTCCTTTGATGATTGCCCGTGCCCAGGAGCAGCAGATGTCCAACAGCAGCTCCACCAGTGAGTTCCTCCTCCTGACGTTTACAGGCACACGGCATCTGCAGCTCCTGCACTTCTGGCTCTTCCTGGGCATCTATCTGACTGCCCTCGTGGGCAATGGCCTCAGCAGCACAGCCATAGCCTGCGACCAGCGCCTGCACACCCCCGTGTACTTCTTCCTCCTCAACCTCGCCCTCCTCGACCTGGGCTCCATCTCCACCACTGTCCCCAAAGCCATGGCCAATGCCCTCTGGGACACCAGGACCATCTCCTACACCGCCTGTGTTGTCCAGGTCTTTATGTTTGCATTCTTGCTGTCAACCGAGTTTTACCTTCTCACTGTCATGTCCTATGACTGCTACGCTGCCATCTGCAAGCCCCTGCACTACAGGACCCTCCTGGGCAGCAGAGCTTGTGCCACTGTGGCAGCAGCTGCCTGGGGCACTGGGGTTCTCAATGCTGTGCTGCACACTGCCAATACATTTTCACTGCCGCTCTGCTGAGGCAACACCGTGGAACAGTTCTTCTGTGAAATTCCTCACATTCTCAAGCTCTCTTGTTCGTACTCCTACCTCAGGAATCTCAGTGTTATGACATTTAGTGTTTTCTTCCTTCTGAGGTGTTTTGTTTTCATTGTGCTGTCGTACGCGCAGATCTTCAGAGCTGTGCTGAGGATGCCCTCTGCTCAGGGTCAGCACAAAGCCTTTTCCACGTACCTCCCTCACCTGGCCGTGGTCTCCATCTGTATCAGCACGGGCTTGTTTACCTACCTGAAGCCCCCTTCCATCTCCTCCCCAGCCATGGATCTGTTGGTGGCAGTTCTGTACTCGGTGGTGCCTCCAGCAGTGAACCCCCTCATCTACGGCATGAGGAACCGGGCACTGAAGGATGCCATTTGGAAACTGTTATTGTGGATGTTTTTCAGTCATCATAAAGACTCCAGCTCTCTCTCCAGGTGACTTCCAATGTCTCCCTTTCTCAGCTTGTGCTTTGTTGATTTCCCTTAGAATATGTATTTTTTTCTTTGTTACATGTTGAATATATTTTCACTGCTTGTGCTTCTTCTGTTCCCCTCCAATACTTTCACTTTGACATTTCTTTTCCATCCTAAATTCTACGGAGCTTGAGATTTCTGCATATGGCTCGCTCTGTGAAAGATGAAATAACAGCAAAGAGAGTATGGGGGCGATGAGTGTTTTTGGTGGTCTTGAAATCCATGTTTGATGCAAAAGAAGCTATTTTCTACTGCTCAGTGGGTCTTCATTTTGGAAAGTGAATTCATCTGGGGCTCTTGATGGACCATGAGCTGGACACGAGTGCCGTGGGATTGCCTGGTGACATGCTGAACCAGTAAATGAGCACCTGAGTGACTGGAGTGGGAGAGCCCGGATCCACTCACCCTCTCTCTCTCCCTCTCGGTGGTGCTTCCAGCTGTGCTTCCAGGAGTGCATATATGCTCATAACCTGCGTGGTTTGTCCCCCACTCCCCTCTCTTGCTCTCCCTTTCGGCACATGAGAGTTTGAATTAGAGGCGGCTGCGTTTCTGAACCCAATTGGTTGCTTGGTGGGGTGAGATAATTCATCTTCCTTTGCTATCTGTTCTGTAGCGCCTGTAAATCAAATAAAGGCTCTGTCATCACCTTTGTTTGCTTTACATTTGGGGAGCCAGTCAGCCAAACACCTGGAAAGATATTCTCATATACGCCTCCTAAAACATTCACTGTGACATTTCTGAAGAATATTCTGGGGTGGTTTGCACAGGAAAAGACTACCCCTTTAATTGACCTTCTGCCAGTGTACATCCCAGGATTCCTAGGATTCCCATACCATGGGATTGCTTCTAGCAATGAAAAATGGGGCCCCCTGTGGGATGGAGGAAACGTCCAGGAGCACCTGGCCCACCTAGATGCGAACTTCTCTTAGCAAAAACATACTGACTACTTGGGAACAACAGTTAGATGCATCTACGGTGGCGTGGCCACTCCTTGAACTGGATGAACCTAACTGAAGAGGGTCTGGCTGATGAAAATCAACTATTGCGTGACCATATTGAAAAAATGGAAAGACAAGTCATAATTTTGACATGAAAAATACCTAATCCAGTCACTCCATTATGGAAGATCCAGAATGTCTCTCTAGAAGTTACCAGGGACCCTGTCCAAGGGAACCCACAGAAATTAGGTTCTGTAAATGGAGGCGCTCAAAGGTCAGCTCTTGAGGTTCCACTCGATCCCTTTGAGATCTGACCAGTTGTAACTCACAAAAAAACAAAACAAAACAAAACAAAACCAAACCAAACCAAACCAAACCAAACCAAACAAAACAAAACAAAGCAAAACAAAACAAAACAAAACAAAACAAAACAGAGGAGAGACCAGTGGGGCTGCCCCCTAACCAGTGGCCCCCTGTCCACAGCACTTTACATGTAACAGCTCGCCCATATACCACAGCTGAATTGATGGATTTATTACAGCGGTTTAGACAAAAACCGAGAGAGAGTGTACCAGCATGGCTGCTCCACTTATGGGACATGGGGGCAGACGGTGTTATGGTAAATGGGCCAGAAATTTCAAAACTAGCATCCATTACCACTCACCCTGCCCTCAGACAGAGGCTGTATGCCACCATCCAACATAATGATGAAAATCATTCATTAATTAAATGGTTAACAGCTGCGTGCCATATAACTCAGCCAAAAAAAACTGACATCCCATTAAATACAGGTCTATGGTCTTCTATGGAACATCTGCAAAATTATATTCGAGAACTGGGTCTGAGAGAGGCAATCTATGAGGAAGATTTTGAGAGCCCAAACCTGATGAAATTATCAGCAGGAATGAGAGACCTTATCCTGCAGCAAGCTCCACCTCATCAGTATGGTACTTTGGTATCCATACTGAACCCCCTAGTGGCTTCAGAGGCCATCATACAACAGGCTGCCCAATTGGTGGCAGATCTGGGGGAGACAGAGTGCCTGCGCGCCAGGCGCAATGTCCGAATGGTGGTGGAAAGGTCGGAGATCCATCCACCACCACGACCTAGGAGACCAGCCTCTAAGGTAATCCAATCTGGACCCATCAGGGTATCAAGAGGACAGATGTATAATGACCTGCTGAGAGCAGGAGTTCGATTTGAAAATATTGATGGGCAGCCTAATCAGTTATTACTACAACTATGGAAAGAGTTGCCCAATAGCCAAAGATTCCAGTCCTCCCCCCAAAAAGGGAAGGAATTTGATTCATAGAACACATTCCACAAGACACATGGAATCTGGAAGATTTCATGTTGCCATCGAAAAAACGTAAACCTCCTCAGGCGGCCCGGGCAGCCACAGTCGAGCCGTCAGAGGAAAAAGACTTGGGGATTGCAGAGCTGATGGCATGACAGAGGAGCCAAAATTCCCCAGGACTAGGGTCTCTACAGGAGACCAGAGACCCTATGTTGAATTAACTACTCATTGGTCAAGGAAGAATGTACAAGGAGTGATGGCGCTGGTAGATACTGGGGCAGAAACATCCATCATCTATGGGGACCCAAATAAATTCCTGGGCACTAAGGCTGTGATAGGTGGGTTCGGGGGCAGATGATCCCCATAACCCAAACGTGGTTGAAACTGGGGGTTGGGTGTCTTCCACCTCGGGAGTACAAGGTATCTATCGCCCCAGTTCCAGAGTACATATTGGGGAAAGACATCTTGTGGGGTCTGACTCTCCAGATCACTGTGGGAGAGTTCAGACTAAGGGAAAGATGTATTAGTATCCGGGCAGTGCAGGCAATTTTAAGGGGCCATGCAAGAATGGAGCCTATTTGTTTGCCACAGCCCCGCCGGATAACAAATAGGAAACGATACAGACTCCCTGGTGGGCAAGAAGAAATTACCAAGACTGTGCAGGAGTTGGAGAGAGTAGGGATTATTAGACCTGCACACAGCCCATACAGCTCCCCAATATGGCCAGTCAGGAAGTCAGATGGTACATAGCGAATGACAGTAGACTACAGAGAACTAAATAAAGTCACTCCGCCAATACACGCAGCCGTACCCAACATTGCCTCCCTCTACGTTAAGTAGAGAAGCAGAAACATATCATTGTGTTTTGGATTTAGCAAATGCATTTTTAGCATTCCAATTGCTGAGGAATCTCAAGACCAGTTTGCATTTACATGGGAGGGCAGGCAGTGGACTTTTCAAGTCCTACCTCAGGGATACGTGCATTCACCTACATTCTGCCATAACCTGATAGCACGTGACTTGGCAAATTGGAACAAACCATCTACTGTCAAAATGTACCATTGCATTGATGATCTGATGCTGACATCCAACTCAATTGAGGCATTAGGGAAGGCATTACCATCATTAACCACTTATTTACAGGAAAAAGGATGGGCTATAAACCCACAGAAAGTACAAGGACCGGGGTTATCAGTTAAATTCCTGGGCGTTATCTGGTCAGGTAAGACTAAGGTCTTACCCAGTGCAATCATAGATAAGATTCAAGCGTTCCCAGTTCCCACAACACCAAAACAGTTGCAGGAGTTCTTGGGTATATTAGGATACTGGCGATCCTTTATACCCCACTTAGCACAACTCCTAAAACCTCTATATCAATTAACAAAAAAAGGCCAAGTATGGGATTGGGGTAAAATGGAGCAAGATGCCTTCCAGCAGGCAAAAATAGCTGTTAAACAGGCCCAGGCGCTGGGTGTATTCGATCCAACCCTTCCAGCCGAACTAGATGTGCACGTAACTCAAGAAGGGTTTGGCTGGGGTCTGTGGCAGCGCCAGAGTTCTGTTCGGACCCCCATTGGGTTCTGGTCACAGGTTTGGCACGGAGCAGAAGAAAGATACAGCATGGTTGAAAAGCAGTTATTGGCTACCTATTCTGCACTGCAGGCAGTAGAACCGATAACTCAAACTGCAGAAGTTATTGCTAAAACAACTTTGCCAATTCAGGGGTGGTTAAAAGATCTAATCCACATCCCTAAGAGGGGGGTGGCCCAATCACAAACAGTGGCACGCTGGGTTGCCTACCTCAGTCAGAGAAGCCGCCTGTCATCATCTCCACTGAAGGAAGAACTGCAGAAGATACTTGGCCCAGTAACATATCACAGTGAAACACCTGAGGAAATAATTGTCACTCGTCCAGAGAAGAGTCCTGTACGGGAGGGGAAATACCCTGTTCTAGAAGATGCCTGGTACACAGATGGATCCAGCAGAGGGAACCCAAGTAGGTGGCGAGCTGTCGCATACCATCCCTCAACTGAAACAATATGGTTCGATGAAGGGGATGGACAAAGTAGCCAGTGGGCTGAGCTACGAGCTGTGTGGATGGTGATAACTCAAGAACCGGGCGATGGCGCATTGAATGTCTGCACAGATAGCTGGGCAGTCTACCGAGGGCTCACGCTCTGGATAGCACAGTGGGCCACTCAGGACTGGGCGATCCACACTCGACCTATCTGGGGCAAAGATATGTGGGTTGATATATGGAACGTGGTTAGGCACAGGACTGTACGAACATACCACGTTTCCAGACATCAACCCTTGCAGTCGCCAGGTAATGATGAAGCTGACACTCTGGCTCGAGTTCGATGGCTAGGAAATACATCAGCCGAAGATATTGCCATTGGTTGCATCGGAAATTACGGCATGCAGGACAGAAAACCGTGTGGGCAGTGGCTAAAGCATGAGGGCTGCCCATACAGTTACCAGATATTGTCCAGGCATGTCAGGACTGTGACGCTTGCTCACAAATGAGACCAAGACCACTGCGAGAAACAACGGCCCATCTTGCCAGAGGACACAACCCTTTACAACGATGGCAGATCGATTACGTAGGTCCCCTTCCTCTATCTGAGGGGGCCAGATATGCCCTAACCTGTGTTGACACAGCAAGTGGACTGATGCAAGCCTATCCTGTAGCGAAGGCAAACCAAGCCTATACCATTAAAGCTCTAACTAGGTTGATGGCATCATATGGGACTCCTGAGGCCATCGAGAGTGACCAAGGTACACATTTCACAGGTACAACTGTACAAAAGTGGGCTGAAGAAAACATCGAATGGCGGTTTCACCTGCCCTATAATCCAATGGGAGCAGGCTTAATAGAAAGGTATAATGGAATCCTGAAGGCTGCTCTGAAGGCAGATTCACAGTCCTTGCAGGGGTGGACCAAGAGGCTTTATGCAACCCTGTGGGACTTGAATGAGAGACGGATGGCAGAGCCAGCGCTTTAAGAATGTTGCAGACAACTTGGGCCTCTCCACTTAGGATACAAATCACTAGGAAAGACACCTCACTTAAGCCACAAGTTGGCACCATGAATAATCTTCTGCTCCCTGCCCCTGATGACCTAGAGCCTGGGAAACACAAGGTAAAATGGCCTTGGAAGGTGCAAGTAGGACCAAAATGGTGTGGTCTCTTTGCACCTTGGGGGAGATTGTTAGAGGTTGGGGGATCAGTAAACCCTCCTGTGGTCGGTGCATGGCCAACAGAGGTTGTAGTTGACACTCCGATTTTCATTGCAAAGGGGACATTAATCATGTCCTTATGGCAAATTAGAACTCCCCCCTTGGTACCTGATGTAGAGATCCAATCACAGATATCAGGCCAAAGGGTATGGTATCGAAGGCCAGGCCATGCTCCAGTACAGGCAGAGGTATTGACTCAAGACCGAAATACAGCCTGTATCTTACCATGGAGGGCAGACTTACCCCTCCTTGTACCTGTTAAACATCTGTATTACTCCCCTTGAGGTTATGAAGTTCACAGGACAGCCAGCAGGAGCAACACCACTCCAGCATGCTCCAGTGACCATGAGGAAACATCATGACATCCGGTGGTGGACTGCTGAACTTTCGGCAACTGTCGAGTGTGAAACTACTGGTCCTTAAAGAAGAAACAACTCCAGAAGGAACATCAAGTACTGGCCCAAGAAAATCACAAGAAGGGACTACAAATAATGGCCTTCAGTGCATTAACATTCTATATTGCGGCGGGTATTGTACATGCGTCGCCATGTACTTGGTATTTTGAGCCATCGGAACAGCAGGAGATTATGCCCAACCTGCTCAGTTGCTGGTTCATGCTGTGAAGGGGTGGAGTGTAGTGGGATTGCCTGGTCACAGCCTGAACCAGTGAATGAGCATCTGAGTGAGCGGAGCGGAGGAGCCCAGGTCCACCGGACCTCTCGCTCTCTCCCTCTCGGTGGTGCTTCCGGAGGTGCTTCCGGGAGCACAGATCCGCTCAGAGCCTGCGCGGGTTGCCCCCATCCTCCCTGGCTCTCTTCCTTCCGGCGCGCCAGCGTTCAAACAAGAGGCGGCTGCGTTCCTCAGCCTAAACGGTCACCGGGAGGGGTGAGTTCATTCCCCCTTATCTCTAACATCTCTTTCTGTAGCGCCTCTACCTCAAATAAAAGCTCTGTCACCGCCTTTGCTTGCTTTACAGTTGGTCAGAGATTGGCAGGGAAAAAGTCAATACACATGGATCAGTGGGCCCCTACAGGATTCACTCAAGAGTGCCGGGGGAGCTGGCAGGAGTGACTATAAAACCACGCTGTCTTATGTTTGAAAGATCTTGGAGAATGGGAGAGGTGCTTGGAGACTGGAGGATAGCCAGTGTAACACCAGTCTTCAAAATGGGCAAGAAGAACAAGCCGTGAAAATACAGGCCGGTCAGCCTCACCTCCATCCCTGGAAAGGTGAAGGAACAACTTGTTCTGGATGTCATCTCCAAGCAATTGGAAGAGAAGAAGGTCATCAGGAGTGGTCAGCACGGTATCCCCAAGGGGAAATCATGCTTGACCATCGTGGTGAATTTCTACCAACTTTTCAGTGGTTTGAGCAGATGGGGGGAGAGCAGTGGATGCTGTGTCCCTGGACTTTAGCAAAGGCTTTTCACACGGTCTCCCACAGCATCCTTGTAATGAGGCCCCAGGAAGTATGGGATAGATGAATGAAGAGTGAGGTGGATTGAGAACTGGCTGAGTGGCAGAGCTCAGACGGTTGTCATCAGCGGGGCAGAGTCTAGTTGGAGGCGTGTAGCTGGTGGTGTTCCTTAGAGGCTGGTGCTGTGCCTGCTCTTCTTCAGCATCTTCATCAGTGACCTGCATATAGGCACAGAGGGCACCGTCAGAAAGTACAAAGCTGGGAGGAGTGGCTGCCATAGCAGAAAGCTGTGCCACCATTCTGTAAGGCTTGGACAGAGTGCGGAGTTGGGCAGAGTGGAATGTGGTGAGGTTCAACAAGAGCAAGTGTAGAGTCCTGCACCTGGGAAGAAATAATGGCACAAAATGATGAAAACACAAAATAGTCAGAACACTTCTAGGGGAAATTTGAAAGGAATGGGGAAACACATGAGCAATGCTGTAGGTCAGGAATTAATTGAATGCAGCTGAAATGTAAATCATCCCACCTCTTGCCTCAGCAACTTTCTCCTGTTGCTGGGGATTCTTAAGCCTCCCAGCTGCTTGCCTCTTCCCCAGGCATTTCCCTTGCTGCTTTGTATTCCAAGAACCCCCAGGGCTCTGCTTTACCTCTCCTACACCACACCAGGCCTCTGCTCCCTGAGATGGGGGAAGCAGCGCTTTGCAGTACTGCAAGAATCATCTCCTTGCAGCTTGCTGGGGGGACTCAGGGATCCTACAGAGAAACTCACAGCTCCAGAGGACATGGGCAGGCTCCTGCTGGCTTCACTAGCTCACCAAAATCAACCTGCGCTTCCTGCAAACTGACCTCAGGAGCTTGAGCTGAGCCAGGCATATGTGGTGGCCGTTCTTCAGGAGGTCTTGTGGACACTTTCCCAAGGTCAAAGCAAAGACCTTCAAGCTCAGAAAAGAGGCAAGCATGCACTGGAGAGCACTCTGAAACCTCTATGCTGCGGGGATAAGCTGCTTGTGCACCCTGTGGGTTTGCACTGCCTTCTGCTCCCACCACCTCCTGAGACATGGGATGCTGCACTTAGGAGAAACAAGCTCAGTTTTTTGTAGATCTAGTGGAGCCAAGCAAAGCTTGGTGTCTCACAGCTGCTTTAAGCTCCTGATTAAACCTTTTGGGAAGAGGAGTAGAAGCAGTGTGCAGCACTGTGAAAAAGGATGACATTGCTTGTGTGAAAGAAATGCCTCCCTGTGATGAAAGCAGTGGACTGGAGTCAGCAACAAAATCAAACTTCCTTGTACCATTCCTTAATCCACATGCAGTCTTTTATTTTCAGAACTATAAGCAAGATTACAGTGACAAAAGCTCCAGAACAACTCTCCTACTTTATTCACCCCCTTCCCCATCAACTACAGCTTATTTTCAGAAGAATTCCATGAGCCACGTTACTGCTTTCCTGACCCTTGTATTTCATTCCTCAGTGCACTCAGAAACTTCTGAAAGTAGAACATGCACACAGACACACAGAGCATCCATACACAGCTGATTTTCCGTAGGAGATGGCATCAAAATTCTGCTTGCAGGAAGAGCAGAGGAGAAAAGCAGACATGGTGAGAGAATATCTTTTGTTGGCAAGGAAAGGCCATCTGAAACTCCTGGGATAAGTCCTTTTGCACAAAGTTCCAGCAAAGCCATCTCCTTTGCAAACTCCTCCTGTGGGGGGAGAAGCATCTGGGTCTCCTTCATGCTGAGGTCTCCAGCATTCTCAAGGTCTTTGCGCTGGGGGTTTTCCCAGGAGAAATGAGAAGTCAGCCCTGAGAGAAATTCTTCCTGCAGGACAGATGCTTGAAAGGGCAGTGCTGGCATTTCTGTGATCCCTGCCCTGAGTCGATCCCTTTCTACTCAATCAGGTTGGAGCAGTGGTTGGAGCTCATCCCACACTTGGGACAAGGGAACTGTGTGGTTCATCACCACACACAGCCACAGTGGGTAACCAGGCTGTGGCTCTGGTTGAAGCTATTCCATGACTGGGGCATTACAGGCTCTGTCTGCAGTGTGCATGTGCTGGTAGGAAACGTGGCTGGAACTCCTTCTGAGGGTTCTAATATTCTGAAAGTGCTTCTACAGTCTGTCAGTGGTGTGGATTTTCTTGTGGCATCTGAGATGAGAACTTCTTCTAAAGCTCTTCCCACACTCAGAGCACTTATATGGTCCCTCTCTTATCTGACTGCGCTGGTGCCGCTTAAATTCAGAAATGCTTCTGAAGCTCTTCTCACATTCAGAGCACTTGTATGGCTTCTCTCCTGTATGGATGCGTCCGTGTACTTTTAAATCAGAACTCCATCTGAAGCACCTCCCACACTCTGAGCACTTATATGGTCTCTCTCCTGTGTGGCTGCGCTGGTGCAAATTCAATTGAGAACTGCTTTTGAAGCTCATCCCACACTCAGAGCACTTATATGGTCTCTCTGCTGTGTGGCTGTGTTGGTGCAACTTCAACTCAGAACTGCTTTTGAACCTCTTCCCACACGCAGAGCACTTATATGGTCTCTCTCCTGTATGGATGCGGCCGTGCACCTTTAAATCAGAACTCCATTTGAAGCTCTTCCCACACTCAGAGCACTTATATGGTCTCTCTCCTGTGTGGATGCGCTGGTGCTTGAAGAGAAGGGATCTCCATTTGAACATCTTCCCACACTCAGAGCACTTGTACAGGCTCTTTTTTGAGTGCATGAACTGGTGCTTAACATCTCTGGAATCTATTTGAAAGCTTTTCTCACCCTCAGGGCATGGATTCTGCTGTTTCCTCTGGCACACATCCTTACTCCTGGCGTCTTCATGCTGCCTTTGACCTGTACTGAAGTCCTGTGGGTTCCCTGATGCCTTTAACAGATGCTTTCCCTGTTGTGTCTTGATGTGCTCGCCTTGACCTTGCTCCTGATCCACATGCACATCCCTTCTGATTTCTTCCATGGAGAAGCTGCCAATCTGAGTTTTGACCAAACCACCTTCCTGCAGACACTTCCTTGGACATCTTATCCCAGCACCTGCTGGATGACAAAGGAAAACCAGAAATTGCACACGGTGCCCCAAATACTCCTACCCCAGAGATGTATTATATGCCTCAATTTCCTCCTTCACTCCACCACCTCACCTGGGCTGACATCTCCTGCCACGGCCTCAGGGCTACCCACATCTGGGATCCAGGGCTCTTCTCCTTCTTCAAGCAGGGAGATCACCATGGGTTTGGGGGCTGGAAGTGGAGCTGCAACAATAGAAAGAGGAGAAATGAGAGCTTTTCCATCATTCTGGCACAGCTGCTTGTCCAGCCAATTTGCGCAATGTTCCTCCCCACAGTGAAATATCAACTAGGGACTGAATGACACTGGCACGAAACACAGCAGTGCCTTTAGAGCAAAGATTTCTTTTCCATCTCTGCAAACATGCGAAGATATTTCCTTTAAAAGAAAAAGAGCTGACTGCAGGGAGATGGTCCTTCCGCTCCTGGCTGATGCCTGCTGGCCAGCACTGACTCCAGGACATTTAACAAAGTGCTGAGCACAATGAGCCCTTCATGCTTCTCTGTATTACTTTTCTTGTTGCTACTGTGGAGTTTGTCAAGAAGGAACTGCATGAGGATTATTCTGGGCCATGTATGCAGAGGCACATTCTGCACAACCAAATGTGCCCAAAAGAGGAGGAAAGGCAGCAAAGCCCTCACCCAGTGAGGCCACACACTCGTACGTCTCCAGCATCACGTCCCGGTAGAGTGCTCGCTGTGCAGGGTCCAGCAGCGCCCACTCCTCCCTGCTGAAATACACAGCCACCTCCTCAAAGCTCACGGGCTCCTGCAAGCACAGAGAGGCTCCATGCTATGAACAACCAAGGCCCAGGGAAGCAGCTCGCAGAGGAGTGAAACTCCAGTCCCAGCCACTTCTCTGTCCCCAGCACACACATGCTGCCTGAGAGCACCTCCCTCTCCCCCTGCATTCACATCCCTCACCCCTTGGCCTCTCCTGCCCGCTTTTCCCAGCCCCTACCTGAGAGGGATGTGCTGAGGCCATTGCTGCTCTCCTGCAGGCTGGGATGATCACGGGAGGAAGGCAGAAGTTGAACTGGAGCCTGCAAGGACAAGGGAAATGTCAGCACAGCTGTGACTGAATGCAGTAGTCCCTGTCCAACCCCTGCCCACACCAAATCATCTGCACGGAGCTGCCTGGGGGGTGGCACACCACACCCTGCACAGAAAGGCAATGAGCAACAGCACTCATAGCACTGGCTAAATGACAATAATCATCACAAAGCTATCACAGTCTGGGGGGCTGAAAGAACTGACAGCTGAGAGTTGAACACTGAGGGACTAAAGGCAAAGCACGACAAGGAGACAGTCATCCCAAAACAGAGAGCAGGTCGAGGTCACACCTTAGCAGAGATCTTTCACCCTCTTTTGTCCAGACACCTTGCAGACGCTGATCTGCTGTAAGAGACTCACGCGTAGTTTGGAGCTTTGTGTCCTTCCCTAAGGTTATGTCTGAGACTGAGCTCATATGATTCTTTACACACAAAGCCGTGAACAAGTCTGGGACCAGAACTGGATCCAGGTCCATTAAGGCTCCTTATTTCTGTGGGTTCAGGAGTTGACATAGACAGGGGGACCACTTTGAGCCTCATGACTCGGTGGGAGGGGCTCCTGTAGTTTAGTGTGTAATCCAATCTCGTTAAGACACTGTTAAATCAGTACTGCAGATGTGCTGTCTATCAATAAATATAGTCCTGCTTCTCTGTAGCTTTGGATCGCATATTGTATTGGGATCCATCTGTGACAAACTGGCAAAGTCACGAGGGGCCACACAAGGAAGTAAGGGGAGAGGTGTTACGTGCAAAATGCCAGGTTTGGAAGCTAAATATGAAAGAAAGGAAAACAGAAATAGACAGGAACAGGGAACAGAATCTAAATTTGAAATCACATCACTAACACTTTAGCAATTAATCATGGCCAAATAAAATAATAAAATAACTAAGCATTAACCATAGACATTCCATGAGACACCGTTCATCATCAGCCTCCTGGTGTTACCTTCTATCTGACTGTAGCATTCCAGAAAGAAGGGAAAAGTCACAGGAAATATTTCAGCTCCTGTAGAGACCATGAACATTCTTATCATGGCCGATCCCCTTTTTTATCCTCCAATCTCTTGCCTATGTGAAAACTCCCATTCTAGGGTGCCATGCAATAGTCTCCTCAGATGTCTGTCTCCTCACGGAGATAAGTACCACACAAAAGGGTGTTAATTGGCAGCTTGTCTCTATTTCATTGTCCCAGGACATGCCCATCTCCATGTCCCTTAGAGAAAGGCTTTCACAACCCTTCCCCGGGACAAGTTTGGACATGTTCATCAGCAGACTTTGAGGCAATGGCATAAAATAATAGTCTCTAACAGGGTAACCCCTTGCACCCGGCATGTGAGCGCAGTGCTGAATAACCTTACCTGCCTTATCACCTCACTCTGGGTTATAGAGTTTGTTTCCAAAAGTCACTACAGCACGAGGTGGAAGATGTGAAATGAAAGTGTGCTCCACTGCGGCCCGGAGGGAGAAATGCAGTCCCAGCTGCGCTGTATCACAGAGGTACAAGCGGGCAGCAGAGCACGCTGACCTCCTGTGCTCACTTCCTCCCTGTCCCAGCTCCAAGCCCTTCGTGTGCCCCTCTCTGCCCTACCCGGGCTGCAACACACCTGCAAAGTGTTCCTGCTGTCGTTGCAGCCCACCTGGCCCAGCAAAGCTGCCGTGCCGGGCAGCACATGGAGCCGGGACCAGGGTCCCACCCGGTGCTGCTGGCAGCGTGTGCTCCTCTGCACGAACCACGAAGGGGACCTACCTTGGGTGCAGAGCAGGCTGCTCCCAGCTCTGTTGCAGGCAACCGGGCTCCTTGGAGTCGCGCAGAGCACAGGATGCCGAGTGCCCTCAGCCCGGAGCTGGCCGCAGGACGGCCTTGGTGCACCTCCTGCCACCGCGGTGCTGCCCGGATGGCTTCCAGCCAGGCTCTGGCTGCTTCAGCACAGGCTCAGGTGCCACAGCGAGCACGCCCCGAGCCGGCTGCCAGGCCTCGGGCACTTTCACTGCTCATTCTCAGCTCACATCTGCTCCCGGGGGACAGGAGGAGGGGAGGGAGGGAGGGAGGGGGCAGTTAATGAAGGGTGTGGGCTGAGTTTTGTTATGCTAATGAAGCAGTGCTTTCTGCAGTGTCTTTGCTTCTTTGCTGGGAACATTTGCACATCCATGTGCTCAGGCATCCCTACTTACACTTTATTGTTTTCCATTAAATCCTCTCAGCCCTGAGCATGTCTCAGCAAGAGGCCATCACTGTCTGCCCTGGTCCAGAGGACAGCATCACCCTGCAGCTGGTTGAGTTCTTGTCCTAACCACTTCTCCTGGTTTCTCTGTTAGGTCTTCTTTTGAAGGCGTGAGCATACTTAAGCACACTGCTGTTAGACGGCCTGCTCTGATGTTCACTGGTGTATATCTACAGAATTTAGGGCCACCCAGAAGGAACTGCTCTCAGGGTACTTGGGAGTTTGTGTACATTTGATATAGGTTGGTTTTCTTAGCTATAGGGATTAATACATCAGTTTAAGAACCGATATATTAGTATCACAAAAAGAATGCATATGTGCTACTTGTAAAGCTTTCAATTTCAGCTTTTGTGGGTGAACAGTCTTGTTTTCCCTCAATAATCCTGTACTGGGAAAAAAATTGAATTTTATTTTCTGCCTCAATGGTTTTGCCTCAGAAGAATCACTGGAGTGATAATAGAATACTTTTTTGCCTCAAACATGCAAGCACATTTTTGTCATATTCCACATACATTGTTTTTAAAAGTGGCACGCTGTGGTCTCGTAATTAATGGGAATCTTCCAAACTGGGAAAAAGTGGATGTAAGTGAGTCAGAGGTTTCAGGGATGAAGCTGAGGGTGAAATTAAAGAAGTCAGTGGTCACTCGACCCTGATAACAACGTGGTGAGGTTGTGCTTGAGAGAAGCCCACCAAGAGAAATGGGGTTTGAGTAGTACTTTAGAGATTCAGGACCCCCCAGGCTCCACATCTTCCTGAAAGTAAGTTGGTGAGGGTGTGCTTGAGAGATTCCAGACCCCCAGGAGAAACTGAAGAGCTAGGGTTATTGGGAACTGAGTTGTGTTATGGTTGCCGGCATTGTGATCTTGTCTGTGAACATGGCTGTGAGTAGTACTGTGAGGGTGCCAAGTGTGTCATTTTTTTCTCTCTCTGTGGTGTGTGTATGTGTCAGGTCTGCAGAGTGTGTTAAGCTTTGCTTTTTACTTTTGTAGCTGCAGCAGTGTGTGTGTTACAGTGTGTGAAGGCAGTTTGTACATTCCAGACATGGAGGAGTTGGCTGTGGGAAACTGCAGAGGAGACTTGTTGAAAATTGTAATCATTGGTTGATTGGACAAATGATTAAAATAACTTGTGGAAATCTGGGGTCTGTGGAAAAACAACAACCAAAGTTCCCATTTTGTTGGGAGAAATTGGTTAGGACTTTCCCTGGAGGAATTTGGTGCACAACCATGCCTTGTGGGATTTGGCAGACTCCGTTACCTAGCAATGTGAGGAGGGACAGTTGTCCATCATAAAGTGTATTTAGGTGAAAGTGTATTCAGACTGTTGTGATGGTTGCAGTTTGCACCAGCCAAGATAGATGAAGACTGGAATGAGAAACAATTGTGTCTCCACCCCCTCCCTCCCTGGGCGGTTCCCAGAGCGCTCAGAGAAAGACCCTGGGGCAGAGACACTGCAAAATCCTGTTGTGAAATACTGTGTTACCTGGCGATTGGGCAGGAACACATTGGAAGCAAGAATGTCCTTGTCTGCAGAGATCTAGGAAACCCAATATCCCAGTGTCATGGTTTTATGATTTTTTGGTACTGGTATTCCACATCATGGCATCATGTGGTGCATTGGGAGTCAGGGAGAACTACATTCCCCAGAGGACTTTGCAATGCTTTGTATTTTTTTACATGTTTTCCGCTCAGAGGGAACAGATAAAAACCCTCTGCAGTCACGGGACGCTCTCTCACTTTCCTCTAGGATCACTTAGGAGTGGGTGCTCGCTGCCGTCCGCCTTCAGCGTTAGCGTAAGGCCTTCGGTTTATCGGGCACTCTCTCTCTCTCTCTCTCTCTCTCTTTCTCTTTCTCTTACTCGTTTTGTTTGATTCATTGGGCTTAATTCCAAATTGTATTGCATTATATTGTGTTATTTTCTTCCTGATGTCTTATTTAGTAAATTAGCTTTTCCCCCTCAGATCGTTGCCGCTGTTTTGTTTTGGGGCTTATCTCCCTTTTTCCCTTTCCCCCTTCCCCCTGTCTGGGGTGTGGGCCTGTGGGTCCCCTTCCTCGGTTGTTGCGGGGCCGCGCCAGGCCGGCTCGCAAACCCCTGACACCCAGTGTTAGCATTGGAAGCCTCTGGGGCTGGAGAGGAGACTGAAGTTTGGTTTTTGTATTTACCAGAGGGCGCCAGAGTCCATAATTAGTCAAGACTGGTTGGAGAAATTAGAGGGAAAAGTAAAATTGTAGAATGGTGTCTTTCGTAGACAGGACAGGTGTGTGGAAAACCAAAGAGTGCTGAGCCATTTTTAATGATGAAACTTCGGAAAAAAAAATAAAGAGAGGGAGGCTAGGGAAAGGCAAAAGCCAAGGAAGGCACAGGAGGGAACAGAGAGGAAATGGAGAAAGCAAAGGCAAGAAAGGACAAGGAGTAGAGACAGGAAATAATTGGTGTTGATCATAGTGCAGGGAACTGAAAGAGGGATGATGAAAAAATTAGAGCGGCCCAGGGAGAGAGGGGGTGGTGACACAATTGTTTCTCTTTCCAGTCTTCATCTATCTTGGCTGGTGCAAACTGCAACCATCACAACAGTCTGAATACACTTTCTTCTAAATACACTTCCATCTAATTACACTTTACAATGGACAATTGTCCCTCCTCACATTGCTAGGTAATGGAGTCTGCCAAATCCCTCAAGGCATGGTTGTACACCAAATTCCTCCAGGGAGAGTCATAACCAATTTCCCCCAAACAAAATGGGGGAACTTTTCTTGCTTCTAGTGAGGCAAAACCATTGAGACAGAAAATAAAATTCAATTTTTTTCCCAGTACAGGATTATTGAGGGAAAACAAGACTGTTCACCCACAAAAGCAGAAATGGAAAGCTTTAGATGTATCTCATATGCATTCTTATTGCAATACTAATATATCGGTTCTTAAACTGATGTATTAATCCCTATAGCTAAGAAAACCAACCTATATCACCTGTAAATAAAATCCCAAGTACCCTGAGAGCAGTTCCTTCTGGGTGGCCCTAAATTCTGTAGATATACACCAGTGAACATCAGAGCAGGCCGTCTAACAGCAGTGTGCTTAAGCATGCTCACGCCTTCAAAAGAAGACCTAACAGAGAAACCAGGAGAAGTGGTTAGGACAAGAACTCAACCAGCTGCAGGGTGATGCTGTCCTCTGGACCAGGGCAGACAGTGATTGCCTCTTGCTGAGACATGCTCAGGGCTGAGAGGAGTTAATGGAAAGAAATAAACAGTAAGTAGAGATGCCTGAGGACATGGTTGTGCAAATGTCCCCAGCAAAGAAGCAAAGACACCACAGAAAGCAATGCTTCATTAGCATAACAAAACTCAGCCCACACCCTTCATTAACTGCCCCCTCCCTCCCTCCCCTCCTCCTGATCCCTGGGGAGCAGATGTGAGCTGAGAATGAGCAGTGAAAGTGCCCGAGGCCTGGCAGCCGGCTCGGGGTGTGCTCGCTGTGGCACCTGAGCCTGTGCTGAAGCAGCCAGAGCCTGGCTGGAAGCCATCCGGGCAGCACCGCGGTGGCAGGAGGTGCACCAAGGCCGTCCTGCGGCCAGCTCCGGGCTGAGGGCACTCGGCATCCTGTGCTCTGCGCGACTCCAAGGAGCCCGGTTGCCTGCAACAGAGCTGGGAGCAGCCTGCTCTGCACCCAAGGTAGGTGCCCTTCATGGTTCGTGCAGAGGAGCACACGCTGCCAGCAGCACCGGGTGGGACCCTGGTCCCGGCTCCATGTGCTGCCCGGCACGGCAGATTGCTGTACTTCAGTCTGTTTTGTTTCAGGGAGGACAGCAGATGCACCAAGCACATGTTCTGCAGCCTCCCTGTTTCTGCAGGGGGTGGGAACAATGTTTCCTGTCAATTTGTAAGTGCAGAGTGAGCTTCTGACAGAAGATTCTCACCCAAGTCCCAGACAGACATGGGCTTTCGCAGTTTGGCACACAATGAGTTGTACCATTACTGCTCAAAATCTCCACTCTTTGCTGCCTGAACTGCACGCTCAGCTTCCCAGATTTGAGCTGGGCTGGCATTGACATTTGTGCTGCAGTATTTGTGACAAAGAGTTTGCCAGATATCCTAAGGACCAGTTGGAATTAATGTACACAGACGGTCTGGCATTATTCATTCATGGATCAGCTTTTTCCTGGGAGTGGTTGGGCTGATGCCCTCTGGGCACTCTTTGTTCTGACTTCAGGCCTTACGATTCCTCAGGAGGTAGACGTGGGAAATGGGAAGCTGTTTTCTGCTCTGTGCTGATCATGACAGTACAGGAGCTGAAGTATTTCCCATGATTTTATTTTCTTTCTGGAGTGCTACATTCTGATGGAAGGTAACAGCAGGGGGCTGATGATGAACAGTGTCTATGGGAATGCCCAGGTCTAATGCATATTTCTATATTTACTTAATTTGGCCAAGATTTATTACTCCACTTTCAGAGTTTTGATTGCAAATTTAGCTTCTGTTCCCAGTACCTGTCTATTTCTGTTCTCCTTTCCTTCATATGCAGCTTCCAAACCTGGCATTTTGCACATAACACCTCTCTCCTTACATCCTTGTGTGGCCCCTCATGACTTTGCCAATTTGCCACAGATGGATCCAAACTCAGTATGTGATTCGAATCAGCAGAGCAGCAGGACTATATTCATTGATATAAAACACAAATCTTGTAGTGCTTTAACATTGTCTTAACAAGACTGGATTACACACACAACTACAGGAGCGCATCCCATTGAGTCATGAGTCTTAGAGTGGTCGCATTTTCTGTCACAGCTCCTGAACCCACAGAAATATGGAGCCTTGGAAGACATGGATCCACTTCTTTTGCCAGACTTGTTCACATCTTTGTGTGTAAAGTATCATATGAGTCTCTTACAGCAGATCAGAATCTGCAAGTTGTCTGGACGAAAGGAGGTGAAGGATCTCTGCTAAGGTGTGACCTCGACCTGCTCTCTGTTTTGGGATGACTGTCCCCTTGTCATGCTTTCTCTTTAGTCCCCCACTGTTCAACTCTCAGCACTCAGTTCCTTCAGCCTTCCAGACTGTGATAGCTTTGTGATGATTACTGTCATTTAGCCAGAGTGCTATGAGTGCCGTTGCTCATTGCCTTTCTGTGCAGGGTATGGTGTGCCACCCCCCAGGCAGCTCCGTGCAGATGATTTGGTGTGGGCAGGGGTTGGACAGGGACTACTGCATTCAGTCACAGCTGTGCTGACATTTCCCTTGTCCTTGCAGGCTCCAGTTCAACTTCTGCCTTCCTCCCGTGATCATCCCAGCCTGCAGGAGAGCAGCAATGGCCTCAGCACATCCATCCCAGGTAGGGGCTGGGAAAAGCGGGCAGGAGAGGCCAAGGGGTGAGGGATGTGAATGCAGGGGGAGAGGGAGGTGCTCTCAGGCAGCATGTGTGTGCTGGGGACAGAGAAGTGGCTGGGACTGGAGTTTCACTCCTCTGCGAGCTGCTTCCCTGGGCCTTGGCTGTTCCCAGCAAGGAGCCTCTCTGTGCTTGCAGGAGCCCGTGAGCTTTGAGGAGGTGGCTGTGTATTTCAGCAGGGAGGAGTGGGCGCTGCTGGACCCTGCACAGCGAGCACTCTACCGGGACGTGATGCTGGAGACGTACGAGTGCGTGGCCTCACTGGGTGAGGGCTTTGCTGCCTTTCCTCCTCTTTTGGGCACATTTGGTTGTGCAGAATGTGCCTCTGCATACATGGCCCAGAATAATCCTCATGCAGTTCCTTCTTGACAAACTCCACAGTAGCAACAAGAAAAGTAATACAGAGAAGCATGAAGGGCTCATTGTGCTCAGCACTGTTAAATGTCCTGGAGTCAGTGCTGGCCAGCAGGCATCAGCCAGGAGCGGAAGGACCATCTCCCTGCAGTCAGCTCTTTTTCTTTTAAAGGAAATATCTTCGCATGTTTGCAGAGATGGAAAAGAAATCTTTGCTCTAAAGGCACTGCTGTGTTTCGTGCCAGTGTCATTCAGTCCCTAGTTGATATTTCACTGTGGGGAGGAACATTGCGCAAATTGGCTGGACAAGCAGCTGTGCCAGAATGATGGAAAAGCTCTCATTTCTCCTCTTTCTATTGTTGCAGCTCCACTTCCAGCCCCCAAACCCATGGTGATCTCCCTGCTTGAAGAAGGAGAAGAGCCCTGGATCCCAGATGTGGGTAGCCCTGAGGCCGTGGCAGGAGATGTCAGCCCAGGTGAGGTGGTGGAGTGAAGGAGGAAATTGAGGCATATAATACATCTCTGGGGTAGGAGTATTTGGGGCACCGTGTGCAATTTCTGGTTTTCCTTTGTCATCCAGCAGGTGCTGGGATAAGATGTCCAAGGAAGTGTCTGCAGGAAGGTGGTTTGGTCAAAACTCAGATTGGCAGCTTCTCCATGGAAGAAATCAGAAGGGATGTGCATGTGGATCAGGAGCAAGGTCAAGGCGAGCACATCAAGACACAACAGGGAAAGCATCTGTTAAAGGCATCAGGGAACCCACAGGACTTCAGTACAGGTCAAAGGCAGCATGAAGACGCCAGGAGTAAGGATGTGTGCCAGAGGAAACAGCAGAATCCATGCCCTGAGGGTGAGAAAAGCTTTCAAATAGATTCCAGAGATGTTAAGCACCAGTTTGTGCACTCAATAAAGAGCCTGTACAAGTGCTCTGAGTGTGGGAAGATGTTCAAATGGAGATCCCATCTCTTCTTGCACCAGCGCATGCACACAGGAGAGAGACCATATAAGTGCTCTGAGTGTGGGAAGAGCTTCAAAAGCAGTTCTGAATTGAAGGTGCACCATCGCAGCCACACAGGAGAGAGACCATTTAAGTGCTCTGAGTGTGGGAAGTGCTTCAAAAGCAGTTCTCATTTGAAGCAACACCAGCGCAGCCATAGAGTAGAGAGACCATATAAATGCACTGAATGTGGGAGGTGCTTCAGATGGGGTTCTGTTTTAAAAGTACACAGACGCATCCATACAGGAGAGAAGCCATACAAGTGCTCTGAATGTGAGAAGAGCTTTAGAAGCAGTTCTCATCTCAAATGCCACAAGAATATCCACACCACTGACAGACTGTAGAAGCACCTCCAGAATATGAGAACCTTCAGAAGCAGTTCCAGCCACGTTTCCTACCAGCACATGCACACTGCAGACAGAGCCTGCAATGCCCCAGACATGGAATAGCTTCAACCAGAGCCACAGCCTGGTTACCCACTGTGGCTGTGTGTGGTGATGAACCACACAGTTCCCTTGCACGAAATGCAGGAAGAGCTCCAATCACTGCACCAACGTGATCGAGTAGAAAGGGATCCACTCAGGGCAGGGGCCACAGAAATGCCAGCACCGCAGGAAGAGCTTCATCCAGAGCTCTGTCCACACTGAATGCTGCCCAGTGCTCGTGAGGGGAATGCCCTGCAAGCGTCTGTGCTGCAAGAAGAATTTCTCTCAAGGCTGACTTCTCATTTCTCAACAGAAAGCTCCGAGTGCAGAGACCATGAGAATGCTGGAGAACTCAGCATGAGAGAGACCCAGATGCTTCTCCCCCCACAGGAAGTGTTTGCAAAGGAGATGGCTTCACTGGAACCCTCTGCAGAAGTGACTTTATCAAGGAGCTTCAGATGGCCTTTCCTTCCTAACAAAAGAAATTCACTCACCATGCCTTCTTTTCTCCTCTGCTCTTCCTGCAAGCAGCTTTTGGATGCCATCTCCTCAGGAAAATCAGCTGTGTACGGATGTTCTGTGTGTCTGTGTGCATGTGCTGCTCTCAGAAGTTTCTGAGTGCACTGATGCATGAAATAGAAGGGTCAGCAGAGCAGTAACGTGGCTTGTGGAATTGTTCTGAAAATAACCTGTAGCTGATGGTGAAGAGGGTGAATAAGGTAGGAGAGTTGTTCTCGAGCAAATCTCAATGTATCTTGCTTTTTGTTCTAAAAATAAAAGACCACTTGTGGATTGAGGAATGGTACAAGGAAGTTTGATTTTCATGCTGACTCCAGTCCACTGTTTGCAACACAGGGAGGCATTTCTTTCACACAAGCAATGTCATCCTTTTTCACAGAATTGCACATTGCTTCTACTCCTCTTCCAAAAAAGTTTATTCAGGAGCTCAAAGCAGCTGTGAGACACCAAGCTTTGCTTGCCTCCACTAAATCTAATAAAAGCTGAGCTTCTTTCTCCTAAGTGCAGCATCCCATGTCTCAGGAGGTGGTGGGAGCAGAAGGCAGTGCAAACCCACAGGGTGCACAAGCAGCTTATCCCTGCAGCGCAGAGGTTTCAGAGTGCTCTCCAGTGCATGCTTGCCTCTTTTTTGAGCTTGAAGGTCTTTGATGTGACCTTGGAAATCATCTGGAAGAACTCGCGCAGAAGGGCCATCACATTTGCTGGGCTCTTCTCAAGCTGCAGTGCTTGGACTGCAATTTGCAGGAAGTGGAGGTTGATTTTGGTGAGCTTGGGAAGCCGGCAGGAGCTGCCCATGTCCTCAGGAGCTGTGAGTTTCTTTGTAGGATCCCTGAGCACTCCCTGCGAACCACAAGGAGATGATGCTTGCAGTATGGAGGAGCGCTGCTTCCTCCATCTCAGGGAGCAGGGGCCTGGTGTGGTGCAGGAGAGGTAGAGCAGGGCCCTGGGGGTTGGAGGAACACACAGCTCCAAGGAAAATGTGTGGGGAAGAAGCAAGCAGCTGGGAGGCTTGGGAATCCCCAGCAACATGAGATAGCAGCACAACCAAGAGCTGGGACGATTTATTTTTCAACTGCATCCAATTAATTCCTATCCTATGGCACTGCTCATGTGTTTCCCCTCTCCTTTCAGATTTCCCCAAGAAGCGTTCTCACTATTGTCTATTTTCATCTCAGATCACTGTGTTCTCAGAAATGCTGATTTTGCTTTCCCAGAAAAAGCAAACAAACAAACACACACAGTGAGGTCGGTTTTCCATTTTGCTCACTGAAATATTAAATAAAAATTAACTGCTGATTTCACCCCCCCATATTTTGTCACACACCATGTCTAGCTGCATTAGGGGATGGAAAAATCACTTTTTTTCCTCTCTCCCTGTACCTTCTTTCCCTGTGCTTTGGGGAAAGTAAACCTTCTGTAGTGGATAAGACTACCTACACAGCTATGACTGCAGTGTGCAGTCAGAAGGAACAGGAGCATTTCAAATGACAAAATAGGTTTTTTTCCTTGTGGTGGTGGCATGGTGGTTTAAACGGTTTACCAGGCTGGTTTGGCCCGGTTCTGTGACGACTGGTGCAGGGGACCACGGAACCACTCCCCAGGAAAGGGGAAGGAGGAGAGGGAAAAGGGAGAAGGGAGATGGGTTTAAAAACAAAACAGCAGCAACGACCTGAGGAGGAGAGCTAATTTACAAAATAAGTTATCAGGAAGCAAAATAATACAATTTAATACAATATGATTGGGATGGAGGCTCATGAATCAGATCAAATGAGCAAGAGAAAGAATGTCCGATAAACCAAAGGCCTTACGCTAACGCTGAAGGCGGACGGCTGCAACAAACACCCACTGCTACAGCAGTTGTGTGTACTGCCAAGGCTCAGAAGGGCACACGTTGTCCTTGTGTCGATAGGGCCTCCCTGTAACCCTGTAGGGAGGCCAGAAGGTGTAGTATCATTGTCCCTCACCGAACACTACACACCCATATCCCACTGACCGTGAGAGAGCCTTGGGCAGTCTACAGCACCACACCTCCAGAGGCTGCAGCTATGGCTTAACCCTTCTGTTCCAAGAGACAAACCAAGGGCTTTCCTTAACATTACAATCACCTGTTGCAATGGGATTGCCAGTAAATGAGCACCTGAGTGACCGGAGTGGAGGAGCCCAGATCCACCCATTCTCTCTCTCTCTCCCTATCAGTGCTGCTTCTAGGAGGTGCAAATGGAGTCCGGTGATGAGTGGTGTCCCTCAGGGATCAGTGCTGGGACCAGTGTTACTTAACATCTTTGTAGGAGACATAGGCTGTGGGATAGAGTGCACCCTCAGCAAGTTCATGAATGACACCAAAAGGAGTGGTGCAGTTGACATGCTAGAGGGAAGAGGGTACCATCCAAAGGCACCTGGACAGCCTTGAGAGATGAGCCTATGCCAGCTTCATGAAATTCAGCAAAGTCAATTGCAAGGTCCTGCAACCTGGGTTCGCACAAAATGAGCACAGAATGGATTGAGAGCAGCCCTGAGAAGGACCCCACCTGGAGTACTGCATCCCGTTCTGGAGCCCCCAACACAAGAAGGACGTGCAGCTGTTGGAGCAGGTCCAGAGAAGGGCTACAAAGATGATCAGAGGGCTGGAGCACCTCCCCTATGAGGACAGGCTGAGAGATCTGGGGCTTTTCAGCCTGGAGAAGAGAAGGCTCCAGGGAGGCCTTAGGGAGGCCTTCCAGTACCTGGAGGGGACCTACAGGAAAGCTGGGAAGGAACGCTTTATAAGGGAATATAGCAGCAGAACAAGGGAAATTGGCTTAGAACTGGAAGAGGATGCAGTTAGACTAGATACTAGGAGAAATTCCACCTGTGAGGGTGTCATGGTTTTCTGATTTTTGGCATTGGTATTCCACATCATAACATCATGTAGTGCATTAAGAGTTAAAGAGCTAATAGTCCAGCTCTATGGATCATTGATATTTCCGGGTATACTTGTCTCAGAAGAGAAGAACTACATTCCCCAGAGGACTTTGCATTTTTACGCACATTTCGGCTCAGAGGGAAAAGATAAAAACTGTCTGAGGTCACGGGACACTCTCTTTCCTTCGGGATCGACTCAGCAGAGGGTGCTCGCTGCTGTCTCTCCTTTAGTGTTAGCGTAAGGGTCTGGCTTATGCCAATCAGACCTTATTCACTACTATCCCAGAGAGGCATAGAGTTTTTGAAATAGGGCAATAAGGTCTCTGAGCCGAACGGGATGGTGTCCAAATTTAGAAAGAGAGTCTTTTAGCTGACAGTCAGACTCTCCCATCCAAGTTAGACAGCCTCCATTCTGATCGAGACACCCTCCAGACCAAGAAAGTCACATTTCAGATCTAGAAAAACGCCCTCCAGGCCGAAAGAGATGCTCTCCAACCTGAGCAAGATGTCCTCCAGTCCAAACTCAACAACACTCAGTGTCAACAAGATGGTCTCCAATGTGAGCAAGATGCCCTCCAACCTGAAAGAGACACTCTCCAGTCTGAATGAGACATCCTCCTGTCTGAACGGTACTCCTTCAGAACTGAGCGAGGTGCCTACCAGCCACAATAGCCAGTGCCCCTCACCCAGGTGGGGGGAAAGGGATAATAGAGTGTATCAGACTGTGTGAATTTGATGGCCTGGCACATCAGAACCACAAAAATATAAGGCATTGCTGGACACTGGTGCATAGTGCACTCTAATGTCCTCGAGTCACCAAGGGACAGAATTAATCTATATTTCTGAGGTGACTGGGGGTTCCCAAGAGTTTCCCATGTTGGAGGATGAAATTATCCTCACTGGTAAAGATTGGCAAAAACATCCTGTTGAGACTGGCCCAGGGGCTCCATGTATACTTGGTATTGATTACCTCAAAAGGGGATATTTTAAGGATCCCAAAGTGTATTGATGGGCTTTTGGAATAGCTGCTGTGGACGCAGATAACATTAAGGAGCTGTCTGCTTTGCCTGGCCTGTCAGAAGATCCATCTGTTATGGGGTTGCTACAAGTGGAGAAGCAACAGGTCCCAATTGTTACAAAAACGGTGCACAGAAGGCCGTACCGCATAAAAAGGGATTCCTTGCTCCCCATTCATAACTTGATTTGTAAGCTAGAGAGCCAGGGAGTGATCAGCAAAACCCACTCACCGTTTAGCAGCCCCTTATGGCCAGTGCGTAAAGCCGGTGGAGAATGGAGGCTGACGGTAGATGACCGTGGCCTGAATGAAGTCACACCCCCACTGAGTGCTGCTGTGCCGGACATGCTTCAACTCCAGTATGAACTGGAGTCAAAAGCAGCCAAGTGGTATGCCACCACTGACATTGCCAATGCCTTCTTTTCAATTCCCTTAGCCACAGAATGCAGGCCGCAGATTGCTTTCACCTGGAGGGGCGTTCAGTACACCTGGAACCGTTTGCCCCAGGGGTGGAGTCACAGCCCAACCATTTGCCATGGGTTGATCCAAATTGCATTGGAACAGGGCGGTGCTCCCGAGCATCTGCAGTACACGGATGACATTGTTGTGTGGGGTGATACAGCAGAAGAAGTTTTGGAAAAAGGAGAGCAGATTATCTAAATTCTCCTATGAGCTGGCTTTGCTATCAAGCAAAGCAAATTGAAAGGGCCTGCACAAGAAATCCAGTTCCTAGTTAGAACGTGTCAAGATGGACGTCATCACATCCCAGGAGATGTGGTCGACAAAATCACCAGTATGTCTCCACCCACTAACAAGAAAGAGGCGCAGTCTTTTCTGGGTGTAGTGGGCTTTTCGAGAATGCATGTTCCAAACTGCAGCCTCATTATAAGCCCGACTTTATCAGGTGATGCGGAAGAAGAATGATTATTTGTGGAGTCCTGAACAGCAGAAGGCCTTTGAGCAAATTAAGCAGGAGGTGTCCCATGCTGTGGCCCTGGGATCAGAACGGATGGGACAGGACATAAAGAACATCCTCTACACTGCTGCTGGAGAGAAAGGTCCCACCTGGAGTCTGTGGCAAAGAGCCTCTGGGGAGACCCGAGGCCGACCCCTGGGATTTTGGAGCAGAGCATACAGGGATTTGGAGGAGTGCTAAACTCCAACTGAGAAGGAGATTTTTGCAGCATACGAGGGAGTTCGGGCTGCTTCTGAAGTAATTGGTACTGAGACACAGCTCCTCCTGGCACCTCAATTAGCAGTGCTGAACTGGATGTTCATAGGAAAGGTTCCCTCCACCCATCATGCTACTGATGCCACTTGGAGTAAGTGGATTGCGCTGATTACACAGCGAGTTCAGATGGGGAACAACAACCGTATAACCATATATATATATATATTTATATATATATATATAAAACCATATAATGAACTACCAGAAGATGAAAAGAGATATGCCCTGTTCACAGATGGATCGTGTCACTTTGTGGGAAAGCGAGTTGCAGATGCCACTGAAGGAGAAGGAGAATCAAGCCAATTTGCAGAGCTAAAGGCTGTCCAACTGGCCTTAGATATCGCTGAATGTGAGAAGTGGCCAGTGCTTTATCTTTACACTGACTCATGGACGGTGGCAAATGCTTTATGGGGATGGTTACGGCAATGGGGACAAAATGGCTGTCAACAGAAGGGTAAACCTATTTGGGCTGCTGAACTGTGGAAAGATATTGCTGCCCGAGTAAATAATATGGTTGTAAAGATGCGCTATGTAGATGCTCGTGTTCCTAAAAGCCGGGCAACTGAAGAACAACAAAATAACCATCAGGTAGATCGAGCTGCAAAAGTTAAGGTGACTCAAGTAGACTTGGACTGGCAACATAAGAGTAAATTATTTCTAGCTCGGTGGGCCCATGAGACCTCGGGCCATCAAGGAAGGGATGCAACATATATGTGGGCTAGAGACCGAGGGGTGGACTTAACTATGGATGGCATCGCACAGGTGATCCATGACTGTGATACATGCGCCGCAATTAAACAAGCCAAGAGGATGAAACCTCTCTGGGAGGAAGGGCGATGGCAAAAATATAAATATGGGGAGGCGTGGCAGGTTGATTATATCACTTTACCGCAATCTCGCAATGGTGTTATGTGCTCACCATGGTGGAGGCGACCACTGGGTGGCTTAAAACATATGCAGTACCCCATGCTACCGCCAGAAACACCATTCTAAGTCTCGAGAAACAAGTCCTGTGGCGACAAGGTACTCAAGAAAGAATTGAGTCTGATAATGGAAGTCATTTCAAAAATTCTCTTGTAAATACTTGGGCCAAAGATCATGGCATTGAGTGGATTTATCATATCCCCTATCATGCACCAGCTTCTGGTAAAATTGAAAGGTACAGTGGATTGTTGAAAACAATGTTGAAAGCAATGGGTGGTGGAACATTTAAGCACTGGGAGAAAAATCTGTCAGAAGCCACCTGGTTGGTCAACACTCGAGGATCCATCAATCATGATGGTCCTGCCCAATCCAGCTCTCTGCCTACTGTAGAGGGAGATATGGTCCCTGTAGTACATGTAAAGAACATGTTGGGAAAAGCAGTTTGGGTCCTTCCAGCTTCTGGAGAGGGCAAACCTCTTCGTGGAACTATCTTTGCTCAGGGACCTGGGACCACATGATGGGTGATGCAGAAGAATGGGGATGTTCACTGTGTACCACAAGGGAATTTGATGTTGGGGGAGTGCAGTAGTATTTACATGTCGATAGATGTATATATGTTGTGTGCGTGTGTGTATTTAATGGATATTAATCGTTGTTCCTCTTTGTAAATTAATTAAGACATGGAATAAGAGGTGGAATGTCATGGCTTTATGACTTTTGGTATTGGTATTCCACATCATAACGTCATGTTGTGTATTGGGAGTAAAGGAGTTAATGCTCCAGCTCTGTGGATCATCAATAGGTCTGCATATACCTGTCTTAGAAGCGAAGAACTATGTTCCCCAGGGGACTTTACATTGCTTTGCATTTTTACTTTTTACTTGTTTTCAGGCCCATCTCCCTTTTCACTTCCTTCTCCTCCCCAGGCATGGGTCCCTGGGTCCCCCACAACATTTGTCATGGAACCTGGCCGAAGCAACCCGTAAACCATTAACAAAAGCAGAAAGTAATAAAGGGTTAGCTGAATTACTCACTAGAAATGACTGTTAAGTTTTGCAGGAATCCTTGGTGCCCAATAAAGGAGATAGGAATCTTTACTGCAGATGTCTGTAACTGTTCAGAGAAAGTTTAGGATCAGCAAGACTGGTAAAGCCAGGGTTGCCTTTGATTTTTACTTAATAGTGGTCTTCTGATTTCAGATTGCAATGTCCATCCTATACTGCATGAATAGCAAAGCTTATCTGAAAGCTAGATTATCCAGCAGCTTGCACTTTCTCGCTCTGTGGAAGAGTACTCAACTCATTTAAGTGGCAGAACCACAAAAAGCCAAACAGGAAGGCAGCATCAGCAGGGAGAGTTCAACTCTAAACTGAAATGTTGAACTCATGTGCTCGAATCTGAGCCAGCAGTCAATGAAAGGATCTATGAAGACTTCACAACTCCCAGATTATGCTTCATATGTTTCAAATATTCTTAATAATATCTTGATCACGCGTAGTTGATTCCCTTATACAGGTTGGTTCTCCCCTGAATTATTCCATACAGGTTTCAGTGTCACTCTAGGGCTTTTTTTGTTAGAAGAAGAATTCTGAGGGTCACCGATTTCATGTTATGCTGTTACATAGTGTACAGTACTTATTTTTTCCTAAGAAAATGGCCTGACCAAAACAACCTTCATTTATTCACTTCAGAATACTTTTTAAAAAGTCTACACTGCTGTAAGTATTTGCAGACCAACTTCCACACGGAGCTTTTGATCTCCTTGTTACAAAGGGTGTATATGATGGGATTAGTCAAGGGAAAGATGACCGTATGGAAAAGAGCAACTACTTTTTCCACTGGGACGGCCTGAAAGGGTAGGACATAGATATAAATAGCTGGGCCAAACGTGACGAAAACCACAACAGTGTGGGAAACACAGGTGGAGGTTATTTTCTTTTTTGCCTTGGTGGGGTGAGTCTGGAGCTTCAGCAATAAGACTGTGTAGGAGATGAGGAGAAGTACAAAGCACGTGACAATGACGATGCCATTGTTGAGGAACATCAGAAGTTCCACTGTGTAAGTGTTAGCACAGGCCAACTTAGCCAGCTGTCGGATGTCACAGAAGAAGTTGTCCAGGATGTTGAGGCCACAGAAGGGGAGCTTGATGGTGAGAGCAAATACAATGATGCCATGAAGGAAGCCACCGCCCCTTGAAGCTCCAACCAGGACGTGGCAAACTGTCCTGTTCACAAGCACAGTGTAGCGAAGAGGTTTGCAAATCGCAACGTAACGATCATAAGCCATGGCCAAGAGCAGGAACATTTCCGCTGCTCCCAGGAAGTGAAGAAACAGAAGCTGAGCCATGCAGGCATTGTAGGCTATGGTCTGAGGGTTTGAGAATAAGTCAGCCAGCATTTTGGGTAGGGTCACAGAGCAGTAGCAGATATCCAAGAATGCCAGATTGACCAGGAAAAAGTGCATGGGTGATCCCAGTTTGGAATCCCTCTGTACGGTGAGAATGAGAAGGATGTTGCTTGGGAGAACTATCACGTAGAACAGCAGGAAGAAGAAGAAGAGAACTGGCTGGACTTTGTGGGTATGGGACAATCCGAGCAGAACAAACTCTCTAACTACTGTAGTGTTTTCACGCTCCATTTTCACTCCTGCAAACTCTGACAGACAGGCAGTAATAAACAAAGCAGTGCAAATATACTACAGGATTTAAGCAACTTGGGCTATACTTATACTACTGAAGTGCACACCCTGTGACCATTGCCGAGCGTTACGGAACTCCTTATGGTGAAATACTTAGAAGCAAGTCATGTAGATTCCCACTAACTTGGGCATTTGACTGGAACTGTGAACTGAAAGTCAGCATGTCATCAGATGTTCCACATTTTCTCTCTCTAGGAAGCGGCACTTGGATTAAATTGAGGTTGTAAACTACCTGTGCAGTCTCCGGTAGTGGCTGATCTATGGGATGGATATTATCACTCTCTTGCTCTGAGCATACAGCCTCTCCAAGTGAACAACGCAGGCCCTTCCGAGGTATGGTACATCTCATTCTGATGTAGGCAGCCAAACAAAGCTGCGTGAATTGCAGTTGCAAATTACTCAAACCTAAAATCACATCTGCTGATTAGAAATTGAAACTTGTTACAGACCACTCACATTGGAAGGAAGGTGTATGAATTGGTGGGGTGAATTCGTTGGACAGCTGCAAAGCGGATCACAATGGATGGTTTTGAAATCTTTGTACTTCATGACGTCAGTACAGCCATCCCAAGGAATGGTGAGTTTCATCCTAGATTTTCTCCGGAATACATCAGTATTTTCAAACCAAATCTATTTTCCATAGCTGTGTTTCAAGGGAGGTAAGGGTGCCTAGATCTCATGCAGACTTCCAGCTCTCCCCTCAAAAAATCCCATCACAGTACCTAATTTTCCAATTAAGTCATTAGAACATTGGAGACATGAAGAAAAAGCCATTACGTAAATCTTTCTACCAAATGAATCCACCAAGCATCACCATATGCCAGTCACAGAAGATAATGGGTGTTTTCCACGGAGCACAACAAATAATTTCATTTCCGTACCTTTGGAATGAAACAGTGGATTCTGACTCACCCCCAACAATGAAAACCATTTAAAAACAAAGTGAAATTGATGTTCAGTGTCCTTTTGTTTTCCTAAATCCATTCAGTCATCCCAGTAGAGTTGAGGCAGGAGGAAATTACATGACTTTTTGCTTCCTCTACATAATTCTTTAGCTACAAAGATGGTGTGTTTGTATGAATGACTGTGTCTGCTTGCTACAGAATTAGGAGCTTGGCCAGTAGCGCTGAGTTGGGTTAGGAGTTGGGTTAGAGGTTAGTGTTAGGCTTATGTATGTGTTAGGGTTAGGGCTAGTTTTATGGTGAGGGTTAGGGAAGGTTACGGTCAGGGTTCAGGTTGTGTTAGGGTTTGGTTTCAGGCTAGGTTTAGAGTTAGGTTTTGGGTTAGTGTTAAGGTTAGGGTTAGTGTTACGGTTCTTGTGAAGGTAGGGTTAGCCTTAGGGTTAGACTTTTAAAAGTCACTGATGCAATATAGGTTTAGTTTTCTTCCCTTAAGAATGAGAAATGAAATTGGTCTTGACACTGCAAACTAAAAAATTCCCATCATGCCTTGAAGTATAGATAAAATCTTCACATTTTTAATGTCATCACTGAATAATTAGTGTTGGGAAAGACCGCTAAGATCACCTTGTTCTTCCATTGCCCTGGCACCTCCATGCCCACTGAACCATTTCCCCATATTTCTTCCTTTCTTACATGGATGGCGGAAAGGCTGATTGTACTCAAGTGTACAGAAATCAGTCCGTATGATCCAATATCTATTTTCTCTACTTTCCTTCTGGTACTTTTTTGGGGGAAGGGCATGTATTGTATAATTTATGAAACCAGCCACCTTAGTAGAGATGTCTGAGGTACCCTGGGCCCTCCCGATGATAAGGAAAGTTCTATATATCTCGTTGCTGCTCTGAATGTCTAGCTCAGATGTCCAACACTATCTTTGTCTTTGAGCTAATTAAATTCATTCAGCAAATCTCTGGACGTATTCCCTGGTTCTGAGTGGCATTCCTGGTCCGAAATGTCTGTGTAGCTGCTACAGAAACAAATTTCATCTGCTGTTAGGAGGAAGATGACTGTCACGGTTTTATGATTTTTGGTATTGGTATTCCACATCATATCACCACGTAGTGCATGAAGAGTTAAAACCGCGTGTACCCCGTGCGTGGACAGCAGCCCTGCAGGCAGCCGGCAGCGGCCAAAGCAGCCTGGGCAGTGGCTTCTCCAGATGCTGATGTTCCCCACCCGGAACCACTGGAACCCAGCACCGACCTCCAGCGCCAGACGTGGGTGTTCAGGTCGAAGGAGCTGATGCTGAAGTCTGGCAGTGCTGTCCCCGAGGACAGCCTGGTCTACGTGCGGGAGGGGAACAATACGTTCCTGTGCACCCCCTGGGGCTGGAGCAGGCTGCTGCTGGAGGACTCATAGTTGCTCTTTGCGGGTGATGACCCCTCCAGCCTCGACGCCGCAGTACCAGGAGGCGAAGCAGGCACAGACACGAGGTCCCAACACAGAGCCACCCTCGGGGGTCCGAACAGACCCACCGGTCCCAAAAGAGGACGGAGCTGGGCTGCCCAGCACCCTGCAGACCACTGCTGCCCCCAGGATGCCCTCTCTCTGTCTGGTGGCCCGTATGGGGATCGAACCCACGACCTTGGCGTTATCAGAACCTGGGCCGCGGCAGTGAAAGCGCCAGCTCCTAACCACTAGACCAAGAGCATTAACCCTTTAACACTTAAGGCACTACATGATGTTATGATGTGGAATACCAATACCAAAAGTCATAAAACCATGACAGTGACTCATTCTGTACTGTATATGCTAACATCTACCTCAGAGGGCAGCGGACCATATTGAGGGGAATACCAATGCATACCTGTGGATGTGAAGTAGGATTCTGAGCTTTAGCTGCTGTCACCTGTACAGTTTTGATCACGAGCCGCAAAGAACGGGCTTTGATCAAAGAAAAGTCATTCTTTGTCTCCATCCTGTTTTGGCAGTCTGACCAGAATTCAGCTATCACTCATGACTTGTCCAAGCTCAATAATACTATCACTCACCTATCTTCTGATTGTGATCATTACTCCTCAACTCAGGAGAAATAAGTGTGTGTTCCTTTTCCTGGTTGTCCCCCTTCTCATAATCCACTCCTCAAGTCATTGTTTCTCCTCCTGGGGCAAAGTGAGCCACCCACGTCTGGTGTCCTGTGGAGGGAGAACAGCACAGCCCGAGGTGCTTTTCTTTCTCACTGATTCTGAGTTCACTCAGGTTTATTCTCACTGACATCAGTGCTCCCTGGCTCACGTGTGAATGCAAGACGGCAGAGACCTGACCATCCCTTGCAGCTCTTATCAGCCATCTTCCTTGATGCTACCCAAGCAATAACAGATCCCCAGCTGCCAAACCCCCAACTTCACTCCACACCATAACTTTATTTCTGGAGGCAACCCCAGCTTTAATATCCTGCAAACATATGCAATCAGCTTCAAGACATACCTCCCTTCCAGGAGCTTTCTTGGTAGTCCATCATCCTGGTCTGAAGTCTTCTTTCTCTTCCTTTCCCACACACTCATGGATTTAGTAGTGCTGTGCATGGACCAGAGGTTAAACTCTATTCAGTTCTGGACCCATGACCTGAGCTGTCTCGCTCACCACCTGCTGACAGGGGAGGAACATGGTGCGACAGAGGATGGAGATCTTCTTTCATTGTACGCTCTGGGTATTCTTTATCTCTTCAAGAGCCAACTGGGACTGCAGGGGTTGGTTTGGTTCCAAAGGCAATGGCTTTATAGTCACGGCACACAGCTGTGCTCCCTCTGATGCCCATGGGTCTGAAGAAAAGCCCTAAGGCATTTGACTCTTTGCAATTACTCGTTAATAACTAATCATTATTTCTTTCCCTATTCATTATTGCCAGTCCGGGTGTTGCATTAATGGCTAAAATGTTTTGTTAGAAAATAAACCTCCTTTGCATTCCCACAGGCAATCCCACCCAGGGAGGCGGTGGAGTCACCATCCCTGGAGTGAATATTCCACAAACATGGAGATGTGTCACTGAGGCACGTGGTCAGCAGGCAGCACTGGTGGTACGTGGACGGTTGGACTGGATGAGTACTTCAGATTCCTCTCCAGTCTTCATGATTGCATGATTCCACTATCCTGGTTGGCGTACAATGTTTGCTCTTTGCTTTTAGAAGTCTGGCTAAAAAGGTCAGAGCTCCTGCTCAGTGAGGGGTGCTTTCCCCTTGGAGGTGTGCAACACGTGGGACGGAAGTTTGCTTTGGTATTAGAATCAGATGGTAATGAGAAAATAATTCCCCCTTGGAGGCAGGCAGCCTTTGGGACAGAGGTGTGTTTTGGCATTAGATTATAATGAGAACAATTTACACACAGAAATCACAGTCAGTTGCCTCCAATATTCACTCCAAACCTGGTTCCATGTAGCGCTCCTATCCAACTTATGTTTTTAAGGTCCTGTGTTAATATCTGCTTAAATTACTGATAATTGATGTTTGTGCTATGCAAATGTATCAATACATTTCCAGTATTGTATGACTTTAATTTTTGAGCACAAACTCTCACTGTCCTCAGGCAAAGACTCATCCTTCAAGGAAGTGTAAAATAAGTGAAATGTGTTTTGATGTCGGTTGGTTGTTTTCTTCCTTTCTCTCTTTCCTCAAAAATCCCCTTTTTCTTGGTGTTGCTGGTGTATTAAGGGGTCAGATGAATCAGGACTGGGGGATTCATACTTGCTCATCTGAATGCCTCGCTCAGGCTTAGTTGCAAGAAGACTCAGTCTCTTGCATATAAGGCAGCTCATTTTAAGTGAGATGAATCTTATCTCTTTACTATGCCACCTCAATCTTTTTGCAGCCCCTCCCCCCAAAAAATTCTTGCTTGCTTGCTTGTTCTCTCCTAATTGAAGTGTCTGATTGCTTAAGGTTATGTGGAATGCACCCCCTTCGCTCTTGCCTTAATGCAACGAAACACATGCTCCACTCTGACAGCTTTACTAAGCAAGATAACTGTCTCACTGTTGCAATCTCTGAGGAGTCCTGACATGAAATTATGTATAGCCTCATCAGGCGGGGAAGGGAGGGGGGGAGGGGAGGTTAGGAAGGAGATGGACCTAGAATGAAGATAGCGGCAATGATCTGAGGAGAAATACTAATTTACTAAATAAGATATCGGAAAACAAAATAGCACAATATAATACAACATACATATAATACAATATACACAATATAGTTGTAATTGAAAGCAATAAATCAAATAGAATGAGCAAGAGTGAGGGTCCAATAAACCGAAGGCCTTACACTAAACGCTGACAGTGAGATTGCAGTGAGTATCCGCAGCTGGGTTGATCCCCACAGGAATGAGAGCATCTCGTGGCACTCAGTCTCTGAGCAGAAAAAACATAAAAATACAAAACAATACAAAGTCCTCTGCTTAACGTCATTCTTCTTCTCTCCTGAGACAGGTATACCTGGAACTGTCGGTGATCCACGGTTCTGCAGCATTAACTCTTTCATTCTCAATGCACTACATGATGTTATGATGCGGAATACCAATACAAATCATAAAACCAGGACACGTTTCATAAAATATGGTCCTCATTATGACCATAACGTTCATCTCCCTTGCATGGGAAATGTTGAATCAAGACCTGATGGATCACCTGAGGTGAGCACTGAGTCAGTTGCTGGAGCACAGGTGAAGGCAGTGTACCTGTGTGACTAGAAGGGGGAGAGTCTGGCTCCACCTATCCCAGACCCCATTTAAGGGCTGACCACCCCTAGGGAATAATATCTCGTTGGAGATCCCTCTCCTGTGGAGTTATCAGTGATCCTTGACAATCTGCAAAATGTAAGCCTCTTTTATTTCTTTACTTTTTTTTTTTTTTTTTTTTTTTTTTTTTTTTAACCGGTTGTCTGTTTACCATGCTGATAAGCCTAGCAAAATATACTATCTTCCTCACTATCTTCTGTGAATAGTATTCTTTTGGGATTTGCCATGTAATGTTTTCAAAGTGGATTTGGTGTTTTGCCAGGACTATAGGTGGAACAAACATGTTTTCTAATAGGCTGAGCAAAGGTATAATTTCACCACACTGCAACACTGCCTGTTGCTTCGAGATTAAATATGACCAGAGTTGTCATTTGAGCATCTTAAAAGCGATTGAAAAGCAGACAGATAGACAGACAGATACTTGTTTGGCAAGTTCAAGTATTGTTATTGTGTATAGAACTTTAATGGGATAGTGTGTTTAGGACATCCCATAATAGAAAACATTAGAGAGACATACACTGAACAAAACATAGAACACCTTCCAACAACCATGTTTTGAATGGAACTCCTGGACTGGTGTTACAGTAAACATCTCTCTGACACTAAAAAGCATCAATAACAGAATGGGTTTCTTTTGGTGACCACATCTGACAGATATGAGATGGGTCCCTAGGTTGATTTCCAAGTTTATTACGAAGTTGGAAACACCATAGCGGAGTTACATGCAAATCATAATCAGTTTGATAAAAAGGGGTAGAAGAAGGGATCAAAAGGAGTGGCATTACTGTGCAGGGAGTAGCCAGTAAGCCAGCAAAACCTGTGAAAACTCAAACCCAAGTGTGAAGTTTAACAGACCAAAAGACAACACCCACACCCACAACGACCTGAAACATGATACTATGCAACCAAAACACACAGCGTAATCAAGAGGTGTATTCAGTGTTCTAGTATGATCACATCTTCAATATTTGTCCCAGAACACAAATGATTAAAGTCAGTTGTCTGCCTTTCTGTGTTCAGTCAAGGTACAAAGAGGGTCTTCTGCAAAACAAAACAGGACATAGGCCTGCCCGTTTGGGGCTTGTTAATATGGTTCAAATGAGGGAATAATCCGATGACTGGTACTTTTACATTCCTTTTCCCAGGCATCCTTAGCCTTCTTAGCGTATTTAACAGGTCGTTTCCTTTCGTTGTAAGTTTCCTAATGTACATCCACCCTCCTTCCCCCCCCGCCCACTTGAGAGGGGTGAGGGAATCAGTTTTCCTGCGGTCTTTGTGCCCGTGCTGATTCCAAAGTTGGGGGCCCTCGGAGGTGGAGTGTCACTTCTTTTGGACTTTTGTTCTGGCCACCCACTAACTCTTCTAACCTGTCTGTAGATAAACCATCCATTAATTCTCGCGGAATGCCCTTCTGTCGGCCCAGAGTCAAAAAACTGTTACGTTTATGATCTATATTTTGCCCACTTGCTTTCACTGAAAGTGAGACCCTTTTAAATCTGTTGCTCTCCCGATTAGATAGGGGAGGGGCCAGATTGGCCACTGTGCACCTTACTCCCTTTGTCTCAAATTTACTGTTGGAAGAAGTCACTGGTCCATATTTTCTCCCACAGTTAATTAATTCTTGGGCAACCTCCCCCCCACGTCCATGCTTTGTACCCTGACTGCAAGTGGTCAGGGGTTGCAGCTCCTTCTAATGCTGCCTGAATTCTTCCTCCGTGAGGCATAGCCTGTATTTTTCTTTGCAGTTGTATACCTATAGGTTTCAACAATTCTGGAAGCCCCCTGATAAGAGGGGTCATTCTCTCAGGATCAACAGGCATCATCATAGGGGATTCATGGTGTGGCTGCAGCTTTCTATCATACATCATTTGCAGACAAGCAGCCTTTTGAACGCTTTCCACTAATTGATCAACAGTCCCAGTAATGGCAAGGGGGTCTCCCCTTTCTAGAGGGTTAAGACCACCTGCCCAGTAGGCAGCTCTCTGTGTTAGGGACCAGGGAGCACGATTGTTGCCAATAGTTAAAAATACTCCTGGTCCCCAATAACCTTCAGCCTCCTTTTCAGTTAACAGTATTTGGTCTCCACCACTGAGGCTAACTCTCCATACAAACTCCGTTTCTGATTCTTTTGGAGAGCGGCTAAAATCTCTTTTCAGTTTAGCTAGTTCAGTGGCTGAAAAGGGAATTTCCTTAACATTCATTTGAGGGTCTAGATCCTCACTGTTATCAGAGTATATTCAGTTTTTATCAAAGGACGTATTGGAGCTGGACAGGACTCTAATTTGTCTAGCCTTGCCTTTATTCCTTCCAGTTCTTCTAGAGGATAGATTTTTTCTTGAGGCAAACTATGGGTAACAGTGTCACTGGTAACCTTACAGTTACCCTTTAGAGTCTCTAGTAAGAGGGCTGAATTATGTTTTTCATTTTCTAATTCCCTTTTGAGTTCCTCTATCTGTTTCTGTAGAGTTTTAACCAACTCTTGCAGTGACTCTCTGGTTCTCTGTTTTAAGCTGCTGGTCACGGAATTCTATGGCTGCAACTAGAGCAGAACCCAATGCTGCACAAATAAATGCCCTTCCTTTTCCAGCTTGGGTACGAGCATTCTTTTGCAGAACATTAATATGGTCTGAAACACTCTGCAGGTTTGCCATGCCCAGTCTACCCCCGTTAACGAGGGTCTGGCACCATGCTTTTCTAAAAGGTCAAATAACACATCTTCACCTTTCATTGTGACTGCACTGTCGCTCATTTCTCAATATGCAGATAGATCTACACGGAGAAAGACAGAGGGTACAGTATCCCAAATGAACTTTGGGAGTCAAACAAATGCAAATACTCAGATCATGTTTACTGAGAGGAACATGCAAAAGTCAAAGAAGATCCCGTCCTGGGCGGTTCCCAGAGCGCTCATAGAAAGATCCTGGGGCAGAGACACTGCAGACTCCTGTTGTGAAATGCTGTGTTACCTGGTGGTTGCGCAGGAACACATTGGAAGCAAGAATGTCCTTGTCTGCAGAGATCTAGGAAACTGTCATGGTTTTATGATTTTTGGTACTGGTATTCCACATCATAACATCATGTATTGCATTAAGAGTTGAGGAGCTGATGCTCCAGCCCCATGGATCATTGATAATTCCAGGTATACCTGCCTCAGAAGAGAAGAAGAACTACATTCCCCAGAGGACTTTGCGATGCTTTGTATTTTTACGTGTTTTCCGCTCAGAGGGAACAGATAAAAACCCTCAGCGGTCACGGGACACTCTCTTTCCTTCGGGATCGACTCAGCAGTGGGTGCTCGCTGCCGTATCGCCTTCAGCGTTAGCGTAAGGCCTTCGGTTTATCGGACACTCTCTCTTGCTCCTTTTATTTGATTCATTAGCCTCAATTCCAATTATATTGTATTATATTCTGTTATTTTGCTTTCTGATATCTTATTTAGTAAATTAGCTTTCCTCCTCAGATCGTTGCCGCTGTTTTGTTTCTAGGCCCATCTCCCTTTTCCCTTTTCCTTTTTTCCTTGCCCTTTCCTGGGGCGTGGGTCCGTGGGTCCCCCGCACCAATCGTCACGGAACCGGGCCGATCCAGCCCGGTAAACCGTTGACATTTTTGGCGCCCAACGTGGGGCTCGACGAGCTGCCTTAGCCGGGCAGAGACATACTCTTAGAGTGAATCTCTGTCTCTTGCTAGCAAGCTTATCTGTACTGCAGGTGCTGTACGGCATAACACGACCTTGAAGTCTGGGCGTACTGCCAGTTGTTCTGGGATATTTGTAAACTTTTTTTGGGTACTGCTAGCTTGTTTCAGTAAAGAAAAAAAAAAAAAAAATGCTCTCGTTTTTTAAACTGCTCTTAAAGGGGCTGCATTTCGTGGTTTCTTCCCTTGTAATGCTCAGAATATACTGGGACTTAATTAAGTTTGCCAGTCTGATCTATGCAGCTTGGTCTGTATATGATAAACTAAAAACACTGATGGAAATACCTACCTGGCTTTTGTATATGATGTGGCATTCAGTTCCGGGGGGAGCAACCCCAGGTGGAGTTGTTACGGAACTCATGATTTTTAAACCGGCTCCTGGCCTCTCCTTTGAATTCATTAGGCGTTTTCTGAATGCTCATCCAATGCTCGTAATGATTGTGGTGTCAGTCACCCTGAATGTACTCCTTATCGGTATCTATATTTATAATATTTTGAGAAAGACTTCCCCAGAGCCAGAGAACAGTGACTGGCAGGGAGTTTGGAGGGACTTAGGAGAGACTTTAGAGAAGTGGGCATCACCGGTGTCATGGGACTTTTCTCCTGAACACCTGCAAGACCCTGAGAACCTAAGCAGATATTTGAGACAGGGATGTTGCGGCTCAGACAGATCTGAGGAGGACCAAATTATTTGGGGTCTGGCTTATGCTTACCGAGCCTTATTCAATACTATTCCAGAGAGGCTTAGAGTTTTTGAAATAGAGCGAGAGAGTCTCCGAGCCGAAAGGGACAGTCTCCAAATTGAGAAAGACAGTCTTTTAGCTGACAATCAGACCCTCCAGACCGAGAGAGACACCCTCCAGTCTCAACTAGATGCTTTCCAGTCCAACATGGACGCCCTCCAGACCGAGAGAGACGCCCTCCAGACCGAAAGAGACACACTCCAATCCGAGAGAGACGCCCTCCAGTCTCAACATGATGCTCTCCAATCCAACATGGACACTCTCCAGTCTGAGCGAGATGCCCTCCAAACTGAGCGAGATGCTCTCCAATCCGAGAGAGGCACCCTCCAGTCTCAACATGATGCTCTCCAATCCAACATGGATGCCCTCCAATCCGAGAGAGACGCCCTCCAGTTTCAACATGATGCTCTCCAATCCAACATGGACGCTCTCCAGTCTGAGCGAGATGCCCTCCAAACTGAGCGAGATGCCCTCCAATCCAAACTCAATAGCCCTCAGTCTCAACAAGATGCCCTCCAATCTGAGCGAGATGCCCTCCAATCTGAATTAGATGCCCTCCAATCTGAGCGAGACTCCCTCAAAACTGAGCAAGATGCCTATCAATTTACATTACTCCGTTTCCAGAATGAACTAATCCATGTTCGAGCTCAACAAGTCAGGCTCCAAGGTGAACTAAATTTCGTCACAGCTGAGCGAGACGGACTTCGAGCCGAGCTAGAGAAGATGATCATTAATTCTAACCAATATGATCAACCACAGGTGACACCAGAATTGATGTCAGTTGCCCCTGTAAGAGGGCGGAAAATGAAAACAGTCTCGACGCCCTTAACAGAGAAGAAAGAGGAGGAGCTGAGAGTGGAAGAAGCAGACTCTGAAAGGGAAGAGGACAAAGTAGAGGAATCAGACGCTGCAAGAGAAGAGGAGAAAATAGGTCCAGAGAGGTTGTTTAAAACTTCAGACTTTCCATTAGGAGGGCTGAGACACCCCACAAGATTACGGTCACCAACACCTAGGAGGGCAATAAGTCCTGATAGAGTAGAAGATGAAAGAGAGGTTATTACCGATATTACTCGACCTATGAAAATGAATGAAATTCGAAGTTTGAGAAAAGACTTTACACGCCACGTAAATGAACCTATTGTCACCTGGTTACTACGCTGTTGGGACAGTGGGGCCAACAGTGTATGGCTAGATGGTAACGAAGCTCGCCAATTGGGTAGCATTGCCAGGGACTCTGCCATTGACAGAGGCATTAGTACATGCCACAATAGACCCTTCACTCTCTGGAAGCGGATGCTGATATCCGTGAAAGAAAAATACCCCTTCAGAGATGATCTGTTGCCTGAGAAAAAGAAATGGTCTGATATGGAAAAAGGCATAAATTATTTGAGAGAATATGCTGTAGTGGAAATGTTACATGACCCTGCATTCATTCACGATGAACCAGACCAAGAGCATGATCCTGAGAGAATCAGATGTACACCAGTTATGTGGCGTATATTCACAAGGACTGCACCAGACAGGTATGCCAGTACATTAGCAGCAATGTATGGCAGAAGACAAAGAAGACCCCTTATAAATGACCTGATTAACAGACTTCAAGACATTGAGTTACATTTAACTCCTCTACGAGCTTACGTTTCAGCCTTTGCAAAGGTAACCGAAAGACTGAACAAAATAGAGAGCAATCAAGAAGATATAATGGACGAACTGGTTACACTTAATTCTGATGAAATTGATGGATCTGATGAGAACGAGGATTCCCAAAACAGCAACATCTCAGCTATCAAAAGAGGACGTTCTCCTGCTCGAAGAAGTGTCAGCAGTAAAACTATATCACGCACTGCATCCTGGGGCGTGGGTCCGTGGGTCCCCCGCACCAATCGTCACGGAACCGGGCCGATCCAGCCCGGTAAACCGTTGACAGAAACCCAATATCCCAGTGTTAGCATTGGAAGGCTGTGGAGCTGGAGAGGAGACTGAAATTTGGTTTTTGTATTTACCAGGGGCACCAGAGTCCTTAATTAGTCGAGACTGGTTGGAGCAATTAGACGGAAAAATAAAAGTTTAGAAATGGGGTCTTTCATAGACAGGACATGTGTGTGGAAGACTAGAGAGTGCTGAGCCAGTTTTAATGATGAATCTTTGGGAAAATAAAAATAAAGAGAGGGAGGCTAGGGAAAGGCAAAAGACAAGGAAGGAACTGGAGGGAACAGAGAGGAAATGGAGAAAGCAAAGGCAAGAAAGGACAAGGAGTAGAGACAGGAAATAATTGGTGATGATCATAGTGCAGGGAACTGAAAGAGGGATGATGAAAAAATAGGAGCCGCCCAGGTAGGGAGGGGGTGGTGACACAATTGTTTCTATTTCCAGTCCTCATCTATCTTGGCTGGTGCAAACTGCAACCATCACAACAGTCTGAATACACTTTCATCTAAATACACTTTATGATGGAAAATTGTCCCTCCTCACATCGCTACGTAATGGTGTCTGCCAAATCCCTCAAGGCATGGTTGTACACCAAATTCCTACAGGAAAAGTCATAACCATTTTCTCCCAACAAAATGGGGGAACATTTGTTGCTTCTTGTGAGGCAAAACCATTGAGGCAGAAAATAAAATTCAGTTATGTTTCCAGTATAGAATTACTGAGGGAAAACAAGACTGTTCACCCACAAAAGCTGAAATGGAAAGCTATGGATGTATCTCATATGCATTCTTTTTGCTAAACTAATATATCGGTTCTTGAACTAATGTATTGATCCCTATTGCTAAGAAAACACAGCCCCTGTCCTTTCCTCCCTCCCTGCCCCCTCCCTCCCTCTCCTCCCCCTGTCCCCCGGGAGCAGATGTGAGCTGAGAATGAGCAGTGAAAGTGCCCGAGGCCTGGCAGCCGGCTCGGGGCGTGCTCGCTGTGGCACCTGAGCCTGTGCTGAAGCAGCCAGAGCCTGGCTGGAAGCCATCCGGGCAGCACCGCGGTGGCAGGAGGTGCACCAAGGCCGTCCTGCGGCCAGCTCCGGGCTGAGGGCACTCGGCATCCTGTGCTCTGCGCGACTCCAAGGAGCCCGGTTGCCTGCAACAGAGCTGGGAGCAGCCTGCTCTGCACCCAAGGTAGGTCCCCTTCGTGGTTCGTGCAGAGGAGCACACGCTGCCAGCAGCACCGGGTGGGACCCTGGTCCCGGCTCCATGTGCTGCCCGGCACGGCAGCTTTGCTGGGCCAGGTGGGCTGCAACGACAGCAGGAACACTTTGCCGGCGTGTTGCAGCCCGGGTTGGGCAGAGAGGGGCACACGAAGGGCTTGGAGCTGGGACAGGGAGGAAGTGAGCACAGGAGGTCAGCGTGCTCTGCTGCCCGCTTGTACCTCTGTGATACAGCGCAGCTGGGACTGCAGTTCTCCCTCTGGACCGCACAAGAAGACCATGCTGTGCAGCTCTGCATGCGTGGATTCCTGTAAGATTCAACATACCTGGTGCATTCTTTTTTGGATCTTAATGGAAAGCCTCTAATAAGCAGGGAATTGCCACTGTGTCAGCCCCTCCCTGAAGTACAGGGGACTGGGTGGTCATTGCTGAGCGAACGTGTCCCAAGGGTTTTGTTCCGGCTGTCCCGGCAGCTGCAGATGCCTTTAGCACACAGCAGTGGGCCCCAAGCACGTTGTCAGTGGAGCACGCTTTCATTTCAGATCTTCCACCTCGTGCCGTAGTGACTTGCGGAAACAAACTCTATAACCCAGAGTGAGGTGATAAGGCAGGTAAGGTTATTCAGCACTGTGCTCACATGCCGGGTGCAAGGGGGATACCATGTTAGAGACTATTATTTTATCCCATTGCCTCAAAGTCTGCTGATGAACATGTCCAATCTTGTCCAAGCTACTCCTGGGGAAGGGTTGTGAAAGCCTTTGTCTAAGGGACAAGCAGATGGGCATGTCCTGGTGCAGGGAAAGAGAGACAAGCTGCCAATTAACACCCTTTTGTGTGGTACTCATCTCCGTGAGGAGATAGACAACTGAGGAGACTCTTGCATGGCACGCTAGAATGGGAGCTTTCACATAGGCAAGAAAAATGGAGGATAAAAAGAGGGATCGACCATGATAAGAATGTTCATGGTCAGTACAGGAGCTGAAATGTTTCCCATGATTTTACCTTCTTTCAGGAATGCTACAGTCAGATGGAAGGTAACTGCAGGGGGATGATCATGAACAGTGTCTCTGGGAATGGCCAGGGCTAATGCTTATTCCTTTATTTATTTAATTTGACCAAGATTTATTAAACCACTTTCAGATATTTGATTGCAAATTTAGGTTCTGTTCCCTGTTTATGTCTATTTCTGTTCTCCTTTCCTTCATATGCAGTTTCAAAACCTGGCATTTTGCGCGTAACACCTCTCCCCTTACTTCCTTGTGTGGCCCTCATGACTTTGTCAATTAGTCACAGATGGATCCCAATACAATATACGATCCAAAGCTACCGGGAAGGAGCACTGTATTTATTGATAGACAAAACATTTGCAGTACTGATTTAACAGTGTCTTAACAAGATTGCATTACACACACAACTACCGGAGCCCCTCCCACCGAGTCATGAGGCTCACAGTGGTCCCCCGGTCTATGTAAACTCCAGAACCCACAGAAATAAGGAGCCTTTATGGACCTGGATCCAGTTCTGGTCCCAGACTTGTTCACGGCTTTGTGTGTAAAGAATCATATGAGCTCAGTCTCAGACATAACCTTAGGGAAGGACACAAAGCTCCAAACTAAGCGTGAGTCTCTTACAGCAGATCAGGATCTGCAAGGTGTCTGGACAAAAGGGGGTGAAGGATCTCTGCTAAGGTGTGACCTCGACCTGCTCTCTGTTTTGGGATGACTGTCTCCTTGTCGTGCTTTGCCTTTAGTCCCCCACTGTTCAACTCTCAGCTGTCAGTTCTTTCAGCCCCTCAGACTGTGATAGCTTTGTGATGATTATTGTCATTTAGCCAGAGTGCTATGAGTGCTGTTGCTCATTGCCTTTCTGTGCAGGGTATGGTGTGCCACCCCCCAGGCAGTGCCGTGCAGATGATTTGGTGTGGGCAGGGGTTGGACAGGGACTACTGCATTCAGTCACAGCTGTGCTGACATTTCCCTTGTCCTTGCAGGCTCCAGTTCAACTTCTGCCTTCCTCCCGTGATCATCCCAGCCTGTAGGAGAGCAGCAATGGCCTCAGCACATCCATCTCAGGTAGGGGATGGGAAAAGCGGGCAGGAGAGGCCAAGGGGTGAGGGATGTGAATGCAGGGGGAGAGGGAGGTGCTCTCAGGCAGCATGTGTGTGCTGGGGACAGAGAAGTGGCTGGGACTGGAGTTCCACTCCTCTGTGAGCTGCTTCCCTGGGCCTTGGCTGTTCCCAGCAAGGAGCCTCTCTGTGCTTGCAGGAGCCCGTGAGCTTTGAGGAGGTGGCCGTGTATTTCAGCAGGGAGGAGTGGGCGCTGCTGGACCCTGCACAGCGAGCACTCTACCGGGACGTGATGCTGGAGACGTACGAGTGCGTGGCCTCACTGGGTGAGGGCTTTGCTGCCTTTCCTCCTCTTTTGGGCCCATTTGGTTGTGTAGAATGTGCCTCTGCATACATGGCCCAGAGTAATCCTCATGCAGTTCCTTCTTGACAAACTCCACAGTAGCAACAAGAAATGTAATACAGAGAAGCATGAAGGGCTCATTGTGCTCAGCACTTTGTTAAATGTCCTGGAGTCATTGCTGGCCAGCAGGCATCAGCCAGGAGCGGAAGGACCATCTCCCTGCAGTCAGCTCCTTTTCTTTTAAAGGAAATATCTTCGCATGTTTGCAGAGATGGAAAAGAAATCTTTGCTCTAAAGGCACTGCTGTGTTTCGTGCCAGTGTCATTCAGTCCCTAGTTGATATTTCACTGTGGGGAGGAACATTGCGCAAATTTCCTGGACAAGCAGCTGTGCCAGAATGATGGAAAAGCTCTCATTTCTCCAATTTCAATTGTTGCAGCTCCACTTCCCGCCCCCAAACCCATGGTGATCTCCCTGCTTGAAGAAGGAGAAGAGACCTGGATCCCAGATGTGGGTAGCCCTGAGGCCGTGGCAGGAGATGTCAGCCCAGGTGAGGTGGTGGAGTGAAGGAGGAAATTGAGGCATATAAGACATCTCTGGGGTAGGAGTATTTGGGGCACCGTGTGCTATTTCTGGTTTTCTTTTGTCATCCAGCAGGTGCTGGGATAAGAAGTCCAAGGAAGTGTCTGCAGGAAGGTGGTTTGGTCAAAACTCAGATTGGCAGCTTCTCCATGGAAGAAATCAGAAGGGATGTGCATGTGGATCAGGAGCAAGGTCAAGGCGAGCACATCAAGACACAAGAGGGAAAGCATCTGTTAAAGGCATCAGGGAACCCACAGGACTTCAGTACAGGTCAAAGGCAGCATGAAGACGCCAGGAGTAAGGATGTGTGCCAGAGGAAACAGCAGAATCCATGCCCTGAGGGTGAGAAAAGCTTTCAAATAGATTCCAGAGATGTTAAGCACCAGTTTGTGCACTCAATAAAGAGCCTGTACAAGTGCTCTGAGTGTGGGAAGATGTTCAAATGGAGATCTCATCTCTTCTTGCACCAGCGCATGCACACAGGAGAGAGACCATATAAATGCTCTGAGTGTGGTAAGAGCTTCATATGGAGTTCTGATTTAAAATTGCACAGCCGCATCCATACAGGAGAGAAACCATATAGGTGCTCTGAGTGTGGGAAAAGCTTCAGAAGTAGTTCTTATTTGAAAGTGCACCAGCGCAACCACACAACAGAGAGACCCTATAAGTGCTCTGAATGTAAGAAGAGCTTCAAAAGCAGTTCTCATTTGAATCTGCACCAGCGCAGCCATACAGGAGAGAGATCATATAAGTGCTCAGGGTGTGGGAAGAGCTTCAAATGGAGTTCTGATTTAAAGGTGCATGGACGCATCCATACAGGAGAGAAGCCATACAAGTGCTCTGAGTGTGGGAAGAGCTTCAAAAGCAGTTCTGAACTGAAGCAGCACCAGCGCTGCCACAAAGGAGAGAGACCACATACGTGCTCGGAGTGTGGGAAGAGCTTTAGAAGAAGTTCTCATCTCAAATGCCACGAGAATATCCACACCACTGACAGACTGTAGAAGCACCTTCTGAATATGAGAACCTTCAGAAGCAGTTCCAGCCACGTTTCCTACCAGCACATGCACACTGCAGACAGAGCCTGCAATGCCCCAGACATGGAATAGCTTCAACCAGAGCCACAGCCTGGTTTCCCACTGTGGCTGTGTGTGGTGATGAACCACATAGTTCCCTTGCACGAAATGCAGGAAGATCTCCAATCACTGCACCAACCTGATCGAGTAGAAAGGGATCCACTCAGGGCAGGGGCCACAGAAATGCCAGTACTGCAGGAAGAGCTTCATCCAGAGCTCTGTCCACACTGAATGTTGCCCAGTGCTCGTGAGGGGAATGCCCTGCAAGCGTCTGTGCTGCAGGAAGAATTTCTCTCAGGGCTGACTTCTCATTTCTCATGGGAATGCTCCATTTGCAGGAAGAGTTTACAAGGGCGATGGCTTTGCTGGAACCCTCTACGGAAGGGAATTATCCCAGGAGTTTCAGATCGCCTTTCCTTGCTAAGGAAATATATTCTCTCACCATGTCTGCTTCTCTCCTCTCCTCTTCCTGCAATCAGAATTTTGAAACCATCTTCAAAGGAACATCAGCTGTGTCTGGTTTCTATGTGTGTCTGTGTGCATGTGCTGCTCTTAAAAGTTTCTGAGTGCACTGATGAATGAAATACAAGGGTCAGGAAAGCAGTAACGTGGCTTGTGGAAGTTTTCTGAAAATAACCTGTAGTTGAAGGGGAAGGGGGTGAATAAAGTAGGAGAGTTGTTCTGGAGCTTTTGTCACTGTAGTCTTGCTTTTTGTTCTAAAAATAAAAGACCACTTGTGGATTGAGGAATGGTACAAGGAAGTTTGATTTTGCTGATGTCCCCAGTCCACTGCTTTCATCACAGGGAAGCATTTCTTTCACGCAAGCAATGTCATTCTTTCTCACAGTGCTGCACACTGCTTCTACTCCTCTTCCAAAAAAGTTTATTCAGGAGCTTAAAGCAGCTGTGAGACACCAAGCTTTGCTTGGCTCCACTAGATCTAATAAAAGTGGAGCTTGTTTCTCCTAAGTGCAGCATCCCATGTCTCAGGAGGTGGTGGGAGCAGAAGGCAGTGCAAACCCACAGGGTGCACAAGCAGCTTATCCCCGCAGCACAGAGGTTTCAGAGTGCTCTCCAGTGCATGCTTGCCTCTTTTCTGAGCTTGAAGGTCTTTGCCTTGACTTTCGGAAACTGTCCACAAGATCTCCTGAAGAACGGCCACCACATATGCCTGGCTCAGCTCAAGCTCCTCAGGTCAGTTTGCAGGAAGCGGAGGTTGATTTTGGTGAGCTGGTGAAGCCAGCAGGACCCTGCCCATGTCCTCTGGAGCTGTGAGTTTCTCTGTAGGATCCCTGAGTCCCCCCAGCAAGCTGCAAGGAGATGATTCTTGCAGTGCTGCAAAGCGCTGCTTCCTCCATCTCAAGGAGCAGAGGCCTGGTGTGGTGTAGGAGAGGTAAAGCAGGGCCCTGAGGCCTGTATTTTTCAATACAATCAGAAAGGGAAATGCCTGGGGAGGAAGCAAGCAGCTGGGAGGCTTAAGAATCCCCAGCAACAGGAGAAAGTTGCTGAGGCAAGAGGTGGGATGATTTACATTTCAGCTGCATTCAATTAATTGCTGACCTACAGCATTGCTCATGTGTTTCCCCATTCCTTTCAGGATTCACCAAGAAGTGTACTATTTTGTGTTTTCATTTTTTTTGTGCCATTATTTCTTCCCAGGTGCAGGACTCTACACTTGCTCTTGTTGAACCTCACCACATTCCACTCTGCCCAACTCCGCACTCTGTCCAGGCCTTACAGAATGGTGGCACAGCTTTCTGCTATGGCAGCCACTCCTCCCAGCTTTGTACTTTCTGACGGTGCCCTCTGTGCCTATATGCAGGTCACTGATGAAGATGCTGAAGAAGAGCAGACGCAGCACCAACCTCTAAGGAACACCACCAGCTAAACACCTCCAACTAGACTCTGCCCCGCTGATGACAACCGTGTGAGCTCTGCCACTCAGCCAGTTCTCAATCCACCTCACTCTCCATTCATCTATCCCATGCTTCCTGGGGCCTCATTACAAGGATGCTGTGGGAGACAGTGTGAAAAGCCTTTGCTGAAGTCCAGGTACAGAACATCCACAAATCTCTATCCATATGCCCAACAACTGATAACTAGGTAGAAGTCCACCACGATGGTCAAGCATGATTTCCACTTTTGGATACCGTGCTGACCACTCCCGAGGACCTTCTTCTCTTCCAATTGCTTGGAGATGACATCCATAACAAGTTGTTCCGTCACCTTTCCAGGGACAGAGGCAAGGCTGACCAGCCTGTATTTTCATGGCTTCTCCTTCTTGCCCATTTTGAAGACTGGTGTTCCACTGGCTATCCTCCAGTCTTCAAGCACCTCTCCCGTTCTCCAAGATCTTTCAAAGATGAGAGAGCGTGGTTTGGTAGTCACTTCTGCCAGCTCCCCCAGCACTTCTCTTTCATCTTCCAACACACTGCTGTAATGTAGATACTGGAAATTCTTCCTTGAGAGGCTGCTGTGCCATGACATCTGGAGTTTAAGAGACATTTGGATAATGCCGTACATAATGTCCTCTAACTTTTGGTTAGTCCTGAAATAGTCAGGATGTTGGTCTAGATGATCTCTGAGACTCACTTCCAACTGTAACATATACATATATATTTAATATGGTTGGAAAATCTACATTTATACCAAACGTAAATGTCATTATTTTGCAGCTATGTGAATATGTCTAATGGAAAATTAATCATGAGAACTCATAGACAACCCTCAATACTTTTTTATAAAGGAGGAGTTATTTATTACAAAACTTTTACACGGAGATTTTCTTCTACATCCGTTTTGATTATTGCCTATCATCTTGACCCAGGATTTGATTCAGTTACCAACAAAGAGGTGGCTGCTGCCTTCACTATGCTCTGGTGTATCTCATGCCCCTGTGTGGGATTGGGGACTATGACCCAGGACGTATGGGAGCCCACCTGTAGCAAGACACTGTTGACAGACAAAGCAGGTCAAGGCAACTGAGCGTAGATAAATGATTTCTCTCTGTTGACGAGAAAAGATATTTGGGCAAGCACACAGTAGGTGCCCAATGTCAGATGAGATCACCGTCAAGACTTTTGGTTATGAAGATAAGTAAAACTTTAAATTCTTTATTGTCTGATCAGTTATCCTAGAGAAGGGTTTCAATTTCCTGCATACAATCAAGTAAAAATATAGATATATATTTTTTCCATCATTCATCATAATTGTAGTGACAGAAGTCATATAAAAGCTACAATTACCTCAGACACACCAAAAGTCATTCCTTGGGAGAAATAAGAGTACAACACACCCCTGTCATTCTTCCGTATATCAATCAAACTGTTCATGAAGTGTCATGCCAAACTCAACACCCCGAGGTTCAGCTGTGTAAGAGTGCTGACAGAACATTTTGAAGTCCCTGGAGGAGCTTTTGCAGGTTGAATGCCCAGCAGCACACTCATCTTCAAAGTTAAGAACCATAGAAACAAATTCTGAATTTAACAGGAAGGTACAAAAAGAGAGCAAACATTACAGAAGAGGGACTTTTTTTGTGAACTGCACCCAACTTCTGAATTCTGTTTAGACAGGTCTGGAACACCAGGAAAAAACAATGTCTTGGTGTCACTGTAAAACTTATCCAGTGAAAAAAACAAACAGAAGACAAAAAACAAATATCTGGTGGGAATTTTTCCAGAAGAAATCTCCCACATACAGTTTCAAGGAGGAAAGCAAGTATGAGTGTGTTCAACGTTGGGCCCTTCACTGCAAGAAAGACATCAAGGCGCTGGAATGTCAAGGGCAACAAAGCTGGTGAGGGGTCTTGAGCACAGGCCTTACGAGGAGTAGTTGAGGGAGCTGGGATTGTTAAGTCTGGAGAAGAGGAGGCTCAGGGGAGACCTTATTGCTCTCTATAACTACCTGAAGGGAGGCCGTGGTGAGCTGGGGTTCAGCCTTCTGTCATGTAACTAGTGATAGGATGAAAGGGAATGGCTTCAAATTACACCAGGGGCGACTCAGACCAGACATAGGAAACAGTTCTCCAAAAGAGTGCTCAGGCACTGGAATGGGCTGCCCGGGGAGGTGGAGGAGTCGCTGACCCTGGAGGTGTTCAAGGAACATTTAGATGCTGTCTTGAGGGACATGGTTTAGTGAGAACTGCTGGTGATAGGTGGAACTGAACGGCCACGTTCCTGAACTGCAGATCCTGAACATTTGAGCAAGCCTTTTAAAAACCTGAAGTCAGAAGCACAGCCCAAGTATGTGAGGGTGTTAGCGGGCCCTGCCAAGAGCCGTCACTGAAGAGATCATAGAGGGCATGAAGTGAGGTGTTTGTTTGTGAGGGCTGGTGAAGCAGGAAATGGCATGCATTAGACAGAGGCAAAATCAAATGTGGAGGTGGCTCTGAAAGCTCTTGATGCATTTCATTCAGCAGGATGGCCTTGCACTGGCCCTGCACTCCTGCATGTCTCACAAACCCTTCCTTCTTCCATTGTAGTGATTAATTCGAGGTGGCATTGTTGGACATGGAAGGATGGGATTCATCTCATATATATGCAATAGACTGAGTCTGCTCACAAGGAGCTAATGGCAGAGTGGCAACATATTTTTAGCAACCTTGAGTTGGTTTAGATGCCTCCAAGGAACTTCACTTGCCTCAGCATCATCAGGATCTGTGAAAGACAGAAACTGTTTTCCTTTCTTTTGTCTCAAAGCTGGCTTCGTAAGGCCTTTTCTGGTGACAAGGCTCTGACTGATAACTGCTGGTTATCCAGATGGGTGTTCTGGTGCCTCATTGTCTCTGTTTATGCTTGTAAAGATAAGCAGAAATAGGGGCACATTGTCTTTTCTGGGGGGTACGGCTTGGAGAACCTGACCACCACAAAAAGACAACAATGCTCCTGCATGGCAATGAAGGAAACATCCGCTGCTGGCTTATCTGTTAGGCCAGACATGTCACACAAACCAAGAGAAAAGGAAAAAACTCCTGAGAAATGGGGATAAAATGCCTTCACTGAACCAAGGGTTTGAGGAGAAGAGAAGAATTCCTGGAGAAGAACTCCCAAAGAAAAATCTTTGAGGAGAACTCCCAGAGACGGCCCCTGAGGCCTGCTTGCTGCCATCTCCCATCCCCCGTGGTGACCAGAAGAGTTCCTGAGACTATGAACCTTGTTGGGCACACGGTGGTGATTCTATCTCACTTGCTTTCTATCAAGACTCCTTGCTTTTTATCCCTTTTCTATCGCTCACCTTCCCTTCCCCATATCCCTAAGCAACCAGTAATTGTAATAAACTGGTTGGGCTAACATGTGACCCGTTGTGTCTTAATCTCGCCATCGGGTATACACATAATCAAAGAACCTTGTCTCCCTCCTTTATATTGGAGCATGACAGGATCATTATCTCTTCCTACGCAAAAGAGTGGAGATGTGTAGTGAAGGAAACTTCATGTAAGTTCCTACTACCTTTGAAAAGAGGAAAGACTTCTGCACCTCTGTCTTGCGCACAGTTGTGTTATCCATTTTTTGAAGCACAGCAATCTTTCTGACTTCTGGATTCAGTGACTGAGACCTGCACTTGTCTCTGAGTTTCCTCATAGCTACAGTGATCTGCTTACTGAATCCTTTGTATGTATACTCATAGTCATCCCTCATACTCTAGCCCACTTATAGGTCACATTCATTCCTTGACGGCATGAGGAATCATAGGCCCACTGAGGTAAAAATAACTCTCCTTTGTTCTGCCAATCCATGTCTATTTGAGCCACATCAATTTTGGCAGCTCGATCTACGTGATGGTTATTTTTCTGTTTTCAGCAGCTCAACTCTTGGCCACATGAGCAACTACGTGACTGTTAACCGTTTACTAACTGGTTCCAAATTTCTTGCTTTCAGGCCAGTCCATGATCACTTCTAGGATTCCTGTCTGGCTGAGGTTCTCCATCTGAGCTCAATGTGTAATCAGCGCAATCCACTTACGCCAAGTGGCATCGGTAGCATGATGGGTGGAGGGAACCTTTCCTATGAACATCCAGTTCAGCACTGGCAATTGAGGTGCCAGGAGGAGCTGTGTCTCAGTACCAATTACTTCAGAAGCAGCCCGAACTCCCTCGTATGCTGCCAAAATCTCCTTCTCAGTTGGAGTGTAGCACTCCTCCAAACCCCTGTACACTCTGCTCCAAAATCCCAGGGGTCGGCCTCGGGTCTCCCCAGAGGCTCTTTGCCACAGACTCCAAGTGGGACCTTTCTCTCCAGCAGCAGTGTAGAGGATGTTCTTTACGTCCTGTCCCATCCGTACTGATCCCAGGGCCACAGCACGGGACACCTCCTGCTTAATTTGCTCAAAGGCCTTCTGCTGTTCAGGACCCCACACAAAATCATTCTTCTTCCGCATCACCTGATAAAGTGGGGCTCACCATGAGGCTGTAGTTTGGAACATGCATTCTCCAAAAGCCCACTACACCCAGAAAAGACTGCGTCTCTTTCTTCTTAGCGGGTGGAGACATACTGGTGATTTTGTCGACCACATCTCCTGGGATGTGATGACGTCCATCTTGACACTTTCTACCTAGGAAGTGGATTTCTTGTGCAGGCCCTTTCACTTTGCTTTGCTTGATAGCAAAGCCATCTCATAGGAGAATTTAGATAATCTGCTCTCCTTTTTCCAAAACTTCCTCTGCTGTATCGCCCCACACAACAATGTCATCCATGTACTGCAGATGCTCGGGAGCACCGCCCTGTTCCAATGCAGTCTGGATCAACCCATGGCAAATGGTTGGGCTGTGACTCCACCCCTGGGGCAAACGGTTCCAGGTACTGAACGACCCTCCAGGTGAAGGCAAACTGCGGCCTGCATTCTGTGGCTAAGGGAATTGAAAAGAAGGCATTAGCAATGTTAGTGGTGGCATACCACTTGGCTGCTTTTGACTCCAGTTCATACTGGAGTTGAAGCATGTCCGGCACAGCAGCACTCAGTGGGGGTGTGACTTCATTCAGGCCACGGTCATCTACCGTCAGCCTCCATTCTCCACTGGCTTTACGCACTGGCCACCTATGGCTGCTAAACGGTGAGTGGGTTTTGCTGATCACTCCCTGGCTCTCTAGCTGACAAATCAGTTTATGAATGGGGAGCAAGGAATCCCCGTTGGTGCGGTGCTGCCGTCTGTGCACTGTTTTAGTAGCAATCGGGACCTGTTGCTCCTCCACTTGTAGCAACCCCACAACAGACGGATCTTCTGACAGGCCAGGATAAGCAGACAGCTGCTCAATGTTATCTATGTCCACAGCAGCCCATCGATACCCCTTGCGATCCTTAAAATATCCCCTTCTGAGGTAATCAATACCAAGTATACATGGAGCCCCTGGGCCAGTCGCAATATGATGATTTTGCGAATCTTTACCAGTGAGACTTATTTCAGCCTCCAGCTTGGTCAACTCTTGGGAACACCCAGTCACCCCAGAAATCCCTTCTGTGCTCATTTTGTGCCAACCCAGGTTGCAGGACCTTGCAATTGACTTTGCTGAATTTCATGAGGCTGGCATAGGCCCATCTCTCAAGGCTGTCCAGGTACCTTTGGATGGTACCCTCTTCCCTCTAGCATGTCAACTGCACCGCTCTTTTTGGTGTCATTCACAAATTGCTGAGGGTGCACTCTATCCCACAGCCAATGTCTCCTACAAAGATGTTAAGTAACACTGGTCCCAGCACTGATCCCTGAGGGACACCACTCATCACCGGACTCCATTTGGACACTGAGCCATTGACCACAACTCTCTGAGTGGAACTGTTCAGCCAATTCCATACCCAGGGATTGTTCTGTCCTTCAAATCAATTTCTCTCCAATTTGGTGACCAGGATGTCACGTGGCAGTGTGTCCAATGCTTTGGACAAGTCCATGTAGATGACATGAGCTGCTCTTCCTTTCTCCACTAAGGCCATAACTCCATCATAAAAGGCATGACATGTTTGTCAGGCATGACATGATCTTGGTGAAGCCGTGTTGGTTACCACAAATCACTCGGTCTTTATTTTCCATGTGCCTTAGATGGACCTTCAGGGGGATCTGCTCCATGATCTTGCCAGGCACAAAGGTGAGACTAAATGGCCTGTAGTTCCCTGGATTTTCTTTTTTAGCCTTTTTGGAAATGGGGGTTATGTTTCCCTTTCTACAGACAGTGGGAACTTCACCACACTCCTATGGCCTTTCAACTACGAAAGATAAGTAAGTCCAGGAGCTCCCTGTTCATTCACAGAGGCCTCCTGGCATCCTTGCCTGCCTTCCTCCATTGTGGCATGCACTGCTCCTGGGCTTGGAGGAGATGGTCCTTGAATACTGACAATTTTTCTTGGTCTGCTCTTCCCTCCAGGACTTTATACCATATCACCCTGCCAAGTAGTTCTCTGAAGAGGTCAGTGTCTGCTCTCCTGAAGTGCAGAGTCGTGAGCTTGCTGCATACCCATGTTGATGCAGTAAAGATCTTGAACTCCATCATTTTTTGGCCCTTAAGCTCCACATTACTCATCAGCCTCTCCTTGCTGGGAAGACATTGATGAGTTCCAGCATAGCACAGTGTCTCCTGGGTTCCTGCACCACCTGGAAGAAGAACTTATCATCAACTCATTCCAGGAAACTCTTGGATTGCTGGTGCCCTGCCTTGTTCTCCTTCCAACCAATATTGGTTTCGTTGAAGTCTTCCATGATGAGCAGTGTAAAGGAAATAAAGGCAGTGGCTAAGCTCTCATTTGACATACAGGTGCTATAAAAGGAGATCCTAGAGGAAAGGGGAATTAACTCACCCCTTCCAGCAACCGCTTGAGTTAAGGAATGCTACCACCTCTCATTCAAACTCTGGTGAGCTGGTAGTAAGAGAGCAAGGGAGGGGAGGGGGTTAACCTGTGCAGGCTCTGAGCATATAGGAACTCCCGGAAGCAGCACTGATAGGGAGAGAGAGAGAGAGAATGGGTGGATCTGGGCTCCTCCACTGCGGTCACTCAGGTGCTCATTTACTGGCAATCCCATTGCAACAGGTGATTGTAATGTTAAGGAAAGCCCTTGGTTTGTCTCTTGGAACAGAAAAGTTAAGCCATAGCTGCAGCCTCTGCAAGTGTGGTGCTGTAGACTGCCCAAGGCTCTCTCACGGTCAGTGGGATATGGGTGTGTAGTGTTCGGTGAGGGACAATGATACTACACCTTCTGGCCTCCCTACAGGGTTACAAGGAGGCCCTATCGACACAAGGACAACGTGTGCCCTTCTGAGCCTTGGCAGTACACACAACTGCTGTAGCAGTGGGTGTTTGTTGCAGCCGTCCGCCTTCAGCGTTAGCGTAAGGCCTTCGGTTTATCGGACATTCTTTCTCTTGCTCATTTGATCTGATTCATGAGCCTCCATCCCAATCATATTGTATTAAATTGTATTATTTTGCTTCCTGATAACTTATTTTGTAAATTAGCTCTCCTCCTCAGGTCGTTGCTGCTGTTTTGTTTTTAAACCCATCTCCCTTCTCCCTTTTCCCTCTCCTCCTTCCCCTTTCCTGGGGAGTGGGTCCGTGGGTCCCCCGCACCAGTCGTCACAGAACAGGGGCAAACCAGCCTGGTAAACCGTTTAAACCACCATCCAACCACCACAAGGAAAAAAACCTATTTTGTCATTTGAAATGCACCTGTTCCTTCTGACTGTGCACTGCAGTCATAGCTATGTAGGTACTCATATCCACTACAGAAGGTTTACCTTCCCCAAAGCACAAGGAAAGAAGGTACAGGGAGAGAGGAAAAAAAGTGATTTTTCCATCCCCTAATGCAGCTAGACATGGTGTGTGACAAAATATGGGGGGGTGAAATCAGCAGTTAATTTTTAATAATATTTCAGTGAGCAAAATGGAAAACAGACCTCACTGTGTTTCTTTGTTTGTTTGCTTTATCTAGGAAAGCAAAATCAGCATTTCTGAGAACACAGTGATATAAGATGAAAATAGACAATAGTGAGAACGCTTCTTGGGGAAATCTGAAAGGAGAGAGGAAACGCATGAGCAGTGCCATAGGATAGGAATTAATTGGATGCAGTTGAAAAATAAATCATCATTCCAGCTCTTGGTTGGGCTGCTATCTCATGTTGCTGGGGATTCCCAAGCCTCCCAGCTGCTTGCTTCTTCCCCACGCATTTTCCTTGGAGCTGTGTGTTCCTCCAACCCCCAGGGCCCTGCTCTACCTCTCCTGCAGCACACCAGGCCCCTGCTCCCTGAGATGGAGGAAGCAGCGCTCCTCCATACTGCAAGCATCATCTCCTTGTGGTTCGCAGGGAGTGCTCAGGGATCCTACAAAGAAACTCGCAGCTCCTGAGGACATGGGCAGGCTCCTGCCAGCTTCACCAGCTCACCAAAATCAACCTCCACTTCCTGCAAACTGCAGTCCAAGCACTGCAGCTTGAGAGGAGCCCAGCAAATGTGATGGCCCTTCTGCGCGAGTTCTTCCAGATGATTTCCAAGGTCACAGCAAAGACCTTCAAGCTCAGAAAAGAGGCAAGCATGCACTGGAGAGCACTCTGAAACCTCTGTGCTGCGGGGATAAGCTGCTTGTGCACCCTGTGGGTTTGCACTGCCTTCTGCTCCCACCACCTCCTGAGACATGGGATGCTGCACTTAGGAGAAACAAGCTCCACTTTTATTAGATTTAGTGGAGCCATGAAAAGTTTGGTGTCTCACAGCTGCACTGAGCTCCTGATTAAACCTTTTGGGAAGGGGAGTTGAAACAGTGTGCAGCACTGTGAAAAAGAATGACATTGCATGTGAGAAAGAAATGCCTCCCTGTGATGAAAGCAGTGGACTGGAGTCAGCACCAAAATCAAAGTTCCTTTTACCATTCCTCAATCCACAAATTGGTCTTTTATTTTTAGAACAAAAAGCAAGATGCATTGAGATTTGCTCCAGAACAACTCTCCTACTTTATTCACCCCCTTCCCCATCAACTACAGGTTATTTTCAGAAAAATTCCACAAGCCACGATACTGCTTTCCTGACCCTTCTATTTCATGTGTCACTGCACTCAGAAACTACTAATAGCAGCTCACCCAAACAGACACAGAGAACATCCGTACACAGCTGATTTTCCTTAGGAGATGGCATCCAAAAGCTGCTTGCAGGAAGAGCAGAGGAGAAAAGAAGGCATGGTGAGTGAATTTCTTTTGTTAGGAAGGAAAGACCATCTGAAACTCCTGGATAAAGTCACTTCTGCAGAGGGTTCCAGTGAAGGCATCTCCTTTGCAAACACTTCCTGTGGGGGGAGAAGCATCTGGGTCTCTCTCATGCTGAGTTCTCCAGCATTCTCAAGGTCTCTGCACTGGAGTCTTTCCAATGAGAAATGAGAAGTCAGCCCTGAGAGAAATTCTTCCTGCAGCACAGACGCTTGCAGGGCATTCCCCTCACGAGCACTGGGCAATATTCAGTGTGGACAGAGCTCTGGATGAAGCTCTTCCTGCGGTGCTGGAATTTCTGTGGTCCCTGCCCTGAGTGGATCCCTTTCTACTCAATCAGGTTGGAGCACTGGTTGGAGCTCAACCTGCATTTGAGACAAGGGAACTGTGCGGTTCATCACCACACACAGCCACAGTGGGTAACCAGGCTGTGGCTCTGGTTGAAGCTATTCCATGTCTGGGGCATTGCAGGCTCTGTCTGCAGTGTGCATGTGCTGGTAGGAAACGTGGCTGGAACTGCTTCTGGAGGTTCTCATATTCAGAAGGTGCTTCTACAGTCTGTCAGTGGTGTGGATATTCTTGTGGCATTTGAGATGAGAACTGCTTCTAAAGCTCTACTCACACTCAGAGAACTTGTATGGCTTCTCTCCTGTATGGATGCGTCTGTGCACTTTTAAAACAGAACTCCATCTGAACCACCTTCCATATTCAGTGCATTTATATGGTCTCTCTACTGTATGGCTGCACTGGTGCTGCTTCAAATCAGAACTGCTTTTGAAGCTCGTCCCACACTCAGAGCACTTATATGGTCTCTCTCCTGTGTGGCTGCGCTGGTACAAATTCAATTGAGAACTGCTTTTGAAGCTCTTCCCACACTCAGAGCACTTATAGGGTCTCTCTCCTGTATGGATGCGGCCGTGCACCTTTAAATCAGAACTCCATTTGAAGCTCTTCCCACACTCAGAGCACTTATATGGTCTCTCTCCTGTGTGCATGCGTTGGTGCAAGAAGAGAAGGGATCTCCATTTGAAGCTCTTCCCACACTCAGAGCACTTGTACAGGCTCTTTGTTGAGTGCGTGCACTGGTGCTTAACGACTCTGGAATCTATTTTAGAGCTTTTCTCACCCTCAGGGCATGGATTCTGCTTTTCCCTCTGGCACACATCCGTACTCCTGGGCTCTTCATGCTGCCTTTGACCTGTACTGAAGTCCAGTGGGTTCCCTGATGCCTTTAACAGATGCTTTCCCTGTTGTGTCTTGATGTGCTCGCCTTGACCTTGCTCCTGATCCACATGCACATCCCTTCTGATTTCTTCCATGGAGATGCTGCCACTCTGAGTTTTGACCACACCACCTTCCTGCAGACTCTTCCTTGGGTTTCTTATCCCAGCACCTGCTGGATGACAAAGGAAAACCAGAAATAGCACACGGTGGCCCAAATACTCCTCCCTCAGAGATCTCTTTTATGGCTTCGACTTCCTCTTTCCCTCCACTACCTCAACTGGGCTGACATCTCCTGCCATGGCCTCATGGCTCCCCACATCTGGGACCCAGGGCTCTTCTCCTTCTTCAAGCAGGGAGATCACCATGGGTTTGGGGGCTGGATGTGGAGCTACAACAATTGAAATTGGAGAAGTGAGAGTATTTCCATCATTCTGGCACAGCTGCTTGTCCAGCAACTTTGCTCAATGTCCCTCCCCACAGTGAAATACCATTAAGGGCCTGAATGACACTGGCATGAAACACAGCAGCTTCCTTTGGAGCAAAGATTGCTTTTCCATCTCTGACAACACGCAAAATTATTTTCTTTAAAAGAAAAGGAGCTGACTGCGGGGAGATGGCCCTTCCCCTCCTAGCTGATGCCTGCTGGCCAGCACTGACTGCCGGATGTTATCAATGTGCTGAACACGATGAGCCCTTATGAAACTCATGCTTCTCTGTCTTTCTTTTGTTGCTGCTACTGCGGAGTTTGTCAAGAAGGAACAGCATGGTGTTTACAAAAGGGGCCTGTATGCAGACTCACATTCTGCAGAACCTAATGTGCCCAAAAGAGGAGGAAAGGCAGCAAAGCCCTCACCCAGTGAGGCCACGCACTCGTACGTCTCCAGCATCACATCCCGGTAGAGTGCTCGCTGTGCAGCGTCCAGCAGCGCCCACTCCTCCCTGCTGAAATACACGGCCACCTCCTCAAAGCTCACGGGCTCCTGCAAGCACAGAGAGGCTCCTTGCTGGGAACAGCCAAGGCCCAGGGAAGCAGCTCGCAGAGGAGTGAAACTGCAGTCCCAGCCACTTCTCTGTCCCCAGCACACACATGCTGCCTGAGAGCACCTCCCTCTTTCCATACATTCCCATCCCTTACCCCATGGCCTCTCCTGCCCGCTTTTCCCAGCCCCTACCTGAGATGGATGTGCTGAGGCCATTGCTGCTCTCCTTCAGGCTGGGATGATCACGGGTGGAAGGCAGAAGTTGAACGGGAGCCTGGAAGGACATGGGAAATGTCAGCACAGCTGTGACTGAATGCAGCAGTCCCTGTCCAACCCCTGCCCACCCCAGACCATCTGCACAGCACTGCCTCGGGGATGGCACAGCACACCCTGCACAGTGAGGCAATGAGCAACAGCACTCATAGCACTCTGGCTAAATGACAGTAATCATCACAAAGCTATCACAGTCTGGAAGGCTGAAAGAACTGACAGCTGAGAGTTGAACAGTGGGGGACTAAAGAGAAAGCATGACAAGGAGACAGGCATCCCAAAACAGAGAGCAGGTCGAGGTCACACCTTAGCAGAGATCCTTCACCCCCTTTTGTCCAGACACCTTGCAGATACTGATCTGCTGTAAGAGACTCATGCTTAGTTTGGAGCTTTGTGACCTTCTCTAAGGTTACGTCTCAGACTGTGCTCATATGCTTCTTTACACACAAAGCCGTGAACAAGTCTGGCAATAGAAGTGGATCCAGGTCAACATAGGCTCCTTCTTTCAGTGTGTTCAGAAGTTGAGACAGAAAATGGGACCACTATGAGACTCATGAATCAATGGGAGGGTCTCCGGTAGTTGTGTGTGTAATCCAATCTTGTTAACGCGCTGTTAAAGCACTACAGCGTATCTGTTGTATATCAATGAATATAGTCCTGCTGCTCTGTCGATTCGAATCGCATACTGAGTTTGGATCCATCTGTGACAAATTGCCAAAGTCACGAAGGGCCACAGAAGGATGTAAGGAGAGAGGTGTTATGTGCAAAATGCCAGGTTTGGAAGCTGCATATGAAGGAAAGGAGAACAGAAATGGACAGGAACAGGGAACAGAAGCTAAATTTGCAATCAAAACTCTGAACGTGGATTAATAAATCTTGGTTAAATAAAATAAATAAAGAAATAAGCATTAGCCCTTGGAATTCCCAGAGACACTGTTCATAATCATCCCCCTGCTGTTACCTTCCATCAGAATGTAGCATTCCAGAAAGAAAATAAAATCATGGGAAATATTTCAGCTCCTGTACTGTCAAGATCAGCACAGAGCAGAAAACAGCTTCCCAGTTCCCACGTCTACCTCCTGAGGAATGGTAAGGCCTGAAGTCAGAACAAAGAGTGCCCAGAAGGCATCAGCCCCACCACTCCCAGGAAAAAGCTGATCCGTGAATGAATAATGCCAGCCCGTCTGTGTACATTAATTCCAACTGGTCCTTAGGATATCTGGTAAAGTCTTTGTCACAAATACTGCAGCACAAATGTCAGAGCCAGCCCAGCTCAGATCTGGGAAGCTGTGCGTGCAGTTCAGGCAGCAAAGAGTGGAGATTTCGAGCAGTAATGGTACAACTCATTGTGTGCCAGACTGAAAAGCCCATGTCTGTCTGGGTCCTGGGTGAGAACCTTAAGTCAGACGCTGACTCTGCACTTACAAATTGTCAGGAAAGATTGTTCCCACCCCCTGAAGAAACAGGGAGGCTGCAGAGCATGTGCTTGGTGCATCTGCTGTCCTCCCTGAAACAAAACAGACTGAAGTACAGCAGCACTGTATTTCTGCTACTGAGACAGGAATGGGTAAAAATAAAACATAAGAATTGAGAAAAACCGTGGAAAGGGTTGGGCAGAGAGGGGCACACGAAGGGCTTGGAGCTGGGACAGGGAGGAAGTGAGCACAGGAGGTCAGCGTGCTCTGCTGCCCGCTTGTACCTCTGTGATACAGCGCAGCTGGGACTGCAGTTCTAGCTCTGGACCGCACGAGAGGACCTTGCTGCGCAGCTCTGCACGCGTAGATTCCTGTAAGCTTCAAAATCCCTGTTGTGTACTTTTGCGGGACTGGATGGAAAGCCTCTAATAAGCGGGGAATTGCCACTGCGTCAGCCCCTGAAGTACTGGGACTGGGTGTTCTTTCTTGTGTGAACGTATCCCAGCATCTGCAGATGCCTTTAGCACACAGCAGTGGGCCCCAAGCACGTTGTCAGTGGAGCACGCTTTCATTTCAGATCTTCCACCTCGTGCCGTAGTGACTTGCGGAAACAAACTCTATAACCCAGAGTGAGGTGATAAGGCAGGTAAGATTATTCAGCACTGCGCTCACATGCCGGGTGCAAGGGGGACAGCCCCACCTGACTTGCACACTGAAGGGAGAAGCGACTGCAAATTTAAGAGCATAAAGCATTCATAGTCATTATATTTCTGAGAACTGGGACTGATTATTACAATTAACACCAAGAAGTTACTTCTGGAAGGCCTGCCTTGAATTTTGTGGGGTGGGCATGCGCTGTGCCTCCTCGTGGTCATGGGTGGGGGTCCTGAAGATGAAGGCCGTAGGTATTCCTCTCTGTGCACTTTTCACCTCGCTGCAGTTGGCGTTGCTGCTCCATATTCTTTTGGGTTTTATCTGCAGTTTTGTGGTATCAGCTCGTTCCAGTGCTGCAGTCTATCAAGGTGCTCCTCACTATCAGTGCCCCCTTATTGTCCTTCCTCAAGGTCCGTGAGTGCTGCCCGGATGGCTTCCAGCCAGGCTCTGGCTGCTTCAGCACAGGCTCAGGTGCCACAGCGAGCATGCCCCGAGCCGGCTGCCAGGCCTCGGGCAGTTTCACTGCTCATTCTCAGCTCACATCTGCTCCCAGGGGACAGGGAGGGAGTTAAAGAAGGGTGGGGGCTGTGTTTTGTTATGTTAATGAAGCATTGCTTTCTGCGGTGTCTTTGTTTCCTTTGCTGGGGACATTTGCACATCCATGTCCTCAGGCATCGCGACAATCTCATTCTAGCTTTCCTTTAACACGTTTGAGCTGTCAGCACGGCTCAGCAAGAGGCAATCACCGGCTGCCCTGCTCTAGAGGACAGCATCTCCCTGCAGCTGGCTGAGTTCTTGTCCTAACCACTTCTCCTGGTTTCTCTGTTAGGTCTTCTTTTGAAGGTGTGAGCATGGATAAAAACGCTGCTGTACGAGGGCCGGCTCTATTGTTCGCTGGTGTATATGTACAGACTGTATGCCTCCCAGGAGGAATTGCTCTCAGGGTACTTGGGAGTTTGTGTAGAGGAGATATAGGTTGGTTTTCATAGCAATAGGGATTAATACATTAGTTTAAGAACCGATATATTAGTATTGCAAAAAAAATGCATATGTGCTACTTCTGAAGATTTCCATTCTGTACTGGGAACATAACTGAATTTTCTTTTCTGCCTCAATGGTTTTGCCTCAGAAGAAGCAACAAAAGTTCCCCCATTTTGTTGGTGAAAATTGGTTATGACTTTCCCTGGGGGAACCTGGCGTACAACCATGCCTTGAGGGATTTGGCAGACTGCATTACCTAGCAATGTCAGGAGGGACAATTGTCCATCGTAAAGTGTATTAGATGGAAGTGTATTTAGATGAAAGTGTATTCAGACTGTTGTGATGGTTGCAGTTTGCACCAGCCAAGATAGATGAAGACTGGAAAGAGAAACAATTGTGTCACCACCCCGTCCCTCCCGAAGCCGCACTTACTTTTTCACCATCCCTCTTTCAGTTCCCTGCACTATGATCAACACCAATTATTTCCTGTCTCTACTCCTTGTCCTTTCTTGCCTTTGCTTTCTCCATTTCCTCTCTGTTCCCTCCTGTGCCTTCCTTGGCTTTTGCCATTCCCTAGCCTCCCTCTCTTTATTTTTTTCCCCAAAGTTTCATCATTAAAAATGGCTCAGCATGCTTTGGTCTTCCACGCATCTGTCGTGTCTACGAAAGTCCCCATTCTACAATTTTATTTTGCCGTCTAATTGCTCCAACCAGTCTCGACTAATTATGGACTCTGGTGCCCCTGGTAAATACAAAAACCAAATTTCAGTCTCCTCTCCAGCTCCAGAGGCTTCAAATGCTAACACTGGGATATTGGGTTTCTTAGATCTCTGCAGATAAGGACATTCTTGCTTCCAGTGTGTTCCTGCCCAACCGCCAGGCAACACAGCATTTCACAACAGGAGTTTGCAGTGTCTCTGCCCCAGGGTCTTTCTCTGAGCGCTCTGGGAACCGACCAGGGTGGGAGGGGGTGGTGACACAACTGTTTCTCATTCCAGGCTTCATCTATCTTGGCTGGTGCAAACTGCAACCATCACAACAGTCTGAATACACTTTCATCTAAATACACTTTATGATGGACAGTTGTCCCTCCTCACACTGTTCGATAATGGAGACTGCCAACTCCCTCAAGGCATGGTTGTACACCAAATTCCTCCAGGGAGAGTCATAACCAATTTCTCCCAACAAAATGGGAACTTCTTGTTTTTCCACAGACCCCAGGTTTTAACAAGTTACTTTAACCATTTGTCCAATCTACCAATGATTACAATTTTCAACAAGTTTCCTCTGCAGTTTCCCACAGCCAACTCCTCCATGTCTGGAATGTCTGGAATATACAAACTGCCTTCACACACTGTAACACACATTGCTGCAGCTACAAAAGTAAAAAGCAAAGCTTAACACACTCTGCAGACCTGCCACATACACACACCACAGAGAGAGGAAAAAAATGACACGCTTGGCACCCTCACAGTACTACTCACAGCCATGTTCACAGACAACATCACAATGCCGGCAACCATAACACAACACAGTTCCCAATAACCCTAGCTCTTCAGTTTCTCCTGGGGGTCTGGAATCTCTCAAGCACACCCTCACCACCGTTCTTGCAGGAAGATGTGTTGCCCGGGGGTCCTGAATCTCTCAAGTACTACTCAAACACAATTTCTCTTGGTGGGCTTTTCTAAACATGCCCTCACCACGTTGTTATCTGCGTCGAGTGACCACTGACTTCTTTTATTTCACAATCAGCTTCATCCCTGAAACCTCTGACTCACTTACATCCACTTTTTCCCAGTTTGGAAGATTCCATTAATTATGAGACCACAGTGTGCCACTTTTAAAAACAATGTATGAGGAATATGACAAAAATGTGCTTGCATCTTTTGAGGCAAAAAGTATTCTATTATCACTCCAGTGATTCTTCTGAGGCAAAACCATTGGAGGCAGAAAATAAAATTCAATTTTGTTCCCAGTACAGAATTACTGAGGGAAAACAAGACTGTTCACCCACAAAGACTGTTCACCCACAAGACTGTTCACCCACAAGACTGTTCACCGCAGCACCGCGGTGGCAGGAGGTGCACCAAGGCCATCCTGCGGCCAGCTCCGCGCTGAGGGCACTCGGCATCCTGTGCTCTGCGCGACTCCAAGGAGCCCGGTTGCCTGCAACAGAGCTGGGAGCAGCCTGCTCTGCACCCAAGGTAGGTGCCCTTCGTGGTTCGTGCAGAGGAGCACACGCTGCCAGCAGCACCGGGTGGGACCCTGGTCCTGGCTCCATGTGCTGCCCGCCATGGCAGATTGCTCTACTTCAGTCTGTTTTGTTTCAGGGAGGACAGCAGATGCACCAAGCACATGCTCTGCAGCCTCCCTGTTTCTGCAGGGGGTGGGTACAATGTTTCCTGTCAATTTGTAAGTGCAGAGTGAGCTTCTGACAGAAGGCCTCAGGGAGGGCAGCGACACATCGCTGCCCACCAGGTACAAGGAGGAGCTAACTACCTGTGAGTATCACCCCTCTCTATTATACTGAAGCTAGGTGCTAAGTGTGGGAGTGTGGGAGCTTGTGTAGCTGGGTGTAGGATTTCTATTCCTCCTCTCTTGTGAATTCATCCTATTTACTACTGGCGTCTGTGCTCTCACAGTTGTGTTCTACTTTTTGCTTATTTCATTTTTATTTATCTTATTATCATCATACATATATTTATTTATTCTTTTTATTTATTATTCTTATTTCTGTACCATGGTCTCTACCAGACAGAGGGCTTGCCGTAAAAAGACGGTGGCGACCCAGACGGAAGGTCTGCCTAGAAATGTGGCTACACAGGTCTCTGGTTGCAGTGAGTGCCAGAGCCTGCTGCTGCTGGAGGAGGATGGCAAGCAGATCTCCTGCATGCGGTGTGAACAGGTTGAAGATCTGCTTAGCATGGTGATAGAAATGAAAGAGGAGGTTGAGAGACTGAGGGCCATCAGGGACTGTGAGAGGGAGATTGACTGGTGGAGTAGCTCCCTCAAGTGCCAGAGAGAAAGGCACCCAGGAGATCCCCCGAATTTGGTGGTGGACTCCCTGACCTGCCCCCGTCAGGTTGAGGGGGGGTATCTGAGGGATGGGGAGGGCTGGCAGAGAGTCCCAGCTCGGTACTGTAGGCGATCTCCCCCTCTGCCTACATCGTCTCCTCAAGTCCCTCTAAACAATAGGTTTGCGGTGTTGGATGTTGAAGGAGAAATAAGGGGGGAGGAGCGGGAAGATTCTCCCAAGAAGTCACCAATGGCAAGGCAGTCAACTCCATGCATTGAGACTGCAGCTGCCAAGAAGGAAAGAAAGGTGATCGTGGTGGGTGGCTCCCTTCTCAGGGGTACTGAGGGCCCCATTTGCAGACCAGACCCGTGCCGTAGGGAAGTGTGCTGTCTCCCTGGGGCCCGGGTTAGAGACATAACTAGAAGACTCCCAGATCTGATTCACCCCAATGACTACTATCCGTTGCTCATAGTTCAAGCAGATAGCAGTGAAATAACTCAAAGAAGCCTAAGAACTATGAAAAGAGATTTCAGGGGTCTAGGACGATTAGTTCAAGGTGTGGGAGCACAAGTGGTATTTGCTTCCATACCTTCTGGGGCAGCGAAGGACACGGAATGGGCTAGGAAAACACAAGTGATGAATAATTGGCTGAGAGGCTGGTGTAGAGACAGACACTTTGGGTTTTTTGACCACGGGGCAGTTTACTCAGCTCCTGGCCTGTTATCCGCTGATGGAATACACCTGTCCCAAAGGGGGAAACGAATTCTAGCCCAGGAGCTAGCTGGATTAATTGAGAGAGCTTTAAACTAGCTGTGATGGGGGTAGGGGATATAACAGGGCTCCCCAGTGAAGAGCCCAGGGGGGCTGTGCTGGAACAAAGGGTGAGGCAAGTGTCTCAGCTGAAGTGCATATACACCAACGCACGCAGCATGGGCAATAAACAAGAAGAGCTTAAACCATTGTAAGGCAGGCAAACTATGACCTTGTTGCTATTACAGAAACATGGTGGGACCCCTCCCATGACTGGAGTACTGGGATGGATGGCTACAAGCTCTTCAGAAGGGACAGGCGGGGAAAAAAGGGTGGTGGCATAGCTCTCTATATCAAAGAGTGTCTTGATGTTGAAGAGCTTGAGGTTGGAAACGACCAAGTGGAGTGTCTGTGGGTAAGGATCAGGGGGATGGTCTGTAGGAGTGACATCGTGGTGGGGCTCTGTTATAGACCGCCTAGCCAAGATGAAGAGATAGATGAGGTGTTCTACAAGCAACTAGTAGATGTTGCACGATGGCCAGCACTAGTTCTCATGGGGGACTTCAACTTCCCTGATATATGCTGGAAATATAATACCGCGCAGAGGAAGCAGTCCATGAGATTTCTGGAGTGTGTGGAAGATTGCTTCCTGACACAGCTGGTGCAGGAACCTACCAGGGGAAGTGCCCTGCTAGACCTGCTCTTCACTAACAGAGATGGACTAGTAGGAGATGTGAAGGTTGCGGATCGTCTTGGCCAGAGTGACCATGAAATGGTAGAGTTTGCTATTCTTGGTGACGTCAAGAGGGTGACTAGCAAAACTGCTGCCTTGGACTTCCGGAGGGCAGACTTTGACCTGTTCAGGACGCTTGTTGCAAGGGTCCCTTGGGACTCGCTCCTGAGGGGTAAAGGGGTCCAGGAAGCCTGGGTCCTCCTCAAGATGGAAATCTTAAAGGCACAGGTGCAGGCTGTCCCTGAGTACCGTAAGTCAAGCCGGAGGGGAAAAAAGCCAGTGTGGATGAACCGGGATCTTTTGTTGAGACTCCGGGAGAAAAAGAGAGTCTATGTCCTCTGGAAGATGGGACAGGCTACTTGGGGAGACTACAGGGAACTTGCCAAGATTTGCAGGCAGGAAGTTAGAAATGCAAAAGCCCAGCTTGAACTTAGACTGGCTACTGCAGTAAAGGAGAACAAAAAATCCTTTTATAAATATATTAACAGTAAAAGAAGAACTAAGGAGAATTTCCCTCCTTTACTTGATGCGGCAGGGAATGTAACCACAGAGGATAAGGAAAAGGCTGAGGTTCTCAATGCCTTCTTCACGTCTGTCTTTAATAGACAGACCAGTTATCCTCAGGATACTTCTCGCCCTGACCTGGAAGTCTGGGACGAAGCGTATCATACACCCCCTGTGATCCCAGCAGAGACAGTCAGAGACCTGCTCCTCCATCTGAACTGCCACAAGTCCATGGGGCAGGATGGGTTCCACCCAAGGGTTCTGAGGGAGCTGGCAGAGGTGATTGCCAAGCCGCTTTCTGCCATCTATCAGCATTCCTGTTCATCTGGAGAGGTCCCGCAAGATTGGAGGCTTGCCGATGTGACTCCCATCTACAAGAAAGGCCGTAAGGAAGATCCGGGGAACTACAGGCCTGTCAGCCTGACCTCGGTATCAGGGAAAGTTATGGAGCAATTGATCTTGAGGGAGATCACACGGCACGTGCATGGCAATCAGGGGATCAGACCCAGCCAGCACGGGTTCACAAAGGGCAGGTCGTGCTTGTCCAACCTCATCTCCTTCTACGACTGGGTGACCAGACTGGTAGATGAGGGAAAGGCTGTTGATGTAGTCTACCTGGACATCAGCAAAGCCTTTGACACGGTCTCCCACAGTATTCTCCTGCAGAAGCTGGCAGCCCATGGTGTGGACAGGTTCACTCTTCTCTGGGTTGAGAATTGGCTAGAGGGCCGTGCCCAGCGGGTAGTGGTTAATGGAGTCAAGTCCAGCTGGCGTCCTGTCACGAGTGGTGTCCCCCAAGGGTCGGTATTGTGGCCCGTCTTGTTTAATATCTTTATTGATGACCTGGATGAGGGGATTGAGTGTACCCTCAGTTAGTTTGCGGATGACACCAAGTTGGGAGGATGTGTCCATCTGCCTGAGGGTAGGGAGGCCCTTCAGCGGGATCTGGATAGGGTAGACAGTTGGGCTGAGGTCAGTGGGATGAGGTTCAATAAGGCCAAGTGCCGGGTCCTGCACTTTGGCCACAATAACCCCATGCAATGCTATAGGCTTGGGGCAGAATGGCTTGAGGAGTGTATAGAGGAAAAGGACCTGGGGGTGTTGGTTGATGCTCGGCTCGATATGAGCCGGCAGTGTGCCCAGGTGGCCAAGAAGGCCAATGGCATCCTGGCCTGTATTAGGAATAGTGTGGCCAGCAGGAGCAGGGAGGTGATCATCCCCCTGTACTCAGCTCTGGTGCGGCTGCACCTCGAGTACTGTGTTCAGTTTTGGGCCCCTCACTACAAGAGAGACATCGAGGCCCTGGAGCGTGTTCAGAGAAGGGCAACAAAACTGGTGAGGGGTCTGGAGCACAAGTCTTACGAGGAGCGGCTGAGGGAGCTGGGATTGTTTAGTTTGGGGAAAAGGAGGCTCAGAGGAGACCTCATCGCACTCTACCACTTCCTGAAGGGAGGCTGTGGTAAGGAGGGGGTCAGCCTCTTCTCCCAGGTAACTAATGACAGGACGAGAGGGAATGGCCACAAGTTGTGCCGGGGAAGATTTATATTAGATTAGAGGAAAAAATTTTTTCTCTGAGAGAGTGGTCAGGCACTGGAATGGCCAGCCTAGGGAGGTGGTTGAGGCGCCGTCCCTAGCGCTGTTCAAGAAGCGTTTAGATGAGGTGCTGAGGGATTTGATTTAGTAGCTTGGTTGGTAGGGATGGTGGTGTGAGGATGGTTGGACTAGATGATCTTTAGGTCCTTTCCAACCTAATGTATCTATGAATCTATGAATAATCTCTCCTGTGTGGATGCGCTGGTGCTTGAAGAGAAGGGATCTCCATTTGAACATCTTCCCACACTCTGAGCACTTGTACAGGCTCTTTGTTGAGTGCACACACTGGTGCTTAATGAGTCTGGAATCTATTTGAAAGCTTTTCTCACCCTCAGGGCATGGATTCTGCTTTTCCCTCTGGCACACATCCGTACTCCTGGGGTCTTCATTCTGCCTTTGACATGTACTGAAGTCCAGTGGGTTCCTTGATGACTTTAACAGATGCTTTCCCTGTTGCATCTTCTTCTGCTCCCCATGAACTTGCTCCTGATCCACATGCACATTCCTTCTGATTTCTTCCATGGAGATGCTACCACACTGTCTGTTGACCACACCACCTTCCTGCAGACCCTTCCTTGCGTTTCTTATCCCAGCACCTGCTGGATGACAAAGGAAAACCAGAAATAGCACACGGTGCCCCAAATACTCCTCCCCCAGAGATCTCTTTTATGGCTTCAACTTCCTCCTTCACTCCACAACCTCACCTGGGCTGACATCTCCTGCCACGGCCTCAGGGCTACCCACATCTGGGATCCAGGGCTCTTCTCCTTCTTCAAGCAGGGAGATCACCATGGGTTTGGGGGCTGGAAGTGGAGCTGCAACAATTGAAACTGGAGAAAGGAGAGCTTTTCCATCATTCTGTCACAGCTGCTTGTCCAGCAACTTTGCGCAATGTCCCCCCCACAGTGAAATAACATTAAGGGCCTGAATGACACTGACACGAAACACAGCAGCTTCCTATGGAGCAAAGATTGCTTTTCCATCCCTGAAAACATGCAAAGATATTTTTTTTAAAAGAAAAAAAGCTGACTGCAGGGAGTTTGTCCTTCCCCTCCTGGCTGGTGCCTGCTGCCAGCACTGATTGCAGGATGTTATCAAAGTGCTGAGCACAATGTGCCCTTATGAAACTCATGCTTCTCTGTGTTTCTTTTGTTGCTGCTACTGTGGAGTTTGACAAGAAGGAATTGCATGGTGATTATTTTGGGCCCTGATTTCAGACTCATATTCTGCAAAACGAAATGAGCCCAAATGAGAAAGGCAGCAAAGCCCTCACCCAGTGAGGCTACGCACTCGTACGTCTCCAGCATCACGTCCCGGTAGAGTGCTCGCTGTGCAGGGTCCAGCAGCGTCCACTCCTCCCTGCTGAAATACACGGCCACCTCCTCAAAGCTCACGGGCTCCTGCAAGCACAGAGAGGCTCCTTGCTGGGAACAGCCAAGGCCCAGGGAAGCAGCTCGCAGAGGAGTGAAACTCCAGTCCCAGCCACTTCTCTGTCCCCAGCACACACATGCTGCCTGAGAGCACCTCCCTCTCCCCCTGCATTCACATCCCTCACCCCTCGGCCTCTCCTGCCCGCTTTTCCCAGCCCCTACCTGAGATGGATGTGCTGAGGCCATTGCTGCTCTCCTGCAGGCTGGGATGATCACGGGTGGAAGGCAGAAGTTGAACGGGAGCCTGCAAGGACAAGGGAAATGTCAGCACAGCTGTGACTGAATGCAGCAGTCCCTGTCCAACCCCTGCCCACACCAAACCATCTGCACGGCACTGCCTCGGGGATGACACAGCACACCCTGCACAGTAAGGCAATGAGCAACAGCACTCATAACACTCTGGCTAAATGACAGTAATCATCACAAAGCTGTAACAATCTGGGGTGCTGAAAGAACTGAGTGTTGAGAGTTGAACAGTGGGGGACTAAAGAGAAAGCACGACAAGGGGATAGTCATCCCAAAACAGAGAGCAGGTCGAGGTCACACCTTAGCAGAGATCCTTCACCTCCTTTCGTCCAGACACCTTGCAGATTCTGATCTGCAGTGTCTCGGGCACGGACTCAGATGTGAACGATCCAAATCCTTTATTACAGGTTTTAACATCCCTTATATACTTTCACAAACTCTCTGTAACTTTCCCACCCGCCTTTACATGTCAACAGTATAACTTCCCAAAACAGTCCTTAACCGTACATACAGGCAATTATCCAATCAGGGCTGTGAGTCTTCCCAAGCCATGCACTCTTCCTCCAATTGGGGTCTGCTAGCATGCAGCTTACTTGAACTTGTTTTCCTCTTCTTCTGGAAGTGTCCTTGGTTCTCAGCCTTCCTCTCTCATGCTGTTTATTCTGTTCCACAGCTGCAGCTCTAAATATACTTTTTGTATTCCCACAATTCCCCCTTTTTTATTTATTAGCAAACTATTAACTTATTACAAATTAATAACACTCTTTAACAATATTGCTGAGTGTAAGAAAAGAGACAAGGTAATCATATTCTAAGGACACAAAATATTTTTAAACTTAATAAGAAGTAAACAAAGACTCATTTCACCCATAGCTTCAGATTCCTGCAACCTGGAAAAGAATCCCTGATGGTCCCATTCTTTGTATACCAGTAACTGAATAGAAGGAATAAAATTGCATGCCAAATAAAATCAACATCAGTAGGTAAGCCTGCTAGAGCATCACTTGTGATACTACTTTCCTTTGCCAGCTAATTTGGTGATTGTGTCTGAAGCTTGAGCGGTGCTGTTTCAGGGTATGCTGGATCTGAGAGACAAGACATCTCAATAGCAGAAACAAGCGAACTGTGCATTCAGAGCAACACAGAGGGTTAGGGTTTTTAGTCAACATACACGCACTCACACACACACAGACATTCATTTTAGATTTATGTATGTGAGAAGCAGAAACTCCCTAAGCAAGCGCATTACTAACTATTGACTCTTGAGAAATGGCAAACTACCAGAAAAAAGAGAGAAAAGGAACATGTCAGTGGTGGATGTGATAGGCAGTGCCAGCAGGGCGTCCCCTGCTTCAAGGTGCACTTTTCCCCTCACACCCACCACAGATTCCCCTGTGCCTTCACTCTTCCCAGGGTCTGCAGAAATTTTTCCATTTGTACACCGCATCCGCGTGGCCAGTGCGTGATACGGAGCCCAAGTGGAACATCTGCTTGCAAAACAGAATAAACTATCAAGGTTAGCTCTCTTAGCATATGCCTCTGTCTCAAATGATGCATGATTACAAAGAAACTATTCTGATTAGTGGATTGAAAAAGAATTGATCATTCTAAAACATCAAATCATACCTTTGCCTAGGATTCGTTTCCAGGTTTTGTCTTTGCAAATTAGAAAAAAGTTAACTGATAGGCTAATAACATCATAACTGTGCGTTCCTAATACATTAGAAGTGTTATTTTCATTGACTCCAACAGTGGTAACATCAAATCCTGTCTAATTCACACTTGATCTACTATTGAGATAGAAGAAGCACACAACAATCTAGATAATGCCTAATAATTCTTCACATTTGATCTACTACTACAATAAAAGAATAAAAGAAGCATAGAGTCCTAGTAATCATAAAGGCTGGATGCTATTTTCTGCCTTGAGATGAGGCCGAACATATCGTGCTGGAACCCATGTGGGACCAGTCCCTGTGGAAACACAAGCATATCCACGACCCCATGTTATCAGTGGTACAGGACCTTCCCAATGCCCTGTGGCCATATTCCAAATGTTAACCATTGGCCGTTCTTTGAGCATTGGGGAGGCCCCAAAATGACGGCCCACACGAGTTGTATCTGCATGATCACGATTCAAAAAATTCAGCACAAGCAAAGCCTTACATAATCTTTCCTGTGGTGTATCCCCCGCATTCCCCCTTTTTTGTTTATTAAGAATGGATTTCAATGTTTGATGAGCACGCTCAATGATAGCTTGCCCGGTGGGAGAATGAGGAATGCCTGTAATATGTCTAACACCCCATTCTTGGAGGAAAGTTCGAGTGGCCTTAGAAGTGTATGCAGGTCCATTATCTGTTTTTATAGTATGTGGAATCCCTATAGCAGCATAAGCAGATAACCAATGTTTACGGGCATCGCGACTGCGTTCGCCTGTATGTGCTGTGGCAAATATGTATGAAGAATGAGTATCTATTGTTACATGGACAAATTTTAGACGGCCAAATTCAGGAACATGAGTGACATCTGTCTGCCACAGCTGAAGAGGCTCTGTGCCACGGGGATTTGTCCCAATCTGAGGCAAAGGGACAATTGCTTGGCAGTCTGGGCATGTTAGAATAATGTTACGGGCTTGATCTGCTGTCAGTTGGAATTGTTTTTGTAAAGCTCTCCTATTCTGATGAAAAAACTGATGGGAGAGTCGCGCTTGCTGGAACAATTGAGGTGTAGCAAAGGCGACTGTGACTTGATCAGCCTTACGGTTGCCCTCAGCTAAAGGACCAGGCAATGTAGTGTGTGATCGAATATGCATAATAAAATAAGGGAGAGTACGGTGAGAAACATAATGTAAAACTCGCTTGAGCTGCGCAAACAAAGCAGGGTTGTTAACTTCCTTAAGAAAAGATCCTTCAATCCGCTGAATGATACCTGTAACATACAAAGAATCAGTTATTATATTAAGCTTTTGATTTGAAAAAATTTGAAAAGCCCGAGCTACTGCAGCGAGTTCTACAACTTGAGGTGATCCGTCCACAACATGTACATCTGACTGCCACTGTGTAGCAGTCGCGCGCCAGAGAACCACTGCCCACTGTGTCTTGCCGGAGCCATCTGTAAATACAGTAACAGCGTTAGGTATTGGAACATGTGAAAGTAAAATATTAGTAGAAAGGGGCAGATCACTCAAATTATGCAGTAACTGATGTTTTGGGGGATGAGTGGAGATCTGTCCAGTATAGCCTGCCATAGCAGTTTGTAAAACGAGTGACTGTGCGAGCAACCAATCTAAATCTTTTTTAGTAGCAGGTATGTAGATGCAATCAGGGTCAAGAGCTCGTAAGATCTGTAAACGATGACGACCTCGCTGTATTAGCATTGCAAACATCTCCACTCGTGATGTAACGGTTTTTGAAAAGGTATGTGGCAAGAATATCCATTCCAGGATAATGAGAGGATCTTTTCTTGAGGTATCCCATTGACATAACAAGCTATATGGCTGATAGGAATTTGATATTATTACAAGAGCTACTGGCAGTGATAAACAAACACGATGGCTATATTGATGTTGCAGTGATGTCATTACTGAATCTAAGCATTGTAACGCTTGTGGTGTTAACTGTCTCTTAGAGGTTAAATCCGGATCTCCTTTGAGTAGCTGGAACAGAGGGTGCAGCTCTTGAGTAGTAATACCCAAAAGTGGTCGTAACCAGTTAATGGTTCCTAACAATTTTTGCAGATCATTCAATGTCTGTACGTGAGGTATTATTTTGAGGATTTGTGGCTGAATAGTATGAGATGTAATTTTCCATCCTAAGTATTTCCATGGAGAACTAATTTGCACTTTTTCTTCCGCTATTTGTAAACCAACAGATTGAACTGCCTGCCTTACAAGCATTAAAGTGTCCTTTAGGGTCTCTTCCTGTTCTGCTGCTATTAATATATCGTCCATGTAATGATAAATAAGGACGTGAGGTTTGGCTTTTCGTACTGGTTGTATTGCATTTGCTACAGTCAGTTGACATATTGTTGGACTATTAAGCATTCCTTGTGGTAACACAGTCCAATGATACCGCTGAGCAGGGCTCTGTTGGTTGATGGAGGGCACTGAGAAAGCAAATCGTGGTGCGTCTTTTGGATGAAGCAAAATGGTAAAAAAACAGTCTTTTAAATCAATGACTGCTATAGGCCAATTCAATGGTAACATTGAAGGCGAAGGGAGACCAGGCTGCAATGCCCCCATGGGCTCAATTACTGCATTGATAGCACGCAGGTCCTGCAGAAGCCTCCATTTTCCACTCTTCTTGAGGATAACAAACACTGGAGTATTCCAAGGGCTGGTGGTAGGCACTATGTGACCAGCATCCAGCTGTTCTTGAACTAGCTCATGTAAATATAGCAACTTTTCCTTTGTTAAGGGCCACTGATCTACCCAGATTGGTTGTTCTGATTTCCAAAGTAGGGGTATAGGTTGCTGCCAATCAATGGCCCTTATTGAAAATTTGTCTGCAAAATCATGCCCCATTGACTTAAGAGATCACAACCCCACAGAGTATAGGGAACTGGCAAGATGTAAGGAGCAGTGTGAGCAATGCGACCGTCAGGCCCTTCAAAAGATAAAATTCGGGCACTTTGTTTGGGCTGCTGCAAGCCCCCAACTCCTACAATAGCAGAATTAGGGTATTTTAGTGGCCATTCAGAGGGCCATTCACTTGACTTAATGATGGTAACATCAGCTCCAGTATCCACTAGGCCTAATAACTGCCTGCCATTCACTAAACATGATAATAATGGTTTGTCTTGTGATACTTGTGTAGTCCATAGCACAGCAGGCTTGTCCGTGCTTCCAAATCCACCAATTCGATCCCCAATACCAGGTTCAGCCATAGAATGAAAAGGGACTAATTGTGCTATTTTTTGACCTTTGGGAATAAAGCAGGGGGGTGAGGGTGTCCATGCCATTATCTTAATTTCCCCAGTGTGGTCAGCATCTATAACTCCTGGTAAAACAAAAAGTCCCATCCGTGTAACAGAAGAACGTCCTATCAGGAGGGCACTGCGCCCGTCCCCGAGGGGGCCCATTACCCCTGTTGGAATAAGAGTCACGTCGGTATCAGTTAGCGTCACTGACTGGGCGGTGGCCAAATCCACTCCTGCGCTGCCGGCAGTGGCTGGTCTGAGTGAGCTGGCCAGGCAGCGGCCGGCGGATTCGGGACCGTATTTGCTGTCATAGCGCGCGGCCTCGCGCTCTTCTTCCCGTTTCCCGGCAGACTGCAGGGCCGTGCAGCAACAGGGAGTTTAGATCGGCAGTCTCTCGCCCAGTGCAGCCCCTTCCCACACCGGGGACAGGGACGTGTTGGAACAGCACAAGCATTTTTATCTGCTTGTTTAGGCTTTTTACAGTCCCTTTGTACATGACCAGGTTCCCCACAATTGTAACACTTTATTTTTTGAGCTTTCCCTGTACCAAGCTGGGCTGCCAGGGTGTTTGCTAGTGAAGCCACTTTATAGCTTTCTGTTCCTACATCTTGACAGGCTTTAATCATGTCAGTAATGGATGGATCTGCACTCTTTAAAGATTGTAGGACCTTTCTAAAATCTGCATTTGCATTTTCTATTGCTAATTGCTTAAGCAAAGCTTCCCGGGCAGCTTGATTTTCTACTTGCCTCTCTAGTGTATTTTGCAAACGGTCAAGAAATTTAATGTAGGGCTCGGCGGCCTCCTGCCTAATTGATGTAAATGATGTGCTAGATGAATTAGTGTCGGGTATCCGACGGATAGCACGCAACACCAAAGTCTTAACTTGTTCAAAGCATTGCCTGTCTATCTGTGCCTGGGCCTGAGGTATTGCCCGGACCCCCTCCCCCATGAGTTCCTCTATGCCGATGTGATTGAAGTTATTCAAATTATTCATAGCCTGGATAGTAGCCAGTTCCCGATACTCGGTCATAAACACGGTGTATTGCATGGGAGACAGGATTGTTCGTAACAAAATTTTCCAATCATGAGGGGTCATAACATAACTGTCACTGATTGCAGTCAAAAGATGATATGTAAAGGGAGACTGAATTCCATAATCTCTGACTGACTTCCTTAGCTCCTTCACTGCCTCATAAGGCAGAGATTCCCACTGGGGGGGCTGGTTTGCATGATACAACACATGAAAGGCTTGCAACGTATCAGCATCACCCCGTAATATTGCTTCTTTTCTGCACTGCTCTAAAACCCCATAGGACGCTGTAGAAAAAATTTTCTTTCCCGCTCCCTCCAAATTATCGTCAGGAGGGAGAATGTTCGATTTGTCTTCCGGGTCTACTGAACCAGAATCTGAAAGATCCACTGGTTCTGGTTCGTTCTCATTTTTAAGCAAGTTACACACCGGCTGCAGAGCCGCAGCAGTAGGCGACACAGCTGGGGCTGACGGCGGCAGGGGCGCGGCGACCGTCGAGGGCGGAGCAGAGGGCGGAGCGGAGGGCGGAGCGGAGGGCGGAGCGGAGGGCGGGAGAGGCGCGACGAGCGACGGGGGCGGCACGTAGGGCGGGAGCGCGGCGAGCGTCGGGGGCAGAACGGAGGGCGGGGGCGGCGCGACGAGTGACGGAGGCGGAACGGAGGGCGGGAGCGCTGGGGGGGGCTGCGGTTTCTCTTCTCCCCGGTCGGGGGGGGCGTCGGAGCCGCGGATCGAGTCCGGGCAGGGGCCGCTTCCCGAATCAGGGGGCAGCGGCGAGGGTAGGAGGGAGGGCGATAGGGCATAGCCGGAAGAACTTCTTCCTTGTCGAATTTGTTTAAGCCCTTCCATTATTTGGCGCCAAGCAGGTAAAAGTTTGGCAGCCGTTTTGTCTTTAGTAACAGAAGCCTCCCAGAGTTTTATGCCAATTATGTCCCAGAGTTCTCCATCGAGAGAACCCAGTTTTTGGAAATTCAGGGACATTTTTGCTTATCCATTTAAGAAAAGTAGCTAATTCTGAGTTAGATACAGGCTGATCCTGGAACTTTAAAACTATCCGTAATACTTCAAGATTTACTTGTTGCTCCTTCGTTAGTGAACTCCCCATGGTTCCCGACTGCTCACCTTCTGTCCTGCAGAACGGTGCGGGCGCGCGCGAAACAATCTCTCTGAAGTTCAGTCGGGCGACGCTGCCGGACCGGGCTCGCTCAGCCGCGGCTTGATTTGCCCCACGCAGTGGGCGCCATTTGCAGTGTCTCGGGCATGGACTCAGATGTGAACGATCCAAATCCTTTATTACAGGTTTTAACATCCCTTATATACTTTCACAAACTCTCTGTAACTTTCCCACCCGCCTTTACATGTCAACAGTATAACTTCCCAAAACAGTCCTTAACCGTGCATACAGGCAATTATCCAATCAGGGCTGTGAGTCTTCCCAAGCCATGCACTCTTCCTCCAATTGGGGTCTGCTAGCATGCAGCTTACTTGAACTTGTTTTCCTCTTCTTCTGGAAGTGTCCTTGGTTCTCAGCCTTCCTCTCTCATGCTGTTCATTCTGTTCCACAGCTGCAGCTCTAAATATACTTTTTGTACTCCCACAGTCCCCCTTCTTGTAATCCACTCCTCAAGTCGTTGTTTCTCCTCCTGGGGCAAAGTGAGCCACCCACGTCTGGTGTCCTGCGGAGGGAGACCAGCACAGCCCGAGGTGCTTTTCTTTCTCACTGATTCTGAGTTCACTCAGGTTTATTCTCACTGACATCAGTGCTCCCTGGCTCACGTGTGAATGCAAGACGGCAGAGACCTGACCATCCCTTGCAGCTCTTATCAGCCATCTTCCTTGATGCTACCCAAGCAATAACAGATCCCCAGCTGCCAAACCCCCAACTTCACTCCACACCATAACTTTATTTCTGGAGGCAACCCCAGCTTTAATATCCTGCAAACATATGCAATCAGCTTCAAGACATACCTCCCTTTCAGGAGCTTTCTTGGTAGTCCATCATCCTGGTCTGAAGTCTTCTTTCTCTTCCTTTCCCACACACTCATGGATTTAGTAGTGCTGTGCATGGACCAGAGGTTAAACTCTACTCAGTTCTGGACCCATGACCTGAGCTGTCTCGCTCACCACCTGCTGATAGGGGAGGAACATGGTGCGACAGAGGATGGAGATCTTCTTTCATTGTACACTCTGGGTATTCTTTATCTCTTCACGAGCCAACTGGGACTGCAGGGGTTGGTTTGGTTCCATAGGCAATGGCTTTATAGTCACGGCACACAGCTGTGCTCCCTCTGATGCCCATGGGTCTGAAGAAAAGCCCTAAGGCGTTTGACTCTTTGCCATTACTCGTTAATAACTATTCATTATTTCTTTACCTATTCATTACTGCCAGTCCGGGTGTTGCATTAACGGCTAAAATGTTTTGTTAGAAAATAAACCTCCTTTGCATTCCCACAGGCAATCCCACCCAGGGAGCTGGTGGAGTCACCATCCCTGGAGGTGAATATTCCACAAACATGGAGATGTGTCACTGAGGCACGTGGTCAGCAGGCAGTACTGGTGGTACGTGGACGGTTGGACTGGATGAGTACTTCAGATTCCTCTCCAGTCTTCATGATTGCATGATTCCACTATCCTGGTTGGCGTACAATGTTTGCTCTTTGCTTTTAGAAGTCTGGCTAAAAAGGTCAGAGCTCCTGCTCAGTGAGGGGTGCTTTCCCCTTGGAGGTGTGCAACATGTGGGACGGAAGTGTGCTTTGTGTTGTGGTTTTGTGGTTTTGATGCCGGTATTCCACATCAGAACATCATGCAGGCCGTTAAGGAGTTAATGCTGTGGGAGCAGGGGAGGGGCGGAGCTCCGTAGCAGACGCGAGGCCCGCGCTTTTTGTGGCGCGCTGTCGGGGCTGCCGGGAGGAGTTCAGCACGTGTAAAGTAAGCTCCCAGTTTTCTGGTTTGGAAATTTTGTCTCTCTCTCTCAATTGTTCAATTCTATTAGATTTAGTAAAGTTACCGTTCCTTCTCAGATCGTGCCGTTGTGTTTTTCTTTACAGACCCTCTATTCGCTCTGTTTTCCCCTCCCCCCGGAGCGTGCGGCTCTGCTGAGGCGGCCGCGCGGCCACTGACGGGACAGTTTTTTTTCCCTTCTCGGTTCCCCCTTGGGTTACTGTCACGGATAACACCGTGACACTTTGGTATTAGAATCAGATGGTAATGAGAAAATAATTCCCCCTTGGAGGCAGGCAGCCTTTGGGACAGAGGTGTCTTTTGGCATTAGATTATAATGAGAACAATTTACGCACAGAAATCACAGTCAGTTGCCTCCAATATTCACTCCAAACCTGGTTCCATGTAGCGCCTCCTATCCAACTTACGTTTTTAAGGTCCTGTGTTAATATCTGCTTAAATTACTGATAATTGATGCTTGTGCTATGCAAATGTATCAATACATTTCCAGTATTGTATGACTTTTTAATTTTTAAGCACAAACTCTCACTGTCCTCGGGCAAAGACTCATACTTCAAGGAAGTGTAAAATAAATGAAATGTGTTTTGATGTCGGTTGGTTGTTTTCTTCCTTTCTCTCTTTCCTCAAAAATCCCCTTTTCTTGGTGTTGCTGGTGTATTAAGGGGTCAGATGAATCAGGACTGGGGGATTCATACTTGCTCATCTGAATGCCTCGCTCAGACTTAGTTGCAAGTAGACTCAGTCTATTGCATATAAGGCAGCTCATTTTAAGTGAGATGAATCTTATCTCTTTACTATGCCACCTCAATCTTTTTGCAGCCTCTCCCCCCAAAAAATTCTTGCTTGCTTGCTTGTTCTCTCCTAATTGAAGTGTCTGATTGCTTAAGGTTATGTGGAATGCACCCCCTTCGCTCTTGCCTTAATGCAACGAAACACATGCTCCACTCTGACAGCTTTACTAAGCAAGATAACTGTCTCACTGTTGCAATCTCTGAGGAGTCCTTACATGAAATTATGTATACCCTAGGCCTAGAATGAAGATAGCGGCAATGATCTGAGGAGAAATACTAATTTACTAAATAAGATATCGGAAAACAAATTAGCACAATATAAAACAACATACATATAATACAATATACACAATATAGTTGTAATTGAAAGCAATAAATCAAATAGAATGAGCAAGAGCGAGGGTCCAATAAACCAAAGGCCTTACACTAAACACTGACAGTGAGATTGCAGTGAGCATCCGCAGCTGGGTTGATCCCCAAAGGAATGAGAGCATCTCGTGGCACTCAGTCTCTGAGCAGAAAAAACATAAAAATACAAAACAATTCAAAGTCCTCTGCTTAACGTCATTCTTCTTCTCTCCTGAGACAGGTATACCTGGAACTGTCGGTGATCCACGGTTCTGCAGCATTAACTCTTTAATTCTCAATGCACTACATGATGTTATGATGCGGAATACCAATACAAATCATAAAACCAGGACACGTTTCATAAGATATGGTCCTCATTATGACCATAATGACCATCTCCCTTGTATGGGAAATGTTGAATCAAGACCTGATGGATCACCTGAGGTGAGCACTGAGTCAGTCGCAGGAGCACAGGTGAAGGCAGTGTACCTGTGTGACTAGAAGGGGGAGAGTCTGGCTCCACCTATCCCAGACCCCATTTAAGGGCTGACCACCCCTAGGGAATAATATCTCGTTGGAGATCCCTCTCCTGTGGAGTTATCAGTGATCCTTGATAATCTGCAAAATGTAAGCCTCTTTTATTTCTTTACTTTTTTTTTTTTTTTTTTTTTAACCGGTTGTCTGTTTACCATGCTGATAAGCCTAGCAAAATATACTATCTTCCTCACTATCTTCTGTGAATAGTATTCTTTTGGGATTTGCCATGTAATGTTTTCAAAGTGGATTTGGTGTTTTGCCAGGACTATAGGTGGAACAAACATGTTTTCTAATAGGCTGAGCAAAGGTATAATTTCACCACACTGCAACACTGCCTGTTGCTTCAAGATTAAATATGACCAGAGTTGTCATTTGAGCATCTTAAAAGCGATTGAAAAGCAGACAGACAGATAGATAGATACTAGTTTGGCAAGTTCAAGTATTGTTATAGTGTATAGAACTTTAATGGGATAGTGTGTTTAGGACATCCCATAATAGAAAACATTAGAGAAACATACACTTGACAAAACATAGAACACCTTCCAACAACCATGTTTTGGATGGAACTCCTGGACTGGTGTTACAGCAAACATCTCTCTGACACTAAAAAGCATCAATAACAGAATGGGTTTCTTTTGGTGACCACATCTGACAGATATGAGATGGGTCCCTAGGTTGATTTCCAAATTTATTAGGAAGTTGGAAACACCATAGCGGAGTTACATGCAAATCATAATCAGTTTGATAAAAAGGAGTAGAAGCAGGGATCAAAAGGAATGGCATTACTGTGCAGGGAGTAGCCAGTAAGTCCGCAAAACCTGTGAAAACTCAAACCCAAGTGTGAAGTTTAACAGACCAAAAGACAACACCCACACCCACAACAACCTGAAACATGATACTATGCAACCAAAACACACAGTGTAATCAAGAGGTGTATTCAGCGTTCTAGTATGATCACATCTTCAATATTTGTCCCAGAACACAAATGATTAAAGTCAGCTGTCTGCCTTTCTGTGTTCAGTCAAGGTCCAACAGGGGTCTTCTGCAAAACAAAACAGGACATAGGCCTGCCCTGTTGGGGCTTGTTAATGTGGTTCAAATGAGGGAATAATCCGATGACTGGTACTTTTACATTCCTTTTCCCAGGCATCCTTAGCCTTCTAAGCGTATTTAACAGGTCGTTTCCTTTCGTTCTAAGTTTCCTAATGTACATCCACCCTCCTTCCCCCCCCGCTCACTTGAGAGGGGTGAGGGAATTAGTTTTCCTGCGGTCTTTGTGCCCGTGCTGATTCCAAAGTTGGGGGGCCCTCGGAGGTGGAGTGTCACTTCTTTTGGACTTTTGTTCTGGCCACCCACTAACTAACTCCTCTAACCTGTCTGTAGATAAACCATCCATTAATTCTCGCGGAATGCCCTTCTGTCGGCCCAGAGTCCAAAAACTGTTCCGTTTATGATCTATATTTCTCCCACTTGCTTTCACTGAAAGTGAGACCCTTTTAAATCTGTTGCTCTCCCGATTAGATAGGGGAGGGGTCAAATTGGCCACTGTGCACCTTACTCCCTTTGTCTCAGATTTACTGTTGGAAGAAGTCACTGGTCCATATTTTCTAACAAAGTTAATTAATTCTTGGGCAACCTCCCGCCCACGTCCATGCTTTGTACCCTGACTGCAAGTGGTCAGGGGTTGCAGCTCCTTCCAATGCTGCCTGAATTCTTTCTCCCTGAGGCATAGCCTGTATTTTTCCTTGCAGTTGTATACCTATAGGTTTCAGCAATTCAGGAAGCCCCCTGATAAGAGGAGTCATTCTCTCAGGATCAACAGGAATCATCACGGGGGATTCATGGTGTGGCTGCAGCTTTCTATCATACATCATTTGCAGACAAGCAGCCTTTTGAACACTTTCCACTAATTGATCAACTGTCCCAGTAATGGCAAGGAGGTCTCCCCTTTCTAGAGGGTTAAGACCACCTGCCCAATAGGCAGCTCTCTGTGTTAGGGACCAGGGAGCACGATTGTTGCCAATAGTTAAAAATACTCCTGGTCCCCAATAACCTTCAGCCTCCTTTTCAGTTAACAGTATTTGGTCTCCACCACTGAGGCTAACTCTCCATACAAACTCCGTTTCTGATTCTTTTGGAGAGCGGCTAAAATCTCTTTTCAGTTTAGCTAGTTCAGTGGCTGAAAAGGGAATTTCCTTAACATTCATTTGAGGGTCTAGATCCTCACTGTTATCAAAGGTATATTCAGTTTTTATCAAAGGACGTATTGGAGCTGGACAGGCCTCTAATTGGTCTAGCCTTGCCTTTATTCCTTCCAGTTCTTCTAGAGGATAGATTTTTTCTTGAGGCAAACTATGGGTAACACTGTCACTGATATCCTTACAGTTACCCTTTAGAATCTCTAGTAAGAGGGCTGAATTATGTTTTTCATTTTCTAATTCCCTTTTGAGTTCCTCTATCTGTTTCTGTAGAGTTTTAACCAACTCTTGCAGTGACTCTCTAGTTTGGTTCTCTGTTTTAAGCTGCTGGTCACGGAGTTCTATGGCTGCAACTAGAGCAGAACCCAATGCTGTACAAATAAATGCCTTTCCTTTTCCAGCTTGGGTACGAGCATTCTTTTGCAGAACACTAATATGGTCTGAAACACTCTGCAGGTTTGCCGTGCCCAGTCTACCCCTGTTAACGAGGGTCTGGCACCATGCTTTTCTAAAAGGTCAAATAACACATCTTCACCTTTCATTCTGACTACACTGTCGCTCATTTCTCAATATGCAGAAAGATCTACACGGAGAAAGACAGAGGGTACAGTATCCCAAATGAACTTTGGGAGTCAAACAAATGCAAATACTCAGATCATGTTTACTGAGAGGAGCATGCAAAAGTCAAAGAAGATCCCGTCCTGGGCGGTTCCCAGAGCGCTCAGAGAAAGACCCTGGGGCAGAGACATTGCAAACTCCTGTTGTGAAATGCTGTGTTACCTGGCAGTTGGGCAGGAACACATTGGAAGCAAGAATGTCCTTATCTGTTGAGGTCTAGGAAACCCAATATCCCAGTGTTAGGATTGGAAGCCTCTGAGCCTGGAGAGGAGACTGAAATTTGGTTTTTGTTTTTACCAGGGGCATCAGAGTCCATAATTAGTCGAGACCGGTTGGAGCAATTAGAGGGAAAAAAAAAAATTGTAGAATGGAGTCTTTCGTAGACAGGACAGGTGTGTGGAAGACCAAAGAGTGCTGAGCCCTTTTAATGATGAAACCTTGGAAAAAAAAATAAAGAGAGGGAGGCTAGGGAAAGGCAAAAGCCAAGGAAGGCACAGGAGGGAACAGAGAGGAAATGGAGAAAGCAAAGGCAAGAAAGGACAAGGAGTAGAGACAGGAAATAATTGGTGTAGATCATAGTGCAGGGAAATGAAAGAGGGATGATGAAAAAATAAGAGCGGCCCAGGGAGGGAGGGGGTGGTGACACTACTGTTTCTCATTCCAGTCTTCATCTATCTTGGCTGGTGCAAACTGCAACCATCACAACAGTCTGAATACACTTTCATCTAAATACAGTTTACGATGGACAATCGTCCCTCCTCACATTGATAGGTAATTGAGTCTGCCAGCTCCCTCAAGTCATGGTTGTGCACCAAATTCCTCCAGGGAGAGTCATAACAATTTCCCCCAACAAAATGGGAACTTGCTTTTCCACAGACCCCAGGTTTCCACAAGTTATTTTAACATCACAATGCCGGCAACCGTAACACAACACGGTTCCCAATAACCCTAGCTCTTCATTTTCTCCTGGGGGTCTGGAATCTCTCAAGCACACCCTCACCACCGTACTTTCAGGAAGATGTTGAGCCCGGGGTTCCTGAATCTCTCAACTACTACTCAAACCCCATTTCTCTTGGCGGGCTTCTCTCAAGCACTCCCTGATCATGTTATTTCTGGGAAAAAGAACCCGTTGCACACTTGGGACAAATCCCTGATTGCATGTGGGGTACTACTTGGGGATCCCCACACCCTTACTCTCCATACATGAGAAGCTTCTGTCACGCTTTCGCAGGGGCAGTAAAAAGGAATGCATTGCTGCAATGCAGGGAACATGCAGCTGGTCCCGATGGAGCCTGGATTGGGGGGAGCTCCCTGAGAATCACTCAGTTTGATGTTAGAAAGCAGCACTCCTTTATTCCTCACGGTGCGCACTGGGCGTCTTGACAAGCAAGCGCACCCTCTCAGAGTTCAGGTTCTGCATCTGAACAGTTCAGACAGACATCTGCTGTACGCTGGCATACATAGCCCTTCTTTTTCAAGGTCTCACAGGTATGTGCTAATGTCCCTCTGGGCATGCTCAGTGGTATTCAGGGTCGAGTGCCCACCAACTTCTTCCCTTTTTCCACCATCAGCTTCATTCCTGAAACCTCTGACTCACTTGCATCCACTTTGGAAGATTCCCATTGATTATGATACCACAGTGCACCACTTTTAAAAACAGCGTATGTGGAACCTGATCTAAATGTGGTGGCATGTTTTGAGGCAAAACAGTATTCTATTGTGACTTCAGTGCTTCTTGTGAGGCAAAACCATTGAGGCTGAAAGTAAAATTCAGTTATGTTCCCAGTGCAGAATTAATGGGACTGTTCACCCACAAAAGCTGAAATGGAAAGCTTTAGAAGTAGCACATATGCATTATTTTTGCTAAGGTAGTATACCAGTTCTTAAACTAATGTATTAATCCCTATGGCTAAGAAAACCAACCTATATCACCTCTACACAACCTCCCAAGTACCCTGAGAGCAGTTCCTTCTGGGTGGCCTTACAGACTGTAGATATAAACCAGTGAACATCAGAGACGGCCCACGTACAGCAGAGATGGTCACCATGCTCACGCCTTCAAAGGAAGACCTAACAGAGAAACCAGGAGAAGTGGTTAGGACAAAGAACTCAGCCAGGTGCAGGGAGATGCTGTCCTCTAGAGCAGGGAAGACAGTGATTGCCTCTTGTTGAAACATGCTCTGGGATGAGAGGAGTTAATGGAAAGCAATAAACAGTAAGTAGGGAATCCTGAGCACATGGATGTGCAAATGCCCCCAGCAAAGGAAACAAAGACACTGCAGAAAGCAATGCTACATTAGCATAACAAAACAAAGCCCCCAGCCCTCGTTCCCTCCCCCCTCCCTCCCTCCCCTCCTCCTGTCCCCCGGGAGCAGATGTGAGCTGAGAATGAGCAGTGAAAGTGCCCGAGGCCTGGCAGCCGGCTCGGGGCGTGCTCGCTGTGGCACCTGAGCCTGTGCTGAAGCAGCCAGAGCCTGGCTGGAAGCCATCCGGGCAGCACCGCGGTGGCAGCAGGTGCACCAAGGCCGTCCTGCGGCCAGCTCCGCGCTGAGGGCACTCGGCATCCTGTGCTCTGCGCGACTCCAAGGAGCCCGGTTGCCTGCAACAGAGCTGGGAGCAGCCTGCTCTGCACCCAAGGTAGGTGCCCTTCGTGGTTCGTGCAGAGGAGCACATGCTGCCAGCAGCACCGGGTGGGACCCTGGTCCCGGCTCCATGTGCTGCCCGGCACGGCAGCTTTGCTGGGCCAGGTGGGCTGCAACAACAGCAGGAACACTTTGCAGGCGTGTTGCAGCCCGGGTTGGGCAGAGAGGGGCACACGAAGGGCTTGGAGCTGGGACAGGGAGGAAGTGAGCACAGGAGGTCAGCGTGCTCTGCTGCCCGCTTGTACCTCTGTGATACAGCGCAGCTGGGACTGCAGTTCTCCCTCTGGACCGCACAAGAGGACCTTGCTGCGCAGTTCTGCACGCGTGGATTCCTGTAAGATTCAAAATACCTGGTGCATTCTTTTTTGGATCTTAATGGAAAGCCTCTAATAAGCGGGGAATTGCCACTGTGTCAGCCCCTGAAGTACTGGGGATTGGGCGGTCTTTGCTGTGCGAACGTGTCCCAAGGGTTTTGTTTCGGCTCTATAACCAAGAGTGAGGTGATAAGGCAGGTAAGGTTATTCAGCACTGTGCTCACATACCGGGTGCAAGGGGGATACCTTGTTAGAGACTATTATTTTATCCCATTGCCTCAAAGTCTGCTGATGAACATGTCCAAACTTGTCCAAGCTAGTCCTGGCCAGGGGTAGTGAAAGCCTTTGTCTAAGGGACAAGCAGATGGGCATGTCCTGGTGCAGGGAAAGAGAGACAAGCTGCCAATTAACACCCTTTTGTGTGGTACTCATCTCCGTGAGGAGATAGACATCTGAGGAGACTCTTGCCTGGCACGCTAGAATGAGAGCTTTCACATAGGCAAGAGAAATGGAGGATAAAAAGAGGGATCGGCCATGATAAGAATGTTCATGGTCAGTACAGGAGCGGAAATATTTCCTGTGACTTTTACCTTCTTTCTGGAATGCTACAGTCAGATAGAAGGTAACACCAGGAGGCTGATGATGAACGGTGTCTCATGGAAAGTCTACGGTTAATGCTTAGTTTTTTTTTTTTTTATTTGGCCATGATTAATTACTTCATTGTTAGAGATGTGATTTCAAATTTAGGTTCTGTTCCCTGTTCCTGTCTATTTCTGATTTCCTTTCTTTCATATTTAGCTTCCAAACCTGGCATTTTGCACGTAACACCTCTCCCCTTACTTCCTTGTGTGGCCCCTTGTGACTTTGCTAATTTGTCACAGATGGATTCCAATACAATAAGCGATCAAAAGCTACAGAGGAGCAGGACTATATTTATTGATAGACAGCACATTTGCAGTACTGATTTAACAGTGTCTTAACAAGATTGGATTACACACACAACTAAAGGAGCCCCTCCCACCGAGTCATGAGGCTCAGAGTGGTCCCCCTGTCTATGTCAACTCCTGAACCCACAGAAATAAGGAGCCTTTATGGACCTGGATCCAGTTCTGGTACCAGACTTGTTCACGGCTTTGTGTGTAAAGAATCGTATGAGCACAGTCTCAGACATAACCTTAGGGAAGGTCACAAAGCTCCAAACTAAGTGTGAGTCTCTTACAGCAGATCAGTATCTGCAAGGTGTCTGGACAAAAGGGGGTGAAGGATCTCTGCTAAGGTGTGACCTCGACCTGCTCTCTGCTTTGGGGTTAGATGCCTGTCTCCTTGTCATGCTTTGTCTTTAGTCCCATGGTTAGTCAGCCTTCAGCAGTTGAACTGTCACCTGTCAGTTTTTCCTGTTGCACTGTTTGAGGCAGCTTTGTGATGATTACTGTCATTTAGCCAGAGTGTTATGAGTATAGTTGCACAATGATTTTCAGTGCAAGGTGTGGTGTGCCATCCCCCAGGCAGTGCCGTGCAGATGGTCTGGGGTGGGCAGGGGTTGGACAGGGACTGCTGCATTCAGTCACAGCTCTGCTGACATTTCTATTGTCCTGGCAGGCTCCAGTTCAACTTCTGCCTTCCACCCGTGATCATCCCAGCCTGCAGGAGAGCAGCAATGGCCTCAGCACAACCCTCTCAGGTAGGGGCTGGGAAAAGCGTGCAGGAGAGGCCACGGGGTAAGGGATGGGAATGTATGGAAAGAGGGAGGTGCTCTCAGGCAGCATGTGTGTGCTGGGGACAGAGAAGTGGCTGGGACTGAAGTTTCACTCCTCTGCGAGCTGCTTCCCTGAGCCTTCTCTGTTCACAGCAAGGAGCTCTTTGGTTGCAGGAGCCCGTGAGCTTTGAGGAGGTGGCCGTGTATTTCAGCAGGGAGGAGTGGGCGCTGCTGGACCCTGCACAGCGAGCACTCTACCGGGACGTGATGCTGGAGACGTACAAGTGCGTGGCCTCACTGGGTGAGGGCTTTGCTGCCTTTCCTCCTCTTTTGGGCACATCTGGTTCTGCAGAATGTGCCTCTGCAAGTAGGGCCCAAAATAATCACCATGCAGTTCCTTCGTGACAAACTCCACAGTAGCAGCAACAAAAGAAAGACAGAGAAGCATGAGTTTCATAAGGGCTCATTGTGCTCAGCACTTTGATAACATCCCGCAGTCAGTGCTGGCCATCAGGCATCAGTGAGGAGGGGAAGGACCATCTCCCTGCAGTCAGCTCCTTTTCTTTTAAAGAAAATATCTTTGCATGTTTTCAGAGATGGAAAAGCAATCTTTTCTCCAAAGGAAGCTGCTGTGTTTCGTGCCAGTGTCATTCAGGCCCTTAATGTTATTTCACTGTGGGGAGAGACATTGCGCAAATTTGATAGACAAGCAGCTGTGACAGAATGATGGAAAAGCTCTCATTTCTCTTATTTCTGTTGTTGCAGCTCCACTTCCAGCCCCCAAACCCATGGTAATCTCCCTGCTTGAAGAAGGTAAAGAGCCCTGGATTCCAGATGTGGGTACCCATGAGGCCGTGGCAGGACATGTCAGCCTAGGTGAGGTGGTGGAGGGAAGGAGGAAGTTGAGGCCATATAAGACATCTCTGGGGGAGGAGTATTTGGGGCACTGTGTGCTATTTCTGGTTTTGCTTTGTCATCCAGCAGGTGCTGGGATAAGAAGTCCAAGAAAGGGTCTGCAGGAAGGTGGTGTGGTCAACAGACAGTGTGGCAACTTCGACATTGAAGAAATCAGAAGGGATGTGCATGTGGATCAGGAGCAAAGTCAAGGCAAGCACATCAAGACACAACAGGGAAAGCATCTGTTAAAGGCATCAAGGAACACACTGGATTTCAGTACAGGTCAAAGGCAGCATGAAGACCTCAGGAGTAAGGATGTGTGCCAGAGGGAAAAGCAGAATCCATGCCCTGAGGGTGAGAAAAGCTTTCAAATAGATTCCAGACTCGTTAAGCACCAGTGCATACACTCAAAAAAGAGCCTGTACAAGTGCTCTGAGTGTGGGAAGATGTTCAAATGGAGATCCCGTCTCTTCTTGCACCAGCGCATGCACACAGGAGAGAGACCATATAAGTGCTCTGAGTGTGGGAAGAGCTTCAAATGGAGTTCTGATTTAAAGGTGCACGGACGCATCCATACAGGAGAGAGACCATATAATTGCTCTGAGTGTGGGAAGAGCTTCAAAAGCTGTTATGAATTGAAGCGGCACGAGCGCAGCCATACAGGAGAGAGACCCTATAAGTGCTCTGAGTGTGGGAAGAGCTTTAGAATCAGTTCTCATCTCAGATGCCACAAGAATATCCACACCACTGACAGACTGTAGAAGCACCTTCTGAATATGAGAACCTTTAGAAGCAGTTCCAGCCACGTTTCCTACCAGCACATGCACACTGCAGACAGAGCCTGCAGTGCCCCAGACATGGAATAGCTTCAACCAGAGCCACAGCCTGGTTACCCACTGTGGCTGTGTGTGGTGTTGAACCACACAGTTCCATTGTCCCAAGTGTGAGATGAGCTCCAACCACTGCTCGAACCCGGATCATGTAGAAAGGGATCCAGTCAGGGCAGGGACTACAGAAATGCCAGCACTGCAGGAAGAGCTTCATCCAGAGCTCTGTCCACATTGAATGTTGCCCAGTGCTCGTGAGGGGAATGCCCTGCAAGCTTCTGTGCTGCAGGAAGAATTTCTCTCAAGGCTGACTTCTCATTTCTCATCGGAAAGACCCCAGTACTGAGACCTTGAGAATGCTGGAGAACTCAGCATGAGAGAGACCCAGATGCTTCTCCCCCCACAGGAAGTGTTTGCAAAGGAGATGGCTTCACTGGAAACCTCTGCAGAAGTGATTTTATCCAGGAGTTTCAGATGGCCTTTCCTTCCTTACAAAGGAAATTCTCTCACCATGTCTTCTTTTCTCCTCTGCTCTTCCTGCAAGCAGCTTTTGGATGCCATCTCCTAAGGAAAATCAGCTGTGTATGGATGCTCTGTGTGTCTGTTTGGGTGAGCTCCTATTAGTTTCTGAGTGCAGTGACGCATGAAATACAAGGGTCAGGATAGCAGTAACGTGGCTTGTGGAAGTTTTCTGAAAATAACCTGTAGTTGAAGGGGAAGGGGGTGAATAAAGTAGGAGAGTTGTTCTGGAGCAAATCTCAATGCATCTTGCTTTTTGTTCTAAAAATGAAAGACCAATTTGTGGATTGAGGAATGGTAAAAGGAAGTTTGATTTTGGTGCTGACTCCAGTCCACTGCTTTCATCACAGGGAGGCATTTCTTTCACACAAGCAATGTCATTCCTTTTCACAGTGCTGCACATTGCCCCTGCTCCCCTTCCCAAAAGATTTCACAGGAGCTCAAAGCAGCTGTGAGACACCAAGCTTTGCTTGGCTCCACTAGCTGTAGTAAAAGCTGAGCTTGTTTCTCCTAAGTGCAGCATCCCATGTCTCAGGAGGTGGTGGGAGCAGAAGGCAGTGCAAACCCACAGGGTGCACAAGCTTATCCCCGCAGCACAGAGGTTTCAGAGTGCTCACCAGTGCATGCTTGCCTCTTTTCTGAGCTTGAAGGTCTTTGCTGTGACGTTGGAAATCGTCTGGAAGAACTCGCGCAGAGGGGCCATCACATTTCCTGGGCCCTTCTCAAGCTGCAGTGCTTGGTCTGCAGTTTGCAGGAAGTGGAGTTTGACTTTGGTGAGCTGGTAAAGCTGCCAGGAGCCTGCCCATGTCCTCAGGAGCTGTGAGTTTCTTTGTAGGATCCCTGAGCACTCCCTGCGAACCACAAGGAGATGATGCTTGCAGTATGGAGGAGCGCTGCTTCCTCCATCTCAGGGAGCAGGGGCCTGGTGTGGTGCAGGAGAGGAAGAGCAGGGCCCTGGGGGTTGGAGGAACACACAGCTCCAAGGAAAATGCGTGGGGAAGAAGCAAGCAGCTGGGAGGCTTGGGAATCCCCAGCAACATGAGATAGCAGCCCAACCAAGAGCGGGAATGATGATTTATTTTTCAACTGCATCCAATTAATTCCTATCCTATGGCACTGCTCATGCGTTTCCCCTCTCCTTTCAGATTTCCCCAAGAAGCGTTCTCACTATTGTCTATTTTCATCTTATATCACTGTGTTCTCAGAAATGCTGATTTTGCTTTCCTAGATAAAGCAAACAAACAAACAAACACAGTGAGGTCGGTTTTCCATTTTACTTACCGATATATTATTAAAAATTAACTGCTGATTTCACCCCCCCATATTTTGTCGCACACCGTGTCTAGCTGCATTAGGGGATGGAAAAATCACTTTTTTCCTCTCCCCCTGTACCTTCTTTCCCTGTGCTTTGGGGAAGGTAAACCTTCTGTAGTGGATATGAATACCTCCAAAGCTATGACTGCAGTGCGCAGTCAGAAGGAACAGGAGTGTTTCAAATGCCAAAATAGGTTGTTTTCCTTGTGGTGGTGGGATGGTGGTTTAAACGGTTTACCAGGCTGGTTTGGCCCGGTTCTGTGACGATTGGTGCGGGGGACCCACGAACCCACTCCCCAGGAAAGGGGAAGGAGGAGAGGGAAAAGGGAGAAGGGAGATGGGTTTAAAAAGAAAACAGCAGCAACGACCTGAGAAGGAAAGCTAATTTACAAAATAAGTTATCAGGAAGCTAAATAATACAATTTAATACAATATGATTGGAATGGAGGCTCATGAATCAGATCAAATGAGCAAGAGAAAGAATGTCCGATAAACCGAAGGCCTTACGCTAACGCTGAAGGCGGACGGCTGCAACAGACACCCACTGCTACAGCAGTTGTGTGTACTGCCAAGGCTTAGAAGGGCACACGTTGTCCTTGTGTCGATAGGGCCTCCTTGTAACCCTGTAGGGAGGCCAGAAGGTGTAGTATCATTGTCCCTCACCAAACACTACACACCCACATCCCACTGACCGTGAGAGAGCCTTGGGCAGTCTACAGCACCACACTTGCAGAGGCTGCAGCAATGGCTTAACCCGTCTGTTCCAAGAGACAAACCAAGGGCTTTCCTTAACATTACAATCACCTGTTGCAATGGGAAACATAACCCCCATTTTCAAGAAGGGAAAAAAAGAAAACCCAGGGAACTATAGGCCAGTCAGTCTCACCTCTGTGCCTGGCAAGATCATGGAGCAGATCCCCCTGAAGGCCCATCTAAGGCACACGGAAAATAAAGACAGGGTGATTGGTGGTAACCAACACAGCTTCACCAAGATCACGTCATGCCTGACAAACACGGTGGCCTTTTATGATGGAGTTATGGCCTTAGTGGAGAAAAGAAGAGCAGCTCATGCCATCTACATGGACTTGTCCAAAGCATTGGACACACTGCCACGTGACATCCTGGTCACCAATTTGGAGAGAAATTGATTTGAAGGACAGACCACTCCTTGGGTATGGAATTGGCTGAACAGTTGCACTCAGAGAGTTGTGGTCAATGGCTCAGTGTGCAAATGGAGTCCGGTGATGAGTGGTGTCCCTCAGGGATCAGTGCTGGGACCAGTGTTACTTAACATCTTTGTAGGAGACATAGGCTGTGGGATAGAGTGCACCCTCAGCAAGTTCGTGAATGACACCAAAAGGAGTGGTGCAGTTGACATGCTAGAGGGAAGAGGGTACCATCCAAAGGCACCTGGACAGCCTTGAGAGATGGGCCTATGCCAGCCTCATGAAATTCAGCAAAGTCAATTGCAAGGTCCTGCAACCTGGGTTGGCACAAATGTGAGCACAGAAGGGATTGAGAGCAGCCCTGAGAAGGACCCCACCTGGAGTACTGCATCCAGTTCTGGAGCCCCCAACACAAGAAGGACGTGCAGCTGTTGGAGCAGGTCCAGAGAAGGGCTACAAAGATGATCAGAGGGCTGGAGCACCTCCCCTACGAGGACAGGCTGAGAGATCTGGGGCTTTTCAGCCTGGAGAAGAGAAGGCTCCAGGGAGGCCTTAGGGAGGCCTTCCAGTACCTGGAGGGGACCCACAGGAAAGCTGGGAAGGAACGCTTTATAAGGCAATATAGCAGCAGAACAAGGGAAATTGGCTTAGAACTGGAAGAGTATGCAGTTTAGACTAGATACTAAGAGAAATTCCACCTGTGTGTGTGTCATGGTTTTCTGATTTTTGGCATTGGTATTCCACATCATAACATCATGTAGTGCATTAAGAGTTAACAAGTTAATACTCCAGCTCTATGGATCATTGATAATTCTGGGTATACTTGCCTCAGAACAAGCAAGATGCTCTCCAGTCCAAACTCAACAACACTCAGTGTCAACAAGATGGTCTCCAGTCTGAGCAAGATGCCCTCCAACCCGAAAGAGACACCCTTCAGTCTGAGCGAGACATCCTCCTGTCTGAACGGTTCTCCTTCAGAACCTAGTGAGATGCCTACCAGCCACAGTAGCCCCTGCCCCTCAGCCAGGTGTGGGTAAAGGGATAACAGAGTGTATTGGACTGTGTGGATTCAATGGCCATGGACCATCAGAACCACAGAAATATAAGGCATTAGTGGACACTGGTGCACAGTGTACTCTAATGCCCTCGAGTCACCAAGGGACAGAATTAATCTATATTTCTAAGGTGACTGGGGTTTCCCAAGAGTTGACCAAGTTGGAGGCTGAAATAGGCCTCACTGGTAAAGACTGGCAAAATTTTGACAGTCCTATTGTGACTGGCCCAGGGGCTCCATGTATACTTGGTATTGATTACCTCAGAAGGGGATATTTTAAGGATCGCAAGGGGTATCGATGGGCTTTTGGAATAGCCGATGTGGACACAGATAACATTAGGCAGCGGTCTGCTTAGCCTGGCCTATCAGTAGATCCATCTGTGTTGGGGTTGCTACAAGTGGAGAAGCAACAGGTCCCAATTGCTACAAAAACGGTGCACAGAAGGCAGTACCGCATTAACAGGGATTCCTTGCTCCCCATTCATAACTTGATTTGTAAGCTAGAGAGCCAGGGAGTGATCAGCAAAACCCACTCACCGTTTAGCAGCCATAGGTGGCCAGTGCGTAAAGCCAGTGGAGAATGGAGGCTGACGGTAGATGACCGTGGCCTGAATGAAGTCACACCCCCACTGAGTGCTGCTGTGCCGGACATGCTTCAACTCCAGTATGAACTGGAGTCAAAAGCAGCCAAGTGGTATGCCACCACTGACATTGCCAATGCCTTCTTTTCAATTCCCTTGGCCACAGAATGCAGGCCGCAGATTGCTTTCACCTGGAGGGGCGTTCAGTACACCTGGAACCGTTTGCCCCAGGGGTGGAGTCACAGCCCAACCATTTGCCATGGGTTGATCCAAACTGCATTGGAACAGGGCGGTGCTCCCGAGCATCTGCAGTACATGGATGACGTTGTGTGGGGCGATACAGCAGAGGAAGTTTTGGAAAAAGGAGAGCAGATTATCTAAATTCTCCTATGAGCTGGCTTTGCTATCAAGCAAAGCAAAGTGAAAGGGCCTGCACAAGAAATCCAGTTCCTAGGTAGAAAGTGTCAAGATGGACATCATCACATCCCAGGAGATGTGGTCGACAAAATCACCAGTATGTCTCCACCCACTAACAAGAAAGAGGCGCAGTCTTTTCTGGGTGTAGTGGGCTTTTGGAGAATGCATGTTCCAAACTACAGCCTCATTGTGAGCCCCACTTTATCAGGTGATGCGGAAGAAGAATGATTTTTTGTGGAGTCCTGAACAGCAGAAGGCCTTTGAGCAAATTAAGCAGGAGGTGTCCCATGCTGTGGCCCTGGGATCAGTACGGATGGGACAGGACGTAAAGAACAGCCTCTACACTGCTGCTGGAGAGAAAGGTCCCACTTGGAGTCTGTGGCAAAGAGCCTCTGGGGAGACCCGAGGCCGACCCCTGGGATTTTGGAGTAGAGCGTACAGGGATTTGGAGGAGTGCTACACTCCAACTGAGAAGGAGATCTTGGCAGCATACAAGGGGGCTCGGGCTGCTTCTGAAGTAACTGGTACTGAGACACAGCTCCTCCTGGCACCTCGATTGCCAGTGCTGAAAAGGATGTTCAAAGGAAAGGTTCCCTCCACCCATCATGCTACTGATGCCACTTGGAGTAAGTGGATTGCGCTGATTACACAGCGAGTTCAGATGGGGAACAACAACCGTATAACCATATATATATATATAAAACCATATAATGAACTACCAGAAGATGAAAAGAGATATGCCCTGTTCACAGATGGATCGTGTCACTTTGTGGGAAAGCGAGTTGCAGATGCCACTGAAGGAGAAGGAGAATCAAGCCAATTTGCAGAGCTAAAGGCTGTCCAACTGGCCTTAGATATCGCTGAATGTGAGAAGTGGCCAGTACTTTATCTTTACACTGACTCATGGATGGTGGCAAATGCTTTATGGGGATGGTTACGGCAATGGGGACAAAATGGCTGTCAACAGAAGGGTAAACCTATTTGGGCTGCTGAACTGTGGAAAGATATTGCTGCCCGAGTAAATAATATGGTTGTAAAGATGCGCTATGTAGATGCTCGTGTTCCTAAAAGCCGGGCAACTGAAGAACAACAAAATAACCATCAGGTAGATCGAGCTGCAAAAGTTAAGGTGACTCAAGTAGACTTGGACTGGCAACATAAGAGTAAATTATTTCTAGCTCGGTGGGCCCATGAGACCTCGGGCCATCAAGGAAGGGATGCGACCTGTAAGTGGGCTAGAGACCGAGCGGTGGACTTAACTATGGATGGCATCGCACAGGTGATCCATGACTGTGATACATGCGCCGCAATTAAACAAGCCAAGAGGATGAAACCCCTCTGGGAGGAAGGGCGATGGCAGAATTATAAATATGGGGAGGCGTGACAGGTTGATTATATCACTTTACCGCAATCTCGCAATGGTGTTATGTGCTCACCATGGTGGAGGCGACCACTGGGTGGCTTAAAACATATGCAGTACCCCATGCTACCGCCAGAAACACCATTCTAAGTCTCAAGAAACAAGTCCTGTGGCGACAAGGTACTCAAGAAAGAATTGAGTCTGATAATGGAAGTCATTTCAAAAATTCTCTTGTAAATACTTGGGCCAAAGATCATGGCATTGAGTGGATTTATCATATCCCCTATCACGCACCAGCTTCTGGTAAAACTGAAAGATACAATGAGTTGTTAAAAACCATGTTGAAAGCAATGGGTGGCGGAACATTTAAGCATTGGGAGAAGCATTTGGCAGAAGCCACCTGGTTGGTCAACACTCGAGGATCCATCAATCGCGATAGTCCTGCCCAATCCAGCTCCCTACCTACTGTAGAGGAAGATATGGTCCCTGTAGTACATGTGAAGAACATATTGGAGAAAGCGGTATGGGTCCTTCCAGCTTCTGGAGAGGGCAAACCTCTTCGTGGAACTATCTTTGCTCAGGGACCTGGGACCACATGGTGGGTGATGCAGAAGAATGGGGATGTTCAGTGTGTACCACAAGGGAATTTGATGTTGGGGGAGTGCAGTAGTATTTCCATGTCGATAGATGTATATATGTTGTGTGTGTGTGTGTATTTAACGGATGTTAATCATTGTTCCTCTTTGTATATTAATTAAGACATGGAATAAGGGGTGGAATGTCATGGCTTTATGACTTTTGGTATTGGTATTCCACATCATAACGTCATGTTGTGTATTGGGAGTAAAGGAGTTAATGCTCCAGCTCTGTGGATCATCAATAGGCCTGCCTATACCTGTCTTAGAAGCGAAGAACTATGTTCCCCAGGGGACTTTACATTGCTTTACATTTTTACTTTTTACTTGTTTTCAGGCCCATCTCCCTTTTCACTTCCTTCTCTTCCCCAGGCATGGGTCCCTGGGTCCCCCACAACATTTGTCATGGAACCGGGCCAAAGCAACCTGTAAACCATTAACAAAAGCAGAAAGTAATAAAGGGTTGGCTGAATTACTCACTAGAAATGACTGTTAAGTTTTGCAGGAATCCTTGGTGCCCAATAAAGGAGATAGGAATCTTTACTGCAGATGTCTGTAACTGTTTAGAGAAAGTTTAGGATCAGCAAGACCGGTAAAGCCAGGGTTGCCTTTGATTTTTACTTAATAGTGGTCTTCTGATTTCAGATTGCAATGTCCATCCTATAGTGCATGAATAGCAAAGCTTATCTGAAAGCTAGATTATCCAGCAGCTTGCACTTTCTCGCTCTGTGGAAGAGTACTCAACTCATTTAAGTGGCAGAACCACAAAAAGCCAAACAGGAAGGCAGCATCAGCAGGGAGAGTTCAACTCTAAACTGAAATGTTGAACTCATGTGCTCGAATCTGAGCCAGCAGTCAATGAAAGGATCTATGAAGACTTCACAACTCCCAGATTATGCTTCATATGTTTCAAATATTCTTAATAATATCTTGATCACGCGTAGTTGATTCCCTTATACAGGTTGGTTCTCCCCTGAATTATTCCATACAGGTTTCAGTGTCACTCTAGGGCTTTTTTTGTTAGAAGAAGAATTCTGAGGATCACCAATTTCATGTTATGCTGTTACATAGTGTACAGTACGTATTTTTTCCTAAGAAAATGGCCTGACCAAAACAACCTTCATTTATTCACTTCAAAATACTTTTTAAAAAGTCTACACTGCTGTAAGTATTTGCAGACCAACTTCCACATGGAGCTTTTGATCTCCTTGTTACAAAGGGTGTATATGATGGGATTAGTCAAGGGAAAGATGACCGTATGGAAAAGAGCAACTACTTTTTCCACTGGGACGGCCTGAAAGGGTAGGACATAGATATAAATAGCTGGGCCAAACGTGACGAAAACCACAACAGTGTGGGAAACACAGGTGGAGGTTATTTTCTTTTTTGCCTTGGTGGAGTGAGTCTGGAGCTTCAGCAATAAGACTGTGTAGGAGATGAGGAGAAGTACAAAGCACGTGACAATGACAATGCCATTGTTGAGGAACATCAGAAGTTCCACTGTGTAAGTGTTAGCACAGGCCAACTTAGCCAGCTGTCGGACGTCACAGAAGAAGCTGTCCAGGATGTTGAGGCCACAGAAGGGGAGCTTGATGGTGAGAGCAAATACAATGATGCCATGAAGGAAGCCACCGCCCCATGAAGCTCCAACCAGGACGTGGCAAACTGTCCTGTTCACAAGCACAGTGTAGCGAAGAGGTTTGCAAATCGCAACGTAACGATCATAAGCCATGGCCAAGAGCAGGAACATTTCCACTGCTCCCAGGAAGTGAAGAAACAGAAGCTGGGCCATGCAGGCATTGTAGGCTATGGTCTGAGGGTTTGAGAATAAGTCAGCCAGCATTTTGGGTAGGGTCACAGAGCAGTAGCAGATATCCAAGAATGCCAGATTGACCAGGAAAAAGTGCATGGGTGATCCCAGTTTGGAATCCCTCTGTACGGTGAGAATGAGAAGGATGTTGCTTGGGAGAACTATCACGTAGAACAGCAGGAGGAAGAAGAAGAGAACTGGCTGGACTTTGCGGGTATGGGACAATCTGAGCAGAACAAACTCTCTAACTACTGTAGAGTTTTCATGCTCCATTTTCACTCCTGCAAACTCTGACAGACAGGCAGTAATAAACAAAGCAGTGCAAATATACTACAGGATTTAAGCAACTTGGGCTATACTTATACTACTGAAGTGCACACCCTGTGACCACTGTCGAGCGTTACGGAACTCCTTATGGTGAAATACTTAGAAGCAAGTCATGTAGATTCCCACTAACTTTGGCATTTGACTGGAACTGTGAACTGAAAGTCAGCATGTCATCAGATGTTCCACATTTTCTCTCTCTAGGAAGCGGCACTTGGATTAAATTGAGGTTGTAAACCACCTGTGCAGCCTCCGGTAGTGGCTGATCTATGGGATGGATATTATCACTCTCTTGCTCTGAGCATACAGCCTCTCCAAGTGAACAACGCAGGCCCTTCCGAGGTATGGTACATCTCATTCTGATGTAGGCAGCCAAACAAAGCTGCGTGAATTGCAGTCTCAAATTACTCAAACCTAAAATCACATCCGCTGATTAGAAAAAAGAAACTTGTTACAGACCACTCACATTGGAAGGAAGGTGTATGAATTGGTGGGGTGAATTCGTTGGACAGCTGCAAAGCGGATCACAATGGATTGTTTTGAAATCTTTGTACTTCATAACGTCAATACAGCCATCCCAAGGAATGGTGAGTTTCATCCTAGATTTTCTCCGGAATACATCAGTATTTTCAAACCAAATCTATTTTCCATAGCTGTGTTTCAAGGGAGCTAAGGGTGCCTAGATCTCATGCAGACTTCCAGCTCTCCCCTCAAAAAATCCCATCGCAGTACCTAATTTTCCAGTTAAGTCATTAGAACATTGGAGACATGAAGAAAAAGCCATTACCTAAATCTTTCTACCAAATGAATCCACCAAGCATCACCATATGCCAGTCACAGAAGATAATGGGTGTTTTCCACAGAGCACAACAAATAATTTCATTTCCGTACCTTTGGAATGAAACAGTGGATTTTGACTCACCCCTCACAATGAAAACCATTTAAAAACAAAGTGAAATTGATGTTCAGTGTCCTTTTGTTTTCCTAAATCCATTCAGTCATCCCAGTAGAGTTGAGGCAGGAGGAAATTACATGACTTTTTGCTTCCTCTACATAATTCTTTAGCTACAAAGATGGTGTGTTTGTATGAATGACTGTGTCTGCTTGCTACAGAATTAGGAGCTTGGCCAGTAGCGCTGAGTTGGGTTAGGAGTTGGGTTAGAGGTTAGTGTTAGGCTTATGTATGTGTTAGGGTTAGGGCTAGTTTTATGGTGAGGGTTAGGGAAGGTTTAGGGTCAGGGTTCAGGTTGTGTTAGGGTTTGGTTTCAGGCTAGGTTTAGGGTTAGGTTTTGGGTTAGTGTTAAGGTTAGGGTTAGTGTTACGGTTCTTGTGAAGGTAGGGTTAGCCTTAGGGTTAGACTTTTAAAAGTCACTGATGCAGTATAGGTTTAGTTTTCTTCCCTTAAGAATGAGAAATGAAATTGGTCTTGACACTGGAAACTAAAAAATTCCCATCATGCCTTGAATTGTAGATAAAATCTTCACATTTTTAATGTCATCACTGAATAATTTATGTTGGGAAAGACCACTAAGATCACCTTGTCCTTCCATTGCCCTGGCACCTCCATGCCCACTGAACTATTTCAGCATATTTCTTCCTTTCTTACATGGATAGCAGAAAGGCTGATTGTACTCAAGTGTACAGAAATTAGTCCGCATGATCCAATATCTATTTTCTCTACTTTCCTTCTGGTACTTTTTTGGGGGAAGGGCATGTATTGTATAATTTATGAAACCAGCCAACTTAGTAGAGATGTCTGAGGTACCCTGAGCCCTCCCGATGATAAGGAAAGTTCTATATATCTCGTTGAACTCTGCTCTGAATATCTAGCTCAGATGTCCAACACTATCTTTGTCTTTGAGCTAATTAAATTCATTCAGCAAATCTCTGGAAGTATTCCCTGGTTCTGAGTGGCATTCCTGGTCCGAAATGTCTGTGTAGCTGCTACAGATACAAATTTCATCTGCTGTTAGGAGGAAGATGACTGTCACGGTTTTATGATTTTTGGTATTGGTATTCCACATCATATCACCACGTAGTGCATGAAGAGTTAAAACCGCGTGTAACCTGTGCGTGGACAGCAGCCCTGCAGGCAGCCGGCAGTGGCCAAAGCAGCCTGGGCAGTGGTTTCTCCAGATGCTGATGTTCCCCACCCGGAACCACTGGAACCCAGCACCGACCTCCAGCACCAGACGTGGGTGTTCAGGTCGAAGGAGCTGATGCTGAAGTCTGGCAGTGCTGTCCCTGAGGACAGCCTGGTCTACGTGCGGGAGGGGAACAATACGTTCCTGCACACCCCCTGGGGCTGGAGCAGGCTGCTGCTGGAGGACTCATAGTTGCTCTTTGTGGGTGATGACCCCTCCAGCCCCGACGCCGCAGTACCAGGAGGCGAAACAGGCACAGACACGAGGTCCCAACACAGAGCCACCCTCGGGGGTCCGAACAGACCCACCAGTCCCAAAAGAGGACGGAGCTGGGCTGCCCAGCACCCTGCAGACCACTGCTGCCCCCAGGATGCCCTCTCTCCGTCTGGTGGCCCGTATGGGGATCGAACCCACGACTTTGGCGTTATCAGAACCTGGGCCGCGGCGGTGAAAGCGCCAGCTCCTAACCACTAGACCAAGAGCATTAACCCTTTAACACTTAAGGCACTACATGATGTTATGATGTGGAATACCAATACCAAAAGTCATAAAACCATGACAGTGACTCATTCTGTACTGTATATGCTAACATCTACCTCAGAGGGCAGCGGACCATATTGAGGGGAATACCAATGCATACCTGTGGATGTGAAGTAGGATTCTGAGCTTTAGCTGCTGTCACCTGTACAGTTTTGATCACGAGCCGCAAAGAACGGGCTTTGATCAAAGAAAAGTCATTCTTTGTCTCCATCCTGTTTTGGCAGTCTGACCAGAATTCAGCTATCACTCATGACTTGTCCAAGCTCAATAATACAATCACTCACCTATCTTCTGATTGTGATCATTACTCCTAAACTCAGGAGAAATAAGTGTGTGTTCCTTTTCCTGGTTGTCCCCCTTCTTGTAATCCACTCTTCAAGTCGTTGTTTCTCCTCCTGGGACAAAGTGAGCCACCCACGTCTGGTGTCCTGCGGAGGGAGAACAGCACAGCCCGAGGTGCTTTTCTTTCTCACTGATTCTGAGTTCACTCAGGTTTATTCTCACTGACATCAGTGCTCCCTGGCTCACGTGTGAATGCAAGACGGCAGAGACCTGACCATCCCTTGCAGCTCTTATCAGCCATCTTCCTTGATGCTACCCAAGCAATAACAGATCTCCAGCTGCCAAACCCCCAACTTCACTCCACACCATAACTTTATTTCTGGAGGCAACTCCAGCTTTAATTTTCTTGCAAACATATGCAATCAGCTTCAAGACATACCTCCCTTTCAGGAGCTTTCTTGGTAGTCCATCATCCTGGTCTGAAGTCTTCTTTCTCTTCCTTTCCCACACACTCATGGATTTATTAGTGCTGTGCATGGACCAGAGGTTAAACTCTATTCAGTTCTGGACCCATGACCTCAGCTGTCTCGCTCACCACCTGCTGACAGGGGAGGAACATGGTGCGACAGAGGATGGAGATCTTCTTTCATTGTACGCTCTGGGTATTTATCTCTTCAAGAGCCAACTGGGACTGCAGGGGTTGGTTTGGTTCCAAAGGCAATGGCTTTATAGTCACGGCACACAGCTGTGCTCCCTCTGATGCCCATGGGTCTGAAGAAAAGCCCTAAGGCGTTTGACTCTTTGCAATTACTCGTTAATAACTATTCATTATTTCTTCACCAATTCATTATTGCCAGTCCGGGTGTTGCATAAATGGCTAAAATGTTTTGTTAGAAAATAAACCTCCTTTGCATTCCCACAGGCAATCCCACCCAGGGAGGCGGTGGAGTCACCATCCCTGGAGGTGAATATTCCACAAACATGGAGATGTGTCACTGAGGCACGTGGTCAGCAGGCAGTACTGGTGGTACGTGGACGGTTGGACTGGATGAGTACTTCAGATTCCTCTCCAGTCTTCATGATTGTATGATTCCACTATCCTGGTTGGCGTACAATGTTTGCTCTTTGCTTTTAGAAGTCTGGCTCAAAAGGTCAGAGCTCCTGCTCAGTGAGGGGTGCTTTCCCCTTGGAGGTGTGCAACATGTGGGACGGAAGTGTGCTCTGGTATTAGAATCAGATGGTAATGAGAAAATAATTCCCCCTTGGAGGCAGGCAGCCTTTGGGACAGAGGTGTGTTTTGGCATTAGATTACAATGAGAACAATTTACGCACAGAAACCACAGTCAGTTGCCTCCAATATTCACTCCAAACCTGGTTCCGTGTAGCGCTCCTATCCAACTTATGTTTTTAAGGTCCTGTGTTAATATCTGCTTAAATTACTGATAATTGATGCTTGTGCTATGCAAATGTATCAATACATTTCCAGTATTGTATGACTTTAATTTTTAAGCACAAACTCTCACTGTCCTCGGGCAAAGACTCATACTTCAAGGAAGTGTAAAATAAATGAAATGTGTTTTGATGTCGGTTGGTTGTTTTCTTCCTTTCTCTCTTTCCTCAAAAATCCCCTTTTTCTTGGTGTTGCTGGTGTATTAAGGGGTCAGATGAATCAGGACTGGGGGATTCATACTTGCTAATCTGAATGCCTCGCTCAGACTTAGTTGCAAGTAGACTCAGTCTATTGCATATAAGGCAGCTCATTTTAAGTGAGATGAATCTTATCTCTTTACTATGCCACCTCAATCTTTTTGCAGCCTCTCCCCCCAAAAAATTCTTGCTTGCTTGCTTGTTCTCTCCTAATTGAAGTGTCTGATTGCTTAAGGTTATGTGGAATGCACCCCCTTCGCTCTTGCCTTAATGCAACGAAACACATGCTCCACTCTGACAGCTTTACTAAGCAAGATAACTGTCTCACTGTTGCAATCTCTGAGGAGTCCTTACATGAAATTATGTATACCCTAGGCCTAGAATGAAGATAGCGGCAATGATCTGAGGAGAAATACTAATTTACTAAATAAGATATCGGAAAACAAATTAGCACAATATAAAACAACATACATATAATACAATATACACAATATAGTTGTAATTGAAAGCAATAAATCAAATAGAATGAGCAAGAGCGAGGGTCCAATAAACCAAAGGCCTTACACTAAACACTGACAGTGAGATTGCAGTGAGCATCCGCAGCTGGGTTGATCCCCAAAGGAATGAGAGCATCTCGTGGCACTCAGTCTCTGAGCAGAAAAAACATAAAAATACAAAACAATTCAAAGTCCTCTGCTTAACGTCATTCTTCTTCTCTCCTGAGACAGGTATACCTGGAACTGTCGGTGATCCACGGTTCTGCAGCATTAACTCTTTAATTCTCAATGCACTACATGATGTTATGATGCGGAATACCACTACAAATCATAAAACCAGGACACGTTTCATAAGATATGGTCCTCATTATGACCATAATGACCATCTCCCTTGTATGGGAAATGTTGAATCAAGACCTGATGGATCACCTGAGGTGAGCACTGAGTCAGTCGCAGGAGCACAGGTGAAGGCAGTGTACCTGTGTGACTAGAAGGGGGAGAGTCTGGCTCCACCTATCCCAGACCCCATTTAAGGGCTGACCACCCCTAGGGAATAATATCTCGTTGGAGATCCCTCTCCTGTGGAGTTATCAGTGATCCTTGACAATCTGCAAAATGTAAGCCTCTTTTATTTCTTTACTTTTTTTTTTTTTTTTTTTTTTAACCGGTTGTCTGTTTACCATGCTGATAAGCCTAGCAAAATATACTATCTTCCTCACTATCTTCTGTGAATAGTATTCTTTTGGGATTTGCCATGTAATGTTTTCAAAGTGGATTTGGTGTTTTGCCAGGACTATAGGTGGAACAAACATGTTTTCTAATAGGCTGAGCAAAGGTATAATTTCACCACACTGCAACACTGCCTGTTGCTTCAAGATTAAATATGACCAGAGTTGTCATTTGAGCATCTTAAAAGCGATTGAAAAGCAGACAGATAGACAGATAGATACTAGTTTGGCAAGTTCAAGTATTGTTATAGTGTATAGAACTTTAATGGGATAGTGTGTTTAGGACATCCCATAATAGAAAACATTAGAGAAACATACACTTGACAAAACATAGAACACCTTCCAACAACCATGTTTTGGATGGAACTCCTGGACTGGTGTTACAGCAAACATCTCTCTGACACTAAAAAGCATCAATAACAGAATGGGTTTCTTTTGGTGACCACATCTGACAGATATGAGATGGGTCCCTAGGTTGATTTCCAAATTTATTAGGAAGTTGGAAACACCATAGCGGAGTTACATGCAAATCATAATCAGTTTGATAAAAAGGGGTAGAAAAAGGGATCAAAAGGAATGGCATTACTGTGCAGGGAGTAGCCAGTAAGCCAGCAAAACCTGTGAAAACTCAAACCCAAGTGTGAAGTTTAACAGACCAAAAGACAGCACCCACACATGATACTATGCAACCAAAACACACAGTGTAATCAAGAGGTGTATTCAGTGTTCTAGTATGATCGCATCTTCAATATTTGTCCCAGAACACAAATGATTAAAGTCAGCTGTCTGCCTTTCTGTGTTCAGTCAAGGTCCAACGGGGGTCTTCTGCAAAACAAAACAGGACATAGGCCTGCCCTTTTGGGGCTTGTTAATGTGGTTCAAATGACGGAATAATCCGATGACTAGTACTTTTACATTCCTTTTCCCAGGCATCCTTAGCCTTCTAAGCGTATATAACAGGTCGTTTCCTTTCGTTCTAAGTTTCCTAATGTACATCCCCCTCCTTCCCCCCCGCCCACTTGAGAGGGGTGAGGGAATCAGTTTTCCTGCGGTCTTTGTGCCCGTGCTGATTCCAAAGTTGGGGGCCCTTGGAAGTGGAGTGTCACTTCTTTTGGACTTTTGTTCTGGCCACCCACTAACTAACTCCTCTAACTTGTCTGTAGATAAACCATCCATTAATTCTCGCGGAATGCCCTTCTGTCGGCCCAGAGTCCAAAAACTGTTACGTTTATGATCTATATTTTGCCCACTTGCTTTCACTGAAAGTGAGACCCTTTTAAATCTGTTGCTCTCCCGATTAGATAGGGGAGGGGCCAAATTGGCCACTGTGCACCTTACTCCCTTTGTCTCAAATTTACTGTTGGAAGAAGTCACTGGTCCATATTTTCTCCCACAGTTAATTAATTCTTGGGCAACCTCCCCCCCACGTCCATGCTTTGTACCCTGACTGCAAGTGGTCAGGGGTTGCAGCTCCTTCTAATGCTGCCTGAATTCTTTCTCCCTGAGGCATAGCCTGTATTTTTCTTTGCAGTTGTATACCTATAGGTTTCAGCAATTCCGGAAGCCCCCTGATAAGAGGGGTCATTCTCTCAGGATCAACAGGCATCATCATAGGGGATTCATGGTGTGGCTGCAGCTTTCTATCATACATCATTTGCAGGCAAGCAGCCTTTTGAACACTTTCCACTAATTGATCAACTGTCCCAGTAATGGCAAGGGGGTCTCCCCTTTCTAGAGGGTTAAGACCACCTGCCCAGTAGGCAGCTCTCTGTGTTAGGGACCAGGGAGCACGATTGCTGACAGTTGTTAAAAATACTCCTCGTCCCCAATAACCTTCAGCCTCCTTTTCAGTTAACAGTATTTGGTCTCCACCACTGAGGCTAACTCTCCATACAAACTCCGTTTCTGATTCTTTTGGAAAACGGCTAAAATCTCTTTTCAGTTTAGCTAGTTTAGTGGCTGAAAAGGGAATTTCCTTAACATTCATTTGAGGGTCTAGATCCTCACTGTTATCAAAGGTATATTCAGTTTTTATCAAAGGACGTATTGGAGCTGGACAGGCCTCTAATTGGTCTAGCCTTGCCTTTATTCCTTCCAGTTCTTCTAGAGGATAGATTTTTTCTTGAGGCAAACTATGGGTAACACTGTCACTGATATCCTTACAGTTACCCTTTAGAGTCTCTAGTAATAGGGATGAATTATGTTTTTCATTTTCTAATTCCCTTTTGAGTTCCTCTATCTGTTTCTGTAGAGTTTTAACCAACTCTTGCAGTGACTCTCTAGTTTGGTTCTCTGTTTTAAGCTGCTGGTCACGGAATTCTATGGCTGCAACTAGAGCAGAACCCAATGCTGCACAAATAAATGCCTTTCCTTTTCCAGTTGGGTACAAGCATTCTTTTGCAGAACACTAATATGGTCTGAAACACTCTGCAGGTTTGCCGTGCCCAGTCTACCCCTGTTAACGAGGGTCTGGCACCATGCTTTTCTAAAAGGTCAAATAACACATCTTCACCTTTCATTCTGACTACACTGTCACTCATTTCTCAATATGTAGAAAGAACAACATGGAGAAAGACAGAGGGTACAGTATCCCAAAGTTCAAGTCAAACAAATGCAAATACTCAGATCATGTTTACTGAGAGGAGCATGCAGAAGTCAAAGAAGATCCCGTCCTGGGCGGTTCACAGAGCGCTCAGAGAAAGACCCTGGGGCAGAGACACTGCAGACTCCTGTTGTGAAATGCTGTGTTACCTGGCGGTTGGGCAGGAACACATTGGAAGTAAGAATGTCTTAGCTGCAGAGATCTAGGAAACCCAATATCCCTGTGTTAGCATTGGAAGCCTCTGGAGCTGCAGAGGAGACTGAAATTTGGTTTTTGTATTTAACAGGGGCACCGGAGTCCATAATTAGTCAAGACTGGTTGGAGGAATTAGAGGGAAAAATGAAATTTTAGAATGGGGTCTTTCATAGACAGGACAGGTGTGGAAGACCAAAGAGTGCTGAGCCATTTTTAATGATGAAACTTTGGAAAAAAAAAATAAAGAGAGGGAGGCTAGGGAAAGGCAAAAGCCAAGGAAGGCACAGGAGGGAACAGAGAGGAAATGGAGAAAGCAAAGGCAAGAGAGGACAAGGAGTAGAGACAGGAAATAATTGGTGTTGATCATAGTGCAGCGAACTGATAGAGGGATGATGAAAAAATAAGAGCGGCTCAGGGAGGGAGGGGTTGGTGACACAACTGTTTCTCATTCCAGTCTTCATCTATCTTGGCTGGTGCAAACTGCAACCATCACAACAGTCTGAATACACTTTCATCTAAATACACTTTATGATGGACAATTGTCCCTCCTCACATCGCTAGGTAATGGTGTCTGCCAAATCCCTCAAGGCATGGTTGTATACCAAATTCCTCCAGGAAAAGTCATAACCATTTTCTCCAAACAAAATGGGGGAACATTTGTTGCTTCTTGTGAGGCAAAACCATTGAGGCAGAAAATAAAATTCAGTTATGTTCCCAGTAGAGAATTACTGAGGGAAAACAAGACTGTTCACCCACAAAACCTGAAATGGAAAGCTTGGGATGTATCTTATATGCATTCTTTTTGCTAAACTAATATATCAGTTCTTGAACTAATGTATTAATCCCAATTGCTAAGAAAACACAGCCCCTGTCCTTTCCTCCCTCCCTCCTCCCTCCCTCCCCTCCTCCTGTTCCCCGGGAGCAGATGTGAGCTGAGAATGAGCAGTGAAAGTGCCCGAGACCTGGCAGCCGGCTCGGGGCGTGCTCGCTGTGGCACCTGAGCCTGTGCTGAAGCAGCCAGAGCCTGGCTGGAAGCCATCCGGGCAGCACTGCGGTGGCAGGAGGTGCACCAAGGCCGTCCTGCGGCCAGCTCCGGGCTGAGGGCACTCGGCATCCTGTGCTCTGCGTGACTCCAAGGAGCCCGGTTGCCTGCAACAGAGCTGGGAGCAGCCTGCTCTGCACCCAAGGTAGGTGCCCTTCGTGGTTCGTGCAGAGGAGCACACGCTGCCAGCAGCACCGGGTGGGACCCTGGTCCCGGCTCCATGTGCTGCCCGGCACGGCAGCTTTGCTGGGCCAGGTGGGCTGCAACGACAGCAGGAACACTTTGCAGGCGTGTTGCAGCCCGGGTTGGGCAGAGAGGGGCACACGAAGGGCTTGGAGCTGGGACAGGGAGGAAGTGAGCACAGGAGGTCAGCGTGCTCTGCTGCCCGCTTGTACCTCTGTGATACAGCGCAGCTGGGACTGCAGTTCTCCCTCTGGACCGCACAAGAGGACCTTGCTGCGCAGCTCTGCACGCGTGGATTCCTGTCAGATTCAAAATACCTGGTGCATTCTTTTTTGGATCTTAATGGAAAGCCTCTAATAAGCGGGGAATTGCCACTGTGTCAGCCCCTGAAGTACAGGGGACTGGGTGTTCTTTGCTGTGCGAACGTGTCCCAAGGGTTTTGTTTCGGCTCTATAACCAAGAGTGAGGTGATAAGGCAGGTAGGGTTATTCAGCACTGCGCTCACATGCCGGGTGCAAGGGGGATACCCTGCTAGAGACTATTATTTTATACCATTGCCTCAAAGTCTGCTGATGAACATGTCCAAACTTGTCCAAGCTAGTCCTGGGGAGGGGTTGTGAAAGCCTTTGTCTAAGGGACAAGCAGATGGGCATGTCCTGGGGCAACGAAAGAGAGAAAAGCTGCCAATTAACACCCTTTTGTGTGGTACTCATCTCCGTGAGGAGATAGACAACTGAGGAGACTCTTGCCTGGCACGCTAGAATGGGAGCTTTCACATAGGCAAGGGAAATGGAGGATAAAAAGAGGGATTGACCATGATAAGAATGTTCATGGTCTGTACAGGAGCTGAAATATGATGAACGGTGTCCCATGGAATATCTATGGTTAATGCTTAGTTATTTTTTTATTTTATTTGGCCATGATTAATTAATTCAGTGTTAGAGATGTGTTTTCAAATTTAGGTTCTGTTCCCTGTTCCTGTCTATTTCTGTTCTCCTTTCCTTCCTATGCAGCTTCCAAACCTGGCATTTTGCACGTAACACCTCTCCCCTTACATCCTTGTGTGGCCCTCGTGACTTTGCCAATTTGTCACAGATGGATCCCAATACAATATGAGATCCAAAGCTACCGAGAAGCAGGACTATATTTATTGATAGACAGCATATCTGCAGTACTGATTGAACAGTGTCTTAACAAGATTGGATTACACACACGACTACAGGAGCCCCTCCCATTGAGTCATGAGGCTCAGAGTGGTTCCCCTGTCTATGTCAACTCCTGAACCCACAGAAATAAGGAGCCTTTATGGACCTGGATCCAGTTCTAGTCCCAGTCTTCTTCACGGCTTTGTGTGTAAAGAATCGTATGAGCACAGTCTCAGACATAACCTTAGAGAAGGTCACAAAGCTCCAAACTAAGCGTGAGTCTCTTACAGCAGATCAGTATCTGTAAGGTGTCTGGACAAAAAGGGGGTGAAGGATCTCTGCTAAGGTGTGATCTTGACCTGCTATCTGCTTTGGGGTAAGATGCCTGTCTCCTTCTCATGCTTTGTCTTTAGTCCCATGGTCAGTCAGCCCTCAGCAGTTGAACTGTCAGCTGTCAGTTTTTCCTGTTGCACTGTTTGAGGCAGCTTTGTGATGATTACTGACTTTTAGCCAGAGTGTTATGAGTATCGTTGCACAATCATTTTCGGTGCAAGGTGTGCTGTGCCATCCCCCATACAGCTCCGTGCAGATGGTCTGGGGTGGGCAGGGGTTGGACAGGGACTGCTGCATTCCCTCACAGCTCTGCTGAAATTTCCCTTGTCCTTGCAGGCTCCCATTTAACTTCTGCCTTCCACCCGTGATCATCCCAGCCTGCAGGAGAGCAGCAATGGCCTCAGCACATCCAACTCAAGTAGGGGCTGGGAAAAGCGGGCAGGAGAGGCCAAGGGGTGAGGGATGTGAATGCAGGGGGAGAGGGAGGTGCTCTCAGGCAGCGTGTGTGTGCTGGGGACAGAGAAGTGGCTGGGACTGGAGTTTCACTCCTCTGCGAGCTGCTTCCCTGGGCCTTGGCTGTTCCCAGCAAGGAGCCTCTCTGTGCTTGCAGGAGCCCGTGAGCTTTGAGGAGGTGGCCGTGTATTTCAGCAGGGAGGAGTGGGCGCTGCTGGACCCTGCACAGCGAGCACTCTACCGGGACGTGATGCTGGAGACGTACGAGTGCGTGGCCTCACTGGGTGAGGGCTTTGCTGCCTTTCCTCCTCTTTTAAGGATATTTGTTTGTGCAGAATGTGCCTCTGCATACATGGCCCAGAGTAATCTTCATGCAGTTCCTTCTAGACAAAGTCCACAGTAGCAGCAACAAAAGAAACACAGAGAAGCATGAGTTTCATAAGGGCTCATTGTGCTCAGCACTTTGCTACCATCCCGCAGTCAGTGCTGTCCATCAGGCATCAGCCAGGAGCGGAAGGACCATCTCCCTGCAGTCAGCAGGGCTTTTTCTTTTAAAGAAAATAATTTTGCATGTTTTCAGAGATGGAAAAGCAATCTTTGCTCCAAAGGAAGCTGCTGTGTTTTGTGCCAGTGTCATTCAGGCCCTTATGTTTACGTCACCGTGGGGAGGGACATAGTGCCAGAATGATGGAAAAGCTCTCATTTCTCCTATTTCTATTGTTGCAGCTCCACTTCCAGCCCCCAAACCCATGGTGATCTCCCTGCTTGAAGAAGGTGAAGAGCCCTGGATCCCAGATGTGGGTAGCCCTGAGGCCGTGGCAGGAGATGTCAGCCCAGGTGAGGTGGTGGAGGGACGGAGGAAGTTGAAGACATAAAAGCTATCACTGGGAGAGTAGTATTTGGGGCACTGTGTGCTATTTCTGTTTTTCCTTTGTCATCCAGCAGGTGCTGGGATAAGAAGTCCAAGAAAGGGTCTGCAGGAAGGTGGTGTGGTCAACAGACAGTGTGGTAGCATCTCCATGGAAGAAATCAGTAGGGATGTGCATGTGGATCAGGGGCAAATTGTGAGGAAGCAGAACAAGATGCAACAGGGAAAGCATCTGTTAAAAACATCAGGGAACACACTGGACTTCAGTACAGGTCAAAGGCAGCACGAAGAGCCCAGGAGTAAGGATGTGTGCCAGAGGAAAAAGCAGAATCCATGCCCTGAGGGTGAGAAAAGCTTTAAAATTAATTCCAGAGTCGTTAAGCACCAGTGCACGCACTCAACAAAGAGCCTGTACAAGTGCTCTGAGTGCGGGAAGATGTTCAAATGGAGATCCCTTCTCTTCAAGCACCAGCGCATGCACACAGGAGAGAGACCATATAAGTGCTCTGCGTGTGGGAAGAGCTTCAAATGGAGTTCTGATTTAAAGGTGCATGGCCGCATCCATACAGGAGAGAGACCATATAAGTGCTCTGAGTGTGGGAAGAGCTTCAAAAGCAGTTCTGAGTTGAAGCTGCACCAACACAGCCACAAAGCAGAAAGACCATATAAGTGCACTGAGTGTGGGATGAGCTTCAAAAGCTGTTCTCAATTGAATTTGCACCAGCGCAGCCACACAGGAGAGAGACCATATAAGTGCTCAGAGTGTGGGAGGTGCTTCAGATGGCGTTCTGATTTTAAAGTACACGGACGCATCCATACAGGAGAGAAGCCATACAAGTGCTCTGAATGTGGGAAGAGCTTCAGAAGCAGTTCTGAATTTAAGCGGCACCAGCGCAGCCAGATAAGAGAGGGACCATATAAGTGCTCTGAGTGTGGGAAGAGCTTTAGAAGAAGTTCTCATCTCAGATGCCACAAGAAAATCCACACCACTGACAGACTGTAGAAGCACTTTCAGAATATTAGAACCCTCAGAAGCAGTTCCAGCCACGTTTCCTACCAGCACATGCACAGTACAGACAGAGCTTGCAATGCCCCAGACATGGAATAGCTTCAACCAGAGCCACAGCCTGGTTACCCACTGTGGCTGTGTGTGGTGATGAACCACACAGTTCCCTTGTCCCAAGCACGAGATGAGCTCCAACCACTCCTCCAACCCGGATCATGTAGAAAGGGATCCACTCAGGGCAGGGACCACAGAAATGCCAGCACTGCAGGAAGAGCTTCATCCAGAGCTCTGTCCACATTGAATGTTGCCCAGTTCTTGTGAGGGGAATGTCCTGCAGGAAGAACTTCTCATTTCTCATTGGAAAGCCCACAGCACAAAGACCTCGAGAATGCTTGAGATCCCAGCATGAGGGAGATGGAGATGCTTCTCCCCCAACAGGAAGTGTTTGCAAAGAAGATTGCTTTGATGGAACCCTCTGCAGAAGGGAATTATCCCTGGAGTTTCAGATCACCTTTCCTTGCTAACAAAAGATATTCTCTCACCATGTCTTCTTTTCTCCTCTGCTCTTCCTGCAAGCAGCTCATTGATGCCATCTGCTAAGGAAAATCACCTGTGTATGGATGCTCTGTGTGTCTGTGTGCATGTGCTGCTCTCAGAAGTTTCTGAGTGCACTGAGGAATGAAATACAAGGGTCAGGAAAGCAGTAACGTGGCTCATGGAATTCTTCTGAAAATAAGCTGTAGTTGAAGGGGAAGGGGGTGAATAAAGTAGGAGAGTTGTTCTGGAGCTTTTGTCACTGTAGTCTTGCTTTTTGTTCTGAAAATAAAAGACCGCATGTGGATTGAGGAATGGTACAAGGAAGTTTGATTTTGGTGCTGTCTCCACTCCACTGCTTTCATCACAGGGAGGCATTTCTTTCACACAAGCAATGTCATTCTTTTTCACAGTGCTGCACACTGCTTCTACTCCTCTTCCCAAAAGGGTTAATCAGGAGCTCAGAGCAGCCGTGAGACACCAAACTTTGCTTGGTTCCACTAAATCTAATAAAAGTGGAGCTTGTTTCTCCTAAGTGCAGCATCCCATGTCTCAGGAGGTGGTGGGAGCAGAAGGCAGTGCAAAGCCACAGGGTGCACAAGCAGCTTATCCCCGCAGCACAGAGGTTTCAGAGTGCTCTCCAGTGCATGCTTGCCTCTTTTCTGAGCTTGAAGGTCTTTGCTGTGACCTTGGGGAAGTGTCCACAAGACCTCCTGAAGAACGGCCACCACATATGCCTGGCTCAGCTCAAGCTCCTGAGGTCAGTTTGCAGGAAGCGGAGGTTGATTTTGGTGAGCTGGTGAAGCCAGCAGGAGCCTGCCCATGTCCTCTGGAGCTGTGAATTTCTCTGTAGGATCCCTGAGTCCCCCCAGCAAGCTGCAAGGAGATGATTCTTGCAGTACTGCAAAGCGCTGCTTCCTCCATCCCAGGGAGCAGAGGCCTGGTGTGGTGTAGGAGAGGAAGAGCAGGGCCCTGAGGCCTGTATTTTTCAATACAATCAGCAAGGGAAATGCCTGGGGAAGAGGCAAGCAGCTGGGAGGCTTAAGAATCCCCAGCAACAGGAGCAAGTTGCTGAGGCAAGAGGTGGGATGATTTACATTTCAGCTGCATTCAATTAATTCCTGACCTACAGCATTGCTCATGTGTTTCCCCATTCCTTTCAGGATTCCCCAGGAAGTGTTCTGACTACTTTGTGTTTTCATCATTTTGTGCCATTATTTCTTCCCTGGTGCAGGACTCTACACTTGCTCTTGTTGAACATCACCACATTCCAATCTGCCCAACTCCGCACTCTGTCCAAGCCTTACAGAATGGTGGCACAGCTTTCTGCTATGGCATCCACTCCTCCCAGCTTTGTACTTTCTGACGGTGCCCTCTGTGCCTATATGCAGGTCACTGATGAAGATGCTGAAGAAGAGCAGGCACAGCACCAACCTCTAAGGAACACCACCAGCTACACGCCTCCAACTAGACTCTGCCCCACTGATGACAACCGTCTGAGCTCTGCCACTCAGCCAGTTCTCAATCCACCTCACTCTCCATTCATCTAACCCATGCGTCCTGGGGCCTCATTACAAGGATGCTGTGGGAGACCGTGTGAAAAGCCTTTGCTAAAGTACAGAACATCCACTAATCTCTATCCATATGCCCAACCACTGATAACTAGGTAGAAGTCCACCACGATGGTCAACCACATTTTCCCCGTGGGGATGCGGTGCTGATCATTCCTGACTATCTTCTTCTCTTCCAATTGCTTGGAGATGGCATCCAGAACAAATTGTTCCGTCACCTTTCCAGGGACGGAGGTGAGGCTGACCAGCCTGTATTTTCACGGCTTGTTCTTCCTGCCCGTTTTGAAGATTGGTGTTACACTGGCTATCCTCCAGTCTTCTAGCACCTCTCCCAGTCTCCAAGATCTTTCAAAGATGAGAGAGCGTGGTTTGGTAGTCACTTCTGCCTGTTCCCCCAGCACTCTTCAGTGAATTCTGCTGGGGCCCACTGTTTAGTGTGTATTGATTTCTTCCCCAGGCAATCTCTGACCACCTTCTCCTCATCCAAGGTGGAGTCTGCCTGTCTCCAGACTCTCTCTTAGAATCACAGAATTGTTTGGGTTGGAAGGGACCACTAAGATCATCTAGTTTCAATACCCCTGCTTTATACAGGGACACCTCCCATTCGACCTGGTTACTCAAAGCTCCATCCAGCCTGGCCTTGAACAACTCCACAGAGGGGGCATCCACAGCCTCTCAGGGCAACCTTGCAGCTCCAACTGAGGGAAAAGGGAATGATGTACAGGAAGTGGAAGCAGCGTTGCTGTAGCCTGGGAAGAATACAGGGATGTCATCCGCTTGAGCAGAGATAAGATCAGGAATGCCAAGGCACAGATGGAGCTGAACTTGGCAAGGGATGTATAAAATAACAACGGGTTCTACATGAACACGGCACAGTGAGACAGACCAAGGAGAATGTTCCCCCTCTGATAAATGCGGATGGAGAACTGGCTTCCTCAGATGTGGAAAATTCATACCCACGATTTTCTGGGAGTACTCTGAAATTTTTGATCATTCCTGAGCTGTTTCCAGAGCTGTAACAAAACATGGTTTGGCTGCCCATTGATTTTAGCAAAGGCAACGCCAGCCCGTATATGATCATTGAACACAGTCTTCCGGGATACCCGTATGGGGCCTGATCGGGGTATACGGGGGACAGGCTTCTCAGTTTTAATTGGGAATGCCTTATCTTCTTGCACCATGCGGACACTGCGCCTAGTTCTTATGTGCTCCGTTTCCCCAAGGTCTGCCACCAACTGGGCTGCCTGTTGGACGATAGCCTCTGAAGCCACCTAGGGGTTTAGTATGGAGACCAAAGTCCCATAAAGGTGAGAGGGGGCTTGCTGCAGTATTAGGTCTCGCATACCTGCCGTAAATTTTTCTGTATCAGGGCTTTCAAAGGTTTCTGAATACAGAGCCTCTCTCATACCCAGTTCCCGGATGTATGTTTGGAGGTCCTCCATAGAGAACCATAAACTGGTATTGAGTGGAATGTCAGACTTGTTAGGCCACGCTAGGCGGCATGCTGCCATCAACCAATCTATAATAGAATGATTCTCATTAGTAGAGTGGATGGTGGCATATAATTTTTGCCTCCAGGCCGGGTGTATAGTTATAGATGCTAGTTTTGACATCTGTGTCCCACTAACTAATACGCTTTCAGCTCCCGCATCCCATAACCTCAGGAGCCATGATGGTACGCTTTCTCTTGGTTTTTGATGGAACCGCTGTACTAGGTCCATCAACTCATTTGCTGTATACGGGCGAGTTGTCACATGCAAGCATGTTTCAGCAGGGGGCCATTGCTCAGGAGGCACTCCCGCTGGTCTATCGTGCACTGTTTTTGTTTTTTTAAGTTATGAGTGCTCAGATCTCAAATGGATCCTCCATAGATGGAGCTTCAAGATCTGATTTACAACTCTTTTTTTCTGAAACATCCAGGTCCGCTACTTCAGGGACCTGGGTGTCCTCCACTGATATGCTACGTATTTGTCTTGTTGGCACATCTAGTCCGAGTTTTTTGGTTACTAACATGCCCAGTTGTTGCTTCAACATTTCAGTTCGATCTCTTAACAATTGATTTTCATATTCTATGTTTGTATTTGTTATTTCCAATTTATGTAAACCCATTAATAGATTCATAGATTCATAGATACATTAGGTTGGAAAGGACCTACAAGATCATCTAGTCCAACCATCCTCACACCACCATCCCTACCAACCAAGCTACTAAATCAAATCCCTCAGCACCTCATCTGAACGCTTCTTGAACAGCGCTAGGGACGGTGCCTCAACCCCCTCCCTAGGCAGGCCATTCCAGTGCCGGACCACTCTCTCAGAGAAAAAATTTTTCCTCAAGTCTAATCTAAATCTTCCCCGGCACAACTTGTGGCCATTCCCTCTCGTCCTGTCATTAGTTACCTGGGAGAAGAGGCTGACCCCCTCCTCACTACAGCCTCCCTTCAGGAAGTGGTAGAGTGCGATGAGTTCTCCTCTGAGCCTCCTTTTCTCCAGACTAAACAATCCCAGCTCCCTCAGCCGCTCCTCGTAAGACTTGTGCTCCAGACCCCTCACCAGTTTTGTTGCCCTTCTCTGAACACGCTCCAGGGCCTCGATGTCTTTCTTGTAGCGAGGGGCCCAAAACTGAACACAGTACTCGAGGTGCGGCCGCACCAGAGCTGAGTACAGGGGGATGATCACCTCCCTGCTCCTGCTGGCCACACTATTCCTAATACAGGCCAGGATGCCATTGGCCTTCTTGGCCACCTGGGCACACTGCTGGCTCATATTGAGCCGAGCATCAACCAACACCCCCAGGTCCTTTTCCTCTATACACTCCTCAAGCCATTCTGCCCCAAGCCTATAGCATTGCATGGGGTTATTGTGGCCAAAGTGCAGGACCCAGCACTTGGCCTTATTGAACCTCATCCCATTGACCCCAGCCCAACTGTCTAGCCTATCCAGATCCCGCTGAAGGGCCTCCCTACCCTCAGGCAGATCGACACATCCTCCCAACTTGCTGTCATCCGCAAACTTACTGAGGGTACACTCAATCCCCTCATCCAGGTCATCAATAAAGATATTAAACAGTATGGGCCCCAGTACCGACCCCTGGGGGGCACCACTCATGACAGGACGCCAGCTGGACTTGACTCCATTAACTACTACCCGCTGGGCACGGCCCTCTAGCCAATTCTCAACCCAGAGAAGAGTGAACCTGTCCACACCATGGGCTGCCAGCTTCTGCAGGAGAATACTGTGGGAGACCGTGTCAAAGGCTTTGCTGAAGTCCAGGTAGACTACATCAACAGCCTTTCCCTCATCTGCCAGTCTGGTCACCCAGTCGTAGAAGGAGATGAGGTTGGACAAGCACGACCTGCCCATGTGAACCCGTGCTGGCTAAATGGATGGTATCGAAGGCCAGGCCATGCTCCAGTACAGGCAGAGGTATTGAATCAAGACAGAAATACGGCCTGTATCTTACCATAGAGGGCAGACTTCCCCCTCCTTCTACCAGTTAAACATCTGTATTATTTCCCTTGAGGTTATGAAGTTCACAGGAGAGTCAGCAGGGGCAACACCACTCCAGCATGCTCCATTGACTATGAGGAAACATCATGACATCCGGTGGTGGACTGCTGAACTTTCGGCAACTGTCGAGTGTGAACCTACTGGTCCTTAAAGAAGATACGACTCCAGAAGGAACATCAAGTATTGGCCCACAAGACCACAAGAAGGGACTACAAATAATGGCCTTCAGTGCCTTAACATTTTATATTGCGGCGGGTATTGTACATGTGTCACGATGTACTAGGTATTTTGAGCCATCAAAACAGCAGGAGATAATGCCCAACCTGCTCAGTTGCTGGTTCATGCTGTGAAGGGGTGCAGTGTAGTGGGATTGCCTGGTCACAGCCTGAACCAGTGAATGAGCATCTGAGTGAGCGGAGTGGAGGAGCCCAGGTCCACCGGACCTCTCGCTCTCTCCCTCTCGGTGGTGCTTCCGGAGGCGCTTCCGGGAGCACAGATCCGCTCAGAGCCTGCGCGGGTCGCCCCCCCTCTCTCTGGCTCTCTTCCTTCCAGCACGCCAGCGTTCCAACGAGAGTCGGCTGCGTTCCTCAGCCTAAATGGTTGCCGGGAGGGGTGAGTTCATTCCCCCTTATCTGTAACATCTCTTTCTGTAGCGCCTCTACCTGAAATAAAAGCTCTGTCACCGCCTTTGCTTGCTTTACGGTTCGTCAGAGATTGGCAGGGAAAAAGTCAATAAACATGGATCAGTGGGCCCCTACAGGATTCACTCAAGAGTGCCGGGGGAGCTGGCAGGAGTGACTATAAAACCACGCTGTCTTATGTTTGAAAGATCTTGGAGAATGGGAGAGGTGCTTGGAGACTGGAGGATAGCCAGTGTAACACCAGTCTTCAAAACGGGCAAGAACTACAAGCCGTGAAAATACAGGCTGGTCAGCCTCACCTCCGTCCCTGGAAAGGTGAACGAACAACTTGTTCTGGATGTCATCTCCAGGCAATTGGAAGAGAAGAAGGTCATCAGGAGTGGTCAGCACGGTATCCCCAAGGGGAAATCATGCTTGACCATCGTGGTGGATTTCTACCAAGTTTTCAGTGGTTTGGGCAGATGGGGGGAGATTAGTGGATGTTGTGTCCCTGGACTTTAGCAAAGGCTTTTGACACAGTCTCCCACAGCATCCTTGTAATGAGGCCCCAGGAAGTATGGGATAGATGAATGGAGAGTGAGGTGGATTGAGAACTGGCTGAGTGGCAGAGCTCAGACGGTTGTCATCAGCGGGGCAGAGTCTAGTTGGAGGCATGTAGCTGGTGGTGTTCCTTAGAGGTTGGTGCTGCGTCTGCTCTTATTCAGCATCTTCATCAGTGACCTGCATATAGGCACAGAGGGCACCGTCAGAAAGTACAAAGCTGGGAGGAGTGGATGCCATAGCAGAAAGCTGTGCCACCATTCTGTAAGGCTTGGACAGAGTGCGGAGTTGGGCAGAGTGGAATGTGGTGAGGTTCAACAAGAGCAAGTGTAGAGTCCTGCACCGGGGAAGAAATAATGGCACAAAATGATGAAAACACAAAATACTCAGAATACTTCTTGGGGAAACCTGAAAGGAATGGAGAAATACATGAGCAATGCTGTAGGTCAGAAATTAATTGAATGCAGCTGAAATGTTAATCATCCCACCTCTTGCCTCAGGAACTTGCTCCTGTTTGTTGCAAACTAGGTTTGCAGCATTTGTCCAAGGTTAACCCAGAGTGACGTGGAGAAGCATACACAAACTCAGTATGAGTGAAGCTTCCCCATGTCACTCTGGGTTAACCTTGGACAAATGCTGCAAACCTAGTTTGCAACACCTGTTGATGGGGATTCCTAAGCCTCCCAGCTGCTTCCTTCTTCCCCAGGCATTTCCCTTGCTACTTTGTGTTTCTACAACCCCCAGGGCTCTGCTTTACCTCTCTTACACCACACCAGGCCTCTGCTCCCTGAGATGGAGGAAGCAGCGCTTTGCAGTACTGCAGGAATCATCTCCTTGAGGTTTGCACAGAGTGCTCAGGGATCCTACAGAGAAACTCACAGCTCCAGAGGACATGGGCAGGCTCCTGCTGGCTTCACCAGCTCACCAAAATCAACCTCCGCTTCCTGCAAACTGACCTCAGGAGCTTGAGAAGAGCCAGGCATATGTGGTGGCCATTCTTCAAGAGGTCTTGTGGACACTTTCCCAAGGGAAAGAACTTCAAGCTCAGAAAAGAGGCAAGCATGCACTGGGGAGCACTCTGAAACCTCTGTGCTGCGGGGATAAGCTGCTTGTGCACCCTGTGGGTTTGCACTGCCTTCTGCTCCCACCACCTCCTGAGACATGGGATGCTGCACTTAGGAGAAACAAGCTCCACTTTTATTAGATCCAGTGGAGCCTAGCAAAGCTTGGTGTCTCACAGCTGCTTTGAGCTCCTGATTAAACCTTTTGCGAAGAGGAGCAGAAGCAGTGTGCAGCACTGTGAAAAAGGATGACATTGCTTGCGTGAAAGAAATGCCTCTCTGTGATGAAAGCAGTGGACTGGAGACATCAGCAAAATCAAACTTCCTTGTACCATTCCTCAATCCACACGCGGTCTTTTATTTTCAGAACAAAAAGCAAGACTACAGTGACAAAAGCTCCAGAACAACTCTCCTACTTTATTCACCCCCTTCCCCTTCAACTAAAGGTTATTTTCAGAAAAATTCCACAAGCCACGTTACTGCTCTCCTGACCCTTGTATTTCATTCCTCAGTGCACTCAGAAACTTTTAAGAGCAGCACATGCACACAGACACACAGAACATCCGTACACAGCTGATTTTCCTTAGGAGATGGCATCCAAAAGCTGAATGCAGGAAGAGCAGAGGAGAAAAGCAGACATGGTGAGAGAATATCTCTTCTTAGCAAGGAAAGGTGATCTGAAACTCCTGGGATAATTCCCTTCTGCAGAGGGTTCCAGTGAAGCCATCTCCTTTGCAAACTCTTCCTGTGGGGGGAGAAGCATCTCCACCTCCCTCATGCTGGGATCTCCAGCATTCTCAAGGTCTTTGCGCTGTGGGCTTTCTCAGGAAAGATGAGAAGTCATCCCTGAGAGAAATTCTTCCTGCAGGACATTCCCCTCACGAGCACTGGGCAATATTCAGTGTGGACAGAGCTCTGGATGAAGCTCTTCCTGCAGTGCTGGCATTTCTGTGGTCCCTGCCCTGAGTGGATCCCTTTCAATTCGATCATGTTGGTGCAGTGGTTGGTACTCTTCCTGCATTTCGTGCAAGGGAACTGTGTGGTTCATCACCACACACAGCCACAGTGGGTAACCAGGCTGTGGCTCTGGTTGGAGCTATTCCATGTCTGGGGCATTGCAGGCTCTGTCTGCAGTGTGCATGTGCTGGTAGGAAACGTGGCTGGAACTGCTTCTGAAGGTTCTCATATTCTGAAGGTGCTTCTACAGTCTGTCAGTGGTGTGGATATTCTTGTGGCATCTGAGGTGAGAATTACTTCTAAAACCCTTCCCACACTCAGAGCACTTGTACGGCTTCTCTCCTGTATGGATGCGTCTGTGTACTTTTAAATCAGAACTGCTTTTGAAGCTCTTCCCACACTCAGAGCAATTATATGGTCTCTCTCCTGTGTGGCTGCGCTGGTGCAACTTCAGTTTAGAACTGCTCCTGAAGCTCTTGTCACACTCTGAGCATTTATATGGTCTCTCATGTGTGTGGCTGCGCTGGTGCCGCTTCAATTCATAACAGCTTTTGAAGCTCTTCCCACACTCAGAGCACTTATAGGGTCTCTCTCCTGTATGGATACGAACATGCACCTTCAAATGAGAACTGCTTTTGAAGCTCTTCCCACACTCAGAGCACTTATAAGGTGTCTCTCCTGTGTGGCTACGCTGGTGCAGCTTCAATTCAGAACAGCTCTTGAAGCTCTTCCCACACTCAGGGCACTTAAATGGTCTCTCCTGTGTGGATGCGATAGTGCAAGAAGAGACGGGATCTCCATTTGAACATCTTCCCACACTCAGAGCACTTGTACAGGCTCTGTGTTGAGTGCGTGCACTGGTGCTTAACGACTCTGGAATCTATTTTAGAGCTTTTCTCACCCTCAGGGCATGGATTCTGCTTTTCCCTCTGGCACACATCCTTACTCCTGGGCTCTTCATGCTGTCTTTGACCTGTACTGAGGTCCTGTGGGCTCCCTGATGCCTTTAACAGATGCTTTCCGCGTTGCGACTTGTGCTCGCCTTGACCTTCCTCCTGATCCACATGCACATCCCTACTGATTTCTTCTATAGAGATGCTACCACACTGTCTGTTGACCACACCACCTTCCTGCAGACCCTTCCCTGGACTTCTTATCCCAGCACCTGCTGGATGACAAAGGAAAACCAGAAATAGCACACGGTGCCCCAAATACTACTCTCCCAGTGATAGCTTTTATGGCCTCAACTTCCTCCTTCCCTCCACCACCTCACCTGGGCTGACATCTCCTGCCACGGCCTCAGGGCTACCCACATCTGGGATCCAGGGCTCTTCACCTTCTTCAAGCAGGGAGATCACCATGGGTTTGGGGGCTGGAAGTGGAGCTGCAACAATAGAAATAGGAGAAATGAGAGCTTTTCCATCATTCTGGCATAATGTCCCTTCCCACAGTGAAGTAAACAAAAGGGCCTGAATGACACTGGCACGAAACACAGCAGCTTCCTTTGGAGCAGACATTGCTTTTCCATCTCTGTAAACATGCAAAAATATTTTCTTTAAAAGAAAAAGAGCTGACTGCAGGGTGGTGGTCCTTCTCCTCCTGGCTGATGCCTGCTGGCCAGCACTGACTGCGGGATGGTATCAAAGTGCTGAACATGATGAGCCCTTATGAAACTCTTGCTTTGTCTTTCTTTTGTTGCTGCTACTGTGGAGTTTGTCTAGATGGAACTGCATGAGGATTACTGTGGGGCCTTGCTTTCAAAGGCACATTCTGCTCAACCAAATGTGCCCAAAAGAGGAGGAAAGGCAGCAAAGCCCTCACCCAGTGAGGCCACGCACTCGTACGTCTCCAGCATCACGTCCCGGTAGAGTGCTCGCTGTGCAGGGTCCAGCAGCGCCCACTCCTCCCTGCTGAAATACACGGCCACCTCCTCAAAGCTCACGGGCTCCTGCAAGCACAGAGAGGCTCCTTGCTGGGAACAGCCAAGGCCCAGGGAAGCAGCTCGCAGAGGAATGAAACTCCAGTCCCAGCCACTTCTCTGTGGCTCTGTGGCTGTCTCTTCTCTGAGACATGGGATGCTGCACTTAGGAGAAACAAGCTCCATTTTTATTAGATCTAGTGGAGCCTAGCAAAGCTTGGTGTCTCACAGCTGCTTTAAGCTCCTGAATAAACTTTTTTGGAAGAGGAGTAGAAGCAGTGTGCAGCACTGTGAGAAAGGATGACATTGCTTGTGTGAAAGAAATGCCTCCCTGTGATGAAAGCAGTGGACTGGAGACAGCAAGAAAATCAAACTTCCTTGTACCATTCCTCAATCCACAAGTGGTCTTTTATTTTCAGAACAAAAAGCAAGACTACTGTGACAAAAGCTCCAGAACAACTCTCCTACTTTATTCACCCCCTTCCCCTTCAACTACAGCTTATTTTCTTAAAACTTCCACGAGCCACGTTACTGCATTCCTGACCCTTGTATTTCATTCATCAGTGCACTCAGAAACTTTTAAGAGCAGCACATGCACACAGACACACAGAGAAACCAGACACAGCTGATGTTCCTTTGAAGATGGTTTCAAAATTCTGATTGCAGGAAGAGGAGAGGAGAGAAGCAGACATGGTGAGAGAATATATTTCGTTAGCAAGGAAAGGCGATCTGAAACTCCTGGGATAATTCCCTTCTGTAGAGGGTTCCAGCAAAGCCATCTCCCTTGTAAACTCTTCCTGCAAATGGGGCATTCCCATGAGAAATGAGAAGTCAGCCCTGAGAGAAATTCTTCCTGCAGCACAGACGCTTGCAGGGCATTCCCCTCACGAGCACTGGGCAACATTCAATGTGGACAGAGCTCTGGATGAAGCTCTTCCTGCGGTGCTGGCATTTCTGTGGCCCCTGCCCTGAGTGGATCCCTTTCTATTCGATCATGTTGGTGCAGTGGTTGGAGCTCTTCCTGCATTTCGTGCAAGGGAACTGTGTGGTTCATCACCACACACAGCCACAGTGGGTAACCAGGCTGTGGCTCTGGTTGAAGCTATTCCATGTCTGGGGCATTGCAGGCTCTGTCTGCAGTGTGCATGTGCTGGTAGGAAACGTGGCTGGAACTGCTTCTGAAGGTTCTCATATTCTGGAGGTGCTTCTGCAGTCTTTCAGTAGTGTGTATTTGCTTGTGGCATTTGAGATCAGAACTGCTACTAAAGCTCTTGTCACACTCTGAGCACTTATATGGTCTCTCTCCTGTGTGGCTGCGCTGGTGCTGCTTCAGTTTTGAACTGCTTTTGAAACTCTTGTCACACTCTGAGCACTTATATGGTCTCTCGTCTGTGTGGCTGCGCTGGTGCCGCTTCAATTCATAACAGCTTTTGAAGCTCTTCCCACACTCAGAGCACTTATATGGTCTCTCTCCTGTATGGATGCGGCCATGCACCTTTAAATCAGAACTCCATTTGAAGCTCTTCCCACACTCAGAGCACTTATATGGTCTCTCTGCTGTGTGGATGTGCTGGTGCAAGAAGAGTTTGGATCTCCATTTGAACATCTTCCCACACTCAGAGCACTTGTACAGGCTCTTTTTTGAGTGTACGCACTGGTGCTTAACGACTCTGGAATCTATTTGAAAGCTTTTCTCACCCTCACGGCATGGATTCTGCTTTTCCCTCTGGCACACATCCTTACTCCTGGGGTTTTCATGGTGGTTTTGACCTGTACTGATGTCCAGTGTGTTCCTTGATGCCTTTAACAGATGCTTTCCCTTTTGCATCTTCTTCTGCTCCCCATGAACTTGCTCCTCATCCACATGCACATCCCTTCTGATTTCTTCCATGAATATGCTACCACACTGTCTGTTGACCACACCACCTTCCTGCAGACCCTTCCCTGGACTTCTTATCCCAGCACCTGCTGGATGACAAAGGAAAACCAGAAATAGCACACTGTGGCCGAAATACTACTCTCCCAGTGATAGCAGTTATGGCTTCAACTTCCTCCATCCCTCCACCACCTCACCTGGGCTGACATCTCCTTCCACGGCCTCAGGGCTCCCCACATCTGGGATCCAGGGCTCTTCTCCTTCTTCAAGCAGGGAGATCACCATGGGTTTGGGGGTTGGAAGTGGAGCTGCAGCAATAGAAGTAGGAGAAAGGAAAGCTTTTCCATCATTCTGGTACAGCTGCTTATCCAGCAAATTTGCACAATGTCCCTCCCCACAGTGAAATAACAATTAGGGACTGAATGACACTGGGAATAAACACAGCAGCTTCCTTTGGAGCAAAGATTGCTTTTCCATCTCTGAAAACATGCAGATATTTTCTTTAAAAGAAAAAGGTCTGACTGCAGGGAGATGGTCCTTCCGCTCCTGGCTGATGCCTGCTGGCCAGCACTCAATCCAGGACATTAATAAAAGTGCTGATCACAATGAGCCCTTCATGCTTCTCTGTCTTTCTTTTGTTGCTGCTACTGTGGAGTTTGTCCAGATGGAACTGCATGAGTTTTACTCTGGGGTCCTCTTGCAGAGGCACATTTTGCACAACCAAATGTGCCCAAAAGAGGAGGAAAGGCAGCACAGCCCTCACCCAGTGAGGCCACGCACTCGTACGTCTCCAGCATCACGTCCCGGTAGAGTGCTCGCTGTGCAGGGTCCAGCAGCGCCCACTCCTCCCTGCTGAAATACACGGCCACCTCCTCAAAGCTCACGGGCTCCTGCAAGCACAGAGAGGCTCCTTGCTGTGAACAGCCAAGGCCCAGGGAAGCAGCTCGCAGAGGAAGGAAACTCCAGTCCCAGCCACTTCTCTGTCCCCAGCACACACATGCTGCCTGAGAGCACCTCCCTCTCCCCCTGCATTCACATCCCTCACCCCTTGTCCTCTCCTGCCCGCTTTTCCCAGCCCATACCTGAGATGGATGTGCTGAGGCCATTGCTGCTCTCCTGCAGGCTGGGATGATCACGGGATGATCACTTTACACACAAAGCCGTGAACAAGTCTGGCAATAGAAGTGGATCCAAGTCAACATAGGCTCCTTCTTTCTATGTGTTCAGGAGTTGAGACAGAAAATGGGACCACTTTGAGACTCATGAATCAATGGGAGGGTCTCCTGTATTTGTGCGTAATCCAATCTTGTTAACGCGCTGTTAAAGCACTACAGCATATCTGTTGTATATCAATGAATATAGTCCTGCTGCTCTGTCGATTAAAATCACATACTGAGTTTGGATCCATCTGTGACAAACTGTCAAAGTCACGAGAAGCCACACAAGGATGTAAGGGGAGAGGTGTTACGTGCGAAATGCCAGGTGTGGAAGCTTCATATGAACGAAAGGAGAACAGAAATAGACAGGAACAGAGAACAGAAGCTATATTTGCAATGAAAACTCTGAATGTGGATTAATAAATCTTGGTCAAATAAAATAAATAAAGAAATAAGGATTAGTCATGGGCATTCCCAGAGACATCGTTCATCATCAGCCCCCTGCTGTTACCTTCCATCAGAATGTAGCATTCCAGAAAGAAAATAAAATCATGGGAAATATTTCAGCTCCTGTACTGTCAAGATCAGCACAGAGCAGAAAACAGCTTCCCAGTTCCCACGTCTACCTCCTGAGGAATGGTAAGGCCTGAAGTCAGAACAAAGAGTGCCCAGAAGGCATCAGCCCCACCACTCCCAGGAAAAAGCTGATCCGTGAATGAATAATGCTGGTCCGTCTGTGTACATTAATTCCAACTGGTCCTTAGGATATCTGGTAAAGTCTTTGTCACAAATACTGCAGCACAAATGTCAGAGCCAGCCCAGCTTGGATCTGGGAAGCTGTGCGTGCAGTTCAGGCAGCAAAGAGTAGAGATTTCGAGCAGTAATGGTACAACTCATTGTGTGCCAGACTGAAAAGCCCATGTCTGTCTGGGTCCTGGGTGAGAACCTTAAGTCACACGCTGACTCTGCACTTACAAATTGTCAGGAAAGATTGTTCCCACCCCCTGAAGAAACAGGGAGGCTGCAGAGCATGTGCTTGGTGCATCTGCTGTCCTCCCTGAAACAAAACAGACTGAAGTACAGCAGCACTGTATTTCTGCTACTGAGACAGGAATGGGTCAAAATAAAACATAAGAATTGAGAAAAACCGTGGAAAGGGACGGACCTTGAGGAAGGACAATAAGGGGGCACTGATAGTGAGGAGCACCCTGATAGACTGCTGCACTGGAACGAGCTGATACCACAAAACTGCAGATAAAACCCAAAAGAATATGGAGCAGTATCGCCAACTGCAGCGAGGTGAAAAGTGCACAGAGAGGAATACCTACGGCCTTCATCTTCAGGACCCCCACCCATGACCACGAGGAGGCACAGCGCATGCCCACCCCACAAAATTCAAGGCAGGCCTTCCAGAAGTAACTTCTTGGTGTTAATTGTAATAATCAGTCCCAGTTCTCAGAAATATAATGACTATGAATGCTTTATGCTCTTAAATTTGCAGTCGCTTCTCCCTTCAGTGTGCAAGTCAGGTGGGGCGGTCCCCCTTGCACCCGGCATGTGAGCGCAGTGCTAAATAATCTTACCTGCCTTATCACCTCACTCTGGGTTATAGAGTTTGTTTCCGCAAGTCACTACGGCACGAGGTGGAAGATCTGAAATGAAAGCGTGCTCCACTGACAACTGACAACAGCCCACTGCTGTGTGCTAAAGGCATCTGCAGATGCTGGGATACGTTCACACAAGAAAGAACACCCTGTCCCAGTACTTCAGGGGCTGACGCAGTGGCAATTTCCCGCTATTTAGAGGCTTTCCATCCAGTCCCGCAAAAGTACACAACAGGGATTTTGAAGCTTACAGGAATCTACGCATGCAGAGCTGCGCAGCAAGGTCCTCTCGTGCGGTCCAGAGGGAGAACTGCAGTCCCAGCTGCGCTGTATCACAGAGGTACAAGCGGGCAGCAGAGCACGCTGACCTCCTGTGCTCACTTCCTCCCTGTCCCAGCTCCAAGCCCTTCGTGTGCCCCTCTCTGCCCAACCCGGGCTGCAACACGCCTGCAAAGTGTTCCTGCTGTCGTTGCAGCCCACCTGGCCCAGCAAAGCTGCCGTGCCGGGCAGCACATGGAGCCGGGACCAGGGTCCCACCCGGTGCTGCTGGCAGCGTGTGCTCCTCTGCACGAACCACGAAGGGCACCTACCTTGGGTGCAGAGCAGGCTGCTCCCAGCTCTGTTGCAGGCAACCGGGCTCCTTGGAGTCGCGCAGAGCACAGGATGCCGAGTGCCCTCAGCCCGGAGCTGGCCGCAGGACGGCCTTGGTGCACCTCCTGCCACCGCGGTGCTGCCCGGATGGCTTCCAGCCAGGCTCTGGCTGCTTCAGCACAGGCTCAGGTGCCACAGCGAGCACGCCCCGAGCCATACATGGAGCCCTTGGACCAGTCGCAATAAGATGATTTTGCCAATCTTTACCAGTGAGACTTATTACAGCCTCCAGCTTGGTCAACTCTTGGGAACAGCCAGTCACCCCAGAAATCCCTTCTGTGCTCACATTTGTGCCAACCCAGGTTGCAGGACCTTGCAATTGACTTTGCTGAATTTCATGAGGCTGGCATAGGCCCATCTCTCAAGGCTGTCCAGGTCCCTTTGGATGCTACCCTCTTCCCTCTAGCATGTCAACTGTACCACTCCTTTTGGTGTCATTCACGAACTTGCTGAGGGTGCACTCTATCCCACAGCCTATGTCTCCTACAAAGATGTTAAGTAACACTGGTCCCAGCACTGATCCCTGAGGGACACCACTCATCACCGGACTCCATTTGGACACTGAGCCATTGACCACAACTCTCCAAGTGGAACTGTTCAGCCAATTCCATACCCAAGGAGTGGTCTGTCCTTCAAATCAATTTCTCTCCAATTTGGTGACCAGGATGTCACGTGGCAGTGTGTCCAATGCTTTGGACAAGTCCATGTAGATGACATGAGCTGCTCTTCCTTTCTCCACTAAGGCCATAACTCCATCATAAAAGGCCACCATGTTTGTCAGGCATGACATGATCTTGGTGAAGCCGTGTTGGTTACCACAAATCACCCGGTCTTTATTTTCCATGTGCCTTAGATGGACCTTCAGGGGGATCTGCTCCATGATCTTGGCAGGCACAGAGGTGAGACTGACTGGCCTGTAGTTCCCTGGATTTTCTTTTTTAGCCTTTTTGGAAATGGGGGTTATGTTTCCCTTTCTACAGACAGTGGGAACTTCACCAGACTCCTATGGCCTTTCAACTATGACAGATAAGTAAGTGCAGGAGCAACCTGTTCATTCACGGAGGCTTCCTGGCATCCTTGCCTGCCCGTCTCCATTGTGGCATGCACTGCTCCTGGGCTTGGAGGAGATGGTCCTTGAATACTGACAATTTTTCTTGGTCTGCTCTTCCCTCCATGGCTTTATACCATATCACCCTGCCAAATACTTCTCTGACGAGGTCAATGTCTGCTCTCCTGAAGTGCAGAGTCGTGAGCTTGCTGCATACCCACTTTGATGCCGTAAAGATCTTGAACTCCATCATTTTTTGGCCCTGGAGCTCCACATTACTCATCAGCCTCTCCTTGCTGGGAAGACATTGATGAGTTCCAGCATAGCACAATTTCTCTTGGGTTCCTGCACCACCTGGAAGAAGAACTTATCGTCAACTCATTCCAGGAAACTCTTGGATTGCTGGTGCCCTGCCTTGTTCTCCTTCCAACCAATATTGGCATGGTTGAAGTCTCCCATGATAGCAGTGTAGAGGAAATAAAGGCAGTGACTGAGCCCTTATTTGAGATACAGGTGCTATATAACAAGATCCTAGAGGAAAGGGGAATTAACTCACCCCTCCCAGCAACCGCCTGAGTTAAGGAATGCCGCCACCTCTCATTCAAACTCTGGTGAGCTGGTAGTAAGAGAGCAAGGGAGGGGAGGGGGTTAACCTGTGCAGGCTCTGAGCATATAGGAACTCCTGGAAGCAGCACTGATAGGGAGAGAGAGAGAGAGAATGGGTGGATCTGGGCTCCTCCACTGCGGTCACTCAGGTGCTCATTTACTGGCAATCCCATTGCAACAGGTGATTGTAATGTTAAGGAAAGCCCTTGGTTTGTCTCTTGGAACAGAAGGGTTAAGCCATAGCTGCAGCCTCTGGAGGTGTGGTGCTGTAGACTGCCCAAGGCTCTCTCACGGTCAGTGGGATGTGGGTGTGTAGTGTTCGGTGAGGGACAATGATACTACACCTTCTGGCCTCCCTACAGGGTTACAAGAAGGCCCTATCGACACAAGGACAACGTGTGCCCTTCTGAGCCTTGGCAGTACACACAACTGCTGTAGCAGTGGGTGTCTGTTGCAGCCGTCCACCTTCAGCATTAGCGTAAGGCCTTCGGTTCATCGGACATTCTTTCTCTTGCTCATTTGATCTGATTCATGAGCCTCCATTCCAATTATATTGTATTATATTGTATTATTTAGCTTCCTGATAACTTATTTTGTAAATTAGCTTTCCTCCTCAGGTCGTTGCTGCTGTTTTGTTTTTAAACCCATCTCCCTTCTCCCTTTTCCCTCTATTCCTTCCGCTTTCCTGGGGAGTGGGTCTGTGGGTCCCCTGCACCAATCGTCACAGAACCAGGCCAAACCAGCCTGGTAAACCGTTTAAACCACCATCCCACCACCACAAGGAAAACAACCTATTTTGGCATTGGAAATGCTCCTGTTCCTTCTAACTGAGCACTGCAGTCATAGCTCTGTAGGTACTCATATCCACTACAGAAGGATTTCCTTCCCCAAAGCACAGGGAAAGAAGGTACAGGGGGAGAGGAAAAAAAGTGATTTTTCTATCCCCTAATGCAGCTAGACATGGTGTGTGACAAAATATGGGGGGGTGAAATCAGCAGTTAATTTTTAATAATGTTTCAGTGAGTAAAATGGAAAACTGACCTCACTGTGTTTGTTTGTTTGTTTGCTTTATCTAGGAAAGCAAAATCAGCATTTCTGAGAACACATTGATATGAGATCAAAATAGACAATAGTGAGAACGCTTCTTGGGGAAATCCGAAAGGAGAGGGGAAACACATGTGCAGTGCCATAGGATAGGAATTAATTGGATGCAGTTGAAAAATAAATCACCATTCCAGCTCTTGGTTGGGCTGCTATCTCATGTTGCTGGGGATTCCCAAGCCTCCCAGCTGCTTGCTTCTTCCCCACGCATTTTCCTTGGAGCTGTGTGTTCCTCCAACCCCCAGGGCCCTGCTCTACGTCTCCTGCACCACACCAGGCCCCTGCTCCCTGAGATGGAGGAAGCAGCGCTCCTTCATACTGCAAGCATCATCTCCTTGTGGTTCGCAGGGAGTGCTCAGGGATCCTACAAAGAAACTCACAGCTCCTGAGGACATGGGCAGGCTCCTGCTGGCTTCCCAAGCTCACCAAAGTCAAACTCCACTTCCTGCAAACTGCAGTCCAAGCACTGCAGCTTGAGAAGAGCCCAGCAAATGTGATGGCCCTTCTGCGCGAGTTCTTCCAGATGATTTCCAAGGTCACATCAAAGACCTTCAAGCTCAGAAAAGAGGCAAGCATGCACTGGAGAGCACACTGAAATCTCTGTGCTGCGGGGATAAGCTGCTTGTGCACCCTGTGGGTTTGCACTGCCTTCTGCTCCCACCACCTCCTGAGACATGGGATGCTGCACTTAGGAGAAACAAGCTCCGCTTTTATTAGATCTAGTGGAGCCAAGGAAAGCTTGGTGTCTCACAGCTGCTTTGATCTCCAGTGAAATCTTTTGGGAAGAGGAATAGAGGCAACGTGCAATTCTGTGAAAAAGGATGACATTGCTTGTGTGAAAGAAATGCCTCTCTGTGATGAAAGCAGTGGACTGGAGACATCAGCAAAATCAAACTTCCTTGTACCATTCCTCAATCCACACGCGGTCTTTTATTTTCAGAACAAAAAGCAAGACTACAGTGACAAAAGCTCCAGAACAACTCTCCTACTTTATTCACCCCCTTCCCCTTCAACTACAGGTTATTTTCAGAACAATTCCACGAGCCACGTTACTGCTTTCCTGACACTTGTATTTCATGCATCAGTGCACTCAGAAACTTCTGAGAGCAGCACATGCACACAGACACACAGAACATCCGTACACAGCTGATTTTCCTTAGGAGATGGCATCCAAAAGCTGCTTGCAGGAAGAGCAGAGGAGAAAGGAAGGCATGGTGAGTGAATTTCTTTTGTTAGCAAGGAAAGGAAATCTGAAGCTCCTGGATAAAGTCATTTCTGCAGAGGGTTCCAGTGAAGCCATCTCCTTTGCAAACACTTCCTGTGGGGGGAGAAGCATCTGGGTCTCTCTCATGCTGAGTTCTCCAGCATTCTCATGGTCTCTGCACTGGGGGTTTTCCGATGAGAAATGAGAAATCAGGCCTGAGAGAAATTCTTCCTGCAGCACAGACGCTTGCAGGGCATTCCCCTCACGAGCACTGGGCAATATTCAATGTGGACAGAGCTCTGGATGAAGCTCTTCCTGCGGTGCTGGCATTTCTGTGGTCCCTGCCCTGAGTGGATCTCTTTCTATGTGATCCGGGTTCGAGCAGTGGTTGGAGCTCATCTCGCGCTTGGGACAAGGGAACTGTGTGGTTCATCACCACACACAGCCACAGTGGGTAACCAGGCTGTGGCTCTGGTTGAAGCTATTCCATGTCTGGGGCATTGCAGGCTCTGTCTGCAGTGTGCATGTGCTGGTAGGAAACGTGGCTGGAACTGCTTCTGAAGGTTCTCATATTCTGATGGTGCTTCTACAGTCTGTCAGAGGTGTGGATATTCTTGTGATATTTGAGATGAGAACTGCTTTTGAAGCTCTTCTCACACTCAGAGCACTTGTACGGCTTCTCTCCTGTATGGATGCATCTGTGTACTTTTAAATCAGAACTCCATCTGAAGCTCTTCCCACACTCAGAGCATTTATATGGTCTCTCTCCTGTGTGGCTGCACTGGTGCAGCTTCAAATGAGAACTGCTTTTGAAGCACTTCCCACACTCAGAGCACTTAAATGGTCTCTCTCCTGTGTGGCTGCGATGGTGCACCTTCAATTCATAACTGCTTTTGAAGCTCTTCACACACTCAGAGCACTTATATGGTCTCTCTCCTGTGTGGCTGCGCTGGTGCTGCTTCAAAGAAGTACTCCATTTGAAGCTCTTCCCACACTCAGAGCATTTAAATGGTCTCTCTTCTGTGTGCCTCCGCTGGTGCAGCTTCAATTTATAACTGCTTTTGAAGCTCTCCCCACACTCAGAACAATTATATGGTCTCTCTCCTGTGTGGCTGCGATGGTGCTGCTTCAATTCAGAACTGCATTTGAAGCTCTTCCCACACTCAGAGCACTTATATGGTCTCTCTCCTGTGTGGCTGCGATGGTGCACCTTCAATTCAGAACTGCTTTTGAAGCTCTTCACACACTCAGAGCACTTATATGGTCTCTCTCCTGTGTGCATGCGCTGGTGCACGAAGAGATGGGATCTCCTTTTGAACATCTTCCCACACTCAGAGCACTTGTACAGGCTCTTTGTTGAGTGCGTGCACTGGTGCTTAACGATTCTGGAATCTATTTGAATGCTTTTCTCACCCTCATGACATGGATTCTGCTTTTCCCTTTTGCACACATCCTTACTCCTGGGCTCTTCATTCTGCCTCTGACCTGTACTGAGGTCCTGTGGGTTCCCTGATGCCTTTAACAGATGCTTTCCCTGTTGCATCTTGTTCTGCTTCCACACAATTTGCCCCTGATCCACATGCACATCCCTTCTGATTTCTTCCATGTCGATGCTACCACACTGTCTGTTGACCACACCACCTTCCTGCAGACCCTTCCTTGCGTTTCTTATCCCAGCACCTGCTGGAAAACAAAGAAAAACCAGAAATAGCAATCGGTTCCTCAAATACTCCTCCCTCAGAGATCTCTCTAATGGCTTCAACTTCCTCCTTCCCTCCACCACCTCACCTGGGCTGACATCTCCTGCCACGGCCTCAGGGCTACCCACATCTGGGATCCAGGGCTCTTCACCTTCTTCAAGGAGGGAGATCACCATGGGTTTGGGGCCTGGAAGTGGAGCTGCAACAATAGAAATAGAAGAATGGAGAGCTTTTCCATCATTCTGTCACAGCTGCTTGTCCAGCAAATTTGCGCAATGTCCCTCCCCACGGTAAAATAACATTAAGGGCCTGAATGACACTGGCACGAAACACAGCAGCTTCCTTTGGAGCAAAGATTGCTTTAATATCTCTGAAAATATGTAAAGATATTTTCTTTAAAAGAAAAAGAGCTGACTGCAGGGAGATGGTCCTTCCGCACCTGGCTGATGCCTGCTGGCCAGCACTGACTGCGGGATATTATCAGAGTGCTGAGCACAATGAGCCCTTATGAAACTCATGCTTCTCTGTGTTTCTTTTGTTGCTGCTACTGTGGAGTTTGTCACGAAGGAACTGCATGGTGATTATTTTGGGCCCTACTTGCAGAGGCACATTCTGCAGAACCAGATGTGCCCAAAAGAGGAGGAAAGGCAGCAAAGCCCTCACCCAGTGAGGCCACGCACTCGTACGTCTCCAGCATCACATCCCGGTAGAGTGCTCGCTGTGCAGGGTCCAGCAGCGCCCACTCCTCCCTGCTGAAATACACGGCCACCTCCTCAAAGCTCACGGGCTCCTGCAAGCACAGAGAGGCTCCTTGCTGTGAACAGCCAAGACCCAGGGAAGCAGCTCGCAGACGACTGAAAGTCCAGCCCTAGCCGCTTCTCTGTCCCCAGCACACACATGCTGCCTGAGAGCACCTCCCTCTCCCCCTGCATTCACATCCCTCACCCCTTGGCCTCTCCTGCCCGCTTTTCCCAGCCCCTACCTGAGTTGGATGTGCTGAGGCCATTGCTGCTCTCCTGCAGGCTGGGATGATCACGGGAGGAAGGCAGAAGTTGAACTGGAGCCTGCCAGGACAATAGAAATGGCTGCAGAGCTGTGAGTGAATGCAGCAGTCCCTGTCCAACCCCTGCACACCCCAGACCATCTGCACGGCACTGCCTTGGGGGTGGCACACCACACCCTGCACAGAAAGGCAATGAGCAACAGCACTCTTAGCACTCTGGCTAAATGACAGTAATCATCACAAGGCTGCCTCAAACAGTGGAACAGGAAAAACTGACAGGTGACAGTTGAACTGCTGAAGGCTGACTGACCATGGGATTAAAGGCAAAGCATGACAAGGAGACAGGCATCTTACCCCAAAGCAGATAGAAGGTCGAGGTCACAGCTTAGCAGAGATCCTTCACTTCCTTTTATCCAGACTCCTTGCAGATACTGATCTGCTGTAAGAGACTCACGCTTAGTTTGGAGCTTTGTGTCCTTCTTTAAGGTTATGTCTGAGACTGAGCTCATATGATTCTTTACACACAAAGCCGTGAACAAGTCTGGGACCAGAACTGGATCCAGGTCCATAAAGGCTCCTTATTTCTGTGGGTTCAGGAGTTGACATAGACAGGGGGACCACCCTGGACGTCATGACTCAATGGGAGGGGCTCCTGTAGTTGTGTGTGTAATCCAATCTTGTTAAGACACTGTTAAATCAGTACTGCAAATGTGTGGTCTGTCAATAAATACAGTCCTCCTTCTCGGTAGCTTTGGATCGTATATTGTATTGGGATCCATCTGTGACTAATTGACAAAGTCATGAGGGCCACACAAGGAAGTAAGGGGAGAGGTGTTACGCGCAAAATGCCAGGTTTTGAAACTGCATATGAAGGAAAGGAGAACAGAAATAGACATAAACAGGGAACAGAACCTAAATTTGCAATCAAATCTCTAACACTGACGTAATTAATCATGGCCAAATAAAATAATAAAATAACTAAGCATTAACCATAGACATTCCATGAGACACCGTTCATCATCAGCCTCCTGGTGTTACCTTCTATCTGACTGTAGCATTCCAGAAAGAAGGTAAAAGTCACAGGAAATATTTCAGCTCCTGTACTGACCATGAACATTCTTATCATGGTCGATCTCTCTTTTTATCCTCCATTTTTCTTGCCTATGTGAAAGCTCCCATTGTAGTTTGCCATGCAAGAGTCTCCTCAGATGTCTATCTCCTCACAGAGATGAGTACCACACAAAAGGGTGTTAATTGGCAGCTTGTCTCTCTTTCATTGTCCCCGGACATGCCCATCTCCTTGTCCCTTAGACAAAGGCTTTCACAACCCCTGGCCAGGACTAGCTTGGACAAGTTTGGACATGTTCATCAGCAGACTTTGAGGCAATGGCATAAAATAATAGTCTCTAACAGGGTAACCCCTTGCACCCGGCATGTGAGCGCAGTGCTGAATAACCTTACCTGCCTTATCACCTCACTCTGGGTTATAGAGTTTGTTTTTGCAAGTCACTACAGCACGAGGTGGAAGATCTGAAATGAAAGCGTGCTCCACTGACAACGTGCTTGGGGCCCAATGCTGTGTGCTAAAGGCATCTGCAGCTGCCGGGACAGCCAGAACAAAACCCTTGGGACACATTCGCTCAGCAAAGACCACCCAGTCCCCAGTACTTCAGGGGGGTGCTGACACTGTGGCAATTCCCCGCTTATTAGAGGATTTCTGTTAAGACCCAAAAAGTGAGGCACCTGGGATTTTGAAGCTTACAGGAATCCACGCGTGCAGAGCTGCGCAGCAAGGTCCTCTCGTGCGGTCCAGAGGGAGAACTGCAGTCCCAGCTGCGCTGTATCACAGAGGTACAAGCGGGCAGCAGAGCACGCTGACCTCCTGTGCTCACTTCCTCCCTGTCCCAGCTCCAAGCCCTTCGTGTGCCCCTCTCTGCCCAACCCGGGCTGCAACACGCCTGCAAAGTGTTCCTGCTGTCGTTGCAGCCCACCTGGCCCAGCAAAGCTGCCGTGCCGGGCAGCACATGGAGCCGGGACCAGGGTCCCACCCGGTGCTGCTGGCAGCGTGTGCTCCTCTGCACGAACCACGAAGGGCACCTACCTTGGGTGCAGAGCAGGCTGCTCCCAGCTCTGTTGCAGGCAACTGGGCTCCTTGGAGTCGCGCAGAGCACAGGATGCCGAGTGCCCTCAGCCCGGAGCTGGCCGCAGGACGGCCTTGGTGCACCTCCTGCCACCGCGGTGCTGCCCGGATGGCTTCCAGCCAGGCTCTGGCTGCTTCAGCACAGGCTCAGGTGCCACAGCGAGCACGCCCCGAGCCGGCTGCCAGGCCTCGGGCAGTTTCACTGCTCATTCTCAGCTCACATCTGCTCCCAGGGGACAGGGAGGGAGTTAAAGAAGGGTGGGGGCTGTGTTTTGTTATGTTAATGAAGCATTGCTTTCTGCGGTGTCTTTGTTTCCTTTGCTGGGGACATTTGCACATCCATGTCCTCAGGCATCGCGACATTCTCATTCTAGCTTTCCTTTAACACGTTTGATCTGTCAGCACGGCTCAGCAAGAGGCAATCACCGGCTACCCTGCTCTAGAGGACAGCATCTCCCTGCAGCTGGCTGAGTTCTTGTCCTAACCACTTCTCCTGGTTTCTCTGTTAGGTCTTCTTTTGAAGGTGTGAGCATGGATAAAAACGCTGCTGTACGAGGGCCGGCTCTGATGTTCGCTGGTGTATATGTACAGACTGTGTGCCTCCCAGGAGGAATTGCTCTCAGGGTACTTGGGAGTTTGTGTAGAGGAGATATAGGTTGGTTTTCATAGCAATAGGGATTAATACATTAGTTTAAGAACCAATATATTAGTATTGCAAAAAAAATGCATATGTGCTACTTCTGAAGATTTCCATTCTGTACTGGGAACATAACTGAATTTTCTTTTCTGCCTCAATGGTTTTGCCTCAGAAGAAGCAACAAAAGTTCCCCCATTTTGTTGGTGAAAATTGGTTATGACTTTCCCTGGGGGAATCTGGCGTACAACCATGCCTTGATGGATTTGGCAGACTGCATTACCTAGCAATGTCAGGAGGGACAATTGTCCATCATAAAGTGTATTTAGATGAAAGTGTATTCAGACTGTTGTGATGGTTGCAGTTTGCACCAGCCAAGATAGATGAAAACTGGAAAGAGAAACAGTTGTGTCACCACCCCCTTCCTCCCTGGGCGGCTCTTATTTTTTCATCGTCCCTCTTTCAGTTCCCTGCACTCTCATCAACACCAATTATTTCCTGTCTCTGCAACTTGTTTTTTCTTGTCTTTCTCCATTTCCTCTCTGTACTTTCCTGTGCCTTCCTTGGCTGTTGCCTTTCCCTAGCCTCCCTCTCTTTATTTTTTTTCCCAAAGTTTCATCATTAAAAAATGGCTCAGCATTCTTTGTTCTTCCACACACCTGCCCTATCTACAAAAGTCCCCATTCTACAATTTTATTTTGCCCTCTAATTCCTCCAACCAGTCTCGACTAATTATGGACTCTGGGGCCCCTGGTAAATACAAAAACCAAATTTCAGTCTCCTCTCCAGCCCCAGAGGCTTCTAATGCTAACACTGGGATATTGGGTTTCCTAGATCTCTGCAGATAAGGACATTCTTGCTTCCAATGTGTTCCTGCCCAACCGCCAGGTAACACAGCATTTCACAACAGGAGTTTGCAGTGACTCTGCCCGAGGGTCTTTCTCTGAGCGCTCTGGGAACCGCCCAGGGAGGGAGGGGTGGTGACACAATTGTTTCTCATTCCAGTCTTCATCTATCTTGGCTGGTGCAAACTGCAACCATCACAACAGTCTGAATACACTTTCATCTAAATACACTTTATGATGGACAATTGACCCTCCTCACACTGTTAGGTAATGGAGACTGCCAACTCCCTCAAGGCATGGTTGTACACCAAATTCCTCCAGGGAGAGTCATAACCAATTTCTCCCAACCAAACGGGAACTTTACTTGTTGTTTTTCCACAGACCCCAGGTTTCCACAAGTTATTTTAATCATTTGTCCAATCTACCAATCATTGCAATTTTCAAAAACTTTCCTCTGCAGTTTCCCACAGCCAACTCCTCCATGTCTGGAATGTCTGGAATGTACAAACTGCCTTCACACACTGTCACACACACACTGCTGCAGCTACAAAAGTAAAAAGCAAAGCTTAACACACTCTGCAGACCTGACACATACACACACCACAGAGAGAGAAAAAAATGACACGCTTGGCACCCTCACAGTACTACTCACACCCATGTTCACAGACAACATCACAATGCCGGCAACCATAACACAACTCAGTTCCCAATAACCCTAGCTCTTCAGTTTCTCCTGGGGGTCTGGAATCTCTCAAGCACAGCCTCACCAACGTACTTTCAGGAAGATGTGGAGCCCGGGGGGTCCTGAATCTCTAAAGTACTACTCAAACCCCATTTCTCTTGGTGGGCTTCTCTCAAGCACAACCTCACCACGTTGTTATCAGGGTCTAGTGACCACTGACTTCTTTAATTTCACCCTCAGCTTCATCCCTGAAACCTCTGACTCACTTACATCCACTTTTTCCCAGTTTGGAAGATTCCCATTAATTACGAGACCACAGCGTGCCACTTTTAAAAACAGTGTATGTGGAATATGACAAAAATGTGCTTGCATGTTTGAGGCAAAAAAGTATTCTATTATCACTCCAGTGATTCTTCTGAGGCAAAACCATTGAGGCAGAAAATAAAATTCAATTTTTTTCCCAGTACAGGATTATTGAGGGAAAACAAGACTGTTCACCCACAAAAGCAGAAATGGAAAGCTTTAGATGTATCTCATATGCATTCTTTTTGTGATACTAATATATCGGTTCTTAAACTGATGTATTAATGCCTATAGCTAAGAAAACCAACCTATATCACCTGTACACAAACTCCCAAGTACCCTGAGAGCAGTTCCTTCTGGGTGGCCCTAAATTCTGTAGATATACACCAGTGAACATCAGAGCAGGCCGTCTAACAGCAGTGTGCTTAAGTATGCTCACGCCTTCAAAAGAAGACCTAACAGAGAAACCAGGAGAAGTGGTTAGGACAAGAACTCAACCAGCTGCAGGGTGATGCTGTCCTCTGGACCAGGGCAGACAGTGATTGCCTCTTGCTGAGACATGCTCAGGGCTGAGAGGATTTAATGGAAAACAATAAAGTGTAAGTAGGGATGCCTGAGCACATGGATGTGCAAATGTTCCCAGCAAAGAAGCAAAGACACTGCAGAAAGCACTGCTTCATTAGCATAACAAAACTCAGCCCACACCCTTCATTAACTGCCCCCTCCCTCCCTCCCTCCCCTCCTCCTGTCCCCCGGGAGCAGATGTGAGCTGAGAATGAGCAGTGAAAGTGCCCGAGGCCTGGCAGCCGGCTCGGGGCGTGCTCGCTGTGGCACCTGAGCCTGTGCTGAAGCAGCCAGAGCCTGGCTGGAAGCCATCCGGGCAGCACCGCGGTGGCAGGAGCTGCACCAAGGCCGTCCTGCGGCCAGCTCCGGGCTGAGGGCACTCGGCATCCTGTGCTCTGCGTGACTCCAAGGAGCCCGGTTGCCTGCAACAGAGCTGGGAGCAGCCTGCTCTGCACCCAAGGTAGGTGCCCTTCGTGGTTCGTGCAGAGGAGCACACGCTGCCAGCAGCACCGGGTGGGACCCTGGTCCCGGCTCCATGTGCTGCCCGGCACGGCAGCTTTGCTGGGCCAGGTGGGCTGCAACGACAGCAGGAACACTTTGCAGGCATGTTGCAGCCCGGGTTGGGCAGAGAGGGGCACACGAAGGGCTTGGAGCTGGGACAGGGAGGAAGTGAGCACAGGAGGTCAGCGTGCTCTGCTGCCCGCTTGTACCTCTGTGATACAGCGCAGCTGGGACTGCATTTCTCCCTCCGGGCCGCAGTGGAGCACACTTTCATTTCAGATCTTCCACCTCGTGCCGTAGTGACTTTTGGAAACAAACTCTATAACCCAGAGTGAGGTGATAAGGCAGGTAAGGTTATTCAGCACTGCGCTCACATGCCGGGTGCAAGGGGTTACCCTGTTAGAGACTATTATTTTATGCCATTGCCTCAAAGTCTGCTGATGAACATGTCCAAACTTGTCCCGGGGAAGGGTTGTGAAAGCCTTTCTCTAAGGGACATGGAGATGGGCATGTCCTGGGACAATGAAATAGAGACAAGCTGCCAATTAACACCCTTTTGTGTGGTACTTATCTCCGTGAGGAGACAGACATCTGAGGAGACTATTGCATGGCACCCTAGAATGGGAGTTTTCACATAGGCAAGAGATTGGAGGATAAAAAAGGGGATCGGCCATGATAAGAATGTTCATGGTCTCTACAGGAGCTGAAATATTTCCTGTGACTTTTCCCTTCTTTCTGGAATGCTACAGTCAGATAGAAGGTAACACCAGGAGGCTGATGATGAACGGTGTCCGATGGAATGTCTATGGTTAATGCTTAGTTATTTTATTATTTTATTTGGCCATGATTAATTGCTAAAGTGTTAGTGATGTGATTTCAAATTTAGGTTCTGTTCCCTGTTCCTGTCTATTTCTGTTTTCCTTTCTTTCATATTTAGCTTCAAAACCTGGCATTTTGCGCGTAACACCTCTCCCCTTACTTCCTTGTGTGGCCCCTCGTGACTTTGCCAGTTTGTCACAGATGGATCCCAATACAATATGCGATCCAAAGCTACAGAGAAGCAGGACTATATTTATTGATAGACAACACATCTGCAGTACTGATTTAACAGTGTCTTAACAAGATTGGATTACACACACAACTACAGGAGCCCCTCCCACCGAGTCATGAGGCTCAGAGTGGACCCCTGTCAATGTCAACTCCAGAACCCACAGAAATAAGGAGCCTTAATGGACCTGGATCCAGTTCTGGTCCCAGACTTGTTCACGGCTTTGTGTGTAAAGAATCATATGAGCTCAGTCTCAGACATAACCTTAGGGAAGGACACAAAGCTCCAAACTATGCGTGAGTCTCTTACAGCAGATCAGTGTCTGCAAGGTGTCTGGACAAAAGGGGGTGAAAGATCTCTGCTAAGGTGTGACCTCGACCTGCTCTCTGTTTTGGGATGACTGTCTCCTTGTCGTGCTTTGCCTTTAGTCCCCCAGTGTTCAACTCTCAGCTGTCAGTTCTTTCAGACCCCCAGACTGTGATAGCTTTGTGATGATTACTGTCATTTAGCCAGAGTGCTATGAGTGCCGTTGCTCATTGCCTCACTGTGCAGGGTGTGCTGTGCCATCCCCGAGGCAGTGCCGTGCAGTTGGTCTGGGGTGGGCAGGGGTTGGACAAGGACTGCTGCATTCAGTCACAGCTGTGCTGACATTTCCCTTGTCCTTGCAGGCTCCCGTTCAACTTCTGCCTTCCTCCCGTGATCATCCCAGCCTGCAGGAGAGCAGCAATGGCCTCAGCACATCCATCTCAGGTAGGGGCTGGGAAAAGTGGGCAGGAGAGACATATGGATGGGGGATGTGAATTCAGGGGGAGAGGGAGGTGCTCTCAGTCAGCATGTGTGTGCTGGGGACAGAGAAGTGGCTGGGACTGGAGTTTCACTCCTCTGCAAGCTGCTTCCCTGGGCCTTGGCTGTTCCCAGCAAGGAGCCTCTCTGTGCTTGCAGGAGCCCGTGAGCTTTGAGGAGGTGGCCGTGTATTTCAGCAGGGAGGAGTGGGCGCTGCTGGACCCTGCACAGCGAGCACTCTACCAGGACGTGATGCTGGAGACGTACGAGTGCGTGGCCTCACTGGGTGAGGGCTTTGCTGCCTTTCCTCCTCTTTTGGACACATTTGGTTGTGCAGAATGTGCCTCTGCATACATGGCCCAGAATAATCCTCATGCAGTTCCTTCTTGACAAACTCCACAGCAGCAACAAGAAAAGTAATACAGAGAAGCATGAAGGGCTCATTGTGCTCAGCACATTGTTAAATGTCCTGGAGTCAGTGCTGGCCAGCAGGCATCAGCCAGGAGCGGAAGGACCATCTCCCTGCAGTCAGCTCTTTTTCTTTTAAAGGAAATATCTTCGCATGTTTGCATAGATGGAAAAGAAATCTTTGCTCTAAAGGCACTGCTGTGTTTCGTGCCAGTGTCATTCAGTCCCTAGTTGATATTTCACTGTGGGGAGGAACATTGCGCAAATTTGCTGGACAAGCAGCTGTGCCAGAATGATGGAAAAGCTCTCATTTCTCCTCTTTCTATTGTTGCAGCTCCACTTCCCGCCCCCAAACCCATGGTGATCTCCCTGCTTGAAGAAGGAGAAGAGCCCTGGATCCCAGATGTGGGTAGCCCTGAGGCCGTGGCAGGAGATGTCAGCCCAGGTGAGGTGGTGGAGTGAAGGAGGAAATTGAGGCATATAATACATCTCTGGGGTAGGAGTATTTGGGGCACCGTGTGCAATTTCTGGTTTTCCTTTGTCATCCAGCAGGTGCTGGGATAAGATGTCCAAGGAAGTGTCTGCAGGAAGGTGGTTTGGTCAAAACTCAGATTGGCAGCTTCTCCATGGAAGAAATCAGAAGGGATGTGCATGTGGATCAGGAGCAAGGTCAAGGCGAGCACATCAAGACACAACAGGGAAAGCATCTGTTAAAGGCATCAGGGAACCCACAGGACTTCAGTACAGGTCAAAGGCAGCATGAAGACGCCAGGAGTAAGGATGTGTGCCAGAGGAAACAGCAGAATCCATGCCCTGAGGGTGAGAAAAGCTTTCAAATAGATTCCCGAGATGTTAAGCACCAGTTCATGCACTCAAAAAAGAGCCTGTACAAGTGCTCTGAGTGTGGGAAGATGTTCAAATGGAGATCCCTTCTCTTCAAGCACCAGCGCATCCACACAGGAGAGAGACCATATAAGTGCTCTGAGTGTGGGAAGAGCTTCAAATGGAGTTCTGATTTAAAGGTGCACGGCCGCATCCATACAGGAGAGAGACCATATAAGTGCTCTGCGTGTGGGAAGAGGTTCAAAAGCAGTTCTGAGTTGAAGTTGCACCAACACAGCCACACAGCAGAGAGACCATATAAGTGCTCTGAGTGTGGGATGAGCTTCAAAAGCAGTTCTCAATTGAATTTGCACCAGCGCAGCCACACAGGAGAGAGACCATATAAGTGCTCAGAGTGTGGGAGGTGCTTCAGATGGAGTTCTGATTTAAAAGTACACGGACGCATCCATACAGGAGAGAAGCCATACAAGTGCTCTGAATGTGGGAAGAGCTTCAGAAGCATTTCTGAATTTAAGCGGCACCAGCGCAGTCAGATAAGAGAGGGACCATATAAGTGCTCTGAGTGTGGGAAGAGCTTTAGAAGAAGTTCTCATCTCAGATGCCACAAGAAAATCCACACCACTGACAGACTGTAGAAGCACTTTCAGAATATTAGAACCCTCAGAAGGAGTTCCAGCCACGTTTCCTACCAGCACATGCACACTGCAGACAGAGCCTGCAATGCCCCAGTCATGGAATAGCTTCAACCAGAGCCACAGCCTGGTTACCCACTGTGGCTGTGTGTGGTGATGAACCACACAGTTCCCTTGTCCCAAGTGTGGGATGAGCTTCAACCACTGCTCCAACCTGATTGAGTAGAAAGGGATCGACTCAGGGCAGGGATCACAGAAATGCCAGCACTGCCCTTTCAAGCATCTGTCCTGCAGGAAGAATTTCTCTCAGGGCTGACTTCTCATTTCTCCTGGGAAAACCCCCAGCGCAAAGACCTTGAGAATGCTGGAGACCTCAGCATGAAGGAGACCCAGATGCTTCTCCCCCCACAGGAGGAGTTTGCAAAGGAGATGGCTTTGCTGGAACTTTGTGCAAAAGGAATTATCCCAGGAGTTTCAGATGGCCTTTCCTTGCCAACAAAAGATATTCTCTCACCATGTCTGCTTTTCTCCTCTGCTCTTCCTGCAAGCAGAATTTTGATGCCATCTCCTACGGAAAATCAGCTGTGTATGGATGCTCTGTGTGTCTGTGTGCATGTTCTACTTTCAGAAGTTTCTGAGTGCACTGAGGAATGAAATACAAGGGTCAGGAAAGCAGTAACGTGGCTCATGGAATTCTTCTGAAAATAAGCTGTAGTTGATGGGGAAGGGGGTGAATAAAGTAGGAGAGTTGTTCTGGAGCTTTTGTCACTGTAATCTTGCTTATAGTTCTGAAAATAAAAGACTGCATGTGGATTAAGGAATGGTACAAGGAAGTTTGATTTTGTTGCTGACTCCAGTCCACTGCTTTCATCACAGGGAGGCATTTCTTTCACACAAGCAATGTCATCCTTTTTCACAGTGCTGCACATTGCTTCTACTCCTCTTCCCAAAAGGTTTAATCAGGAGCTTAAAGCAGCTGTGAGACACCAAGCTTTGCTTGGCTCCACTAGATCTACAAAAAACTGAGCTTGTTTCTCCTAAGTGCAGCATCCCATGTCTCAGGAGGTGGTGGGAGCAGAAGGCAGTGCAAACCCACAGGGTGCACAAGCAGCTTATCCCCGCAGCATAGAGGTTTCAGAGTGCTCTCCAGTGCATGCTTGCCTCTTTTCTGAGCTTGAAGGTCTTTGCTTTGACCTTGGGAAAGTGTCCACAAGACCTCCTGAAGAACGGCCACCACATATGCCTGGCTCAGCTCAAGCTCCTGAGGTCAGTTTGCAGGAAGCAGAGGTTGATTTTGGTGAGCTAGTGAAGCCAGCAGGAGCCTGCCCTTGTCCTCTGGAGCTGTGAGTTTCTTTGTAGGATCCCTGAGTCCCCCCCAGCAAGCTGCAAGGAGATGATTCTTGCAGTACTGCAAAGCGCTGCTTCCTCCATCTCAGGGAGCAGAGGCCTGGTGTGGTGTAGGAGAGGTAAAGCAGAGCCCTGGGGGCTCTGCAGAGCAAGGGAAATGCCTGGGGAAGAGGCAAGCAGCTGGGAGGCTTAAGAATCCCCAGCAACAGGAGAAAGTTCCTGAGGCAAGAGGTGGGATGATTTACATTTCAGCTGCATTCAATTAATTCCTGACCTACAGCATTGCTCATGTGTTTCCCCATTCCTTTCAAGTTTCCCCTAGAAGTGTTCTGACTATTTTGTGTTTTCATCATTTTGTGCCATTATTTCTTCCCAGGTGCAGGACTCTACACTTGCTCTTGTTGAACCTCACCACATTCCACTCTGCCCAACTCCGCACTCTGTCCAAGCCTTACAGAATGGTGGCACAGCTTTCTGCTATGGCAGCCACTCCTCCCAGCTTTGTACTTTCTGACGGTGCCCTCTGTGCCTATATGCAGGTCACTGATGAAGATGCCGAATAAGAGCAGACGCAGCACCAACCTCTAAGGAACACCACCAGCTACACGCCTCCAACTAGACTCTGCCCCACCGATGACAACCGTCTGAGCTCTGCCACTCAGCCAGTTCTCAGTCCACCTCACTCTCCATTCATCTATCCCATACTTCCTGGGGCCTCATTACAAGGATGCTGTGGGAGACCGTGTGAAAATCCTTTGCTAAAGTCCACGTACACAACATCCACTAATCTCTATCCATATGCCCAGCCACTGATAACTAGGTAGAAGTCCACCCCGATGGTCAACCATGATTTCCCCTTGGGGATACTGTGCTGAGCTCTCCCGATGATCTTCTTCTCTTCCAATTGCTTGGAGATGACATCCAGAACAAGTTGTTCCATCTCCTTTCCAGGGACGGAGGCGAGGCTGACCGGCCTGTATTTTCATGGCTTGTCCTTCCTGCCCATTTTGAAGACTGGTGTTACACTGGCTATCCTCCAGTCTTCAAGCACCTCTCCCATTCTCCAAGATCTTTCAAAGATGAGAGAGCATGGTTTGGTAGTCACTTCTGCGAGCTCCCCCAGCACTCTTGAGTGAATCCTGTTGGAGCCCACTGACCTGTGTGTATTGATTTCTTCCCAAGCCAATCTCTGACCAACTTCTCATCCAAGGCGGAGTCTGCCTGTCCCTAGGCTCTCTTTTAGAATCAGAGAATATTTTCGGTTGGAAGGGACCTTTAAGATCATCTAGTTTCAGTACCCCTGCTGTAGATAGGGACACCTCACATTCGACCAAGTTGCTTATATATCCTTCCAGCCTGGCCTTGAACAACTCCACAGAGGGGGCATTCACAGCCTCTCAAAGCAACCTTGCAGCTCCAACTGAGGGAAAAGGGAATGATGTACAGGAAGTGGAAGCAGGGTTGTTGTAGCCTGGTGTAGTGGGATTGCCTGGTCACAGCCTGAACCAGTGAATGAGCATCTGAGTGAGCGGAGCGGAGGAGCCCAGGTCCACCGGACCTCTCGCTCTCTCCCTCTCGGTGGTGCTTCCGGAGGCGCTTCCGGGAGCACAGATCCGCTCAGAGCCTGCGCGGGTTGCCCCCATCCTCCCTGGCTCTCTTCCTTCCGGCACGCCAGCGTTCCAACGAGAGGCGGCTGCGTTCCTCAGCCTAAACGGTCGCTGGGAGGGGTGAGTTCATTCCCCCTTATCTGTAACATCTCTTTCTGTAGCGCCTCTACCTGAAATAAAAGCTCTGTCACCGCCTTTGCTTGCTTTACACCTGGGAAGAATACAGAGATGTCATCCGCTTGAGCAGAGATAAGATCAGGAATGCCAAGGCACAGATGGAGTTGAACTTGGTGTCAGGGGTTTGTGAGCTGGTTCGGCCCAGCCCTGCGACAACCGAGGAAGGAGACCCACAGGCCCACACCCCGGACAAGGGGAAGGGGGAAAGGGAAAAAGGGAGATACGCCCCAAAACAAAACAGCGGCAACGATCTGAGGGGGAAAAGCTAATTTACTAAAAAAGACATCAGGAAGTAAATAACACAATATAATGCAATACAATTTGGAATTAAGCCCAATGAATCAAACAAAACGAGTGAGAGAGAGAGAGAGAGAGAGTGAGTGCCCGATAAACCGAAGGCCTTATGCTAACGCTGAAGGCAGACGGCAGTGGGCACCCACTCCTAAGTGATCCTAGAGGAAAGAGAGAACGTCCCGTGACTGCAGAGAGTTTTTATCTCTGAGCGGAAAACGCGCAAAAAAAACAAAGCATCGCAAAGTCTTCTGGGGAATGCAGTTCTCTTTGACTCCCAATGCACCACATGATGCCATGATGTGGAATACCAGTACCAAAAAATCATAAAACCATGACATTCCACCCCTTATTCCACATCACTGTATCATGCTTGATGCATACAAAAGAACAATGATTAACATGCATTAGATACACACACACAACATATATATAAGTATATACATAGAATTACTGAGGGCGGTCTCCAGACATCAAATTCCCTTGTGGTACACACTGAACATCCCCATTCTTCTGCATCACCCACCAGGTAGACCCAGGTCCCTGAGCAAAGACAGTTCCACGGAGAGGTTTGCCCTTTCCAGAAGCTGGAAGTACCCAAACTGCTTTGCCCAACATGTTCTTTACATGTACTACAGGGACCTTATCTCCCTCTACAGTAGGCAGAGAGCTGGATTGGGCAGGACCATCGCGACTGATGGATCCTCGAGTGTTGACCAACCATGTGGCTTCTGACAAATTTTTCTCCCAGCGCTTAAATGTTCCACCACCCATTGCTTTCAACATTGTTTTTAACAATCCATTGTACCTTTCAATTTTACCAGAAGCTGGTGCATGATAGGGGATATGATAAATCCACTCAATGCCATGATCTTTGGCCCAAGTATCTACAAGAGAATTTTTAAAATGAGTTCCATTATCAGACTCAAGTCTTTCTGGAGTAACTTGTCGCCACAGGACTTGTTTCTCGAGACCTAGAATGGTGTTTCGGGCGGTAGCATGGGGTACTGCATATGTTTCAAGCCACCCAGTGGTCGCCTCCACCATGGTGAGCACATAACACTTACCATTGCGAGATCGCGGCAAGGTGATATAATCAACCTGCCACGCCCCCCCATATTTATATTTTTGCCCTCGCCCTTCCTGCCAGAGAGGTTTCATCCTCTTGGCTTGTTTAATTGCGGTGCATGTATCACAGTCATGGATCACCTGTGCGATGCCATCCATAGTTAAGTCCACCCCTCGGTCTCTAGCCCACTTATATGTTGCATCCCTTCCTTGATGGCCCGAGGTCTCATGGGCCCACCGAACTAGAAATAACTCACTCTTATGTTGCCAGTCCAAGTCTACTTGAGTCACCTTAACTTTGGCAGCTCGATCTACCTGGTGGTTGTTTTGTTGTTCTTCAGTTGCCTGGCTCTTAGGAACATGAGCATCTACATGGCACACGTTTACAACCATATTCTTTATTCGGGCAGCAATATCTTTCCACAGTTCAGCGGCCCAAATAGGTTTACCCTTCCGTTGCCAACCATTTTGTTCCCATTGCTGTAACCACCCCCATAAAGCATTTGCCACCATCCATGAGTCAGTGTAAAGATAAAGCACTGGCCACCTCTCACGTTCAGCAATATTTAAGGCTAATTGGACAGCCTTTACTTCTGCAAATTGACTTGATTCTCCTTCGCCTTCAGTGGCCTCTGCAACTTGTTGCATGGGACTCCACACAGCAGATTTCCATTTGGGGTGCTTTCCCACAAAGCGACACGATCCATCTGTGAACAGGGCGTATCTCTTTTCATCTTCTGTTAGTTCATTATATGGTGGGGCTTCTTTAGCACGTGACACCCCCTCTGCTGGTGTTGTTCCAAACTTTTTACCTTCAGGCCAGTCCATGATCACCTCCAGGATTCCTGGACGGTTGGGTTTCCCCATCCGAGCTCGCTGTGTAATCAGCGCAATCCATTTACTCCAAGTGGCATCAGTAGCATGATGGGTAGAGGGAACTGTTCCTTTAAACATCCAGTTCAGTACTGGCAGTCGAGGTGCCAGAAGGAGCTGCGTTTCAGTACCGATTACTTCGGAAGCAGCTCGAACCCCCTCATACGCGGCTAAGATCTCCTTCTCAGTTGGAGTGTAGCGCTCCCCCTGTATGCTCGGCTCCAGAAACCAAGGGGTCGGCCTCGAGTCTCTCCAGAAGCTCTTTGCCACAAACTCCAAGTGGGACCTTCCTTTCCAGCAGCAGTGTAGAGGATGTTCTTTACATCCTGTCCCATCTGCACTGGCCCCAGGGCCACGGCACGGGCTATCTCCTGCTTAATTTTCTCAAAAGCCTGCTGCTGCTCAGGGCCCCATACAAAATCATTCTTCTTCCGCGTCACCTGATAAAGGGGGCTCACAATGAGGCTGTAGTTTGGAACATGCAGTCTCCAAAATCCCACTACACCCAAAAAAGCTTGGGTCTCTGTCTTTCTGGTGGGTGGAGACATGGCAGTAATTTTGTCAGTCACATCTGTTGGGATGTGACGACGTCCATCTTGCCACTTTATGCCTAGGAACTGAATTTCTTGTGCAGGTCCTTTCACTTTGCTTCGCTTAATAGCGAAGCCAGCTCGCAGGAGGATCTGTATTATTGTCTCTCCGTTCTTAAAAACTTCCTCTGCTGTATTGCCCCATACAGCAATATCAGCGATGTACTGCAGATGCTCAGGAGCGCTGCCCTGTTCCAATGCAGTTTGGATCAACCCATGGCAAATGGTTGGGCTGTGCTTCCACCCCTGGGGTAAACGGTTCCAGGTGTACTGAACGCCTCTCCAGGTGAAGGCAAACTGTGGCTTGCATTCTGTGGCCAAGGGAATTGAAAAGAAGGCGTTAGCAATGTCAATGGTGGCATACCACTTGGCTGCTTTTGACTCCAGTTCATACTGGAGTTGAAGCATGTACGGCACAGCAGCACTCAGTGGGGGTGTGACTTCATTCAGGCCACGGTCATCTACCGTCAGCCTCCATTCTCCAACGGCTTTACACACTGGCAATAAATGGCAGCTAAGCGGTGAGTGGGTTTTGCTGATCACTCCCTGGCTCTCTAGCTGACAGATCAAGTTAGGAATGGGGAGCAAGGTATCCCTGTTGGTGCAGTACTGTCATCTGTGCACCGTTATTGTAGCAATCGGGACCTGTTGCTTCTCCACTTGTAGCAACCCCACAAGAGATGGATCTACTGACAGGCCAGGCAAAGCAGTCCGCTGCCTAATGTTATCTGTGTCCACAGCAGCTATTCCAAAAGCCCATCGATACCCCTTGAGATCCTTCAAATATCCCCTTTTGAGGTAATCAATACCAAGTATACATGGAGCCCCTGGGCCAGTCATAATAGGACTGTCAAAATTTTGCCAGTCTTTACCAGTGAGGCTTATTTCAGCCTCCAACTTGGTCAACTCTTGGGAAACCCCAGTCACCCCAGAAATATAGATTAATTCTGTCCCTAGGCAACTCGAGGACATTAGAGTATACTGTGCACCAGTGTCCACCAGTGCCTTATATTTTTGTGGTTCTGATGTGCCAGGCCATCGAATCTACACAGTCTGATACACTCTATTATCCCTTTCCCCCCACCTGGCTGAGGGGCAGGGGCTATTGTGGCTGGTAGGCACCTCGCTCATTTCTGAAGGAGTACCGTTCAGACAGGAGGATGTCTCATTCAGACTGGAGAGTGTCTCTTTCAGGTTGGAGGGCATCTTGCTCACATTGGAGACCATCTTGTTGACACTGAGGGTTGTTGAGTTTGGACTGGAGGGCATCTTGCTTGTTCTGAGGCAAGTATACCTGGAATTATCAATGATCCATAGAGCTGGAGTATTAACTTGTTAACTCTTAATGCACTACATGATGTTATGATGTGGAATACCAATGCCAAAAATCAGAAAACCATGACACACACACAGGTGGAATTTCTCCTAGTATCTTGTCTAACTGCATCCTCTTCCAGTTCTAAGCCAATTTCCCTTGTTCTGCTGCTATATTCCCTTTTAAAGCGTTCCTTCCCAGCTTTCCTGTAGGTCCCCTCCAGATACTGGAAGGCCTCCCTAAGGCCTCCCTGGAGCCTTCTCTTCTCCAGGCTGAAAAGCCCCAGATCTCTCAGCCTGTCCTCGTAGGGGAGATGCTCCAACCCTCTGATCATCTTTGTAGCCCTTCTCTGGACCTGCTCCAACAGCTGCACGTCCTTCTTGTGTTGGGGGCTCCAGAACTGGATGCAGTACTCCAGGTGGGGTCCTTCTCAGGGCTGCTCTCAATCCCTTCTGTGCTCAAATTTGTGCCAACCCAGGTTGCAGGACCTTGCAATTGACTTTGCTGAATTTCATGAGGCTGGCATAGGCCCATCTCTCAAGGCTGTCCAGGTGCCTTTGGATGGTACCCTCTTCCCTCTAGCATGTCAACTGCACCACTCCTTTTGGTGTCATTCACAAACTTGCTGAGGGTGCACTCTATCCCACAGCCTATGTCTCCTACAAAGATGTCAAGTAACACTGGTCCCAGCACTGATCCCTGAGGGACACCACTCATCACCGGACTCCATTTGCACACTGAACCATTGACCACAACTCTCCGAGTGCAACTGTTCAGCCAATTCCATACCCAAGGAGTGGTCTGTCTTTCAAATCAATTTCTCTCCGATTTGGTGACCAGGATGTCACGTGGCAGTGTGTCAAATGCTCTGGACAAGTCCATGTAGATGACATGAGCTGCTCTTCCTTTCTCCACTAAGGCCATAACTCCATCATAAAAGGCCACCATTTTTGTCAGGCATGACGTGATCTTGGTGAAGCCGTGGTGGTTACCACCAATCACCCGGTCTTTATTTTCCATGTGCCTTAGATGGGCCTTCAGGAGAATCATCTCCATGATCTTGCCAGGCACAGAGGTGAGACTGACTCGTCTGCAATTCCCTGGAGTTTGATTTTTAGCCTTCTTGGAAATGGGGGTTGTGTTTCCCCTTTTACAGACAGTGGGAACTTCACCAGACTCCTATCGCCTTTCAACTATGACAGATAAGTAAGTCCAGGAGCTCCCTGTTCATTCACAGAGGCCTCCTGGCATCCTTGCCTGCCCGTCTCCATTGTGGCATGCACTGCTCCTGGGCTTGGAGGACATGGCCCTCGCATACTGACAATTTTTCTTGGTCTGCTCTTCCCTCCAGGGCTTTATACCATATCACCCTGCCAAGTAGGTCTCTGAAGAGGTCAATGTCTGCTCTCCTGAAGTGCAGAGTCGTGAGCTTGCTGCATACCCACTTTGATGCAGTAAAGATCTTGAACTCCATCATTTTTTGGCCCTGGAGCTCCACATTACTCATCAGCCTCTCCTTGCTGGGAAGACATTGATGAGTTCCAGCATAGCACAATGTCTCTTGGGTTCCTGCACCACCTGGAAGAAGAACTTATCATCAACTCATTCCAGGAAACTCTTGGATTGCTGGTGCCCTGCCTTGTTCTCCTTCCAACCAATATTGGCATGGTTGATGTCTCCCATGATGAGCAGTGTAGAGGAAATAAAGGCAGTGACTGAGCCCTTATTTGAGATACAAGTGATATAAAACAAGATATTTGAGGAAAGGGGAATTAACTCACCCCTCCCAGCAACTGCTTGAGTTAAGGAATGCCGCCACCTCTCATTCAAACTCTGGTGAGCTGGTAGTAAGAGAGCAAGGGAGGGGAGGGGGTTAACCTGTGCAGGCTCTGAGCATATAGGAACTCCTGGAAGCGGCACTGATAGGGAGAGAGAGAGAGAATGGGTGGATCTGGGCTCCTCCACTCCGTTCACTCAGGTGCTCATTTACTGGCAATCCCATTGCAACAGGTGATTGTAATGTTAAGGAAAGCCCTTGGTTTGTCTCTTAGAACAGAAGGGTTAAGCCATAGCTGCAGCCTCTGGAGGTGTGGTGCTGTAGACTGCCCAAGGCTCTCTCACAGTCAGTGGGATGTGGGTGTGTAGTGTTCGGTGAGGGACAATGATACTACACCTTCTGGCCTCCCTACAGGGTTACAAGGAGGCCCTATCGACACAAGGACAACGTGAGCCCTTCTGAGCCTTGGCAGTACACACAACTGCTGTAGCAGTGGGTGTTTCTTGCAGCCGCCCACCTTCAGCGTTAGCGTAAGGCCTTCGGTTTATCGGACATTCTTTCTCTTGCTCATTTGATCTGATTCATGAGCCTCCATCCCAATCATATTGTATTAAATTGTATTATTTTGCTTCCTGATAACTTATTTTGTAAATTAGCTTTCCTCCTCAGGTCATTGCTGCTGTTTTGTTTTTAATCCCACCTCCCTTCTCCCTTTTCCCTCTCCTCCTTCCCCTTTCCTGTGGAGTGGGTCCGTGGGTCCCCCACACCAATCATCACAGAACTGGGCCAAACCAGCCTGGTAAACCATATAAACCACCATGCCACCACCACAAGGAAAAAAACTTATTTTGGTATTGGAAACGCTCCTGTTCCTTCTGACTGCGCACTGCAGTCATAGCTCTGTAGGTACTCATATCCACTACAGAAGGTTTACCTTCCCCAAAGCACAAGGAAAGAAGGAACAGGGAGAGAGGAAAGAAAGTGATTTTTCCATCCCCTAATGCAGCTAGACATGGTGTGCGACAAAATATGGGGGGGTGAAATCAGCAGTTAATTTTTATTTAATATTTCAGTGAGCAAAACAGAAAACCAACTTCACTGTGTTTGTTTGTTTGTTTGCTTTTTCTAGGAAAGCAAAATCAGCATTTCTGAGAACACAGTGATATGAGATTAAAATAGAAAATAGTGAGAACGCTTCTTGGGGAAATCTGAAAGGAGAGGGGAAACACATGTGCAGTGCCATAGGATAGGAATTAATTGGATGCAGTTGAAAAATAAATCACCATTCCAGCTCTTGGTTGGGCTGCTATCTCATGTTGCTGGGGATTCCCAAGCCTCCCAGCTGCTTGCTTCTTCCCCACGCATTTTCCTTGGAGCTGTGTGTTCCTCCAACCCCCAGGGCCCTGCTCTACGTCTCCTGCACCACACCAGGCCCCTGCTCCCTGAGATGGAGGAAGCAGCGCTCCTTCATACTGCAAGCATCATCTCCTTGTGGTTCGCAGGGAGTGCTCAGGGATCCTACAAAGAAACTCACAGCTCCTGAGGACATGGGCAGGCTCCTGCTGGCTTCACCAGCTCACCAAAGTCAAACTCCACTTCCTGCAAACTGCAGTCCAAGCACTGCAGCTTGAGAAGAGCCCAGCAAATGTGATGGCCCTTCTGCTGGAGGTCTCGCAGACACTTTCCCAAGTTCAAGGCAAAGACCTTCAAGCTCAGAAAAGAGGCAGGCATGCACTGGAGAGCACTCTGAAACCTCTGTGCTGCGGGGATAAGCTGCTTGTGCACCCTGTGGGTTTGCACTGCCTTCTGTTCCCACCACCTCCTGAGACATGGGATGCTGCACTTAGGAGAAACAAGCTCCACTTTTTTTAGATTTAGTGGAGCCAAGCAAAGCTTGGTGTCTCACAGCTGCACTGAGCTCCTGATTAAACCTTTTAGGAAGAGGAGTAGAAGCAGTGTGCAGCACTGTGAAAAAACGACATTGCTTGTGTGAAAGAAATGCCTCCCTGTGATGAAAGCAGTGGACTGGAGACATCAGCAAAATCAAACTTCCTTGTACCATTCCTCAATCCACATCGGTCATATATTTTCAGAACAAAAAGCAAGACTACAGTGACAAAAGCTCCAGAACAACTCTCCTACTTTATTCACCCCCTTCCCCATCAACTACAGCTTATTTTCAGAAAAATTCCACAAGCCACGTTACTGCTCTCCTGACCCTTGTATTTCATGCATCAGTGCACTCAGAAACTTCTGAGAGCAGAACATGCACACAGACACACAGAACATCCAGACACAGCTGATTTTCCGTAGGAGATGGCATCAAAATTCTGCTTGCAGGAAGAGCAGAGGAGAAAAGCAGACATGGTGAGAGAATATCTTTTGTTAGCAAGGAAAGGCCATCTGAAACTCCTGGGATAATTCCCTTTTGCACAAGGTTCCAGCAAAGCCATCTCCTTTGCAAATTCCTCCTGTGGGGGGAGAAGTATCTGGGTCTCCTTCATGCTGAGGTCTCCAGCATTCTCAAGGTCTTTGCGCTGGGGGCTTTCCCGGGAGAAATGAGAAGTCATCCCTGAGAGAAATTCTTCCTGCAGGACAGACGCATGAAGGGCAGTGCTGGCATTTCGGTGATCCCTCTCCTGAGTCGATCCCTTTCTACTCAATCAGGTTGGAGCAGTGGTTGGATCTCATCCTGCTTTTCGTGCAAGGGAAGTGTGTGGTTCATCACCACACACAGCCACAGTGGGTAACCAGGCTGTGGCTCTGGTTGAAGCTATTCCATGTCTGGGGCATTGCAGGCTCTGTCTGCAGTGTGCATGTGCTGGTAGGAAACGTGGCTGGAACTGCTTCTGAGGGTTCTCATATTCAGAAGGTGCTTCTACAGTCTGTCAGTGTTGTGGATTTTCTTGTGGCATTTGAGATGAGAACTTCTTCTAAAGCTCTTCCCACACTCAGAGCACTTATAGGGTCCCTCTCCTATCTGGCTGCGCTGGTGCCGCTTAAATTCAGAACTGCTTCTGAAGCTCTTCCCACATTCAGAGCACTTGTATGGCTTCTCTCCTGTATGGATGCATCTGTGCACCTTTAAACCACAACTCCATCTGAAGCACCTCCCACACTCTGAGCACTTATATGGTCTCTCTCCTGTGCGGATGTGCTGGTGCAAATTCAATTGAGAACTGCTTTTGAACCTCTTCCCACACTCAGAGCACTTATATTGTCTCTCTCCTGTGCGGATGCGCTGGTGCTTGAAGAGAAGGGATCTCCATTTGAACATCTTCCCACACTCAGAGCACTTGTACAGGCTCTTTGTTGAGTGCGTGCACTGGTGCTTAACGACTCTGGAATCTATTTTAGAGCTGTTCTCACCCTCAGGGCATGGATTCTGCTTTTCACTCTGGCACACATCCTTACTCCTGGGGTCTTCGTGCTGCCTTTGACCTGAACTGAAGTCCAGTGTGTTCCTTGATGCCTTTAACAGATGCTTTCCCTGTTGCATCTTCTTCTGCTCTCCATGAACTTGCTCCTGATCCACATGCACATCCATTCTGATTTCTTCCATGTAGATGCTACCACATTGTCTGTTGGCCACAACACCTTCCTGCAGACCCTTCCTTGAGTTTCTTATCCCAGCACCTGTTGGATAACAAAAGAAAAGCAGAAATAGCACACGTTGCCCCAAATACTCCTCCCCCAGAGATCTCTTTTATGGCTTCAACTTCCTCCTTCACTCTACCACCTCACCTGGGCTGACATCTTTTGCTGCGGCCTCAGGGCTACCCACACCTGGGATCCAGGGCTCTTCTTCTTCTTCAAGCAGGGAGATCACCATGTGTTTGGGGGCTGGATTTGGAGCTGCAACAATAGAAATAGGGGAAATGAGAGCTTTTCCATCATTCTGGCATAATGTCCCTCCCCACAGAGAAGTAAACATATGGGCATGTGTTTCTTTTGTTGCTGCTATTGTGGAGTTCGTCACGAAGCAACTGCATGGTGATTATTTTGGGTCCTGATTGCAGAGACACATTCTGCACAAACAAATGTGCCCAAAAGAGGAGGAAAGGCAGGAAAGCCCTCACCCAGTGAGGCCACGCACTCGTACGTCTCCAGCATCATGTTCCGGTAGAGTGCTCGCTGTGCAGGGTCCAGCAGCGCCCACTTCTCCCTGCTGAAATACACGGCCACCTCCTCAAAGCTCACGGGCTCCTGCAAGCACAGAGAGGCTCCTTGCTGGGAACAGCCAAGGCCCAGGGAAGCAGCTCGCAGAGGAGTGAAACTCCAGTCCCAGACACTTCTCTGTCCCCAGCACACACATGCTGCCTGAGAGCACCTCCCTCTCCCCTTGCATTCACATCCCTCACCCCTTGGCCTCTCCTGCCTGCTTTTCCAAGCCCCTACCTGAGATGGATGTGCTGAGGCCATTGCTGCTCTCCTGCAGGCTGGGATGATCACGGGAGGAAGGCAGAAGTTGAACGGGAGCCTGCAAGGACAAGGGAAATGTCAGCACAGCTGTGACTGAATGCAGCAGTCCCTGTCCAACCCCTGCCCACCCCAGACCATCTGCACGGCAGTGCCTGGGGGATGGCACAGCACACCCTGCACAGTAAGGAAATGAGCAACAGAACTCATAACAGTCTGGTTAAATGACGGTAATCATCACAAAGCTGTAACAATCTGGGGGGCTGAAAGAACTGACAGCTGGGAGTTGAACAGCGGGGGACTAAAGAGAAAGCATGACAAGGAGACAGTCATCCCAACACAGAGAGCAGGTCGAGGTCACACTTTAGCAGAGATCCTTCACCCCCTTTGTCCAGACACCTTGCAGATACTGATCTGCTGTATGAGACTCTTATGATTCTTTACACACAAAGGCATGAACAAGTCTGGGAATAGGTTGGATCCATGTCCTCCAAGGCTCCTTATTTCTGTGGGTTCAAGAGTTGAGACAGAGAAACGACCACTCTGAGCCTCATGACTAAATGGGATGGGCTCCTGTAGTTGTGTGTGTAATCCAATCTTGTTAAGACACTGTTAAATCAGTACTGCAGATGTGTTGTCTATCAATAAATATAGTCCTGCTGCTCTGTCGATTCAAATTTCATACTGTGACTGCATCCATCTGTGACAAATTGGCAAAGTCACAAAGGGCCACACAAGGATGTAAGGAGAGATGTGTTACGTGCAAAATGCCAGGTTTGGAAGCTGCATATGAAGGAAAGGAGAACAGAAATAGACAGGAACAGGGAACAGAACCTAAATTTGAAATCACATCTCTAACACTGAAGTAATTAATCATGGCCAAATAAAATAATAGCTAAACATTAACCATAGACATTCCATCGGACACCGTTCATCATCAGCCTCCTGGTGTTACCTTCTATCTGACTGTAGCATTCCAGAAAGAAGGTAAAAGTCACAGGAAATATTTCCGCTCCTGTACTGACCATGAACATTCTTATCATGGCCGATTTATCTTTTTATCCTCCATTTCTCTTGCCTATGTGAAAACTCCCATTCTAGGGTGCCATGCAATAGTCTCCTCAGATGTCTATCTCCTCACGGAGATGAGTACCACACAAAAGGGTGTTAATTGGCAGCTTGTCTCTCTTTAATTGCACCAGGACATGCCCATCTGCTTGTCCCTTAGACAAAGGCTTTCACAACCCTTGGCCAGGACTAGCTTGGACAAGACTGGACATGTTCATCAGCAGACTTTGAGGCAATGGTATAAAGTAATAGTCTCTAACAGGGTAATCCCTTGCACCCGGCATGTGAGCTCAGTGCTGAATAACCTTACCTGCCTTATCACCTCACTCTGGGTTATAGAGTTTGTTTCCGCAAGTCACTACGGCACGAGGTGGAAGATCTGAAATGAAAGCGTGCTCCACTGCAGTCCAGAGGGAGAAATGCAGTCCCAGCTGCGCTGTATCACAGAGGTACAAGCGGGCAGCAGAGCACGCTGACCTCCTGTGCTCACTTCCTCCCTGTCCCAGCTCCAAGCCCTTCGTGTGCCCCTCTCTGCCCAACCCAGGCTGCAACACGCCTGCAAAGTGTTCCTGCTGTCGTTGCAGCCCACCTGGCCCAGCAAAGCTGCCGTGCCGGGCAGCACATGGAGCCGGGACCAGGGTCCCACCCGGTGCTGCTGGCAGCGTGTGCTCCTCTGCACGAACCACGAAGGGCACCTACCTTGGGTGCAGAGCAGGCTGCTCCCAGCTCTGTTGCAGGCAACCGGGCTCCTTGGAGTCGCGCAGAGCACAGGATGCCGAGTGCCCTCAGCGCGGAGCTGGCCGCAGGACGGCCTTGGTGCACCTCCTGCCACCGCGGTGCTGCCCGGATGGCTTCCAGCCAGGCTCTGGCTGCTTCAGCACAGGCTCAGGTGCCACAGCGAGCACGCCCCGAGCCGGCTGCCAGGCCTCGGGCACTTTCACTGCTCATTCTCAGCTCACATCTGCTCCCGGGGGACAGGAGGAGGGGAGGGAGGGAGTGGGGGCAGTTAAAGAAGGGTGGGGGCTGAGTTTTGTTATGCTAATGAAGCATTGCTTTCTGCGGTGTCTTTGCTTCCTTTCCTGGGGACATTTGCACATCCATGTTGTCAGGTATTCCTACGTTCTTGTCCTTGCATTCCTTTAAATCCTCTCAGCTATGAGCATGTATTAGCAAGAGGCAGTCGCCGGCTGCCCTGCTCTAGAGGACAGCATCTCCCTGCAGCTGGGAGGGTTCTAGTCCAAACCACTTCTCCTGGTTTCTCTGTTTGGTCTCTTTTTCAAGGTATGAGCACTGTTTACCATGCTCCTGTACGAGGGCTGTCTCTGATGTTCACTGGTATATATCTAAAGTCTGTAAGGCCACCCAGAACGAACTGCTCTCAGGGTACTTGAGAGTTTCTGTACAGGTGACATATGTTGGTTTTGTTAGCAACAGGGATTAATAGATTAGTTTAAAAACCAGTATATTAGTATCGCAAAAAGAATGCATATGTGCTACTTGTAAAGCTTTCCATTTCAGCTTTTGTGGGTGAACAGTCTTGTTTTCCCTCAGTAATTCTGCACTGGGAACATAATTGAATTTTATTTTCTGCCTCAATGGTTTTGCCTCACAAGAAGCACTGGAGTCACAATAGAATACTTTTTTGTTTCAAAATGAGCAAGCACATTTTACTCAGGTTCCACATACACTGTTTTTAAAAGTGGTGCACTGTGGTCTCATAATCAATGGGAATCTTCCAAACTGGGAAAAAGTGGATGCAAGTGAGTCAGAGGCTTCAGGGATGATGCTGATGGTGGAAAAAGGGAAGAAGTCAGTGGGCACTAGACCATGAATAGCACTGAGCATGCCCAAAGGGACATTAGCACATACCTGTGAGACCTTGAAACAGAAGGGCTATTTATGCCAGCGTACAGCAGATGTCTGTCTGAACTGTTCAAATGCAGAACCTGAACTCTGAGAGGGTGCGCTTGCTTGTCAAGACACCCAGTGCGCACCGTGAGTAATAAGGGAATGCTGCTTTCTAACATCACACTGAGTGATTCTCAGGGAGCTCCCCCCAGTCCAGGCTCCATTGGGACCAGCTGCATGTTCCCTGCATTGCAGCAATGCATTCCTTTTTACTGCCCCTGCGAAAGCGTGACAGAAGCTTGTCACGTACGGAGAGTAAGGATGAGGGAGTCCCCGAGTAATACCCCACATGCTGTTATGGAGATGACCCATGTGTGCAACGGGTTCTTTTACCCAGAAATAACATGATGAGGGGGTTCTAGAGAGAAGACCACCAAGAGAAATGGGGTTTGAATAGTACTTGAGAGATTCAGGACCCTCCGGGCAACTCATCTTTCTGAAAGTAAGGTGGTGAGGGTGTGCTTGAGAGATTCCAGACCCCCAGGAGAATCTGAAGAGCTAGGGTTATTGTTGTGTTATGGCTGCCGGCATTGTGATGTTGTCTGTGAACATGGCTGTGAGTAGTACTGTGAGGGTGCCAAGCTTGTCATTTTTTTCCTCTCTCTGTTGTGTGCATATGTGGCAGGTCTGCAGAGTGTGTTAAGCTTTGCTTTTTACTTTTGTAGCTGCAGCAGTGTGTGTGTTACAGTGTGTGAAGGCAGTTTGTACATTCCAGACTTTCCAGACATGGAGGAGTTGGCTGTGGGAAACTGCAGAGGAAACTTGTTGAAAATTGCAATGATTGGTAGATTGGACAAATGGTTAAAATAACTTGTGGAAACCTGGGGTCTGTGAAAAAACAACAAGTAATGTTCCCTTTTTGTTGGGGGAAATTGGTTATGACTCTCCCTGGAGGAATTTGGTGTACAACCATGCCTTGAGGTAGCTGGCAGACACAATCACCTAGCAATGTGAGGAGGGACCATTGTCCATCTGTATGGGAACTGTTGAATCACGGCCTGAACCACTGATTGATCACCTGAGGCAAGCCCTGAGGCAGCTGCAGGGGCACAACTGAGTGTGATTGGAAGGGGTTGTGTTTGACTCCACCTCTCCCAAGACCCCATTTAAGGGCTGACCACCAGCAGGGAAGGACCTCTTGTTGGAGTTCCCACCCTGGTGGAGTTATTGGTGAGCCTCAACCATTGTCAGGGTGAGCCAATCTCTTTTGGTATTTCTTTGTATACCATCTATTTAAAGCCTTCCAAAAATATACCACCTTTCGCACTATTTCCTTGAGTGCTTTCCTTGGGGTTATTTGCTCTACAATTGGTGAGCCAGGCAGGCTTAATATATATATATACACACACACATATTCAATAACTAACCATGTCTTTCATTTGAACATTTTCAAATGGGGCAGGGGTGAGGACGTTACTCCCCTAGACCAAGAAATTCCTGCTCAATTTCCAGGATTTATGGGATCATCCTATTATGGTCCTGCCACTGTTATTGAAAAATGGGGACCCCTGTGGGTTACAGGGAGTGTTTCTCCTTCTCCAGCCTGGCTGACAGGGTCTAGATAAGGACATACTAGTTACAAAAGAACGTCAGCTAGCCACTTCTGCTGTGGCTTGGCCTCTAATAATGGCATTACATAAACTAGAAATAACAAATACAAACATAGAATCTGAAAATCAATTGTTAAGAGATCGAATTGAAATGTTGGAACAACAACTGGGCACGTTAGTAATCAAAAAACTCGGACTAGATGTGCCAACAAGACAACTATGTAGCATATCAGTGGAGGACACCCAGGTCCCTGAAGTAGCGGACCTGGATGTTTCAGAAAAAAAGACTTGTAAATCGGATCTTGAAGCTCCATCTATGGAGGATCCATTTGAGATCCGACCAATCATAACTCAAAAAACAAAAAAAAAATGCAAGGTAGACCAGCAGGAGTGCCTCCTGAGCAATGGCCCCCTTCTGAAACATGCTTGCATGTGACAGCTCGCCCGTATACAGCAAATGAGTTGATGGACCTAGTACAGCGGTTCCATCAAAAACCAAGAGAAAGCGTATCATCATGGCTCCTGAGGTTATGGGATGCGGGAGCTGAAAACGTATTAGTGGGACAGAGATGTCAAAACTAGCATCTATAACAATGTGCCCAGCCTTGAAGCGAAAATTATATGCCGCCATCCACTCTACTAATGAGAATCATTCTATCATAGATTGGTTAATGGCAGCATGCCGCCTATTGTGGCCTAATAAGACTGACATTCCACTCAATACCGGTTTATGGTTCTTTATGGAGGACCTCCAAACATATATCCGGGACCAGGGTGTGAGGGAGGCCGTGTATTCAGAAACCTTTGAAAGCCCTGATACAGAAAAATTTACGGCAGGTATGCGAGACCTAATACTGCAGCAAGCCCCCTCTCACCTTTATGGGTCTTTGGTCTCCATACTAAACCCCTAGGTGGCTTCGGAGGCTATCGTCCAACAGGCAGCCCAGTTGGTGGCAGACCTTGGGGAAATGGAGCGCATAAGAACTAGGTGCCATGTCCGTATGGTAGAAGAAGCTGAGGCATTCCCGATTAAAACTAGGAAGCCTGTCCCACGGATACCCCAATCGGGCCCCATACAGGTATCCCAGAAGACCATGTTCAGTGATCTTATATGGGCCGGGGTTGCCTTTGCTAAAATCGATGGGCAACCAAACCATGTTTTGTTACAGCTCTGGAAACAGCTTAGGAATGATCAAAAATTTCAGAGTACTCCCAGAAAATTGTGAGTATGAATAATACAGGCAGCACCGACAACAACAGGGAATCTGGCTGACTTTATAGTGCCTAACAGAAGGAAGAAACATCCACAGGTGTCGCAGGCTACAATGCCAGAACCAGTGCCCTGAAAATGTTACAAACAGTATGGGCCTCCCTGCTTAGGATTCAAATTATGGACACCGATAACCAGGTAAGACCTCAAACAGTCTGTGAGAACAGTCTTCTGCTCCCTGCCCTGAGAACCTAAAGCCAGGCATCAATAGAATCAAATGGCCTCGGAAGGTGCAGGTAGGACCATGCTGGTGTGGCCTACTTGCACCTCGGGGGAGATTACTGGAGGTGGGAGGTTCGGTAGTCCCTCTGGTTACTGGTACATTGCCTGCTGATATTGTGGTCAACATTCCAGTCCTTATTGCTAAAGGGGTCCTTATCATGTCCCTGTGTCAGATCAGGACACCCCCTTTGGTGCCTGATGTAGTCGTGCAGCCACAGACATCTGGCCGAAAGGTTTGGTACAGGCAGCCAGGGCATGCCCCTGTACAAGATGAAGTGTTGATCCAAGACAGGGATGCGGCCTGTATAGTGCCCTGGAGGGCAGATCTTTCCTCCTTGGTACCTTTGAAACACCTGTATTACTCCCCGTGAGTCTACGAGTCGCCAGAAGGAACCAAATACTGCTGAAGTGTTCCAGAGTTGCTGTAAGATCATGTGCGAACTCCTGGGACTGATGGAGCACAGGATGGACCTGCACCACGTGACCACGTGCTTCCAGTAAACACCATCAAGCACTGGCCCAAGGAAGAACAGGAGCCTTACGCTGATCACCACTCATCCCACATTACATCGATGTGCGTCGCAATGGGCAGTTATAGAAGTGTCGCTATGTATTGGATCTCTGTATTAAGGAGGGCTCTCTCTAGGGCTACTTCATCAGTGGTTCACGTTGTGAAGAGGTGGAGTGCATGGGAACTGTTGAATCATGGCCTGAACCACCTGAGGTGAGCACTGAGCCAGCAGCAGGAGCACAGGTGAAGGCAATATACCTGTGTGATTGGAAGGGGTGGAGTCTGGCTCCACCTCTCCCAGACCCCATTGAAGGGCTGACCACCAGTGGGGAAGGGTTCCTTGTTGGCGAGAAATTTGGGACAACTCCATCAGAGGAGGTAGCACGTGCTAAAGCAGGCCCACCATATAAAAACTACCAGACAATGAGATGAGGTATGCCCTGATCACTGACGGATGGTGTCATATTGTTGAGAAGCGTCGCAACTTGAAGGCTGCTGTGTGGAGCCCCACACGACGGGTTGCTGAGGCCACTGAATGAGAGGGGAATTGAGTCAGTTTGCAGAGGTAAAGGCTGTCCAAGTGGCCTTAGAGTTGACTGAACTGAATTGGTGGCCAATGCTGTATCTTTGTACTGACTCGCGGATGGTGGCAAATGCTTTATGGGGGTGGTTGCAGCAGTGGGAACAGAACAACTGGCCACAGAAGGGTAAAACTATTTGGGCTGATGAACTTTGAAAAGGCACTGCTGTCCGAACAAAAAGATTGGTTGTAAAGGTGCGTCACATAGATGCTCATGTGCCCAAGCATCGATCTACTGAAGAACAGAGAAATAACCATCAGGTAGATTGAGCTGCCAAAATTGAGGTGTCTCAAATAGACTGGGACTGGCAGAACAAAGGGGAGATATTTTTAGCTCGGTGGGCCCCTGAGAACTCAGACCATCAAGGAAGGGTTGCAGCCTAAAGGTGGGCTGAGGGCTGGACTTACATCTCCGTGTAATAGGTGTGTAATAAATAATCTTCCTTTATAGAAGTTTTGAGGATTGTCTATGATTTCTCATGATTAATTTTCCATTAGGCAAGTTCACATAGCAGTAAAATAATGACATTTACATTTGGTATGAATACGGATTTTCACAACCATATTAGATGTAAATATATATTACAGTTGGAAGTGAGTTTCAGAGATCACCTAGTCCAACTTTCTAACTATTTCAGGGCTAACCAAAAGTTAAAGGACATTATGTACGGCATTATCCAAATGTCTCTTGAACTCCAGATGTCATGGGACAACAGCATCTCGAGGAAGAATTTCCAGAGTCTACTTTACAGGTGTGCGTTGGAAGAGGAAAGAGAAGTGGGGTTTTGTGTCCTGACTTGAGAAAGTTACTGATGTATGGGACTGATGTAGGTTGAGGAGAAGGTGGTCAGAGACTGGCTCCAACTTGTTCCACTGTGATAATGGGATGGAATCTGGACCTCTCACCCACACCTGTAGGACCAGGGTCCTGGCAGAAACAAAGGAGCCTGGCCAAAAGTGAAGACCAAGGCAAAGCACTTATTGAGCCCTTTCTCAGCTTTTTCCACATCTGAGGAAGCCAGTTCTCCATCTGCATTTATCAGAGGGGGAACATTCTCCTTGGTCTGTCTCACTGTGCCGTGTTCATGTAGAACCCGTTGTTATTTTATACATCCCTTGCCAAGTTCAGCTCCATCTGTGCCTTGGCATTCCTGATCTTATCTCTGCTCAAGCGGATGACATCCCTGTATTCTTCCCAGGCTACAACAACGCTGCTTCCACTTCCTGTACATCATTCCCTTTTCCCTCAGTTGGAGCTGCAAGGTTGCCCTGAGAGGCTGTGGATGCCCCCTCTGTGGAGTTGTTCAAGGCCAGGCTGGATGGAGATTTGAGCAACATTGACAAATGGGAGGTGTCCCTGTCTAAAGCAGGGGTATTGAAATTAGATGATCTTAAAGGTCCCTTCCAACACAAACAATTGTGTGATTCTAATAGAGAGTCTGGAGACAGGCAGACTCCACCTTGGATGAGGAGAAGGTGGTCAGAGATTGCCTGGGGAAGAAATCAATACACACTAAACAGTGGGCCCCAGCAGAATTCACTGAAGAGTGCTGGGGAAAAGGCAGAAGTGACTACCAAACCACGCTCTCTCATCTTTGAAAGATCTTGGAAAATGGGAGAGGTGCTTGAAGACTGGAGGATAGCCAGTGTAACACCAGTCTTCAAAATGGGCAGGAAGGACAAGCCATGATAATACACGATGATCAGCCTCACCTCCGTCCCTGAATAGGTGATGGAACAACTTGTTCTGGATGCCATCTCCAAGCAATTGGAAGAGAAGAAGGTCATCGGGAGTGGTCAACACGGCGTCCCCAAGGGGAATACATGGTTGACCATCGTGGTGGACTTCTACCTAGTTATCAGTGGCTGGGCATATGAGTAGAGATTGGTGGATGCTGTGTACCTGGACTTTAGCAAAGGCTTTTGACACGGCCTCCCACAGCATCCTTGTAATGAGGCCCCAGGAAGTATGGGATAGATGAATGGAGAGTGAGGTGGATTGAGAACTGGCTGAGTGGCAGAGCTCAGACGGTTGTCATCAGCGGGGCAGAGTCTAGTTGGAGGCGTGTAGCTGGTGGTGTTCCTTATGGAGGTTGGTGCTGCGTCTGCTCTTATTCAGCATCATCATCAGTGACCTGCATATAGGCACAGAGGGCACCGTCAGAAAGTACAAAGCTGGGAGGAGTGGCTGCCATAGCAGAAAGCTGTGCCACCATTCTGTAAGGCTTGGACAGAGTGCGGAGTTGGGCAGAGTGGAATGTGGTGAGGTTCAACAAGAGCAAGTGTAGAGTCCTGCACCTGGGAAGAAATAATGGCACAAAATGATGTAAACACAAAATAGTCAGAACGCTTCTTGGGGAATCCCGAAAGGAATGGGGAAACACATGAGCAATGCTGTAGGTCAGGAATTAACTGAATGCAGCTGAAATGTAAGTCATCCACCTCTTGCCTCAGGAACTTTCTCCTGTTGCTGGGGATTCTTAAGCCTCCCAGCTGCTTGCCTCTTCCACACGCATTTCCCTTGCTGCTTTGTATTCCAACAACCCCCAGGGCTCTGCTTTACCTCTCCTACACCACACCAGGCCTCTGCTCCCTGAGATGGAGGAAGCAGCGCTTTGCAGTACTGCAAGAATCATCTCCTTGCAGCTTGCTGGGGGGACTCAGGGATCCTACAGAGAAACTCACAGCTCCAGAGGACATGGGCAGGCTCCTGCTGGCTTCACCAGCTCACCAAAATCAACCTCCACTTCCTGCAAACTGACCTCAGGAGCTTGAGCTGAGCCAGGCATATATGTGGTGGCTGTTCTTCAGGAGGTCTTGTGGACACTTTCCCAAGGCCAAAGCAAAGACCTTCAAGCTCAGAAAAGAGGCAAGCATGCACTGGAGAGCACTCTGAAACCTCTGTGCTGCGGGGATAAGCTGCTTGTGCACCCTGTGGCTTTGCACTGCCTTCTGCTCCCACCACCTCCTGAGACATGGGATGCTGCACTTAGGAGAAACAAGCTCAGTTTTTTGTAGATCTAGTGGAACCAAGCAAAGCTTGGTGTCTCACAGCTGCTTTGAGCTCCTGTGAAATATTTTTGGGAAGAGGAGTAGAGGTAATGTGGAATTATGTGAAAAAGGATGACATTGCTTGTGTGAAAGAAATGCCTCCCTGTGATGAAAGCAGTGGACTGGAGTCAGCACCAAAATCAAACTTCCTTGTACCATTCCTCCATCCACAAATTGGTCTTTTATTTTTAGAACAAAAAGCAAGATACATTGAGATTTGCTCCAGAACAACTCTCCTACTTTATTCAGCCCCTTCCCCATCAGCTACAGCTTTTTTTCAGAAAACTTCCACGAGCCACGTTACTGCTTTCCTGACACTTGTATTTCATTCCTCAGTGCACTCAGAAACTTCTGAAAGCAGCACATGCACACAGACACACAGAGCAACCAGACACAGCTGATTTTCCTTAGGAGATGGCATGAAAAATCTGCTTGCAGGAAGAGGAGACGAGAGAAGCAGACATGGTGAGAGAATATTTTTGTTAGCAAGGAAAGGCCATCTGAAACTCCTGGGATAATTCCCTTCTGCAGAGGGTTCAGCTGTGACTGAATGCAGCAGTCCCGGTCCAACCCTTGCCCACCCCAGACCAACTGCATGTCACTGCCTGGGGGATGGCACAGCACAGTGCAGGCAATGAGCAACAGCACTCATAGCACTCTGGCTAAATGACAGTAATCATCACAAAGCTATCACAGTCTGGGGGGCTGAAAGAACTGACAGCTGAGAGTTGAACAGTGGGGGACTAAAGGCAAAGCACGACAAGGAGACAGTCATCCCAAAACAGAGAGCAGGTCGAGGTCACACCTTAGTAGAGATCCTTCACACTCTTTTGTCCAGACACCTTGCAGGTACTGATCTGCTGTAAGAGACTCACGCTTAATTTGGAGCTTTGTGTCCTTCCCTGAGGTTATGTCTGAGACTGTGCTCATATGATTCTTTACACTCAAAGTCTGGGACTACAAGTGGATCCAGGTCGACCAAAGCACCTTATTTGTGTGGGTTCAAGAGCTGAGACAGGAGGGGGACCACTCTGAGCCTCATGACTCAGTGGGAGTGGCTCCTGTAGTTGTGTGTGTAATCCAATCTTATTAAGGCACTGTTAATTCACTACAGCATTTGTGTTGTATATAAATAAATATAGTCCGGCTTCTCTTTCATTTCGGATGGCATATTGTGTTTGGATCCATCTGTGACAAATTGTGAAAGTCATGGGGTGTAGCACAAGGATGTAAGGAGAGAGGTGCTACGTACAAAATGTACCAGGTATTTTAAAGATAACAGGAATCCACACGTGCAGAGCTGCGCAGCAAGGTCTTCTTGTATGGTCCAGAGGGAGAACTGCAGTCCCAGCTGCGTTGTATCACAGAGGTACAAGCGGGCAGCAGAGCACGCTGACCTCCTGTGCTCACTTCCTCCCTGTCCCAGCTCCAAGCCCTTCGTGTGCCCCTCTCTGCCCAACCCGGGCTGCAACACGCCTGCAAAGTGTTCCTGCTGTCGTTGCAGCCCACCTGGCCCAGCAAAGCTGCCGTGCCGGGCAGCACATGGAGCCGGGACCAGGGTCCCACCCGGTGCTGCTGGCAGCGTGTGCTCCTCTGCACGAACCACGAAGGGCACCTACCTTGGGTGCAGAGCAGGCTGCTCCCAGCTCTGTTGCAGGCAACCGGGCTCCTTGGAGTCGCGCAGAGCACAGGATGCCGAGTGCCCTCAGCCCAGAGCTGGCCGCAGGACGGCCTTGGTGCACCTCCTGCCACCGCGGTGCTGCCCGGATGGCTTCCAGCCAGGCTCTGGCTGCTTCAGCACAGGCTCAGGTGCCACAGCGAGCACGCCCCGAGCCGGCTGCCAGGCCTCGGGCACTTTCACTGCTCATTCTCAGCTCACATCTGCTCCCGGGGGACAGGAGGAGGGGAGGGAGGGAGGGAGGGGGCAGTTAAAGAAGGGTGGGGTCTGAGTTTTGTTATGCTAATGAAGCATTGCTTTCTGTGGTGTCTTTTCTTCCTTTGCTGGGGACATTTGCACATCCTTTAAATCCTCTCAGCTATGAGCATGTATTAGCAAGAGGCAGTCGCCGGCTGCCCTGCTCTAGAGGACAGCATCTCCCTGCAGCTGGGAGGGTTCTAGTCCAAACCACTTCTCCTGGTTTCTCTGTTTGGTCTCTTTTTCAAGGTATGAGCACGGTTTACCATGCTCCTGTACGAGGGCCGTCTCTGATGTTCACTGGTATATATCTACAGTCTGTAAGGCCACCCAGAAGGAACTGCTCTCAGGGTACTTGGGAGTTTCTGTACAGGTGACATAGGTTGGTTTTCTTAGCAAAGGGATTAATACATTAGTTTAAGAACCGATGTATTAATATCGCAAAAAGAACGCATATGTGCTACTTGTAAAGCTTTCCATTTCAGCTTTTGTGGGTTAACAGTCTTGTTTTCTCTCAGTACCTCTGCACTGGGAACATAATTCCATTTTATTTTCTGCCTCAATGGTTTTGCCTCACAAGAAGTACTGGATTCACAATAGAATACTTTTTTGCCTCAAAACATGCCACCACATTTAGCTCAGGTTCCACATACACTGTTTTTAAAAGTGGTGCACTGTGGTATCATAATCAATGGGAATCTTCCAAAGTGGATGCAAGTGAGTCAGAGGTTTCAGGGATGAAGCTGATGGTGGAAAAAGGGAAGAAGTCGGTGGGCACTAGACCATGAATACTACTGAGCATGCCCAAAGGGACATTAGCACATACCTGTGAGACCTTGAAAAAGAAGGGCTATGTATGCCAGCGTACAGCAGATGTATGTCTGAACGGTTCAAATGCAGAACCTGAACTCTGAGAGGGTGCGCTTGCTTGTCAAGACGCCCAGTGCGCACCGTGAGGAATAAAGGGATGCTGCTTTCTAACATCACACTGAGTGATTCTCAGGGAGCTCCCCCCAATCCAGGCTCCATCGGGACCAGCTGCATGTTCCCTGCATTGCAGCAGTGCATTCCTTTTTACTGCCCCTGCAAAAGCGTGACAGAAGCTTGTCACGTATGGAGAGTAAGGGTGAGGGGATCCCTGCGTAGTACCCCACATGCGATCAGGGAAATGGCCCAAGTGTGCAATGGGTTTTTTTTTCCTTGAAATAACGTGGTGAAGGCTTGCTTGAGAGAAGCCCACCAAGAGAAATGGGGTTTTAGCAGTACTTGAGAGATTCAGGACCCCCGGGCAACACATCTTTCTGAAAATAAGGTGGTGAGGGTGTGCTTGAGAGATTCCAGACCCCCAGGAGAAACTGAAGAGCTAAGGTTATTGGAAACTGTGTTGTGTTATGGCTGCCGGCATTGTGATGTTGTCTGTGAACATGGCTTTGAGTATTACTATGAGGGTGCCAAGTTTGTCATTTTTTTTCCTCTCTCTGTGGTGTGTGTATGTGGCAGGTCTGCAGAGTGTGTTAAGCTTTGCTTTTTACTCTTGTAGCTGCAGCAGTGTGTGTGTTACAGTGTGTGAAGGCAGTTTGTACATTCCAGACGTTCCTGACATGGAGGAGTTGGCTGTGGAAAACTGCAGAGGAAACTTGTTGAAAATTGCAATGATTGGTAGATTGGACAAATGGTTAAAGTAACTTGTGGAAACCTGGGGTCTGTGGAAAAACAACAAGTAATGTTCCCGTTTTGTTGGGGGAAATTGGTTATGACTCTCCCTGGAGGAATTTGGTGTACAACCATGCCTTGAGGGATCTGGCAGACTCAATTACCTGGCAATGTGAGGAGGGACCATTGTCCATCTGTATGGGAACTGTTGAATCACGGCCTGAACCACTGATTGATCACCTGAGGCAAGCCCTGAGTCAGCTGCAGGGGCACAACTGAGTGTGGAGGATTTTATGCAAGACTGGCTGAAGAGCAAGGGGCACAGCAGGGAAAACCTCTTGCAGATGTCTGAGATAGGCCAAGAGTGGCTTTACAGGGACTAGCTGCAGCTGTCCAAGCAGAAAAGGGATGTTACAACTGTTGCAACTCAAGTGAAGATGTAATGCTGTATTGACCAATCACAAAACTAGGCCACAGTAACCTTGCTGCAACATGAGGGTGTAGGAGTTAGGATTAAGGAACTAGTGACCAATGAAAATTCAGTTTAACTGTAAGAATTAACAATGAAACTTTCACCTCACTGACATCACTAACCAATTAGGAGCTCGGGTTTTGCAGTATGTATGAACTTCATTACTACCAATGTAAATGTACGCAGCTTTCTGATTAAAGGCGGGACTTGCTGATGACCACCTGGTGTCCTTGTCTCCCTTCGCCGCCACAAATGGTGTTCACTGCATAGGATTACAACAAACGGTGTCTCATGGAATGTCTATGGTTAATGCTTAGTTATTTTATTATTTTATTTGGCCATGATTAATTACTTCAGTGTTAGAGATGTGATTTAGGTTCTGTTCCCTGTTCCTGTCTATTTCTGTTTTCCTTTCTTTCATATTTAGCTTCCAAACCTGGCATTTTGCACGTTACACCTCTCCCCTTACTTCCTTGTGTGGCCCCTCGTGACTTTGCCAATTTGTCACAGATGGATCCCAATACAATATGCGATCCAAAGCTACCGAGAAGGAGGACTATATATATTGATAGACAACACATTGGCAGTACTGATTTAACAGTGCCTTAACAAGACTGGATTACACACAGAACTACAGGAGCCCCTCCCATTGAGTCATGAGGCTCAGAGTGGTCCCCCTGTCTATGTCATCTCCTGAACACACAGAAATAAGGAGCCTTAATGGACCTGGATCCAGTTCTGGTCCCAGACTTGTTCACGGCTTTGTGTGTAAAGAATCATATGAGCTCAGTCAGACATAACCTTAGGGAAGGTCACAGAGCTCCAAACTAAGCGTGAGCCTCTGACAGCAGATCAGTATCTGCAAGGTGTCTGGACAAAAGGGGGTGAAGGATCTCTGCTAATGTGTGACCTCGACGTGCTCTCTGCTTTGGGATGCCTGTCTCCTTGTCATGTTTTGTCTTTAGTCCCCTGCTGTTCAACTGTCAGCTGTCAGTTCTTACAGCCCCCCAGACTGTGATAGTTTTGTGATGATTGTTGTCATTTAGCCAGAGTGCTATGAGTGCTGTTGCTCATTGCCTCACTGTGCAGGGTGTGCTGTGCCATCCCCGAGGCAGTGCCGTGCAGTTGGTCTGGGGTGGGCAGGGGTTGGACAAGGACTGCTGCATTCAGTCACAGCTGTGCTGACATTTCCCTTGTCCTTGCAGGCTCCCGTTCAACTTCTGCCTTCCACCCGTGATCATCCCAGCCTGCAGGAGAGCAGCAATGGCCTCAGCACATCCATCTCAGGTAGGGGCTGGGAAAAGTGGGCAGGAGAGACATATGGGTGGGGGATGTGAATTCAGGGGGAGAGGGAGGTGCTCTCAGTCAGCATGTGTGTGCTGGGGACAGAGAAGTGGCTGGGACTGGAGTTTCACTCCTCTGCAAGCTGCTTCCCTGGGCCTTCTCTGTTCCCAGCAAGGAGCCTCTCTGTGCTTGCAGGAGCCCGTGAGCTTTGAGGAGGTGGCTGTGTATTTCAGCAGGGAGGAGTGGGCGCTGCTGGACCCTGCACAGCGAGCACTCTACCGGGACATGATGCTGGAGACGTACGAGTGCGTGGCCTCACTGGGTGAGGGCTTTGCTGCCTTTCTCATTTGGGCTCATTTCGGTTTGCAGAAGATGAGTCTGAAATCAGGGCCCAAAATAATCACCATGCAATTCCTTCTTGTCAAACTCCACAGTAGCAGCAACAAAAGAAAGACAGAGAAGTGTGAGTTTCATAAGAAAAAGTGCTGACTGCAGGGAGATGGTCCTTCCCCTCCTGGCTGATGCCTGCTGGCCAGCACTGACTGCAGGATGTTATTAAAGTGCTGATTATGATGAGCCCTTATGAAACTCACACTTCTCTGTCTTTCTTTTGTTGCTGATACTGTGGAGTTTGTCTAGTAGGAAGTGCATGGTGATTACTCTGGGCCATGTATGCAGAGGCACATTCTGCAGAACTAAATGAGCCCAAAAGAGGAGGAAAGGCAGCTAAGCCCTCACCCAGTGAGGCCACGCACTCGTACGTCTCCAGCATCACGTCCCGGTAGAGTGCTCGCTGTGCAGGGTCCAGCAGCGCCCACTCCTCCCTGCTGAAATACACGGCCACCTCCTCAAAGCTCACGGGCTCCTGCAAGCACAGAGAGGCTCCTTGCTGGGAACAGCCAAGGCCCAGGGAAGCAGCTCGCAGAGGAGTGAAACTCCAGTCCCAGCCACTTCTGTGTCCCCAGCACACACATGCTGCCTGAGAGCACCTCCCTCTCCCCCTGCATTCACATCCCTCACCCCTTGGCCTCTCCTGCCTGCTTTTCCCAGCCCCTACCTGAGATGGATGTGCTGAGGCCATTGCTGCTCTCCTGCAGGCTGGGATGATCACGGGAGGAAGGCAGAAGTTGAACGGGAGCCTGCAAGGACAAGGGAAATGTCAGCACAGCTGTGACTGAATGCAGTAGTCCCTGTCCAACCCCTGCCCACACCAAACCATCTGCACGGCACTGCCTGGGGGATGGCACAGCACACCCTGCACAGTAAGGCAATGAGCAACAGCACTCATAACACTCTGGCTAAATGACAGTAATCATCATAAAGCAGTCACAATCTGGGGTGCTGAAGGAACTGAGTGCTGAGAGTTGAACAGTGGGGGACTAAAGAGAAAGCACGACAAGGGGATAGTCATCCCAAAACAGAGAGCAGGTCGAGGTCACACCTTAGCAGAGATCCTTCACCTCCTTTCGTCCAGACAACTTGCAGATTCTGATCTGCTGTAAGAGACTCATATGATACTTTACACACAAAGATGTGAACAAGTCTGGCAATAGAAGTCGATCCATGTCTTCCAAGGCTCCATATTTCTGTGGGTTCAGGAGCTGTGACAGAAAATGCGACCACTCTAAGACTCATGACTCAATGGGATGGGCTCCTGTAGTTGTGTGTGTAATCCAGTCTTGTTAAGACACTGTTAAAGCACTACAAGATTTGTGTTTTATATCAATGAATATAGTCCTGCTGCTCTGCTGATTCGAATCGCATGTTGTATTTGGATCCATCTGTGACAAATTGTCAAAGTCACGAGGGGCCACACAAGGATTTAAGGACAGAGGTGTTACGTGCAAAATGCCAGGTTTGGAAGCTGCATATGAAGGAAAGGAGAACAGAAATAGACAGGTACTGGGAACAGAAGCTAAATTTGCAATCAAAACTCTGAAAGTGGAGTAATAAATCTTGGCCAAATTAAGTAAATAAAGAAATAAGCATTAGACCTGGGCATTCCCATAGACACTGTTCATCATCAGCCCCCTGCTGTTACCTTCCATCAGAATGTAGCACTCCAGAAAGAAAATAAAATCATGGGAAATACTTCAGCTCCTGTACTGTCATGATCAGCACAGAGCAGAAAACAGCTTCCCATTTCCCCCGTCTACCTCCTGAGGAATGGTAAGGCCTGAAGTCAGAACAAAGAGTGCCCAGAAGGCATCAGCCCCACCACTCCCAGGAAAAAGCTGATCCATGAATGAATAATGCCAGCCCGTCTGTGTACATTAATTCCAACTGGTCCTTAGGATATCTGGCAAACTCTTTGTCACAAATACTGCAGCACAAATGTCAGTGCCAGCCCAGCTCAAATCTGGGAAGCTGAGCGTGCAGTTCAGGCAGCAAAGAGTGGAGATTTCGAGCAGTAATGGTACAACTCATTGTGTGCCAAACTGCCAAAGCCAATGATTTCCTGGCTCCCGGGTGAGAAACTTCTGTCAGGTGCTCACTCTGCACTTACAAATTGTCAGGAAACATTGTTCCCACCCCCTGGAGAAACAGGGAGGCTGCAGAACATGTGCTTGGTGCATCTGCTGTCCTCCCTGAAACAAAACAAACTGAAGTACAGCAATCTGCCGTGCCGGGCAGCACATGGAGCCGGGACCAGGGTCCCACCCGGTGCTGCTGGCAGCGTGTGCTCCTCTGCACGAACCACGAACGGCACCTACCTTGGGTGCAGAGCAGGCTGCTCCCAGCTCTGTTGCAGGCAACCGGGCTCCTTGGAGTCGCGCAGAGCACAGGATGCCGAGTGCCCTCAGCACGGAGCTGGCCACAGGACGGCCTTGGTGCACCTCCTGCCACCGCGGTGCTGCCCGGATGGCTTCCAGCCAGGCTCTGGCTGCTTCAGCACAGGCTCAGGTGCCACAGCGAGCACGCCCTGAGCCGGCTGCCAGGCCTCGGGCACTTTCACTGCTCATTCTCAGCTCACATCTGCTCCCGGGGACAGGAGGAGGGGTGGTCGTGTAAAGGGAAAAAAAGGACATGGGCTGTATTTTTTTAGCAATATGGATTAATACATTAGTTCAAGAACCAATATATTAGTTTAGGAAAAAGAACGCATATGTGATACTTCTAAAGCTTTCCATTTCAGCTTTTCTGGGTGGACAGTCTTGTTTTCCCTCAGGAATTCTGCACTGGGAACATAACTGTATTTTATTTTCTGCCTCAATGGTTTTGCCTCACTAGAAGCAACAAAAGTTCCCCCATTTTGTTTGGGGGAAATTGGTTATGACTCTCCCTGGAGGAATTTGGTGTACAACCATGCCTTGAGGGATTTGGCAGACTCCATTACCTAGCAATGTGAGGAGGGACAATTGTCCATCGTAAAGTGTAATTAGATGGAAGTGTATTTAGAAGAAAGTTTATTCAGACTGTTGTGATCGTTGCAGTTTGCACCAGCCAAGATAGATGAAGACTGGAAAGAGAAACAATTGTGTCACCACCCCCTCTCTCCCTGGGCCGCTCTAATTTTTTCATCATCCCTCTTTCAGTTCCCTGCACTATGATCAACACCAATTATTTCCTGTCTCTACTCCTTGTCCTTTCTTGCCTTTGCTTTCTCCATTTCCTCTCTGTTCCCTCCTGTGCCTTCCTTGGCTGTTGCCTTTCCCTAGCCTCCCTCTCTTTATTTTTTTTTCCAAAGTTTCATCATTAAAAATGGCTCAGCACTCTTTGGTCTTCCACACACCTGTCCTGTCTACAAAAGACACCATTCTACAATTTTACTTTTCCCTGTAATTGCTCCAACCAGTCTCGACTAATTATGGACTCTGATGCCCCTGGTAAAAACAAAAAACAAATTTCAGTCTCCTCTCCAGCCCCAGAGGCTTCCAATGCTAACACTGGTATATTGGGTATCCTAGATCTCTGCAGACAAGGACATTCTTGCTTCCAATGTGTTCCTGCCCAATCGCCAGGTAACACAGCATTTCACAACAGGAGTTTACAGTGTCTCTGCCCCAGGGTCTTTCTCTGAGCGCTCTGGGAACCGACCAGGGAGGGAGGGGGTGGAGACACAATTGTTTCTCTTTCCAGTCTTCACCTATCTTGGCTGGTGCAAACTGCAACCATCACAACAGTCTGAATACACTTTCATCTAAATACACTTTATGATGGACAATTGTCCCTCCTCACACTGGTAGGAAATGGATTCTTCCAACTCCCTCAAGGCATGGTTGTACACCAAATTCCTCCAGGGAGAGTCATAACCAATTTCTCCAACTAAACAGGAACTTTAGTTGTTGTTTTTCCACAGACCCCAGGTTTCCACAAGTTATTTTAATCATTTGTCTAGTCTACCAACTATTACAATTTTCAACAAGTTTCCTCTGCAGTTCCTCCCACAGCCAACTCCTCCATGTCTGGAATGTCTGGAATGTACAAACTGCCTTCACACACTGTAACGCACACACTGCTGCAGCTACAAAAGTAAAAAGCAAAGCTTAACACACTCTGCAGACCTGCCACATACACACACCACAGAGAGAGGAAAAAAATGACACGCTTGGCACCCTCACAGTACTAGTCATACCCACGTTCACAGACAACATCACAATGCCGGCAGCCATAACACAACACAGTTCCCAATAACCCTAGCTCTTCAGTTTCTCCTGGGGGTCTGGAATCTCTCAAGCACACCCTCACCACCGTTCATGCAGGAAGATGTGTTGCCCGGGGGTCCTGAATCTCTCAAGTACTACTCAAACCCCATTTCTCTTGGTGGGCTTCTCTCTAGAACCCCCTCACCATGTTATTTCTGGGAAAAAAAACCTGTTGCACACATGGGTCATCTCCATAACTGCATGTGAGGAACTACTCGGGGATCCCCTCACCCTTACTCTCCATACGTGACAAGCTTCTGTCACGCTTTTGCAGGGGCAGTAAAAAGGAATGCACTGCTGCAATGCAGGGAACATGCAGCTGGTCCCGATGGAGCCTGGATTGGGGGGAGCTCCCTGAGAATCACTCAGTGTGATGTTAGAAAGCAGCATCCCTTTATTCCTCACGGTGCGCACTGGGCGTCTTGACAAGCAAGCGCACCCTCTCAGAGTTCAGGTTCTGCATTTGAACCGTTCAGACATACATCTGCTGTACGCTGGCATACATAGCCCTTCTTTTTCAAGGTCTCACAGGTATGTGCTAATGTCCCTTTGGGCATGCTCAGTAGTATTCATGGTCTAGTGCCCACCGACTTCTTCCCTTTTTCCACCATCAGCTTCATCCCTGAAACCTCTGACTCACTTGCATCCACTTTGGAAGATTCCCATTGATTATGATACCACAGTGCACCACTTTTAAAAACAGTGTATGTGGAACCTGAGCTAAATGTGGTGGCATGTTTTGAGGCAAAAAAGTATTCTATTGTGAATCCAGTGCTTCTTGTGAGGCAAAACCATTGAGGCAGAAAATAAAATGGAATTATGTTCCCAGTGCAGAGGTACTGAGAGAAAACAAGACTGTTAACCCACAAAAGCTGAAATGGAAAGCTTTACAAGTAGCACATATGCGTTCTTTTTGCTAAACTAATATATCAGTTCTTAAACTAATGTATTTATCCCTATTGCTAACGAAACCAACCAATATCACCTGTATATAAACTCCCAAGTACCCTGAGAGCAGTTCCTTCTGGGTGGCCCTAAATTCTGTTGATATACACCAGTGAACATCAGAGCAGGCCATCTAACAGCAGTGTGCTTAAGTATGCTCACGCCTTCAAAAGAAGACCTAACAGAGAAACCAGGAGAAGTGGTTAGGATAAGAACTCAACCAGCTGCAGGGTGATGCTGTCCTCTGGACCAGGGCAGACAGTGATTGCCTCTTGCTGAGACATGCTCAGGGCTGAGAGGAGTTAATGGAAAACAATAAAGTGTAAGTAGGGATGCCTGAGCACATGGATGTGCAAATGTTCCCAGCAAAGAAGCAAAGACACTGCAGAAAGCACTGCTTCATTAGCATAACAAAACTCAGCCCACACCCTTCATTAACTGCCCCCTCCCTCCCTCCCTCCCCTCCTCCTGTCCCCCGGGAGCAGATGTGAGCTGAGAATGAGCAGTGAAAGTGCCCGAGGCCTGGCAGCCGGCTCAGGGCGTGCTCGCTGTGGCACCTGAGCCTGTGCTGAAGCAGCCAGAGCCTGGCTGGAAGCCATCCGGGCAGCACCGCGGTGGCAGGAGGTGCACCAAGGCCGTCCTGCGGCCAGCTCCGGGCTGAGGGCACTCGGCATCCTGTGCTCTGCGCGACTCCAAGGAGCCCGGTTGCCTGCAACAGAGCTGGGAGCAGCCTGCTCTGCACCCAAGGTAGGTGCCCTTCGTGGTTTGTGCAGAGGAGCACACGCTGCCAGCAGCACCGGGTGGGACCCTGGTCCCGGCTCCATGTGCTGCCCGGCACGGCAGCTTTGCTGGGCCAGGTGGGCTGCAACGACAGCAGGAACACTTTGCAGGCGTGTTGCAGCCCGGGTTGGGCAGAGAGGGGCACACGAAGGGCTTGGAGCTGGGTCAGGGAGGAAGTGAGCACAGGAGGTCAGCGTGCTCTGCTGCCCGCTTGTACCTCTGTGATACAGCGCAGCTGGGACTGCATTTCTCCCTCCGGGCCGCAGTGGAGCACGCTTTCATTTCACATCTTCCACCTCGTGCCGTAGTGACTTTTGGAAACAAACTCTATAACCCAGAGTGAGGTGATAAGGCAGGTAAGGTTATTCAGCACTGCGCTCACATGCCGGGTGCAAGGGATTACCCTGTTAGAGACTATTATTTTATGCCATTGCCTCAAAGTCTGCTGATGAACATGTCCAAACTTGTTCCGGGGAAGGGTTGTGAAAGCCTTTCTCTAAGGGACATGGAGATGGGCATGTCCTGGGACAATGAAATAGAGACAAGCTGCCAATTAACACCCTTTTGTGTGGTACTTATCTCCGTGAGGAGACAGACATCTGAGGAGACTCTTGCATGGCACCCTAGAATGGGAGTTTTCACATAGGCAGGAGATTGGAGGATAAAAAAAGGGATCGGCCATGATAAGAATGTTCGTGGTCTGTACAGGAGCAGAAATATTTCCTGTGACTTTTACCTTCTTTCTGGAATGCTACAGTCAGATAGAAGGTAACACCAGGAGGCTGATGATGAATGGTGTCTCATGGAATGTCTACGGTTAATGCTTAGTTATTTTTTTATTTTATTTGGCCATGATTAATTGCTAAAGTGTTAGAGATCTGATTTCAAATTTAGGTTCTGTTCCCTGTTCCTGTCTATTTCTGTTTTCCTTTCCTTCATATGCAGCTTCCAAACCTGGCATTTTGCACGTTACACCTCTCCCCTTACTTCCTTGTGTGGCCCCTCGTGACTTTGCCAATTTGTCACTGATGGATCCCAATACAATATGCGATCCAAAGCTACAGAGAAGCAGGACTATATTTATTGATAGACAACACATCTGCAGTACTGATTTAACAGTGTCTTAACAAGATTGGATTACACACACAACTAAAAGAGCCCCTCCCACCGAGTCATGAGGCTCAGAGTGGACCCCTGTCTATGTCAACTCCTGAACCCACAGAAATAAGGAGCCTTAATGGACCTGGATCCAGTTCTGGTCCCAGACTTGTTCACGGCTTTGTGTGTAAAGAATCATATGAACTCAGTCTCAGACATAACCTTAGGGAAGGACACAAACCTCCAAACTACGCGTGAGTCTCTTACAGCAGATCAGTATCTGCAAGGTGTGTGGACAAAAGGGGGTGAAGGATCTCTGCTAAGGTGTGACCTCGACCTGCTCTCTGTTTTGGGATGACTGTCTCCTTGTCGTGCATTCTCTTTAGTCCCCCACTGTTCAACTCTCAGCTGTCAGTTCTTTCAGCCCCCCAGATTGTGATAGCTTTGTGATGATTACTGTCATTTAGCCAGAGTGCTAAGAGTGCTGTTGCTCATTGCCTTCTGTGCAGGGTATTCTGTGCCATCCCCCAGGGAGCTCCGTGCAGATGGTTAGGTGTGGGCAGGGGTTGGACAGGGACTGCTGCATTCAGTCACAGCTCTGCTGACATTTCCCTTGTCCTTGCAGGCTCCACTTCAACTTCTGCCTTCCACCCATGATCATCCCAGCCTGCAGGAGAGCAGCAATGGCCTCAGCACATCCATCTCAGGTAGGGGCTGGGAATAGCGGGCAGGAGAGGCCAAGGGGTGAGGGATGTGAATGCAGGGGGAGAGGGAGGTGCTCTCAGGCAGCATGTGTGTGCTGGGGACAGAGAAGTGGCTGGGACTGGAGTTTCACTCCTCTGCGAGCTGCTTCCCTGGGCCTTGGCTGTTCCCAGCAAGGAGCCTCTCTGTGCTTGCAGGAGCCCGTGAGCTTTGAGGAGGTGGCCGTGTATTTCAGCAGGGAGGAGTGGGCGCTGCTGGACCCTGCACAGCGGGCACTCTACCGGGACGTGATGCTGGAGACGTACGAGTGCGTGGCCTCACTGGGTGAGGGCTTTGCTGCCTTTCCTCCTCTTTTAAGGATATTTGTTTGTGCAGAATGTGCCTCTGCATACATGGCCCAGAGTAATCTTCATGCAGTTCCTTTTAGACAAAGTCCACAGTAGCAGCAAGAAAAGAAACACAGAGAAGCATGAGTTTCATAAGGGCTCATTGTGCTCAGCACTTTGCTACCATCCCGCAGTCATTGCTGGCCAGCAGGCATCAGCCAGGAGGGGAAGGACCATCTCCCTGCATTCAGCTCTTTTTCTTTTAAAGAAAATATCTTTGCATGTTTACAGAGATGGAAAAACAATCTTTGCTCCAAAGGAAGCTGCTGTGTTTCATGCCAGTGTCATTCAGGCCTTTATTTTTACTTCACTGTGGGGAGGGACATTGTGCCAAAATGATGGAAAAGCTCTCATTTCTCCTATTTCTATTGTTGCAGCTCCACTTCCAGGCCCCAAACCCATGGTGATCTCCCTGCTTGAAGAAGGTGAAGAGCCCTGGATCCCAGATGTGGGGAGCCCTGAGGCCGTGGCAGGAGATGTCAGCCCAGGTGAGGTGGAGGAGGGAAGGAGGAAGTTGAGGCCATAAAAGCTATCACAGGGAGAGTAGTATTTGGGGCACCGTGTGCTATTTCTGGTTTTCCTTTGTCATCCAGCAGGTGCTGGGATAAGAAACCCAAGGAAGGGTCTGCAGGAAGGTGGTGTGGTCAACAGTCAGCGTGGTAGCATCTCCACGGAAGAAATCAGAAGGGATGTGCATGTGGATCAGGGGCAAGGTCAAGGCGAGCACATCAAGACACAACAGGGAAAGCATCTGTTAAAGGCATCAGGGCACCCACTGAACTTCAGTACAGGTAAGAGGCAGCATGAAGAGCCCAGGAGTACGGATGTGTGCCAGAGGGAAAAGCAGAATCCATGCCCCGAGTGTGAGAAAAGCTTTCAAATAGATTCCCGAGTCGTTAAGCACCAGTGCACGCACACAACACAGAGCCTGTACAAGTGCTCTGAGTGTGGGAAGATGTTCAAAAGGAGATCTCATCTCTTTTTCCACCAGCGCATACACACAGGAGAGAGACCATATAAGTGCTCAGAGTGTGAGAAGAGCTTCAAACGGAATTCTGATTTAAAGGTGCACGGACGCATCCATACAGGAGAGAAGCCATATAAGTGCTCTGAATGTGGGAAGAGCTTCAAAAGCAGTTCTGAATTGAAGCTGCACCAGCGGAGGCACACAGAAGAGAGACCATTTAAGTGCTCTGAGTGTGGGAAGAGCTTCAAAAGCAGTTATGAACTGAAGGTGCACCATCGCAGCCACACAGATGAGAGACCATTTAAATGTCCTGAGTGTGGGAAGAGCTTCAAAAGGACTTCTGATTTGAAGCAGCACCAGTGCAGCCACACAGGAGAGAGACCATATAATTGCTCTGAGTGTGGAAAGAGCTTCAAAAGCAGTTCTGATTTGAAGGTGCATGTCCATATCCATACAGGAGAGAAACCATATGAGTGCTCTGAGTGTGACAAGAGCTTTAGTAGCAGTGCTGATCTCAAATCCCACAAGCAGAGACACACCACTGACAGACTGTAGAAGCACCTTCTGAATATTAGAACCTTCAGAAGCAGCTCCAGCCACGTTTCCTACCAGCACATGCACACTGCAGACAGAGCCTGCAATGCCCCAGACATGGAATAGCTTCAACCAGAGCCACAGCCTGGTTACCCACTGTGGCTGTGTGTGGTGATGAACCACACAGTTCCCTTGTCCCAAATGCAGGTTGAGATCCAACAACAGCTCCAACCTCATCAAGTAGAAAGGGATTGACTCATGTAAGGGATCAGAGAAATGCCAGCACCGCAGGAAGAGCTCCGTCCAGAGCTCTGTCCGCACTGAATGTTTCCCAGTGCTCTTGAGGGGAATGCCCTGCAAGCGTCTGTGCTGCAGGAAGAATTTCTCTCAGGGCTGAATTCTCATTTCTCATAGGAAAGTCCCCAGTGCAAAGACCTTGAGAATGCTGGAGAACTCAGCATGAGAGAGACCCAGATGCTCCTCACCCATAGGAAGATTTTCCAAAGGAGATGGCTTATTCTGGTACCCTCTGCAGAAGGGAATTATCCCAGGAGTTTCAGATCGCGTTTCCTTGCTAACAAAAGATATTCTCTCACCATGTCTGCTTTTCTCCTCTGCTCTTCCTGCAAGCAGAATTTTGATGCCATCTCCTATGGAAAATCAGCTGGAAAATCACACAGGGTGCACAAGCAGCTTATCCCCGCAGCACAGAGGTCTCAGAGTGCTCTCCAGTGCATGCTTGCCTCTACTCTGAGCTTGAAGGTCTTTGCTGTGACCTTGGTTAAGTGTCTGCAAGACGTCCTGCAGTAGGGTCACCCCATTTGCTAGTCTCAGTTCAGTCAGCTGTGTTCAGTCCCCAACTGCAAGGAAATGATTCTTGCAGTACGGAGGAGCGCTGCTACCTCCATCTCAGGGAGCAGGGGCCTGGTGTAGTGCAGGAGAGGTAGAGCAGAGCCCTGGGGGTTGGTGGAACACAAAGCAGCAAGGGAAATGCGTGGTGAAGAAGCAATCAGCTGGGAGGCTGTGTAATCCCTAGCAAGTAGAGACAGCAGCCCAGCCAGGAGCTGTAGTGATTAACTGATCACCTGCATCCTATTAATTCCTGTCCTATGTCCTTGCTCATGTGTTTCCCCATTCCTTTCAGGCTTCCCCAAGAAATATTCTGACTATTTTGTGTTTTCATCATTTTGTGCCATTATTTCTTCCCAGGTGCAGGACTCTACACTTGCTCTTGTTGAACCTCACCACATTCCACTCTGCCCAACTCCGCACTCTGTCCAAGCCTTACAGAATGGTGGCACAGCTTTCTGCTATGGCAGCCACTCCTCCCAGCTTTGTACTTTCTGACGGTGCCCTCTGTGCCTATATGCAGGCCACTGATGAAGATGCTGAATAAGAGCAGGCACAGCACCAGCCTCTAAGGAACACCACCAGCTACACGCCTCCAACTAGACTCTGCCCCGCTGATGACAACCGTCTGAGCTCTGCCACTCAGCCAGTTCTCAATCCACCTCACTCTCCATTCATCTATCCCATACTTCCTGGGGCCTCATTACAAGGATGCTGTGGGAGACCGTGTGAAAAGCCTTTGCTAAAGTCCAGGAACACAGCATCCACTGCTCTCCCCCCATCTGCTCAAACCACTGAAAACTTGGTAGAAATTCACCACGATGGTCAAGCATGATTTCCCCTTGGGGATACCGTGCTGACCACTCCTGATGACCTTCTTCTCTTCCAATTGCTTGGAGATGACATCCAGAACAAGTTCTTACATAACATTTCCAGGGACGGAGGTGAGGCTGACCAGCCTGTATTTTCACGGCTTGTTCTTCCTGCCCGTTTTGAAGACTGGTGTTACACTGGCTATCCTCCAGTCTCCAAGCACCTCTCCCATTCTCCAAGATCTTTCAAACATAAGACAGCGTGGTTTTATAGTCACTCCTGCCAGCTCCCCCGGCACTCTTGAGTGAATCCTGTAGGGGCCCACTGATCCATGTTTATTGACTTTTTCCCTGCCAATCTCTGACGAACCATAAAGCAAGCAAAGGCGGTGACAGAGCTTTTATTTCAGGTAGAGGCGCTACAGAAAGCGATGTTACAGATAAGGGGGAATGAACTCGCCCCTCCCGGCAACCATTTAGGCTGAGGAACACAGCCGCCTCTCGTTGGAACGCTGGCGCGCCAGAAGGAAGAGAGCCAGAGAGAGGGGGGGCAACCCGCGCAGGCTCCGAGCGGATCTGTTCTCCCGGAAGCACCTCCGGAAGCACCGCCGAGAGGGAGAGAGCGAGAGGGTGGGTGGACCTGGGCTCCTCCACTCCGCTCACTCAGATGCTCATTCACTGGTTCAGGCTGTGACCAGGCAATCCCACTACACTCCACCCGTTCACAGCATGAACCAGCAACTGAGCAGGTTGGGCATTATCTCCTGCTGTTTTGATGGCTCAAAATACCAAGTACATCGCGACACATGTACAATACCCGCCGCAATATAAAATGTTAAGGCACTGAAGGCCATTATTTGTAGTCCCTTCTTGTGGTCTTGTGGGCCAATACTTGATGTTCCTTCTGGAGTCGTATCTTCTTTAAGGACCAGTAGGTTCACACTCGACAGTTGCCGAAAGTTCAGCAGTCCTCCACTGGATGTCATGATGTTTCCTCATAGTCAATGGAGCATGCTGGAGTGGTGTTGCCCCTGCTGACTGTCCTGTGAACTTCATAACCTCAAGGGGAGTAATACAGATGTTTAACCGGTAGAAGGAGGGGGAAGTCTGCCCTCCATGGTAAGATACAGGCCGTATTTCGGTCTTGAGTCAATACCTCTGCCTGTACTGGAGCATGGCCTGGCCTTCAATACCATCCATTTAGCCAGCACGGGTTCACAAAGGGCAGGTCGTGCTTCTCCAACCTCATTTCCTTCTACGACTGGGTGATCAGACTGGTAGATGAGGGAAAGGCTGTTGATGTAGTCTACCTGGACTTCAGCAAAGCCTTTGACACGGTCTCCCACAGTATTCTCCTGGGGAAACTGGCAGCCCGTGGTATAGAGGAAAAGGACCTGGGGGTGTTGGTTGATGCTCGGCTCGATATGAGCCGGCAGTGTGCCCAGGTGGCCAAGAAGGCCAATGGCATCCTGGCCTGTATTAGGAATAGTGTGGCCAGCAGGAGCAGGGAGGTGATCATCCCCCTGTACTCAGATCTGATGCGGCCGCACCTCGAGTACTGTGTTCAGTTTTGGGCCCCTCGCTACAAGAAAGACATCGAGGCCCTGGAGTGTGTTCAGAGAAGGGCAACAAAACTGGTGAGGGGTCTGGAGCACAGGTCTTACGAGGAGCGGCTGAGGGAGCTGGGATTGTTTAGTCTGGAGAAAAGGCGGCTCAGAGGAGACCTCATCGCACTCTACCACTTCCTGAAGTGAGGCTGTGGTGAGGAGGGAGTCGGCCTCTTCTCCCAGGTAACTAATGACAGGACAAGAGGGAATGGCCACAAGTTGTGCCGGGGAAGATTTAGATTAGATTTGAGGAAAAAATTTTTCTCTGAGAGAGTGGTCAGGCACTGGAATGGCCTCCCAAGGGAGGTGGTTGAGGCACCGTCCCTAGCGCTGTTCAAGAAGCGTTTAGATGAGTTGCTAAGGGATTTGATTTAGTAGCTTGATGAGTAGGGATGCTGGTGTGAGGATGGTTGGACTAGATGATCTTGAAGGTCCTTTCCAACCTAATGAATCTATGAATCTATGAATCTAAGAATAATTTTGCATGGGGTCCTGAACAGCAGCAGGCCTTTGAGCAGATTAAACAGGAGATAGCCCATACTGTGGCCCTGGGGCCAGTACGGATGGGACAGGACATAAAGAACATGCTATACACTGCTGCCTGAGAGAAAGGCATAGCATTTTGGAGCAGAGCGTAGAGGAGTTCGGAGGAGTGCTACACTCCAACTGAGAAGGAGATCTTGACAGCATATGAGGGAGTTCGGGCTGCCTCTGAAGTAATTGGCACTGAGACGCAGCTCCTCCAGGCACGTCGATTGCCAATGCTGAATTGGATGTTCAAAGGAAAGGTTCCCTCCACCCATCATGCTACCGATGCCACTTGGAGTAAGTGGATTGCGCTGATTACTCAGCAAGCTCGGATGGGAAACCTCAGCCGTCCAGGGATGTTAGAGGAGATTATGGACTGGCCTGAAGGCAAGAAATTTGGAACAACACCAGCAGAGGAGGTACCACGCACAAAAGAGGCCCCACCATATAATGAACTAACAGAAAATGAAAAGACATATGCCCTCTTTACTGTTGGATCGTGTCGTATTGTTAGGAAACATCGCAGATGGAGGGCTGCTGTGTGGAGCCCCACACGACGAGTAGCAGAGGCCACTGAAGGAGAAGGAGAATCGAGTCAATTTGCAGAGGTAAAGGCTGTCCAACTGGCCTTAGATGTGGCTGAATGGGAGAGGTGGCCAATGCTGTATCTTCATACTGACTCTTGGATGGTGGCAAGCGCTTTATGGGGGTGGTTGCAGCAGTGGGAACAAAACAACTGGCAACGGAAGGGCAAACCTATCTGGGCTGCGGAACTGTGGAAAGACATTGCTGTCCGAACAAAAAGGTTGGGTGTAAAGGTGCGTCACATAGATGTTCATGTGCCCAGGAATCGAGCTACTGAAGAGCAGAAAAAGAACCATCAGGTAGATCAAGCAGCCAAAACTGAGGTGTCTCAAATAGACTTGGACTGGCAGAACAAAGGAGAGTTATGTTTAGCTCGGTGGGCCCATGAGACCTCAGGCCATCAAGGAAGGGATGCAACATATAAGTGGGCTAGAGACCGAGGGGTGGACTTAACTATGGGTGCCATTGCACAGGTTATCCATGACTGTGATACATGTGCCATAATTAAACAGGCCAAGAGGATGAAACCTCTCTGGCAGGAAGGGCGATGGCAGAAGTATAAATATGGGGAGGCGTGGCAGGTTGATTATATCACCTTGCTGCGATCTCACAACGGTAAGCGTTATGTGCTCACCATGGTGGAGGCGACCACTGGGTGGCTTGAAACATATGCAGTACCCCATGCTACCGCCCGAAACACCATTCTAGGTCACGAGAAACAAGTCCTGTGGTGACATGGTACTCCAGAAAGAATTGAGTCTGATAATGGAACTCATTTTAAAAATTCTCTTGTAGATACTTGGGCCAAAAATCATGGCATTGAGTGGATTTATCATATCCCCTATCATGCACCAGCTTCTGGTAAAATTGAAAGGTACACTGGATTGTTAAAAACCATGTTGAAAGCAATGGGTGGTGGAACATTTAAGCACTGGGAGAAAAATCTGTCAGAAGCCACCTGGTTGGTCAACACCCGAGGATCCATCAGTCGCGATGGTCCTGCCCAATCCAGCTCTCTGCCTACTGTAGAGGGAGATAAGGTCCCTGTAGTACATGTAAAGAACATGTTGGGCAAAGCGGTTTGGGTCCTTCCAGCTTCTGGAAAGGGCAAACCTCTCCGTGGAAATGTCTTTGCTCAGGGACCTGGGTCTACCTGGTGGGTGATGCAGAAGAATGGGGATGTTCAATGTATACCACAAGGGAATTTGATGTCTGGAGACCACCCTCAGTAATTCTATGTATATTCTTGTATATATGTTGTGTGTGTGTGTGTGTGTATCTAATGCATGTTAATCATTGTTCTTCTGTATGTATCAAGCATGATGTAGTGATGTGGAATAAGGGGTGGAATGTCATGGTTTTATGATTTTTTGGTAATGGTATTCCACATCATAACATCATGTAGTGAATTAACAGTCAAAGAGAACTGCATTCCCCAGAAGACTTTGCAATGCTTTGTATTTTTTGCGTGTTTTCTGCTCAGAGAGAACAGATAAAAACTCTCTGCGGTCACGGGACATTCTCTTTTTCCTCTAGGATCACTTAGGAGTGGGTGCTCGCTGCCGTCCGCCTTCAGCGTTAGCGTAAGGCCTTCGGTTTATCGGGCACTCACTCTCTGTCTCTCTCTCTCTCTCTCTTACGCATTTTGTTTGATTCATTCGGCTTAATTCCAAATTGTATTGTATTATATTGTGTTATTTACTTCCTGGTGTCTTATTCAGTAAATTAGCTTTTCCCACTCAGATCATTGCCACTGTTTTGTTTCGGGGCTTGTCTTCCTTTTTCACTTTCCCTTTCCCCCTTCCCCTTGTCCGCGGTGTAGGCCTAGGGGTCTCCTTCCTCAGTTGTCGCGGGGCCGGGCCGAACCAGCTCACAAACCCCTGACACCCTGGAAACACAAAAAACAAACTTCAGTCTCCTCTCCAGCCCCAGAGGCTTCCAATGCTAACACTGGGATATTGGGTTTCCTAGATCTCTGCAGATAAGGACATTCTTGCTTCCAATGTGTTCCTGCCCAATCGCCAGGTAACACAGCATTTCACAACAGGAGTTTACAGTGACTCTGCCCCAGGGTCTTTCTCTGAGCGCTCTGGGAACCGACCAGGGCGGGAGGGGGTGGTGACACAACTGTTTCTCATTCCAGGCTTCATCTATCTTGGCTGGTGCAAACTGCAACCATCACAACAGTCTGAATACACTTTCATCTAAATACACTTTATGATGGACAGTTGTCCCTCCTCACATTGCTAGGTAATGGAGTCTGCCAGCTCCCTCAAGGCATGGTTGTACACCACATTCCTCCAGGGAAAGTCATAACCAATTTCTCCCAACAAAATGGGAACTTCTTGTTTTTCCACAGACCCCAGGTTTTAACAAGTTACTTTAACCATTTGTCCAATCTACCAATGATTACAATTTTCAACAAGTTTCCTCTGCAGTTTCCCACAGCCAACTCCTCCATGTCTGGAATGTCTGGAATATACAAACTGCCTTCACACACTGTAACACACATTGCTGCAGCTACAAAAGTAAAAAGCAAAGCTTAACACACTCTGCAGACCTGCCACATACACACACCACAGAGAGAGGAAAAAAATGACACGCTTGGCACCCTCACAGTACTACTCACACCCATGTTCACAGACAACATCACAATGCCGGCAACCATAACACAACACAGTTCCCAATAACCCTAGCTCTTCAGTTTCTCCTGGGGGTCTGGAATCTCTCAAGCACACCCTCACCACCGTTCTTGCAGGAAGATGTGTTGCCCGGGGGTCCTGAATCTCTCAAGTACTACTCAAACACAATTTCTCTTGGTGGGCTTTTCTAAACACGCCCTCACCACGTTGTTATCTGCGTCGAGTGACCACTGACTTCTTTTATTTCACAATCAGCTTCATCCCTGAAACCTCTGACTCACTTACATCCACTTTTTCCCAGTTTGGAAGATTCCATTAATTATGAGACCACAGTGTGCCACTTTTAAAAACAATGTATGAGGAATATGACAGAAATGTGCTTGCATCTTTTGAGGCAAAAAGTATTCTATTATCACTCCAGTGATTCTTCTGAGGCAAAACCATTGGAGGCAGAAAATAAAATTCAATTTTGTTCCCAGTACAGAATTACTGAGGGAAAACAAGACTGTTCACCCACAAAAGCTGAAATGGAAAGCTTTACAAGTAGCACATATGCATTCTTTTTGCGATACTAATATATCGGTTCTTAAACTAATGTATTAATCCCTATGGCTAAGAAAACCAACCTATATCACCTCTACACAAACTCCCAAGTACCCTGAGAGCAGTTTCTTCTGGGTGGCCCTAAATTCTGTAAATATACACCAGTGAACATCAGAGCAGGCTGTCTAACTGCAGTGTGCTTAAGCATGCTCACACCTTCAAAAGAAGACCTAACAGAGAAACCAGGAGAAGTGGTTAGGACAAGAACTCTCTCAGCTGCAGGGAGATGCTGTCCTCTGGACCAGGGCAGACAGTGATTGCCTCTTGCTGAGACATGCTCAGGGCTGAGAGGAGTTAATGGAAAGAAAGAAACAGTAAGTAGAGATGCCTGAGGACATGGTTGTGCAAATGTCCCCAGCAAAGAAGCAAAGACACCGCAGAAAGCAGTGCTTCATTAGCATAACAAAACTCAGCCCACACCCTTCATTAACTGCCCCCTCCCTCCCTCCCCTCCTCCTGATCCCTGGGGAGCAGATGTGAGCTGAGAATGAGCAGTGAAAGTGCCCGAGGCCTGGCAGCTGGCTCGGGGTGTGCTCGCTGTGGCACCTGAGCCTGTGCTGAAGCAGCCAGAGCCTGGCTGGAAGCCATCCGGGCAGCACCGCGGTGGCAGGAGGTGCACCAAGGCCGTCCTGCGGCCAGCTCCGGGCTGAGGGCACTCGGCATCCTGTGCTCTGCGTGACTCCAAGGAGCCCGGTTGCCTGCAACAGAGCTGGGAGCAGCCTGCTCTGCACCCAAGGTAGGTGCCCTTCGTGGTTCGTGCAGAGGAGCACACGCTGCCAGCAGCACCGGGTGGGACCCTGGTCCTGGCTCCATGTGCTGCCCGCCATGGCAGATTGCTCTACTTCAGTCTGTTTTGTTTCAGGGAGGACAGCAGATGCACCAAGCACATGCTCTGCAGCCTCCCTGTTTCTGCAGGGGGTGGGTACAATGTTTCCTGTCAATTTGTAAGTGCAGAGTGAGCTTCTGACAGAAGGCCTCAGGGAGGGCAGCGACACATCGCTGCCCACCAGGTACAAGGAGGAGCTAACTACCTGTGAGTATCACCCCTCTCTATTATACTGAAGCTAGGTGTGGGAGTGTGGGAGCTTGTGTAGCTGGGTGTAGGATTTCTATTCCTCCTCTCTTGTGAATTCATCCTATTTACTACTGGCGTCTGTGCTCTCACAGTTGTGTTCTACTTTTTGCTTATTTCATTTTTATTTATCTTATTATCATCATACATATATTTATTTATTCTTTTTATTTATTATTCTTATTTCTGTACCATGGTCTCTACCAGACAGAGGGCTTGCCATAAAAAGACGGTGGCGACCCAGACGGAAGGTCTGCCTAGAAATGTGGCTACACAGGTCTCTGGTTGCAGTGAGTGCCAGAGCCTGCTGCTGCTGGAGGAGGATGGCAAGCAGATCTCCTGCATGCGGTGTGAACAGGTTGAAGATCTGCTTAGCATGGTGATAGAACTGAAAGAGGAGGTTGAGAGACTGAGGGCCATCAGGGACTGTGAGAGGGAGATTGACTGGTGGAGTAGCTCCCTCAAGTGCCAGAGAGAAAGGCACCCAGGAGATCCCCCGAATTTGGTGGTGGACTCCCTGACCTGCCCCCGTCAGGTTGAGGGGGGGTATCTGAGGGATGGGGAGGGCTGGCAGAGAGTCCCAGCTCGGTACTGTAGGCGATCTCCCCCTCTGCCTACATCGTCTCCTCAAGTCCCTCTAAACAATAGGTTTGCGGTGTTGGATGTTGAAGGAGAAATAAGGGGGGAGGAGCGGGAAGATTCTCCCAAGAAGTCACCAATGGCAAGGCAGTCGACTCCATGCATTGAGACTGCAGCTGCCAAGAAGGAAAGAAAGGTGATCGTGGTGGGTGGCTCCCTTCTCAGGGGTACTGAGGGCCCCATTTGCAGACCAGACCCGTGCCATAGGGAAGTGTGCTGTCTCCCTGGGGCCCGGGTTAGAGACATAACTAGAAGACTCCCAGATCTGATTCACCCCAATGACTACTATCCGTTGCTCATAGTTCAAGCAGATAGCAGTGAAATAACTCAAAGAAGCCTAAGAACTATGAAAAGAGATTTCAGGGGTCTAGGACGATTAGTTCAAGGTGTGGGAGCACAAGTGGTATTTGCTTCCATACCTTCTGGGGCAGCGAAGGACACGGAATGGGCTAGGAAAACACAAGTGATGAATAATTGGCTGAGAGGCTGGTGTAGAGACAGACACTTTGGGTTTTTTGACCATGGGGCAGTTTACTCAGCTCCTGGCCTGTTATCCGCTGATGGAATACACCTGTCCCAAAGGGGGAAACGAATTCTAGCCCAGGAGCTAGCTGGATTAATTGAGAGAGCTTTAAACTAGCTGTGATGGGGGTAGGGGATATAACAGGGCTCCCCAGTGAAGAGCCCAGGGGGGCTGTGCTGGAACAAAGGGTGAGGCAAGTGTCTCAGCTGAAGTGCATATACACCAACGCACGCAGCATGGGCAATAAACAAGAAGAGCTTAAACCATTGTAAGGCAGGCAAACTATGACCTTGTTGCTATTACAGAAACATGGTGGGACCCCTCCCATGACTGGAGTACTGGGATGGATGGCTACAAGCTCTTCAGAAGGGACAGGCGGGGAAAAAAGGGTGGTGGCATAGCTCTCTATATCAAAGAGTGTCTTGATGTTGAAGAGCTTGAGGTTGGAAACGACCAAGTGGAGTGTCTGTGGGTAAGGATCAGGGGGATGGTCTGTAGGAGTGACATCGTGGTGGGGCTCTGTTATAGACCGCCTAGCCAAGATGAAGAGATAGATGAGGTGTTCTACAAGCAACTAGTAGATGTTGCACGATGGCCAGCACTAGTTGTCATGGGGGACTTCAACTTCCCTGATATATGCTGGAAATATAATACCGCGCAGAGGAAGCAGTCCATGAGATTTCTGGAGTGTGTGGAAGATAGCTTCCTGACACAGCTGGTGCAGGAACCTACCAGGGGAAGTGCCCTGCTAGACCTGCTCTTCACTAACAGAGATGGACTAGTAGGAGATGTGAAGGTTGCGGATCGTCTTGGCCAGAGTGACCATGAAATGGTAGAGTTTGCTATTCTTGGTGACGTCAAGAGGGTGACTAGCAAAACTGCTGCCTTGGACTTCCGGAGGGCAGACTTTGACCTGTTCAGGACGCTTGTTGCAAGGGTCCCTTGGGACTCGCTCCTGAGGGGTAAAGGGGTCCAGGAAGCCTGGGTCCTCCTCAAGATGGAAATCTTAAAGGCACAGGTGCAGGCTGTCCCTGAGTACCGTAAGTCAAGCCGGAGGGGAAAAAAGCCAGTGTGGATGAACCGGGATCTTTTGTTGAGACTCCGGGAGAAAAAGAGAGTCTATGTCCTCTGGAAGATGGGACAGGCTACTTGGGGAGACTACAGGGAACTTGCCAAGATTTGCAGGCAGGAAGTTAGAAATGCAAAAGCCCAGCTTGAACTTAGACTGGCTACTGCAGTAAAGGAGAACAAAAAATCCTTTTATAAATATATTAACAGTAAAAGAAGAACTAAGGAGAATTTCCCTCCTTTACTTGATGCGGCAGGGAATGTAACCACAGAGGATAAGGAAAAGGCTGAGGTTCTCAATGCCTTCTTCACGTCTGTCTTTAATAGACAGACCAGTTATCCTCAGGATACTTCTCGCCCTGACCTGGAAGTCTGGGACGAAGCGCATCATACACCCCCTATGATCCCAGCAGAGACAGTCAGAGACCTGCTCCTCCATCTGAACTGCCACAAGTCCATGGGGCAGGATGGGATCCACCCAAGGGTGCTGAGGGAGCTGGCAGAGGTGATTGCCAAGCCGCTTTCTGCCATCTATCAGCATTCCTGGTCATCTGGAGAGGTCCCGCAAGATTGGAGGCTTACCGATGTGACTCCCATCTACAAGAAAGGCCGTAAGGAAGATCCGGGGAACTACAGGCCTGTCAGCCTGACCTCGGTATCAGGGAAAGTTATGGAGCAATTGATCTTGAGGGAGATCACACGGCACGTGCATGGCAATCAGGGGATCAGACCCAGCCAGCACGGGTTCACAAAGGGCAGGTCGTGCTTGTCCAACCTCATCTCCTTCTACGACTGGGTGACCAGACTGGTAGATGAGGGAAAGGCTGTTGATGTAGTCTACCTGGACATCAGCAAAGCCTTTGACACGGTCTCCCACAGTATTCTCCTGCAGAAGCTGGCAGCCCATGGTGTGGATAGGTTCACTCTTCTCTGGGTTGAGAATTGGCTAGAGGGCCGTGCCCAGCGGGTAGTGGTTAATGGAGTCAAGTCCAGCTGGCGTCCTGTCACGAGTGATGTCCCCCAAGGGTCGGTATTGTGGCCCGTCTTGTTTAATATCTTTATTGATGACCTGGATGAGGGGATTGAGTGTACCCTCAGTTAGTTTGCGGATGACACCAAGTTGGGAGGATGTGTTGTTCTGCCTGAGGGTAGGGAGGCCCTTCAGCGGGATCTGGATAGGGTAGACAGTTGGGCTGAGGTCAGTGGGATGAGGTTCAATAAGGCCAAGTGCCGGGTCCTGCACTTTGGCCACAATAACCCCATGCAATGCTATAGGCTTGGGGCAGAATGGCTTGAGGAGTGTATAGAGGAAAAGGACCTGGGGGTGTTGGTTGATGCTCGGCTCGATATGAGCCAGCAGTGTGCCCAGGTGGCCAAGAAGGCCAATGGCATCCTGGTCTGTATTAGGAATAGTGTGGCCAGCAGGAGCAGGGAGGTGATCATCCCCCTGTACTCAGCTCTGGTGCGGCCGCACCTCGAGTACTGTGTTCAGTTTTGGGCCCCTCACTACAAGAGAGACATCGAGGCCCTGGAGCGTGTTCAGAGAAGGGCAACAAAACTGGTGAGGGGTCTGGAGCACAAGTCTTACGAGGAGCGGCTGAGGGAGCTGGGATTGTTTAGTTTGGGGAAAAGGAGGCTCAGAGGAGACCTCATCGCACTCTACCACTTCCTGAAGGGAGGCTGTGGTAAGGAGGGGGTCAGCCTCTTCTCCCAGGTAACTAATGACAGGACGAGAGGGAATGGCCACAAGTTGTGCCGGGGAAGATTTAGATTAGATTAGAGGAAAAAAATTTTTCTCTGAGAGAGTGGTCAGGCACTGGAATGGCCAGCCTAGGGAGGTGGTTGAGGCGCCGTCCCTAGCGCTGTTCAAGAAGCGTTTAGATGAGGTGCTGAGGGATTTGATTTAGTAGCTTGGTTGGTAGGGATGGTGGTGTGAGGATGGTTGGACTAGATGATCTTTAGGTCCTTTCCAACCTAATGTATCTATGAATCTATGAATAATCTCTCCTGTGTGGATGCGCTGGTGCTTGAAGAGAAGGGATCTCCATTTGAACATCGTCCCACACTCTGAGCACTTGTACAGGCTCTTTGTTGAGTGCACACACTGGTGCTTAATGACTCTGGAATCTATTTGAAAGCTTTTCTCACCCTCAGGGCATGGATTCTGCTTTTCCCTCTGGCACACATCCGTACTCCTGGGGTCTTCATTCTGCCTTTGACATGTACTGAAGTCCAGTGGGTTCCTTGATGACTTTAACAGATGCTTTCCCTGTTGCATCTTCTTCTGCTCCCCATGAACTTGCTCCTGATCCACATGCACATTCCTTCTGATTTCTTCCATGGAGATGCTACCACACTGTCTGTTGACCACACCACCTTCCTGCAGACCCTTCCTTGAGTTTCTTATCCCAGCACCTGCTGGATGACAAAGGAAAACCAGAAATAGCACACGGTGCCCCAAATACTCCTCCCCCAGAGATCTCTTTTATGGCTTCAACTTCCTCCTTCACTCCTCCACCTCACCTGGGCTGACATCTCCTGCCACGGCCTCAGGGCTACCCACATCTGGGATCCAGGGCTCTTCACCTTCTTCAAGCATGGAGATCACCATGGGTTTGGGGGCTGGAAGTGGAGCTGCAACAATTGAAACTGGAGAAAGGAGAGCTTTTCCATCATTCTGTCACAGCTGCTTGTCCAGCAACTTTGCGCAATGTCCCCCCCACAGTGAAATAACATTAAGGGCCTGAATGACACTGACACGAAACACAGCAGCTTCCTTTGGAGCAAAGATTGCTTTTCCATCCCTGAAAACATGCAAAGATATTTTTTTTAAAAGAAAAAAAGCTGACTGCAGGGAGTTTGTCCTTCCCCTCCTGGCTGGTGCCTGCTGCCAGCACTGATTGCAGGATGTTATCAAAGTGCTGAGCACAATGTGCCCTTATGAAACTCATGCTTCTCTGTGTTTCTTTTGTTGCTGCTACTGTGGAGTTTGACAAGAAGGAATTGCATGGTGATTATTTTGGGCCCTGATTTCAGACTCATATTCTGCAAAACGAAATGAGCCCAAATGAGAAAGGCAGCAAAGCCCTCACCCAGTGAGGCCACGCACTCGTACGTCTCCAGCATCACGTCCCGGTAGAGTGCCCGCTGTGCAGGGTCCAGCAGCGCCCACTCCTCCCTGCTGAAATACACGGCCACCTCCTCAAAGCTCACGGGCTCCTGCAAGCACAGAGAGGCTCCTTGCTGGGAACAGCCAAGGCCCAGGGAAGCAGCTCGCAGAGGAGTGAAACTCCAGTCCCAGCCACTTCTCTGTCCCCAGCACACACATGCTGCCTGAGAGCACCTCCCTCTCCCCCTGCATTCACATCCCTCACCCCTCGGCCTCTCCTGCCCGCTTTTCCCAGCCCCTACCTGAGATGGATGTGCTGAGGCCATTGCTGCTCTCCTGCAGGCTGGGATGATCACGGGAGGAAGGCAGAAGTTGAACGGGAGCCTGCAAGGACAAGGGAAATGTCAGCACAGCTGTGACTGAATGCAGCAGTCCCTGTCCAACCCCTGCCCACACCAAACCATCTGCACGGCACTGCCTCGGGGATGACACAGCACACCCTGCACAGTAAGGCAATGAGCAACAGCACTCATAACACTCTGGCTAAATGACAGTAATCATCACAAAGCTGTAACAATCTGGGGTGCTGAAAGAACTGAGTGTTGAGAGTTGAACAGTGGGGGACTAAAGAGAAAGCACGACAAGGGGATAGTCATCCCAAAACAGAGAGCAGGTCGAGGTCACACCTTAGCAGAGATCCTTCACCTCCTTTCGTCCAGACACCTTGCAGATTCTGATCTGCAGTGTCTCGGGCACGGACTCAGATGTGAACGATCCAAATCCTTTATTACAGGTTTTAACATCCCTTATATACTTTCACAAACTCTCTGTAACTTTCCCACCCGCCTTTACATGTCAACAGTATAACTTCCCAAAACAGTCCTTAACCGTACATACAGGCAATTATCCAATCAGGGCTGTGAGTCTTCCCAAGCCATGCACTCTTCCTCCAATTGGGGTCTGCTAGCATGCAGCTTACTTGAACTTGTTTTCCTCTTCTTCTGGAAGTGTCCTTGGTTCTCAGCCTTCCTCTCTCATGCTGTTTATTCTGTTCCACAGCTGCAGCTCTAAATATACTTTTTGTATTCCCACAATTCCCCTTTTTATTAGCAAACTATTAACTTATTACAAATTAATAACACTCTTTAACAATATTGCTGAGTGTAAGAAAAGAGACAAGGTAATCATATTCTAAGGACACAAAATATTTTTAAACTTAATAAGAAGTAAACAAAGACATTTCACCCATAGCTTCAGATTCCTGCAACCTGGAAAAGAATCCCTGATGGTCCCATTCTTTGTATACCAGTAACTGAATAGAAGGAATAAAATTGCATGCCAAATAAAATCAACATCAGTAGGTAAGCCTGCTAGAGCATCACTTGTGATACTACTTTCCTTTGCCGGCTAATTTGGTGATTGTGTCTGAAGCTTGAGCGGTGCTGTTTCAGGGTATGCTGGATCTGAGAGACAAGACATCTCAATAGCAGAAACAAGCGAACTGTGCATTCAGAGCAACACAGAGGGTTAGGGTTTTTAGTCAACATACACGCACTCACACACACACAGACATTCATTTTAGATTTATGTATGTGAGAAGCAGAAACTCCCTAAGCAAGCGCATTATTAACTATTGACTCTTGAGAAATGGCAAACTACCAGAAAAAAGAGAGAAAAGGAACATGTCAGTGGTGGATGTGATAGGCAGTGCCAGCAGGGCGTCCCCTGCTTCAAGGTGCACTTTTCCCCTCACACCCACCACAGATTCCCCTGTGCCTTCACTCTTCCCAGGGTCTGCAGAAATTTTTCCATTTGTACACCGCATCCGCGTGGCCAGCGCGTGATACGGAGCCCAAGTGGAACATCTGCTTGCAAAACAGAATAAACTATCAAGGTTAGCTCTCTTAGCATATGCCTCTGTCTCAAATGATGCATGATTACAAAGAAACTATTCTGATTAGTGGATTGAAAAAGAATTGATCATTCTAAAACATCAAATCATACCTTTGCCTAGGATTCGTTTCCAGGTTTTGTCTTTGCAAATTAGAAAAAAGTTAACTGATAGGCTAATAACATCATAACTGTGCGTTCCTAATACATTAGAAGTGTTATTTTCATTGACTCCAACAGTGGTAACATCAAATCCTGTCTAATTCACACTTGATCTACTATTGAGATAGAAGAAGCACACAACAATCTAGATAATGCCTAATAATTCTTCACATTTGATCTACTACTACAATAAAAGAATAAAAGAAGCATAGAGTCCTAGTAATCATAAAGGCTGGATGCTATTTTCTGCCTTGAGATGAGGCCGAACATATCGTGCTGGAACCCATGTGGGACCAGTCCCTGTGGAAACACAAGCATATCCACGACCCCATGTTATCAGTGGTACAGGACCTTCCCAATGCCCTGTGGCCATATTCCAAATGTTAACCATTGGCCGTTCTTTGAGCATTGGGGAGGCCCCAAAATGACGGCCCACACGAGTTGCATCTGCATGATCACGATTCAAAAAATTCAGCACAAGCAAAGACTTACATAATCTTTCCTGTGGTGTATCCCCCGCATTCCCCCTTTTTTGTTTATTAAGAATGGATTTCAATGTTTGATGAGCACGCTCAATGATAGCTTGCCCGGTGGGAGAATGAGGAATGCCTGTAATATGTCTAACACCCCATTCTTGAGGAAAGTTCGAGTGGCCTTAGAAGTGTATGCAGGTCCATTATCTGTTTTTATAGTATGTGGAATCCCCATAGCAGCATAAGCAGATAACCAATGTTTACGGGCATCGCGACTGCGTTCGCCTGTATGTGCTGTGGCAAATATGTATGAAGAATGAGTATCTATTGTTACATGGACAAATTTTAGACGGCCAAATTCAGGAACATGAGTGACATCTGTCTGCCACAGCTGAAGAGGCTCTGTGCCACGGGGATTTGTCCCAATCTGAGGCAAAGGGACAATTGCTTGGCAGTCTGGGCATGTTAGAATAATGTTACGGGCTTGATCTGCTGTCAGTTGGAATTGTTTTTGTAAAGCTCTCCTATTCTGATGAAAAAACTGATGGGAGAGTCGCGCTTGCTGGAACAATTGAGGTGTAGCAAAGGCGACTGTGACTTGATCAGCCTTACGGTTGCCCTCAGCTAAAGGACCAGGCAATGTAGTGTGTGATCGAATATGCATAATAAAATAAGGGAGAGTACGGTGAGAAACATAATGTAAAACTCGCTTGAGCTGCGCAAACAAAGCAGGGTTGTTAACTTCCTTAAGAAAAGATCCTTCAATCCGCTGAATGATACCTGTAACATACAAAGAATCAGTTATTATATTAAGCTTTTGATTTGAAAAAATTTGAAAAGCCCGAGCTACTGCAGCGAGTTCTACAACTTGAGGTGATCCGTCCACAACATGTACATCTGACTGCCACTGTGTAGCAGTCGCGCGCCAGAGAACCACTGCCCGCTGTGTCTTGCCGGAGCCATCTGTAAATACAGTAACAGCGTTAGGTATTGGAACATGTGAAAGTAAAATATTAGTAGAAAGGGGCAGATCACTCAAATTATGCAGTAACTGATGTTTTGGGGGATGAGTGGAGATCTGTCCAGTATAGCCTGCCATAGCAGTTTGTAAAACGAGTGACTGTGCGAGCAACCAATCTAAATCTTTTTTAGTAGCAGGTATGTAGATGCAATCAGGGTCAAGAGCTCGTAAGATCTGTAAACGATGACGACCTCGCTGTATTAGCATTGCAAACATCTCCACTCGTGATGTAACGGTTTTTGAAAAGGTATGTGGCAAGAATATCCATTCCAGGATAATGAGAGGATCTTTTCTTGAGGTATCCCATTGACATAACAAGCTATATGGCTGATAGGAATTTGATATTATTACAAGAGCTACTGGCAGTGATAAACAAACACGATGGCTATATCGATGTTGCAGTGATGTCATTACTGAATCTAAGCATTGTAACGCTTGTGGTGTTAACTGTCTCTTAGAGGTTAAATCCGGATCTCCTTTGAGTAGCTGGAACAGAGGGTGCAGCTCTTGAGTAGTAATACCCAAAAGTGGTCGTAACCAGTTAATGGTTCCTAACAATTTTTGCAGATCATTCAATGTCTGTACGTGAGGTATTATTTTGAGGATTTGTGGCTGAATAGTATGAGATGTAATTTTCCATCCTAAGTATTTCCATGGAGAACTAATTTGCACTTTTTCTTCCGCTATTTGTAAACCAACAGATTGAACTGCCTGCCTTACAAGCATTAAAGTGTCCTTTAGGGTCTCTTCCTGTTCTGCTGCTATTAATATATCGTCCATGTAATGATAAATAAGGACGTGAGGTTTGGCTTTTCGTACTGGTTGTATTGCATTTGCTACAGTCAGTTGACATATTGTTGGACTATTAAGCATTCCTTGTGGTAACACAGTCCAATGATACCGCTGAGCAGGGCTCTGTTGGTTGATGGAGGGCACTGAGAAAGCAAATCGTGGTGCGTCTTTTGGATGAAGCAAAATGGTAAAAAAACAGTCTTTTAAATCAATGACTGCTATAGGCCAATTCAATGGTAACATTGAAGGCGAAGGGAGACCAGGCTGCAATGCCCCCATGGGCTCAATTACTGCATTGATAGCACGCAGGTCCTGCAGAAGCCTCCATTTTCCACTCTTCTTGAGGATAACAAACACTGGAGTATTCCAAGGGCTGGTGGTAGGCACTATGTGACCAGCATCCAGCTGTTCTTGAACTAGCTCATGTAAATATAGCAACTTTTCCTTTGTTAAGGGCCACTGATCTACCCAGATTGGTTGTTCTGATTTCCAAAGTAGGGGTATAGGTTGCTGCCAATCAATGGCCCTTATTGAAAATTTGTCTGCAAAATCATGCCCCATTGACTTAAGAGATCACAACCCCACAGAGTATAGGGAACTGGCAAGATGTAAGGAGCAGTGTGAGCAATGCGACCGTCAGGCCCTTCAAAAGATAAAATTCGGGCACTTTGTTTGGGCTGCTGCAAGCCCCCAACTCCTACAATAGCAGAATTAGGGTATTTTAGTGGCCATTCAGAGGGCCATTCACTTGACTTAATGATGGTAACATCAGCTCCAGTATCCACTAGGCCTAATAACTGCCTGCCATTCACTAAACATGATAATAATGGTTTGTCTTGTGATACTTGTGTAGTCCATAGCACAGCAGGCTTGTCCGTGCTTCCAAATCCACCAATTCGATCCCCAATACCAGGTTCAGCCATAGAATGAAAAGGGACTAATTGTGCTATTTTTTGACCTTTGGGAATAAAGCAGGGGGGTGAGGGTGTCCATGCCATTATCTTAATTTCCCCAGTGTGGTCAGCATCTATAACTCCTGGTAAAACAAAAAGTCCCATCCGTGTAACAGAAGAACGTCCTATCAGGAGGGCACTGCGCCCGTCCCCGAGGGGGCCCATTACCCCTGTTGGAGTAAGAGTCACGTCGGTATCAGTTAGCATCACTGACTGGGCGGTGGCCAAATCCACTCCTGCGCTGCCGGCAGTGGCTGGTCTGAGTGAGCTGGCCAGGCAGCGGCCGGCGGATTCAGGACCGTATTTGCTGTCATAGCGCGCGGCCTCGCGCTCTTCTTCCCGTTTCCCGGCAGACTGCAGGGCCGTGCAGCAACAGGGAGTTTAGATCGGCAGTCTCTCGCCCAGTGCAGCCCCTTCCCACACCGGGGACAGGGACGTGTTGGAACAGCACAAGCATTTTTATCTGCTTGTTTAGGCTTTTTACAGTCCCTTTGTACATGACCAGGTTCCCCACAATTGTAACACTTTAGTTTTTGAGCTTTCCCTGTACCAAGCTGGGCTGCCAGGGTGTTTGCTCGTGAAGCCATTTTATAGCTTTCTGTTCCTACATCTTGACAGGCTTTAATCATGTCAGTAATGGATGGATCTGCATTCTTTAAAGATTGTAGGACCTTTCTACAATCTGCATTTGCATTTTCTATTGCTAATTGCTTAAGCAAAGCTTCCCGGGCAGCTTGATTTTCTACTTGCCTCTCTAGTGTATTTTGCAAACGGTCAAGAAATTTAATGTAGGGCTCGGCGGCCTCCTGCCTAATTGATGTAAATGATGTGCTAGATGAATTAGTGTCGGGTATCCGACGGATAGCATGCAACACCAAAGTCTTAACTTGTTCAAAGCATTGCCTGTCTATCTGTGCCTGGGCCTGAGGTATTGCCCGGGCCCCCTCCCCCATGAGTTCCTCTATGCCGATGTGATTGAAGTTATTCAAATTATTCATAGCCTGGATAGTAGCCAGTTCCCGATACTCGGTCATAAACACGGTGTATTGCATGGGAGACAGGATTGTTCGTAACAAAATTTTCCAATCATGAGGGGTCATAACATAACTGTCACCGATTGCAGTCAAAAGATGATATGTAAAGGGAGACTGAATTCCATAATCTCTGACTGACTTCCTTAGCTCCTTCACTGCCTCATAAGGCAGAGATTCCACTGGGGGGGCTGGTTTGCATGATACAACACATGAAAGGCTTGCAACGTATCAGCATCACCCCGTAATATTGCTTCTTTTCTGCACTGCTCTAAAACCCCATAGGACGCTGTAGAAAAAATTTTCTTTCCCGCTCCCTCCAAATTATCGTCAGGAGGGAGAATGTTCGATTTGTCTTCCGGGTCTACTGAACCAGAATCTGAAAGATCCACTGGTTCTGGTTCGTTCTCATTTTTAAGCAAGTTACACACCGGCTGCAGAGCCGCAGCAGTAGGCGACACAGCTGGGGCTGACGGCGGCAGGGGCGCGGCGACCGTCGAGGGTGGAGCGGAGGGCGGAGCGGAGGGCGGGGGAGGCGCGACGAGCGACGGGGGTGGCACGTAGGGCGGGAGCGCGGCGAGCGTCGGGGGCAGAACGGAGGGCGGGGGCGGTGCGACGAGCGGCGGGGGCAATACGGAGGGCGGCAGGAACGCAGCGACCGTCGGAGGCGGAGCGGAGGGCGGGAGCAGCGCGACGAGTGACGGAGGCGGAACGGAGGGCGGGAGCGCTGGGGGGGGCTGCGGTTTCTCTTCTCCCCGGTCGGGGGGGGCATCGGAGCCGCGGATCGAGTCCGGGCAGGGGCCGCTTCCCGAATCAGGGGGCAGCGGCGAGGGTAGGAGGGAGGGCGATAGGGCATAGCCGGAAGAACTTCTTCCTTGTCGAATTTGTTTAAGCCCTTCCATTATTTGGCGCCAAGCAGGTAAAAGTTTGGCAGCCGTTTTGTCTTTAGTAATAGAAGCCTCCCAGAGTTTTATGCCAATTATGTCCCAGAGTTCTCCATCAAGAGAGAACCCAGTTTTTGGAAATTCAGGGACATTTTTGCTTATCCATTTAAGAAAAGTAGCTAATTCTGAGTTAGATACAGGCTGATCCTGGAACTTTAAAACTATCCGTAATACTTCAAGATTTACTTGTTGCTCCTTCGTTAGTGAACTCCCCGTGGTTCCCGACTGCTCACCTTCTGTCCTGCAGAACGGTGCGGGCGCGCGCGAAACAATCTCTCTGAAGTTCAGTCGGGCGACGCTGCCGGACCGGGCTCGCTCAGCCGCGGCTTGATTTGCCCCACGAAGTGGGCGCCATTTGCAGTGTCTCGGGCATGGACTCAGATGTGAACGATCCAAATCCTTTATTACAGGTTTTAACATCCCTTATATACTTTCACAAACTCTCTGTAACTTTCCCACCCGCCTTTACATGTCAACAGTATAACTTCCCAAAACAGTCCTTAACCGTACATACAGGCAATTATCCAATCAGGGCTGTGAGTCTTCCCAAGCCATGCACTCTTCCTCCAATTGGGGTCTGCTAGCATGCAGCTTACTTGAACTTGTTTTCCTCTTCTTCTGGAAGTGTCCTTGGTTCTCAGCCTTCCTCTCTCATGCTGTTTATTCTGTTCCACAGCTGCAGCTCTAAATATACTCTTTGTATTCCCACAGTCCCTCTTCTCGTAATCCACTCCTCAAGTCGTTGTTTCTCCTCCTGGGGCAAAGTGAGCCACCCACGTCTGGTGTCCTGCGGAGGGAGAACAGCACAGCCCGAGGTGCTTTTCTTTCTCACTGATTCTGAGTTCACTCAGGTTTATTCTCACTGACATCAGTGCTCCCTGGCTCACGTGTGAATGCAAGACGGCAGAGACCTGACCATCCCTTGCAGCTCTTATCAGCCATCTTCCTTGATGCTACCCAAGCAATAACAGATCTCCAGCTGCCAAACCCCCAACTTCACTCCACACCGTAACTTTATTTCTGGAGGCAACCCCAGCTTTAATATCCTGCAAACATATGCAATCAGCTTCAAGACATACCTCCCTTTCAGGAGCTTTCTTGGTAGTCCATCATCCTGTTCTGAAGTCTTCTTTCTCTTCCTTTCCCACACACTCATGGATTTAGTAGTGCTGTGCATGGACCAGAGGTTAAACTCTATTCAGTTCTGGACCCATGACCTGAGCTGTCTCGCTCACCACCTGCTGATAGGGGAGGAACATGGTGCGACAGAGGGTGGAGATCTTCTTTCATTGTATGCTCTGGGTATTCTTTATCTCTTCACGAGCCAACTGGGACTGCAGGGGTTGGTTTGGTTCCATAGGCAATGGCTTTATAGTCACGGCACACAGCTGTGCTCCCTCTGATGCCCATGGGTCTGAAGAAAAGCCCTAAGGCGTTTGACTCTTTGCCATTACTCGTTAATAACTATTCATTATTTCTTTACCTATTCATTACTGCCAGTCCGGGTGTTGCATTAACGGCTAAAATGTTTTGTTAGAAAATAAACCTCCTTTGCATTCCCACAGGCAATCCCACCCAGGGAGCTGGTGGAGTCACCATCCCTGGAGGTGAATATTCCACAAACATGGAGATGTGTCACTGAGGCACGTGGTCAGCAGGCAGTACTGGTGGTACGTGGACGGTTGGACTGGATGAGTACTTCAGATTCCTCTCCAGTCTTCATGATTGCATGATTCCACTATCCTGGTTGGCGTACAATGTTTGCTCTTTGCTTTTAGAAGTCTGTCTCAAAAGGTCAGAGCTCCTGCTCAGTGAGGGGTGCTTTCCCCTTGGAGGTGTGCAACATGTGGGACGGAAGTGTGCTTTGTGTTGTGGTTTTATGGTTTTGATGCCGGTATTCCACATCAGAACATCATGCAGTCCGTTAAGGAGTTAATGCTGTGGGAGCAGGGGAGGGGTGGAGCTCCGTACCAGACGCGAAGCCCGCGCTTTTTGTGGCGCGCTGTCGGGGCTGCCGTGAGGAGTTCAGCACGTGTAAAGTAAGCTCCCCGTTTTCTGGTTTGGAAATTTTGTCTCTCTCTCTCAATTGTTCAATTCTATTAGATTTAGTAAAGTTACCGTTCCTTCTCAGATTGTGCCGTTGTGTTTTTCTTTACAGACCCTCTATTCGCTCTGTTTTCCCCTCCCCCCGGAGCGTGCGGCTCTGCTGAGGCGGCCGCGCGGCCACTGACGGGACAGTTTTTTTTCCCTTCTCGGTTCCCCCTTGGGTTACTGTCACGGATAACACCGTGACACATTATTGGTGGAGGATGCGGGCAATCCAGTATTTGTACTCCACTGTAAAACTGGTGCTGAGTGGACTAAGTGTTTTCATGTACCTTAGAGCATGTTGGCGTCTTTTTAAGCTCCTCATGTTCAACACCGGAGTCATATATGCATACAGCTGCTTTAGTGTGCTGATGGGGTTACCCCCCTCCTGCCTAAACGCCCTGGTTAATATGACAGATTATACGGCATTTGGATTGGTTTCCAGGTACTCTTTTCAGGTTTTTACCTATGTTCAAGATGTCAGCCTGGCAACTGTGTTATCCGTTTTTCTGAATGTACTCACTGTAACAGTAATTTACATCCAGTGGAGGAAGCCTTCCTCAGAACCAGAGAGTGTTGAATGGCAGGGAAGGTGGGAAAAGTTAGGGAAGAAATTAGAAGCGTGGGGACCCCCGGTGCAATGTGATTTTGATCTTGAGCACCTGCGGGATCCTGAGAAATTCAGTGAGTGTTTAGGTCAGGAGTCATGTGACTCAGGCAGATCTGAGAAGGAACGGATTGTTTGGGGCTTGGCTTGTGCTTATCGAGCTATAATTGATATTCTGGAGAGAAATGGTTTCCAAACCGAGGTTCAGAGCAAAAATGAAAACCTTGAGGTTAAACCTGACCAGTCACAGGAAGCACCGGCATCCGTGTCGGTTGCCCCTGTGGAAGGTCAGAAATGGAAACGAGTGTCCTCGCGGCTAGAACGGAAAGAAGAAGAAGCAGAGAAAAAAAAGGAAGATCCAGGTGAGGGGCCCTCTTCAGCACCAACACCACCACCACCACCTCAAAAGGCCACTAAGGAAGGTGAGAGACATGGAGACGACAGAGATGAGAAAGAAGAGGAAGATCCAGGTGAGGGGCCCTCCTCAGCACCACCACCACCACCACCTCCTAGAAAGGCCACTAAGAAAAGTGTGAGACATGGAGAGGACAGTGATAATGAAGAAATCACCATTACTACTATTCGTCGGCCCCTAAAGATGACTGAAATCCAGGGTTCAAGAAAGGAGTTTGTACGGCGCTCAGATGAACCTATTGTCACCTGGTTGCTGCGGTGTTGGGACAACGGTGCCAGCAGCGTGTCCCTAGATGGCAACGAAGCCCGCCAACTGGGAAGCATTGCTCGAGACCCAGCTATCGACAGAGGGATTAGTAGATGTCTGAGTGGAGTTGCTACCCTCTGGGAACGAGTACTAGTAGCTGTAAAAGAGAGATTTCCTTACAAAGATGATCTGGAGCCTAAGGTGGAAAGACGGAATACTGTGGAGAAGGGCGTCCAATTTTTGAGAGAAATGGCTGTAGTAGAGATGCTGTACGATCCTACTTTCGTCCCTAACAATCCACACCAGGACCGCGATCCTGAGAAAGCATGGTGTAAAGCTGATGTATATCGGAAGCTCTCAAAAACAGCACCAGAAAGGTACGCAAGTACACTGGTGGCAACATTCAATATACTCGAGGGCCGAAACAGAAGACTCCCATTTCATGAAGCGGTTACTACACTTCAAAACTTTGAACAGCAACTTCCACCATCACACGTTTCCATTGCAGCTGTATCAACGGTAGCAGGAGAAGTCAGTGACATAAAGAAGATACTGAAAATGATACTGGAGGAATTGTCCTTACTGATGAACAGGGATGGACCTGTGTCAGTATCAGAAACACCGGATGAAGACGGGGATGATCCAAAGAATCTGATGGAGAAACTGATCAAACTGATAAAAGTCTCAGCCATCAAAGGCAACCGCCTCTCTGCTCGAGCAAATGACAGCAGTAGCTTCATGTCACATGTGTCCATGTGGAGCTTCTTACGAGAGAATGGAGAGGACATGAAGAAGTGGCATAAAAAACCCACCCCTGCACTACGAGCACGTGAGAGAATTACAGCAGAGATCAAGCTGCCAAAATTGAGGTGTCTCAAATAGACTTGGACTGGCAGAACAAAGGAGAGTTATTTTTAGCTCGGTGGGCCCATGAGACCTCAGGCCATCAAGGAAGGGATGCGACCTACAAGTGGGCTAGAGACCGAGGGGTGGACTTAATTATGGATGTCATCGCACAGGTTACCCAATGACTGTGATACATGTGCCATAATTAAACAGGCCAGGAGGATGAAACCTCTCTGGCAGGAAGGGAGATGGCAGAAGTATAAATATGGGGAGGCGTGGCAGGTTGATTATATCACCTTGCCGCGATCTCGCAATGGTAAGCGTTAGGTGCTCACCATGGTGGAGGTGACCACTGGGTGGTGGGACATTTAAGCATTGGGAGAAAAATCTGTCAGAAGCCACCTGGTTGGTCAACACTAGGGGATCAGTCAACCGAGATGGTCCTACACAATCCAGCTCCCTACAGGGGGAGATAAGGTCCCTGTAGTACATGTGGAGAGCATGTTGGGAAAAGCGGTGTGGGTCCTTCCAGCCTCTGGAAAGGGCAGACCCCTCTGGGGAACAGTTTTTGCACAGGGACCTGGGTGCTCCTGGTGGGTAATGGATAAAAATGGGGATGTCCAGTGTGTACCACAAGGGAATTTGATGCTGGGGGAGGGCAGTCTGTGATTCCACGTGTATATGTATATGTATAGATCTATTTGTATGTAATCTGTGTTATTGCTGTTCTTGGTTTTATATAGATACATGTTAAGCATGATGTGATGATGTGGAATAAGGGGTGGAATGTTTTGGTTTTGTGGTTTTGATGCCGGTATTCCACATCAGAACATCATGCAGGCCGTTAAGGAGTTAATGCTGTGGGAGCAGGGGAGGGGCGGAGCTCGGCACCAGACGCGAAGCCCGCGCTTTTTGTGGCGCGCTGTCGGGGCTGCCGGGAGGAGTTCAGCACGTGTAAAGTAAGCTCCCCGTTTTCTGGTTTGGAAATTTTGTCTCTCTCTCTCAATTGTTCAATTCTACTAGATTTAGTAAAGTTACCGTTCCTTATCAGATCGTGCCGTTGAGTTTTTCTTTACAGACCCTCTATTCGCTCTGTTTTCCCCTCCCCCCGGAGCGTGCGGCTCTGCTGAGGCAGCCGCGCGGCCACTGACGGGACAGTTTTTTTCCCCTTCTCAGTTCCCCCTTGGGTTACTGTCACGGATAACACCCCATTGATTCCTATGGCCCCATTGATTCCTTTGGCCCCATTGATTCCAATGTTCCCATTGATCTCTATGGCCACATTGCGTTCTATGGCTCCATTGATTCCTAAGGTCACATTGATTCCTATGGTCCCATTGATCGTTGGGTCCCCATTGATACCTATGGCCCCATTGATTCCTATGGTTCCATTGATCCCTATGGTTCCATTGATCCCTATGGCCCCATTGATTCCTACGGCCCCATTGATCGCTGGGGCCCCATTTATCACAATGGCCCCATTGAGTTCTATGGCTCCATTGATTCCTATGGCCCCATTGATTTCTGTGGTCCCATTGATCCCTATGGCCCAATTGATCTTTATGGCCCCATTGATTCCTATCGCCCCATTGATCCCTAGGCCCCATTGATCCCTATGGCTTCATTGATCCCTATTGCCCCATTGAGTTCTATGGCCGCATGAATTCCTATGGCCTTATTGATCCCTATGTCCCCATTGATCCCTATGGCCCCATTGATTCCTATGGCGCCATTGATTCCTATGGCCCCATTGATCCCTATGGTTCCATTGATCCCTATGGCCCCATTGATCTTTATGGCCCCATTGATTCCTAAGGTGCCATTGATCCCTATGGCCCCATTGATTCCTATGGCCCCATTGATCCTAATGGCCCCATTGATCCCTAAGGCCCCTTGATTTTCTATGGCTCCATTGATTCCTATGGCCCCATTGATTCCTATGGCCCCATTGATCCTTATGGCCCCATTGATCCCTAAGGCCCCTTGATTTTCTATGGCTCCATTGATTCCTATGGCCCCATTGATTCCTATGGCCCCATTGATCCCTATGGTTCCATTGATCCCTAAGGCCCCACTGATCTTTATGGCCCCATTGATTCCTATGGTGCCATTGATCCCTATGGCCCCATTGATTCCTATGGCCCCATTGATCCTTATGGCCCCATTGATCCCTAAGGCCCCTTGATTTTCTATGGCTCCATTGATTCCTATGGCCCCATTGAGTTCTATGGCCCCTTTGATTCCTATGGCCCCATTGATCCCTATGGCCCCTTGTAGTTCTATGGCCACATTGATTCCTATGGTCCCATTGATCGTTGTGTCCCCATTGATCCTTATGGCCTCATTGATCCTTATGGCCCCATTGATTCCTATGACCACATAGATTCCTATGGCCCCGTTGATCCCTATGGCCCCATTGATCCCTATAGTCCCTTTAATTCCTACGGCCCCATTGATTTTTGTGGCCCCATTGATCGCTGCGGCCCCATTGATCCCTATGGCCCCATTGATTCCTATTGCCCCATTGTTCCCTATGGTCCCACTGATCCCTATGGCCCCACTGAGTTCTATGGCCCCATTGATTCCTATGGTCCAATTGATCCCTATGGCCCCTTTGAGTTCTATGGCCCCATTGATTCCTATGGTCACATTGATCCCTATGGCCCCATTGATTCCTATGGCCCCATTGATTCCTATGGCCCCATTGATCCCTATGGCCCCATTGATCTTTATGGCCCCATTGATTCCTATGGCCCCATTAATCCCTATGGCCCCATTGATCCCTATGGCATCATTGATCCCTATTGCCCCATTGAGTTCTATGGCCGCATGAATTCCTATGGCCTTATTGATCCCTATGGCCTCATTGATCCCTATAGCCCCATTGATCCCTATGGCCCATTGATTTTCTATGGCTCCATTGATTCCTATGGCCCCACTGATTCCTATGGCCCCATTGATTCCTATGGCCCCATTGATTCCTATGGCCCCATTGAGTGCTATGGCCCCATTGATCCCTATGGCCCCATTAATCCCTATGGCCCCATTGATTCCTATGGCCCCTTTGAGTTCTATGGCCCCATTGATTCCTATGGTCACATTGATCCCTATGGCCCCATTGATTCCTATGGTCCCATTGATCCCTAAGGCCCCATTGATCCCTATGGCCCATTGATTTTCTATGGCTCCATTGATTCCTATGGCCCCACTGATTCCTATGGCCCCATTGATTCCTATGGCCCCATTGAGTGCTATGGCCCCATTGATCCCTATGGCCCCATTAATCCCTATGGCCCCATTGATCCCTATGGCCCCTTTGAGTTCCATGGCCCCATTGATTCCTATGGTCACATTGATCCCTATGGCCCCATTGATTCCTATGGCCCCTTTGATTCCTATGGCCCCATTGATTCCTAGGCCCCATTGATTCCTATAGTCCCATCGATCCCTATGTCCACATTGAGTTCTATGGCCCCATTGAGTTCTATGGCCCCATTGATCCCAATGGCCCAATTGATCACTATGGCCACATTGATTCCTCTGGACCCATTGATCCCTATGGCCCCATTGATCCCTATGTCCCCATTGAGTTCTATGGCCCTACTGATTCCTATGGCCCCATTGATTCCTGTGGCCCCATTGATCCCTATGGTTCCATTCATCCCTATGGCCCCATTGATCTTTATGGCCACATTGATTCCTATGGCCCCATTGATCCCTATGGCCCCATTGATCCCTAAGGCTTCCTTGATCCCTATTGCCCCATTGAGTTCTATTTCCGAATGAATTCCTATGGCCATATTGATCCCTATGGCCCCATTGAGTTCTATGGCCCCATTGATCCCTATGGCCCCATTGATTCGTATGGCCCCATTGATCCCTATGACCACATTGAGCGTTGTGGCCCCATAGATCCCTATGTCCCCATTGATTCCTATGGCCCCATTGATTCCTATGGCCCCATTGATTCCTATGGCCCCTTTGATCCCTATGATCCCTTTGATTCCTATGGCCCCATTGATCCCTATGGCCCCATTGATCCCTATGGCCCCATTGATCCCTAAGGCTTCCTTGATCCCTATTGCCCCATTGAGTTCTATTTCCGAATGAATTCCTATGGCCATATTGATCCCTATGGTCCCATTGAGTTCTATGGCCCCATTGATCCCTATGGCCCCATTGATTCGTATGGCCCCATTGATCCCTATGGCCACATTGATCGTTGTGGCCCCATAGATCCCTATGTCCCCATTGATTCCTATGGCCCCATTGATTCCTATGGCCCCATTGATTCCTATGGCCCCTTTTATCCCTATGATCCCTTTGATTCCTGTGGCCACATTGATTCCTGTGACCCCATTCATTCCTATGGCCCCAGTGAGTTCCTTGGCCCCATTGATCCCTATGGCCCCATTGATCCCTATGGCCCCATTGAGTTCTAGGGCCCCTTTGAGTTCTATGGCCCCATTGATTCCTATGGCCACATTGATTCCTATGGCCCCATTGATTCCTATGGCCTCATTGAGTTCTATGGCCCCATTGAATTTTATGTTCCCATTGATCCCTATGGCCCCATTGATTCCTGTGGCCCCATTGATCCCTATGGTCCCATTGTGTTCTATGGCCCCATTGATACCTATGCCCCATTGATCCCTATGGCCCCATTGATCCCTATGGCCCCATTGATCCTTATGGCCCCATTGATTCCTGTGGCCCCATTGATTCCTATGTGTCGTGGTTTTGTTATTTTTTGGTACTGGGATTCCACATCATGGCATCATGTAGTGCATTGGGAGTCAGGGAGAACTACATTCCCCACAGGACTTTGCAATGCTTTGGTTTTTTTTTCACGTGTTTTCCGCTCAGAGGGAACAGATAAAAACCCTCTGCGGTCACGGGACGTTCTCTCTCTTTCCTCTAGGATCACTTAGGAGTGGGTGCTCGCTGCCGTCCGCCTTCAGCGTTAGCGTAAGGCCTTCGGTTTATCGGGCACTCACTCTCTCTCTCTCTCTCTCTCTCTCACTCGTATTGTTTGATTAATTAGGCTTAATTCCAAATTGTATTGCATTATATTGTGTTATTTACTTCCTGATATCTTATTTAGTAAATTAGCTTTTCCCCCTCAGATCGTTGCCGCTGTTTTGTTTTGGGGCTTATTTCCTTTTTTCCCTTTCCCCCTTCCCCCTGTCCGGGGTGTGGGCCTGTGGGTCTCCTTCCTTAGTTGTTGCGGGGCCGGGCCGAGCCGGCCCACAAACCCCTGACATGTCCCCATTGAGTTCTATGGCCCCATTGATTCCTATGGTCCCATAGATCGCTGTGGCACCATTGATCCCTAAGTCCCCATTGATAACTATGACCCCACTGATTTTTATGGCCCCTTTAAGTTCTACGGCCACATTGATTCCTATGGCCCCATTGAGTTCTTCGGCCCAATTCATCCCTATGGCCCCACTGATCCCTATTGCCCCATTCAGTTCTATGGCTCCTTTGAGTTAATTGGCTCCATTGATCCCTATGGCCCCATTGATTCCTTTTGCCCCATTGAGTTCTATGGCCCCATGAATACTTATGGTCCCACTGATTCCTATGGCCCCATTGATTCCTTTGGCCTCATTGATTCCTAAGTTCCCATTGATCCCTACGGCCCCATTGATTCCTAAGGCCCCACTGATTCCAAAGGCCCCATTGATTCCTATAGCCCCATTGAGTTCTATGGCCCCATTGATTCCTATGGTCCCATTGATCGCTGTGGCCCATTTGATCCCTATGGCCCCATTGATCCCTATGGCCCCATTGATTCCTATGGTCCTATTGATACCTATGGCCCCATTGATTCCTATGGCCCCATTGATTCCTATGGTCCCATTGATCCCTATGGCCCCATTGATTCCTACGGCCCCACTGATCCCTATGGCCCCATCGATCCTATGGCCCCAATGATCCCTATGGCCCCATTGATCCTATGGCCCCAATGGTCCCTATGGCCCCATTGATCCCTATGGCCCCATTGATCCCTATGGCCCCATTGATCCTTACGGCCCCATTGAGTTCTATGGCCGTATTGATTCCTATGGTCCCAATGATCCCTATGGCCCCATTGATCCTATGGCCCCAATGATCCCTATGGCCCCATTGATTATATGGCCCCAATGATCCCTATGGCCCCATTGATCCCTATGGCCCCATTGATCCCTATGGCCCCATTGAACCTTATGGCCCCATTGAATTCTATGGCCGCATTGATTCCTATGGTCCCATTGATCCCTATGGCCCCATTGATCCCTATGGCCCCATTGATCCCTATGGCCCCATTGATTCCTATGGTCCCATTGATTCATATGGCCCCATTGAGTTCTATGGCCCCATTGAGTTCTAGGCCCCATTGATCCCTATGGCCCCATTGAGTTCTATGGCCGCATTGATTCCTATGGCCTCATCGATCCCTATGGCCCCATCGACTCCTATGGCCCCATCGATTCCTATGGCCCCATTGATTTTTATGGCCCCTTTCAGTTCATTGGCCACATTGATTCCTATGGCCCCATGGATCCCTATGGCCACATGGATCCCTATGGCCCCATGGATCCCTAAGGCCACATTAATCCCTATTGCCCCATGGATTCCTATGGCCCCGTTGATTCTTATGGCCCCATTGATTCCTATGGTCCCATTGATTCATATGGCACCATTGAGTTCTATGGCCCCATTGAGTTCTAGGCCCCATTGATCCCTATGGCCCCATTGAGTTCTATGGCCCCATTGATTCCTATGGCCTCATCGATCCCTATGGCCCCATCGATTCATATGGCCCCATCGATTCCTATGGCCCCATTGATTCGTATGGTAGAATTGATCACTATGGCCCCTTTGATCCCTATGGCCCTCGTGATCCCTATGGCCACATTGAGTTCTAAGGCCCCATTGATCCCTATGGCCCCATTGATCCCTATGGCCCCATTGATCCCTATGGCCCCATTGATTCCAATGGCCCAATTGAGGTCTATGGCCCCATTGAGTTCTATGCTCCCATTGATCCCTATGACCCCATTGAGTTCAAAGGCCCCATTGATTCCTACGGCCTCATCGATCCTTATGGCCTCACCGATTCCTATGGCCCCGTCGATCCATATGGCCCCATTGAGTTCTATGGCCCCATTGATCCCTATGGCCACATCTATCCCTATGGCCCCATTGATTCCTAAGGCCCCACTGATTCGTATGGCCCCACTGATCCCTATGGCCCCATTGATTCCTATGGCCCCAGTGATTCCTATGGCCCCATTGATCCCTATGGCCTCACTGATTCTTATGGCCACATTGATCCCTATGGCTCCATTGATTCCTATGGCCATATTGATTCCTATGGCCCCATTGATTCCTGTGGCCCCATTGATCCCTGTGGCCCATTGATTCCTATGGCCCAATTGATTCCTATGGCCCCACGGATTCCTATGGCCCCGTTGATTCCTATGGACCCATTGATCCCTATGGCACCTTTCAGTTCCATGGCCCCACTGATTCCTATGGCCCCACTGATTCCTATGGTCCCGTTGTTCCCTATGTTCCCATTGATCCCAATGGCCCCGTTGAGTTCTACGGCCCCATTGAGTTCTATGGCTCCATTGATTCCTATGGCTTCATTGAGTTATATGGCCGCATGGATTCCTATGGCCTTTTTGATCCCTATGGCCCCATTGATCCCTATGGCCCCATTGAGTCTTATGACCCCATTGAGTCTTATGGCCCCATTGATCGCTGTGGCCCCATTGAGTTCTATGGATACATTGAGTCCTATGGCTCCATTGAGTTCTATGGCTCATTTGATCTGTATGTCCCCATTGATCTCTATAGCCCCATTGATTTCTATGGCCACATTGATCCCTAAGGCCCCATTGATTCCTATGGCCACATTGATCCCTATGGTCCCATTGATCCCTATGGCCCTACTAAGTTCTATGGCCCCACTTATTCATATGGCCCCATTGATCACTATGGCCCCATTGATCCCTATGGCCCCATTGAGTTCTATGGCTACACTGAGTTCTATGTCTCCATGATCCCTATGGCCCCATTGATCCCGATGGCCCCATTGATCCCTATGGCCCCATTGATCCCTATGGCCCCATTGATTCCTAAGGCCCCACTGATTCGTATGGCCCCACTGATCCCTGTGGCCTTATTGATTCCTATGGCCCCATTGATTCCTATTGCCCCATTGATCCCTATGGCCCCTTTGAGTTCTATGGCCCCATTGATTCCTATGGTCACATTGATCCCTATGGCCCCATTGATTCCTATGGCCCCATTGATTCCTATGGCCCCATTGATCCCTATGGCCCCATTGATCCCTATGGCATCATTGATCCCTATTGCCCCATTGAGTTCTATGGCCGCATGAATTCCTATGGCCTTATTGATCCCTATGGCCTCATTGATCCCTATAGCCCCATTGATCCCTCTGGCCCATTGATTTTCTATGGCTCCATTGATTCCTATGGCCCCACTGATTCCTATGGCCCCATTGATTCCTATGGCCCCATTGATTCCTATGGCCCCATTGAGTGCTATGGCCCCATTGATCCCTATGGCCCCATTAATCCCTATGGCCCCATTGATTCCTATGGCCCCTTTGAGTTCTATGGCCCCATTGATTCCTATGGTCACATTGATCCCTATGGCCCCATTGATTCCTATGGTCCCATTGATCCCTAAGGCCCCATTGATCCCTATGGCCCATTGATTTTCTATGGCTCCATTGATTCCTATGGCCCCACTGATTCCTATGGCCCCATTGATTCCTATGGCCCCATTGAGTGCTATGGCCCCATTGATCCCTATGGCCCCATTAATCCCTATGGCCCCATTGATCCCTATGGCCCCTTTGAGTTCCATGGCCCCATTGATTCCTATGGTCACATTGATCCCTATGGCCCCATTGATTCCTATGGCCCCTTTGATTCCTATGGCCCCATTGATTCCTAGGCCTTATTGATTCCTATAGTCCCATCGATCCCTATGTCCACATTGAGTTCTATGGCCCCATTGATCCCTATGGCCCCATTGAGTTCTATGGCCCCTTTGATTCCTATGGCCCCATTGATCCCTATGGCCCCATTGAGTTCTATGGCCCCATTGATCCCTATGGCCCCATTGATCCCAATGGCCCAATTGATCACTATGGCCACATTGATTCCTCTGGACCCATTGATCCCTATGGCCCCATTGATCCCTATGTCCCCATTGAGTTCTATGGCCCTACTGATTCCTATGGCCCCATTGATTCCTGTGGCCCCATTGATCCCTATGGTTCCATTCATCCCTATGGCCCCATTGACCTTTATGGCCACATTGATTCCTATGGCCCCATTGATCCCTATGGCCCCATTGATCCCTAAGGCTTCCTTGATCCCTATTGCCCCATTGAGTTCTATTTCCGAATGAATTCCTATGGCCATATTGATCCCTATGGCCCCATTGAGTTCTATGGCCCCATTGATCCCTATGGCCCCATTGATTCGTATGGCCCCATTGATCCCTATGACCACATTGAGCGTTGTGGCCCCATAGATCCCTATGTCCCCATTGATTCCTATGGCCCCATTGATTCCTATGGCCCCATTGATTCCTATGGCCCCTTTGATCCCTATGATCCCTTTGATTCCTATGGCCCCATTGATCCCTATGGCCCCATTGATCCCTATGGCCCCATTGATCCCTAAGGCTTCCTTGATCCCTATTGCCCCATTGAGTTCTATTTCCGAATGAATTCCTATGGCCATATTGATCCCTATGGTCCCATTGAGTTCTATGGCCCCATTGATCCCTATGGCCCCATTGATTCGTATGGCCCCATTGATCCCTATGGCCACATTGATCGTTGTGGCCCCATAGATCCCTATGTCCCCATTGATTCCTATGGCCCCATTGATTCCTATGGCCCCATTGATTCCTATGGCCCCTTTTATCCCTATGATCCCTTTGATTCCTGTGGCCACATTGATTCCTGTGACCCCATTCATTCCTATGGCCCCAGTGAGTTCCTTGGCCCCATTGATCCCTATGGCCCCATTGATCCCTATGGCCCCATTGAGTTCTAGGGCCCCTTTGAGTTCTATGGCCCCATTGATTCCTATGGCCACATTGATTCCTATGGCCCCATTGATTCCTATGGCCTCATTGAGTTCTATGGCCCCATTGAATTTTATGTTCCCATTGATCCCTATGGCCCCATTGATTCCTGTGGCCCCATTGATCCCTATGGTCCCATTGTGTTCTATGGCCCCATTGATACCTATGCCCCATTGATCCCTATGGCCCCATTGATCCCTATGGCCCCATTGATCCTTATGGCCCCATTGATTCCTGTGGCCCCATTGATTCCTATGTGTCGTGGTTTTGTTATTTTTTGGTACTGGGATTCCACATCATGGCATCATGTAGTGCATTGGGAGTCAGGGAGAACTACATTCCCCACAGGACTTTGCAATGCTTTGGTTTTTTTTTCACGTGTTTTCCGCTCAGAGGGAACAGATAAAAACCCTCTGCGGTCACGGGACGTTCTCTCTCTTTCCTCTAGGATCACTTAGGAGTGGGTGCTCGCTGCCGTCCGCCTTCAGCGTTAGCGTAAGGCCTTCGGTTTATCGGGCACTCACTCTCTCTCTCTCTCTCTCTCTCTCACTCGTATTGTTTGATTAATTAGGCTTAATTCCAAATTGTATTGCATTATATTGTGTTATTTACTTCCTGATATCTTATTTAGTAAATTAGCTTTTCCCCCTCAGATCGTTGCCGCTGTTTTGTTTTGGGGCTTATTTCCTTTTTTCCCTTTCCCCCTTCCCCCTGTCCGGGGTGTGGGCCTGTGGGTCTCCTTCCTTAGTTGTTGCGGGGCCGGGCCGAGCCGGCCCACAAACCCCTGACATGTCCCCATTGAGTTCTATGGCCCCATTGATTCCTATGGTCCCATAGATCGCTGTGGCACCATTGATCCCTAAGTCCCCATTGATAACTATGACCCCACTGATTTTTATGGCCCCTTTAAGTTCTACGGCCACATTGATTCCTATGGCCCCATTGAGTTCTTCGGCCCAATTCATCCCTATGGCCCCACTGATCCCTATTGCCCCATTCAGTTCTATGGCTCCTTTGAGTTAATTGGCTCCATTGATCCCTATGGCCCCATTGATTCCTTTTGCCCCATTGAGTTCTATGGCCCCATGAATACTTATGGTCCCACTGATTCCTATGGCCCCATTGATTCCTTTGGCCTCATTGATTCCTAAGTTCCCATTGATCCCTACGGCCCCATTGATTCCTAAGGCCCCACTGATTCCAAAGGCCCCATTGATTCCTATAGCCCCATTGAGTTCTATGGCCCCATTGATTCCTATGGTCCCATTGATCGCTGTGGCCCATTTGATCCCTATGGCCCCATTGATCCCTATGGCCCCATTGATTCCTATGGTCCTATTGATACCTATGGCCCCATTGATTCCTATGGCCCCATTGATTCCTATGGTCCCATTGATCCCTATGGCCCCATTGATTCCTACGGCCCCACTGATCCCTATGGCCCCATCGATCCTATGGCCCCAATGATCCCTATGGCCCCATTGATCCTATGGCCCCAATGGTCCCTATGGCCCCATTGATCCCTATGGCCCCATTGATCCCTATGGCCCCATTGATCCTTACGGCCCCATTGAGTTCTATGGCCGTATTGATTCCTATGGTCCCAATGATCCCTATGGCCCCATTGATCCTATGGCCCCAATGATCCCTATGGCCCCATTGATTATATGGCCCCAATGATCCCTATGGCCCCATTGATCCCTATGGCCCCATTGATCCCTATGGCCCCATTGAACCTTATGGCCCCATTGAATTCTATGGCCGCATTGATTCCTATGGTCCCATTGATCCCTATGGCCCCATTGATCCCTATGGCCCCATTGATCCCTATGGCCCCATTGATTCCTATGGTCCCATTGATTCATATGGCCCCATTGAGTTCTATGGCCCCATTGAGTTCTAGGCCCCATTGATCCCTATGGCCCCATTGAGTTCTATGGCCGCATTGATTCCTATGGCCTCATCGATCCCTATGGCCCCATCGACTCCTATGGCCCCATCGATTCCTATGGCCCCATTGATTTTTATGGCCCCTTTCAGTTCATTGGCCACATTGATTCCTATGGCCCCATGGATCCCTATGGCCACATGGATCCCTATGGCCCCATGGATCCCTAAGGCCACATTAATCCCTATTGCCCCATGGATTCCTATGGCCCCGTTGATTCTTATGGCCCCATTGATTCCTATGGTCCCATTGATTCATATGGCACCATTGAGTTCTATGGCCCCATTGAGTTCTAGGCCCCATTGATCCCTATGGCCCCATTGAGTTCTATGGCCCCATTGATTCCTATGGCCTCATCGATCCCTATGGCCCCATCGATTCATATGGCCCCATCGATTCCTATGGCCCCATTGATTCGTATGGTAGAATTGATCACTATGGCCCCTTTGATCCCTATGGCCCTCGTGATCCCTATGGCCACATTGAGTTCTAAGGCCCCATTGATCCCTATGGCCCCATTGATCCCTATGGCCCCATTGATCCCTATGGCCCCATTGATTCCAATGGCCCAATTGAGGTCTATGGCCCCATTGAGTTCTATGCTCCCATTGATCCCTATGACCCCATTGAGTTCAAAGGCCCCATTGATTCCTACGGCCTCATCGATCCTTATGGCCTCACCGATTCCTATGGCCCCGTCGATCCATATGGCCCCATTGAGTTCTATGGCCCCATTGATCCCTATGGCCACATCTATCCCTATGGCCCCATTGATTCCTAAGGCCCCACTGATTCGTATGGCCCCACTGATCCCTATGGCCCCATTGATTCCTATGGCCCCAGTGATTCCTATGGCCCCATTGATCCCTATGGCCTCACTGATTCTTATGGCCACATTGATCCCTATGGCTCCATTGATTCCTATGGCCATATTGATTCCTATGGCCCCATTGATTCCTGTGGCCCCATTGATCCCTGTGGCCCATTGATTCCTATGGCCCAATTGATTCCTATGGCCCCACGGATTCCTATGGCCCCGTTGATTCCTATGGACCCATTGATCCCTATGGCACCTTTCAGTTCCATGGCCCCACTGATTCCTATGGCCCCACTGATTCCTATGGTCCCGTTGTTCCCTATGTTCCCATTGATCCCAATGGCCCCGTTGAGTTCTACGGCCCCATTGAGTTCTATGGCTCCATTGATTCCTATGGCTTCATTGAGTTATATGGCCGCATGGATTCCTATGGCCTTTTTGATCCCTATGGCCCCATTGATCCCTATGGCCCCATTGAGTCTTATGACCCCATTGAGTCTTATGGCCCCATTGATCGCTGTGGCCCCATTGAGTTCTATGGATACATTGAGTCCTATGGCTCCATTGAGTTCTATGGCTCATTTGATCTGTATGTCCCCATTGATCTCTATAGCCCCATTGATTTCTATGGCCACATTGATCCCTAAGGCCCCATTGATTCCTATGGCCACATTGATCCCTATGGTCCCATTGATCCCTATGGCCCTACTAAGTTCTATGGCCCCACTTATTCATATGGCCCCATTGATCACTATGGCCCCATTGATCCCTATGGCCCCATTGAGTTCTATGGCTACACTGAGTTCTATGTCTCCATGATCCCTATGGCCCCATTGATCCCGATGGCCCCATTGATCCCTATGGCCCCATTGATCCCTATGGCCCCATTGATTCCTAAGGCCCCACTGATTCGTATGGCCCCACTGATCCCTGTGGCCTTATTGATTCCTATGGCCCCATTGATTCCTATTGCCCCATTGATCCCTATGGCCCCTTTGAGTTCTATGGCCCCATTGATTCCTATGGTCACATTGATCCCTATGGCCCCATTGATTCCTATGGCCCCATTGATTCCTATGGCCCCATTGATCCCTATGGCCCCATTGATCCCTATGGCATCATTGATCCCTATTGCCCCATTGAGTTCTATGGCCGCATGAATTCCTATGGCCTTATTGATCCCTATGGCCTCATTGATCCCTATAGCCCCATTGATCCCTCTGGCCCATTGATTTTCTATGGCTCCATTGATTCCTATGGCCCCACTGATTCCTATGGCCCCATTGATTCCTATGGCCCCATTGATTCCTATGGCCCCATTGAGTGCTATGGCCCCATTGATCCCTATGGCCCCATTAATCCCTATGGCCCCATTGATTCCTATGGCCCCTTTGAGTTCTATGGCCCCATTGATTCCTATGGTCACATTGATCCCTATGGCCCCATTGATTCCTATGGTCCCATTGATCCCTAAGGCCCCATTGATCCCTATGGCCCATTGATTTTCTATGGCTCCATTGATTCCTATGGCCCCACTGATTCCTATGGCCCCATTGATTCCTATGGCCCCATTGAGTGCTATGGCCCCATTGATCCCTATGGCCCCATTAATCCCTATGGCCCCATTGATCCCTATGGCCCCTTTGAGTTCCATGGCCCCATTGATTCCTATGGTCACATTGATCCCTATGGCCCCATTGATTCCTATGGCCCCTTTGATTCCTATGGCCCCATTGATTCCTAGGCCTTATTGATTCCTATAGTCCCATCGATCCCTATGTCCACATTGAGTTCTATGGCCCCATTGATCCCTATGGCCCCATTGAGTTCTATGGCCCCTTTGATTCCTATGGCCCCATTGATCCCTATGGCCCCATTGAGTTCTATGGCCCCATTGATCCCTATGGCCCCATTGATCCCAATGGCCCAATTGATCACTATGGCCACATTGATTCCTCTGGACCCATTGATCCCTATGGCCCCATTGATCCCTATGTCCCCATTGAGTTCTATGGCCCTACTGATTCCTATGGCCCCATTGATTCCTGTGGCCCCATTGATCCCTATGGTTCCATTCATCCCTATGGCCCCATTGACCTTTATGGCCACATTGATTCCTATGGCCCCATTGATCCCTATGGCCCCATTGATCCCTAAGGCTTCCTTGATCCCTATTGCCCCATTGAGTTCTATTTCCGAATGAATTCCTATGGCCATATTGATCCCTATGGCCCCATTGAGTTCTATGGCCCCATTGATCCCTATGGCCCCATTGATTCGTATGGCCCCATTGATCCCTATGACCACATTGAGCGTTGTGGCCCCATAGATCCCTATGTCCCCATTGATTCCTATGGCCCCATTGATTCCTATGGCCCCATTGATTCCTATGGCCCCTTTGATCCCTATGATCCCTTTGATTCCTATGGCCCCATTGATCCCTATGGCCCCATTGATCCCTATGGCCCCATTGATCCCTAAGGCTTCCTTGATCCCTATTGCCCCATTGAGTTCTATTTCCGAATGAATTCCTATGGCCATATTGATCCCTATGGCCCCATTGAGTTCTATGGCCCCATTGATCCCTATGGCCCCATTGATTCGTATGGCCCCATTGATCCCTATGGCCCCATTGAGTTCTATGGCTACATTGAGTTCTATGTCTCCATGATCCCTATGGCCCCATTGATTCGTATGGCCCCATTGATCCCTATGACCACATTGAGCGTTGTGGCCCCATAGATCCCTATGTCCCCATTGATTCCTATGGCCCCATTGATTCCTATGGCCCCATTGATTCCTATGGCCCCTTTGATCCCTATGATCCCTTTGATTCCTATGGCCCCATTGATCCCTATGGCCCCATTGATCCCTATGGCCCCATTGATCCCTAAGGCTTCCTTGATCCCTATTGCCCCATTGAGTTCTATTTCCGAATGAATTCCTATGGCCATATTGATCCCTATGGCCCCATTGAGTTCTATGGCCCCATTGATCCCTATGGCCCCATTGATTCGTATGGCCCCATTGATCCCTATGGCCCCATTGAGTTCTATGGCTACATTGAGTTCTATGTCTCCATGATCCCTATGGCCCCATTGATCCCGATGGCCCCATTGATCCCTATGGCCCCATTGATCCCTATGGCCCCATTGATTCCTAAGGCCCCACTGATTCGTATGGCCCCACTGATCCCTGTGGCCTTATTGATTCCTATGGCCCCATTGATTCCTATTGCCCCATTGATCCCTATGGTCCCATTGATTCTTATGGCCACATTGATCCTTATGGCTCCATTGATTCCTATGGCCCTATTAATTCCCATGGCCCCATTGATTCGTGTGACCCCATTGATCCCTGTGACCCCATTGATTCCTATGGCCCCATTGATCCCTATGGCCCCACGGATTCCTATGGCCCCATTGATTCCTATGGACCCATTGATCCCTATGGCCCCGTTGAGTTCTATGGCCCCACTGATTACTATGTCCCCACTGATTCCTATGGTCCCGTTGTTCCCTATGTTCCCATTCATCCCTATGGCCCCATGGATCCCTATCGCCCCTTGGATCCCTAAGGCCCCATTGATCCCTATGGCCCCATTGAGTTCTATGGCCGCATGGATTCCTACGGCCTTATTGATCCCTATGGCCCCATTGATCCCTATGGCCCCATTGAGTCCTATGGCCCCTTTGAGTCCTGTGGCATCATTGATCGTTGTGGCCCCATTGAGTTCTATGGAAACTTTGAGTTCTATGGCCCCATTGATTCCTATGGTCCCATTGATTTTTATGTCCCCTTTGAGTTCTATGGCCCCATTGAGTTCTATGGCACAATTGATCCCTATGGCCCCATTGATCCCGATGCCCCATTGAGTTCTATGGCACAATTGATCCCTATGGCCCCATTGATCCCGATGGCCCCATTGAGTTCTATGGCCCCATTGATCCCTATGGCTCCATTGATCCCTATGGCCCCATTGATGCCTATGTCCCCATTGATTCCTAATGTCCCATTGATCCCTACGGCCCCATTGAGTTCTATGTCCCCATTGAGTTCTATGGCCCCATTGATTCCTATGGTCCCATTGATCGCTGTGGCACCATTGATCCCTATGGTTCCATTGATTTCTATGACCCCATTGATTTTTATGGCCCCTTTCAGTTCTACGGCCACATTGATTTCTATGGCCCCATTGAGTTCCTTGGCCCAATTCATCCCTACGGCCCCACTGATCCCTATTGCCCCATGCAGTTCTATGGCTCCTTTGAGTTCATTGGCTCCAATGATCCCTATGGCCCCATTGATCCCTTTTGCCCCATTGAGTTCTATGGCCCCATGAATACCTATGGTCCCACTGATTCCTATGGCCCCATTGATTCCTTTGGCCTCATTGATTCCTATGTTCCCATTGATCCCTACGGCCCCATTGATTCCTAAGGCCCCATTGATTCCAAAGGCCCTATTGATTCCTGTAGCCCCATTGAGTTCTATGGCCCCACTGATTCCTATGGTCCCATTGATCGCTGTGGCCCATTTGATCCCTATGGCCCCATTGATCCCTATGGCCCCATTGATTCCTATGGTCCTATTGATCCCTATGGCCCCATTGATTCCTAGGGCCCATTGATTCCTATGGTCCCATTGATCCCTATGGCCCCATTGATTCCTACGGCCCCACTGATCCCAATGGTCCCATTGATCCCTATGGCCCCATTGAGTTCTATGGCCCCATGGATCCCTATGGCCCCATCGATCCCTATGGCCCCAATGAGTTCTATGGCTCCATTGATTCCTATGGCCACATTAATCACTATGGCCCCATCGGTACCTGTGGCCCCATTGATCACTATCGCTCAACTGAGTTCTATGGCACCACTGATTCCTATGGCCCCTTTGATCTTTATGGCCCCATTGATTCCTATGGCCCCATTAATCCCTATGGCCCCATTGATCCCTATGGCATCATTGATCCCTATTGCCCCATTGAGTTCTATGGCCGCATGAATTCCTATGGCCTTATTGATCCCTATGGCCTCATTGATCCCTATAGCCCCATTGATCCCTATGGCCCATTGATTTTCTATGGCTCCATTGATTCCTATGGCCCCACTGATTCCTATGGCCCCATTGATTCCTATGGCCCCATTGATTCCTATGGCCCCATTGAGTGCTATGGCCCCATTGATCCCTATGGCCCCATTAATCCCTATGGCCCCATTGATTCCTATGGCCCCTTTGAGTTCTATGGCCCCATTGATTCCTATGGTCACATTGATCCCTATGGCCCCATTGATTCCTATGGTCCCATTGATCCCTAAGGCCCCATTGATCCCTATGGCCCATTGATTTTCTATGGCTCCATTGATTCCTATGGCCCCACTGATTCCTATGGCTCCATTGATTCCTATGGCCCCATTGAGTGCTATGGCCCCATTGATCCCTATGGCCCCATTAATCCCTATGGCCCCATTGATCCCTATGGCCCCTTTGAGTTCCATGGCCCCATTGATTCCTATGGTCACATTGATCCCTATGGCCCCATTGATTCCTATGGCCCCTTTGATTCCTATGGCCCCATTTATTCCTAGGCCCCATTGATTCCTATAGTCCCATCGATCCCTATGTCCACATTGAGTTCTATGGCCCCATTGATCCCTATGGCCCCATTGATCCCAATGGCCCAATTGATCACTATGGCCACATTGATTCCTCTGGACCCATTGATCCCTATGGCCCCATTGATCCCTATGTCCCCATTGAGTTCTATGGCCCTACTGATTCCTATGGCCCCATTGATTCCTGTGGCCCCATTGATCCCTATGGTTCCATTCATCCCTATGGCCCCATTGACCTTTATGGCCACATTGATTCCTATGGCCCCATTGATCCCTATGGCCCCATTGATCCCTAAGGCTTCCTTGATCCCTATTGCCCCATTGAGTTCTATTTCCGAATGAATTCCTATGGCCATATTGATCCCTATGGCCCCATTGAGTTCTATGGCCCCATTGATCCCTATGGCCCCATTGATTCGTATGGCCCCATTGATCCCTATGACCACATTGAGCGTTGTGGCCCCATAGATCCCTATGTCCCCATTGATTCCTATGGCCCCATTGATTCCTATGGCCCCATTGATTCCTATGGCCCCTTTGATCCCTATGATCCCTTTGATTCCTATGGCCCCATTGATCCCTATGGCCCCATTGATCCCTATGGCCCCATTGATCCCTAAGGCTTCCTTGATCCCTATTGCCCCATTGAGTTCTATTTCCGAATGAATTCCTATGGCCATATTGATCCCTATGGCCCCATTGAGTTCTATGGCCCCATTGATCCCTATGGCCCCATTGATTCGTATGGCCCCATTGATCCCTATGGCCCCATTGAGTTCTATGGCTACATTGAGTTCTATGTCTCCATGATCCCTATGGCCCCATTGATTCGTATGGCCCCATTGATCCCTATGACCACATTGAGCGTTGTGGCCCCATAGATCCCTATGTCCCCATTGATTCCTATGGCCCCATTGATTCCTATGGCCCCATTGATTCCTATGGCCCCTTTGATCCCTATGATCCCTTTGATTCCTATGGCCCCATTGATCCCTATGGCCCCATTGATCCCTATGGCCCCATTGATCCCTAAGGCTTCCTTGATCCCTATTGCCCCATTGAGTTCTATTTCCGAATGAATTCCTATGGCCATATTGATCCCTATGGCCCCATTGAGTTCTATGGCCCCATTGATCCCTATGGCCCCATTGATTCGTATGGCCCCATTGATCCCTATGGCCCCATTGAGTTCTATGGCTACATTGAGTTCTATGTCTCCATGATCCCTATGGCCCCATTGATCCCGATGGCCCCATTGATCCCTATGGCCCCATTGATCCCTATGGCCCCATTGATTCCTAAGGCCCCACTGATTCGTATGGCCCCACTGATCCCTGTGGCCTTATTGATTCCTATGGCCCCATTGATTCCTATTGCCCCATTGATCCCTATGGTCCCATTGATTCTTATGGCCACATTGATCCTTATGGCTCCATTGATTCCTATGGCCCTATTAATTCCCATGGCCCCATTGATTCGTGTGACCCCATTGATCCCTGTGACCCCATTGATTCCTATGGCCCCATTGATCCCTATGGCCCCACGGATTCCTATGGCCCCATTGATTCCTATGGACCCATTGATCCCTATGGCCCCATTGAGTCCTATGGCCCCTTTGAGTCCTGTGGCATCATTGATCGTTGTGGCCCCATTGAGTTCTATGGAAACTTTGAGTTCTATGGCCCCATTGATTCCTATGGTCCCATTGATTTTTATGTCCCCTTTGAGTTCTATGGCCCCATTGAGTTCTATGGCACAATTGATCCCTATGGCCCCATTGATCCCGATGCCCCATTGAGTTCTATGGCACAATTGATCCCTATGGCCCCATTGATCCCGATGGCCCCATTGAGTTCTATGGCCCCATTGATCCCTATGGCTCCATTGATCCCTATGGCCCCATTGATACCTATGTCCCCATTGATTCCTAATGTCCCATTGATCCCTACGGCCCCATTGAGTTCTATGTCCCCATTGAGTTCTATGGCCCCATTGATTCCTATGGTCCCATTGATCGCTGTGGCACCATTGATCCCTATGGTTCCATTGATTTCTATGACCCCATTGATTTTTATGGCCCCTTTCAGTTCTACGGCCACATTGATTTCTATGGCCCCATTGAGTTCCTTGGCCCAATTCATCCCTACGGCCCCACTGATCCCTATTGCCCCATGCAGTTCTATGGCTCCTTTGAGTTCATTGGCTCCAATGATCCCTATGGCCCCATTGATCCCTTTTGCCCCATTGAGTTCTATGGCCCCATGAATACCTATGGTCCCACTGATTCCTATGGCCCCATTGATTCCTTTGGCCTCATTGATTCCTATGTTCCCATTGATCCCTACGGCCCCATTGATTCCTAAGGCCCCATTGATTCCAAAGGCCCTATTGATTCCTGTAGCCCCATTGAGTTCTATGGCCCCACTGATTCCTATGGTCCCATTGATCGCTGTGGCCCATTTGATCCCTATGGCCCCATTGATCCCTATGGCCCCATTTATTCCTATGGTCCTATTGATCCCTATGGCCCCATTGATCCCTATGGCTCCATTGATTCCTATGGTCCCATTGATCCCTATGGCCCCATTGATTCCTACGGCCCCACTGATCCCTATGGTCCCATTGATCCCTATGGCCCCATTGAGTTCTATGGCCCCATGGATCCCTATGGCCCCATCGATCCCTATGGCCCCAATGAGTTCTATGGCTCCATTGATTCCTATGGCCACATTAATCACTATGGCCCCATCGGTACCTGTGGCCCCATTGATCACTATCGCTCAACTGAGTTCTATGGCACCACTGATTCCTATGGCCCCTTTGATCCCTGTAGCCCTGCTGAGTTCTATGGCCCCTTGAGTTCTATGTCCGCATTGAGTCCTATGGCCCCATTGATGACTATGGCCCCATTGATGACTATCGCCCCTTTGATTCCTATGGCCCCATTAATCCCTATGGCCCCATTGATTCCTATGGCCCCATTGATTCCTATGGCCCCAATTATCCCTATGGCCCCATTGATCCCTATGGCCCCATAGATCTCTATGGCCCCTTTGAGTTCTATGGCCCCATTGATTCCTATGGTCCCTTTGATCCCTATCACACCGTTGATCCCTATGGCCCCATTGATTCCTATGGTCCCAGTGATGCCTATGGTCCCATTGACGCCTATGGCCCCATTGATTCCTATGGTCCCATTGATCCCTATGCCCCATTGATTCCTATGGTCCCATTGATTTTTATGGCCCCTCTCAGTTCATTGGCCACATTGATTCCTATGGCCCCATGGATCCCGATGGCCTCATGGATCCCTCTGGCCCCTTTGATCCCTATTGCCCCATGGATTCCTATGGCCCCATGGATTCTTAGGCCCCATTGATTCCTATGGTCCCATTGATTCATAAGGCCCCTTTGAGTTCTATGGCCCCATTGAGTTCTAGGCCCCATTGATCCCTATGGCCCCTTTGAGTTCTATGGCCCCATTGATCCCTATCGCCTCATCGATCCCTATGGCCCCATCAATTCCTATGGCCCCATCGATTCCTATGGCCCCATTGATTCCTATGGCCCCATTGATCTCTATGGCCCCATTGATCTGTATGGCCCCAGTGATCACTATGGCCCCTTTGAGTTCTATGGCTCCATTGATCCCTCTGGCCCCATTGATCCCTATGTCCCCATTGATTCCTATGGCCTCATTGATTCCTATGGTCCCATTGATCCCTATGGCCCAATTGAGTTCTATGGCCCCATTGAGTTCTATGGTCCCATTGATCCCTATGGCCCCATTGATTTTGAAGGCCCCATTCATTCCTACGGCCTCATCGATCCGTATGGCCTCATCGATTCCTATCGCCTCATTGAGATCTATGGCCTCATTGTTCTTAATGGCCCCATCGATTCCTCTACCCCATTGATATCTATGGCTCCTTTGATTCCTAAGGCCCCACGGATTCCTATGGCCCCACTAATTCCTATGGCTTCACTGATCCCTATGGCCCCATTGATTCCTATGGCCCCATTGATTCCTTTGGCCTCATTGATCCCTATGGTCCCATTGATTCTTATGGCCCCATTGATCCCTAGGGCTCCATTGATTCCTGTGGCCCCATTGATCATTGTGGCCCCATTGATTCCTATGGACCCATTGATCCCTATGGCCCCACTGAGTTCTATGGCTCCACTGATTCCTATGGCCCCACTGATTCCTATGGTCTCGTTGTTCCCTGTGTTCACATTGATCCCTATGGCCCCATGGATCCCTATCGCCCCATGGATCCCTAAGGCCCCATTGATCCCTATGGCCCCATTGAGTTCTAAGGCCGCATGTATTCCTATGGCCTTATTGATACCTAAGGCCCCATTGATCCCTATGGCCCCATTGAGTCCTAAGGCCCCATTGAGTCCTAAGGCCCTTTGATTTTTATGGCCCCTTTGAGTTCTATGGCCCCATTGAGTTCTATGGCCCCATTGAGTTCTTTGGCCCCATTGAGTTCTATGGCCCCATTGATTCCTATGGTCCCTTTGATTTTTATGGCGCCTTTGAGTTCTATGGCCCCATTGAGTTCTATGGCACAATTGATCCCTATGGCCCCATTGATCCCTGTGGCCCCATTGATCCCTATGGCCCCATTGATCCCTATGGCCCCATTGATTCCTAAGGTCCCATTGATCCCTACGGCCTCATTGAGTTCTATGACCCCATTGATTCCTAAGGCCCCATTGATTCCTAAGGCCCCATTGAGTTCTATGGCCCCACTGATTCCTAAGGTCCCATTGATCTCTGTGGCCCTTTTGATCCCTATGGCCCCATTGATCCCTATGGACCCTTTGATTCCTATGGTCCTATTGATTCCTATGGCCCCATTGATTCCTATGGACCCATTGATTCCTATGGTCCCATTGATTCCTATGGCCCCATTGACTCCTATCGTCCCATTGATCCCTATGGCCCCATTGAGTTCTATGGCCCCTTTGAGTTCTATGGCCCCATTGATCCCTATGTCCATATTGTTTCCTACGGTCCCATTGATCCCTATGGCCCTTTGAGTTCTATGGCCCCATTGATTCCTGTGGCCCCATTGATCCCTATGTCCATATTGTTTCCTACGGTCCCATTGATCCCTACGGCCCCATTGATCCCTACGGCCCCATTGATCCCTATGGCCCCATTGATTCCTACGGTCCCATTGATCCCTACGGCCCTTTGAGTTCTATGGCCCCATTGATTCCTGTGGCCCCATTGATCCCTATGGCCCCATTGAGTTCTATGGCCACATTGATTCCTATGGCCCCATTGATCCCTATGGTACCATTGAGTTCTATGGCCCCATTTTGTTTTATGGCCCCATTTATCACTATGGCCCCATTGAACCCTATGGCCCCATTGATCCCTATGGCCCCCTTGCGTTCTATGTCCCCATTTAGTTTTATGGCCCCATTGATCCCTATGGCCCCATTAATTGCTATGGCCCCATTGATTTCGATGGCCCCATTAATCTCTATGGCCCCATTGATTCCTAAGGCCCCATTGATCCCTATGGCCCCATTAAGTTCTATGGCCCCATTGATTCCTATGGCCGAATTGATTTCTATGGCCCCTTTGATCCCTATGGCCCCATTGATTCCAATGGCCCCATTTATCCCTATGGCTTAATTGATCCCTATTGCCCCATTCAGTTCTATGGCCACATTGGGTCCTATGGCCTCAATGAGTTCTTTGGCCCAATTGATCCCTATGGCCCCATTGATCCCTATGGCCCCATTGAGTTCTATGGCTCCTTTGAGTTCTATGGCTCCATTGATTCCTAGGCCCCATTGATTCCTATGGCCCCATTGATTCCTATGGCCCCTTTGAGTTCTATGGCCCCATTGATTACTATGGTCCCATTGATCGCTGTGGCCCCATTGATTCTTATGGCCCCATTGAGTTCTACGACCCCGATGATTCCTATTGTCCGATTGATCGCTGTGGCCTTTTTGATCGCTGTGGCCCCATTGATCCCTATGGCCCCACTAATTTTTATGGCCCCTTTCAGTTCAATGGCCACATTGATTCCTATGGCCCCTTTGAGTTCTATGGCACCATTGATCCCTATGGCCCCATTGATCCCCATGGCCCCGTTGAGTTCTATGGCTTTTTTGAGTTCCTTGGCTCCATTGATTCCTATGGCCCCATTGATTCCTATGGTCCCATTGATTTTTATGGCCCCTTTAACTTCATTGGCCACATTGATTCCTATGGCCCCATTGATCCCTATGGCCCCATGGATCCCTATGGCCCCATTGATCCCTATTGCCCCTTGGATTCCTATGGCCCCATGGATTCTTATGGCCCCATTGATTCCTATGGTCCCATTGATTCATATGGCCCCATTGATTTCTATGGCCTCATTGAGTTCTAGGCCCCATTGATCCCTATGTCCCCTTTGAGTTCTATGGCCCCATTGATCCCTATCGCCTCATCGATCCCTATGGCCCCATCGATTCCTATGGCCCCATCGATTCCTATGGCCCCATTGATTCCTATGGTCCAATTGATCTCTATGGCCCCATTGAGCCGTATGGCCCCAGTGATCACTATGGCTCCTTTGAGTTCTATGGCTCCATTGATCCCTCTGGCCCCAATGATCCCTATGTCCCCATTGATTCCTATGGTCCAATTGATCTCTATGGCCCCATTGGTTCCTATGGCCTAATTGAGTTCTATGGCCCCTTTGAGTTCTATGGTCCCATTGATCCCTATGGCCACATTGAGTTCGAAGCCCCCATTAATTCCTACGGCCTCATCGATTCTTATGGCCTCATCGATTCCTATGTCCCCATCGATTCCTATGGCCCCACTGAGTTCTATGGCCACATTGATTCCTATGGCCCCATTGATCCCTCTGGCCCCATTGATTTCTATGGCCCCATTGATTCCTAAGGCCCCACGGATTCCTATGGCCCCACTGATTCCTATGCCCAACTGATCCCTATGGCCCCATTGATTCCTATGGCCTCTTTGATTCCTATGGCCCCATTGATCCCTATGGTCCCACTGATTCTTATGGCCCCATTGATCCCTAGGTCTCCATTGATTCCTGTGGCCCCATTGATCCCTGTGGCCCCATTTATTCCTATGGCCCCACGGATTCCTATGGCCACACTGATTCCTATGGTCCCATTGGTTCCTATGGCCTAATTGAGTTCTATGGTCCCATTGAGTTCTATGGCCCCATTGAGTTCTATGGTCCCATTGAACCCTATGGCCCCATTGAGTTCGAAGGCCCCATTGATTCCTACGGCCTCATCGATCCTTATGGCCGCATCGATTCCTATGTCCCCATCGATTCCTATGGCCCCATTGAGTTCTATGGCCCCATTGATCCCTATGGCCTTATTGAGTTCTATGGCCACATTGATTCCTATGGCCCCAGTGATCCCTATGGTCCCATTGATTCCTATGGTACCATTGATCCATATGGTCCCTTTGATCCCTATGGCCCCATTGATTCCTACGACCCCTTTGATCCCTATGGCCCTATTGATCCCTATGGCTACATTGAGATCTATGGCCCCATTGATTCTTAGGGTCCCATTGATCCCTATGGCCCCTTTGATTCCTATGGTCCCTTTGATCCCTATGGCCCCATTGAGTTCTATGGCCCCATTGATCCCTATGGACCCATTGAGTTCTATGGCTGCATTGATTCCTATGGTCCCTTTGATTGCTGTAACCCCACTGATCCGTATGGCCCCATTGATCCCTATGGCCCCATTGAGTTCTATGGCCCCATTTTGTTTTATGGCCCCATTTATCACTATGGCCCCATTGATCCCTATGGCCCCATTGCGTTCTATGTCCCCATTTAGTTTTATGGCCCCATTGATCCCTATGGCGCCGTTGATCCCTATGGCCGAAGTGATTTCTATGGCCCATTGATCCCTATGGCCGAATTGATTTCTATGGCCCCATTGATCCCTATAGCCCCATTGAGTTCGATGGCCCCATTAATCTCTATGGCCCCATTGATTCCTAAGGTCCCATTGATCCCTATGACCACTTTAATCCCTATGGCCGAATTGATTTCTATGGCCCCTTTGATCCCTATGGCCCCATTGATCCCGATGGCCCCATTTATCCCTATGGCTTCACTGATCCCTATTGCCCCATTGAGTTCTATGGCCGCATGGATTCCTATGGCCTTATTGATAGCTAGGGCTCCATTGATCCCTATGGCCCCATTGAGTTGTATGGCCCCATTGAGTTCTATGGCACCATAGATTCATATGGCCCCATTGAGCTCTATGGTCCTATTGATTCCTATGGCCCCATTGATTTTTATGGCCCCTTTGAGTTATATGTCCACATTGGTTCTTATGGCCCCATTGAGTTCTTTGGCCCAATTGATCCCTATGGCCCGACTGATCCCTAAGGCCCCAATGAGTTCTATGGCTCCATTGAGTTCTATGGCTCCATTGATTCCTAGGGCCCTTTGATTCCTATGGCCCCATTGATTCCTAAGGCCCCATTCAGTTCTATGGCCCCATTGATTCCCATGGCCCCATTGATTCCTATGTTCCCATTGATCCCTATGGCCCCATTGAGTTCTATGTCCCATTTGAGTTCTATGGCCCCATTGATTCCTATGGCCCATTGATCCCTATGTCACCAATGAGTTCTTTGGCGCTATTGATACCTATGCCCAATTGATCCCTATGGCCCTATTGATCCCTATGGCCCCATTGATCCCTATGAACCCATTCAGTTCTATGGCCGCATTGATTCCTATGTCCCCATTGATTTTTGTCGCCCCATTGATCCCTATGGCCCCATTGGTTCCGTTGGCCCCATTGATTCCTGTGGCCCCATTGATCCCTATGGCTTTATTGATTGCTGAGGCACCATTGATCCATATGGTCCCATTGATTCCTATGGCCTCATTGATTCTTATGGTCCCATTGATTCCTGTGGCCCCATTGATCCCTATGGCCCCATTGATCCCAATGGCTCCATTTATCCCTATGGCCCCTTTGATTCCTATGGCCCCATTGATCGCTGTGGCCCCACTGAGCCCTATGACCCCATTGAGTTCTATGGCCCCATTGATTCCTATGGCCCCATTGATTTTTATGGCCCCTTTGAGTTCTATGTCCACATTGATTCCTGTGACCCCATTGAGTTCTTTGGCCCTATTGATCCCTATGGCCCCATAGATACCTAAGGCCCCATTGAGTTCTACGGCTCCATTGATTCCTATGGCCCCATTGATTCCTATAGTCCCATTAATCCCTACGGTTCCATTGAGTTCTATGGACCCTTTGAGTTCTATGGTCCCATTGATCGCTGTGGCCCCATTGATCCCTATGGCCCCATTGATCCCTATGTCTCCATTTATCCCTATGGCCCCTTTTATTCCTATGGCCCCATTGATCGCTGTGGCCCCACTGAGCCCTATGGCCCCATTGAGTTCTATGGCCCCATTGATTCTTATGGCCCCTTTTATTTTTATGGCCTTTTTGAGTTCTACGGCCACATTGATTCCTATGTCCCCACTGAGTTCTATGGCCCAATTGATCCCTATGGCCCCATTGATCCATATGTCCCCATTGAGTTCTATGGCCCCATTGATCCCTATAGCACCACTGATCCCTATGGCCACATTGATTTTTTTGGTCCCATTGATTCCTATGGTCCCATTGATCCCTACGGCCCCATTGAGTTCTATGGCCACATTGAGTTCTGTGGCCCCATTGAGTTCTATGTCGCCATTGATTCCTATGGCCCCTTGATTTTTATGGCCACATTGAGTTCTATGGCCCCACTGATTCCTATGGCCCCATTGATCACTATGGCCCCATGGATCCCTATGGTCCCATTGAGTTCTATGGCTACATTGAGATCTATGGCTCCATGATCCCTATGGCACCATTGATCCCGAAGGCCCCATTGAGTACTATGGCCCCAATGAGTTCTATGGCCCCACTGATTCCTATGGCCCCATTGATTCCTATGGCCCCATTGATTTCTACGGCCCCGATGATTCCTATGGTCCCATTGATCGCTGTGGCCCCATTGATCGCTGTGGCCCCATTGATCCCAATGACCCCACTGATTTTTATGGCCCCTTTCAGTTCAATGGCCACATTGATTCCTATGGCCCCTTTGAGTTCTATGGCACAATTGATCCCTATGGCCCCATTGATCCCCATGGCCCCGTTGAGTTCTATGGCTTTTTTGAGTTCTTTGGCTCCATTGATCCCTATGGCCCCATTGATTCCTATGGTCCCATTGATTTTTATGGCCCCTCTCAGTTCATTGGCCACATTGATTCCTATGGCCCCATGGATCCCGATGGCCCCATGGATCCCTATGGCCCCATTGATCCCTATTGCCCCATGGATTCCTATGGCGCCATGGATTCTTAGGCCCCATTGATTCCTATGGTCCCATTGATTCATATGGCCCCTTTGAGTTCTATGGCCCCATTGAGTTCTAGGCCCCATTGATCCCTATGGCCCCTTTGAGTTCTATGGCCCCATCGATCCCTATGGCCCCATTGATCCCTATGGCCCCATTGATCCCTAAGGCCCCATTGATTCCTATGGCCCCATTGATTCCTATGGCCCCATCTATCCCTATGGCCACATTGAGTTCTATGGCCCCATTGATCCCTATGGCCACATGTAGTTCTATGGCCACATTGATTCCTATGGCCCCATTGATTCCTATGGCCCCACTGATCCCTATGGCCCTATTGATTTCTATGGCCCCACTGATTCCAATGGTCCCATTTATTCCTGTGGCCCCATTGATCCCTATGTCACCTTGATCCCTATGGCCCCATTTATCTCTATGGCCCCATTGATCCCTAAGGCCCAATTGAACCCTATGGCCCCATTGATTCCTATGGCCCCGTAGATTCCTATGGTCCCATTGTTTTCTATGGCCACATTGACTTCTATGGCCCCATTAATTCCTATGTTCCCATTGATCGTTCTTGCCCCATAGATCCCTATGTCCCCATTGATTCCTATGGCCCCTTTGATTCCTATGGCCCCTTTGATCCCTTTTTTTGCCTTTGATCACTATGGCCCCATTGATCTCCAAGGCCCCATTGAGTTCTATGGCACCATTGATCCCTATAGCCCCATTAATCACAATGGCCCCATTGAATTCTAAGGCCCCATTGAGTTCTCTGGCCGCTTTGATCCCTATGGCCCCATTGATTCCTAAGGCCCCATTGATTCCTAAGGCCCCATAGATCCCTATGGCCCCATTGAGTTCCATGGCCCCTTTGATGACTATGGCCCCATTGATCCCTATGGCCACATTGAGTTCTATGGCCCCATTGATCCCTAATACCCCATTGATCCCTATGGCCCCATTGATTTTCTATGGCTCCATTGATTCCTACGGCCCCATTGATCGCTGTGGCACCATTTATCCCAATGGCCCCATTGAGTTCTATGGCTACCTTGATTCCTATGGCCCCATTGATTCCTGTGGCTCCATTGATTCCTGTGGCCCCATTGATCCCTATGGCCCCACTGATTCCTATGGACCCATTGATTCCTGTGGCCCCATTGATCACTATGGCCCCACTGATTCTTATGGCCCCATTGATTCCAATGGTGCCATTGATCCCTATGGCCCCATTGATTTCTATGGTCCCATTGATCCCTATGGCCCCATTGATCCCTATGGTCCATTGATTTTATATGGCTCCATTGACTCCTATGGCCCCATTGAATTCTACGGCCCCATTGATTCCTATGGCCCCACTGATTCCTACGGCCACATTGATCTTTATGGCCCCATTGATCCCTATGGCCCCTTGTAGTTCAATGGCGCCATTGATGACTATGGCTCCATTGATTCCTATGGACCCATTGATTCCTTTGGCCACTTTGATTCCTATGGCCACATTGATTCCTAGGGCCCCATCGATCCCTATGGCCCCATTGATCCCTATGGCCCCAATGATCCCTAAGGCCCCATTGATTCCTAGGGCCACATTGATTCCTATGACCACACTGAGTTTTATGGCCCCATTGATCCCTATGGCCCCATTGATCCCTATGGAACATGTAGTTCTATGGCCACATTGATTCCTATGGCCCCTTTGATTCCTATGGCCCCACTGATCCCTATGGCCCCTTTTAGTTCTATGGCCCCACTGATTCCTATGGTCCCATTGATCCCTATGGCCCGATTTATCCCCATGGCCCCATATATTCCTATGGCCCCGTAGATTCCTATGGTCCCATTATGTTCTATGGCCACATTGAATTCTAGGGCCCCGTTGATTCCTATGGTCCCATTGATCGTGGTGGCCCCATAGATCCCTATGTCACCATTGATTCCTATGTCCCCTTTGATTCCTATGGCCCCTTTGATCCCTATGATGCCTTTGATTACTATGGCCACATTGATTCCTGTGACCCCATTCATTCCTATGGCCCCAGTGAGTTCTATGGCCCCATTGATCCAGATGGCCCCATTCATCCCTATGGCCCCATTGATCCCTATGGCCCAATGTGTTCTATGGCCCCTTTGAGTTCTATGGCCCCATTGATTCCTATGGCCCCATTGATTCCTATGGCCTCATTGAGTTCTAAGGCCCCATTGAATTTTATGTTCCCAATGATCCCTATGGCCCCATTGATTCCTGTGGCCCCATTGATCCCTATGGTCCCATTGTGTTCTATGGCCCCATTGAGTTCTATGGCCCCATCGATCCCTATGGCCCCATTGATCCTTATGGCTCCATTGTTTCTTAAGGCTCCACTGATCCCTATGGTCCCACTGATTCCTATGGCCCCACTGATTCCTATGGCCACACTGATCCCTACAGCGCCATTGATTCCTATGGACTTATTGATTCCTATGGCCCCATTGATACCTGTGCCCCATTGATCCCTATGGCCCCATTGATCCCTATGGCCCCTTTGATCCTTATGTCCCCATTGATTCGTATGACCCCATTGATTCCTGTGGCCCCATTGATCCCTATGGCCCCACTGATTCCTATGGCCACATTGATTTTTATGGTCACATTGATTCCTATGGCCACATTGATTTTTATGGCCACAATGAGTTCTATGGCCACATTGATTCCTATGGCCCCATTTAGTTCTATGGCCTCACTGATCCCTATGACCCCATTAGTCCCTAAGGCCCTTTGAGTTCTATGGCCCCATTGATTCGTATGACCCCATTGATTCCTGTGGCCCCAATGATCCCTATGGCCCCACTGATTCCTATGGCCCCATTGATTCCTATGGTCACATTGATTCCTATGGCCACATTGATTTTTATGGCCACAATGAGTTCTATGGCCACATTGATTCCTATGGCCCCATTTAGTTCTATGGCCTCATTGATTCCTATGACCCCATTAGTCCCTAAGGCCCTTTGAGTTCTATGGCCCATTTGATCCCTATGGCCCCATTGATCTCTAAGGCACCATTGAGTTCTATGGCTCCATTGATCCCTATAGCCCCATTGATCCCTATGGCCCCATTGAGTTCTAAGGCCCCATTGAGTTCTATGGCCCCTTTGATTCCTATGGCCCCATTGATCCCTATGGCCCCATTGAGTTCTATGGCCCCATTGATGACTATGGCCCCATTGATTCTTATGGCCCCATTGATTCCTATGGCCCCATTGATTCCTTTGGCCCCATTGATTCCTATGGCCCCATTGATCCCTATGGCCTCATTGATTCCTATGGCCCCATTAATTCCTATGGCCCCATTGAGTTCTATGGCCCCATTGATCCCTGTGGCCCCATTGATTTTCTATGGCTCCTTTGATTCCTATGGCCCCATTGATCCCTTTGGTCTAATGGATTCTTGTGGCCCCATTGATTTTCATGGCCCCAATGAGTTCTATGGCCACATTGATTCCTATGGCCCCATTGAGTTCTATGGCCCATTTGATCCCTATGGCCCCATTGATCCCTATGGCCCCATAGTGTTCGAAGGCCCCATTGAGTTCTATGACCCCATTGATCCCTATGGCCCCTTTGATTCCTATGTCCCCACGGATTCCTATGGCCCGATTGATTCCTAAGGCCCCATTGATCCCTATGGCCCCACGGATTCCTATGGCCCGATTGATTCCTAAGGCCCCATTGATCCCTATGGCCCTACGGATTCCTATGGCCCCATTGATTCCTATGGACCCATTGATCCCTATGGCCCCATTGATTTCTATGGCCCCACTGATTCCTATGGCCCCACTGATTCCTATGGTCCCGTTGTTCCCTGTGTTCCCATTGATCCCTATGGCCTCATGGATCCCTATCGCCCCATGGATCCCTAAGGCCCAATTTATCCCTATGGCCCCATTGAGTTCTAAGGCCCCATTGATTCCTAAGGCCCCATTGATTCCTAAAGACCCATTGAGTTCTATGGCGCCATTGATTCCTATGGTCCCATTGATCTCTGTGGCCCATTTGATCCCTATGGACACTTTGATTCCTATGGTCCTATTGATCCCTATGGCCCCATTGATTCCTATGGCCCCTTTGATTCCTATGGTCCCATTGATTCTTATGGCCCCATTGATTCCAATGGCCCCATTAATTCCTATGGTCCCTTTGATCCCTATGGCCCCATTGAGTTCTATGGCCCCTTTGAGTTCTATGGCCCCATTGATTTCTATGGCCATATTGATTCCTATGGCCCCTCTGATTCCTGTGGTCCCATTGATCCCTATGGCCCCATTGATTTCTATGGCCCCTTTGATTCCTATGGCCCCATTGATCCCTATGGCCCCATTGAGTTCTATGGCCCCTTTGATGACTATGGCCCCATTGATTCCTATGGCCCCATTGATTCCTATGGCCCCATTGATTCCTTTGGCCCCATTGATTCCTATGGCCCCATTGATCCCTATGGCCTCATTGATTCCTATGGCCCCATTGATTCCTATGGCCCCATTGAGTTCTATGGCCCCATTGATCCCTGTGGCCTTATTGATTTTCTATGGCTCCATTGATTCCTATGGCCCCATTGATCCCTTTGGTCCCATGGATTCTTGTGGCCCCATTGATTTTTATGGCCCCAATGAGTTCTATGGCCACATTGATTCCTATGGCCCCATTGAGTTCTATGGCCCATTTGATCCCTATGGCACCATTGATCCCTATGGCCCCATAGTGTTCGAAGGCCCCATTGAGTTCTATGACCCCATTGATCCCTATGGCCCCTTTGATTCCTATGGCCCCATTGATCCCTATGGCCCCACGGATTCCTATGGCCCCATTGATCCCTATGGCCCCATTGAGTTCTATGGCCACACTGATTCCTATGGCCCCAATGAGTTCTATGGCCCATTTGATCCCTATGGCCCCATTGATCTCTAAGGCACCACTGAGTTCTATGGCCCCATTGATTCCTATGGCCCCAATGATTCCTATGGCCCCATTGATTCCTATGGCCCCATTGATCCATATGGCACCATTGAGCTCTATGGCCCCATTGATGACTATGGCCCCATTGATTCCTATGGCCCCATTGATTCCTTTGGCCCCATTGATTCCTATGGTCCCATTGATCTCTATGGTTACCTTGCGTTCTATGGCCCCATTGATTCCTATGCTCACATTGATTCCTATGGTCCCATTGATCGTTGTGTCCCCATTGATTCCTATGGCCACATTGATTCCTATGGCCCCATTGATCCCTAAGGCCCCATTGATCCCAATATTAAATTTAATTCCTATGGCCCCATTGATTTTCGTGGCCCCATTGATCCCTATGGCCCCACTGAGTTCTGTGGCGTCATTGATTCCTATGGTCCCATTGATCCCTATGGCCTCTCTGAGTTCTATGGCCCCATTGATTCCTATGGTCACATTGATCCCTATAGCCCGATTGATTCCTAAGGCCCCATTGATTCCTATGGCCCCATTGATTCCTATGGTCACATTGATCCCTATAGCCCGATTGATTCCAAAGGCCCCATTGATTCCTATGGCCCCATTGATTCCTATGGCCCCATTGAGTTCTATGACCCCATTGATCCCTGTGGCCCCATTGATTTTCTATGGCTCCATTGATTCCTATGGCCCCATTGATCCCTTTGGTCCCATGGATTCCTGTGGCCCCATTGATTTTTATGGCCCCAATGAGTTCTATGGGCACATTGATTCCTATTGCCCCATTGAGTTCTATGGCCCATTTGATCCCTATGGCCCCATTGATCCCTATGGCCCCATAGTGTTCGAAGGCCCCATTGAGTTCTATGGCCCCATTGATCCCTATGGCCCCTTTGATTCCTATGGCCCCATTGATCCCTATGGTAGCATTGATCTCTATGGCCACCTTGATTCCTATGGTCCCATTGATTCCTTTGGCTCAATTGATTCCTATGGCCCCATTGATCCCTATGGCCCCACTGATTCCTATGGCTGCATTCATTCCTATGGTCCCATTGATCCCTATGGCCCCATTGATTCCTATGGTCCCATTGATCCCTATGGCCCCATTGATCCCTAGGGAAATATTGATTTTCTATGGCTCCATTAATTCCTATGGCCCCATTGATGCCTTTGGTCCCATTGATTCTTGTGGCCGCATTGATTTTTATGGCCCCAATGAGTTCTACGGCCACACTGATCCCTATGGCCCCTTTGATTCCTATGGCCCATTTGATCCCTATGGTCCCATTGATCTCTATGGCCACCTTGATTCCTATGTTCCCATTGATCGTTGTGTCCCCATTGATCCTTGTGGCCTCATTAATCCTTATGGCCCAATTGATCTTTATGGCCCCATTGATTCCTATGGCCCCATTGATCCCTAGGCCCCAATGATCCCTATGGCTTCATTGACCCCTATTGCCCCATTGAGTTCTATGGCCCAATTGATCCCTAAGGCTCCATTGATTCCAATGGCCCCGTTGATCCCTAAGGCCCCATTGATCCCTATAGTCCCTTTAATTCCTATGGCCCCATTGATTTTTGTGACCCCATTGATCGCTGTGGCCCCATTGATCCCTATGGCCCCATTGATTCCTCTTGCCACATTGTTCCCTATGGCCCCATTGATCCCTATGGCCCCACTGAGTTCTATGTCCCCATTGATTCCTATAGTCACATCGATCCCTATGTCCACTTTGAGTTCTATGGCCCCATTGATCCCTAAGGCTCCATTGAGTTCTTTGGCCCAGTTGATCCCTATGTCCCCATTGATTCCTATGGCGCCATTGATTCCTACGGCCCCATTGATCCCTACGGCCCCATTGAGTTCTATGGCCCTACTGATTCCTATGGCCCCATTGTTTCCTATGGTCCCATTGATCCCTATGGCCCCATTGAGTTCTATGGACCAACTGATTCCTATGGCCCCATTGATACCTATGGTCCCATTGATCCCTATGGCCCCATTGATCCCTATGTCCCCACTGATTCCTATGGCCCCATTGATTCCTATGGTCCCATTGATTCCTATGGCCCGATTGAGTTCTATTGCCCCACTGATTCCTATGGCCCCATTGATTCCTATGGCCCCATTGATCCCTATGGTTCCATTGATCCCTATGGCCCCATTGATTCCTATGGCCCCATTGAGTTCTATAGCCACACTGATTCCTATGGCCCCATTGATTTCTATGGCCCTTTTGATCCCTATGGCCCCATTGATCTCTAAGGCACCATTGAGTTCTATGGCTCCATTGATCCCTATATCCCCATTGATCCCTATGGCCCCATTGAGTTCTAAGGCCCCTTTGAGTTCTATGGCCCCTTTGATCCCTATAGCCCCATTGATTTCTATGGCCCCATTGATTCCTATGGCCCCATTGATCCCTATGGCCACATTGAGTTCTATGGCCCCATTGATGACTATGGCCCCATTGATTCCTATGGCCCCATTGATTCCTATGGCCCCATTGATTCCTTTGGCCCCATTGATTTCTATGGCCCCAATGAGTTCTATGGCCACATTGATTCCTATGGCCCCATTGAGTTCTATGGCCCATTTGATCCCTATGGCCCCATTGATCCCTATGGCCCCATAGTGTTCGAAGGCCCCATTGAGTTCTATGGCCCCATTGATCCCTATGGCCCCTTTGATTCCTATGGACCCATTGATCCCTATGGTCCCATTGATCTCTATGGCCACCTTGATTCCTATGGTCCCATTGATCGTTGTGTCCCCATTGATCCTTTTGGCCTCATTAATCCTTATGGCCCCATTGATTCCTATGACCCCATAGATTCCTATGGCCCCGTTGATCCCTATGGACCCATTGATCCCTATAGTCCCTTTAATTCCTACGGCCCCATTGATTTTTCTGGCCCCATTGTTCCCTATGGCCCCATTCATCCCTACGGCCCCACTAAGTTCTATGGCCCCATTGATTCCTATGGTCCCATTGATCCCTATGTCCCCTTTGAGTTCTATGGCCCCATTGATTCCTATGGTCACATTGATCCCTATGGCCCCATTGATTCCTATGGCCCCATTGATTCCTATAGCCCCATCGACCCCTATGTCCACATTGAGTTCTATGGCCCCATTGATCCCTATGGTTCCATTGAGTTCCTTGGCCCAATTGATCCCTTTAGCCCCATTGATTCCTATGGCCCCATTGATTCCTAAGGCCCCATTGAGTTCTATGGCCACATTGATTCCTATGGACCGTTGAGTTCTATGGCCCATTTGATCCCTATGGCCCCATTGATCTCCAAGGTCCCATTGAGTTCTATGGCTCCATTGAAACCCTATAGCCCCATTGATCCCTAAGGCCCCATTGAGTTCTTAGGCCCCATTGAGTTCTATGGCCCCTTTGAGTTCTATGGCCCCATTGATGACTATGGACAAATTGATTCCTCTGGCCCCATTGATTCCTATGGCCCCATTGATTCGTTTGTCTCAATTGATCCATATGGCCCCATTGATCCCTATGGCCCCACTGATTCCTATGGCTGCATTCATTCCTTTGGTCCCATTGATCCCTATGGCCCCATTGATTCCTATGGTCCCATTGATCCCTATGGCCCCATTGATCCCTAGGGCAATATTGATTTTCTATGGCTCCATTAATTCCTATGGCCCCATTGATGCCTTTGGTCCCATTGATTCTTGTGGCCGCATTGATTTTTATGGCCCCAATGAGTTCTACGGCCACACTGATCCCTATGGCCCCTTTGATTCCTATGGCCCATTTGATCCCTATGGTCCCATTGATCTCTATGACCACATTGATTCCTAAGGTCCCATTGATCGTTGTGTCCCCATTGATCCTTATGGCCTCATTGATCCTTATGGCCCCATTGATTCCTATGGCCCCATTGATTACTGTGGCCCCGTTGATCCCTATGGCCCATTTGATCCCTATAGTCCCTTTAATTCCTATGGCCCCTTTGATATTTGTGGCCCCATTGATCGCTGAGCCCCCATTGATCCCTATGGCCCCATTGATACCTATTGTCCCATTGTTCCCTATGGCCCCATTGATCCCTATGGCCCCTCTGAGTTCTATGGCCCCATTGATTCCTATGGTCCCATTGATCCCTATGGCCCCTTTGAGTTCTATGGCCCCAGTGATTCCTATGGTCACATTGATCCCTAAGGCCCCATTGATTCCTATGGCCCCATTGATTCCTATGGCCCCATTGATTCCTTTAGCCCCATCGATCCCTATGTCCACATTGAGTTCTATGGCCCCATTGATCCGTATGTCCCCATTGAGTTCTTTGGTCCTATTGATCCCTATGGTTCCATTGATTCCTATGGCCCCATTGATTCCTAAGGCCCTAGTGAGTTCGAAGGTCCCACTGATTCCTATGGCCCCATTGATTCCTATGGCCCTATTGATCCCTATGGCCCCATTGATCCCTTTGGCCCCATTGAGTTCTATGGCCCCACTGATTCCTATGGCCCCATTGATTCCTATGGCGCCATTGATCCCTATGGTTCCATTGATCCCTCTGGCCCCATTGATCTTTATGGCCCCATTCATTCCTATGGCCCCATTGATCCCTATGACCCCATTGATTTTCAAAGGCTCCATTGATTCCTATGGCCCCCTTGATCCCTATGGTCCCATTGATTCCAGTGGCCCCATTGATTTTTATGGCCCCAATGAGTTCTATGGCCACATTGATTCCTATGGCCCCATTTAGTTCTATGGACTCATTGATCTCTATGACCCCATTAGTCCCTAAGGCCCTTTGAGTTCTATGGCCCAATTGATGCCTATGGCCCCATTGATTCCTGTTGCTGCATTGATTCATAAGGCCCCATTGATCCCTATGGCCCCACTGAGTTCTATGGCCCCACTGATTCCTATGGCCCCATTGATTCCTATGGCCCCATTGATCCCTATGCTTCCATTGATCCCTATGGCCTATTTGATCTTTGTGGCCTCATTGATTCCTATGGCCCCATTGATCCCTATGGCCCCATAGATCCCTATGGCTTCATTGATCCCTATTGCCCCATTGAGTTCTATGGCCGCATGAATTCCTATGTCCTTATTGATCCCTATGGCCCCTTTGATCCCTATGGCACCATTGATTCCAGTGGCCCCATTGATTCCTCTGGTCCCATTGATTCCTGTGGCCCCATTGATCCCTATGACCCCTCTGATTCCTATGGCCCCATTGATTCCTATGGTGCCATTGATCCCTATGTCCCCATTGATTCCTATGGTCCCATTGATCCCTATGGGCCCATTGATTCCTATGGTCCCATTGATCCCTATGGCCCCTTGGTTTTTAATGGCTCCATTGATTCCTATGGCCCCACTGAGTTCTATGGCCCCATTGATTCCTATGGCCCCAATGATTCCTATGGCCCCATTGATTCCTATGGCCCCATTGATCCATGAGGCACCATTGAGCTCTATGGCCCCATTGATGACTATGGCCCCATTGATTCCTATGGCCACTTTGATTCCTATAGCCCCATCGATCCCTATGCCCACATTGAGTTCTATGGCCTCATTGATCCCTATGGCCCCACTGATCTTTATGGCCCCATGTTTTTCTATGGCCACATTGATTCCTATGGCCCCATTGTTTCCTATGGTCCCATTGATCCCGATGGCACCATTGAGTTCTATGGACCAACTGATTCCTATGGCCCCATTGATACCTATGGTCCCATTGATCCCTATGGCCCCATTGATACCTATGGCCCCACTGATTCCTATGGCCCCATTGATTCCTATGGTCCCATTGATTCCTATGGCCCCATTGATCCCTATGGTTCCATTGAATCCTATGTCCCCAGTGATTCCTATGGCCCCTTTGAGTTCTATGGCCCATTTGATCACTATGGCCCCATTGATCCCTATGGCCCCATAGTGTTCGAAGGCCCCATTGAGTTCTATGACCCCATTGATCCCTATGGCCCCTTTGATTCCTATGGCCCCATTGATCCCTATGGCCCCACGGATTCCTATGGCCCCATTGATCCCTATGGCCCCACGGATTCCTATGGCCCGATTGATTCCTATGGCCCCATTGATCCCTATGGCCCTACGGATTCCTATGGCCCCATTGATTCCTATGGACCCATTGATCCCTATGGCCCCATTGATTTCTATGGCCCCACTGATTCCTATGGCCCCACTGATTCCTATGGTCCCGTTGTTCCCTGTGTTCCCATTGATCCCTATGGCCTCATGGATCCCTATCGCCCCATGGATCCCTAAGGCCCAATTTATCCCTATGGCCCCATTGAGTTCTAAGGCCGCATGGATTCCGATGGCCTTATTGATCCCTATGGCCCCATTGATCCCTATGGCCCCATTGAGTCCTATGGCCCCATTGAGTCCTAGGGTCCCTTTGATTTTTATGGCCCCTTTGAGTTCTATGGCCCCATTGAGTTCTATGGCCTCATTGATTCCTATGTTCCCTTTGATTTTTATGGCCCCTTTGAGTTCTAGGGCCCCATTGAGTTCTATGGCCCCATTGATCCCTATGGCCCCATTGATCCCTATGGCCCCATTGATCCCTGTGGCCCCATTGATACCAATGCCCAAAGTGATTCCTAAGGTCCCATTAATCCCTACGGCCCCATTGAGTTCTATGACCCCATTGATTCCTAAGGCCCCATTGATTCCTAAGGCCCCATTGATTCCTAAAGCCCCATTGAGTTCTATGGCGCCATTGATTCCTATGGTCCCATTGATCTCTGTGGCCCATTTGATCCCTATGGACACTTTGATTCCTATGGTCCTATTGATCCCTATGGCCCCATTGATTCCTTTGGCCCCATTGATTCCTTTGGCCCCATTGATTCCTATGGCCCCATTGATCCCTATGGCCTCATTGATTCCTATGGCCCCATTGCTTCCTATGGCCCCATTGAGTTCTATGGCCACATTGATCCCTGTGGCCCCATTGATTTTCTATGGCTCCATTGATTCCTATGACCCCATTGATCCCTTTGGTCCCATGGATTCTTGTGGCCCCATTGATTTTTATGGCCCCAATTAGTTCTATGGCCACATTGATTCCTATGGCCCAATTGAGTTCTATGGCCCATTTGATCCCTATGGCCCCATTGATCCCTATGGCCCCATAGTGTTCGAAGGCCCCATTGAGTTCTATGACCCCATTGATCCCTATGGCCCCTTTGATTCCTATGGCCCCATTGATCCCTATGGCCCCACGGATTCCTATGGCCCCATTGATCCCTATGGCCCCACGGATTCCTATGGCCCGATTGATTCCTATGGCCCCATTGATCCCTATGGCCCTACGGATTCCTATGGCCCCATTGATTCCTATGGACCCATTGATCCCTATGGCCCCATTGATTTCTATGGCCCCACTGATTCCTATGGCCCCACTGATTCCTATGGTCCCGTTGTTCCCTGTGTTCCCATTGATCCCTATGGCCTCATGGATCCCTATCGCCCCATGGATCCCTAAGGCCCAATTTATCCCTATGGCCCCATTGAGTTCTAAGGCCGCATGGATTCCGATGGCCTTATTGATCCCTATGGCCCCATTGATCCCTATGGCCCCATTGAGTCCTATGGCACCATTGAGTCCTAGGGTCCCTTTGATTTTTATGGCCCCTTTGAGTTCTATGGCCCCATTGAGTTCTATGGCCTCATTGATTCCTATGTTCCCTTTGATTTTTATGGCCCCTTTGAGTTCTAGGGCCCCATTGAGTTCTATGGCCCCATTGATCCCTATGGCCCCATTGATCACTATGGCCCCATTGATCCCTGTGGCGCCATTGATACCAATGTCCAAATTGATTCCTAAGGTCCCATTAATCCCTACGGCCCCATTGAGTTCTATGACCCCATTGATTCCTAAGGCCCCATTGATTCCTAAGGCCCCATTGATTCCTAAGGCCCCTTTGATTCCTAAAGACCCATTGAGTTCTATGGCGCCATTGATTCCTATGGTCCCATTGATCTCTGTGGCCCATTTGATCCCTATGGACACTTTGATTCCTATGGCCCCATTGATTCCTATGGCCCCATTGATTCCTATGGTCCCATTGATTCCTATGGCCCCATTGATTCCAATGGCCCCATTAATTCCTATGGTCCCTTTGATCCCTATGGCGCCATTGAGTTCTATGGCCCCATTGAGTTCTATGGCCCCTTTGATTTCTATGGCCGTATTGATTCCTATGGCCCCTCTGATTCCTGTGGTCCCATTGATCCCTATGGCCCCATTGATTTCTATGGCCCCTTTGATTCCTATGGCCCCATTGATCCCTATGGCCCCATTGAGTTCTATGGACCCACTGATGACTATGGCCCCATTGATTCCTATGGCCCCATTGATTCCTATGGCCCCATTGATTCCTTTGGCCCCATTGATTCCTATGGCCCCATTGATCCCTATGGCCTCATTGGTTCCTATGGCCCCATTGATTCCTATGGCCCCATTGAGTTCTATGGCCCCATTGATCCCTGTGGCCCCATTGATTTTCTATGGCTCCATTGATTCCTATGGCCCCATTGATCCCTTTGGTCCCATGAATTCTTGTGGCCCCATTGATTTTTATGGCCCCAATGAGTTCTATGGCCACATTGATTCCTATGGCCCCATTGAGTTCTATGGCCCATTTGATCCCTATGGCAAAATTGATCCCTATGGCCCCATAGTGTTCAAAGGCCCCATTGAGTTCTATGACCCCATTGATCCCTATGGCCCCTTTGATTCCTATGGCCCCATTGATCCCTATGGCCCCACGGATTCCTATGGCCCCATTGATCCCTATGGCCCCATTGAGTTCTATGGCCACACTGATTCCTATGGCCCCAATGAGTTCTATGGCCAATTTGATCCCTATGGCCCCATTGATCTCTAAGGCACCACTGAGTTCTATGGCCCCATTGATTCCTATGGCCCCAATGATTCCTATGGCCCCATTGATTCCTATGGCCCCATTGATCCATATGGCACCATTGAGCTCTATGGCCCCATTGATGACTATGGCCCCATTGATTCCTATGGCCCCATTGATTCCTATGGCCACATTGATTCCTATGGCCCCATTGATCCCTAAGGCCCCATTGATCCCAATATTAAATTTAATTCCTATGGCCCCATTGATTTTTGTGGCCCCATTGATCCCTATGGCCCTACTGAGTTCTGTGGCGTCATTGATTCCTTTGGTCCCATTGATCCCTATGGCCTCTCTGAGTTCTATGGCCCCATTGCTTCCTATGGTCACATTGATCCCTATAGCCCGATTGATTCCTAAGGCCCCATTGATTCCTATGGCCCCATGGATTCCTATGGTCACATTGATCCCTATAGCCCGATTGATTCCTAAGGCCCCATTGATTCCTATGGCCCCATTGATTCCTATGGCCCCATTGAGTTCTATGACCCCATTGATCCCTGTGGCCCCATTGATTTTCTATGGCTCCATTGATTCCTATGGCCCCATTGATCCCTTTGGTCCCATGGATTCCTGTGGCCCCATTGATTTTTATGGCCCCAATGAGTTCTATGGCCACATTGATTCCTATTGCCCCATTGAGTTCTATGGCCCATTTGATCCCTATGGCCCCATTGATCCCTATGGCCCCATAGTGTTCGAAGGCCCCATTGAGTTCTATGGCCCCATTGATCCCTATGGCCCCTTTGATTCCTATGCCCCATTGATCCCTATGGTCCCATTGATCTCTATGGCCACCTTGATTCCTATGGTCCCATTGATCGTTGTGTCCCCATTGATCCTTGTGGCCTCATTAATCCTTATGGCCCCATTGATTCCTATGACCCCATAGATTCCTATGGCCCCGTTGATCCCTATGGACACATTGATCCCTATAGTCCCTTTAATTCCTACGGCCCCATTGATTTTTCTGGCCCCATTGTTCCCTATGGCCCCATTCATCCCTACGGCCCCACTGAGTTCTATGGCCCCATTGATTCCTATGGTCCCATTGATCCCTATGGCCCCTTTGAGTTCTATGGCCCCATTGATTCCTATGGTCACATTGATCCCTATGGCCCCATTGATTCCTATGGCCCCATTGATTCCTATAGCCCCATCGACCCCTATGTCCACATTGAGTTCTATGGCCCCATTGATCCCTATGATTCCATTGAGTTCCTTGGCCCAATTGATCCCTTTAGCCCCATTGATTCCTATGGCCCCATTGATTCCTAAGGCCCCATTGAGTTCTATGGCCACATCGATTCCTATGGCCCCATTGAGTTCTATGGCCCATTTGATCCCTATGGCCCCATTGATCTCCAAGGCCCCATTGAGTTCTATGGCTCCATTGAAACCCTATAGCCACATTGATCCCTATGGCCCCATTGAGTTCTTAGGACCCATTGAGTTCTATGGCCCCTTTGAGTTCTAAGGACCCATTGATGACTATGGACAAATTGATTCCTTTGGCCCCATTGATTCCTATGGCCCCATTGATTCCTTTGGCTCAATTGATTCCTATGGCCCCATTGATCCCTATGACCCCACTGATTCCTATGGCTGCATTCATTCCTATGGTCCCATTGATCCCTATGGCCCCATTGATTCCTATGGTCCCATTGATCCCTATGGCCCCATTGATCCCTAGGGAAATATTGATTTTCTATGGCTCCATTAATTCCTATGGCCCCATTGATGCCTTTGGTCCCATTGATTCTTGTGGACGCATTGATTTTTATGGCCCCAATGAGTTCTACGGCCACACTGATCCCTATGGCCCCTTTGATTCCTATGGCCCATTTGATCCCTATGGTCCCATTGATCTCTATGGCCACCTTGATTCCTATGTTCCCATTGATCGTTGAGTCCCCATTGATCCTTGTGGCCTCATTAATCCTTATGGCCCAATTGATCTTTATGGCCCCATTGATTCCTATGGCCCCATTGATCCCTAGGCCCCAATGATCCCTATGGCTTCATTGACCCCTATTGCCCCATTGAGTTCTATGGCCCAATTGATCCCTAAGGCTCCATTGATTCCAATGGCCCCGTTGATCCCTAAGGCCCCATTGATCCCTATAGTCCCTTTAATTCCTACGGCCCCATTGATTTTTGTGACCCCATTGATCGCTGTGGCCCCATTGATCCCTATGGCCCCATTGATTCCTCTTGCCACATTGTTCCCTATGGCCCCATTGATCCCTATGGCCCCACTGAGTTCTATGGCCCCATTGATTCCTATAGTCCCATCGATCCCTATGTCCACTTTGAGTTCTATGGCCCCATTGATCCCAAAGGCTCCATTGAGTTCTTTGGCCCAGTTGATCCCTACGGCCCCATTGATTCCTATGGCGCGGTGATTCCTACGGCCCCATTGATCCCTACGGCCCCATTGAGTTCTATGGCCCTACTGATTCCTATGGCCCCACTGATTCCTATGGCCCCATTGATTCCTATGGCCCCCTTGATCCCTATGGTCCCATTGATTCCAGTGGCCCCATTGATTTTTATGGCCCCAATGAGTTCTATGGCCACATTGATTCCTATGGCCCCATTTAGTTCTATGGCCTCATTGATCCCTATGACTCCATTAGTCCCTAAGGCCCTTTGAGTTCTATGGCCCCATTGATGCCTATGGCCCCATTGATTCCTGTGGCCCCATTGATCTTTATGGCCCCATTGATTCCTATGCCCCATAGATTCCTATGGCCCCATTGATCCCTACGCTTCCATTGATCCCTATGGCCCCATTGATCTTTATGGCCCCATTGATTCCTATGGCCCCATTGATCCCTATGGCCCCATTGATCCCTATGGCTTCATTGATCCCTATTGCCCCATTGAGTTCTATGGCCGCATGAATTCCTATGGCCTTATTGATCCCTATGGCCTTATTGATCCCTATGGCCCCTTTGATCCCTATGGCCCCACTGAGTTCTGTGGCGTCATTGATTCCTATGGCCCCATTGATCTCTATGGCCTCTCTGAGTTCTATGGCCCCATTGATTCCTATGGTCACATTGATCCCTATAGCCCGAATGATTCCTAAGGCCCCATTGATTCCTATGGCCCCTTTGATTCCTAAAGCCCCATCGATCCATATGTCCACATTGAGTTCTATGGCCCCATTGATCCCTATGGCCCCACTGATCTTTATGGCCCCATGTTTTTCTATGGCCACATTGATTCCTATGGCCCCATTGTTTCCTATGGTCCCATTGATCCCTATGGCCCCATTGAGTTCTATGGACCAACTGATTCCTATGGCCCCATTGATACCTATGGTCCCATTGATCCCTATGGCCCCATTGATCCCTATGTCCCCACTGATTCCTATGGCCCCATTGATTCCTATGGTCCCATTGATTCCTATGGCCCGATTGAGTTCTATTGCCCCACTGATTCCTATGGCCCCATTGATTCCTATGGCCCCATTGATCCCTATGGTTCCATTGATCCCTATGGCCCCATTGATTCCTATGGCCCCATTGAGTTCTATAGCCACACTGATTCCTATGGCCCCATTGATTTCTATGGCCCTTTTGATCCCTATGGCCCCATTGATCTCTAAGGCACCATTGAGTTCTATGGCTCCATTGATCCCTATATCCCCATTGATCCCTATGGCCCCATTGAGTTCTAAGGCCCCTTTGAGTTCTATGGCCCCTTTGATCCCTATGGCCCCATTGATTTCTATGGCCCCATTGATTCCTATGGCCCCATTGGTCCCTATGGCCACATTGAGTTCTATGGCCCCATTGATGACTATGGCCCCATTGATTCCTATGGCCCCATTGATTCCTATGGCCCCATTGATTCCTTTGGCCCCATTGATTCCTATGGCCCCATTGATCCCTATGGCCTCATTGATTCCTATGGCCCCATTGATTCCTATGGCCCCATTGAGTTCTATGACCCCATTGATCCCTGTGGCCCCATTGATTTTCTATGGCTCCATTGATTCCTATGGCCCCATTGATCCCTTTCGTCCCATGGATTCCTGTGGCCCCATTGATTTTTATGGCCCCAATGAGTTCTATGGCCACATTGATTCCTATGGCCCCATTGAGTTCTATGGCCCATTTGATCCCTATGGCCCCATTGATCCCTATGGCCCCATAGTGTTCGAAGGCCCCATTGAGTTCTATGGCCCCATTGATCCCTATGGCCCCTTTGATTCCTATGGCCCCATTGATCCCTATGGTCCCATTGATCTCTATGGCCACCTTGATTCCTATGGTCCCATTTATCTTTGTGTCCCCATTGATCCTTTTGGCCTCATTAATCCTTATGGCCCCATTGATTCCTATGACCCCATAGATTCCTATGGCCCCGTTGATCCCTATGGACCCATTGATCCCTATAGTCCCTTTAATTCCTACGGCCCCATTGATTTTTCTGGCCCCATTGTTCCCTATGGCCCCATTCATCCCTACGGCCCCACTGAGTTCTATGGCCCCATTGATTCCTATGGTCCCATTGATCCCTATGGCCCCTTTGAGTTCTATGGCCCCATTGATTCCTATGGTCACATTGATCCCTATGGCCCCATTGATTCCTATGGCCCCATTGATTCCTATAGCCCCATCGACCCCTATGTCCACATTGAGTTCTATGGCCCCATTGATCCCTATGGTTCCATTGACTTCCTTGGCCCAATTGATCCCTTTAGCCCCATTGATTCCTATGGCCCCATTGATTCCTAAGGCCCCATTGAGTTCTATGGCCACATTGATTCCTATGGCCCGTTGAGTTCTATTGCCCATTGGATCCCTATGGCCCCATTGATCTCCAAGGTCCCATTGAGTTCTATGGCTCCATTGAAACCCTATAGCCCCATTGATCCCTATGGCCCCATTGAGTTCTTAGGCCCCATTGAGTTCTATGGCCCCTTTGAGTTCTATGGACCCATTGATGACTATGGACAAATTGATTCCTCTGGCCCCATTGATTCCTATGGCCCCATTGATTCGTTTGGCTCAATTGATTCCTATGGCCCCATTGATCCCTATGGCCCCATTGATTCCTATGGTCCCATTGATCACTATGGCCCCATTGATCCCTAGGGCAATATTGATTTTCTATGGCTCCATTAATTCCTATGGCCCCATTGATGCCTTTGGTCCCATTGATTCTTGTGGCCGCATTGATTTTTATGGCCCCAATGAGTTCTACGGCCACACTGATCCCTATGGCCCCTTTGATTCCTATGGCCCATTTGATCCCTATGGTCCCATTGATCTCTATGGCCACATTGATTCCTAAGGTCCCATTGATCGTTGTGTCCCCATTGATCCTTATGGCCTCATTGATCCTTATGGCCCCATTGATTCCTATGGCCCCATTGATTACTGTGGCCCCGTTGATCCCTATGGCCCCTTTGATCCCTATAGTCCCTTTAATTCCTATGGCCCCATTGATATTTGTAGCCCCATTGATCGCTGAGGCCCCATTGATCCCTATGGCCCCATTGATACCTATTGTCCCATTGTTCCCTATGGCCCCATTGATCCCTATGGCCCCTCTGAGTTCTATGGCCCCATTGATTCCTATGGTCCCATTGATCCCCATGGCCCCTTTGAGTTCTATGGCCCCAGTGATTCCTATGGTCACATTGATCCCTAAGGCCCCATTGATTCCTATGGCCCCATTGATTCCTATGGCCCCATTGATTCCTTTAGCCCCATCGATCCCTATGTCCACATTGAGTTCTATGGCCCCATTGATCCGTATGTCCCCATTGAGTTCTTTGGTCCTATTGATCCCTATGGTTCCATTGATTCCTATGGCCCCATTGATTCCTAAGGCCCCAGTGAGTTCGAAGGTCCCACTGATTCCTATGGCCCCATTGATTCCTATGGCCCTATTGATCCCTATGGCCCCATTGATCCCTTTGGCCCCATTGAGTTCTATGGCCCCACTGATTCCTATGGCTTCATTGATACCTATGGCGCCATTGATCCCTATGGTTCCATTGATCCCTCTGGCCCCATTGATCTTTATGGCCCCATTCATTCCTATGGCCCCATTGATCCCTATGACCCCATTGATTTTCTAAGGCTCCATTGATTCCTATGGCCCCCTTGATCCCTATGGTCCCATTGATTCCAGTGGCCCCATTGATTTTTATGGCCCCAATGAGTTCTATGGCCACATTGATTCCTATGGCCCCATTTAGTTCTATGGACTCATTGATCCCTATGACCCCATTAGTCCCTAAGGCCCTTTGAGTTCTATGGCCCAATTGATGCCTATGGCCCCATTGATTCCAGTGGCCCCATTGATTCATAAGGCCCCATTGATCCCTATGGCCCCACTGAGTTCTATGGCCCCATTGATTGCTATGGCCCCATTGATTCCTATGGCCCCATTGATCCCTATGGCCCCATTGATCCCTATGGCTTCATTGATCCCTATTGCCCCATTGAGTTCTATGGCCGCATGAATTCCTATGGCCTTATTGATCCCTATGGCCCCTTTGATCCCTATGGCCCCATTGATTCCAGTGGCCCCATTGATTCCTCTGGCCCCATTGATTCCTGTGGCCCCATTGATCCCTATGGCCCCATTGATCCCTATGGCTTCATTGATCCCTATTGCCCCATTGAGTTCTATGGCCGCATGAATTCCTATGGCCTTATTGATCCCTATGGCCCCTTTGATCCCTATGGCCCCATTGATTCCAGTGGCCCCATTGATTCCTCTGGCCCCATTGATTCCTATGGTGCCATTGATCCCTATGTCCCCATTGATTCCTATGGTCCCATTGATCCCTATGGGCCCATTGATTCCTATGGTCCCATTGATCCCTATGGCCCCTTGATTTTTAATGGCTCCATTGATTCCTATGGCCCCACTGAGTTCTATGGCCCCATTGATTCCTATGGCCCCAATGATTCCTATGGCCCCATTGATTCCTATGGCCCCATTGATCCATGTGGCACCATTGAGCTCTATGGCCCCATTGATGACTATGGCCCCATTGATTCCTATGGCCACTTTGATTCCTATAGCCCCATCGATCCCTATGCCCACATTGAGTTCTATGGCCTCATTGATCCCTATGGCCCCACTGATCTTTATGGCCACATGTTTTTCTATGGCCACATTGATTCCTATGGCCCCATTGTTTCCTATGGTCCCATTGATCCCTATGGCACCTTTGAGTTCTATGGACCAACTGATTCCTATGGCCCCATTGATACCTATGGTCCCATTGATCCCTATGGCCCCATTGATACCTATGGCCCCACTGATTCCTATGGCCCCATTGATTCCTATGGTCCCATTGATTCCTATGGCCCCATTGATCCCTATAGTTCCATTGATCCCTATGGCCCCAGTGATTCCTATGGCCCCTTTGAGTTCTATAGCCACACTGATTCCTATGGCCCCATTGAGTTCTATGGCCCATTTGATCTCTATGGCCCCATTGATCTCTAAGGCACCATTGAGTTCTATGGCTCCATTGATCCCTATAGCCCCATTGATCCCTATGGCCCCATTGAGTTTTAAGGCCCCATTGAGTTCTATGGCCCCTTTGATCCCTTTAGCCCCATTGATTTCTATGGCCCCATTGATTCCTATGGCCCCATTGATCCCTAAGGCCACATTGATTCCTAGGGCCCCATCGATCTTTATGGCCCCATTGATTTTCTATGGCTCCATTGATTCCTATGGCCCCATTGATCCCTTTGGTCCCATGGATTCCTGTGACCCCATTGATTTTTATGGCCCCATTGATCCCTATGGCACCATTGATCCCTATATTAAATTTAATTCCTATGGCCCCATTGATTTTTGTGGCCCCATTGATCGCTGTGGCCCCATTGATCCTTATGGCCTCATTGATCCTTATGGCCCCATTGATTCCTATGGCCCCATTGAGTTCGAAGGTCCCACTGATTCCTATGGCCCCATTGATTCCTATGGCGCCATTGATCCCTATGCTTCCATTGATCCCTCTGGCCCCATTGATCTTTATGGCCCCATTCATTCCTATGGCCCCATTGATCCCTATGGCCCCATTGATCCCTATGGCTTCATTGATCCCTATTGCTCCATTGAGTTCTATGGCCGCATGAATTACTATGGCCTTATTGATCCCTATGGCCCCATTGATCCCTATGGCCCCAGTGATTCCTATGGCCCCATTGATTCCTGTGGCCCCATTGACTCCTGTGGCCCCATTGATCCCTATGGCCCCACTGATTCTTATGGCCCCATTGATTCCTATGGTGCCATTGATCCCTATGGCCCCATTGATTTCTATGGTCCCATTGATCCCTATGGCCCCATTGATTCCTATGGCCCCATTGATTCCTTTGGCCCCTTTGATTCCTATGGCCCCATTGATTCCTAGGGCCCCATCGATCCCTATGGCCACATTGATCTTTATGGCCACATTGATCCCTATGGCCCCTTGTAGTTCTAAGGCCACATTGATTCCTATGGCCCTATTGATTCCTATGGCCCCATTGATCCCTATGGACACTTGGAGTTCTATGGCCCCATCGATCCCTATGGCCCCATCGATCCCTATGGCCCCATTGATCCCTATGGCCCCATTGATCCCTAAGGCCCCATTGATGCCTAAGGCCCCATTGATTCCTATTACCACATTGAGTTCTATGGCCCCATTGATCCCTATGGCCCCATTGATCCCTATGGAACATGTAGTTCTATGGCCACATTGATTCCTATGGCACCATATATTCCTATGGCCCCGTAGATTCCTATGGTCCCATTGTGTTCTATGGCCCCATTGAGTTCTATGGCCCCATCGATCCCTATGGCCCCATTGATCCTTATGGCCCCATTGTTTCCAAAGTCCCCACTGATCCCTATGGTCCCACTGATTCCTATGGCCCCACTGATCCCTACAGCGCCATTGATTCCTATGGACTTATTTATTCCTATGGCCCCATTGATACCTGTGCCCCATTGATCCCTATGGCCCCATTGATCCCTATGGCCCCATTGATCCTTATGGCCCCATTGATCCGTATGACCCCATTGATTCCTGTGGCCCCATTGATCCCAATGGCTCCACTGATTCCTATGGCCCCATTGATTCCTATGGTCCCATTAATCACTATGGCCCCATTGATTCCTATGGGCCCATTGATCCCTGTGGCCCCATTGATCCCTATGTCCCCATTGATTTTCTAAGGCTCCATTGATTCCTATGGCCCCCTTGATCCCTCTGGTCCCATTGATTCCAGTGGCCCCATTGATTTTTATGGCCCCAATGAGTTCTATGGCCACATTGATTCCTATGGCCCCATTGAGTTCTATGGCCCATTTGATCCCTATTGCCCCATTGTTCCCTATGGCCCCATAGTGTTCAAAGTCCCCATTAGGTTCTATGGCCCCATTGATCCCTATGGCCCCTTTGATTCCTATGGCCCCATTGATCCCTATGGTCCCATTGATCTCTATGGCCACCTTGATTACTATGGTCCCATTGATCGTTGTGTCCCCATTGATCCTTGTGGCCTCATTAATCCTTATGGCCCCATTGATTCCTATGACCCCATAGAATCCTATGGCCCGGTTGATCCCTATGGACCCATTGATCCCTATAGTCCCTTTAATTCCTACGGCCCCATTGATTTTTGTGGCCCCATTGTTCCCTATGGCCCCATTGATCCCTATGGCCCCACTGAGTTTAATGTCCCCATTGATTCCTATAGTCCCATTGATCCCTATGGCCCCTTTGAGTTCTATGGCCCCATTGATTCCTATGGTCACATTGATCCCTATGGCCCCATTGATTCCTAAGGCCGCATTGATTCCTATAGCCCCATCTATCCCTATGTCCACATTGAGTTCTATGGCCACTGTGATCCCTATGGCCCCATTGAGTTCCTTGGCACAATTGATCCCTTTAGCCCCACTGATTCCTATGGCCCCATTGATTCCTATGGCCCCATTGAGTTCTATGGCCCCATTGATTCCTATGGCCCCATTGATTCCTATGGCCCCATTGTGTTCTATAGCCACACTGATTCCTATGGCCTCTTTGAGTTCTATGGCCCATTTGATACCTATGGCCCCATTGATCTCTTAGACCCCATTGAGTTCTATGGCTCCATTGATCTTTATTGCCCCATTGATTCCTATGTCCAGATTGAATCCTATGGCCACATTGATTCCTATTGCCCCATTGAGCTCTTTGGCCCAATTGATCCCTATGGCCCCATTAATGCCTAAGGCCCTATTGAGTTCTTTGGCCCAATTGATCCCTATGGCCCAATTGATTCCTATGGCCCCATTGATTGCTATGGCCCCACTGATCTCTAAGGCCCCATTGAGTTCTATGGCTCCATTGATCCCTATAGCCCCATTGATCCCTATGACCCCATTGAGTTCATAGGCTCCATTGAGTTCTATGACCCCTTTAATCCCTATGGCCCCATTGATCCCTATGGCCCCATTGATCCCTATGGCCCCATTGAGTTCTATGGCCCCATTGATGACTACGGCCCCATTGATTCCCTTGGCCCCATTGATTCCTATGGCCCCACTGAGTTCTATATCCACACTGATTCCTATGGCCCCATTGATTTCTATGGCCCATTTGATCCCTATGGCCCCATTGATCTCTAAGGCACCATTGAGTTCTATGGCTCCATTGATCCCTATAGCCCCATTGATCCCTATGGCCCCTTTGATTTCTATGGCCCCATTGATTTCTATGGCCCCATTGATCCCTATGGCCCCATTGAGTTCTATGGCCCAATTGATGACTATGGCCCCATTGATTCCTATGGCCCCATTGATTCCTATGGCCCCATTGATCCATATGGCCCCATTGATTCCTATGGCCCCTTTGATCCCTATGGCCCCATTGAGTTCTATGGCCCCATTGATGACTATGGCCCCATTGATTCATATGGCCCCATTGATTCCTATGGCCCCATTGATTCCTATGGCCCCATTGAGTTCTATGGCCCCATTGATTCCTACGGTCCAATTGATCCCTATGGCCCCATTGATCCCTTTGGCACCATTGATTTTGTATGGCTCCATTAATTCCTATGGCCCCATTGATCCCTTTGGTCCCATGGATTCCTGTGGCCCCATTGATTTTTATGGCCCCAATGTGTTCTATGGCCACATTGATTCCTACGGCCCCATTGAGTTCTATGGCCCATTTGATCCCTATGGCCCCATTGATCCCTATGGCCCCATAGTGTTCGAAGGCCCCAGTGATTTGTATGGCCCTATTGATCCCTATGGCCCCTTTGATTCCTATGGCCCCATTGATCCCTATGGTCCCATTTTTCTCTATGGCCCCTTTGAGTTCTATGGCCCCATTGATTCCTATTGTCACATTGATCCCTATGGCCCCATTGATTCCTAGGGCCCCATTGATTCCTATGGCCCCATCGATCCCTATGTCCACATGAGTTCTAAGGCCCCCTTGATCCCTATGGCCACATTGAGTTCTTTGGCCCAATTGATCCCTATTGCCCCATTGATTCCTATGGCCACATTGATTCCAACGGCCCCGTTGATCCCTATGGCCACATTGAGTTCTTTTTCCCTCTGATTCCTAAGGCCCCATTGATTCCTATGGCCCTATTGATCCCTATGGCCCCATTGTGTTCTATGGCCCCATTGAGTTCTATGGCCCCACTGATTCCTATGGCCCCATTGATTCCTATAGCCCCATTGATCCCTATGGTTCCATTGATCCCTATGGCCCCATTCATCTTTATGGCCCAATTGATTCCTATGGCCCCATTAATCCCTATGGCCCCATTGATCCCTATGGCTTCATTGATCCCTATTGCCCCTTTGATTTCTATGGCCGCATGAATTCCTATGGCCATATTGATCCCTATGGCCCCATTGATCCCTATGTCCCCATTGACTCCTATGTCCCCATTGATTCCTGTGGCCCCATTGATTCCTATGGACCCATTGATCCCTATGGCCCCTCTGATTCATATGGACCCATTGATTCCTATGGTGCCATTGATCCCTATGGCCCCTTTGAGTTCCTATGGTCCCATTAATCCCTATGGCCACATTGATCCCTATGACCCATTGATTTTCTATGGCTCCATTGATTCCTGTGGCCCCATTGATCCCTATGCCCACACTGATTCCTATGGCCCCATTGATTCCTATGGTGCCATTGATCCCTATGGCCCCATTGATTCCTATGGCCCCATTGATCCTTATGGCCCCATTGATCCCTATGGACCCTTGATTTTCTATGGCTCCATGTATTTCTATGGCCCCATTGAGTTCTATGGCCCCTTTGATTCCTATGGCCCCATTGATTCCTATGGCCCCATTGAGTTCTATAGCCACACTGATACGTATGGCCCCATTGAGTTCTATGGCCCATTTGATCTTTATGGCCCCATTGATCTCTTAGACCCCATTGAGTTCTATGGCTCCATTGATCCCTATAGCCACATTGATCCCTATGGCCTTATCGAGTTCTAAGGCCCCATTGAGTTCTATGGCCACATTGATTCCTATGGCCCCATTGAGTTCTATGGCCCCATTGAGTTCTATGGCCCCATTGATTTCTATGGCCATATTGATTCCTATGGCCCCTCTGATTCCTGTGGTCCCATTGATCCCTATGGCCCCATTGATTTCTATGGCCCCTTTGATTCCTATGGCCCCATTGATCCCTATGGCCCCATTGAGTTCTATGGCCCCATTGATGACTATGGCCCCATTGATTCCTATGGCCCCATTGATTCCTATGGCCCCATTGATTCCTTTGGCCCCATTGATTCCTATGGCCCCATTGATCCCTATGGCCTCATTGATTCCTATGGCCCCATTGATTCCTATGGCCCCATTGAGTTCTATGGCCCCTTTGATCCCTGTGGCCCCATTTATTTTCTATGGCTCCATTGATTCCTATGGCCCCATTGAGTTCTATGGCCCCTTTGATCCCTGTGGCCCCATTTATTTTCTATGGCTCCATTGATTCCTATGGTCCCATTGATCCCTTTGGTCCCATGGATTCTTGTGGCCCCATTGATTTTTATGGCCCCAATGAGTTCTATGGCCACATTGATTCCTATGGCCCCATTGAGTTCTATGGCCCATTTGATCCCTATGGCACCATTGATCCCTTTGGCCCCATAGTGTTCGAAGGCCCCATTGAGTTCTATGACCCCACTGATCCCTATGGCCCCTTTGATTCCTATGGCCCCATTGATCCCTATGGCCCCACGGATTCCTATGGCCCGATTGATCCCTATGGCCCCATTGAGTTCTATGGCCACACTGATTCCTATGGCCCCAATGAGTTCTATGGCCCATTTGATCCCTATGGCCACATTGATCTCTAAGGCACCACTGAGTTCTATGGCCCCATTGATTCCTATGGCCCCAATGATTCCTATGGCCCCATTGATTCCTATGGCCCCATTGATCCATATGGCACCATTGAGCTCTATGGCCCCATTGATGACTATGGCCCCATTGATTCCTATGGCCCCATTGATTCCTTTGGCCCCATTGATTCCTATGTTCCCATTGATCTCTATGGTTACCTTGCGTTCTATGGCCCCATTGATTCCTATGCTCACATTGATTCCTATGGTCCCATTGATCGTTGTGTCCCCATTGATTCCTATGGGCACATTGATTCCTATGGCCCCATTGATTCCTATGGTGCCATTGATCCCTATGGCCCCATTGATTCCTATGGCCCCATTGATCCTTATGGCCCCATTGATCCCTATGGACCCTTGATTTTCTATGGCTCCATGTATTTCTATGGCCCCATTGAGTTCTATGGCCCCTTTGATTCCTATGGCCCCATTGATTCCTATGGCCCCATTGAGTTCTATAGCCACACTGATACGTATGGCCCCATTGAGTTCTATGGCCCATTTGATCCCTATGGCCCCATTGATCTCTTAGACCCCATTGAGTTCTATGGCTCCATTGATCCCTATAGCCACATTGATCCCTATGGCCTTATCGAGTTCTAAGGCCCCATTGAGTTCTATGGCCCCTTTGATCCCTATGGCCCCATTGAGTTCTATGGCCCCATTGAGTTCTATGGCCCCATTGATTTCTATGGCCATATTGATTCCTATGGCCCCTCTGATTCCTGTGGTCCCATTGATCCCTATGGCCCCATTGATTTCTATGGCCCCTTTGATTCCTATGGCCCCATTGATCCCTATGGCCCCATTGAGTTCTATGGCCCCATTGATGACTATGGCCCCATTGATTCCTATGGCCCCATTGATTCCTATGGCCCCATTGATTCCTTTGGCCCCATTGATTCCTATGGCCCCATTGATCCCTATGGCCTCATTGATTCCTATGGCCCCATTGATTCCTATGGCCCCATTGAGTTCTATGGCCCCTTTGATCCCTGTGGCCCCATTGATTTTCTATGGCTCCATTGATTCCTATGGTCCCATTGATCCCTTTGGTCCCATGGATTCTTGTGGCCCCATTGATTTTTATGGCCCCAATGAGTTCTATGGCCACATTGATTCCTATGGCCCCATTGAGTTCTATGGCCCATTTGATCCCTATGGCACCATTGATCCCTATGGCCCCATAGTGTTCGAAGGCCCCATTGAGTTCTATGACCCCACTGATCCCTATGGCCCCTTTGATTCCTATGGCCCCATTGATCCCTATGGCCCCACGGATTCCTATGGCCCCATTGATCCCTATGGCCCCATTGAGTTCTATGGCCACACTGATTCCTATGGCCCCAATGAGTTCTATGGCCCATTTGATCCCTATGGCCACATTGATCTCTAAGGCACCACTGAGTTCTATGGCCCCATTGATTCCTATGGCCCCAATGATTCCTATGGCCCCATTGATTCCTATGGCCCCATTGATCCATATGGCACCATTGAGCTCTATGGCCCCATTGATGACTATGGCCCCATTGATTCCTATGGCCCCATTGATTCCTTTGGCCCCATTGATTCCTATGTTCCCATTGATCTCTATTGTTACCTTGCGTTCTATGGCTCCATTGATTCCTATGCTCACATTGATTCCTATGGTCCCATTGATCGTTGTGTCCCCATTGATTCCTATGGGCACATTGATTCCTATGGCCCCATTGATCCCTAAGGCCCCATTGATCCCAATATTAAATTTAATTCCTATGGCCCCATTGATTTTTGTGGCCCCATTGATCCCTATGGCCCCACTGAGTTCTGTGGCGTCATTGATTCCTATGGTCCCATTGATCCCTATGGCCTCTCTGAGTTCTATGGCCCCATTGATTCCTATGGTCACATTGATCCCTATAGCCCGATTGATTCCTAAGGCCCCATTGATTCCTATGGCCCCATTGATTCCTATGGTCACATTGATCCCTATAGCCCGATTGATTCCTAAGGCCCCATTGATTCCTAAGGCCCCATTGATTCCTATGGCCCCATTGAGTTCTATGACCCCATTGATCCCTGTGGCCCCATTGATTTTCTATGGCTCCATTGATTCCTATGGCCCCATTGATCCCTTTGGTCCCATGGATTCCTGTGGCCCCATTGATTTTTATGGCCCCAATGAGTTCTATGGCCACATTGATTCCTATTGCCCCATTGAGTTCTATGGCCCATTTGATCCCTATGTCCCCATTGATCCCTAAGGCCCCATAGTGTTCGAAGGTCCCATTGATCCCTATGGCCCCTTTGATTCCTATGGCCCCATTGATCCCTATGGTCCCATTGATCTCTATGGCCACCTTGATTCCTATGGTCCCATTGATCGTTGTGTCCCCATTGATCCTTGTGGCCTCATTAATCCTTATGGCCCCATTGATTCCTATGACCCCATAGATTACTATGGCCCCGTTGATCCCTATGGACACATTGATCCCTATAGTCCCTTTAATTCCTACGGCCCCATTGATTTTTCTGGCCCCATTGTTCCCTATGGCCCCATTGATCCCTACGGCCCCACTGAGTTCTATGGCCCCATTGATTCCTATGGTCCCATTGATCCCTATGGCCCCTTTGAGTTCTATGGCCCCATTGATTCCTATGGTCACATTGATCCCTATGGCCCTATTGATTCCTATGGCCCCATTGATTCCTATGACCCCATTGATTTTGTATGGCTCCATTAATTCCTATGGCCCCATTGATCCCTTTGGTCCCATGGATTCCTGTGGCCCCATTGATTTTTATGGACCCTTTGATTCCTATGGCCACATTGATTCCTACGGCCCCATTGAGTTCTATGGCCCATTTGATCCCTATGGCCCCATTGATTCCTATGGCCCCATTGATCCCTATGGTCCCATTTTTCTCTATGGCCCCTTTGAGTTCTATGGCCCCATTGATTCCTATTGTCACATTGATCCCTATGGCCCCATTGATTCCTAGGGCCCCATTGATTCCTATGGCCCCATCGATCCCTATGTCCACATGAGTTCTAAGGCCCCCTTGATCCCTATGGCCCCATTGAGTTCTTTGGCCCAATTGATCCCTATTGCCCCATTGATTCCTATGGCCACATTGATTCCAACGGCCCCGTTGATCCCTATGGCCACATTGAGTTCTTTTTCCCTCTGATTCCTAAGGCCCCATTGATTCCTATGGCCCTATTGATCCCTATGGCCCCATTGTGTTCTATGGCCCCATTGAGTTCTATGGCCCCACTGATTCCTATGGCCCCATTGATTCCTATGGCCCCATTGATTCCTAGGGCCCCATTGATCCCTATGGCCCCATTGATTCCTATGGCCCCATTGATCCCTATGGTTCCATTGATCCCTATGGCCCCATTCATCTTTATGGCCCAATTGATTCCTATGGCCCCATTAATCCCTATGGCCCCATTGATCCTTATGGCCCCATTGATTCCAGTGGCCCCATCGATCCCTATGGCCTTGTTGATCCTTATGGCCCCATAGTTTCCTAAGTCCCCACTGATCCCTATGGTCCCACTGATTCCTATGGCCCCACTGATCCTAATGGTCCCACTGATTCCTATGGCCCCACTGATTCCTATGGCCTTACTGATCCCTACAGCGCCATAGCTTCCTATGGCCATATTGATTGCAATGGCTCCATTGAAACCTATGCCCCATTGATCCCTATGGCCACATTGATCACTATGGCCCCATTGATCCTTATGGCCCCATTGATCCTTATGGCCCCTTTGATTCCTTTGGCCCCATTGATTCCTGTGGCCCCATTGATTCCTGTGGCCCCATTGATCCCTATGGCCCCATTGATTCCTATGGTCCCATTGAGTCCTGTGGCGCCATTGAGTTCTATGGCCCATTTGATCCATATGGCCCCATTGATCTCTATGGCCCCATTGAGTTCTATGGCTCCATTGATCCCTAGAGCCCCATTGATCCCTATGGCACCATTGAGTTCTTTGGCTTAATTGATCCCTATGTCCCAATTGATTCCTATGGCCACATTGATTCCTATGGCCCCGTTGATCCCTATGGCCCCATTGAGTTCTATGGCCCCACTGATTCCTAAGGCCCCATTGATTCCTATGGCCCCATTGATCCTTATGGCCCCATTGATCCCTATGGCCCCATTGATCTTTATGGCCCCATGAATTCCTATGGCCTTATTGATCCCTGTGGCCCCATTGATCGCTATGGCCCCATTGATTCCTATGGCCCCATTGATTCCTGTGGCCCCATTGATTCCTGTGGCCCCATTGATCCCTATGGCCCCATTGATTCCTATGGTGCCATTGATCCCTATGGCCCCATTGATTCCTATGGTCCCATAGATCCCTATGGCCCCATTGATCCCTATGGCCCATTGATTTTCTATGGCTCCATTGATTCCTATGGCACCATTGATTCCTATGGCCCCATTCATTCCTATGGCCCCATTGATTCCTATGGCCCCATTGATTCCTATGGCCCCATTGAGTGCTATGGCCCCATTGATTCCTATGGCCCCTTTGAGTTCTATGGCCCCATTGATTCCTATGGTCACATTGATCCCTATGGCCCCATTGATTCCTATGGCCCCTTTGATCCCTATGGCCCCTTTGAGTTCCTAAGGCCCCATTGATTCCTATGGTCACATTGATCCCTATGGCCCCACTGATTCCTATCGCCACATTGATCGTTGTGGCCCCTGTTGTGGTTTTGTGGTTTTGATGCCGGTATTCCACATCAGAACATCATGCAGGCCGTTAAGGAGTTAATGCTGTGTGAGCAGGGGAGGGGCGGAGCTCGGCACCAGACGCGAAGCCCGCGCTTTTTGTGACGCGCTGTCGGGGCTGCCGGGAGGAGTTCAGCACGTGCAACGTAAGCTCCCAATTTTCTGGTTTGGAAATTTTGTCTATCTCTCTCAATTGTTCAATTCTATTAGATTTAGTAAAGTTACCGTTCCTTCTCAGATCGTGCCGTTGTGTTTTTATTTACAGATCCTCTATTCCCTCTGTTTTCCCCTCCCCCGGAGCGTGCGGCTCTGCTGAGGTGGCGCGCGGCCACTGACGGACAGTTTTTTTTCCCCTTCTCGGTTCCCCCTTGGGTTACTGTCACGGATAACACCGTGACACATTATTGGTGGAGAATGCGGGCAGTCCAGTATTTGTACTCCCCTGTAAAACTGGTGCTGAGTGGACTAACTGTTTTCATGTACCTTAGAGCATGTTGGCGTCTTTTTAAGCTCCTCATGTTCAGCACCGGAGTCATATATGCATACAGCTGCTTTAGTGTGCTGATGGGGTTACCCCCCTCCTGCCTAAACGCCCTGGTTAATATGACAGATTATACGGCATTTGAATTGGTTTCCAGGTACTCTTTTCAGGTTTTTTCCTATGTTCAAGATGTCAGCCTGGCAATTGTGTTATCTGTTTTTCTGAATGTACTCCTTGCAACAGTAATTTACATCCAGTGGAGGAAGCCTTCCTCAGAACCAGAGAGTGTTGAATGGCAGGGAAGGTGGGAAAAATTAGGAAAGAAATTAGAAGCGTGGGGACCCCCGGTGCAATGTGATTTTGATCTCGAGCACCTGCGGGATCCTGAGAAATTCAGTGAGTGTTTAGGTCAGGAGTCATGTGACTCAGGCAGATCTGAGAAGGAACGGATTGTTTGGGGATTGGCTTGCGCTTATCGAGCTATAATTGATATTCTTGAGAGAAATGGTTTCCAAACCGAGGCTCAGAACAAAAATGAAAACCTTGAGGTTAAACCTGACCAGTCACAGGAAGCACCGGCATCCGTGTCGGTTGCCCCTGTGGAAAGCCAGAAATGGAAACTTGTGTCCTCTCGGCTAGAACGGAAAGAAGAAGAAGCAGAGAAAAAAAAGGAAGATCCAGGTGAGGGGCCCTCTTCAGCACCAACTCCACCACCACCACCACCTAAAAAGGCCACTAAGGAAGGTGAGAAACGTGGAGACGACAGAGATGAGAAAGAAGAGGAAGATCCAGGTGAGGGGCCCTCCTCAGCACCACCACCACCACCACCACCTAGAAAGGCCACTAAGAAAACTGTGAGGCATGGAGAGGACAGTGATAATGAAGAAATCACCATTACCACTATTCGTCGGCCCCTAAAGATGACTGAAATCCAGGGTTCAAGAAAGGAGTTTGTACGGCGCTCAGATGAACCTATTGTCACCTGGTTGCTGCGGTGTTGGGACAACGGTGCCAGCAGCGTGTCCCTTGATGGCAACGAAGCCCGCCAACTGGGAAGCATTGCTCGAGACCCAGCTATTGACAGAGGGATTAGTAGATGTCTGAGTGGAGTTGCTACCCTTTGGGAACGAGTACTAGTAGCTGTAAAAGAGAGATTTCCTTACAAAGACGATCTGGAGCCTAAGGTGGAAAGATGGAATACAGTGGAGAAGGGCGTCCAATTTCTGAGAGAAATGGCTGTGGTAGAGATGCTGTATGATCCTACTTTCGTCCCTAACAATCCACACCAGGACCGCGATCCTGAGAAAGCATGGTGTAAAGCTGATGTATATCGGAAGCTCTCAAAAACAGCACCAGAAAGGTACGCAAGTACACTGGTAGCAACATTCAATATACTCGAGGGCCGAAACAGAAGACTCCCATTTCATGAAGTGGTTACTACACTTCAGAACTTTGAACAACAACTTCCACCATCACACGTTTCCATTGCAGCTGTATCAACGGTAGCAGGAGAAGTCAGTGACATAAAGAAGATACTGAAAATGATACTGGAGGAATTGTCCTTACTGATGAACAGGGATGGACCTGTGTCAGTATCAGAAACACCTGATGAAGATGGGGATGATCCAAAGAATCTGATGGAGAAACTGATCAAACTGATAAAAGTCTCAGCCATCAAAGGCAACCGCCTCTCTGCTCGAGCAGATGACAGCAGTAACTTCATGTTGCGTGTGTCCATGTGGAGCTTCTTACGAGAAAATGGAGAGGACATGAAGAAGTGGCATAAAAAACCCACCCCTGCACTACGAGCACGTGTGAGAGAATTACAGCAGAGATCAGCCACCAATGAAATTGCTCCGGTCACCACAGGTAACCAATAGAGGGGCCCTGCCCTCAGCCAGGGGAGGGAAAGGGATAATAGAGTGTATTGGACTGTGTGGATTCTATGGCCTGGCACATTAGAGCCACAAAAATATAAGGCACTGGTGGACACTGGTGCACAGTGCACTCTAACGCCTTCGAGTTATAAAGGGACAGAATTGATTTATATTTCTGGAGTGACTGGGGGCTCTCAGGAATTTTCTGTGTTGGAGGCAGAAATAAGCCTCACCGGTAAAGACTGGCAGAAACATTGTATAGTGACTGGACACGGGGCTCCATGCATACTCGGTATTGATTATCTTAGAAGGGGACATTTCAAGGATCCCAAGGAATACCGATGGGCTTTTTGGAATAGCTGCTGTAGATGCTGACAACATTCAGCAGCTGTCTGTTTTACCCGGCCTGTCAGAAGATCCGTCTGTTGTGGGGGTACTGAAAATAAAAGAGCAGCAGGTACCAATTGCTATGAAAACAGTGCACAGATGGCAGTACCGCACCAACAGGGATTCCTTGCTCCCCATTCATAATTTGATCCATCAGTTAGAGAGCCAGGGAGTGATCAGCAAAACCCACTCACTGTTTAACAGCCCCATATGGCCGGTACATAAGTCTAATGGAGAATGGAGGCTGACGGTAGATTACCGTGGTCTGAATGAAGTCACACCCCCACTGAGCGCTGCTGTGCCAGATATGTTGGAGCTGCAATATGAACTGGAGTCAAAAGCAGCCAAGTGGTATGCTACCATTGACATTTCCAATGCATTCTTCTCTATTCCTTTGGCCACAGAGTGCAGACCACAGTTTGCTTTCACGTGGAGGGGCATTCAGTACACCTGGAACCGTTTGCCCCAGGGGTGGAAACACAGCCCAACCATTTGCCATGGGTTGATTCAGACCACACTGGAACAGGGTGGGGCACCTAAGCACCTCCAATATATTGATGACATTGTTGTGTGGGGTGATACAGCAGAAGAAGTTTTTAAAAAAGGAGAGCAAATAATCCAGATTCTTCTGGGTGCTGGTTTTGCTATCAAATGAAACAAAGTGAAGGGACCTGCCCAAGAAATTCAGTTCCTAGGAGTAAAATGGCAAGATGGGCGTCGTCACATCCGGGAGATGTGGTTGACAAAATCACCAGCATGTCACCACCAACAAGCAAAAAGGAGACACAGTCTTTTCTTGGTGTAGTAGGCTTTTGGAGGATGCATGTCCCAAACTATAGCCTCATAGTAAGCCCCCTCTATCAGGTGACCTGAAAGAAGAATAATTTTGCATGGGGTCCTGAACAGCAGCAGGCCTTTGAGAAGATTAAACAGGAGATAGCCCTTGCTGTTGCTCTGGGGCCAGTACGGATGGGACAGGACATAAAGAACATGCTATACACTGCTGCCTGAGAGAAAGGCCCCACTTGGAGTGTGGCAAAGAGCCTCTGGGGAGACCCGAGGCCGACCTCTGGGATTTTGGAGCAGAGCGTACAGGAGTCCGGAGGAGTGCTACACTCCAACTGAGAAGGAGATCTTGACAGCATACGAGGGAGTTCGGGCTGCCTCTGAAGTAATTGGCACTGAGACGCAGCTCCTCCAGGCACGTCGATTGCCAATGCTGAATTGGATGTTCAAAGGAAAGGTTCCCTCCACCCATCATGCTACCGATGCCACTTGGAGTAAGTGGATTGCGCTGATTACTCAGCAAGCTCGGATGGGAAACCTCAGCCGTCCAGGGATGTTAGAGGAGATCATGGACTGGCCTGAAGGCAAGAAATTTGGAACAACACCAGCAGAGGAGGTACCACGCACAAAAGAGGCCCCACCATATAATGAACTAACAGAAAATGAAAAGACATATGCCCTCTTTACTGATGGATCGTGTCGTATTGTTAGGAAACATCTCAGATGGAGGGCTGCTGTGTGGAGCCCCACACGACGAGTAGCAGAGGCCACTGAAGTAGAAGGAGAATCGAGTCAATTTGCAGAGGTAAAGGCTGTCCAACTGGCCTTAGATGTGGCTGAATGGGAGAGGTGGCCAATGCTGTATCTTCATACTGACTCTTGGATGGTGGCAAGCGCTTTATGGGGGTGGTTGCAGCAGTGGGAACAAAACAACTGGCAACAGAAGGGCAAACCTATCTGGGCTGCAGAACTGTGGAAAGACATTGCTGTCCGAACAAAAAGGTTGGGTGTAAAGGTGCGTCACATAGATGTTCATGTGCCCAGGAATCGAGCTACTGAAGAACAGAAAAATAACCATCAGGTAGATCAAGCAGCCAAAATTGAGGTGTCTCAAATAGACTTGGACTGGCAGAACAAAGGAGAGTTATGTTTAGCTCGGTGGGCCCATGAGACCTCAGGCCATCAAGGAAGGGATGCAACATATAAGTAGGCTAGAGACCGAGGGGTGGACTTAACTATGGGTGCCATTGCACAGGTTATCCATGACTGTGATACATGTGCCATAATTAAACAGGCCAAGAGGATGAAACCTCTCTGGCAGGAAGGGCGATGGCAGAAGTATAAATATGGGGAGGCGTGGCAGGTTGATTATATCACCTTGCCACGAACTCGCAATGGTAAGCGTTATGTGCTCACCATGGTGGAAGCAACTACTGGGTGGCTTGAAACATATGCAGTACCCCATGCTACCGCCCGAAACACCATTCTAGGTCTTGAGAAACAAGTCCTGTGGTGACATGGTACTCCAGAAAAAATTGAGTCAGATAATGGAACTCATTTTAAAAATTCTCTTGTAAATACTTGGGCCAAAGATCATGGCATTGAGTGGATTTATCATATCCCCTATCATGCACCAGCTTCTGGTAAAATTGAAAGGTACAATGGATTGTTAAAAACAATGTTGAAAGCAATGGGTGGTGGAACATTTAAGCACTGGGAGAAAAATCTGTCAGAAGCCACATGGTTGGTCAACACTCAAGGATCCATCAGTCGCGATGGTCCTGCCCAATCCAGCTCTCTGCCTACTGTAGAGGGAGATAAGGTCCCTGTAGTACATGTAAAGAACATGTTGGGCAAAGCAGTTTGGGTCCTTCCAGCTTCTGGAGAGGGCAAACCTCTCCGTGGAACTGTCTTTGCTCAGGGACCTGGGTCTACCTGGTGGGTGATGCAGAAGAATGGGGATGTTCACTGTGTACCACAAGGGAATTTGATGTCTGGAGACCGCCTTCAGTAATTCTATGTATATACTTGTATATATGTTGTGTGTGTGTATCTAATGCATGTTAATCATTGTTCTTCTGTATGTATCAAGCATGACATAGTAATGTGGAATAAGGGGTGGAATGTCATGGTTTTATGATTTTTTGGTACTGGTATTCCACATCATAACATCATGTAGTGCATTAAGAGTCAAAGAGAACTACATTCCCCAGAGTACTTTGTAATGCTTTGTATTTTTTACGTGTTTTCCGCTCAGAGGGAACAGATAAAAACTCTCTGCGGTCACAGGATGCACTCTCTTTCCTCTAGGACCACTTAGGAGTGGGTGCCCGCTGCCGTCCGCCTTCAGCGTTAGCGTAAGGCCTTCGGTTTATCGGGCACTCACTCTCTCTCTCTCTCTCTCTCTCTTGCTCATTTTGCTTGATTCATTGGGCTTAATTCCAATTGTATTGTATTATATTGTGTTATTTTACTTCCTAATATCTTATTTAGTAAATTAGCTTTTCCTCCTCAGATCGTTGCCGCTGTTTTGTTTCGGGGCTCATCTCCTTTTTTCCCTTCTCCCTTTCCCCCTTCCCCTTGTCCGGGCTGTGGGCCTGTGGGTCTCCTTCCTCAGTTGTCGCAGAACCAGGCAGAACCAGCCCACAAACCCTTGACATTTTTGGAATAGGAGAGTGCGAACGCAGTCCCCCACTATCACAAATTATGCAGTCGAGTTTCCCGCATTTGAGGAAATCACAGGGGTCAGCACACCCAGAGAGCAGGGGATGAGCCTCGCCCTAGGAAAACCACCTGCCTGATTATGGTGTCTCCCCTGCCTTTCCACCTCAGGTCGTTGCTGCTGTTTTGTTTTTAATCCCACCTCCCTTCTCCCTTTTCCCTCTCCTCCTTCCCCTTTCCTGGGGAGTGAGTCCGTGGGTCCCCCGCACCAATCGTCACAGAACCGGGCCAAACCAGCCTGGTAAACCGTTTAAACCACCATGCTACCACCACAAGGAAAACAACCTATTTTGGCATTGGAAACGCTCCCGTTCCTTCTGACTGCGCACTGTAGTCATAGCTCTGTAGGTACTCATATCCACTACAGAAGGTTTACCTTCCCAAAAGCACAGGGAAAGAAGGTACAGGGAGAGAGGAAAAAAAGTGATTTTTCCATCCCCTAATGCAGCTAGACATTGTGTATTTGACAAAATATGCGGGAGTGAAATCATCAGTTAATTTTTAATAATATTTCAGTGAGTAAAATGGAAAACCGACCTCACTGTGTTTGTTTGTTTGTTTGCTTTATCTAGGAAAGCAAAATCAGCATTTCTGAGAACACAGTGATATAAGATGAAAATAGACAATAATGAGAACGCTTCTTGGGGAAATCTGAAAGGAGAGGGGAAACGCATGAGCAGTGCCATAGGATAGGAATTAATTGGATGCAGTTGAAAAATAAATCATCATTCCAGCTCTTGGTTGGGCTGCTATCTCATGTTGCTGGGGATTCTTAAGCCTCCCAGCTGCTTGCTTCTTCCCCACGCATTTTCCTTGGAGCTGTGTGTTCCTCCAACCCCCAGGGCCCTGCTCTACCTCTCCTGCACCACACCAGGCCCCTGCTCCCTGAGATGGAGGAAGCAGCGCTCCTCCATACTGCAAGCATCATCTCCTTGTGGTTCGCAGGGAGTGCTCAGGGATCCTACAAAGAAACTCACAGCTCCTGAGGACATGGGCAGGCTCCTGCTGGCTTCCCAAGCTCACCAAAGTCAAACTCCACTTCCTGCAAACTGCAGTCCAAGCACTGCAGCTTGAGAAGAGCCCAGCAAATGTGATGGCCCTTCTGCGCGAGTTCTTCCAGATGATTTCCAAGGTCACATCAAAGACCTTCAAGCTCAGAAAAGAGGCAAGCATGCACTGGGGAGCACACTGAAACCTCTGTGCTGCGGGGATAAGCTGCTTGTGCACCCTGTGGGTTTGCACTGCCTTCTGCTCCCACCACCTCCTGAGACATGGGATGCTGCACTTGGGAGAAACAAGCTCAGCTTTTATTAGATCTAGTGGAGCCAAGCAAAGCTTGGTGTCTCACAGCTGCTTTGAGCTCCTGATTAAACCTTTTGGGAAGGGGAGTAGACGCAATGTGCAGCACTGTGAAAAGGAATGACATTGCTTGTGTGAAAGAAATGCCTCTCAGTATTGCAAACAGTGCACTGGAGTCAGCACCAAAATCAAACTTTCTTTTACCTTTCCTCAATCCACAAGTTGTCTTTTGTTTTTAGAACAAAAAGCAAGATACATTGAGATTTGCTCCAGAACAACTATCCTAATTTATTCACCCACTTCCCCATCAACTACAGGTGATTTTCAGAAAAATTCCACAAGCCACGATACTGCTTTCCTGATCATTCTATTTCATGCGTCACTGCACTCAGAAACTTCTGAAACCAGAACATGCACACAGACACACAGAACATCCGTACACAGCTGATTTTTGGCATCCAAAAGCTGCTTGCAGGAAGAGCAGAGGAGAAAAGAAGGCATGGTGAGAGAATATCTTTTGTTAGGAAGGAAAGGCCCTCTGAAGCTCCTGGATAAAGTCATTTCTGCAGAGGGTTCCAGAAAAAGCCATCTCCTTTGGAAAATCTTCCTATGGGTGAGGAGCATCTGGGTCTCTCTCATGCTGAGTTCTCCAGCATTCTCAAGGTCTCAGTACTGGGGGTTTTCCGATGAGAAATGAGAAATCAGGCCTGAGAGAAATTCTTCCTGCAGCACAGACGCTTGCAGGGCATTCCCCTCACGAGCGCTGAGCAATATTCAACGTGGACAGAGCTCTGGATGAAGCTCTTCCTGCGGTGCTGGCATTTCTGTGGTCCCTGTCCTGAGTGGATCTCTTTCTATGTGATCCGGGTTCGAGCAGTGGTTGGAGCTCATCACGCGCTTGGTAAAAGGGAAGTGTGTGGTTCATCACCACACACAGCCACAGTGGGTAACCAGGCTGTGGCTCTGGTTGAAGCTATTCCATGTCTGGGGCATTGCAGGCTCTGTCTGCAGTGTGCATGTGCTGGTAGGAAACGTGACTGGAACTGCTTCTGAAGGTTCTCATATTCTGAAGGTGCTTCTAAAGTCTGTCAGAGGTGTGGATATTCTTGTGGTATTTGAGATGAGAACTGCTTTTGAAGGTCTTTTCACACTCAGAGCACTTGTACGGCTTCTCTCCTGTATGGATGCGTCTGTGTACTTTTAAATCAGAACTGCTTTTGAAGCTCTTCCCACACTCAGAGCACTTATATGGTCTCTCGTCTGTGTGGCTGCGCTGGTGCTGCTTCAGTTCATAACTGCTTTTGAAGCTCTTCCCACACTCAGAGCACTTAAATGGTCTCTGTTCTGTGTGCCTCCGCTGGTGCCGCTTCAATTTGTAACTGCATTTGAAGGTCTTCCCACACTCAGAGCACTTATATGGTCTCTCTCCTGTGTGCATGCGCTGGTGCACGAAGAGAAGGGATCTCCATTTGAATATCTTCCCACACTCCAAGCACTTGTAGAAGCTCTTTTTTTGAGTGCACGCACTGGTGCTTAATGACTCTGGAATCTATTTTAAAGCTTTTCTCACCATCAGGGCATGGATTCTGCTTTTCCCTCTGGCACACATCCTTACTCCTGGGCTCTTCATGCTGAGTTTGACCTGTACTGAAGTCCAGTGTGTTCACTGATGCCTTTAACAGATGCTTTCCCTGTTGCATCTTGTTCTGCTTCCACACAATTTGCCCCTGATCCACATGCACATCCCTTCTGATTTCTTCCATGGGGATGCTACCACACTGTCTGTTGACCACACCACCTTCCTGCAGACCCTTCCTTGCGTTTCTTATCCCAGCACCTGCTGGAAAACAAAGAAAAACCAGAAATAGCAATTAGTTCCTCAAATACTCCTCCCCCAGCGATCTCTTTTATGGCTTCAACTTCCGCCGTCCCTCCACCACCTCACCTGGGCTGATATCTCCTGCCATGGCCTCAGGGCTACCCACATCTGGGATCCAGGGCTCTTCTTCTTCAAGCAGGGAGATCACCATGGGTTTGGGGCCTGGAAGTGGAGCTGCAACAATAGAAATAGGAGAAATGAGAGCTTTTCCATCATTCTGTCACAGCTGCTTGTCCAGCAAATTTGCGCAATGTCCCTCCCCACAGTGAAATAACATTAAGGGCCTGAATGACACTGGCACGAAACACAGCAGCTTCCTTTGGAGCAAAGATTGCTTTTCCATCTCTGAAAACATGCAAAGATATTTTCTTTAAAAGAAAAGGAGCTGACTGCGGGGAGATGGTCCTTCCCATTCCACATCATGGCATCATGTGGTGCATTGGGAGTCAGGGAGAACTACATTCCCCAGAGGACTTTGCAATGCTTTGTATTTTTTCACGTGTTTTCCGCTCAGAGGGAACAGATAAAAACCCTCTGCGGTCACGGGACGTTTTCTCTCTTTCCTCTAGGATCACTTAGGAGTGGGTGCTCGCTGCCGTCCGCCTTCAGCGTTAGCGTAAGGCCTTCGGTTTATCGAGCACTCACTCTCTCTCTCTCTCTCTCTCTCTCTCTCTCTCTCTCTCTCTCTCTCACTCGTTTTTTTTGATTCATTGGGCTTAATTCCAAATTGTTTTGCATTATCTTGTGTTATTTACTTCCTGATGTCTTATTTAGTAAAGTAGCTTTTCCCCCTCAGATCGTTGCCGCTGTTTTGTTTTGGGGCTTATTTCCTTTTTTTTTTTTTTTTTCCCTTTCCACCTTCCCCCTGTCCGGGGTGTGGGCCTGTGGGTCTCCTTCCTCGGTTGTTGCTGGGCCGGGCCGAACCGGCCCACAAACCCCTGACACTATGGCACCATTGATTCCTATGGCCCCTTTCAGTTCTAAGGCCCCATTGAGTTCTATGGACCCATTGATGACTATGGCCCCATTGATCCCTATGGCCCCTTTGAGTTCTCTTGCTCCACTGATTCCTATGGCCCCATTGATTTTTATGGCCCCTTTGATCCCTATGGTTCCATTGATCCCTATGGCCCCATTGATCTTTATGGCCACATTGATTCCTATGGCCCCATTGATCCCTATGGCCCCATTGATCCCTATGGCTTCATTGATCCCTATTGCCCCATTGAGTTCTATATCCGAATGAATTCCTATGGCATTATTGATCCCTATGGCCGCATTGATCCCTATGGCCCCATTGATCCCTACGGCCCCATTGATTCCTATGGCCCCATTGATCCCTACGGCCCCATTGAGTTCTATGGCCCCATTGATGACTATGGCCCCTTTGATTACAATGGCCCCATTGATTCCTATGGCCCCATTGATTCCTATGGCCCCATTGATTCCTATGGCCCCATTGATTCCTATGGTTCCACTGATCCCTATGGCTTCATTGATCCCTATTGCCCCTTTGAGTTCTATGGCCGAATGAATTCCTATGGCATTATTGATCCCTATGGCCCCATTGACCCCTATGGCTTCATTGATCCCTATTGCCCCTTTGAGTTCTATGGCCGAATGAATTCCTATGGCATTATTGATCCCTATGGCCCCACTGATCCCTATGGCCCCATTGATCCCTACGGCCCCATTGATTCCTATGGTCCCATTGATCCCTATGGCCCCATTGATTCCTCTGGCCCGATTGATGACTATGGCCCCATTGATCCCTATGGCACCATTGAGTTCTATGGCCCCATTGATTCCTATGGCCCCATTGATCCCTATAGCCCCATTGATCCCTAAGGCCCCATTGATCCCTATGGCCCAATTCAGTTCTAAGGCCCCATTGAGTTCTATGGCCACTTTAATCCCTATGGCCCCATTGATTCCAATGGCCCCATTGATTCCTATAGTCCCTTCTATCCCTATGTCCACATTGAGTTCTATGGCCCCATTGATCCCTATGGACCCATTGAGTTCTTATGGCCTCATTGATCCTTATGGCCCCATTGATTCCTATGACCGCATTGATTCCTATTGCCACATTATTCCCTATGGCCCCATTGATCCCTATGGCCCCTCTGAGTTCTATGGCCCCATTGATCCCTATGGCCCCTTTGAGTTCTATGGACAATTGATTCCTATGGTCACATTGATCCCTATGGCCCCATTGATTCCTATGTCCCCAGTGATTCCTATGGCCCCTTTGATTTATATAGCCCCATCGATCCCTATGTCCACACTGAGTTCTATGGCTCCATTGATCCCTATGTCCACATTGAGTTTTAAGGCCCCACTGATTCCCATGGCCCCATTGATTCCTATGGCCCCATTGATCCCTATGGTTCCATTGATCCCTATGGCCCCATTGATTCCTATGGACCCATTGATCGCTGTGGCCCCATTTATCCCAATGGCCCCATTGAGTTCTATGGCTCCTTTGATTCCTATGGCCCCATTGATTCCTATGGCCCCATTGATCCCTATGGTTCCATTGATCCCTATGGCCCCATTGATTCCTATGGACCCATTGATCGCTGTGGCCCCATTTATCCCAATGGCCCCATTGAGTTCTATGGCTCCTTTGATTCCTATGGCCCCATTGATTCCTATGGCCCCATTGATCCCTATGGTTCCATTGATCCCTATGGCCCCATTGATTCCTATGGACCCATTGATCGCTGTGGCACCATTTATCCCAATGGCCCCATTGAGTTCTATGGCTCCTTTGATTCCTATGGCCACATTGACACCTGTGGCCCCATTGATTCCTGTGGCCCCATTGATCCCTATGGCCCCACTGATTCTTATGGCCCCATTGATTCCAATGGTGCCATTGATCCCTATGGCCCCATTGATTCCTATGGCCTTATTGATTCCTATGGCCCCTTTGATCCCTATGATCCCTTTGTTTCCTTTGGCCACATTGATTCCTAAGACCCCATTCATTCCTATGGCCCCAGGGAGTTCTATGGCCCCATTGATCCCTATGGCCCCATTGATCCCTATGGCCTTTTTGATTTCTATGGCCCCATTGATTCCTATGGCCCCATTGATTCATATGGCCCCATTGATTCCTATGGGTTCATTGATGACTATGGCCCCATTGATCTTTATGGCCCCATTGATCCCTATGGCCCCATTGATTCCTGTGGCCCCATTGATTTCTATGGTTCCATTGTGTTCAATGGCCCCATTTAGTTCTATGGCCCCATCGATCGCGATGGCCCCATTGATCCTTATGGCCCCGTTGACTCCTTTGGCCCAACTGATCCCTATGGTCCCACTGATTCCTATGGCCCCACTGATTACTATGGCCCCACTAATCCCTACAGCGCCATTTACTGCTATGTCCATATTGATTCCTATGGCCCCATTGATACCTATGCCGCATTGTTCCCTATGAACCCATTGATCCCTATGGCCCCATTGATCCTTTTGGCCCCATTGATTCGTATGACACCATTGATTCCTGAGGCCCCATTGATTCCTGTGGCCCCATTGATCCCTATGGCCCCACTGATCCCTTTGGGCCCAGCGTTTCCTATGGTCCCATTGATCCCTATGGCCCCTTTGATTGCTATGGTCCCATTGATCCTTATGGCCCCATTGATCCCTATGGCCCCATTGAGTTCTATGGCTCCATTGATCCCTATTGCCCCATTGATCCCTATGGCCCCATAGAGTTCGAAGGCCCCATTGAGTTCTATGGCCCCATTGATCCCTAAGGCCCCATTGATTCCTATGGCACCATTGATCCCTATGGTCCCATTGATTTCAATGGCCCCATTGATTTCTATGGCCCCACTGATTCCTATGGCCTCATAGATTCCTATGGTCCCATTGATCGTTGTGTCCCCATTGATCCTTATGGCCTCATTGATCCTTATGGCCCCATTGATTCCTATGACCCCACTGATTCCTATTGCCACATTATTCCCTATGGCCCCATTGATCCCTATGGCCCCTCTGAGTTCTATGGCCCCATTGATTCCTATGGTCCCATTGATCCCTATGGCCGCTTTGAGTTCTATGTCCCCATTGATTCCTATGGTCACATTGATCCCTATGGCCCCATTGATTCCTATGTCCCCAGTGATTCCTATGGCCCCTTTGATTTATATAGCCCCATCGTTCCCTATGTCCACACTGAGTTCTATGGCTCCATTGATCCCTATGTCCCCTTTGAGTTTTAAGGCCCCACTGATTCCTATGGCCCCATTGATTCCTACGGCCCCATTGACCCCTATGGTTCCATTGATCCCTATGGCCCCATTGATTCCTACGGACCCATTGATCGCTGCGGCCCCATTTATCCCAATGGCCCCATTGAGTTCTATGGCTCCTTTGATTCCTATGGCCCCGTTGACTCCTGTGGCCCCATTGATTCCTGTGGCCCCATTAATCCCTATGGCCCCACTGATTCCTATGGCCCCATTGATTCCTATGGTGCCATTGATCCCTATGGCCCCATTGATTCCTATGGTCCCATTGATCCCTATGGCCCCATTGATTGCTATGGTCCCATTGATCCTTATGGCCCCATTGATCCCTATGGCCCGATTGATTTTCTATGGCTCCATTGATTCCTAAGGCCCCATAGATCCCTATGGTCCCATTGATTCCTGTGGCCCCATTGATTTTTATGGCCCCAATGAGTTCTATGGCCCATTTGATCCCTATGGCCCCATTAGTCCCTAAGGCCCCATTGAGTTCTATGGCTCCATTGATCCCTATGGCACCTTTGAGTTCTATGGCCCCATTGATTCCTATGGCCCCATTGATTCCTATGGCCCCATTGATCCCTATAGCCCCATTGATCCCTATGGCCCCATTGATCCCTATGGCCCAATTGAGTTCTAAGGCCCCATTGATTCCTATGGCCCCTTTGATTTATATAGCCCCTTCGATCCCTATGTCCACATTGAGTTCTATGGCACCATTGATCCCTATGGCCACATTGATCTTTATGGCCCCATGTAGTTCTATGGCCACATTGATTCCTATGGCCCCATTGATTCCTATGGTCCCATTGATCCCTATGGCCCCATAGATTTCGAAGGCCCTATTGAGTTCTATTGCCCCATTGATCCCTAAGGCCCCTTTGATTCCTATGGCACAATTGATCCCTATGGTCCCATTGATCTCAATGGCCACATTGAGTTCTATGGCCCCACTGATTCCTATGGCCACATTGATTCCTATGGTCCCATTGATCGTTGTGTCCCCATTGATCCTTATGGCCTCATTGATCCTTATGGCCCCATTGATTCCTATGACCCCATTGATTCCTATGGCCCCGTCGATCCCTATGGCCCCATTGATCCCTATAGTCCCTTTAATTGCTGTGGCCCCATTTATTTTTGTGGCCCCATTGATCGCTGTGGCCCCATTGATCCCTATGGCCCCATTGATTCCTATTGCCACATTATTCCCTATGGCCCCATTGATCCCTATGGCCCCTCTGAGTTCTATGGCCCCATTGATTCCTATGGTCCCATTGATCCCTATGGCCCCTTTGAGTTCTATGGCCCCATTGATTCCTCTGGTCACATTGATCCCTATGGCCCCTTTGATTCCTATTGCCCCATTGATTCCTATGGCCCCATTGATTCCTATGGCCCCATTGATTCCTATAGTCCCTTCGATCACTATGTCCACATTGAGTTCTATGGCCCCATTGATCCCTATGGCCCCATTGAGTTCTTTGGCCCAATTGATCCCTATGGCCCCATTGATTCCTATGGCCCCATTGATCCCTGTGGCCTCATTGAGTTCTATGGCCCCATTGAGTTCTATGGCCCCACTGATTCCTATGGCCCTTATTGATTCCTCTGGACCCATTGATCCCTAAGGCCTCATTGATTCCTATGACCCCTTTTGAGTTCTATGGCCCCACTGATTCCTATGGCCCCATTGATTTTTATGGCCCCATTGATCCCTATGGTTCCATTGATCCCTATGGCCCCATTGATCTTTATGGCCACATTGATCTCTATGGCTTCATTGATCCCTATTGCCCCATTGAGTTCTATGTCCGAATGAATTCCTATGGCATTATTGATCCCTATGACCCCATTGATCCCTATGGCCCCATTGATCCCTAGGGCCCCATTGATTCCTATGGCCCCATTGATCCCTACGGCCCCATTGATTCCTATGGTCCCATTGATCGCTATGGCCCCACTGATTTCTATGGCCCCACTGATTCCTATGGTCACATTGATTCCTCTGGACCCATTGATCCCTATGGCACCATTGAGTTCTATGGCCCCATTGATTCCTATGGCCCCATTGATTCCTTTGGCCCCATTGATTCCTATGGTCCCATTGATCTCTATGGCCCCATTGCGTTCTATGGCCCCATTGTTTCCTATGGTCACATTGATTCCTATGGTCCCATTGATCGTTGTGTCCCCATTGATTCCTATGGCCCAATTGATCCCTAAGGCCCCACTGATTCCTATGGCCCCATTGATTCCTATGGTCCCATTGATCCCTATGGCCTCTTTGAGTTCTATGACCCCATTGATACCTATGGTCACATTGATTCCTATGGCCCCACTGATTCCTATGGCCCCATTGATCCCTATGGCCCCATTGAGTTCTATGGCCCCATTGATGACTATGGCCCCATTGACTCCCATGGCCCCATTGATTCCTATGGCCTCATTGATTACTTTGGCCCCATTGATTTCTATGGCCCCATTGATTCTTAGGGCCCCATCGATCCCTATGGCCACAATGAGTTCTATGGCCCCATTGATCCCTATGGCCTTATTGATCCCTATGGCCCCTTGTAGTTCTATGGCCACATTGATTCCTATGGCACCATTGATTCCTAGGGCCCCATTGATTCCTATGGTCCCATTGATTCCTGTGGCCCCATTGATTCCTGTGGCCCCGTTGATCCCTATGGCCCCATTGATCCATATGGCCCCTTTTATCCCAATGGCCCCGTTTATTCCTATGCTCCCATTGTGTTCTATGGCCCCATTGATCCCTAAGTGCCCATTGATTCCTATTGCCCCATTGTTCCCTATGGCCCCATTGTTCCCTATGGCTCCACAGAGTTCTCTTGCCCCATTGATTCCTAGGGTCCAATTGATCCCCATGGACCCTTTGAGTTCTATGGCCCCATTGATTCCTATGGTTACATTGATCCCTATGGCCCCATTGTTTCCTATGGCCACATTGATTCCTAAGGCCCCATTGATTCCTATGGTCCCATTGATCCCTATGGACACTTGGAGTTCTATGGCCCCATCGATCCCTATGGCCCCATTGATCCCTATGGCCCCATTGATCCCTAAGGCCCCATTGATTCCTATGGCCCCATTGATTCCTATGGCCTCATCTATCCCTATGGCCACATTGAGTTCTATGGCCCCATTGATCCCTACGGCCCCATTGATCCCTATGGCCCCATGTAGTTCTATGGCCACATTGATTCTTATGGCCCCATTGATTCCTATGGCCCCACTGATCCCTATGGCCCCATTGAGTTCTATGGCCCCACTGATTCTAATGGTCCCATTGATTCCTGTGGCCCCATTGATCCCTATGGCCCCTTTGATCCCTATGGCCCCTTTGATTCCTATGGCCCCGTAGATTCCTATGGTCCCATTTTGTTCTATGGGCACATTGAGTTCTATGTCCCCATTAATTCCTATGGTCCCATTGATCGTTGTGGCCCCATAGATCCCTATGTCCCCATTGATTCCTATGGCCCCATTGATTCCTATGGCCCCTTTGATCCCTATGATGCCTTTAATTCCTATGGCCACATTGATTCCTGTGACCCCATTCATTTTTAAGGCCCCAGTGAGTTCTATGGCCCCATTGATCTAGAAGGCCCCTTCATCCCTATGGCCCCTTTGATTCCTATGGCCCCATTGATTCCTATGGCCCCATTGTTTCTTATGCCACCATTGATTCCTATGGCCTCATTGAGTTCTATGGCCCCATTGAATTTTATGTTCCCTTTGATCCCTATGGCCACATTGATTCCTGTGGCCCCATTGTTTCCTAAGGCCCCACTGATCCCTATGGTCCCACTGATTCCTATGGCCCCACTGATTCCTATGGTCCCTTTGATCCCTATGGCCCCATTGATTCCTCTGGCCCCATTGATTCCTGTGGCCCCATTGATCCCTATGGATCCTCTGATTCCTATGGCCCCATTGATTCCTATGGTGCCATTGATCCCTATGGCCCCATTGAGTTCTATGGCCGCATTGATCCCTATGGCCCCATTGATCTCTAAGGCCCCATTGAGTTCTATTGCACCATTGATCCCTATAGCCCCATTGATCCCTATGGCCCCATTGATCCCTATGGCCCCATTGATTCCTATGGCCACATAGATCCCTATGGCACTATTGAGTTCTATGGCCCCATTGATTCCTATGGCCCCGTTGATTCCTTTGGCCCCATTGATTCCTATGGTCCCTTTGATCTCTATGGCCACATTGCGTTCTATGGCCCCATTGATTCTAATGGCCCCATTGATCGTTGTGTCCCCATTGATTCCTATGGCCCCATTGATCCCTATGGCCCCACTGATTCCTATGGCCCCTATGATTCTTATGGTCCCATTGATCCCTATGGCCTCTTTGAGTTCTATGGCCCCATTGATTCCTATGGTCACATTGATCCCAATGGCCCCATTGATTCCTAAGGGCCCATTGATTCCTATGGCCCCTTTGATTCTTATAGCCCCATCGATCCCTATGTCCACATTGAGTTCTATGGCCCCATTGATCCCTATGGCCCCATTGATCTTTATGGCCCCATGTAGTTCTATGGCCACTTTGATTCCTATGGCGCCATTTATTCCTATGGTCCCATTGATCCCTATGGCCCCATTGAGTTCTATGGCCCCACTGACTCCTATGGCCTCATTGATCCCTATGGTCCCATTGATCCTTATGGCTCCGTTGATCCCTATGGCCCCACTGATTCCTATGGCCCCATTGATTCCTATGGTCCCATTGATCCCTATGGCCCCATTGAGTTCTATGGCCCCTCTGATTCCTATGGCCCCATTGATTAATACGGCCCCATTGATCGCTGAGGCCCCATTGATCCCAATGGCCCCATTGAGTTCTATGGCGCCATTGATTCCTATGTCCCCATTGATTTTTATGGCCCCTTTGAGATCTATGGCCACATTGATCCCTATGGCCCCATTGGTACCTATGGCTTCATTGATTCCTATGGCCCCCTTGATCCCTATGGCTCCACAGAGTTCTATGGCCCCACTGATTCCTATGGCCCCATTGATTCCTATGGCCCCATTGATCCCTATGGCCCCATTGATTCCTATGGCCCCATTGAGTTCTATGGCCCCACTGATTCCTATGGCCCCATTGATTCCTACGGCCCCATTGATCCCTATGGCTCCATTGATCCCTATGGCCCCATTGATCTTTATGTCCCCATTGATTCCTATATCCCCATTGATCCCTATGGCACCACTGATCCCTATGGCCCCATTGATTCCTATGGTCCTATTGATCCCTAAGGCCCCATTGATCCCTATGGCCCGATTGATTTTCTATGGCTCCATTGATTCCTACGGCCCCATTGATCACTATGGTCCCATTGATTCCTGTAGCCCCATTGATTTTTATGGCCCCAATGAGTTCTATGGCCACATTGATTCCAATGGCCCCATGGAGTTCTATGGCCCATTTGATCCCTTTGGCCCCATTAGTCCCTAAGTCCCCATTGAGTTCTATGGCCCAATTGATCCCTATTGCCCGATTGATCCCTATGGTCTCATAGAGTTCGAAGGCCCCATTGAGTTCTATGTCCCCATTGATCCCTAAGGCCCCATTGATTCATATGTCCCCATTGATCCCTATGGTCCCATTGATCTCTATGGTCACATTGAGTTCTATGGCCCCACTGATTCCTATGGCCTCATTGATTCCTATGGTCCCATTGAGTTCTAAGGCCCCATTGAGTTCTATGGCCCCTTTGATCCCTATGGCCCCATTGATTTCTATAGCCCCATTGATTCCTAAGGCCCCATTGATCCCTATGGCCCCATTGAGTTCTATGGCCCCATTCATTCCTATGGCCCCGTCGATCCCTATGGCCCCATTGATCCCTATAGTCCCTTTAATTCTGATGGCCCCATTGATTTTTGTGGCCCCATTGATCGCTGTGGCCCCATTGATCCCTATGGCCCCATTGATTCCTATTTCCCCACTGTTCCCTATGGCCCCATTGTTCCCTATGGCCCCTTTGAGTTCTATGGCCCCATTGATTCCTATGGTCCCATTGATACCTATGGCCCCTTTGAATTCTATGGCCCCATTGATTCCTATGGCCCCTTTGATTCCTATGGCCCCATTGATTCCTATAGTCCCATCGATCCCTATGTCCACATTGAGTTGTATGGCCCCATTGATCCCTATGAACCCATTGAGTTCTTTGGCCCAATTGATCCCTATGGCCCCATTGATTCCTAAGCCCCCATTGATTCCTAAGGCCCCATTGATCCCTATGTCCCCATTGTGTTCTATGGCCCCACCGATTCCTATGGCCCCATTGATTCCTCTGGCCCCTTGATCCCTATGGCCTTATTGATCCCTATGGCCCCATTGAGTTCTATGGCCCCACTGATTCCTATGGCCCCATTGATTCCTATGGCCCCATTGAACCCTATGGTCCCATTGATTCCTATGGCCCAATTGATCTTTATGGCCCCATTGATTCCTAAGGCCCCATTGATCCCTAGGCCCCATTGATCCCTATGGCTTCATTGATCCCTATTACCCTTTGAGTTCTATGGCCGCATGAATTCCTATGGCCTTATTGATCCCTAAGGCCCCTTTGAATCCTATGGCCCCATTGATTCCTGTGGCCCCATTGATTCCTGTGGCCCTATTGATTCCTGTGTCCCCACTGATCCCTATGGCCACACTGATTTCTATGGCCCCATTTATTCCTATGGTGCCATTGATCTCTATGGCCCCATTGATTCCTATGGCCGCATTGATCCTTATGGCCCCATTGATCCCTATGGACCCTTGATTTTCTATGGCTCCATTGATTCCTATGGCCACATTGAGTTCTATGGCCCCATTGATTCCTATGGCCCCATTGATTCCTATTGCCCCTTTGAGTTCTATAGCCACACTGATTCCTATGGCCCCATTGAGTTCTATGGCCCATTTGATCCCTATGGCTCCATTGATCTCTAAGGCCCCATTGAGTTCTATGGCTCCATTGATCCCTATAGCCCCATTGATCCCTATGGCCCCATTGAGTTCCCTATGGCCCCATTGAGTTCTATGGCCCCTTTAATCCCTATGGCCCCATTGATTTCTAAGGCCCCATTGATTCCTATGGCCCCATTGATCCCTATGGCCACATTGAGTTCTATGGCCCCATTGATGACAATGGCCCCATTGATTCCTATGGCCCCATTGATTCCTATGGCCCCATTGATTCCTTTGGCCCCATTGATTCCTATGGCCCCATTGATTCCAATGGTCCAATTGATCCCTATGGCCCCATTGATCCCTATGGCCCCATTGATTTTCTATGGCCTTAATGCTTTCTATGGCCACATTGATTCCTATGGCCCCATTGAGTTCTATGGCCCATTTGATCCCTATGGCACCATTGATCCCTATGGCCCCATAGTGTTCGAAGGCCCCATTGAGTTCCATGGCCCCATTGATCCCTATGGCCCCTTTGATTCCTATGGCCCCATTGATCCCTATGGTCCCATTGATCTCTATGGCCCCTTTGAGTTCTATGTCCCCATTGATCCCTATGGCCCCACTGATCCCTATGGCCCCATTGATTCCTATGGCCCCATTGATTCCTATAGCCCCATCGATCCCTATGTCCACATTGAGTTCTTTGGCCCAATTGATCCCTATGGCCCCATCGATTCCTATGGCCACATTGATTCCAAAGGCCCCGTTGATCCCTATGGCCCTATTGAGTTCTATGGCCCCACTGATTCCTATGGTCACATTGATCCCTATGGCCCCATTGATTCCTATGGCCCCTTTGATTTATATAGCCCCACTGATTCCTATGGCCCCATTGATTCCTATGGCCCCATTGATCCCTATTGTTCCATTGATCCTTATGGCCCCATTGATCTTTTTGGCCCCATTGATTCCTATGGCCCCATTAATCCCTATGGTCCCATTGATCCCTATGGCTTCATTGATCCCTATTGCCTTATTGATTTCTATGGCCGCATGAATTCCTATGGCCTTATTGATCCCTATGGACCAATTGATCCCTATGGCCCCATTGATTCCTATGGCCCATTGATTCCTGTGGCCCCATTGATTCCTATGGCCCCATTGATCCCTATGTCCCCACTTATTCGTATGGCCCCATTGATTCCTATGGTGCCTTTGATCCCTATGGCCCCTTTGATTCCTATGGTCCCATTGATCCCTATGGCCCCATTGATCCCTATGGCCCATTGATTTTCTATGGCTCCATTGATTCCTATGGCCCCATTGATTCCTATGGCCCCGTTGATTCCTTTGGCCCCATTGATCCCTATGGCCCCATTGATCCCTATGGCCCCTTGTAGTTCTATGGCCACCTTGATTCCTATGGCCCCTTTGATTCCTATGGCCCCATTGATCGTTGTGTCCCTGTCACGGTGTTATCCGTGACAGTAACCCAAGGGGGAACCGAGAAGGGAATAAGAAAGGGAGAGGGAAAACAAACTGCCGCGCGGCCGTCTCAGCAGAGCCGCGCGCTCCAGCGGGAGGGGAAACAGAGAAGATTGAGGGTCTGTAAAGAAAAACACAACGGCACGATCTGAGAAGGAACGGTAACTTTACTAAATCTAATAAAAATGAACAATTGAGAGAGAGAGACAAATTTTCCAAACCAGAAAACTGGGAGCTTACTTTACACGTGCTGAACTCCTCACAGCAGCCCCGACAGCGCGCCACAAAAAGCGCGGGCCTCGCGTCTGGTGCGGAGCTCCGCCCCTCCCCTGCTCACACAGCATTAACTCCTTAACGGCCTGCATGATGTTCTGATGTGGAATACCGGCATCAAAACCACAAAACCAAAACAGTCCCCATTGATCCTTATGGCCTCATTGATCCTTATGGCCCCATTGATTCCTATGACCCCATAGATTCCTATTGCCCCATTGTTTCCTATGGTCCCATTGATCCCTATAGCCCCACTGAGTTCTATGGCCCCATTGATTCCTATGGTCCCATTGATCCCTATGGCCCCTTTGAGTTCTATGGCCCCATTGATTCCTATGGTCACATTGATCTGTATGGCCCCATTGATCCCTATGTCCCCATTGAGTTCTTTGGCCCAATTGATCCTATGGCCCCATTGATTCCTATGACCCCGTTGATCCCTATGGCCCCATTGAGTTCTATGGCCCCACTGATTCCTAAGGCCCCATTGATTCCTATGGCCCCATTGATCCCTATGGCCTCATTCATCCCTATGGCCCCATTGATCCTTATGGCCCCTTTGAGTTCTATGGCCCCATTGATTCCAATGGTCACATTGATCCCTATGGCCCCATTGATTCCTATGGCCCCTTTGATTCCTATGGCCCCATTGATTCCTAGGGCCCCATTGATCCCTATGGCCCCATTGATTCCTATGGCCCCATTGATGACTATGGTCCCATTGATCCCTATGGCCCCATTCATCCCTATGGCCCCATTGATCCTTATGGCCCCTTTGAGTTCTATGGCCCCATTGATTCCAATGGTCACATTGATCCCTATGGCCCCATTGATTCCTATGGCCCCTTTGATTCCTATGGCCCCATTGATTCCTAGGGCCCCATTGATCCCTATGGCCCCATTGATTCCTATGGCCCCATTGATGACTATGGTCCCATTGATTCCTATGGCCCCATTGATCCCTATGGCCCCATTGATCATTATGGCCCCATTTATTCCTATGGCCCCATTAATCCCTATGGCCCCATTGATCCCTATGGCTTCATTGATCCCTATTGCCCCATTGAGTTCTATGGCCGCATGAATTCCTATGGCCTTATTGACCCCTATGGCCCCATTGATCCCGATGGCCCCATTGATTCCTATGGCCCCATTGATTCCTATGGCCCCATTGATCCCAATGGTTCCATTCATCCCTATGGCCCCATTGATCTTTATGGCCACATTGATTCCTATGGCACCATAATCCCTATGGCCCCATTGATCCTTAAGGCTTCCTTGATCCCTATTGCACCATTGAGTTCTATGGCCGAATGAATTCCTATGGCCTTATTGATCCCTATGGCCCCATTGAGTTCTGTGGCCGCATTGAACCCTATGGCCCCATTGATTCCTATGGCCCCATTGATCCCTATGGCCCCATTGAGTTCTATGGCCCCATTGATGACTATGGCCCCATTGATTCCTATGGCCCCATTGATTCCTATGGCCCCGTTGATTCCTTTGGCCCCATTGATCCCTATGGCCCCATTGATCCCTATGGCCCCTTGTAGTTCTATGGCCACATTGATTCCTATGGCCCCATTGATTCCTATGGCCCCATTGATTCCTAGGGTCCCATCGTTTCCTATGGCCCCATTGATTCCTATGGTCCCATTGATTCCCGTGGCCCCATTGATCCCTATGGCCCCATTGATCCATATGGCCCCTTTTATCCCTATGGCCCCATTGATTCCTATGGCCCCGTTGATTCCTATGGTCCCATTGTGTTCTATGGCCCCATTGAACCCTAAGACCCCATTGATTCCTATTGCCCCATTGTTCCCTATGGCTCCACTGAGTTCTATGGCCCCATTGATTCCTAGGGTCAAATTGATCCCTATGGCCCCTTTGAGTTCTATGGCCCCATTGATTCCTATGGTCACATTGATCCCTATGGCCATACTGATTCCTATGGCCACATTGATCGTTGTGGCCCCATAGATCCCTTTGTCCTTATTGATTCCTATGGCCCCATTGATTCCTATGGCCCCTTTGATCCCTATGATCCCTTTGATTCCTATGGCCCCATTGATTCCTGTGACCCCATTCATTCCTATGGCCCCAGTGAGTTCCTTGGCCCCATTGATCCCTATGGCCCCATTCATCCCTATGGCCCCATTGATCCCTATGGTCCCATTGATTTCTAGGGCCCCTTTGAGTTCTATGGCCCCATTGATTCCTATGGCCACATTGATTCCTATGGCCCCATTGATTCCTATGGCCTCATTGAGTTCTATGGCCCCTTCGAATTTTATTTTCCCTTTGATCCCTATGGCCCCATTGATTCCTGTGGCCCCATTGATCCCTATGGTCCCATTGTGTTCTGTGGCCCCAATGAGTTCTATGGCCCCATCGATCCCTATGGCCCCATTTTTTCCAAAGTCCCCACTGATCCCTATGGTCCCACTGATTCCTATGGCCCCACTGATCCCTATGGTCCCACTGATTCCTATGGCCCCACTGATCCCTATGGTCCCACTGATTCCTATGGCCCCACTGATTCCTATGGCCTTACTGATCCCTACAGCGCCATTGCTTCCTATGGCCATATTGATTCCAATGGCCCCATTGATACCTATGCCCCATTGATTCCTGTGGCCTTATTGATTCCTATGGTGCCATTGATTCCTATGGTCCCATTGATCCCTATGGCCCCATTGATCCCTATGGCCCCTTTGATCCATATGGCCCCTTGATTTTCTATGGCTCCTTGATTTTCTATGGCTCCATTGATTCCTATGGCCCCATTGAGTTCTATGGCCCATTTGATCCCTATGGCCCCATTGATCTCTATGGCCCCATTGAGTTCTATGGCTCCATTGATCCCTATAGCCCCATTGATCCCTATGGCCCCATTGAGTTCTTAGGCCCCATTGAGTTCTATGGCCCCTTTGATACCTATGGCCCCATTGATTTCTATGTGTTGTGGTTTTGTGATTTGTTGGTACTGGTATTCCACATCATGGCATCATGTAGTGCATTGGGAGTCCGGGAGAACTACATTCCCCAGAGGACTTTGCAATGCTTTGTTTTTTTTTTCACGTGTTTTCCGCTCAGAGGGAACAGATAAAAACCCTCTGCGGTCACGGGACGTTCTCTCTCTTTCCTCTAGGACCACTGAGGAGTGGGTGCTCGCTGCCGTCCTCCTTCAGCGTTAGCGTAAGGTTTTCGGTTTATCGGGCACTCACTCTCTCTCTCTCTCTCTCTCTCTCTCTCTCTCACTCGTTTTGTTTGATTAATTAGGCTTAATTCCAAATTGTATTGCATTATATTGTGTTATTTACTTCCTGATGTCTTATTTAGTAAAGTAGCTTTTCCCCCTCAGATCGTTGCCGCTGTTTTGTTTTGGGGCTTATTTCCTTTTTTTTTTTTTTTCCCTTTCCCCCTTCCCCCTGTCCGGGGTGTGGGCCTGTGGGTCTCCTTCCTCGGTTGCTGCGGGGCCGGGCTGAACCGGCCCACAAACCCCTGACATTTTTGGCGCCCAACGTGGGGCACGACCAGCTGCCTTAGCCGGGCAGAGACAAACTTTTAGAGTGAATCTCTGTCTGTTGTTAACAAGCTTATCTGTACTGCAAGTGCTGTACAGCAAAACACGACCTTGAAGTCCGGGCGTACTGCCAGTTGTTCTGGGATATCTGTAAACTTCTTTTGGGTACTGCCAGATTGTTTTAGTACAAGAAAAATTAATAATAATAATAAAAATGTCTTTTCTGTTTCTGTTAAAACTGCCCTTACAGGGATTGTACTTCACTGCTTTTTCCCTCTTAATGCTCAAAACGTACTGGAACTTGGTCAAGTTTGCCATTCTGTTCCATTGGTTCTGGTCCCTATATGATAAATTAAAAGCAATGATAGAGGCACCTGCCAGATACCAGGGCACCCCAGCTAATGGAACAAACGATAGCATGTTAACGAACCATGTGATGTTTGAATGGGTATCCAGATTCCCCTCTCAGTTTTTTATGAATTTTCAAGATCACAGCTTAGGGATGGTGTTAATAATTGGGATATTAGTCCTCCTGCATGTAGTAGCACTTTACATCATGTGCAGGAAGCTTCTCCCAGAAACAGAGAATGTTGAATGGCAGGGAGAGTGGAGAGTTTTAGGAAAGAAATTAGAAGCATGGGGATACCCGGTGTCATGGGATTTTTCTCCTGAACAATTGCAGGATCCTGAGGAGCTAGGCCTGTATCTGAGTAAAGGGTGTTGCGGCTCAGAAAGATCTGAGGTGGAACAGCTTATTTGGGGCTTGGCTTATGCTTACCGAGGTTTATATACTATTATGAAGAGAGAGAGTGTCCAAACTGAGGCCCAAACCAAAGAGGAAAACCTCCCGGTCACACTTGACCAACCAAAGGAAGCACCAGTATCAAAGTCAGTTGCCCCTGTGGAAGGCAAGAAATGGAAACGTGTGTCCTCGCGCCTAGAACGCAAAGAAGAGGTGCCGAAAGAAGAGGAAGATATAGGTGAGGGGGTGGCCACAACCCCACCACCATCGAGAAAGGCAACAAAGAAAAGTGAGAGACATGGAGAAGAAAGTGATGATGAAGGAGAAGAGAAAGTTAAAGTTACGACGTTTCGTCGGCCCATGAAAATGTCTGAGATCCAAGGCTCAAGAAAGGAGTTTGTTCGACGTCCGGATGAGAGTATTGTCACTTGGTTGCTTCGGTGTTGGGGCAACGGGGCCAACAGTGTGTCCCTTGATAGTAACGAAGCTCGCCAACTAGGAAACATTGCCCGAGATCCGGCTGTCGACAGAGGAATCAGCAGGTATATGGATGGAATCGCCAACCTCTGGCAACGAATGCTAGTAGCTGTGAGGGAAAGATATCTTTACAAGAGTGACCTGGCACCTAAAGTGAAAAGATGGAAAACTATTGAGGAAGGCATCCAGTATTTGAGAGAAACAGCTGTGGCGGAAATGCTGTATGATCCCACGTTTGATCCTGACGATCGGGACCATGATCCGGAGAAAGTAAGGAGTACACCCGAAATATGTCAGAAGCTTTCAAAGTCAGCACCAGAAAGGTACGCCGGTACACTAGTGACAACGTTCAACAGATATGAGGACCAAGACAGAAAACCCCCAGTTTTTGAACTAATTCTTACACTTCAAAACTTCGAACAAAAATTTCCACCGCCATACGCGTCCATTTCAGCCATATCAAAGTTAGAAGGACAAATGGCAGATATATTGGGAAAATTATCCCAACTGATTGATAGGGTTGAATCGGTTGCAACTATCAGAAGCAAACGCCGTCCTGCTCGAGCAAATGACAACACTAACTTTACTAACTTCATGTCGCGCGCGGCTTTGTGGAGTTACTTACGTGCAAATGGAGAAGATATGAAGGAATGGCATCAAAAACCCACCCCTGCACTGCGAGCACGGGTGAGAGAATTACAACACAGACCAACTACCAGCGAAGTTGTTCCTGTCACTACAGGTAATGAATAGAGGGGCCCTGCCCTCAGCCAGAGGAGGGAGAGGGATAATAGAGTGTATTGGACTGTGTGGATTCGGTGGCCTGGCACATCAAACCCACAGAAATATGAGGCACTGGTGGATACTGGTGCACAATGTACTCTAATGCCTTCAAGTTACAAAGGGGCAGAATTGATTCATATCTCTGGAGTGACTGGGGGCTTTCAGGAATTGTCTGTGCTGGAGGCAGAAATAAGCCTCACGGGTAAAGACTGGCAGAAGCATCCTATAGTGACCGGACAGGGGGCCCCATGCATACTTGGTATAGACTATCTCAGAAGGGGGCACTTTAAGGATCCCAAGGGGTATCGATGGGCTTTTGGAATAGCTACTGTGGACACAGATAGCATTAAGCAACTATCTGTTTTACCTGGCCTGTCAGAAGATCCGTCTGTTGTGGGGTTGCTACAAGTGGAGGAGCAACAGGTACCAATTGCTACGAAAACCGTGCAAAGACGGCAGTACCGCACCAACCGGGATTCCTTGCTCCCTATTCATAATCTGATTCGTCAGCTAGAGAGCCAGGGAGTGATCAGCAAAACTCACTCCCCGTTTAGCAGCCCCATATGGCCGGTGCGTAAAGCCAATGGAGAATGGAGACTGACGGTAGATTACCGTGGCCTGAATGAAGTCACACCTCCACTGAGTGCTGCTGTGCTGGACATGCTTCAATTCCAGTATGAACTGGAGTCAAAAGCAGCCAAGTGGTATGCCACCACTGACATTGCGAATGCCTTCTTTTCAATTCCTCTGGCCACAGAATGTAGGCCGCAGTTTGCTTTCACCTGGAGGGGAGTTCAGTACACCTGGAACCGTTTGCCCCAGGGGTGGAAGCACAGCCCAACCATTTGCCATGGGTTGATCCAAACTGCATTGGAACAGGGCGGTGCTCCTGAGCATCTGCAGTACATCGATGATATTGTTGTATGGGGCAATACAGCAGAGGAAGTTTTTAAGAAAGGAGAGACAATAATACAGATCCTCCTGCGAGCTGGCTTCGCTATTAAGCGAAGCAAAGTGAAAGGACCTGCACAAGAAATTCAGTTCCTAGGCATAAAGTGGCAAGATGGACGTCATCACATCCCAGGAGATGTGGTCGACAAAATCACCAGTATGTCTCCACCCACTAACAAGAAAGAGACGCAGTCTTTTCTGGGTGTAGTGGGCTTTTGGAGAATGCATGTTCCAAACTACAGCCTCATTGTGAGCCCCCTTTGTCAGGTGACCCGGAAGAAGACTGATTTTGTGCGGGGCCCTGAGCAGCAGCAGGCTTTTGAGCAAATTAAGCAGGAGATAGCCCGTGCCGTGGCCCTGGGGCCAGTGCGGACGGGACAAGATGTAAAGAACATCCTCTACACTGCTGCTGGAAAGGAAGGTCCCACTTGGAGTTTGTGGCAAAGAGCTTCTGGAGAGACCCGAGGCCGACCCCTTGGTTTCTGGAGTCGAGCATACAGGGGGTCTGAGGAGCGCTACACTCCAACTGAGAAGGAAATCTTAGCCGCGTACGAGGGGGTTCGAGCTGCTTCCGAAGTAATCGGTACTGAAGCGCAGCTCCTTCTGGCACCTCGACTACCAGTGCTGAACTGGATGTTCAAAGGAAAGGTTCCCTCTACCCATCATGCTACTGATGCCACTTGGAGTAAGTGGACTGCGCTGATTACACAGCGAGCTCGGATGGGGAACCTCAGTCATCCAGGAATCCTAGAAGTGATCATGGACTGGCCTGAAGGTAAAAAGTTTGGAACAACCCCAGCAGAGGAGGTATCACGTGCTAAAGAGGCCCCACCATACAATGAACTACCAGACAATGAAAAGAGATACGCCCTGTTCACAGATGGATCATGTTGTATTGTGGGAAAGCATCGCAGATGGAAATCTGCTGTGTGGAGCCCCACACGACAAGTTGCAGAGGCCACTGAAGGAAAAGGAGAATCAAGCCAATTTGCAGAGGTAAAGGCTGTCCAGCTGGCCTTAGATGTTTCTGAACGCGAGAGGTGGCCAGTGCTTTATCTTTAAACTGACTCATGGATGGTGGCAAATGCCTTATGGGGGTGGTTACAGCAATGGGAACAAAATGGCTGGCAACGGAGGGGTAAACCTATCTGGGCTGCTGAACTGTGGAAAGATATTGCTGCCCGAGTAAAGAATATGGTTGTAAAGGTGCGCCGTGTAGATGCTCATGTTCCTAAGAGCCAGGCAACTGAAGAACAACAGAATAACCATCAGGTAGATCGAGCTGCCAAAGTTAAGATGGCTCAAGTAGACTTGGACTGGCAACACAAAAGTGAATTCTTTTTAGCTCGATGGGCCCATGAGACCTCGGGCCATCAAGGAAGAGATGCAACATATAAGTGGGCTAGAGACCGAGGGGTGGACTTAACTATGGACGCTATTGCACAGGTGATCCATGACTGTGATACTTGCGCCACAATTAAACAAGCCAAGAGGATGAAACCTCTTTGGGGGGAAGGGCGATGGCAAAAATATAAATATGGGGAGGCGTGGCAGGTTGATTATATCACCTTGCCACGAACTCGCAATGGTAAGCGTTATGTGCTCACCATGGTGGAAGCAACCACTGGGTGGCTTGAAACATATGCAGTACCCCATGCTACCGCCCGAAACACCATTCTAGGTCTCGAGAAGCAAGTCCTATGGCGACATGGCACTCCAGAAAGAATTGAGTCAGATAATGGGACTCATTTCAAAAATTCTCTTGTAAGTAATTGGGCCAAAGATCATGGCATTGAATGGATTTATCATATCCCCTATCACGCACCAGCTTCTGGTTAGATTGAAAGATACAATGGGTTGCTGAAAACCATGTTGAAAGCAATGGGTGGCGGACCATTTAAGCATTGGGAGAAGCATTTGGCAGAAGCCACCTGGTTGGTCAACACTCGAGGATCCATCAATCGTGATGGTCCTGCCCAATCCAGCTCCCTACCTACTGTAGAGGGAGATAAGGTCCCTGTAGTACATGTAAAGAACATGTTGGGCAAGGCGGTTTGGGTACTTCCAGCTTCTGGAAAGGGCAAACCTCTCCGTGGAACTGTCTTTGCTCAGGGACCTGGGTCCACTTGGTGGGTGATGCAGAAGAATGGGGATGTTCAGTGTGTACCACAAGGGAATTTGATGTTGGGGGAGTGCAGTCAGTAATTCCATGTATATACTTGTATATATGTTGTGTGTGTGCGTATCTAATGCATTTTAATCATTGTTTTTCTGTATGTATCAAGAATGATGTAGTGATGTGGAATAAGGGGTGGAATGTCATGGTTTTATGATTTTTTGGTACTGGTATTCCACATCATAACATCATGTATTGCATTGGGAGTTAAAGAGCTAATACTCCAGCTCCATAGATCATTGATAATTCCAGGTATACCTGTCTCAGAAGAGAAGAAGCACTACATTCCCCAGAGGACTTTGCGATGCTTTATATTTTTACGTGTTTTCCGCTCAGAGGGAACAGATAAAAACCCTCAGCGGTCACGGGACACTCTCTTTCCTTCGGGATCGACTCAGCAGTGGGTGCTCGCTGCCGTATCGCCTTCAGCGTTAGCGTAAGGCCTTCGGTTTATCGGACACTCTCTCTTGCTCATTTTATTTGATTCATTAGCCTCAATTCCAATTATATTGTATTATATTCTGTTATTTTGCTTTCTGATATCTTATTTAGTAAATTAGCTTTCCTCCTCAGATCGTTGCCGCTGTTTTGTTTCTAGGCCCATCTCCTTTTTCCCTTCCCTTTTCCTGGGGTGTGGGTCCGTGGGGCCCCCGCACCGATCGTCACGGAACCGGGCCGATCCAGCCCGGTAAACCGTTGACAACACCTATAGTAAATACATTTGGGCAACAGCACAAGCTGGGGAAAAAACAATTCATGTTATACGTCATTTGTTGAGTTGTTTTGCAGTACTCGGGGTACCCAGAGAAATAAAAACAGACAATGGACCAGCCTATATTAGTAATAAGGTACAAAAGTTTATGGAAGAATGGAACATCAAACATATTACAGGGATTCCCCATTCACCAACAGGTCAAGCAGTTATAGAAAGAGCCAATGGCATTCTGAAGCGATACTTACAGAAACACACTAGCATTCTAGATCCCCAGTCTAGATTAACTAAAGTATTGTATGTTATCAATCATTTATGTGTTTTTGGGCAGGAACAGGAGCCAGCTGCTATGCGACATTATTGTGAAAGTGACAAAGAATCAGTGTCAGCTCAAAGGGTGCAAGTAATGTATAAGGACCCGAGAACAGGTATTTGGCAGGGTCCAGCTGAAGTGTTATATTGGGGTCGTGGTTATTTATGTGTTTCTACCCCAGCAGGATCACAATGGGTTCCAGCTAAATGGACTAGGCCTGCTCTTGATGCAGCGAATAATCAGACGCCTCACCGAGGACAACAAGATTCGAATACATCAGAAGTTGACACTGCGCTTGAAGCCTTATCTCTGTTACCTTGCTCAACATAGTGAAGAAGCTCTAAAGGCACTGTCAACTCCCCCAGGTGATTGGGTGGAGTGGATACAGAACTTTTATATTGACTTACAAGGGCCTTCCTCTTTGCCATGTTATGGCTGTAATCAATCTGATTGCGCCGCTTGGATAGCCTTAAGGTGTGGGGGTTGTTGTAATACATATTGGATTGTACAGTCAGAAGTGCATCAGACTTGGTGCTTTGCATGCCTATACGACTGGGACTCTCACAATTATTGGCGTAGGGCATTAAAAGAGTTCACAGGTCAAGACGTAAGAGAATCTTTACAACTGTTTGAAACCCCAGAACAAATTGTAATTGGATTCTGTGTTTGGAATATACAACAAGAGGAAAAACGAGTTAGAATTATTACTAATTCACTAATAGTAGCTTCTAGGTGTAAGAAAAAGGTGCCACTGCCTTCGATTTCTATTGTGGGACCTTTTAGGGACGATACTGACCCAGAAAAGGCACTAGATGATAATATTCAACAGCGTATAACTCGCATGATAAAATGAAGTTGATAGTTGTAACATTTTTTATTAATGTTGTCAATGCTATATGGGCTCCACCTCAGCCCAAAACTAACATTTGGGTTACTCTAGCAAATTTAACCAAACAAGAAGCTATTTGCTTGTCACTGTCTTCTCCTGGTAATCCATTCACAACCTGTCTGGTTGGATTGCTAGCAGATCCTTGGCCGTGCCCCTCGGCTGTACCCATCTGTACTGTTAATGATCCCAAAACTAATGTAGACAATTGGGATCAATGGGCTCCTTATTTTCCCACAGCACCACAGGAGCCCCAAGAGTTGGAATTGTTGGGTTCAGTCAAGGCTGATGCATGTCTGTATTTTAAGCATACTAGCCGAATAGTAGCTGCAAATCATTTCAATGTCGTAAATTCTAGCATGGCTGTTTACCTTAATGCATCGGTTTGGTGTAACTACACTACTACGAATGTGTCAGTTTCATCAGATAATCCCATTCAACTGCCAGCAGGATACTTTCTGATTTGTGGGGATCGTGCTTGGCCCGGCATCCCATCAAAATTGCGTGGAGGACCTCGTACAATTGGGCGATTGTCTTTACTCACGCCTAACACATCCATGATACTAAAAATGAGCCGACATCATCATCGAACCAAACGAATGGCTCATGCCTTTACCCCAGAATGTAAAGATGATGTCAAGCTTTGGTCTAAGGACGCCGTGATTGCCGCATCTTTTTTTACCCCAGGAATATCAGCGGCAGGTGCTCATGCTATTCTAAATAAGTTGGCATGCTGGCTTGCCAAACAAACAAATGCAACCTCCTTAGCACTCTCCAGCCTTTTGCTTGATGTTGATTCTATTCGTCATGCAACTCTTCAAAATCGAGCTGCAATTGATTTCCTTTTACTTGCACAAGGCCACGGTTGTGAAGAGTTTGATGGCATGTGTTGTATGAATCTCTCTGATCATCCACAATCAATTCACTCTCAAATTTCTGAATTACGCAGGTTGACTGGAAATTTACAGGTGGAATCAGGCCTTGGCCTTGATGGCTGGCTGAAAGGATTAGGGATTGGAGCATGGCTAAGGACGATTATTGTGTATGCCGTAGGGATTGTTATAGTATTGCTTTGTTTAATGTTATTTTTGCCTTGTTTAATAACTTGCATACAGAAAATGTTGCAGAACATGATGACAAAAATGTGGAATAACACCCTTGTTGTCCAAAAAGAAAACGGGGGAGATGTGGAGGATTTGATGCAAGACTGGCTAAAGAGCAAGGGGCATAGCAAGGAAAACCTCTTGCAGATGTCTGAGACAGGCCAAGAGTGGGGCTAGATGCAGCTGTCTAAGCAGAAAGAGGGATGTTACAACTGTTGCAACTCAAGTGAAGATGTAATGCTGTACTGACCAATCACAAAACTAGGCCACAGTAACCTTGCTGCAACATGAGGGTGTAGGAGTTAGGATTAAGGAAGTAGTGACCAATGGAAATTCAGTTTAACTGTAAGAATTAACAATGAAACTTTCACCTCACTGACATCACTAACCAATTAGGAGCTCGGGTTTTGCAGTATGTATGAGCTTCATTACTACCAATGTAAATGTATGCAGCTTTCTGATTAAAGGCGGGACTTGCTGATGACCACCTGGTGTCCTTGTCTCCCTTCGCCGCGACAAATGGTGCTCACCGCATAGGATTACAACACTCCTGTATGCATGTGTCTGTGTACTTTTAAATCACAACTCCATCTGAAGCACCTCCCACACTCAGAGCATTTATATGGTCTCTTTCCTGTGTGGCTGCGCTGGTGCAACTTCAACTGAGAACTGGTTTTGAAGCACTTCCCACACTCAGAGCAATTATATGGTCTTTCTTCTGTGTGGCTGCGCCGGTGCTGCTTCAAAGAAAGACTCCATTTGAAGCTCTTCCCACACTCTGAGCACTTAAATGGTCTCTCTTCTGTGTGGCTGTGCTGGTGCTGCTTCAATTTGTTACTGGTTTTGAAGCTCTTCCCACACTCAGAGCACTTATATGGTCTCTCTCCTGTGTGGCTGTGCTGGTGCTGCTTCAATTCAGAACTGCTTTTGAAGCTCTTCCCACACTCAGAGCACTTAAATGGTCTCTCTGCTGTGTGGCTGCGCTGGTGCCGCTTCAATTCATAACAGCTTTTGAAGCTCTTCCCACACTCAGAGCACTTATATGGTCTCTCTCCTGTATGGATGCGTCCGTGCACCTTTAAATCAGATTTCCATTTGAAGCTCTTCCCACACTCAGAGCACTTATAAGGTCTCTCTCCTGTGTGGATGCGCTGGTGCGAGAAGAGACGGGATCTCCATTTGAAGCTCTTCCCACAATCAGAGCACTTGTACAGGCTATTTATTGAGTGCGTGCACTCGTGCTTAATGACTCTGGAATCTATTTGAAAGCTGTTCTCACCCTCAGGGCATGGATTCTGGTTTTCCCTCTGGCACACATCCTTACTCCTGGGCTCTTCATGCTGCCTTTGACCTGTATTGAAGTCCTGTGTGTGCCCTGATGTCTTTAACAGATGATTTCCCTGTTGTGTCTTGATGTGCTCGCCTTGACCTTGCTCCTGATCCACATGCACATCCCTTCTGATTTCTGCCATGAAGATGCTATCACACTGTCTGTTGACCACACCACCTTCCCGCAGACTCTTCCTTGCGTTTCTTATCCCAGCACCTGCTGGATGACAAAGGAAAAACAGAAATAGCACACGGTGCCCCAAATACTCCTCCCCCAGAGATGTCTTATATGGCCTCAATTTCCTCCTTCCGTCCATCACCTCACCTGGTCTGACATCTCCTGCCATGGTCTCAGGACTACCCAGATCTGGGATCCAGGGCTCTTCACCTTCTTCAAGCAGGGAGATCACCATGGGCTTAGGGGCTGGAAGTGGAGCTGCAGCAATAGAAAGAGGAGAAATGAGAACTTTTCCATTGTTCTGGCACAGCTGCTTATCCAGCAACTTTGCACAATGTCCCTCCCCACAGTGAAATAACAATTAGGGCCTGAATGACACTGGGATGGAACACAGCAGCTTCCTTTGGAGCAAAGATTGCTTTTTCATCTCTGAAAACATGCAGATATTTTCTTTAAAAGAAAAAGAGCTGACTGCAGGGAGTTTGTCCTTCCCCTCCTGGCTGATGCCTGCTTGCCAGCACTCAATCCAGGACATTAATAAATGTGCTGATCTCAATGAGCCCTTTATGCTTCTCTGTCTTTCTGTTGTTGCTGCTACTGTGGAGTTTGTCCAGATGGAACTTTATGAGGTTTATTCTGGGGTTCTCTTGCAGAGGCACATTCTGCACAACCAAATGTGCCCAAAAGAGGAGGAAAGGCAGCAAAGCCCTCACCCAGTGAGGCCACGCACTCGTACGTCTCCAGCATCACGTCCCGGTAGAGCGCTTGCTGTGCAGGGTCCAGCAGCGCCCACTCCTCCCTGCTGAAATACACGGCCACCTCCTCAAAGCTCACGGGCTCCTGCAAGCACAGAGAGGCTTCTTGCTGGGAACAGAGAAGGCCCAGGGAAGCAGCTCGCAGAGGAGTGAAACTCCAGTCCCAGACACTTCTCTGTCCCCAGCACACACATGCTGCCTGAGAGCACCTCCCTCTCCCCCTGCATTCACATCCCTCACCACTTGGCCTCTCCTGCCCGCTTTTCCAAGCCCCTACCTGAGATGGATGTGCTGAGGCCATTGCTGCTCTCCTGCAGGCTGGGATGATCACGGGTGGAAGGCAGAAGTTGAACGGAATCCTGCAAGGATATGGGAAAAGTTAGCAGTGCTGTGACTGAATGCAGCAGTCCCTGTCCAACCCCTGCCCACCTTAGATCACCTGTACGGCACAGTCTAGGGGATGATCCCCTGCAGAGTAAGGCAATGAGCAACAGCACTCATAACACTCTTGCTACATGACAGTAATCATCACAAAACTATCACAGTCTGGGGGGCTGAAAGAACTGACAGCTGAGAGTTGAACAGCGGGGGACTGAAGAGAAAGCATGACAAGGAGACAGTCATCCCAAAACAGAGAGCAGGTCGAGGTCACACCTTAGTAGAGATCCTTCACCCCCATTTGTTCAGACACCTTGCAGATACTGATCTGCTGTAAGAGACTCATATGATTCTTTACACACGAAGATATGAACAAGTCTGGCAATAGAAGTGGATCCATGTCCTCCAAGGCTCCTTCTTTCTGTGGGTTCAGGAGCTCTGACAGAAAATGGGACCGCTCTGAGCCTCATGACTCAATGGGAGGGGCTCCTGTAGTTGTGTGTGTAATCCAATCACGAGGGTCACACAAGGAAGTAAGGGGAGAGGTGTTACGTGCAAAATGCCAGGTTTGGAAGCTGCATGTGAAGGAAAGGAGAACAGAAATAGACAGGAACAGGGAACAGAACCTAAATTTGAAATCACATCTCTAACACTGAAGTAATTAATCATGGCGAAATAAAATAATAAAATAACTAAGCATTAACCATAGACATTCCATGGGACACCGTTCATCATCAGCCTCCTGGTGTTACCTTCTATCTGACTGTAGCATTCCAGAAAGAAGGGAAAAGTCACAGGAAATATTTCAGCTCCTGTACTGACCATGAACATTCTTATAATGGTCGATCCCTCTTTTTATCCTCCATTTCTCTTGCCTACGTGAAAGCTCCCATTCTAGCGTGCCAAGCAAGAGTCTCCTCAGATGTCTATCTCCTCACAGAGATGAGTACCACACAAAAGGATGTTAATTGGCAGCTTGTCTCTCTTTCACTGTCCCAGGGCATGCCCATCTGCTTGTCCCTTAGACAAAGGCTTTCACAACCCTTCCCCAGGACTAGCTTGGACAAGTTTGGACATGTTCATCAGCAGACTTTGAGGCAGTGGTATAAAAAAATAGTCTCTAACAGGGTAACCCCTTGCACCCGGCATGTGAGCGCAGTGCTGAATAACCTTACCTGCCTTATCACCTCACTCTGGGTTATAGAGTTTGTTTCCGCAAGTCACTACGGCACGAGGTGGAAGATCTGAAATGAAAGCGTGCTCCACTGACAACGTGCTTGGGGCCCACTGCTGTGTGCTAAAGGCATCTGCAGCTGCCGGGACAGCCGGAACAAAACCCTTGGGACACGTTCGCACAGCAAAGAACACCCAGTCCCCAGTACTTCAGGGGCTGACACAGTGGCAATTCCCCGCTTATTAGAGGCTTTCCATTCAGTCCCGCAAATGTACACAACAGGGATTTTGAAGCTTACAGGAATCCACGCGCGCAGAGCTGCGCAGCAAGGTCCTCTCGTGCGGTCCAGAGGGAGAACTGCAGTCCCAGCTGCGCTGTATCACAGAGGTACAAGCGGGCAGCAGAGCACGCTGACCTCCTGTGCTCACTTCCTCCCTGTCCCAGCTCCAAGCCCTTCGTGTGCCCCTCTCTGCCCAACGCGGGCTGCAACACGCCTGCAACGTGTTCCTGCTGTCGTTGCAGCCCACCTGGCCCAGCAAAGCCGCCGTGCCGGGCAGCACATGGAGCCGGGACCAGGGTCCCACCCGGTGCTGCTGGCAGCGTGTGCTCCTCTGCACGAACCACGAAGGGCACCTACCTTGGGTGCAGAGCAGGCTGCTCCCAGCTCTGTTGCAGGCAACCGGGCTCCTTGGAGTCGCGCAGAGCACAGGATGCCGAGTGCCCTCAGCCCGGAGCTGGCCGCAGGACGGCCTTGGTGCACCTCCTGCCACCGCGGTGCTGCCCGGATGGCTTCCAGCCAGGCTCTGGCTGCTTCAGCACAGGCTCAGGTGCCACAGCGAGCACGCCCCGAGCCGGCTGCCAGGCCTCGGGCACTTTCACTGCTCATTCTCAGCTCACATCTGCTCCCGGGGGACAAGAGGAGGGGAGGGAGGGAGGGGAGAGGGAAGAAGGGTGGGGGCTGTGTTTTGTTATGCTAATGAAGCATTGCTTTCTGCAGTGTCATTGCTTCTTTTGCTGGGGACATTTGCACATCCATGTGCTCAGGCATCACTATATTCCAGGCCTTGCTTTCCTTTTACTCCTCTCAGCCATCAGCATGTGTCAGCATGAAGCACTCACCGGCTGCCCTGCTCTAGAGGACAGCATCTCCCTGCAGCTGGCTGAGTTCTTGTCCTAACCACTTCTCCTGGTTTCTCTGTTAGGTCTTCTTTTGAGGGCGTGAGCATGCTTAAGCACACTGCTGTTAGACGGCCTGCTCTGATGTTCACTGGTGTATATCTACAGAATTTAGGGCCCCCCCAGAAGGAACTGCTATCAGGGTACTTGGGAGTTTGTGTAGAGGTGACATAGGTTGGTTTTCTTAGCCATAGGGATTAATACATTAGTTTAAGAACCGATATATTAGTATCGCAAAAAGAATGCATATGTGCTACTTCTAAAGCTTTCCATTTCAGCTTTTGTGGGTGAACAGTCTTGTTTTCCCTCAATAATTCTGTACTGGGAACATAACTGAATTTTATTTTCTGCCTCAATGGTTTTGCCTCAGAAGAATCACTGGAGTCACAATAGAATACTTTTTTGCCTCAAAACATGCCACCACATTTAGATCAGTTTCCACATCCTTTGGTTTTAAAAGCTGTGCGCTGTGGTCTCATAATCAATGGGAATCTACCAAACTGGGAAAAAGTGGATGCAAGTGAGTCAGAGGTTTCAGGGATGAAGCTGATGGTTGAAAAAGGGAAGAAGTCGGTGGGCACTCGACCCTGAATACCACTGAGCATGCCCAAAGGGACATTAGCACATACCTGTGAGACCGTGAAAAAGAAGGGCTATGTATGCCAGCGTACAGCAGATGTATGTCTGAACGGTTCAAATGCAGAACCTGAACTCTGAGAGGGTGCGCTTGCTTGTCAAGACGCCCAGTGCGCACCGTGAGGAATAAAGGGATGCTGCTTTCTAACATCACACTGAGTGATTCTCAGGGAGCTCCTCCCAATCCAGGCTCCATCGGGACCAGCTGCATGTTCCCTGCATTGCAGCAATGCATTCCTTTGTACTGCCCCTGCGAAAGCGTGACAGAAGCTTGTCACGTACGGAGAGTAAGGGTGAGGGGATCCCCGAGTAGTTCCCCACATGCAGTTATGGAGATGACCCATGTGTGCAACGGGTTCTTTTTCCCAGAAATAACATGGTGAGGGGGTTCTAGAGAGAAGACCACCAAGAGAAATGGGGTTTGAGTAGTAGTTGAGAGATTCAGGACCCCCAGGCAACACATCTTTCAGAAAGTAAGGTGGTGAGGATGTGCTTGAGAGATTCCAGACCCCCAGGAGAAACTGAAGAGCTAGGGTCATTGGGAACTGTGTTGTGTTATGGCTGCCGGCATTGTGATGTTGTCTGTGAACATGGCTGTGAGTAGTACTATGAGGGTGCCAAGCATGTCAATTTTTTCCTCTCTCTGTGGTGTGTGTATGTGGCAGGTCTGCAGAGTGTGTTAAGCTTTGCTTTTTACTTTTGTAGCTGCAGCAGTGTGTGCGTTACAGTGTGCGAAGGCAGTTTGTACATTCCAGACATTCCAGACATGGAGGAGTTGGCTGTGGGAAACTGCAGAAAAAACCTGTTGAAAATTGTAATAATTGGTTGATTGGACAAATGATTAAAATAACTTGTGGAAACCTGAGGTCTGTGGAAAAACAACAACCAAAGTTCCCATTTTGTTGGGAGAAATTGGTTATGACTCTCCCTGGAGGAATTTGGTGCACAACCATGCCTTGAGGGAGCTGGCAATCACCTGGCAATGTGAGGAGGGACCATTGTCCATTTGTATGGGAACTGTTGAATCACAGCCTGAACCACTGATTGATCACCTGAGGCAAGCCCTGAGTCAGCTGCAGGGGCACAACTGAGTGTGATTGGAAGGGGTGGAGTTTGACTCCACCTCTCCCAAGACCCCATTTAAGGGCTGACCACCAGCAGGGAAGGATCTTTTGTTGGAGTTCCCTCCCTGGTGGAGTTATCAGCGAGCCTCAACCATCATTGAGGTGAGCCATTGAGGTGAGCCAATCTCTTTTGCTGTTTTTTTGTATACCATCTATTTAAAGCCTACCAAAAATATACCATCTTTTGCGCTATCTCCTTGAGTGCTTTCCTTGGGGTTATTTGCCTTACAATTGGCGAGCCAGGCAGGCTTAAAAAATAATATACATATTTATATATATATACATATACACACACATATACAGTAACTTACCATGTCTTTCATTTGGAGCATTTTCAAATGGGACTGGGGGAGAACAGAACAGGTTCCTTTCCAGCAAGCAAAACAGGCGGTGAAACAAGCCCAGGCATTGGGTATATTCGATCCTACCCTCCCAGCTGAATTGGTTGTTCATGTTACTCAGGATGGCTTTGGCTGGGGCCTGTGGCAACGTCAGAGTTCTGTTCGGACCCCCATTGGATTTTGGTCTGGGGTCTGGCATGGAGCAGAAGAAAGATATAGTATGATTGAAAAGCAGCTATTGGCTGCCTGTACTGCATTACAAGCAGTCGAGCAAAAAACCCAGATAGCTGAAGTCATAGTTAAGACCCCTCTTCCAACTCAGGGGTGGGTAAGAGATCTGACCCACCTCCCTAAGACAGGGGTGGCCCAGGCACAGACGGTGGCACGATGGGTCGCCTATCTCAGCCTGAGGAGTAGTCTGTCTTCCTCACCACTGTAAAAAGAGCTCCAAAAGATTCTAGGCCCGGTGACGTATCACAGTGATGCACCAAAACAAGCCTTGGTTGCTCCGCCAGAGAAGAGTCCCGTCCAGGAAGGAGAATATCCCATTCCTGAAGATGCCTGGTACACGGATGGGTCCAGCAAGGGCAACCCAAGTAAGTGGAGAGCAGTAGCATACCATCCTGCCACAGACACAATATGGTTTGAAGAAGGGGATGGTCAAAGCAGCCAGTGGGCAGAGCTGCGGGCCGTGTGGATGGTTATAACCAAAGAACCTGGTGACGGTATCCTGAATATCTGCACGGATAGTTGGGCTGTGTACCGGGGGCTCACTCTTTGGATTGCACAGTGGGCTACCCAGGACTGGACTATCTGCTCCCGACCAATCTGGGGCAAAGATATGTGGTTAGACATATCGGATACAGTCAAACACAGAACTGTACGTGTCTACCATGTTTCTGGTCACTGACCCCTACAGTCACCAGGAAATGATGAAGCCGACACACTGGCCCGAGTCAGATGGGTTGAGAACTCACCATCTGAGAACATCGCCTACTGGTTACATCAAAAGTTGCGGCATGCTGGACAGAAGACCACGTGGGCAGCTGCCAAAGCATGGGGACTGCCCGTACAATTATCGGATGTAGCTCAAGCATGCAGAGACTGTGATGCCTGCTCCAGAATGAGACTGAGGTCGTTGCCTGAAACTACAGCCCATCTTGCTAGAGGACACAATCCTCTACAGCGATGGCAGGTTGATTATACTGGGCCCCTCCCTCGATCTGACGGAGCGAGATATGCCGTAACCTGTGTTGACGCTGCGAGTGGGCTAATGCAGGCCTATCCAGTACCAAAAGCCAACCAGGCATATACCATCAAGGTGCTCACGAGATCGATGGCTGCCTATGGGACACCACAAGTCATTGAGAGCGACCAAGGGACTCATTTCACGGGTGCAATGATGCAACGCTGGGCAGAAGAGAACAATATTGAGTGGCGATTCCACCTGCCATACAATCCAACGGGGGCAGGCCTTATTGAGCGTTATAATGGCATTCTCAAGGCTGCCCTGAAGACAGACTCTCAGTCTCTGCAGGGGTGGACAAAGAGACTCCACGAAACCCTTTGAGATCTGAATGAAAGACCTAGTGATGGCAGACCCAGTGCCTTGAAAATGTTGCAAACAACATGGGCCTCCCCACTTAGGATCCAAATTACAGGTACGGATAATGAGGTAAGACCTCAGACTGGCCGTGAGAACAATCTTCTGCTCCCTGCCCCTGAGAACCTAAGACCAGGTACCAATAAAATAAGATGGCCTTGGAAGGTGCAGGTAGGACCACGATGGTGTGGCCTACTTGCACCTTGGGGGAAATTGTTGGAGGTGGGAGGTTCGGTAGTCCCTCCGGTAATTGGTACATGGCCTACCGATATTGTGGTCAACACTCCAGTCTTTATTCCTAAAGGAACCCCTATCATGTCTCTGTGGCAGATCAGGACGCCCCCTCTAGTGCCTGATCTAATCGTGCAGCCACAGACATCGAGCGAAAAAGTTTGGTACAGGCGGCCAGGACATGCCCCTGTACAAGCTGAAGTGTTGACCCAAGACAGGAATACGGCCTGTATCTTACTCTGGAGAGCGGACCTCCCCCTCTTGGTACCTTTGAAACATCTATATTACTCCCTGTGAGTCTATGAGTCACCAGAGGGAACCAAATGATGCTGCAGAGTTCCAGAGTTGCTATAAGATCATGTGCAACATCCGGTGATGGTCTACCTGGGACTGATGGAGAGTAGGATGGACCTGCACAACATGACCGCGTGCTTCCAGTAGACACCACCGAGCACTGGCCCAAGGAAGAACACGAGCCGTACACTGATCATCACTCATCCCAGATTACATCGATACACATCGCGACGGGTTATTATGTAAAACGTTGCTATATATTGGGTCTCTGTATTAAGGAGGGCTCAACCTATAATTACTTAATCAGTGGTTCATGTCGTGAAGGGCTGGAGTGTATGGGAACTGTTGAATCACGGCCTGAACCACTGATTGACCACCTGAGGCAAGCCCTGAGTCAGCTGCAGGGGCACAAGTGAGTGTGATTGGAAGAGGTGGTGTTTGACTCCACCTCTCCCAAGACCCCATTTAAGGGCTGACCACCAGCGGGGAAGGATCTCTTGTTGGAGATCCCTCCCTGGTGGAGTTATTGGTGAGCCTCAACCATCAGCAAGGTGAGCCAATCTCTTTTGCTATTATTTTGTATAACATCTACTTAAAGCCTACCAGAAATATACCATCCTTTCGCACTAACTTCCTTGAAGTGCTTTCCTTGGGGTTATTTGCACTACAGTGTGTTACAGTGTGTAAAGGCAGTTTGTACATTCCAGACATGGAGGAGTTGGCTGTGGGAAACTGCAGAGGAAAGTTTTTGAAAATTGCAATGATTGGTAGATTGGACAAATAGTTAAAGTAACTTGTGGAAACCTGGGGTCTGTGTAAAAACAAGAAATAAAGTTCCAATTTTGTTGGGGGAAACTGGTTATGACTCTCCCTGGAGGAATTTGGTGTACAACCATGCCTTGAGGGAGCTGGCAGACTCCATTACCTAGCAATGTGAGGGGGGACAATTATCCATCATAAAGTGTATTTAGATGAAAGTGTATTCAGACTGTTGTGATGGTTGCAGTTTGCACCAGCCAAGATAGATGAAGACTGGAATGAGAAACAATTGTGTCACCACCCCTCCCTCCCTGGGCGGTTCCCAGAGCGCTCAGAGAAAGACCCTGGGGCAGAGACACTGCAAACTCCTGTTGTGAAATGCTGTGTTACCTTGCGGTTCGGCAGGAACACATTGGAAGGAAGAATGTCTTATCTGCAGAAATCTAGGAAACCCAATATCCCAGTGTTAGCATTGGAAGCCTCTGGTTTTTGTATTTACCAGGGGCTCCAGAGTCCATAATTAGTCGAGACTCATGGAGAAATTAGAGGGCAAAATAAAATTGTAGAATGGGGACTTTTATAGACAGGGCAGGTGTGTGGAAGAACAAAGAATGCTGAGCCATTTTTTAATGATGAAACTTTGGGAAAAAAATAAAGAGAGGGAGGCTAGGGAAAGGCAACAGCCAAGGAAGGCACAGGAAAGTACAGAGAGGAAATGGAGAAAGACAAGAAAAAACAAGTGGCAGAGACAGGAAATAATTGGTGTTGATGATAGTGCAGGGAACTGAAAGAGGGACGATGAAAAAATAAGAGCCGCCCAGGGAGGAAGGGGGTGGTGACACAACTGTTTCTCTTTCCAGTCTTCATCTATCTTGGCTGGTGCAAACTGCAACCATCACAACAGTCTAAATACACTTTCATCTAAATACACTTTATGATGGACAATTGTCCCTCCTGACATTGCTAGGTAATGCAGTCTGCCAAATCCATCAAGGCATGGTTGTACGCCAGATTCCCCCAGGGAAAGTCATAACCAATTTTCACCAACAAAATGGGGGAACTTTTGTTGCTTCTTCTGAGGCAAAACCATTGAGGCAGAAAAGAAAATTCAGCTATGTTCCCAGTACAGAATGGAAATCTTCAGAAGTAGCACCTTTTCCTTTTTTTTTGCAATACTAATATATCGGTTCTTAACCTAATGTATTAATCCCTATTGCTATGAAAACGAAGCTATATCTCCTCTACACAAACTCCCAAGTACCCTGAGAGCAATTCCTCCTGGGAGGCATACAGTCTGTAAATATACAACAGCGAACATCAGAGCCGGCCCTCGTACAGCAGCGTTTTTATCCATGCTCACACCTTCAAAAGAAGACCTAACAGAGAAACCAGGAGAAGTGGTAAGTACAAGAACTCAGCCAGCTGCAGGGAGATGCTGTCCTCTAGAGCAGGGCAGCCGGTGATTGCCTCTTGCTGAGCCGTGCTGACAGCTCAAACGAGTTAAAGGAAAGCTAGAATGAGAATTTCGCGATGCCTGAGGACATGGATGTGCAAATGTCCCCAGCAAAGGAAACAAAGACACCGCAGAAAGCAATGCTTCATTAACATAAGAAAACACAGCCCCCACCCTTCTTTAACTCCCTCCCTGTCCCCCGGGAGCAGATGTGAGCTGAGAATGAGCAGTGAAAGTGCCCGAGGCCTGGCAGCCGGCTCGGGGCGTGCTCGCTGTGGCACCTGAGCCTGTGCTGAAGCAGCCAGAGCCTGGCTGGAAGCCATCCGGGCAGCACCGCGGTGGCAGGAGGTGCACCAAGGCCGTCCTGCGGCCAGCTCCGGGCTGAGGGCACTCGGCATCCTGTGCTCTGCGCGACTCCAAGGAGCCCGGTTGCCTGCAACAGAGCTGGGAGCAGCCTGCTCTGCACCCAAGGTAGGTGCCCTTCGTGGTTCGTGCAGAGGAGCACACGCTGCCAGCAGCACCGGGTGGGACCCTGGTCCCGGCTCCATGTGCTGCCCGGCACGGCAGCTTTGCTGGGCCAGGTGGGCTGCAACGACAGTAGGAACACTTTGCAGGCGTGTTGCAGCCCGGGTTGGGCAGAGAGGGGCACACGAAGGGCTTGGAGCTGGGACAGGGAGGAAGTGAGCACAGGAGGTCAGCGTGCTCTGCTGCCCGCTTGTACCTCTGTGATACAGCGCAGCTGGGACTGCAGTTCTCCCTCTGGACCGCACGAGAGGACCTTGCTGCGCAGCTCTGCGCGCGTGGATTCCTGTAAGCTTCAAAATCCCCGTTGTGTACATTTGCGGGACTGAATGGAAATCCTCTAATAAGCGGGGAATTGCCACAGTGTCAGCCCCCCCCTGAAGTACTGGGAACTGGTTGGTCTTTGCTGAGCGAATGTGACCCAAGGGTTATGTTCTGGCTGTCCTTGCAGCTGCAGATGCCTTTAGCACACAGTAGTGGGCCCCAGGCACGTTGTCAGTGGAGCACGCTTTCATTTCAGATCTTCCACCTCGTGCCGTAGTGACTTGCGGAAACAAACTCTATAACCCAGAGTGAGGTGATAAGGCAGGTAAGGTTATTCAGCACTGCGCTCACATGCCGGGTGCAAGGGGGATACCCTGTTAGAGACTATTATTTTATACCACTGCCTCAAAGTCTGCTGATGAACATGTCCAAACTTGTCCAAGCTAGTCCTGGCCAGGGGTTGTGAAAGCCTTTGTCTAAGGGACAAGCAGATGGGCATGTCCTGGGACAATGAAAGAGAGACAAGCTGCCAATTAACACCCTTTTGTGTGGTACTCATCTCCGTGAGGAGATAGACATCTGAGGAGACTCTTGCCTGGCACGCTAGAATGAGAGCTTTCACATAGGCAAGAAAAATGGAGGATAAAAAGAGGGATCGACCATGATAAGAATGTTCATGGTCAGTACAGGAGCTGAAATGTTTCCCATGATTTTACCTTCTTTCAGGAATGCTACAGTCAGATGGAAGGTAACTGCAGGGGGATGATCATGAACAGTGTCTCTGGGAATGGCCAGGGCTAATGCTTATTCCTTTATTTATTTAATTTGACCAAGATTTATTAAACCACTTTCAGATATTTGATTGCAAATTTAGGTTCTGTTCCCTGTTTATGTCTATTTCTGTTCTCCTTTCCTCCTTTCATATTTAGCTTCCAAACCTGGCATTTTGCACGTAACACTTCTCTCCTTACATCCTTGTGTGGCCCTCATGACTTTGTCAATTTGTCACAGATGGATCCCAATACAATATACGATCCAAAGCTACCGGGAAGGAGCACTGTATTTATTGATAGACAAAACATTTGCAGTACTGATTTAACAGTGTCTTAACAAGATTGGATGACACGCACAACTACCGGAGCCCCTCCCATTGGGTCATGAGGCTCAGAGTGGTCCCCCGGTCTATGTAAACTCCAGAACCCACAGAAATAAGGAGCCTTTATGGACCTGGATCCAGTTCTGGTCCCAGACTTGTTCACGGCTTTGTGTGTAAAGAATCATATGAGCTCAGTCTCAGACATAACCTTAGGGAAGGACACAAAGCTCCAAACTAAGCGTGAGTCTCTTACAGCAGATCAGTATCTGCAAGGTGTCTGGACAAAAGGGGGTGAAGGATCTCTGCTAAGGTGTGACCTCGACCTGCTCTCTGTTTTGGGATGACTGTCTCCTTGTCGTGCTTTGCCTTTAGTCCCCCACTGTTCAACTCTCAGCTGTCAGTTCTTTCAGCCCCCCAGACTGTGATAGCTTTGTGATGATTATTGTCATTTAGCCAGAGTGCTATGAGTGCTGTTGCTCATTGCCTTTCTGTGCAGGGTATGGTGTGCCACCCCCCAGGCAGTGCCGTGCAGATGATTTGGTGTGGGCAGGGGTTGGACAGGGACTACTGCATTCAGTCACAGCTGTGATGACATTTCCCTTGTCCTTGCAGGCTCCAGTTCAACTTCTGCCTTCCTCCCGTGATCATCCCAGCCTGCAGGAGAGCAGCAATGGCCTCAGCACATCTATCTAAGGTAGGGGCTGGGAAAAGCGGGCAGGAGAGGCCAAGGGGTGAGGGATGTGAATGCAGGGGGAGAGGGAGGTGCTCTCAGGCAGCATGTGTGTGCTGGGGACAGAGAAGTGGCCGGGACTGGAGTTCCACTCCTCTGCGAGCTGCTTCCCTGGGCCTTGGCTGTTCGCAGCAAGGAGCCTCTCTGTGCTTGCAGGAGCCCGTGAGCTTTGAGGAGGTGGCCGTGTATTTCAGCAGGGAGGAGTGGGCACTGCTGGACCCTGCACAGTGAGCACTCTATCGGGACGTGATGCTGGAGACATACGAGTGCGTGGCCTCACTGGGTGAGGGCATTGCTGCCTTTCCTCCTCTTTTGGGCTCATTTGGTTGTGCAGATTGTGCCTCTGCATACATGGCCCAGAGTAAACCTCATGCAGTTCCTTCTTGACAAACTCCACAGTAGCAACAAGAAAAGTAATACAGAGAAGCATGAAGGGCTCATTGTGCTCAGCACTTTGTTAAATGTCCTGGAGTCAGTGCTGGCTAGCAGGCATCAGCCAGGAGCGGAAGGACGATCTCCCTGTATTCAGCTCTTTTTCTTTTAAAGAAAATATCTTCGCATGTTTGCAGAGATGGAAAAGAAATCTTTGGTCTAAAGGCACTGCTGTGTTTCGTGCCAGTGTCATTCAGTCCCTAGTTGATATTTCACTGTGGGGAGGAACATTGCGCAAATTGGCTGGACAAGCAGCTGTGCCAGAATGATGGAAAAGCTCTCATTTCTCCAATTTCAATTGTTGCAGCTCCACTTCCAGCCCCCAAACCCATGGTGATCTCCCTGCTTGAAGAAGGAGAAGAGCCCTGGATCCCAGATGTGGGCACCCCTGAGGCCGTGGCAGGAGATGTCAGCCCAGGTGAGGTGGTGGAGTGAAGGAGGAAATTGAGGCATATAAGACATCTCTGGGGTAGGAGTATTTGGGGCACCGTGTGCTATTTCTGGTTTTCCTTTGTCATCCAGCAGGTGCTGGGATAAGAAGTCCAAGGAAGTGTCTGCAGGAACGTGGTTTGGTCAAAACTCAGATTGGCAGCTTCTCCATGGAAGAAATCAGAAGGGATGTGCATGTGGATCAGGAGCAAGGTCAAGGCGAGCACATCAAGACACAACAGGGAAAGCATCTGTTAAAGGCATCAGGGAACCCACAGGACTTCAGTACAGGTCAGAGGCAGAATGAAAACCCCAGGAGTACGGATGTGTGCCAGAGGAAACAGCAGAATCCATGCCCTGAGGGTGAGAAAAGCTTTCAAATAGATTCCAGAGATGTTAAGCACCAGTTCGTGCACTCAATAAAGAGCCTGTACAAGTGCTCTGAGTGTGGGAAGATGTTCAAATGGAGATCCCTTCTCTTCAAGCACCAGCGCATCCACACAGGAGAGAGACCATATAAGTGCCCTGAGTGTGGAAAGAGCTTCAAATGCAGTTACGAATTGAAGCTGCACCAGCAGAGGCACACAGAAGAGAGACCCTATAAGTGCTCTGAGTGTCGAAAGAGCTTCAAAAGCAGTTCTGATTTGAAGCAGCACCAGCGCAGCCACACAGACGAGAGACCCTATAAGTGCTCTGAGTGTGGGAAGAGCTTCAAAAGCAGTTCTGAATTGAAGGTGCACCATCGCAGCCACACAGGAGAGAGACCATATAATTGCTCTGAGTGTGGGAAGAGCTTCAAAAGCAGTTCTGAATTGAAGTTGCACCAGCGGTGGCACACAGAAGAGAGACCATTTAAATGCTCTGAGTGTGGGAAGACCTTCAAAAGCAGTTCTCAATTGAAGGTGCACCAGCGCAGCCACAAAGGAGAGAGACCATATAAGTGCTCTGAGTGTGGGAAGAGCTTCAGATGGAGTTGTGATTTAAAAGTACACAGGCGCATCCATACAGGAGATAAGCCATACAAGTGCTCTGAGTGTGAGAAGAGCTTTACAAGAAGTTCTCATCTCAAATACCACAAGAATATCCACACCACTGACAGACTGTAGAAGCACCTTCTGAATATGAGAACCCTCAGAAGCAGTTCCAGCCACGTTTCCTACCAGCACATGCACACTGCAGACAGAGCCTGCAATGCCCCAGACATGGAATAGCTTCAACCAGAGCCACAGCCTGGTTACCCACTGTGGCTGTGTGTGGTGATGAACCACACAGTTCCCTTGCACGAAATGCAGGAAGAGCTCCAACCAATGCTCCAACCTGATTGAGTAGAAAGGGATCCACTCAGGGCAGGGGCCACAGAAATGCCAATACTGCAGGAAGAGCTTCATCCAGAGCTCTGTCCACACTGAATGTTGCCCAGTGCTCGTGAGGGGAATGCCCTGCAAGCGTCTGTGCTGCAGGAAGAATTTCTCTCAGGGCTGACTTCTCATTTCTCATGGGAATGCTCCATTTGCAGGAAGAGTTTACAAGGGAGATGGCTTTGTTGGAACCCTCTACAGAAGGGAATTATCCCAGGAGTTTCAGATCACCTTTCCTTGCTAAGGAAATATATTCTCTCACCATATCTGCTTCTCTCCTCTCCTCTCCTCTTCCTGCAATCAGAATTTTGAAACCATCTTCAAAGGAACATCAGCTGTGTCTGGTTTCTCTGTGTGTCTGTGTGCATGTTCTGCTCTTAAAAGTTTCTGAGTGCACTGAGGAATGAAATACAAGGGTCAGGAGAGTAACGTGGCTTGTGGAAGTTTTCTGAAAATAAGCTGTAGTTGAAGGGGAAGGGGGTGAATAAAGTAGGAGAGTTGTTCTGGAGCTTTTGTCACTGTAGTCTTGCTTTTTGTTCTAAAAATAAAAGACCACTTGTGGATTGAGGAATGGTACAAGGAAGTTTGATTTTGCTGATGTCTCCAGTCCACTGCTTTCATCACAGGGAAGCATTTCTTTCACGCAAGCAATGTCATCCTTTCTCACAGTGCTGCACACTGCTTCTACTCCTCTTCCAAAAAAGTTTATTCAGGAGCTTAAAGCAGCTGTGAGACACCAAGCTTTGCTAGGCTCCACTAAATCTAATAAAAGTGGAGCTTGTTTCTCCTAAGTGCAGCATCCCATGTCTCAGGAGGTGGTGGGAGCAGAAGGCAGTGCAAACCCACAGGGTGCACAAGCAGCTTATCCCCGCAGCACAGAGGTTTCAGAGTGCTCTCCAGTGCATGCTTGCCTCTTTTCTGAGCTTGAAGGTCTTTGCTTTGACCTTGGGAAAGTGTCCACAAGACCTCCTGAAGAATGGCCACCACATATATGCCTGGCTCAGCTCAAGCTCCTGAGGTCAGTTTGCAGGAAGTGGAGGTTGATTTTGGTGAGCTAGTGAAGCCAGCAGGAGCTTACCCATGTCCTCTGGAGCTGTGAGTTTCTCTGTAGGATCCCTGAGCACTCCCTTCAAACCTCAAGGAGACGATTCTTGCAGTACTGCAAAGCGCTGCTTCCTCCATCTCAGGGAGCAGAGGCCTGGTGTGGTGTAGGAGAGGTAAAGCAGAGCCCTGGGGGTTGGAGGAACACAAAGCAGCAAGGGAAATTTGTGGGGAAGAAGCAAGCAGCTGGGAGGCTTAAGAATCCCCAGCAACAGGAAACAGTTGCTGAGGCAAGAGGTGGGATGATTTACATTTCAGCTGCATTCAATTAATTCCTGACCTACAGCATTGCTCATGTGTTTCCCCATTCCTTTCAGGATTCCCCAGGAAGTGTTCTGACTACTTGGTGTTTTCATCATTTTGTGCCATTATTTCTTCCCAGGTGCAGGACTCTACACTTGCTCTTGTTGAACCTCACCACATTCCACTCTGCCCAACTCCGCACTCTGTCCAAGCCTTACAGAATGGTGGCACAGCTTTCTGCTATGGCAGCCACTCCTCCCAGCTTTGTACTTTCTGACGGTGCCCTCTGTGCCTATATGCAGGTCACTGATGAAGATGCTGAATAAGAGCAGGCACAGCACCAACCTCTAAGGAACACCACCAGCTACACGCCTCCAACTAGACTCTGCCCCGCTGATGACAACCGTCTGAGCTCTGCCACTCAGCCAGTTCTCAATCTACCTCACTCTCTATTCATCTATCCCATGCTTCCTGTGGCCTCATTACAAGGATGCTGTGGGAGACCGTGTAAAAAGCCTTTGCTAAAGTCCAGGGACACAGCATCCACTGCTCTCCCCCCATCTGCTCAAACCACTGAAAAGTTGGTAGAAATTCACCACGATGGTCAAGCATGATTTCCCCTTGGGGATACCGTGCTGACCACTCCTGATGACCTTCTTCTCTTCCAATTGCTTGGAGATGACATCCAGAACAAGTTGTTCCTTCACCTTTCCAGGGATGGAGGTGAGGCTGACCAGCCTGTATTTTCACGGCTTGTTCTTCTTGCCCATTTTGAAGACTGGTGTTACACTGGCTATCCTCCTGTCTCCAAGCACCTCTCCCATTCTCCAAGATCTTTCAAACATAAGACAGCGTGGTTTTATAGTCACTCCTGCCAGCTCCCCCGGCACTCTTGAGTGAATCCTGTAGGGGCCCACTGATTCATGTGTATTGACTTTTTCCCTGCCAATCTCTGACCAACCGTAAAGCAAGCAAACGCGGTGACAGAGCTTTTATTTGAGGTAGTGGCGCTACAGAAAGAGATGTTACAGATAAGGGGGAATGAACTCCCCCCTCCCGGTGACCGTTTAGGCTGAGGAACACAGCCGCCTCTCGTTTGAACGCTGGCGCTCCGGAAGGAAGAGAGCCAGAGGGGGGGGGGCGCAACCCGCGCAGGCTCTGAGCGGATCTGTGCTCCCGGAAGCACCTCCGGAAGCAGCACCGAGAGGGAGAGAGCGCGAGGGCGGGTGGACCTGGGCTCCTCCGCTCCGCTCACTCAGATGCTCATTCACTGGTTCAGGCTGTGACCAGGCAATCCCACTACACTCCACCCGTTCACAGCATGAACCAGCAACTGAGCAGGTTGGGCATAATCTCCTGCTGTTCCGATGGCTCAAAATACCAAGTACATCACGGCGCATGTACAATACCCGCCGCAATATAGAATGTTAAGGCACTGAAGGCCATTATTTGTAGTCCCTTCTTGTGGTCTTGTGGGCCAATACTTGATGTTCCTTCTGGAGTCGTATCTTCTTTAAGGACCATTAGGTTCACACTCGACAGTTGCCGAAAGTTCAGCAGTCCACCACCGGATGTCATGATGTTTCCTCATGGTCACTGGAGCATGCTGGAGTGGTGTTGCTCCTGCCGGCTGTCCTGTGAACTTCATAACCTCAAGGGGAGTAATACAGATGTTTAACAGGTACAAGGAGGGGTAAGTCTGCCCTCCATGGTAAGATACAGGCTGTATTTCGGTCTTGAGTCAATACCTCTGCCTGTACTGGAGCATGGCCTGGCCTTCGATACCATACCCTTTGGCCTGATATCTGTGATTGGATCTCTACATCAGGTACCAAGGGGGGAGTTCTAATTTGCCATAAGGACATGATTAATGTCCCCTTTGCAATGAAAATCGGAGTGTCAACTACAACCTCTGTTGGCCATGCACCGACCACAGGAGGGTTTACTGATCCCCCAACCTCTAACAATCTCCCCCAAGGTGCAAAGAGACCACACCATTTTGGTCCTACTTGCACCTTCCAAGGCCATTTTACCTTGTGTTTCCCAGGCTCCAGGTCATCAGGGGCAGGGAGCAGAAGATTATTCATGGTGCCAACTTGTGGCTTAAGTGAGGTGTCTTTCCTAGTGATTTGTATCCTAAGTGGAGAGGCCCAAGTTGTCTGCAACATTCTTAAAGCGCTGGGTCTGCCATCCGTCTCTCATTCAAGTCCCACAGGGTTGCATAAAGCCTCTTGGTCCACCCCTGCAAGGACTGTGAATCTGCCTTCAGAGCAGCCTTCAGGATTCCATTATACCTTTCTATTAAGCCTGCTCCCATTGGATTATAGGGCAGGTGAAACCGCCATTCGATGTTTTTTCAGCCCACTTTTGTACAGTTGTACCTGTGAAATGTGTACCTTGGTCGCTCTCGATGGCCTCAGGAGTCCCATATGATGCCATCAACCTAGTTAGAGCTTTAATGGTATAGGCTTGGTTTGCCTTCGCTACAGGATAGGCTTGCATCAATCCACTTGCTGTGTCAACACAGGTTAGGGCATATCTGGCCCCCTCAGATAGAGGAAGGGGACCTACGTAATCGATCTGCCATCGTTGTAAAGGGTTGTGTCCTCTAGCAAGATGGGCCGTTGTTTCTCGCAGTGGTCTTGGTCTCATTTGTGAGCAAGCGTCACAGTCCTGACATGCCTGGACAATATCTGGTAACTGTATGGGCAGCCCTCATGCTTTAGCCGCTGCCCACACGGTTTTCTGTCCTGCATGCCGTAATTTCCGATGCAACCAATGGCAATATCTTCGGCTGATGTATTTCCTAGCCATCGAACTCGAGCCAGAGTGTCAGCTTCATCATTACCTGGCGACTGCAAGGGTTGATGTCTGGAAACGTGGTATGTTCGTACAGTCCTGTGCCTAACCACGTTCCATATATCAACCCACATATCTTTGCCCCAGATAGGTCGACCGTGGATCGCCCAGTCCTGAGTGGCCCACTGTGCTATCCAGAGCGTGAGCCCTCGGTAGACTGCCCAGCTATCCGTGCAGACATTCAATGCGCCATCGCCCGGTTCTTGAGTTATCACCATCCACACAGCTCGTAGCTCAGCCCACTGGCTACTTTGTCCATCCCCTTCGTCGAACCATATTGTTTCAGTTGAGGGATGGTATGCGACATCTCGCCACCTACTTGGGTTCCCTCTGCTGGATCCATCTGTGTACCAGGCATCTTCTAGAACAGGGTATTTCCCCTCCCGTACAGGACTCTTCTCTGGACGAGTGACAATTATTTCCTCAGGTGTTTCACTGTGATATGTTACTGGGCCAAGTATCTTCTGCAGTTCTTCCTTCAGTGGAGATGATGACAGGCGGCTTCTCTGACTGAGGTAGGCAACCCAGCGTGCCACTGTTTGTGATTGGGCCACCCCCCTCTTAGGGATGTGGATTAGATCTTTTAACCACCCCTGAATTGGCAAAGTTGTTTTAGCAATAACTTCTGCAGTTTGAGTTATCGGTTCTACTGCCTGCAGTGCAGAATAGGTAGCCAATAACTGCTTTTCAACCATGCTGTATCTTTCTTCTGCTCCGTGCCAAACCTGTGACCAGAACCCAATGGGGGTCCGAACAGAACTCTGGCGCTGCCACAGACCCCAGCCAAACCCTTCTTGAGTTACGTGCACATCTAGTTCGGCTGGAAGGGTTGGATCGAATACACCCAGTGCCTGGGCCTGTTTAACAGCTATTTTTGCCTGCTGGAAGGCATCTTGCTCCATTTTACCCCAATCCCATACTTGGCCTTTTTTTGTTAATTGATATAGAGGTTTTAGGAGTTGTGCTAAGTGGGGTATAAAGGATCGCCAGTATCCTAATATACCCAAGAACTCCTGCAACTGTTTTGGTGTTGTGGGAACTGGGAACGCTTGAATCTTATCTATGATCGTGCTGGGTAAGACCTTAGTCTTACCTGACCAGATAACACCCAGGAATTTAACTGATAACCCCGGTCCTTGGACTTTCTGTGGGTTTATAGCCCATCCTTTTTCCTGTAAATAAGTGGTTAATGATGGTAATGCCTTCTCTAATGCCTCAATTGAGTTGGATGTCAGCATCAGATCATCAATGTAATGGTACATTTTGACGGTAGATGGTTTGTTCCAATTTGCCAAGTCACGTGCTATCAGGTTATGGCAGAATGTAGGTGAATGCACGTATCCCTGAGGTAGGACTTGAAAAGTCCACTGCCTGCCCTCCCATGTAAATGCAAACTGGTCTTGAGATTCCTCAGCAATTGGAATGCTAAAAATGCATTTGCTAAATCCAAAACACAATGATATGTTTCTATTTCTCTACTTAACGTATCCATGAGGGACGCAATGTTGGGTACGGCTGCGTGTATCGGCGGAGTGACTTTATTTAGTTCTCTGTAGTCTACCGTCTTTCGCCATGTACCATTTGACTTCCTGACTGGCCATATGGGGGAGTTGTATGGGCTGTGTGCAGGTCTAATAATCCCTACTCTCTCCAACTCCTGCACAGTCTTGGTAATTTCTTCTTGCCCACCAGGGAGTCTGTATTGTTTCGTATTTGTTATCCGGCGAGGTTGTGGCAAACAAATAGGCTCCATTTTTGCATGGCCCCTTAAAATTGCCTGCACCGCCTGGATACTAATACATCTTTCCTTATTCTGAACTCTCCCACAGTGGTCTGGAGAGTCAGACCCCACAAGATGTCTATCCCCAAGATGTACTCTGGAACTGGGGCAATAGATACATTGTACTCCCGGGGTGGAAGATGCCCAACCCCCAGTTTCAACCACGTTTGGGTTAAGGGGATCATCTGCCCCGCGAACCCACCTATCATAGCCTTAGTTAATTCAACATAGGGTCTCTGGTCTCCTGTAGAGACCCTAGTCCTGGGGAATTTTGGCTCCTCTGTCATGCCATCAGCTCTGCAATCCCCAAGTCTTTTTCCTCTGACGGCTCGACTGTGGCTGCCCGGGCCGCCTGAGGAGGTTTACGTTTTTTCAGTGGCACCATGAAATCTTCCAGATTCCATGCGTCTTGTGGAATGTGTTCTATAAATCAAATTCCTTCCCTTTTGGGAGAGGACTAGAATCTTTGATCATTGGGCAACTGTTTCCATAGTTGTAGTTAATACCTGATTAGGCTGCCCATCAATCTTTTCAAATCGAACTCCTGCTCTCAGCAGGTCATTAAACATCTGTCTTCTCGATACCTTGATGGGTCCAGATTGGATTACCTTAGAGGCTGGTCTCCTAGGTCGTGGTGGTGGATGGATCTCTGAACTTTCCACCACCATTCGGACATTGTGCCTAGCCTGCAGGCGCTCTGTCTCCCCCAGATGTGCCACCAATTGGGCAGCCTGTTGTATGATGGCCTCTGAGGCCACTAGGGGGTTCAGTATGGATACCAAAGTACAATACTGATGAGGCGGAGCCTCCAGAAGTCATGGGACAGCAGCCTCTCGAGGAAGAATTTCCATTGTATACTTTATAAGTGTGTGTTGGAAGAGGAAAGAGAAGTGGGGTTTTCTACATCTTGACTTGAGAAAGTTACTGATGTATGGGACTGATATAGGTTGAGGAGAAGGTGGTCAGAGACTGGCTCCAACTTGTTCCACTGTTGATAATGGGATGGAATCTGGACCTCTCACTCACACCTGTAGGACCAGGGTCCTGGCAGAAACAAAGGAGCCTGGCCAAAAGTGAAGACCAAGGCAAAGCACTTATTTAGCCCTTTCTAAGCATTTTCCACATATGAGGAAGCCAGTTCTCCATCTTCATTTATCAGAGGGGGAACACTCTCCTTGGTCTGTCTCACTGTGCCTAAGTTCCTGTAGAACCCCTTGTTATTTTATACATCCGTTGCCAAGTTCAACTCCATCTGTGCCTTGGCACAAAATAGTCAGAATGCTTCTAGGGGAAACCTGAAAGGAATGGGGAAACACATGAGCAAGGACATAGGACGGGAATTAATAGGATGCAGGTGATCAGTTAATCACTACAGCTCCTGGCTTGGCTGCTGTCTCTACTTGCTAGGGATTACACAGCCTCCCAGCTGCTTGCTTCTTCCCCACGCATTTCCCTTGATGCTTTGTGTTCCACCAACCCCCAGGGCCATGTTCTACCTCTCCTGCACTACACCAGGCCCCTGCTCCCTGAGATGGAGGTAGCAGCTCTCCGCCATACTGCAAGAATCATCTCCTTGCAGCTGGGGACTGAACACAGCTGATTGAACTGAGCCAAGCAAATGGGGTGACCCTACTGCAGGACGTCTTGCAGACACTTAACCAAGGTCACAGAAAAGACCTTCAAGCTCAGAGTAGAGGCAAGCATGCACTGGACAGCACTCTGAGACCTCTGAGCTGCGGGGATAAGCTGCTTGTGTACCCTGTGTGAAAGAAATGCCTCCCTGCGATGAAAGCAGTGGACTGGAGTCAGCACCAGAATCAAACTTCCTTCTACCATTCCTCAATCCACATGCGGTCTTTTATTTTTAGAACAATAAGCAATACTACAGTGACAAAAGCTCCAGAACAACTCTCCTACTTTATTTACCCCCTTCCCCATCAACTACAGGTTATTTTCAGAACAATTCCACGAGCCACGTTACTGCTTTCCTGACCCTTCTATTTCATGTGTCACTGCACTCAGAAACTTCTGAGAGCAGCACATGCACACAGACACACAGAACATCCGTACACAGCTGATTTTCCTTAGGAGATGGCATCCAAAAGCTGCTTGCAGGAAGAGCAGAGGAGAAAAGAAGGCATGGTGAGTGAATTTCTTTTGTTGGGAAGGAAAGGCCATCTGAAACTCCTGGATAAAGTCACTTCTGCAGAGGTTTCCAGTGAAGCCATCTCCTTTGCAAACACTTCCTGTGGGGGGAGAAGCATCTGGGTCTCTCTCATGCTGAGTTCTCCAGCATTCTCAAGGTCTCAGTACTGGGGTCTTTCCGATGAGAAATGAGAAGTCAGCCCTGAGAGAAATTCTTCCTGCAGCACAGACGCTTGCAGGGCATTCCCCTCACGAGCACTGGGCAACATTCAGTGTGGACAGAGCTCTGGATGAAGCTCTTCTTGCAGTATTGGCATTTCTGTGGTCCCTGCCCTGAGTGGATCCCTTTCTACTCAATCAGGTTGGAGCATTGGTTGGAGCTCAACCTGCATTTGGTATAAGGGAAGTGTGTGGTTCATCACCACACACAGCCACAGTGGGTAACCAGGCTGTGGCTCTGGTTGAAGCTATTCCATGTCTGGGGCATTGCAGGCTCTGTCTGCAGTGTGCATGTGCTGGTAGGAAACGTGGCTGGAACTGATTCTAAAGGCTCTCATATTCAGAAGGTGCTTCTACAGTCTGTCAGTGGTGTGGATATTCTTGTGGTATTTGAGATGAGAACTGCTTTTGAAGCTCTTCTCACACTCAGAGCACTTGTATGGCTTCTCTCCTGTATGGATGCGTCTGTGTACTTTTAAATCAGAACTCCATCTGAAGCTCTTCCCACACTCAGAGCATTTATATAATCTCTCTCCTGTGTGACTGCGCTGGTGCTGCTTCAAATGAGAACTGCTTTTGAAGCACTTCCCACACTCAGAGCACTTAAATGGTCTCTCTCCTGTGTGGCTGCGATGGTGCACCTTCAATTCAGAACTGCTTTTGAAGCTCTTCCCACACTCAGAGCACTTATATGGTCTCTCTTCTGTGTGGCTGCGCTGGTGCACCTTCAATTCAGAACTGCTTTTGAAGCTCTTCACACACTCAGAGCATTTAAATGGTCTCTCTTCTGTGTGCCTCCGCTGGTGCAGCTTCAATTTAGAACTGCTTTTGAAGCTCTTCCCACACTCAGAACAATTATATGGTCTCTCTCCTGTGTGGCTGCGATGGTGCTGCTTCAATTCAGAACTGCTTTTGAAGCCCTTCACACACTCAGAGCACTTATATGGTCTCTCTCCTGTGTGCATGCGCTGGTGCAAGAAGAGATGGGATCTCCATTTGAACATCTTCCCACACTCCAAGCACTTGTACAGGCTCTTTGTTGAGTGCGTGCACTGGTGCTTAACGATTCTGGAATCTATTTGAATGCTTTTCTCACCCTCATGACATGGATTCTGCTTTTCCCTTTTGCACACATCCTTACTCCTGTGCTCTTCATTCTGCCTCTGACCTGTACTGAGGTCCTGTGGGTTCACTGATGCCTTTAACAGATGCTTTCCCTGTTGCATCTTGTTCTGCTTCCACACAATTTGCCCCTGATCCATATGCACATCCCTTCTGATTTCTTCCATGTCGATGCTGCCACACTGTCTGTTGACCACACCACCTTCCTGCAGACCCTTCCTTGCGTTTCTTATCCCAGCACCTGATGGAAAACAAAGAAAAACCAGAAATAGGAATCGGTTCCTCAAATACTCCTCCCCCAGAGATCTCTCTAATGGCTTCAACTTCCTCCTTCCCTCCACCACCTCACCTGGTCTGATATCTCCTGCCACGGCCTCAGGGCTACCCACATCTGGGATCCAGGGCTCTTCTCCTTCTTCAAGCAGGGAGATCACCATGGGTTTGGGGGCTGGAAGTGGAGCTGCAACAATAGAAATAGGAGAAATGAGAGCTTTTCCATCATTCGGTCACAGCTGCTTGTCCAGCAAATTTGCGCAATATCCCTCCCCACGGTGAAATAACATTAAGGGCCTGAATGACACTGGCACGAAACACAGCAGCTTCCTTTGGAGCAAAGATTGCTTTAATATCTCTGAAAACATGTAAAGATATTTTCTTTAAAAGAAAAAGAGCTGACTGCAGGGAGATGGTCCTTCCGCTCCTGGCTGATGCCTGCTGGCCAGCAATGACTCCGGGATATTATCAGAGTGCTGAGCACAATGAGCCCTTATGAAACTCATGCTTCTCTGTGTTTCTTTTGTTGCTGCTACTGTGGAGTTTGTCACGAAGGAACTGCATGGTGATTATTTTGGGCCCTACTTGCAGAGGCACATTCTGCAGAACCAGATGTGCCCAAAAGAGGAGGAAAGGCAGCAAAGCCCTCACCCAGTGAGGCCACGCACTCGTACGTCTCCAGCATCACGTCCCGGTAGAGTGCTCGCTGTGCAGGGTCCAGCAGCGCCCACTCCTCCCTGCTGAAATACACGGCCACCTCCTCAAAGCTCACAGGCTCCTGCAAGCACAGAGAGGCTCCTTGCTGGGAACAGCCAAGGCCCAGGGAAGCAGCTCGCAGAGGAGTGAAACTCCAGTCCCAGCCACTTCTCTGTCTCCAGCACACACATGCTGCCTGAGAGCACCTCCCTCTCCCCCTGCATTCACATCCCTCACCCCTTGGCCTCTCCTGCCCGCTTTTCCCAGCCCCTACCTGAGTTGGATGTGCTGAGGCCATTGCTGCTCTCCTGCAGGCTGGGATGATCACGGGAGGAAGGCAGAAGTTGAACTGGAGCCTGCCAGGACAATAGAAATGGCTGCAGAGCTGTGAGTGAATGCAGCAGTCCCTGTCCAAACCCTGCCCACCCCAGACCATCTGCACGGCACTGCCTTGGGGGTGGCACACCACACCATGCACAGAAAGGCAATGAGCAACAGCACTCTTAGCACTCTGGCTAAATGACAGTAATCATCACAAAGCTGCCTCAAACAGTGCAACAGGAAAAACTGACAGGTGACAGTTGAACTGCTGAAGGCTGACTGACCATGGGATTAAAGGCAAAGCATGACAAGGAGACAGGCATCTTACCCCAAAGCAGATAGAAGGTCGAGGTCACAGCTTAGCAGAGATCCTTCACTTCCTTTTATCCAGACTCCTTGCAGATACTGATCTGCTGTAAGAGACTCACGCTTAGTTTGGAGCTTTGTGTCCTTCCCTAAGGTTATGTCTGAGACTGAGCTCATATGATTCTTTACACACAAAGCCGTGAACAAGTCTGGGACCAGAACTGGATCCAGGTCCATAAAGGCTCCTTATTTCTGTGGGTTCAGGAGTTGACATAGACAGGGGGACCACCCTGGACGTCATGACTCAACGGGAGGGGCTCCTGTAGTTGTGTGTGTAATTCAATCTTGTTAAGACACTGTTAAATCAGTACTGCAAATGTGTGGTCTGTCAATAAATACAGTCCTCCTTCTCGGTAGCTTTGGATCGAATATTGTATTGGGATCCATCTGTGACTAATTGACAAAGTCATGAGGGCCACACAAGGAAGTAAGGGGAGAGGTGTTACGCGCAAAATGCCAGGTTTTGAAACTGCATATGAAGGAAAGGAGAACAGAAATAGACATAAACAGGGAACAGAACCTAAATTTGCAATCAAATCTCTAACACTGACGTAATT